>CM062855.1:27011394-28378296 GCA_031772225.1 Eubasilissa splendida | reverse complement strand
ATTGTCAAATTTTTAAGTTGTGTACCTATTTCTTAATGACATTGAATACAACATTCAATGGGGTTGCCCGAAGAATGACATGCTTCCGTAATGAATTATTATTAATCAAGATGTTAAAATTTAACTGAACTAAATGAATTCTATTGTGTAACTATAACTACAAATATACAAATAAATATTCTCTTGCACTGGTGTACCTATCCCAAAAAAATTATCAACCAGTTCGTTAAACTAATTTGGTAATCGTCCATATATAGCCCCCACCCCCCATAAACTAATTGAATTTTTAGTTATCATACCCGACCATGCTATTGCGTATAATATAGAATGGCGCACACTATTTTACAGAAGTGAATGGTTTCAAATATTTTGAAAACTATTTCAATAATTGGATGCATAAATAATTAGTAAATTTCAAATATATTAAATATATTCGATATATCAATATGGTGATTTTAATTAATATATATAACATGCAACAAAATGTTCTGGGATACTAAGATTTAAAATTCACAAATAGGTAAGTGGGACATTTTATTAACTTGAAAAGAATGCTGAAATCATACCTAGTTACTCATTGTACCATAAAATAACTATTAGCTATTAAGCTATTGTCTATTTTAAAAATATATTCTAAACTCTAAATAAAAGTGTGAAAATAACTTACCAAAATATATTGTATTCCTTCTAATTTTCTAATGAAATTTCGTTTGATTTGTAGATTGAATTTATCGTAACAATCCGGCAGTGAACTGAACTGGACGCTGGACGCTGGACGCGCACAGCGGTAGCGCGTTGTTGTAGGTCGGAACTACGAATAATCACAACATAAAAGAAGAATTGAACGTACTATTTATTTGTAATTTAACTCATTCACACCCAGAATTATCTCGTACACAAATTAAATAATTTTATTGAAAACATCACTAAAAATAGTTATCAGTAATGAGGTTCAGATGTCAAACCACTATCAGTGTCCAGCTTGCACTGGATACTATCTAATAATAACACGGATCGAATGAATAGAATACATCAAGCATTCGGTTGTAATTAAAACGTCAGCTCGCGTTCGTCGCGTGTGACGTTGTACAGTCTGTGTATATATTATATTATCGATGCATTTCGAATACCGGCCGTAGCGGAGTGTGTTTAGAAGCCAGATTCAGAATCAGAATTCAGAATTCAAATCCCCTGTCGGCCAATTTTTTTACTATCATCGTCATTATTTTTATTCCCCATTCCTCATGACCAATCAGGGCCCGATCTGTCTTTGTTGCTGTTTATTATAACAGTCTGAGGGCGACCCACCCGCCTGGGCGCCTTCTCGTTAACCGTTCATCTGGCATTCGTAAGACGTATCCGAGCCACCTCAATTGACATTTTTATATGTGGAAGTTGGGGCTCCACGCTGAGGGTCGCCTTTATTGCAATATTTCTCCCTCGGTCCGTCAATGTCACTTCTGCTGGATTATTAATCTCATTCTCTCTGTAAGAATCCATATTTGTTGACCGTATATACAGTACACATCTTTAAGATTAATAATTTCCATACGTTAGTATCGAAATCGGTTGACGTAAAAGCAACACAGCGGTTTAAACAAAGTTAAATATTTTAAATATGAATTAAATATATTAATTAGAAAGATATACATATAAAATCAATTTTATCGAAAAATATTGTTGTTGCGCCACCGGGAGTCGAACCTGGATCTCTTTCCAAACCGGGGAAGGTGCATTATCCAACAATGCTCTTTCAAATAATGGAACGATTAAATGTATTAATATCAAAAAGGTAACATATAGGTTCGAAAATTGTCGCTAAAAATATTGTCGCTGTAGCATAGTTGGATAATGCACCTTCCCCGGTTAGGAAAGAGATCCAGGTTAGAATCCCTTTGGCGCAACAACAATATTATTCGATAAAATTGATTTTATATGTATATCTTTCTAATTAATATATTTAATACATATTTAAAATATCACAGACCTATATTCTGAATAATTACAACTTCACGATAAGAATGTGTTAATAAAGTTAATATTGTTAAATATAAATACAATTTTTAAATCAGGTGTAACCACAAAATTAACGCTACAAACATCAACAATATGAATTTATTACTTTATGTATAATATTAGATAAGATTAGATAAGGTTTATCGACATATTTATAGATTTTTTTTACATTAGATGTGCAATAAAATAAAACACTTATTATAAATAAATTGCTATTAAGTTTATAATAATAATAATATTTTAGTGGGATGCAGTAGGTACCTCTGAAAGATTCAGCCTTGACCTGGCTACTTTGCTGATCTGTGTTAATTCAGCCAAAATATAAATATATATATTTAAATTTTAATATTGGTAGCCGTGGAAATAAATCCATTTATCTTTCTACATTCTGTGGCATTGAAACGCTTTCACAAAGTGTCATCTAGAGATACCCCCTCTTTTTCTAACAATCTCGGCCCCTGCGAGCGCTGTCTAACCTGTTCTAAAATTAATAACATTGTTAATGGTGTGATTATTATTCAAATACTTAAAAATAAACTGAAGTCATAGATCTTCACGTCCGTGTAACGTTGAATATTTCAAAACAAAATCATATTTTAAATGTGATTATATATATCGTTATGGTAGCAAGATTGATTCCAACACAATTGACGAAAATTTCAATGTTATGGGACATCTCTCAATTTAAAAAAATATTTTGACAGCTTTCTTGACATTTCAAAACTTCTAATAAAATTAAGCCACCAAAATATTGAAGGCTTTTTAAAAGGAATATCCCATGTAGCCTGACACCTGATACACAGTGTTAAGCATCTTTTGATTTGAAAATTTCACAAAGCTTTACGAATTATTTTTTAGAACTTTTTAAAAGTATTTTTTTAATGTCATTATTTGATGTTGTCGTACGCCGTACTGCCTTGCGCTTACTTATGTAATAGGATTAACCCAATATAAAAGGCTTTTCGAAAGAAAGGATCCCCGGTCTTTAGCCTATGTAGCCTGATGGGTTTTAATTGATCTGTTTTATTTCTTAAATTCCAAAAATTACAGCTTTTAGAATCATCTTTTCAAATATAATATTTTTTTGGCGCCGTCACAGGCGCCGTCGTGCGCTATTTGACCTTTCCCTTGTGGACGGTGCGGTCCTAGACATTTCAACACACTCGATAATGAGTGTATTTTTTGTAGTTTCGGGAACCAATAAGTACAAATAGAATAAGTGTCTTATCACATGATAAGGCATACGAGCGTCGAAACGATCGCTAAGCAAACACTGCAATCTTACCCGTGGATGGAAAACAAACAAAATGACGAATAATTGGAAAAATAGAAACAAAGCTACAGAATGACAACCTGTTGTATTATCACGTGGTGTACCCATTTCAATGGTCAGGATGACTTGCATTACAACTTCACTGTATACAAGCTCGATGGTCGAATTATTATTATTAATAAATTTGCTTGCATACTTAGGATATACAGTTAGGGCACATTAGACTAGTAAATGAAAATTGAATAGCTACTTATTTATTTATAATAAAATCAATTAGTCTTCTGATCGATTCCAGATTTTGGTATGTCTGAAATAATGAAGGGCTGCCGGCGTTGAATCAATCTTGACCAGAGCCGCTCTAAGGACCTGAAGGCATTTTAAATTTGAGTAATTCTAAAATTTTCTAAATGTAATGTAAGGCTCTGCGAAGTTTTGAAATTCAATATTTTAAAAATTTATTAAAACCCCGCATTTTGACAAGACTTATACTTTGGCGGCTTAATCCTCATAGTCCTCATGACAGGATCGTGATCTCCATAAACTGTCACCAGAGAAGTACCTATTGCCTTTTCCACTCGGTCGGTCCAACGTGTGGGGTATTTTCCTCGTGGCCCACCGCAACAAGTTTCTCCAAGCTATTTTATCTTCTCGCAAGATGCCCAAAAAATTAAAGGATTCGTCTCAGGCTGCAGGTTGAGAGTTTGTCGTTAATGTTTAGTTCCTGCAAAATGACGTCTCGCCGTCCATGATATGCGCAACGTGTGTTTCCAGCGTCCACGGGTCCATGATTCCACACTATATAAAAATATAAGAGAGCGCGTAGCTATTATAATTTTAACAATATCACGATACATCCCCCGCACCTCGTACGCGGACTCTGCAGAAGACTACATACACTGTTACAACTTGAGAGCGTATTGATTTCAGTGCCGATAAATCGGCGTTTATTGGCAAAATAACTTTATTTTGAAGCCTGCATCAATTTAAACATGTTTACATAATTAATACACCAACAAATACAATAAGTATTAAATATGATGTATTATTTGTAGGCAAGCCTGTTAGCCACTTACTACCTCGCTAGGTGCATATAAAGTACCTGTTCTAAGGTTTATATAAAGTATAGTATAGGGGCATATAAAGTATCCATTATATTCCATTAGCTATTTATTATTGTTTCCAATATTCCTGAAAACTGATGTGTGCATAAGTAAGAAGTGAGGTAGGACTAATTTGTACAAAGTAAATAGTAAAAATTAGAAAAATCTAAATGGAGACAAGTAGAGAATAAGTGAAAGCAACAAAGTAAAAATTTAGACACAGACTAAAGACATGTACGAAGTAAGAAGCAGAGTAATAAAAAAACATTAAGGAAACGGAGGCAAAAGTAATAATAATTGGGACATACACTTGTGTGTGCAGGGAGCTTATATGCATTAGGCTTGACTCTTGCCGGTGCAAGGTACACGCACTTCATTATTTTTATACGAAATATCTTCCGAAAGCCACAATTAAGTACAAATTAAGAAAAAGAGAAAACGAAAATTAATTAATTAAATTTTTATTTTGTACATATATATATATATATATACAGTACACACTATCGTTCGCAATTAATGAAGAAAAAACAGTAGCAACCTTATAGATAAGTATCCATAAAAAAATAACACGGCAATTTTAAATATTAAAAAAGATAATAGGTATAGTAAAAACATTTAAATAAACGGTGAAAATAATAATTTTTTGAATACCTACTAAAAATATATAAGATTATAAATAAAATATAAATAAATATTTTAAGATAAAAACTCAAGTATACAGGCGTATGATTTACGCAAGACCAAGGTCATCAAGTCTGCAAGCATTATAGTTTACTCCTTAACACGTTTAAAATTGCGAAAATGCGAAGATGCTGGAATCCTCAAACAGAAAATCTAAATACATTTTTTCTTCACTATTTTTTTTTTCACTTTTTAATCTGATCAGAAGTGGTTCACAATTATGGACACCCACTCTTATGGCCCGCGCGCGCAGTTTTCTCTCGGAGATTCGACTTCGAGTGTGCCTAAAAAACAATACCTACGGAGTCCACGAGTAGAATGACACATCCAGTACATACGCACCTTTACTGAGATCAAAGTCTCATCGAGAAATCAACGAGGACACGGGTCATTGGGGCTCGTGACGTGGATGAGACTTTGTTCTTGTGTTTCGGAGATTTGACTAAATGTCAGTATGCTTCATGCTTCAGTTGGTCGGAAACAAAAACTAAATCACTATACGGATGAACTTTTGGTATTAAAACTCGCGTAAAGGGCAGTATTAGTGTTAATCGTGCAAAGTCGGTCGGTACCAGTCAGGCGCGCGTCTGAAAATATATGCACGATAGAGTTGTAGGGATCAGATTTCAAATTCACCGCCATCTCAGCCGGTATCGATGCTAACGACAGCGCTACCGACTGCCACTGCAGGTCTGGTTCGATCCTTCATCGCTCCGCAACGGCGGTCTTGCCGGCCAACGCGCGCTTACTTCATACCATACCGCCATACTTCACACGTGCACATTGTTTCCCTTCACCGTAATTGTGCACAGTTTTGAAAAGGACAGTTCCTAATATTTATTACGTTGTACCATCACTTACTAGGGAGAACTTCAGTTTCAATCCAGTGTTATGGTTTGAAACATGAAGCTGGAGCGAAAAGAATTGTACCTATTTCTGGGTCAATCTTGGAACTCTTCACTCTTGCAATCTAAGGTAGGTAAGTACATTTTTCAGCTATTGGTATTAATTATTTTACGGTATATTGCTTATTGTTACATTATATAAGTATATTATACATTCGATTGCTTTAATAAATATTGCGCAACTTTTTTTAGTAAAAGTAATTAAAATACAAATTAAATGTATTAATTATAAAGATATACATATAAAATCAATTTTATCGAAAAATATTATTATCGGGAGTCGAACCTGGATCTCTTTTCCAATCCGGGAATGTGCATTACCAACTATGCTACAGCGACGGTATTTTTGACGACAAACTTTCGAACCTTTATGTAACAGTTTTTTAAATTAATACATCTATCATTCCATTATTTGAAAGCCATCTACATTGTTGATTAAAATTGATTTTATATGTATATATTTCTAATTTATACAATTAATTAGTATTTAAAATATCACAAATCTATGTTCTGAACAATTTCAACTTCACAATAAGAATGTGTTCTCCTAATAAATAATAAGATAAAACACTTTGTTTAAACTACTATTTATTGATAAATCAACAATTCTGAATTTTCTATTAATTAATTAACATGTTATGGTGTAAACCTGCACCTTTCAATCACTTATTATAAATAATATATATAAATAATTGACCACATAGTATTGTTAGTTTTTAAGGCATGATATTTCATGTGTTTGATTCAATTTTTTTTAACCTGGTGCCCAGGTCTTCGGCATGAGCTTAAAAAGATTTAAAACTGTTTGAGAATCTCTGCTAAGAAGTGAATACCATTTCAACTTAATTTTAAATTTAGTTGTTATTCTTATACTGGAAGTGAAAGACGGTTTGTCTTGTCTCGATTTCAACTTTAAAACTCGCGTATTTTAAAAATTCTGGTTTTACTCAAAACAATGTGTTTAATGACATATTTTTGACATTTCCCGCTTCTGTTGTCGTCGACCTTCTTTTTCCAGTCATCTGTCAGATGCTGCGATCGATCTATTAGTAAACAAAGTGAACTGTCATTAGAAAATTACCGGCAGGGACTCGTTATTTTGTAAGTAAATTACTTTAGAAACAAGATTTGTTTATTAATTGTCAGAATATTATAACTAATATCATGATAATAATGAATTTGGTTGATTCACCACTTACGTCTTCGGGTATGTTCATTATAAAAACAAAACAGGTTTTTCAAGAATAATATGACCCCCAAAGGTCGGTGGTCTTGACTAAAATATATTTATTATTTTTTAAAAGCTTTGCTACTGTTTGGAACCAGGTTACACAATCTTTCGTCATCTCGTGAGTGCCAATTGGTTTCCCCAAAAATTCAAGGCCTTTTGTATACATCATGGACTTTTTTCACAAATTTTTAGCTCTTCACTATTTCTTATGATGTTCATTCTTCACTTTCTTCAATACTATGCATGTTTTTTCTGATGATTGCTTTGCTTAACTTTTCCAGTAGTTTGTGGGAGTGTGGATGTCTCACTGGGCGATTTTGAGACGGTCAGGTGTTTAGAAAGAGGGTGAGGGCCACCCGCCCTTCTCATTCTTGCTCACAAAACCTTATGTTTCCCTTTGTCGAAGGAAACCTTTTTTTTATTTTTGTGTATTTTCTACTTTTTTCCTTTGAGGGGTGTGTGAGGGACTTAGGAACCGCCATTTGCTGTCCCTCTCAGTACGTCCATTCTTGTGTGTATATTCTATCTATAAATTTTGTGTGCATTTGGTTTATATTCTCATAAATTTAATGTTTCTTGTTTTACTGAATAAATGTTTCTACTGCACTGTACGGGACAGTAAATGAATAGTCATTGGTTGGTAGCCATACCATGTTACATTACTTTCAGACTTCTCTTAAAATTTCTCATTTTGCTTTTACATTTTATTCAATGTTGGAATTCAATGTGGAATTCATTAAAGCTGATATTGGAGCAAATAATAATTCAATCTACATAATGCAATATAAGTGATGATGAGGTAAAGACTGCATTCAAAAACATTCCATCATTATATTGTGTTCCCATCTTTAGGAAACACATTTCCCATTTATTTCTTAAATTGCTATATTTGAAGGTCGACAGAAATACTCTCTTTCTTCCCACTGTATTATATCTCTATGAATTGGTATTTCCAGCTATAAATAATAACTCTAATTTTAAATTATATTACATACACAAATAATGGATCATATGAGATGAAGATTCTATTGTCATCATAAACTTGCTAAATGAAGAGATAATAAATAATATATATTATTATTGCGGTAACGTACGCATCTATCATCATAGTATCCATTTTTAGTGTCATTGCCAGATTTGGTAAGGAAATCCGCTAGATGGCTGTACAGATTATCAAAAAATAATAATGAATATTAATTTTCAATTTTTCCGCATTGTGCAATAGATGTCAATGATTAACGTCTTCGGTTTGTGTCACTATTTAAAACATATAAATAAATTACATCGCAATGGATTAATACGTGGCTGGTTGTGGTGAAAAGATGCAAAGCTGGGTCGTAGAGGGGTTTTTCTTTATTATATATTCTATGCATTTATTATACATTACGTCTGTCCATAGTCTAATATTTGTCAAAAACTGCTGTGAATAATTCTTGAATACGATTACTCAATCATTTTGCATTGCAGTTCAAAACGGTTTTACACAAAATATAGGTTTAAATGTACATATGTGTATAGCATGTATTATTTTACTTATATTTTGCTTTTTCTTACTGGAAGTAAAGACAAAGTACACTGCATGGTGCATTGTTATAGCAATATTATATGGGATTTCTGCATTGAAATATAGATTCTATGAAAACTCTGTGCTTTTATGCTAGTAATGATTATTACATAAAATAACAAACTTTATTAAATTAATAATCTGTATTATTTACTGTCGCTTGAATGTAATGATGAATATAATTCAAGATACTCATAATTTGTAGAGTTAATTATGCTGATTTATACTGAAAGTTGAAATATTGTGTTTTCTATTCTAATAATTTTATTAATGTGATAAAAGAAAACACCACACCATTCATTAGCTTACTTGACTAACGGCGTCTCACAAACATGAAACAATTTCTTTATGTGTTTATTCTGTTTCCAACTGTTTTAATGATTTTAAATATTAATTAGAAAGATATACATATAAAATCAATTTTATCGAAAAATATTGTTGTTGCGCCACCGGGATTCGAACCTGGATCTCTTTCCAAACCGGGGAAGGTGCATTATCCAACTATGCTACAGCGACGATAAATTTTAAAATATCACAGACCTATGTTCTGAATAATTACAACTTCACAATAAGAATGTGTTCTCCTAATTAATGATTTTGATATGTATAACTTGAGTTTGTAGGAAATATTTTTCCTCAAACACCAACTACATTTTAAGCGGGATTTTTAATTTTTTTTTATCATAATTAATTAGAAAGTAAACTACCATATCAGCACATATCATATAATCTTCTGTTAAAAGTATTAACTAACTAACACAACATCTAGGCATTGGCAGAATTGTAGAGTTGCGCCAGTCACGCTATCCGGGGGGAATGAAACTGGGATAAGAAAATAAAGGAGCAACAAAAAAAGCAAATTGAAAAAAAAGAATTACAAAAATATTTGCAGATTTGATTGTGCTTGTCTGTCTTTGGGTATTCATGACTACTTGATATGTACCCTTGGTCTTTTTTGGGTTGGCTTATGAGCTCGGCTCCAGGTCGATTATTATTAATAACAGTAGTTGAACCTAAAACATTGTCTTTATATATGTGTTGCTGTTTGTAGTTCATGTTCTGTTGTGATATAAAGTTTGGGTTAATGTCTAATTTCCAGTGAGACAAGCCCCTGCACCATAAATCTGCCCCTGTATCTAGGCAAAGAGGATAGAGTGTCGCACTGACACTCATCCACATTTATGCACGCCTGTCGATTGTTAAGATTGACAGGACCATCTTCCAATATCTGGTTTATTTTATCATTTGCCACATGTTATATATATATAAGTCCTCATTTCTATTGAATTCAATCTACTGCCATTCCTCATTTGCCAGCTCCAGGCTTCACTTTCATACACAAATATTGTCATCAGGACTCCTTGCCTCAGTTAACAAGTTTCTATCAAAAATTCCTGCACTCTTTTCAATATCTTCCTTAGCTTTTTTAGTAATCCAATCCTTAGCCTTCCAAGTAATCATAACTTACATTATAGATTTGTTATGCTCTAGATCTCGTCAAACTTGATTATTTATTTTACAGATATCTACGGGACTCGATCCACCATCATGGAATTTCTCGGCTTAGAATACATCATTCAGATCATCTTCAGAAACTGGATGATGATCGTACTTCTAAGTATTTTATTATTCTTGTATCATCACTACACAAAGACGTACGACCACTTCAGAGAAATGGGCGTGCCTTTTCTTAAGCCGACAATCGCCATCGGCAACATAGGACCCCGTCTGTTGCTGAAGATATCATTTCACGATTTTAATATCCAAGTGTACAAACAATTTGATGGATTGCCTTATGGAGGTATTTGATTTAAAATTGTAAAATAAAAAATTAGCATAATACTTTGAACATTTGAAATTTGAATTTAAAAGAGAATGACAGCCGAATGCATTTTAAAACAATGTTAAAAGTAAACGTAGTCTGGATATATAAATCATTTTTATTTTTAGGCTACTTTGAAGGTCGTCGACCGTTACTGATGATAAGAGATCCTGAACTACTTAAAGCGGTGATGATAAAAGATTTTGACCACTTCACTGATAGAAATTCACTAGATACTAATTCTCCTCTCTACATGAAGAAAATGCTTCTAAATCTAAAGGTAATCCATTAAAGTTTACTGAAAGATGAATGGTTCTTTGGTTCTGGGGCCTTGTGACAACGTTTTGCATGCCATCGCAGGCTTCATCGTAAGGATTATTGTCGCTGATAAGACATGTTAGTGTTACATTAAAGCACTGGCTTGCAATCTTCTTTGTTTTACTCTTAGAGGAGAGTAATTGTGTTCATGGTACTACAGATGGATATTGTGTATGATAATGTGGATATACGTATGGTATGCCTTGTTGCAAGTTATTAAACGTTAGTACCATCTATTGTAGCTTCAAAATTTGGATAAAAACTTCAATATTAATGTTTTTGCAAGGTCTTATACCACAAAGTTTTAATTTTAGGTTATTATCACTGTTGATATATTCCGAGTGTTTGCTTGACAAGGCATGCGTGTAGAGATTCAACCTTTCCTAGAATCTTTGGCTCAAACACTAAGTAGAATAGGCAAAAAATTAGACCCAGACGATTCGGAACAGTCGTGAAAATCTAAGAACATTTTAAAATGAACGATTGATTAGTTACCATGCACTCTTTTAAACCAAATTTCTAGATAGAGTAAATTTTCTTCATCTCAAAATGAAGTAAGCAAATTGACAGTCTCGCTTCATATGTGTACATGACACTTTAAAAATTCTTATCAGTTTATGGCTTAAGTAGCAAATAATGACATTAAACATTGAATTGACATATTTTTTTTTTATCAGCAATAGTATTGTTTTATTATGTGTTTGTGTTTCAACACTTAATTTATATAAACAATGACAAGTAAATTTTGATATCAACAAATTGTATTTACAAGTATTGTTTAAATAATGGTAGCTTAGAATTTACTATTTGGGAGACATTACAGATTTTTAATGAAAGCACATTGGTTCCAGGGCAAGGAATGGAAAAGTGTCCGGGCTATCCTGACACCCACATTCAGTTCTGGAAAGCTGAGGGGAATGGAAAATTTAATTCAACAATGCGGTCGTCAAATGGTTGAGTTTCTTAAAGCCAGGCCAGGTGGGACCAAATTAAAATACTTCAATATTTGAATATGTCCAAGAACACACAATTACTGGATTTTCACTTACAAAGGCACTGTTATCAACAAATAATAGATATCTCTCATAGAGATGTAGCTATGTTTAATTATATTTAATGGAAAATATATGGAAATATGGGTAATTACAGGGCTTACAACCTGTCTTCGGCTGGCTTAAGTGATCAATATAACGTTCATCATTCTCACCCATCAATCTCCATATCTATAAATTTTTTGAAAGTTGTATATATGTTAATATGTGGACTCCCTTTGAGTACTACTACACCATCTCCATTTATGGACTAAATTTGATAATTCATTTCCCTGAAACAGCATATATGTCACAATGAGAATCTAATTATCTTTTTGAAATTATTAAAGTAATATATTTCTTTAATAACAGTGCCTTTGTAGTTGAAAATGCAGTAATTGTGTGTTCTTGGACATACTCAAATATTGCTAATGATATACTGGTCAAAATAAGAAAATATATAAAATTGAAAAATATTGATTTTTCAAGCGTATTTCTAGTATAATGTATTAAAATCATTTTACAGATCAATTAAGTTAATAGAAGAAAACATTTATTATTATTTTATTTTTTAATTGTTTTTAATGTTATTTTTAGAAGGAGATAAAGACACCGAGATGAAAGAGTTTACTGGTCGCTTCACTCTGGAAGTGATCGGTAGTTGCGCTTTTGGACTGGATTGCGATTCACTAAAAGATCCAAATGCAGAGTTCGTTAAGGTAAAACTGTTTTTATAAACAGCGGATTTGATTCCATGACTCATATGTACATACATATATATTATAGTATTAAGTACAAGACAATTTATCCTGAATAAACTTTATTATTATATTATTTATATATATAAAACAAAATAACTTCATCTGAATTTGAAATATAAGTCAGACAATATTTGAAGGTACCATCACAGGCAACATGAAGGGCCTGTGTGCAGAAATATGACAAAGGGGAGATGGAAGATTTTAGAATTTGGAATTCACGTAGCCAGGAGAGCTGAACCTTTTATTAAAACAACTGTTACTATAATTTTTTGCAAGTTTTTGTTTTCAAAAGCTTTTGACGAGTGGTGAATCATTACCGTTTTTATTACCTTTATTTCAGATGGCTGCTAAATTCACAGATATTCCCTTATCACACCGGGCTCTATTTTTCTTTGTTTTAATGTTATGCCCTCCGGCCCTCAAGTACATCCCAGTAAGCATGCTCAACCCCACGTCGATAAGCCATCTTAGAGATGTCGTTGTCAGCACAAAAGCTGAAAGAGAAAAAGATCCATCCAAAAGGTATTTTTGATGATCTAGTTGTAAAATATTATTTTCTTAATGAATAAATGTGCATCATTACTAGTCTTTTGTTTTTTTAGGCGCAATGATTTCATGCAGCTGGTGGTGGATGCCGCTCGAAAAGAAGCTCTCGATGATACTGGAGAAAGAGGTAACCTTTTTTTTTTGGTTAAATCTATTTTTTAACATTTAATATAAATTAGCAATATTATATTTTAATAATTTTACTTATCATTTATAAAACTTTGTTCCTTTTCACTTGACTTTAGTCACATCATTGCATTCTGTATATTTATCATAATTTTACTATTTATCTTAATTATTTATTTAATTGAATATTAAATCTAACTCTTGACTCTTTAACTGTCAGTTCATCTGCGTGCATCTCAATGAGTTCATGAGTTTTAACCATTTATTTGATAAATAAGCAATTGCAAATACACATAACCACCGATATGGAAATCATAAAGAGCGAGGAATGACTTGTGTGACTACTGTAATTATTTTTAATTCACAACATTTTCATTTCTTATATGTACTCATATTTGTTTTGTGATACTATTTTATCTCGATAAATATGTAGTTAGCAGGATCTTGAGACTTCATCGCATCAAACTTCAGGGCAAAATTATACAAAAACAATTTACAGACTTATTTATATATATGTACTTTTTTCCAGTGATGACCGATGTAGTAATTCAAGGTCAAGCTATACTCTTCCTCATCGCTGGCTTTGAAACATCGAGCACGCTGCTGAGCTTTGCTTGCGCCACACTGGCCACCATGCCGGAGCTGCAGGAGAGGCTGAGGAAGGACATCCAGGTTGCTGCTGAGAAGAACGGGAAGGATTGCACGTACGATCTGGTCAATGAAATACCTCTGCTGGAACAAGTTTTACTAGGTATTATTGTAACCTGGGTCGTTTTCTTAAATTGGCACCAATAATACAGAATCTCTGCCTTAAAGAGGTATCTTATATATTATATCAGGTTGTGTCATAAGCCTTTTCTAAGCTTTAATAATATAATTTCAGTTACATGTACCGCAAGGTCCGAGACCCACAATACATTTGGTTCGATACTATTGTGAGTAGAAGAGCAAGAAACAGAATTATAAAATTTAATAAATATTAATATTATCCATTAATATTGTAGTGCCGCGCTAATATGGCTAGGTTAATGGTAGACCGGACCATCGCCGCAAAGTAAAAATCTCCATTAAGTGAAGTGAAGATTTTTGCAGTTGAAACAAACTTTCTTTTTCATGATATTGTGAATATTATAGGAGATGGAGACCAATTTTGTTCTTACTATTTAAAGGTTAAAACCGAATAGTTATTAACACAATACGCATAAAGGAAGACCCCTATAATTTTTTATTTGGTTACTAAGCAAGTATCTTATCACTAGAACGAACAAGTGCGTCAAATAATTGATTGACTATACTTGAAAAAAGGAACAATGCTCCAGATTCCAATTTTAACATTTTGCCATTAAAGAATGATGGATACAAATATCATTACGTGTTCCACTTTCAATGTAAAAAATAAGACTCGTGAAAAACGTTACTTAAGTGAAAAATTTTAATATTATTTTATCAGCTAATTATGAGCTCATAATGACAGTGTAGTCTATTACGTCACACATTATTTCAAAATCAATTTAGAATGACTATTGTCACTCGACAATACCAAGTGTTTTTAATGTACATGGAAAACAACCACATTGTCCACAAAGTTTTGTTTTCTTCAATTGTCTTTTATCCAACATTCTGCTTATTGTTGATATTCTCTCACAGTTTAGAAATAATAGTTTTTCGCTTTGGAAGTATAAATATTTTTCCAGATTAACATATATATGATTAATAATTTTTGTAACTTTAAAAATAGTGTTTAGAACCCTTAAAATAGTTAAAAATAGTGTTGGATAAGTATTATTTTTTTAATAATTACCTAACCTAACCATTGCAATGTTCCATTTATCAAACTACTGATAATTGTTTGTTACTGTGTATTTTGAAATATGTGCCTTGGAACAAAAAAGTTACATATCCGTATTTCAAAGGAAATTGACACTTCACTTTAATAAAATATATCAATTTCCCTAAGTGTGACATACAGAAAGATATTGAGGTTTTATATATAAGATCAACAAAAAACTCCAGGGTTTCTCCAGCTAAATGCAACGCTCTTTGATGCCAGCCAGATGTGGCACTCTTTCAGATCTTTTTCCACTCAAAATTATGCCTGAGATAATTTTCATTTCTGGGCTGTCACCTTAACGCATAATGTGACTGAAGAATTGGAAACATATTTTGTTCACTGCTGTAGGTAGGTCTCGCTGTGGTTGGTCCACAAGATACGTAACATCCTTTTCCAGCAATATATTTTGAAGGCATCTATCGTCGCTTGTCCATTTTGCGGAATGTCTAAGTCACCGTTGCATACATGAAGATCGGAAGGACAAGAATGTGAACCGACATCATTTTAGTTGCTCGCTTGAAATCACTATCTTTCCATATACTCTACAGTTAGTTCATAGCAATTTTAGCTTGTTGCATATGTCTCCAAATATCCTGCCCGTTGTCACTAGTGTTTATGATCAACGTGCAAACAGAATGTAAGGTTTATATATTTTATACATACAAAATTTAACCATCGTTTATCATTTATATTATACACCTTTATTGATTTAATTGTTAGTTTTTTCAAACGGCTTTAATTTGTAATATTAATGATGACACGGTGTACTTTTACAGAAACCTTAAGAATGTATCCGCCTGTGTCTAGAATAGACAGGACATGTACGAAGCCTTACAATCTTCCGGGAACTAATCTGAAGATTAACGTGGGCGATGTGATGGTCATACCTATAGCCGGTATCCTGCAGGACCCAGAGCACTATCCAGATCCGGAGGTGTTTGATCCGGAAAGATTTTCAGCAGAAGAGAAGAACAAAAGACCGGGTGAAATATACCTGCCGTTTGGAATGGGTCCTAGAAATTGCATTGGTAAGGACAGTAGTTTAAAATATTTTCTTACCGACTATGTACATATACATTATATTACAATAGATTTGGACCATTTTCAGTCTGGGGAATCTATAATGATGAGATCTCGAGAATTTCAAACCATCGATCACTAGATCACTAAATGAATGTCTTACTACAATAGGCCTACAACAGGTGCATAGTCAGTACATTGAAATAACCTGTACGTAACTTTATATTTTGGGAAATAAAGTGAAATTAAATATTTATCAAACAGAATATTAAAATCTGAATAATATGATAAGAATATTACGAGATATATATTTCATTATAAATTATTTTGCAGAAATTATAGTTAAGTACAGATTATTTCAAAGTACTGACTGCACACCGCTGACCAACCAGAATGTTGACATCTAAATTATATATCTATATTATGCGTATTTATACAATGCGTTTGTTACTTTCACTAAATCAGTTATCACCGCTGCATCAGCATAAGCGCTAGGTGAAGTCCTAAGATTTTGCTGCGTGTAGGCCTAACTGCAGTTAAGCATAGACGTGGTCCAATGGATAGTCTGGATTAAAAATTACCATATTACCATTAAGGTTGTTAAATAAATCTCCATTAGTGGATTCGGGTTGGAATCTCACCTCGGATATTATAGTGCAAGATGACAGTTCAGAATATTTCACTTAATGTAATAACATTTTTCAGGTCTACGGTTTGCATTGATGACTGCCAAGTTTTATTTGTTTTATCTTCTCCGAGACTTCAAACTGAGTCCGTGCGAGAAGACTCAGATTCCGTTTACATTTGACAGGAGGGCTATGCTACTCAAGGCTGAAAAAGGAGCCTGGATTAAAATTGAACCTTTGGATGTCAAGCAGTGATGATTGTATCAACAAGTATTTTTTGAATAATTAAATGTACTAATTTTATTATTTAAGGAATAGCCCCCCCTTATGGGCTCGAAGTGGAAAATTCAACAAATTGGGATGGTCGATAATATCCAAAATTTTATACAATGTTACTATATACATATACATGTAAACATAAACACTAACTATTAATTGAATAACTGTTATGTCTGCCGGCCAACTGACACCTTTTAGCCATTCTAGGAGGATTGATTCTGAATAACAATATATTGACCTCATCTATGTAAATATTTAACTAACAAATAAGATCATTTTTAGTTGTCCTAGTATTTTGCATACATTTTTAATTGACAGTAATTTTTATATATACATATTTATATTGTGTTCAATAATAGAATGCAATATATTTAAAAAATTCTACTGCTTAAAATATGTATCAAGTAACTAGAAAGACTAAAAATGACCTATTTGTTATTTACTATACTTGACATAGGAGGGGTCGATATATTTATTTCTGAGCCGGAATTATATTTGCAAAAATTCCATGAACCGCAATGCATATACAAGAATCTCACAAACTGGAGTAACATTTCGGTTTACTCTGGTTCATTCCTGTTCTGTTCCTTAAATAATAATAATAGCCGTTGCTTAGTTACATTATGGTTATACCTTGCAAAACCCACACTAAGAATTTTATACAGGACCTAAATTTGTTTTATTAAGATTGTCTGCAATAGATCTTGAAGATATTATAAGTGATTTCCTTTTTAAAAGCAATGTATTTGTAAGTTCCGTAAGTGTTCTTTTTCATTTTATTGAAGATTACATATAACAGATCCTGACGGTGTATTAATGATTTAAATTTATTTTATAATTATTATAGTTAAACACTCACGAATGGTAGCTACGAGCATCGAGATTATTTTCTGAGTAAAGTACAATATAATTCCTCCAGTGAATGTGATAGCAAATCTCATATTTTATACAGCTGATATGCAACATGGTTCCACGTACTATTCGGTGATAAGAATTAGGACATTTTAATTTTAATATAAGGTTGTGATGGCGTGCTATAAAATATTTTCTTGGTTAGTTTTTTTTTTGCTACTGAACTATTTTTGCTACCTACTCGTGCTATGAAGTTCGCTATTTATGGTTAAGTTCACAATGTTTAAATATTTACAAAACACAATGATTGGTCAGTTCACCAGAGTTTGTGCTTTATGATACATGTACGTATGTACTATAACACATATTACATTTCTTCAGGGAAAAATTATGAAACATTTTTTATCTATCTCTAGTTTAGGCTATTTTTATACAATAAATTTATGTACAAATAATAATAAAATTATTATTTGCAGTCGTGATATTTATAAAAATTATTTCATAATTCAATTATAAAGTACTTTAATGTTTAACTTTTTATGAATCACTTTTGACATTTATGCGATTGTTGCATATTTTATTATAACTTATTAAAGAGATTATCAAAATACTATATTATGTTTTATTATACATTTTATTTAAATTTATTTATCATTGTTAACAAAGAATTAAAATGCAATTGAAATAGCTTAGAGAGATGGGTGTTTGCATATGTAGAAATATAAAATTGACAATAAATTACATTTTCTCACAATATAAGTATCAATGCTTAGATTTATTATTTAAACATAATAAATTATCAAATTTTAATAAATAATTAAATCTGTAATAAAATTGTGCAAATGCTCACATAATGGAGTCTAAAGAATTTAATTTTAGTTATGAGGCGACTTCTTATCAAAAACATTACAGAAAATGTAAATATCCAACCTGAGATCTTAGAGTAGGGAAATTTTAAACAAATCGCATTTTCTTTATTTGTTTCTGATTATCATTACAAGCTCTGTGTTGAGGCCTTAACAAACACAAGTAGTTGTGAACATCGATCCCTCCTATAATGTATTGTAACTAACAAAAACGTCATTTTTAATCATTATATTATCATATTGAATACAATATATATACATAAAAAATTATGCATAAATGTATCAGATACATGTGAAATATTAGAACGTAAGAATATTAGGTGGATATAATTGAAAACATGTCAAGTTAATCATTTTATGAATATGTACTAAAATTTATTCTATTTAAATATTTTTTATGTTATGTGATTTTTTGTTTCCACTATTTTGTCATTCTTCCATATTTGAACATTCTAGATTTATATATAAACCAAATATATGACTTTGATAAATAGGTTCGAATTTGTTGAAAATATTGTTTAAATAATGTTTTAAATAAATCAATCGAGCACAAGCAAAACGTGACATTCAAGTAATTATTAGTAAAGAAACACTTTCTTACACAATAATTTTTTGCAATTTAAAAAAAAAACTACCCTTATAATAATTAATTAATTAACAGAATAATTTATATTACCGACTTTGATAGTGTATTTTCTTGTGGGAAGTATCAGAGCACCGTGATGTAAGAATATTTTTTCTTATTCTAAGTCAAAGAGTCCATGAAATGAAGCAAAGCTCAGTTACTTACAGAATATTCTAGAAACACATCGCTTACTCAAAAGAATTAGTATAAGGCACTCACTTCTAAAACCTATGTAATATATTTATTCATAATGAGATTCATATGAAAATAAATGCAGCATTATATTATACATCACTAAAATCACATTTAAGGCCCCTTTTATATACATATCTCTTTTCTATTGCAAGTTTTAAAAAAATGATTAGGTACTACAGTAAAACCGCGATATAACGAAATCCAAGGGACCAAAAAATAAAAATTCGTAATAACGAATTCCCACATATAACGAAATAAATAAAAAAAATCCTACTATATGTTACGCGCCGTCGCAAAAAAATGTTGCGCGGCTTCAAAAAAGATCGCAAATTCTGCAAACAAAGGAGGAAGAAGGCCATAGGGAACTGAATACCTACATATTTTTAGTAGTTTTGTTATTAAAACAGATAAGCAAATGGATAATCAAAGGAATTAAATTAAGAACAGAACCTATTCAACACCAATTGGAAGATATTTTTGTAAATTCCAGAATATTGCAAACACAAAACAATATTTTAATTGTGTTTAAATGTAGAGCCGCTTCAAACAGTTTTGGGCATGAAACATAAAAAATAAAAATTTGACAGTTGAATTGCGGCATTTTTATAAAATGAGTCGTATATAAATTACGAAGGTACTTACCGGTAATGGCGGCAACCACTTCAAAATATGTTACTATGAACCCAAGAAGAAGTTTGAATTGTTTTACTACCTTGTCGGCAGACCGCCGCGCACCGCCGAAAAGGCCATTAAACCGTTCGCATACGGCAGATGCAGCGGCGCGGCTTTGTAAGTGCGAAATAATATTTTCATCTTTTAACATTTTTTTATTTCGTTATAAATTTACGTAAATGTATTGGCATTTTTTCGTACGGGACAAAAATGATAACGATAATGATGATTATGATAATGATGATTATAAATATTAACGGGATTTCGATATATAAATGCATTTTTGTATGAAAAATTGGTTTTAGGGACTAAATTTCGTTTTTTTTTTTGATATACGTCATTTTTCGCTGTATCGGGTTTCGTTATATCGCGGTTTTACTGTATATACATACTCAAGTATAAGTCGAAGTTTAAAAAAATAAACACCCGATAGGTAAAAACTTGTTTTAAACTATGTTTTTATTGATTATTATTAGGTATTATGATTCTATTATATTAGGTATATACATATGTAAAACATGTGAGTTTTCAGGATGAGCCTGTTTTGTTTTTGGCATTTCCGGTGGTAACGGAATTTTGAGTTCACTCATTGTGACAACATATGACAATATTTAATAAAAATTACAGTGAAACATGACACACGGCCGATTTTTGTGATTCGATTTTAAGTCAAAATTAATACTTATTGTTTTAATTTGTCGATTATACTTGAGTACATAAATACAGTATTAAGTGTTTTATGCATTTCTGCACCCATTCATTTTAATTTTCCCTCACGTACCTTACTTACCTTGCCATAGAAAATAGATCTATAAAAGAAGCCAACAGCCAAATAAAATAAAGTATATCAGAGCAAACAAATAAGAATGATTCCGAGAACCTAACAATTTGTTGCTTTTGTATTATTAATAAATAAATATATAATATAATTAAGTACTTTAGTTTTGTGGTCCTTAAAGCCGAGTGCAATAATTTTTAATATTTTAAATAGCTAATGGAATGATTGTTGCTATAACGGGAGCCTTTTACTCCTCGCCCACTTGGCCAGCGGTGGAGCCAGGAGCGAACCGAGCAATAACTGGCAGGGGTGGTAGACCAAGAGCGGCAGCGCTGTCTGCGATGCGTGAGAGAGCCCGTGGTACATAATCCGAAGTATTGGAATACCTGAAAAGCATTATTGTCACAAATATGATTAATTTTTTAAGAAATTCTAATGAGCGCTCACCGACGACTTTCTGTCTTACGACAGTTCTGCCGTGATGACGAAAACTATGAGAATGTATGCACGATGACTAAATTTTCAAACGATAGAACGGTTGGTGGCGAACCATTGTACAACTGTTTTGACCTCAGTGCGCGTATACTTTAACTGCTTATCGTCATGGTAATTGGAGTAGGCTGTGTATCAAAAATACAAAATTTTTGAGGAGAGACAAAAAAACTACCCAATATCACAGATTCTTTCGCAAATTTATTATCTTAATTGAATTTGCTCTCTATTAACGGTGTTATCACTTTTTGACGTAAGTTGCGTATTATGTCACACTAGGTTAACAGTTTTTTGTCTCTCCTGAAAAGTTTGGTATTTTTGATATACAGCCTATTACATTTACCATGACATTATGCAATATTTTTTCCTATCTTTTTATTATGTAATTTTTAATAACGTATCATTAGGGGCATAAGTAAAACATATGATGAGGTAGTTTGAACGTTAAGAAGCATTGCCGTATGCAACATGAAGCTCTTATCATAATTTAGAAATAGTGGTCCAAAATCTTTGCATTGGCACTTTTTGATTGATGTAGGTTTAAAAGAGCAGGACCATCATTAGCTTTGGAGAGAGATAAAACACACGTGACATATGATCATATACATACATACATTTCTATTAAAAGTGTACTTTTTGGTCATTCTCGAATGCCAAGTTTAGCAATTATTTTGTTTACTGACATAAGTCACATATTTTAGATTTCCAGCTTATGAAGCATGTTAAAATTTGCATGATTCACTGGGAGGGGAGGAAGGAAGGAATGAAATTTTACTTAATTTATTAAAAAACTGTATGTTAGCATGATACTTTATGTGGTATGCATTTATGTATCGTATAGGTACTGAATTCACAAAGAAGTTACAAAATATCTGTATCTTTTCGAACATGTGAATTTTTATAAAATGTCAATGTAAGTTTGACATTTATGGGTACTGAATAAAATGTGTAGTCACCATGGTAACGAGTATGATATATTTGTTTGATCACTTTTTTGGCACAAATTTTTTGAGATTACTCTTGTATGAAATTTTGGAGGGGAGGGTGCGAGCCAAGATGCACATAAAAAAAATTGAGATACATTGCAGAAAAGTATTGAAGTGAAATAGTCACGTGTCTTACCTAACGTGAGCGACTTGTGAGTGGAGCAGAAAACCACAGCGACGGTGTCTTGTGGACTGAACTGCCGACGGCTCGCGAGGAAACTTAGGGTGCTGAACCCAGCTTGCATTATCACCACTAAAACACATAATTTGATTTTCAACTTGTTCATTAAATTATTAAATTAGTAAACTATCAATTGTAATATTATTCTGCACAACAATAATAATTTAATTTTATGTCCACAAAATCATGAAGCATTACTAAAACAGTCAACAGTTCAAGCACCTGGATCCAACTTCAGTCAAATTTATTATCACTTTATTAACTTAATTTACTATAATTTCAACATATAAAATATTCTGAAAAGAACAAAAATCTATCTAGTGAAATATCTAGTATTTTCCATAGCACTGTATGAAATGAAAAAAAGGAAAAATCATGCTGAACGGTAGACCAAATAAAGGAATTAATATTATTGGATAAATTTTTAGTGCCTTTTCGTAAATTTTTTTACCTTAAGGGTGCTTAACAGAGTTAACTCTTTAAATAAAAATGAAAACGTTTTTATCATTTTTTGAAACTAAAATAAACAATCAAATTAACAAAATAGTAAAATAAAACGTGTAAAATGTAATTAGCTTATTTAAATGAAGTATGAAGAGTTTCCCAAGTCAATTGTAAAGAAATTTTCTTCTCATGACTTATCTGTTCAACAGACGATGGATATAATCACATTGATCACTGCGGCCCAGAAAAGCTCTGTGTAGACCGGCCAAACCATTGCCTTAGGTTCTTTAGCCATGATGTTCTCCTTCTTCCAGGGCACTGACTTCCAGCAATCTTTCCCTGCACTATGAAGTACTTTTCTGGACGTCTCATCACATGTCCATGATATTGAAATTTATGGATTTTTATTGTTTTAAATACTTAATTTTCTTCATTCATCCGAACCATAAGATTTTCATTTGTAACTCTATCGATCCAGCTCATTTTGAGCATTCTTAGATTATGTGGATGCAAGTGTCCGAGCTACCAGTCCATAAAATAATATCAAGAACACATAGCATATGATCATTCACATTCGTAACCCAGGTATACAATACTTTGCATCTTCTCCAATTTTGTCAATGAGATGGGACTTAATTAGCCTTGGCTTACATAAATACTTTAGTTAAATCATAATGTTCATTAAGAATGGCAAATAGTATAATATAGGGATGCTATGTATATTATTATCAACACGGAAGTTTGATTAAGTGTACTTTTATTAGTGGTATCAAACAAACATCTCTCTCTCTCTCTCTTTATTACGGATAACACATTCTTATTGTGAAGTTGTAATTATTCAGAACAGACGGTCTGTGATATTTTAAATACTAATTAAATGTATTAATTAGAAAGATATACATATTAAATCAATTTTGTCGAAAAACATTATTGTTGCTACCGGGATTTTATTATTATTTTGTTTATTGATTTTATATGTATATCTTTCTAACTAATACATTTAATTTGTATTTAAAAAAAATATATCAGACCTATGTTCTGAATAATTACTACACAATAAGAATGTGTTCTCCTTAATAATAAAGACTTTCATTGTCAGTTGTTTCCTATTTGCTAATGAGCATATATTTTGATTTAGTTGTATTAAGTTCTAAAAAGTCTCGCATGTCTTTACTACTTGGTTCAACAGAATTTATAAATCCTCAATCATCTGCATAATGCAGTTTATTAAAAATCTTTCCATTTATAACAACCCCTTGTGTAGCTTCTAGAAGGGCTTCATTGAATATTAAGAACATAAAGAAATCTTACCTGTACTTAAATAATTATTCTTGGTAAATTTTAATAAAGTACTTGAAACTAACCAAACACAACAGTGAGCAAAACATCAGTTGCACTCAAAGCCATATCGTGCTCGTAAAATGCATCGCAAAAAGTTGTGTAGATGATGAGGAGTAATGCGAGTTGTCCTATGATGGCAGGGGTGGAAAAGGATGAGGAGTTGGTGGGGGACGGTCGCGGAGAGGGGCGCAGCCGACCGACCATGCGGCCGAGCAACAGGGGCAGCAGCACGGTGGCAGATATCTGAAGGACAGATTGGGTGAGAGGCACAACCGTCGTAGAGCCTAGCTGAAATAAGTTACTTTTTGCATTAGTTTACTTAATTATTTAATGTGAACATGAAAAATAATAAATACTGGTTTGGCTAGATAGTGTGAGTGGCATACGGAGTTGCTAAAACAGAAAAAAGAATATAATCTTAGATTAACTGCCTTTGACTAGGTTCAGGGCGGTTTGTGTATTGGCTAAATATACAGAGTGAAAATAAGAGTATAAAAAAGCTAGCAGCTAGCACAGAATACAAAATGTGTTGATAATAAATATATTTATTGTTTTTGGCGTAATATAGTAGGACATATCGTTAGAGACGAGAATTAAGTTTCAAGAGCATTAAAAAGAATAATGGACAAAAATATCCTCACTGAAAACAGCAGGATGATTGGAGTGACTACAACACCAAGGAGGGACCCGACAACACTATTGAATATGGCGGCCGCTTCGTTTCCTCCAGCGGACCTTGTCAGGATGACGGCGGAGGACACCGGAGGCGGCATACAGCTCACGGTTACAAGGCTGAAAAGTCAGCAGATAGTTAGGAATATTACTTGGTTGATAATGCAAATTAATTGATTGATAATAAAATGTACTTATTTGTTTTCACATTCAATATCAATTAACATAGAAACTATATTCAAAAACATTGTTACTTAGCCAATAATTATGAAGTTTAGAGATGTGACATGGTGGCCATTTTAAGAATAGATTTAATATATTTATTTTATGGTAAACCAGTGTAAATCAATAGATATATAAAATAAGATGGTGAAAATAATGTTAATGTGAAAGAGAACCTGAAATTAATACAAATATTTGATGACAACTCAAGTCCTCTGAAGAAGTTTAGTGCCTATTGTAAATGAATACATATTTTAAATTTAATAATTTTATCTACAATAACTTAATGGTATTATTTATTTACTTTACCAAAAAATCGCACAAGGGATTCAGGACACAACATAGATTGTTCTCTTTACTATAAAGGTAAAATAAATAACAGCAACTGATGAAAGCGGATTGCTTTCTGCTAGAAGTTAAATAAAACAATATATTAGCCCCCCATTCTCTATCTGCAGTTAACATGAAAAAACTTACCCTCGGAGTATCCACACATTAACGTTGAAGTACCAGAGAGTAAGAGTGAAGAATTGCACCAGCAATGGAATGACAACAAATGTAAAAACCTGAATAAACATGTGCAATTTGTATTGTCGAAATACCAAATGCAGTGATTCTGTTTTTATACTGAAGCCAGAAAGTAAAAATATCACAGACACGGCGCCATATTTCACCGTGTATTCTGGTTTCAGAGGACCTATAATAAATTAAACAATGGTAAATGGAAGTACTTTATATAACGTAATGTTAGTTCTTGAAGAAAAAATGCATGTCTGTACTACTTCCATAACATTTCATGCCTCATTAGTTTTTCCTTTTATCGGACCACTCTCAAGAGCAGCTGCGAGACGAAACCGACCTTTGAAGAGTAACGCATCATAGAAAAGGTACAAATAAATATTTTCTCTTTTATTTTTCTTAATAATAATTTTAAAAAATTAATTAAATAAACGACTGTTATTATGTACCTCCTCTGGAACCCAAATACGGATTGAGAACAGCAAGTAATATGCTGAATAAGATTCCAATCAAAAACCAATTTGTCTTTAAGTGATCACTTAAATTTATACTCTTTGCTGCCATGTTATGGGCCTAAATTAAATCTTGACCGGTGAAGTTCGCAGGTAAAAATCGATTCCATATGCGCTAATTTTAGGTTAAGTAAGTTATTGTAATTCTCATGTTTTCGTCTGTCAAATGTTTATTTTGACAGTTCTATTACAGTTACCATTACAAAAAAAGAAAGTAGTACTTAAATAGAGGATAAAGCGATGCTTCTTAAACTTTTCAGTCGCCTTCTCGAGAAAGACTATCGAGTCCGAATTAAAAGCCTGTAAACCTTTTTTAAATAATTGGGTTCATTACGCTGATGAAAGAAATTCGAAGTTCTAAAATGGTGTAGTCATTCACCTATCATTTTAAAATATCTATTTGTCAGTATGATAGATTGCACGGTCTTGTCAATAAAATGACGAGGAGAACTATATAAATGTAAGGTATTTCGTGAAGGTTTGAAGAGGTTGGAGTATATTGATACCATTTAATTGTCTCCACATATTTTTCGTACAAATAAATTGAACACTTGATTACACTTACATTTTAAAACAAATAATTATATTTTAACAGGGACTTATATTTTTTGTTTCAATTGAGTCCTTTGTTTTTTATTTTGTTTTGGGAAAAGTCACCTATTAAAAAAAATAATTTCAAAATGAAAGACAAAAACAATAATACCAAGAACATAAATCAAATTTACATTTAGCATATTGTGACTAGCATAATATCAAGTGCACCAAGCTGGTTGAAAATATCTATCGGAATATATAATATTATTTAATTAAAATTATATTATTTTGTACATAGTTTTATTAACACTTTCTACCTAATTATGTTATTTACTCAGTAAAGCATCAATTATTAAATTCCAGGATAATTTCCTGATTCATTATTAACACTTCATGTACAGTGGACCTTCAATATTCATCATTAATTTGTTCCCGAGGGAAGGATGAATATCAAAAAGGACAAATATCAAACAAACTTTTTCCATAGAAATGAACTAATAATGGTAAACCATTCCCAGTCCCGGATTTTGTCTATCTATTCTTTAACAAAAAAAAATTACCTCGAAAATTTTTGTAAATACATTTTAATTGCGTATTAACTACTACTTATTAATGCTTTATTGTTATAACAGAAATTTACTCGTCATGGTGTTGTAAATATACTGTAGGCCTACAGAAATACGTTGACTGCCTCGCTGTACAAAATTTACAACAGGGAGTCAATTCTAAAATTCACCAAAACTGAAATCTAAAATTAAATACAAAAAACCTCCAGTTCCAGAACATAATCACTTATTTCATTAAAAAATTGCTGCAAAAACTTGTAAATATGAAAAATAAATAATGTAGTAAACAAGAGTTGATGAATTTACTTTAAATACTGCCCGAGACTGACTGACTCACGTGGCAGGTGGAACGAATACCAAACAAAAATTTTGACAAAAAACAGGACGAATATTGAGGGTCTACTGTATTAATGTTTTTATGAAATGTTGGTATGCAGCAATAACGAGTTGATCAATTTTTCATAATTATTTATATTATGGCAGAAAAATTATAACCACATTATTTTTCAAAATATGCAGAGTGTCTTTTAGATCATTGAATTGCTTTTTGACCGACAACTCCGACAAAAACGTTTCTTATGGTAACTCGTAATGCCCCTGATCTAACAATTAATTTTGACTTTCGAATATTAATTTATTATTATTATTAGTTTATATTAATTTGTAATACATCTCTACATTGTAATGTAATGAATAAATTGTGGTAAGTAACCACTTTTCTTATTATCTTACTTACGAGGGCTGTTTTTCGACCATTATACTCCAGAAACAAAAACACAGTCAAAGCAGAGAATTGGCTCCAAAAAAGGCAAAAGCTGTTCCTTCGGCTGGGAAAATGATGGTGACTGTTTTCTGGGATAGCCATGGAATTGTCTTAATCAATTATCTTGAAAAAGAAGAAACCATTACAGGAGCATACTATGCATCATTACTTGACAGGCTGAAGGCAGAAATTGCGGAAAAACAGCCACATTTGCAGAAAAAAAAAATTGTTTCACCAAGACAATGTCCGTCTCATACCTCTATTTTTTCTTAATTATACCATATCTGCAAAGTTATGCTGATATTTTTTTTGGTCACACACAAGTTTGACGAGAAAATATAAAAATGTTCTTAGGTTTTCACGCCCATTCAGAATCTTGTGTATAGTTTTCTGGGCTGACAGATTTCGGATCCTGTAATGGGTAGTCTGTCGGCCAGAAAGGTCAGATATACACTGCAGATTAGCCCAGAAAACTACACACAGAAGAGAAAATATAATCTCACATTTAGGAAATGAAAACACAACAAAAAGTTTATAATACTTATATTTGTAATTTTTACAATCCTACACAAGTTCAAATTTAATCAGCTTACACAATATTATAAAACATATATTAGACATATAACTATGTATGTATATAAATAAAAAATGAAGCACTTTTTTGGAATTGTGAATTCAAAAACTTCACTGAAATTAAAATATATTACTCGTACTTTTATAAATACACTAATACTACCGTCGGCAACTGAGCACAATTTTAATGTTGGCCCCAGTAACATATGCAGATACATACATTCATCATCATTTTAAAGTGAAAATTGGTTGGTATTTCATTTTTTTTTTTGATTTTATTAAAAATATTTATTAACCAATTTATTATCAGTCTCTGTGATATAAAAAAATGATATTTTTGATGCCTGCGAAGATATATAATTTATTATGAGCACGGAAATTGAGAAAAAATATGCATGTTTAACAGCAATTAAAATTTGTAGAAACATTATAAAAAGATAAACAATTAATTTATATTGCCAGAATGAGTACTAGAAATTAATAATTGACATTGCTCTTATTATGGTAAAACAAGATTTATTAAAAACTGTTGAATCTTTTTGTAAAATATTATTAAATATACATTTGTGATGTTTCCCAAGATTAACATTTTTCATTCAATTAAATGTTATTTAAAATATAATTATTTTCGAATACCAATGAGATTGCAGGACAAACATTGCAAACAATTTTTTTTGACATTTTCCTAAATACAAAGTCACCGATTCACTTAATACACATTAATCAAAATAATAATGTCCACTAATGACAATTTAAAAAAAACAAAAAATATATATTTTCAGATTTTAAAAAGCATTGTTCGAAAATAACGTTACAACAAATATTTAAATTAAATAAACTTATATTTAGTAATAACTCTGTTATGTAATAAATACTTTTTAAGAAATGCTAACAAGCAAAATACAAGAAATCAATCAAAATAATACTATACATTTATCGCTACCTTTATCTAAGATTCACATAAACCTGCAAAAAAAAAAACTGACAATGTGACTAGACAAATAAACAAACAGAATAATAAGGAATCCCATAACAAAATATTTAGTAATAAATATAACTATTTCTTGTTGTAAGAGAAAAACTTATACTCAGTTATTTATTTAATACATCAAATATATATATCGACTTCTCATATTTAAAGTATTGTTAAAAACAAATAGATTAATTTATGCTGATATATGATGCATTTTTAAGTGCCAAAATTTTAAAAATATATTGTGTTCAATAGAAAATACAAAAAAAAATACTGCCGCTTAAAACATATGCATATATATAAAATATATGCGATATAAGAACTAAAAGTGACATATTTGTTAGTTATAATACTTTATGCAGAAGGGGTCGATATATGTAATCAATAATTCAAAGATGTTAAATGCGGTGAAATCAAATCAGTAGACAGTCGGTACGTATCATTAGCTATAAAAATACTTTTCTTTAATAGCACAGATAAACTGTATTTACCAAATTACTAAAAACATTCACATTAAGTATTAAAAAAATAATTTATAATTTTCTTTATCCAATAATACATGCTGCATGAAAACAATATCAAATTGAACAAACACAGTAGGACGGTAAAATAGAAATTTGGAAAATATACATTAATCTAAATGCAACATTTGAGTTTAATTATAAAACATTGCTTTTAAAAAGAAAAAAAAAGTAGAATTCCTTATTCACCGGTGAGACAGAACTGTCTTGAAGGATATTTGATAATTTGATCATACTGGTAGTGTTAAATTAACTTTGAAAGGTCACTAAAGAAATATACAAATGAAACATGTATTCATAAAAAATATCCAATATACTACACTGTCATCTTAAACTAAAAGCTGTCATTTTTCATATCTCCATAGGTATGTCTGCCATTATTACTTGAGAACGAACCTAGCATTTGTCCACCAATCACGGCTAAATCGTTTAGATATGCTATGTGTAACCTTTATCCTTTAATCGGAATGTCTTTTGACTCACAAAAATTCCTTTCTTCACATTCACTGCATGAATTAGTAACTTGTACATGGAACTTGCGTACAATAATAATAATTGAGATCTATTCTTCAGGCGTGAGATAGACAGTAGTGAAGGGCGACCAGAATAAAAAATAAAAAAGGTCAATTTTTTTTAAAAGAAAACAGATTGATACCTTTGAGATGTGGTGCTGGTGGCGAGACGTGCGAATGTCTCCATTCTGCAGGAACTGAAGATCAAAGACAGGCTCTCAACCATTTGCCTGAGATAATTCCTTCAATTTTTTGGGTATCTTGCGAGAAGGGAAGATATCTTGGAGAAAATTGTGGTGGGCAACGTTGAAGAACAAAGAGGAAGATCCCCACTCGTTGGATCGACCAAATGGTGCTGGCAACAGGCACTTCTCTGGTGACAGCCCTGAGATCTGCAGGATGCCGATAAAAGTGGAGCAGCATAGTCAAGAGGGCGGGAGTTTATGGAGATTGTGATCCTCAGTTATGAGGGACCGACATGGATGAATGTAACAATATAGCAAGGCTGACAAAACTATGTTCAGTTAACCACAAAACCACTAAAATGGATTAAAATGAAGATACAAAGAATTAGTTTTATCAACTGAATTATTAAAGAGATTAAAAATTTTGTTACATTTCTAATTTATTTTTGTGATCTCTATTATCTAAATTAGATATACTTATAAGAAAAAAAAACAGGATTCTCAGTGTTAGTACAAGTCAAAAAAAAAAAAAAAATATCGTAATACAATTTCTTCCCATTCTATTGTAGTTTCAGGCCGCGTTTCGGTGGCCATCATCGGGGCTAAAGTGGAATAAAAATGCCGCTTCTTGTATAATATACGAGACACCTCACCCAGGTTGTGACAGAAATATTTCGACTGATTATAAGTCGCCTAACCACAAGGTTCCAGGAGAGCAAACAAACTCAAATTGTCAATTTCTCTTACATTGTCTCATTCTTTTGTAATAACTAATCCACATGACAGAGGTCAAATCAAATGTGTATGGAAATAATAAAAATCAATTGGCGGGAAGCAGCTCAGTGCAGAAACCGGTGGAGGTATATACTCGAGGAGGTCAGGATCTACACCAGGTTGTAGAGCCTTGATTTGAAATTAATTGAATGTGTTAGGAGATTTTATATACTTTTGCTTCTGTGATCTGAAGACATGACAAATTTCAAGCAGAAAAATAGTTCTAAAAAATAAAACATCATCTGTCAAATGATGGACACACACACATACCCTAAAACATAGGTAAAAGGGGAGAGGATTCACTGCTAACATACACGACACCACCAACTACAATGGTTTCTTTCAATCCTAACATCAAATGTGGATGTTTTCACGTAATAATAATACAATAATGCCATTTTATGCAATGCTATAATATATCATGTATTTAGACATTATAAGGATAGTTCCTCTCACCGCCCACGTCTACCTTACCAAATTATTTGATTCAGTTCTGCAAATTTTTAATACATTATTACATACACGGTCTAAATTAGTAAATACATATTCGCTGAGTTCAGTCAAAACACTTAAGCAATATTGTTAAATATTAAAAAATGTTGTGCTGTTACTTGAATAATATAAGTGATGCATACATACATATTACAAACTATTCAAATAATAACATATGTTTACTGGGTTCTGTACATAAACACAATTTATTTGAAATACGTAATTCAAATGCAAATAACGAAGAAGAAAAAAATACAATTTAAATTACTAATTTTTCAAAATCCGGAGGCAACAAGCAAAATTAACGCTAATAAATTATAATTATTTTTTGAACTTAATGAACTAATTGGAAAATATTTGATCAACATCATAAAATTATTATATTATGTATATAAATACGTAGCAACTAATAATTTACATTATCAAAACAAATCACAAAACGCAGCTTGTTTTTATATTACAGATATATTAAAAACTTTAAAATTAAAATAAATTAAAAGGGTAACCAAAACCATTTCATGAATAAACACTTCTACCAGTGAAACTCGCTCAATATATTTCACAGCTAAGAAGTTTGAAAATAAGGAACCCTACTCAAATTTACCCTAGTACATAATAATTTTGATACAGTTTTCGGTACATCAAATGGACTATTATCATTTTCTAAAATTTTATTTCCTTACTATAGGAGTGACTATTGCAATTGAATAATTGAAAATTCAAAATGGTTTTAAAAAACAAAAATAGCATTTTAAAAACATTTACCCATAAGAACAAGGTCAGATTAATTTGAAAAAAAAACAAATTAATAACACACTACTTTTATAAATTTACCTTTTTTGATTTTAGTAGTGAAAGTACAAAATTAGAAGTCACGAAAATGTGGGAACATTTAAAATTTCAATAATATGTATTCCAATTTAAGAAATTTTTATTCATTCCTTCATTGGAAAACATCTTCAGAGGGTTTCACTGTAATTTAAGTAAGTGGAAAGAAATATAAAATATATTAAACATTGTACCTAGTAAGAACGTTTAAGTATTAAAAAAATATAATATAATAAATTGCAAGTTAATAAAAATTGTTGCCAAATATAATAATCTCAGTTTTTTTATATAAGCTGCAATACAAATTCAATTTTCAAAAACATTAAAGAACAGATTGGTTAGAAAGTGCCTTCAGGATTTATCACAAGACTTAAAACGATCATCTCATTTCCCAGTTAGCTGTGTGACCTAACTAATTATATTTATGTATCCATAAATGCAGTCATGAAATGGTTTGCCAAAATTTAACTTTAACTTAATCGATACTCAGAATTGAATAAAAGCACCAAAAATATATAAAAATAATAAAACTCGTTAATTAGAATGTGGATATTTTCAGGAATTAAATTTATTTAGGGAAATATGACGCAAATGAAAATGCACTGTAAATAAAAAAATTACATATATAAAAAACAATTCAAATTAACGAGTCTGCACTGTATTTGAGTGTATGTATTATGCAATACGTACAAATATATTATTGATCATATAATGAAAAATGCCATAAAAATACTTAAAAATTACACTTATTTATAGATATTTTTAACAAATTCTTAATGTTTATAATTATAAAGTAAAGGCTGTTTAAATTTAATTTCTAAAACAAGAAAGTTTCCATGGCTATCCTATAATTAAATTTGTATATATTTTTAAAGTAGATTGTCATTTTATGTACTGCTTCAGAAAACAAATCAAAATGATCACCGCACAATAATTTTAAGGCAGCCTACGATAAAGACCTCAAAACTTTTGAAAAATCAAAAAAACTTTCAAAACTTTTCAAAAGAGGTCCCAAGCATTTATATCAATGTTTTTTAACGTGAATAATTCCACATTCGAGTACACATCAATAACGAATGACACTTTTGATATCGTCGAGGACGTCAAAACAATGTGGGAATATAAATATATAACGCAAGGGGATTTTTACGCAGTTACATTATATTTTTATTTTGTGAATTTCAATATTATTGCGTTTAATTAATAACCGCTGAATTTGAAATTTTAAACAGCTATGTTTCTACCCATTTAAATAATTTCTAAATAATGCTGCCTATTAAATATGATTAAATATCACCTAATCATTGGAATCAGCCCAAGTCTTCTTAATTAGTCAAATTATTCAGCCAAGCGAGTACTTTAAAATTTTTATATAGACAATATTAAAAGGTAATGTTTCATTTTGTTGTCGACGGTACACACCTCCAACAATTTGTACTTTTTCTCGGAAACTTCAGAAGCTTGGAATTCAGATAGGATTTTTATTAAACAAAAGAATATCATCAAATAATTGATGTTACAGATCAAATTTAATAAAAACTACGTATTTTATTGATTGTTTCAGCTCTTTCTTATATTTTGTCCCTCAAGAAAAACACAATTGATTTATAAATCATTATCTTAAATACTCGGTTATCAATAAAATACTTGATCATTAAGGTACTGAATAAGAAATTGTCGCCATTTTCTAGAATTGCAACGACGTATGTGGCAGCCGGGCAAGTGTACCGGCAAGAAAGACAATTGGACATTAGCGCCGTTCTCATAATCAACCGCAAGTTTGTCGCACAAAAGAATGTACCGTTACAAAATAAAACTCAGAAATGGCCGCGTTTATGCGCAGACTGTTCCGTTCCGTACGGCTCCATCTATTGCTTCAATCAGCTGATGTCTTTGTTGGCGGAGGTGATGCGGGAAGTGAGCGACTTATGTTGGAGCAGGCAGTACAGGATGCCCGCTTGGGCCATCACGTCCACTGTGCCGGCTGCCAGGAGGTCTCGCTGCTTGGCCGCATCCTGCCGGGAAGACGGACGCAGGAGCGTGGGACCGAAGACAGTCGCCAGGTTGTGCAGTGACATCTTGTTGTCTGATTCGTGTTGGTTTACTCTGTTGGGAGAAAGGTGAATTTTAGGAGTTTTGAAAGATATAAAATAAAATGGATAAATGCAAAATATCATGCGGTTTCAGAAAGAACAATGGTGATCTCTAGTGGTCAGGGGGTTGGAGTCTCAATCTAGGAGACCACCAAGTTATTTTCATAGCACAAGCGTTTAGCTTAGTTTGAAAACAATAAAAATATTGATGTGACACATATATTCCGTGTATGCATCTCTATTATTTTAAAAAGAAAAAACAAATTAATGTGTACTATGTCTAAAACTTATCTGGCACAAAAGATACGTAAAAATCTCATTAACATGTAGTACGAAATGATTTACAGGCTCTCACGTCATATAATTTGAAAATTGTGAGTAAGATATAAAAAATTAACTAAGGTTTTAAACCGTGCATGCCCGTGTGAAGTGTTCTTTATGTATTTATTATGTACCTGCCGATACAATGCGCATCTGAGCCTACTTTGTGTGCAACCTCCTTTATATTATGTTGTGATAAAATTGTGAAATTCTGGGTTCGCTTTCTTCAGTTGGCTGCTTTGATGTGCGTGGATAGTTTGCGCCATAGAATAGATATAAATTGTTTGTGCTAACTGCTTTTACCTGGACGCGTTTAAGATTGTTTTTCGTCTATTCTAAATTCCCCTATCAATTCTTTTTACTAATAACTGTGTTTGTGTTGTTAAAATTTATTCACATTATTTCCCATATTTATGAACGATTGTATTTCAAATAACTGTGTTTATTGTGTTAATAATTTTAAATTTTCTTGAATGACATTATTGTTAACTTATCTTATTATTTCACATGACCCCGAGACATCGGTGGAAGTATGCGCTCATTTGATGCGGTGGTAAAATTTGTATTGTGGAAGTGTCAATAAATGAGAAAAGGAAAAGTGTTTAAATTTGTTCTTATTATTCTTAATTTAGTGTTATAGTTATTAGTTATTGTGTATTATATTTAATGATTGTGTAATTTCCTGAGAACATTTTAAGGTAGGAGGATCTTTACTTACTACGAGAAATAGATCTAATATTCACCCTAATTAGTTTCAGTAGTACATATAATATAATAAATTACATCAGTATTTTGTACTAGTATAATAAATACTGCATTTTCGAGATGATTTCACGAAATATGCCAAAATATGTTGTATGCTTTTCACAAAATTAGTGGGATTTTTCATGACTTTTGCGATGGCATCGCAAAATTTGTAAAATTTTTTTTTTTTTGGTGCTTTGAATTTCTTATTAACGAGGTTCTGTGTAATACAAATTAAATTATTTTTGGTCCCTTGAATTTTTAATCAAGTTCTAGTGTAGATGATAAGCGAGAATCAAATTTCCAACTTCTAAGTTACTTACAGCTAGATGAGACAACAAAAATGAGACATGACATCATTAAACAGATTTATAACATGATTTGATAAAGTTTTATCAGGGTGATATTTTCCCACAAAACTTTGCACCTCACTCCACTTTGCGCACATTTCGAGGAACATCTTCCATTCGTTCATCGGTCTGTGAAAATAATATTTCCTCTGTCACCGTCTTTTGCTGCTCATTAAGAAGCTGTTCCAGTTTTTCTGTAGTGTGTTCTGAAACTGCGTGCCTGTTCGTAAACCGAAATTCTATTTGCAAACTGAAGTATTTTTTCATCAGGATTTTTGTTTGTAAACCGAGGTTTCACTGGTTCCAAACGAGCAATCTAAAAATTATTTATAATTCCGTACCTTATAAAATGGGCAAGTAGGAAATCGATACACTTCTTATTGAGATCGGGCAACAGGTCGTAGCACTTCTGCAGCTCCCTCTGGCGGATAGAGGTACTGCTCACCCCCACGGCTCCCTCACCACCCGGACCAGTCTGCCCTGTGAAGGCCTGGAAAAATTTGGGGTACAGGGCATCTGTAAATAGCGCTTCTGGCAGCTCTCGCAGGTACAGCTTCAGGATTCCTGTCACAGAGTGGATGTCCACCTCCTTGAGGAGTTGCTCAGCTTCATAAGAATCTGAAAAAATGAAGCTAATTAATTGATACATAATAAGGGTATAACACTATAAAAATTTAAGAACTGTGTGTCAATGAAAATTTGTCTGTTGTCTGCGTTGTGTCAATGTCATAAATAAGATTTCCTTTAAAACTAAGAAAAATTTCAAATTAATTGACAACAGAGAAGTTATAATTTACATTATCAGACAATTAGAATGTGTAAAATTGTTCATATTTATTTTCATGCGGTCATCAATTGTCAGTGTTTTATTTCTATTAACTGGAAATATTAGAAATTCCTTAAAAGGAAAAGCGTTTTTTTTCTAGCAAAATAGATGGTGCTCACTTGTTTCAAAAGATTTCTTCAATTTGGAGAGATCTGAAGCGGAACCGGAGACCCGGTAGAGCCCGACCTCTGACATTCCTCTCCGGTCCACTTCTCTGACGCAGGAAGTGACTATAAATGGAATGTCACGCTTTTGTCGCCTGAGGAACAAAAGAAAATTGTAAATATCAATGATTAGTTTTATTTTAATATATAAATACTTAATATTGGTGGTCTCCCAAAATGAGACTCGATTCCTCAACCACCTGCTCAATAATTGAGTATTGTCTTACTGCAAGACCAATCAACCATGTTACATACAGAACAAATACTGTACTTCCTTTCTGTTTTTGACATGCTGGTTTAGTCAATCCTTGTATAATATAGTAGAATTTAATAAACGCAGTAGAGAAATTCATGTAGGTTGGTTTATCCTGAAGAGGGAATGGTGGTTTTGAAACTGGTTGGTGATACCAGTGTTAATTTTCATTTATAATAAATAACCACAAAGTGATCGAGCTGAATATGTACAACAGTATAAAATTTAATAACATACCGTAAAACTGTTATGCAGTTTGGCAAAAAATAAAAATTGTTATGTAATGTATGATATAAAGTTGAAATTAAAAAAAAAACATACTATGTACACAGTTTTATAATACACACACTTTCATGGAAAAAAAAAACATCTTACTTTTAGGCATTTATTGCAACTGAAAAAATCCTTGTTTAACAGTGATTTTTGTTTTATGACTGTGGTCTGGCCACTAATTTGAATACAACTAATCCGCACTGTATTTTATTTTAAAATTCCATTTCTTTCTGCAGTGAATCTAAAAAATAATTAGTCCACATAAGCTAGAAAAAGTATTGATACCAATGTATTGTAGGGTGTGGACCTCGTGTGCCCCTTTTATAATGTCGGTCTTAATGCACCACATTGGCTGCATTGGCGTCGTTACGCCACTGGATATGCAAAAGTTTGCATGTCTTGCCCTCAATGAATTCCTGAACCGACGACAGTCTCTTTCAACATTCTTACTGAGATTGCTGTCAAAAATAATGAAACATTATGCAATATAAAAACACACTGATAGGAATTATAAAATAGTACTGACTTGCAGACTTGCTGTATTTTGGCACCAAACAGTCCCCCCGGCTTGGCAGTGGGCACCCTCCTTAGCGTGACCTCAGAAGGAACGAATCTCATCCAGATGGTCATAGACGTGGTTCCCAGGGTCAGTGTTCTGAAGCACTGCTGCTCGCCTAACCATTGACGACTCAGCTAATGATGAGAATACAGAATTGCAATTTGTCAAACATTAAAGAAAAGGATGATAAATTGTAATTCTTATAAATAAGTAGAAAATTTAGCAAAATATGTAATACAATGTAATTAATAGTATGAATACCTTAAACAATTTGTGATTATATTATCTGTAATAAATGTTATTTATTTGCATTGCTGTCTACTTAGTTATTACATCAAAAGTAAAAACATATCCCTGTCAACCAACCGGAAGGTACTGAAATAAACCTGTTAGCCTATATTTTTATTTATTTGTAATCCCCGATGAAATTCTAAATGTCAAACGCAAAACATGACACTCAAAATTAAATTCTTAATGCAAATTTTCAATAATTCAGATATCTGCATACTATTCAATACTTCAATAGTTCATATATCTTTAACTGTTGATGTCTTTATTTATTGCTAGGTTACGTGATGTTAACATCAATAATAGTTTTTCAATAAATGAAACTTGTAAAAGTAAAATGACGTGAAGGGTTAGTTCCTGATTAGCCTCTGAGTTCGCAAGCCCCAAATAAAATTACAGAACAGTATGGAAAATAAACACAGAATGACAAACAAAGATTATTCAATTTCAGAAAACAGACAAGATATCTCACCTCGAGACAACACTTCCCTCTAAGCTGTGGCCGGAGGCCTCCGGAGTCTTCGTACAGTAGCACGCGTACATGCTGAGAGCCCTCCAGCTCGATGACATAAGTCTCGTTCCACTTGGGCTGCGCCGAGTTGCACACCAATCGGCTCTTGGCCTTGCGGAAGTAGTGGCCGTACGAGTCAACTTCCACGCACACATACATGTCTGGAATAAGAAAAACATCCTAATTAGAAAAAAAATTCACAATATTTATTAAAATGAAAAGAAGATTTATGAAACTTCAAGCCATGTCATGTCATGTCATGTCATGTCAACTAATGAATTTGATTATTGTATATATTGTTTATATACACCAATGTTGTCTTAAATACTGTGCTATCATCTTTTACAAACCTGCGGGTGTTTCCATAGCTTTCATAATTTCACCAATATTGAGGTGCAGATCGCCTAGCAGCAGACTCTCATCCCGGCTGGACCTCATAAGGTACGATGACTTGATCTCCGTATCCAGGTATGAGCGGCAGGCCTTCACGTGGGCCTGGAGGTCTAGCGTGGATATAGTCGAGCCTGACTGCGTCGGTGGAGCTGACGCCTGGAGATATTTCAGAAATAAGTTGCAGAGATAATTAAAATTGATTTTTAATGGGTCAATAAAAGGTATGTATGGAATGTCCTTTGAATTCAATTCATTCTCAAAAAGTGGAATTTATTTCATTCAATGCATAGCAGACACCAGTTATCACGATAACATTGGTCCTTGTACATTTTGATTCTAATATTCAGCAATTGTATTACCTGAAAATTACAAATATAATATCAAACACATTTAAAAATATTTTCATTTAAAATAGTCACTCATTTCAGTTTGTTTACAATCCACTAACTCAGTTTTCAATACGATTAACATTTTGAGTCATCAAACACTAACAATAAAAAGTTTAAATTTGTGCTTCTCAAAGGAGAATGTGAAAATTTTAAAAAGAAAATTAAAACATGTCTGGTGACAGTTGGCGCGACTGATGACTTTGAATAAAATACTGCGGTGCGTTTAACCGAGATCAGGGCTGTACTAAATATAAAACTGTTAAGGAAAGAAAGCGGCGGCTAATGTATATATGTAACCCAAGATTTATTTAGGTATTTATATGCAAAAACTCAATAATATTAAGCACCTGTAAAGAGTGAATGGAGTCTATCCACTGAGTGCGCTCAAAGTCAGAGCTGAGGAAGAATGTCAGCACTCGCTGTGAAGATTTGGAGCCAACGCGGAAAACCAAATTCGGGGAAGCCTTCACCAACTGTCCTTCAAGATCAGCCAACTTCTTGCGGTGTTTGTCGGCCACTCTGTTGGCACCTATACGCAGCTTCTGTAAAATGAGCATAACCGGTTGGAAAAATGTACATTTGATAATTTCTATTTGCACTTTGAAATTTATTGGAATAATACTTTCCTAAATACAACATTGCAAAAGTAATACATATTTTTTTATTTGTACAATTGTAACTTCCATTTCATCAATTTAATCAAAACACACAAATTCATTATTAACCTCCAATTGCCTTATCATTCTAATCATAATTAAGCTTCTGACTGTAAGTCTCATGTATGCATATTCCATAAAACTATTACTTTTCAAAACTATCCAAAAATACTGTCTTTCAGTATGAGCATTTAAGTTTTATAAATATGTGAAAAATCAGTATAAAATGAGCATAAAATCAGTATATTGCGCAATTAGAACATTGAGAATTTTTGCATAATGCATAGTTTCAAGTTCACGCCATATGTAGTACATAACAAAAAAAAAAGACAAATTTCATATCATGTCACTTTTCTTTTTAATGTGTTAAAATGTATCTTGAAAAATTGTAAGTATAAAAACTATGTTTCTCGCAGATATTTATTACACAAATCTATAATCTATTAGTAAAATGTTAATAATGACACAGATGTTAAAAACAAAAACATTTTATTCAGCAATCCTGAGCGCGGACAGATTTCAGATTTTCCAACACTATACCTTATCGTCCAGAGCCTTCTCTTCCATCAGAATCTGGTCCCTGACGGTGCAGGCCTGTGACTTGAGAGAAACAATATTGGGAGGGGAGGCCTCTTTGGGTTCAGTCGCCGGCTCCTCGTAAATCATGATGTCTTGCAGTGGGAGGAACCACTTCAACTCGAAAGTAAACTTTTCTCTTCCAGAAGCCTGTAAATTCAAAATCTGATTTAAATAAAAATAATTTAGGATTACTAATTATTTTATATTCGTCTCCTTCCATCGAAGACCAGTACTCTGCATTCATATATCTTATATAATGTCCATATACATGCACGCCTGTCTGGTGAGAGAAAGGTTCTAAGGGTACAGTAAAGAGCTTACTAGGGATATCTTTTCACAGCAGATAACATACGCCTATCATTACAGAGAAATCTCTGCTAGGGTCTGAGTAACATAGGGATTGCATACAGGTTTTGACAATTAGTGAAGATATATGATAACATGATTTTGTAGCCAACATCTGCATAAAAAACCACATAAAAAAATATTGCACCAGGATGGTTTTGTAGGGAATAGTCAATGATGCGGGTAAAGGAAGCGGATGCAAAAACAAATCATCTATAAGCTGTCAAAAAAATGCTTAAAATGAACCTGTATATTAGTAGTAGTTAATTAAGTAGTAAGTCAATTTTCTGTGAGTAGATTGCGACTGCTGAACAGTAAATTGGATTCAAATCAACTGGTGGATTTAATTAGATTGCATTTATAATCATTTTGATGCGACTGAGGGCGGGGAATCATATGCATGATTCCGATGCATCAATGAGGCAGTAGAAATTCAACAAGTTCTAAATGAACAGGTGAAGTTTAAAAAGATATATACATATTTTCACAAAATATTAATTACACACTTTTTGCATAAAACTTACTTTATATTTGGCACAGGCCAGCACATCGTTAAATAAGAACAAATGCCTTAGCTTCCGATGGCCGTCAGCCAGTTCTACGATGAAGGAGTTCTTCAGTAGCCTTCTGTGGGCACTCTGTAAAAATTTTTAATTATGATTAAGACAAAGATTTATTTAAAATGAAATTTTGAAATGAAACATCATTATGTATTTGAAAATTGTACTATTATATAAATAATGTAGTCACCGTGAAATTAAACTCGTCCAAGAAGCGTTGAGTCATATTGAGGGCGTCTGTCAGCATGGCGTGGTCAGGGTGCGACTCGGGGGTGAACTTCAGAAGATCCTAAATTGAAAATTTGTATCACATTTATAATTTTAATACAAAAAAATTTCCATATCAACAACCAGGTACCGATATGCTGTATCGGTATAAATCATGTATCAACTGTATTTTAGCGATAGCGTGGCTAAGTATATGATGAGTTGTGACATCTGTTGGATCAACACCCAACTGACACCATGAAGTCATACCATATGAAAGTATTGACAATCACATTGGGGTCACCACTTATGGAGATAGGTCAATTGATTTGACATCAACTATTGAACAGAGTTGTCAGCATATATGATCTTTAACCATTACATAATACCTCACAGCACTATTCAAAAATTATCAAATAATATTATCAAAATTTCTGAAGTTTGCCATAAAAACCCTGACTAACGAATAAAACTTATTACACTGCAGTTTCGCTGCAGAAATAAACATAAATATTAGTACACCACTCTCTTCCATCCTGGTGTACAACTTTTGCCTCGTCTATTTTGCATTAAAGAGTAAAGAAAGACAAAAGACAAATGATCCATAACATTCTATTCCTGGTGCGAACTTGAGATGGATTTGATCCGGGTTTTAAAGTTATGATTGGGTGAATATAAACCATGAATATGCCTCACGTGCAAGACTAGCGCATTTTTCTGCACCCGGGCCACTGGTTTGTGCAGCAAGTCTTCGAGGCTCATGGGCTGTCCCCGACAAGCAATGTGCTGCGTCAGGTTATGAAACTGGGGTGAGCTGGTGCAGCACTTTCGCACGGCGCCCGTGGCGCATCCGTAGTTATGGAGGAAGGCCCCGTAAATATTGATGTTCTCCGCCTGGAAAGGAGAAAGAAATAAATTTATTAGCTATAGTGCAAAAATATCCTAAATTTTCTAATAATTCTTAAAGAAAATATAAATAAAAACAATATGAGGCATTTCACACAACAAGGGTGACTTCAAATAAAGATAAATATAACATGAACATATAATCAAGAGGATTAAAAATGTTACCATTTTCTTGAAATGCTTTCCAACGGACAGCGGTTCCTCAAAGGACTGGACATCTTTCTGCAGGCCCTTCAGGAAACTCTTGTGGAGATCGTGCAGTTCGGATATCTTGTAGAATATGGTATTGAACTCTTCTTCGGTGATTACTGGCTGCGACGAGTTGAGGGTCGCCTTTATTGCATTCATGTACTGAAAGACAATACACATTTTAATACATATTGTGGGAGAAAGGATTCTAAAAGAGAAGTATGAGCATTAAAATAATTCCCCCCCCGCTTGTACGTTGGTCACACTTTTAATAAAGTAAACGTATTTCAAATAGAATAATTCTACAATTATCTGGTACTTTGTCATTTGGATGCGATCAACTTTTATCAAATGAATCAACTGAGCTTTGATATCTAACAGTAACAATTTAATTTGATACCAGAAGGTATGTATTTTTTCCTGTCATTATTGTTGTCAAGTGCCTGACTTCCCTTAAGTGGTAACAAATAAAACATTTTTGATAACCTTGTTAATAAATCAATATATAACTGAGAGATTTATTTTTTAAATCATTATTTTGTAACGAGACTTCAGCTTACTTGTGCTGCCGTTAAGTTACCTCTGCGGGTAGAAAATCCTAGTGGCTCAATCTAATTTGTGGCTCCCAGTATAGTGGGTCTCTGGTCTCACAAAATCTTCTTCGACATCAAACTTTGGGCAAAATTAAGTGTTGGAAAAGTTCATTAAGAGATTTATTTTAGTGATAATAAAATCATTATTTAAACTGTGATTGCGTTCGATTGTAACAATAAGTGATTAACATAATTATTCGAGCAATGACTGGTATACTAGAAAGTAAGCCTCGGACAGTTAAATCTTAGTTACCAATCATCGTTAAATCTCAGTTACCAATCATCGACACAATCACAGTCACGTAACGGTTTACTATCACTAATTTATTTATTATTTTTTGTACACAGAATTTTTTTACAATAACATCATGACGATTTCCTACTTAAGCTAGGCTATTTTCTGCAGTTTAGAAAACATAGTATAAAAATAGAAATGTAGAAACACGGTATAAATTTAAATGAAAATATTGACAGCAAAAATAATAATAACAGAAACTAAAGTGTCCTTCCCTTCCAAGTCACTCTGGTATATAAGCACTGAAGCAACTCTTCCTCGTCGTTTCTCAGCCATTCGGCAACTTTCTTTTTGAAAAATGCAAATGATAAAATTTGCTTTGTGTTGGAGTCTAAAATGTTAAAAAGTTTCGGCACTAGGTAGATTGAAAGTAAAAAATTTTATAAATCTGACTTCATATTTCTGTTCTACATCTACAAAACCTACTTTTAAGGACAATTTGCATTTTTATGGTTTTACCTACAATATTAAAATTTCTTTAACTATTAATTTAATAATAATTTTAATTTGATCAAATTGTGTCAATATCATGGTATTTAACTAAAATGTAATTCCATTTCAATTTGAAAAGAACCTAGTCTCGCTGATGACAGTAAATGAACAATACATTAACAATAAAGTCAATACATTACATATTTACCTTATGAGCTGTGCCATTATTCAAAGAAAAAAAAAAATTGCAATATGATTGTCGAAATAATTACAGTCCAAGTGATTTGCATAAACAATGTAGTTAAAAAAAGTTTTTAATTATTAACTAATATAAAATGATTTTCTAACGTGGCCCACTTAACGGATTTTAAGAATTTGAAAAATATTGAATATTCACCGCAGATGATTTGAAAGACATTTGTGATGTAAATTAAAATATTTGCATCAAATTACAAAACAATTGTTGCAGTAGAACAAATAATATGGACTAGCTGAATCCAATCGGCTTCACCGCGGATGGTTTGTTATCAGATGGATTACTATAATATAATTTTTTACTAATATTTAAGTAGTATAGAACAATAACAAAATAATATAATATTGAAAAATGAATACATATTAAATTATGTTCACACAACATATTTTTTTTAAATGGTCTCTCTTATCATAATATTCAAAATGACAGACACAAATTACTATGTGAAAGCGTAATTATGTTACTAATGCACTTCAAGCTAAAAAATAATGGGATTTTAAATGCATTTATTATCCCAACTTCTTTAAATATTTTAACAATTGAAAAAATAATTGATGATTGACCAACATGATGACTTCCTTGAAGCTGTAGCTTTATTTCTGGTGTATGACACCGCATACTTTCTGACTAATTATAGTAATTATTATATATTTTCTTTGCTGATAATGATTGTAACTGTAACATGACACAAGTCACAAATATTTGTTGTTAGTAAGTTAGAGAACGAGGTGCGTTTTTTAAGTAAGTACCGTTTTTTTTTAAGAAAAACAACATCATTTTTACAGCACTTGACTTTATTCGGATGCTACACACATTAAACTACTTCTCAACATAGTCGCCATCATTATTAAGGCACTTGTCATAACGGGGCACCAATTTTTGTATATATTCATCATAGAACGACGCCGCCTGGGATGAAAACCATGGCTATAATCTGTCTTTGAGTTCATCGTCGTCATCAAAATGCTTGCCACTGAGGAAGAGATGAAAATCACTCAGCATCAAATCAGGACATACACGGCAATGAATGTCAGCTGGTTTCATGCTTTGTGCATTCAAGAAACGAATCATGGACCGTATCTTACAGTTGGCGGGCTGATCTATTGTCTTGAACATTTCAACCACTCACACTAAGATGACCACACTATGTGAATGTCTCTAACATTGCATGTGGTGAGTCAACAGATGAAGGAAATCATTGCGTATGCGCAATATCGCAACCACAGCGCTATTCCGGGATTATCTGGAAACGGTACTTAAAAAACGTGCCTCGTACATGTTAAAAAAACACACTTATGAGGTATGAAATAGAAATTGAGATTGTCGAAAATTAGAAATTAGAGATCAAATAGCACTTGACTGAACAAGCTTAGGATATCTCAAAATCGTTTTCAAATCAAACATAAAAAATAAAATATTTCTGTAGTGAATGACTTCACCACTTCCCTGAAACTATTTTAGGAGCTGATGCTCCTGTAAGTTCCTTTCAGGAAAGCATCCCAATATTATTTGATTATACGGTGAACGGCATTTAATGTCATGACATGGACTTTGGGCGTGGATAAGGACTTTCACGGAAGCCATAATAATGAGCAGGGCATCTAATGAGACGGAATAGACTAAAAAGATGTACAGGACGTAAATTGGGTAGAGATCAGTCAGAAGCAACGCTGTCCAACTTAATCACGATACAATACACTAATAATTTACTTTAGATTTGCAACACATTCACTATGCACAAGTTTAAATTGTATCTTGGTTGATTTACTTTTTAATTAAATCACATCAGCACAAAAAAAAAAACTGGCTACTTTAACACAGACGGCAGTCTAGCAAAGTAGTCAGGACAATGCTGTATATATCAGAAATGGATACCTACTGTATCCCAGATGATAAACTACAAGTAGTATACTTAATAGTAATAATTGTAATAAATCCACCCAATTACTATAAAAAAAGGATGTCAATAAGGTTTATTTATCTAAAAATACTGAGGATGAATTGAAATTAATATCAATCAAATATAACAAAATGATTAGATTTCCTATTAACCTTGCATCTTCTTACCCGCTCTAATCCAATTATATAGTACAACTAGCAATTCTCTATATTAGGTTGAGTACTAAGAATATCAATGGTTCTCAATCAGATGATTGCCAATCACCCCTCAGTGATAAAGAGCACGCTGATAAAAAAAAATGTGCAAAAAGAAAGGTCCGGAGCAACTTAGTGAGCTCATCTATCTATCTAGAAAACTGGGAAATACGAGAAGGGAGGATAGATGATTATGCCTGCAGGAGAGTGATTAATGGAAACAGATGATTATGCCTGTAAAAGAGTGATTGGTGGAAACAGAGATAATAATATTTTGTAGGAGCTCCATTATAGAAAAGATGAACCATTCAGAGAAATCAAGACTCACGATTCATAATAGCTATTTAGTGTTAAAGATATTTGTATACATCACAGAGAAGAATACAGAGAGAAAAAATATTGAAGGAATAAAAACAATGGAAATACATCAAATATAATGAATATGTGAGATGAAGTTGTAGGATAATGACGGAACAAGGAAAGGATGTAAAGTCAAGGTGAGCACAATAGGTAGGATAAAGAAAGTTAAATTTAGGTGGTTCTATACCATCTAAAATCTGTCATAGTAGACAGGAATTTGTGACACTTGATTCATCAGGCAGTAAGTGGAGGTACTAATGTAGAATAAATATATCACCTTCTCCATCACGTAGAGGCACTCTACGTAGACCGTCTCACTCTCTAGAATACTGGACACGATGCACCGGTGCATGGTGAGTCTCTCGGCTTCCACATTGTTGCCCGCTGAATCCTGTAACAAATGACTCAAATCAGTAACAGTAATCGTATGTTGCAATACCTCCCTCTCTCTACAAATTAATTATATTTTTTACATAGGTTATAGAAACAAGTGATTTAAAGTTGGACTCACAAAGCTTATTTCTAGATACTTGTCTGCATGTTTATATATATACTGTTAATAATGTAGACACAAGTAATATAATTTATTTGGTTTCAAAGATATAAACATGAGTGATTGACTCGGTACTCTAAAAATTAAACATTCATTTTAATTCTGCCATCGCCTATTTGTAATATTTTTTTAAATATGAACTAGACTCGCAAGTGCGCCAATAATTCATTGACCAACGTGGAAACCATGAATTCCAATTCTAGCCCATTTTATTATTTATAATCTATGAATAGATAGTCTAAGCTGTAAGGTGTGTATCGAGTCTAACATGAATTTTAATTTCATAAATACGTCATAATTGCAATTTTTAAAATTAACATTTAATTAACCAAGAAACAATTGCAAAATTGCATCCCAAAGTCCCATATTGGAAGGATGCCAGATGACAGAACATCAAAGATGAGCTAGAGGCAGATCATATAAGATATGGGCTGACTGTGTAGAAGAGAACTGGAGCAGGATGGGAACGTCCAAGAACTAGAGCAGAATGACCAGACATAGGAGTTGGTGGAGAACAGTTATGGAGGAGGCTAAATCCCATCCTAGGATGCAGCACCATGGAAGATCCCACGGACAGGGAACCCGTGTTGTGTCTTATTAGAAGTTTATAAATTTTTTTACAATTTCGGTTTAAAGACTATGTATCTGTTTTATATATGTGATGCATGAACACCCCACACGATTTGTTGCCATAGCACGCAATATATTTGCGCAAATTAAAAATAAAGTGTCTATAATATGTATATTGGAATTAAATTTTGAATTTTGTAAAATCTACCACTGACCTAGATTTACAACTTTGAAGTAAACATTTTGACTCCCTTCCATTCAAGGTGGCAGTAGGTTGTGTTTACCAATTAAGCAGAAAGATAATGAAAAGAAAAGACTAATCTGAAAATGGACAATGTCACAACATATTTAAAATTCAATACAGTTTTGTCAAAGATAATAATATGTAAAAGCGGAATATGACTTTTGTCATTAGCTAATGATGACTGTCTCGGTCTGAAACAAGAGTATCAGCTGATGAGCTGATGATGCATACATAATCAGGCTTATGAATATGCACCAAATATCATATTTAAATACTCATTCATGATGGATTTTTATAAAAAAAATAAAATAAATTAAGAAACTTTGATAAAATCTGGCACACTCTTCAAATACAAGTTAATTTTATCAAATGTGAGGTATAGAATCAAAATCAGACATGTCCAATTTTTATGATTTTTGAGTTAGGTATGTACAAAATACAAAGCAAATGAATGTCTACAAGACTAGCCACCTATCAGAATCAGAATTAAAATTTGCTTGTTACTTCAATCGCACACATGCCCGATAGTTAATTAATTCAAGCTAACAGACAAATATGTTTTCAGCCAATAAGATGAATATATTTGGTCATGTGACCTGTGGTTACTGGTCATTTTTAATACAATTCCAAATGTGATAGTTATGAGTACAATGTTTTTTTTTGCATTTTACTCGAAAACATATAAAGTAACATGTCTACCTTTGATTCTGGACCTCACAAATACAGGTTGCAGCATATCGAGTCTGTCTTGAATTTGGAAAATCTGAGTTGAAAATGTTTAAGCTGCCTAAGAAAATTTTGTATTGTTAAAAGATCTTATTTCAGATATTTTATCAGAATATTTAAACAATATGAATAATATCTTGGTTAAATCTTATGTTTTTACAGAGAACACATTATTGTTGTGAAGTTGCAGTACATAGTTCTGTGGTATTTTTAATACAAATTAAATTAATCAACTTGAAATAATTTTTTTCTATATAGTTATAATTTAATAAGTAATATAATAGCTATAATTTAATTTGTATTAAAATGTATGTGATACAATTCCACCAAACATCATTAAATTGCCTGACAAATAGATGGAGAATGGCTGGAAAACCTCAATTCAACTGCATCATCATTCATCACCACCTCTGTCTGTTTAAATATAAATATTACCAATCGAAAAATCTCAATGCACTTTATTCGTTTATGATTGTGAGACCCCGAAAACACCCTCCATTGAAAAGTATATATATATATATGGATTTTGTGAACACGATAACTTCCAGAATTCTAATTGGGTTTTTATCTTTTTATGAAAAATGAATCATGTAAATATCTTGGCGAATTTCGTTAGCCAGCCTGATCCGGCAACTTATTTCAAAATAGTGGCTGTGGGAAAAAAATGTAAAATTCGTTAAACGGTCGGAAATATCCTTTCACACACAAACAAAATCTATCTGATTTTTTTTGGAATTCAAAATATCATTTGGAACCCCAATCAAAAAAACTTCCATTTACTTAGGACTTCAAATAAAATTCTTATATCTCTGAAACATATGAGTTTTGCACATATAGCTTGAACAATTTCAAACTCTGTTTAATAAAATTGATATAATACTAAAAATTACACTAGGATATGTAAAATTATTTTAACACGTAATATAAATAATCTTTCTAATACCCATCTGACAAAAAAAAAACATGTTGGTGAAATCAATTTGCGTTAAAAAAAAAAAAAAATTATACCACGCAAAATCACCAGGGTTAAATCGGAGGCATTCAACCGAAAATTTTATTTTGCACCCATAACGCGCGCGTCATGAGAAAAAATAAAATGACTCCGTGTAAATAGATTGATAAACTAATTATACGAAAGACCTGGCACGATCGGGCAAACCAGATATTGGAGAACGGATGAACGGATAAATCGGAAGATGTGAGTGAATGAAGCCAGAGTGGTATGCCAGGATAGAAGAGTTCGGTGGTAATAAGTGTTTATTTAGAAGATTAATAGTTGATAAAATTAAAATTATCAATTATTTCAATTTATAGTATTTTCGAATAAAGATAATTTTTAGTAAAATAATGCATTTTTCGCATTTGAAGACCAGAGGCTATCTGTAGACACCAATGAAGTTGAAAATTTCCTAGGTTGGTGTCAGTGCGGCGTTACCATTGGAGCGGGATTGTCGCGAATTACAACATTAGACACATGACACAGATGGCGAGTTGCAAACGTAATCATACGCAACAAAAAAAAAGACAGTATTCAAAATAATTAAATTTTTTAATAGCTTAAATCGACGAAATTTTAACGAACACTTCCGGTACCGCAATCACACCGCTCGCCTCATTTTTTTCCCAATGGATACCTATTACACTATATTTAATGTCCTGAATAATGGTTGTTTATAACTAGTTTGTTGTTGTCTTCCAGGTGGGGTGATATCTTTCCGGGTTCTAATCTGAGGTTAGTTAACGTAATTTCTTGTTGCAAACACAAATGTGAATGGGGGGTACCTTACAAGTCAGGACAATACACGTCTCTGGAAACAATTTCTACATTCATAATGATGTGAAAAAAATGGTATGCACCGGTGACAAAGTAAAACGTCATCATAAAATGGAAGCACGTCTAACATGCAGGTATGCATACCTGGAATACCTTATTTTTTCAAAGTCTGCGAAGAGGAACACACGGTGATACCTTCGAGGAGCCAACGGGCAGCGGTGTACCGGGATAACAAAAGAATTCCCGCGACAAAAAACCGTTGAAATGCGAGTCAAAACAAGATAACATAAGTTTGTTATGCGCTTTGACGCATATTTAATTTATCGAAAAAATATTTTGTAAGTTGATAAATACAATTTTCCTGTATATCTTCTTAATTGACACATTCAATTAAAATTAAAAAAACTACGACAATGCACACATCGTACGTATGTTTAACTATCTTATATCCTTTGACTGATCTAAACTAAATTTTGCACAGATACTCTTTAGGACCCTGCGCAAAACAAGATCTTCCTCATCAGGTCATCGCACCCTTTCTCTCCACGATATAAATAAATATTACATTAAATGCCATCCGTTTCAAATTTTGCTTAGTTGAACTCTAGGACCGTGAAAAATCCCCCCGGACATTTTACTCCACCCCTGCCTGTACCAAATATTCCATACATCGTTATACTTTAGAGTCTGCGCAAAACAGAGGCACCCCCTCCCCCATCTTATACACCCTTATTTTAAATTATATCTGAATCCTGGGAAATGCCGGGTAGGGGTCGCTAGCACCAAATAATCAAAATCCGCCTGGTGAAATCTTTGGTATTCTCGCATAACAGTGTACGAAAAAGAAATATAAATATTGAATAAAATCCTAATTCAATATCTAATTCTTTCTTATTCTTATAATTATTATTCTATTACATGAAATAATAATCACTTTGTGTGAAACCACGAAATTTATTCTCTCTCTCTCTCTCTCGCATATAATTTTATATTCTGTCTCCCTTGATGTTTTATTTAACTATATATGTATTCTGTCTCTCTTTCACATGTAATTTTATATTCTATCTCCCCCTTTACGTTTATATATAAGTGCACTCTTTTTGTATTTATGATCAGTTTCAAATACGTCCTGGTGAAGCTTGAGATGAGCAAAACCGGTTGACGTATAATAAATTTCGCGGTTTCACACAAAGTGATTGCTTTCTACGAAAATATTATTATTCTGCTATTCTTTCCTAAGAAACACGCTGGATGCCATCGAGATGTGATGCTAGAGGTAGGCGCTACGTATCCCGTGGACCGCGAGACGCACAGATGTATCTCATCCTCCAAGAATGAATGATTACCGAAATGAAACATGCAAGAAATTGATTATTTGAGCACTCAATTAGGACCAAACTCGGACTGACAACTAGTAAGACTTCCCCCTAGACGCCAACCCACGGTAAAAGCGTACCAGTGTCGCCACATCGGCAGAACAAAATTCGGTAACGAATCCAGAGATCAGGGGACCACGACGCTCAGCATTGAGCACACGACGAGGAAGAAGAAGAAGAAGAAGACACGTATACCATCAAGAAAGACATATTTCGTTTCATCCTCTTTGATATGCAAAACCACAAATGTGGTGTGAATTGGACGCGTTTTCCGTTCCACGATAATTGACTAGTGGGAGCAGTATATCAATGAGATGAATCATCCAGCTGATTACTTCCAACAAAGTTGAATGACATTTCTTTCCAGTTCGTGATCAATTTAATTGATTATGCTAATAAAAGAAGCTGACTGCGACACGGTTGACAAAAGGATCGCTAAGATGGTTAGATAGATAAGAAGATGGAGGTAACAGATCCGCGATCGGATTACGAGATGGCGCTGTTAGTAGAAAACACTGGTTAGTAGTTTCTACAATAGATGAGCGCGTGTGACAAACTTTAAGGATATGGACGAGGTAATAATGGTAAGGACGGAAGAATGTTTCGGAGGCATAACTAACGCAAACAAGTACCTAATAATAAATATTTTTAAAATGATTTAAATGCGTAATTTACCGTTCCGGCAATGATACGACACACGACGGCGACAGATTATATTTAGTCAATAAATAAAAGCGGTTTGTGTCTCGGCTAAATAAAAGTTTTTAAAAACTCCAAAAAATCTGACTTTTAGTCCATTAGGCCATGGTCGATATTACCTATACCAGACGCGGGCGCCACATTTAAGAACAACATAATTAAGGAAGGGTGATGTTACTGGTATAATTAACGTGCTTGCGGTTAGTGGTTACGATACTAGGTGGACGGGGGGTTCGAGCCTCGTTACAGGAGGCAATAAAGTTAGTCCTGTTTTCATAGCACAAGCGTTTAGCTTAGTATAAAAATAGTAAGAATATTGATTATTCCATGTACGCATCCCTAATTTTTTTTAAAGTTTTTATATTTATGACAAATGGATTTGCATAGCTTTATGAATCATCTAAACAAAATTAAAAAACTTCAATTTTGCAGTAACCTTACTCGACTATCTTACAAAGATATTCTATTAGAGTCGGTATCCTCAGGTTGAATTCTGACAAATGTATGATTTGAAATCGCCTTTCTCCGACATTATTATATAAAGTTTGATAGTTTATTATTATTGTAACTTAAAATTGAGTTACAACAAAATACAAAAATAAAATTTTATGTACATTAAATATACGCCACTTTATGTACATTAAATTTTGCCTAATAAAGAGGCTAAACATTGCAATATAAATATGTTGTTAAATTTATATCGAAACAATTTTTTTCCAGTAGCACTTGGCGAGCTCTTTCCGGTGATTTCAAATTTAAAAAGCTCATAGCAGCGGTTCCAAACCGGTGTGCCGCAAAATTGTCTGCCCACAGTAAAATTCAAGCGTCTACTGCGTACTCTCTTTTGCTCAATTTAAATGTTTTTTTTTTACTTCTAAAATAAATTGATAATAAGCATTATCAGAATAACACTATTTATTGTTACGTAATATACGTTAGTAATTACGTTTCTATAATATTTATATTTCATTATTGTTAATTTATTAACTTATTATACATATCAAACATACCTGTTCTATTCATAACGTGAGAGTTGTTCACTAGACTGAAGTTTGTGTGAAAGAAGGCAATACTTGGTATTACGAAAAATATTTACAGTCGATTCCGCTTAATTGGGACACATCGGGACCAGTAAATTTGGCCCAATTAAGCGGCTTTCCCAATCTTTTTCTTTAAATACGTAGGGCTCCCTTCATAAAATAACGCTGTAACCCGGCTATAATTATTTTTTCTCCTGGTTACTTACAGGCACAGTTGGATATTAATCACCAACGTCTTCTTCTTCATCTAATTTTTGATGTTTCAATTTAATGCTTCAACATTTGCATCCCCATTCTTTATTTTCATCGTAACATGGTCAATTGTTATCTATTGACGAAAACTCTTGATAATTAATAATAGAGCTTCTAACACGTCTTCATTTCCCCTCGTTGCTCAAAATTTCAGAAATATCTGAAGATTTAAAGATTTTATGTGGTGTTGGTTTTTATAGCTCGCCAACCGTCAGCGACACACTGTATCACTTGCAAAAGGGAAATTGTTGCACCAACTCTCTGGATTTTGTGGAACTTATTAATAAATTTTAAACGTATGTATTGTAATCATAAATTTACTGTCGCAATTACAAGGAATGTCATCCCAATTAAGCGATGTAAATTACTATTAGTTCTTTGGTTTGGTTTCCATTCCTTGATATTTGGCCCAAATAAGCGGCTGCCCCAATTAAGTAGAATCGACTTACAATAAATTGTATATGTGAAGTAAGTCAGATATATTAAGAACTTGAAAAAGTGATGTTGCAATATGCAAGTATTGTCCAGTGTGCTGCGAAAATTTTATAATTTGAATGGTATGCCATGATGCCTAAAAGATTGGGAACCACTGGATCAGAGGCTGTTCTACACAAAAAAAAAAACAGAAATTACTGCTTTCATCTGTGCTCAAAGTCTGTTAGGGTGCGTGCACATTGATATAAGTTAGTTAACTCTCGCATCTCGTAGAATTGGCGGTAAAATTCAGTATGCATCACTCGGTACATTCTGCTCTGCGTACAAAACACAATAGATCAATGAATGGCAGCCTGCTCCTCTCCTGACTCTGTACTGTCCCCCAAAAGTTTCAGTCGCATCCTTGACACTATAGAGGATTTGTGCGTTTCTACGTGTAATACCGGAATTTTAGGAATATTTAAATACATGTATTTATTAGGTGTTGCGGCGCACTAATTATTAATATTATACAAGTTTTTAACGAAGTGAAACCATACCAGAATTTAAATATGGTTCTTTGTTAGTTTTTATGTATTATAATAAAATTACAGTATGTATTTAACGAATACGTGAAAATTAATTGATTATTATCAATTTTGTTCTATTTTTCTAATCTCTAAATACCGAAATTCCGGTATATGAAATATCGATATCGAAAAAATAACCGGGATTGAAAAAAATATATTGCGACCCCTCCCTATACGAACTGAACCCGAGTTTATCATTTTTATTTAATTAATCAATTTTTTTCGTAATCCATTTAAGAGAAATCTTATTGATTTTCAGGCAGATCTAATGATTGGAAGAATAATTTTTTAAGGAACTTAAATTTATTTAAAATAGCTGATCTATCTAAAAAAAACACTCCACAACTGGCAGCAAAAATCAGATATATTTCATTTGCATGTGAAAGTAAATGAGATTTCGTAATTGTTACTTTTTAAAAAAAATATATTTTACAGTTGCCATTTTGAAACAACAAGATGGCGAATCAGACTGGGTAACGAACTTAGCCGATATATTAACAATGTCAACTTTTCGGAATTTTTTTATCGAATTTTGACAAGAATTACTGGAGCTATCGCGTCCACGAAATTCGTTAAATGAGTTGAAATTTTTCGCAAGTTGCGTCATGAGAACCTCTGTAATAAGCGGAATTCTACCTAAAAAAAGTTCCAGGTAATGCAGCAATATCTCAATATCAGATTTTATCGTAAATATTTATTATCACATTTTACAAGAAAGCTTTGTCCCTGTTTGAACAAACCGACAAAACTATTCTCTTCAGAATCTTTATAGCTGACCATATACAAGAATTTCCACACGGGCACCGCTCGATGAATAAAGAATAAAGGATAAATAAGATGAAAATATAATACTAAATTGACGATGTTAAATATTCGTTCACCGACATGAGAAGACGATAATCCTCATTGTGTGGAATCATCTTTACATCGTCACCGTTTACGGCTCATTTTGACCCATTGAGATGTTACCTGCTCGCCTTAATGTAAGCGGCGGTATCGCCGTTCCGTACTGTAAAGAACAATGCCGAGGAAACAAAGATCTTCGACTAATTCTATGCTTCAGTTGTAGATAATCCAAGGTATCTCGGATAGCGTCGGCTGACTCTGTAATGGGGATGACCACCGCAATGAAGAGATGATGACCACACGTCCCCCCACTTTATATTTAATATTTATAAGAAGTTATAGACTACAAATGTTATGACTCTCATATTGAGTTGTTATAGTGTAACTCCCTCTCCAAGCACAAGAGCAAGTCTTAAAACAAAGATAATAAATAAAAATATACTTAATTCATGTTATAAAAAATTTGTAAAAATGTCAAATAAATAAAAAAATATAATTATTATATTTTATATTTAAAGCATTATATTTTGTGTTGGATTCTTTAAGAGTTATGAAAATGACAATTTAGTTGGAATTTGAAAGAAGCCAATAAATACAGATTGAATATTTGGTTTAATAGAATTGTGAATGGAATGTGACATCGGCCAAGTGGCGGCCTCTGGCAGCGGCACATATGCGTGCTCCTTTAACCATATTTTTCATAACATTCTCGCACACTTCGCGTGTTATTTCAGCAATTTTATTTCGAATATTGTCCTGAAACATCGGAATTGTTGTTGGCTTATTGACGTAGACCTTTCCTTTGGAGTACAGTCAGGAGCCGTCAAATCAGGTTATCGAGGAGGCCAGTCGATATCATCACTTTTTGACATGCGGCCGGGAAAAATTTCTCGCAAAATTTCAAGCGTAGCTCGGGCTGTGTGTGAGGTGTCACCGTCCTGTTGAAACCACATGTGTTGCAGGCTCTATCGAACCAATTCGGCCACCAATAAGTTTTACAACATATGACGATAGCGATTATCATTAATGGTTACAGCATTGCCATCTGTCATTAGATAAAATGTTTTAATGACTTCAACACGTTGTTGAGGCGTTAAATGCTTCATAATAAATTGTAATAAACTACTCTCTACGACTACTAAATGCGAACTGACAAATACCTGCCAAACTAAAATTGCGGCTAGACAAAATCGGCCTGGGACATAATATTCACCCAGTATATATACATTAGAATACCTTTAGTGACCGGATGTCAACAGCCAAGTGTTTCCTCTTTCTTTCTATACATAATATTCTTCTCCATCTCGACCTATCTATTTTGTAAAGCGCTAAAATTTATTTATATCTAAGTATGTTAATATTTTCCTACTTTTTAGAAATACTTTATTTCTATGATTTATAATGCGCATCATTTAAATAAAGTTATTTTTTTTTATAGATGGCAATGAAACAATTTTCTAATTTATCAAATGTCGTTTCCAAGGGTTGCAGATTAAAAGGATCAAAAATAAAACATGTGACAATTTTAATCAAGTGTATATTCTCTTTCTACAACCGTTCTCCACCTGTCAATAGGTTATTCAATACCCGCTTCGAAAAATAATGGACTTTTAAAATCAATAAATGCTCCAATTATCTTTTCTTTATATCCGCTAATATTGTTTTCCATTTTTAAAATGTTGTAGGGATCTAAAAATATGAAAATCGCTCGGGGCAATGACCGGAGAATACGGTGGGTGAGGAAGATATTGAAGAATTAATTGTAAAAATGTTAAAATACCTACCTATATCTTTTTAGATAAGTAATTTAACATTTTAAAAATGGGATGGAGTAAGATCGAAAGGAGCGATTGGAAGATACATAAGGAGGCGATACAGTTAACGAATGAAAGGCGAGATAGAGCAAGATTGAGTAAATTAATTAGTACCCCCTACCCTCTCCAAGTATGAATGTGTTTTGTATTGAATTCCAATGCCGGGCACGTACAATTATATCTCTGATAGAATGACTTTTCAAGACTAAAATAATTTAGTTGTGTACTCTCTTGTCGCGAGGAGCTTTTTATAGCACTAGAACTTGGTTTGGTTTGAAAAATAGAATAGTTTGACGTGACATGTTTCACCTACTCGCATCTATTTTAATGCAGAACACGTTTAATGGCTGGCATCCTGCGAAAATCTGTCACATTTGAAATTAAAACTAGATTGTTAAATTTGCCGCCACATGTACAATCGTAGTATCAAATCTAACATCAAGCATAATAACGTTTTAATATCTCAGAACGAATGTTCTGAAATTGCAACTTCACAATAAAATTTGTTTGCATACATGTTGTACTGAATATTTACCATGTAGGTATGTCGTATTGAAGATTTTCTAAATTTAATAAAATTAATTGATATCATTGTGGCGCAACCTAGAGTGTATTATTCAAAGGTTTTTGGGATTCATTGCAATATAAAGTTGATTGCTTTTAAAAACGGAATAAAAGGTGTATCATTTTTTTCGGAAACATAAGTAGTTAACATGGCGAAATGTGTAACGCGTTTTCCCGGATAGGAAAAGTTCCGAGTTCTTATCCCGGTGGTAACAAACTATTCCAATTGATTTATTTAAACATATTTATAGTTGTTTTATACTTTTATAAAATTGAAAAAAGGCTTCGAGAGCCGCCAGCCGTTAAACATTTTCTATGCAGGGATGATATATAATACAGTGTAACTTTATTTTAACAAAATTTCAAAATTGGTACACTTAAATGGCAATAATAAAATATTAACGCCGCGAATTCGTAACAGAAACGAGTCACGAACCTGGTCATATTTTTTCGAGGAATCCCACTTTATCTGTGAAATAATAATTCATATTAATAATCATTGTAGGCTAATGCGTCTATTTGCGAATGTACAATGTTTGCAATGAACATGTGTTTTTGAAAAGCAAAATTAAAACATGTTTCTCTTTTCCATTCTTATATCTTTTTTTTGCATTAGTAATCGGAATAATTAGTAATTCTTTGCTAAAAAAAATTTCTGTAGTCTCTATTCACATATTTGCATTCCTGTGATACATTTAATTGGCGGCACTCGAAGCTGACCACGCAATGCGCAATGGTAGCGCGTCCATGTAAGCTTCTACTAAATTAATATAAAAAATAAACCCCTCAACAATGATGTGAAATCATTCGAAAGTCAAATCAATCACAATTAACCTTAAAACAAACAATAAATAGTACAAATAACCCACATTGTTCGACGCGATTGAACTAACAGAAGATTCCAGTCGCTTCGCGCTACCACGAGACACTGCTTGTTGTAACGTTGCTATGCGACACGGAAGGAAAATATTATTCTTTATTATATTACGTTAGAAATACTAGTAGTACCAGTGGGGTACACTCTGTATATTTAGTCAAGACACAAATCGTTTTATAGTGCCGGCTCGCTCGGTACTTTCCTACGAACTGTATCATGTCACCGCCTGAACGGTACATTTTATATTATATTAAGTATTTAAATGACTTTAAGAATATGTCTGTTGACGCAAGTCGAATGTTACCTGTGATATCCTTCGTTCCGATACTTCCGTCACGATATATGCCGGTCCCTTCCTGGCTGACTTTTCGCCTAGGCGCATTCGGCGGACGACCTTTTGGTGCAAATTCGGGTGTCAAAGGTCAACACGCGTGGTTTCGCTGCGTAACTACGTTGATATTGTAAATAGAGAAAATGTGACGACTCTTGTAATAATAATCTTAAAAATGAACATTGCAACAAATACAGTTTTCCGCTCTGTAGCCAAAAAGTATTATGAAAATAATGTTTTAAAGGTGGACTTTTAGTAAGCAAAATATTGAATAAGACGATGGTTTTTTCTTCGTTGATGTTTGTAGCGTTAACTTTGCGGTTAGACATAATTCAAAATTGTATTTACATTTAACATTGTTTAAACCACTGTGTTGTTTTTACGTCAACCGGTTTCGATACTGGCGTACAACTGAACTATTTCATAAAATTTGAACGACATTCATTACGGAGTGCAGGCGGAGTCTTGGTAAGAGTGGGGAGGTGATTGACAGGGGGCATTGAAATAGGGAATATATTAGGCCTTTAGTATTAACGTGTAAAATTTCAATGCCGTTTTGTGGCCTGTCTCTAAAAGGAGGTTGTAAAATTCTGAGAAGTCATTATTGTTAAGACACCTTAAGTATTCTTTATTCTAGTATTAAAATTCCATGCCGTTTTTCCAGTTAACGTAAAGACAACACAGCAGTTTAAACAAAGTTAAATATAAATACAATTTTAAAGTTTTTTTTCTTAATTCATTAAAAAATGTCGGTCACCCTACGGTCGTGCCGGGCGGTGCGCGGAGGGTCCGCGGGCCAAATTCGGTATAAAGCAACTGCGGACGGACACGTATCGTCAGTTGAAAAGTGGAGATTATTGGAGTGTTTACATTTTGGAAAAAAATAATAAATCAAAATGAAGGGTGTGTACATAGCGGTGTTTCTGACCGCCCTGGCTGTGGTCGTCGCCTTCCCGTCGCCAGACGGTAAGTTCCACATTTAAGCATCACGTTTACTTATATTTTTATTCCATCGAGGACGAAATATCGAAGAGTAATTCTTTTTTACGCATAAATTTTTTTCCGGTTATTTTAGGGTTAGGAGATATTTTTTTTGGGAGAAGATTTTTTTCGTGGCACACCGAGGATCCGAAGCCGATAGGAGTTATAAATTATGCATTCTGGGGTACATATTTTTTATATTTTCGAGATGAAATTTTTAGTGAGATACTTTTAAATTTAAATTAAAAATAATGCGCGCTCGATTGGCCTATCGGCAAGACGCCTTCAGACTCAGTGGTCACGAGTCCAGGGCATTAAATATAATAAAGATATTTTTCGTAACACAAGTCTTTAACTTGGAATGAATTATACATATTACTTAAATAATGTATGCGTTACGCATCTCGTTTTCTGTTTTAAATAATTTGGTTGTACATTTAAATTATTGTTCGTTAGCCAATGTGAGTATTTAAGACAGAATATGAGGATTTCTGTAAAGGCAGACTCACGTGCATTTTTATTTTATAAACGGTTACGATAAAATAAACAAAAACTTTATTGGCTTTAAGGTGATTCAATATTACACGTAGAGCGGCCATCAAATACATTTTACGGTTTTAGATTGATAAGAAGCCGTTTCGAATAGTGTGTTTAAGGCAGATTCATAATTGGACAGTAACGAAAGGTTCGGGATTTTGCGACACGGCCCATAAACAAATTAAGGTGTTACTGGTAGCAATATAGTATTATTAATACGTAATACTTAAAAATAAATTCCTGACCAATATTTCAAAGCGATAAAAAATATTCGACAATTCAGTATGAAAAGTTTTCCAGCTGTGATAATTGTGAAACTTGCTTTATGTTGCAGCTGAAAACATTAAAAAATGTTTAATATTTTCTCTTTTCATTATTTGTGCGAACTTGGAATATGATAATTTCATTATTTAATGCTGTTTCAAAATTTTGTACGAGAAAAATCTATCCTGATCCTTTGTTGTAATTCCTATTCCATAATCGTGAGTTTATTTTTGTGATAATTTTGTGTTTACGCTTTTAATTATTTTGTATATTACGCACCATTTTAATTACAGCTTGTGTTCTTTTGTTTACTTTTGGCAAACTACAAATATAACGACAGTTTAGCTTCTGTATATTGCTGAAATTTGAGTTTTTAAGACGTCACTTACGATTTGATATATTAATTTTAAAAAAAAATGCGTCATTTGAAAATATAATTTTATTAATGAAAAAAATATTTTAAGCTTTATTAGATTTCAATCTATTTATCTGAGCAATACGATAGAAAAATTGCCTTAATTGCTTTAATCATTTTTAAATGCTTATCATTCATATTAGCTAATTGTTTATTCTATAATATATTCATATTGTTCCTGTACGACTATCTATTAGTGTCATTAATGACTTGTTGATAATCTGTTTCATTAAAATGAAATAAAAGATACAGAGATTGTTGTTAACCTGTTATTTGTCTGACGACAATAGGTAATAGCAAATCTTCAAATAACATTTTGTGATTGTTTGATGATAAGAGCTAGCTCACATCCACAGCTGTCGTAATGACTAGCTCTAACAGTTAATAAATAACGTTTTATATGTCATTAATAAGAAACCACTTTGTTCATACCAATGGTCCCTTCTTCAGGATATCATGTATACTGAATGTTGTATGCATACGGCATGCTGAATTATCAATAAACAGTGGTATAAACAAAGTGTTTTCTTATTATTTATAAAAAATGTTGCCACAAAGTAACTTTGCAATTATTGAAGAGATTTTATGTGTGTATTTGTAGCTAACAAATAGCGTTTTCTGAGTGTTTTTTGAGTTGAACTAATTATTTTGATTTGGGTTTCGGTGATGGTCGCCCAGCGAATATCTAGTCACGGGACCAGTATAATAATTTACTAAAATATTGTTAAATATTTTCGTGTATTATTTGATACCATCACATTTCTATAACACGAAATACAGACTAGAAATTCGCTAGCATTATGTTTGAATTTCATATATCTATTTAAAAAAATAACATTCATTATATCATTCATCTTTGCAAACGCAGCAGTAGATCACATAGAAGGCAAGGGCTATGTTTCATCATTTTGGGATTGGATCACTTATCCGTTCACCGGCTGGGGCGAACAGCCGGCGGATGAGGTCGTTCCACCGCAGACGCTCACGATCCTAACTCCGCTGATCGTCAATCAGACCCAAGACGCGGAAGGCGCGAATAAGCCGGTAGAAGCGCAAGTGCAGACACAGACACTACAAAACGTGTCCGAGCCGGCGCAGCAGCCACCGAGCGGGGCGGAAGCGGAAGTGAAACCGAAGTCACCCCGTCTGGAAGCCGAAAAGGTGCCTAAAGTTACAGTTTCCTGCAGCGAGCAAATGTGCACGACGACGATATGCCCGGAAGACGGCGGGGAGTGCGCGGAGAAGAGCTGCAACATATACGACACGAACATGAAGGGAGAGTGCCAGCAGTTTGCGCATCTTCAAATGTCCACGACGATCGGTGGTTCCGATGCGAAGGCCGAGGAAACGACGGCAGCGCCGGCAGTGGGCAGCGAGGTAGTGTTCACTCATTCAAACATTTTTAATTCTGACAATATGTGGATGATATTCTGCAACTACGATGTATGACAATTTAATTCTCGGCATGGCCGTAATTATCCCCCGTATCGAATTCATGCGAGTATCCGTGTTTGAACTAATACGTGCGTAAATTTCAAGATAACAGAGCCAGTTGTTAGTTAGCTATTGAATAGGAACGGATATCTTCGTGTGTGGACATTTCTCGACCAAAAAGCTATTACCCGATTAGATCATCGTATCTAATTTACCTGACTTGGCTCCCTGTGATTTTTGACTATTTCCAAAATTAAAGAATAATTTCTAATATAACATGAGACAGATACTCAACAGTATTCCGAAAAATGAGTTCTAGACCCGTTTTCAGAAATGGGAACGCCGTCTAAGTCAGTGTAAAGATGCACAAGGAGAACATTTAGAAGGCGACATAGCCACTAGTGTACAATTCCACACGTATATATATATTTTTTTTTAAATATGCATTCCGGGAATTAAATTGTCACATCTCGTTTGTGTTAGTTAACCATCAAAATTAAAAAAAAAAAAAAAAAGAGTTAGTCACAGACCAGTAAATGATAGACACGAAATAAAGTGCACATATATGAAAGGGGTTTGGGATATTAGTTGCAGGACGAGGGGCATTCTTACACACATTCTTTGTGGAAACATAAGTTCGATAGTTTATGTCACATTTTTACAATAGTAAAAATATTTAATAAATATTTGCGTAAACGAGACGTATTTTTTACATTGATGCAAATTGTCAGCGTTTAAATTTTCGTTCCAATCGAGTCATATATATTTTTTAAAGTAGCGGAGCTATTTGATTGCGCAAGTGGTACCAAAGTGATCACGCGGGTGACAGCAGAATGAAAAAATATTGACACAAGTAATTTGCGTCAGTTCATGTATCTCTATATGTTTGGAAGTCTGTGCGTTAGTCAGATCCTTTTAGAAAAAGTCATAATCTTCATTTGAAAAGAAAGTTTAAGCATGAAATAGTTCGCAGAGTATTTTCAAAATCGCCATCGTGTCGTGTTGTGCAACATTTGCACGCCGAAGAACGGACAAAAAATGTATCTAATCTTTATCGTCAAATACGTCAGTTTGAGCCGAGCGTGTTGCAGAACACCATCCGTATATCGATCATTTCAAACCGACGCACCGCCGAATCATGCATGGCCGAGTTTCATCAGGTGAAACCGTCGTCTCGAGACAGGTACGACACAAACGACGTCAACCACCTTCCTTGGTGATCATCAGCCATTTCATAAATTGATTTTAAATTGCTCACTTTAGAATTGTATCTTCCATTTTTACCTTTATCGGTTTTCGGCACGATTAGTTATCATAATGGTCGGTGACATCATTACACACATTGTAGAACATTTAGATATATATTTATTTAAGGAGAACACATTTTTGTTGTATTTTAATACAAATTAATTGAATAAACTAGAAAGATATGCAGGAAAAAATCTATCATATTTTGCACTTATATTCTCTGTTATCTTTCCAATTGATACATATATTACTTCATTTTTAACTGTTACCATACCGTGATATAAGATGCCCGTACAGTCAACTCATGTTACCGTACATAATAGTAAGAAAAAATGTTTTCATTAGCTTAAAATTGCACAAATTTACTATAAATTTTGAAAAAATTATTAATATAATAACATAATTTGGAGGATTCATTAAGTCCTATATAATGCGACCTTCCTTCTTATCTCTCTTCATTTTATTAGTGAGAAAGAGACATAATTATATTCGTATGTTGTGAAATTAGTGTGTGATCTCTTTCTGTTATACACATATCACAAATATTATTAATTTTACAGCGGATTGAATTGAAAAGTAATTATTTTTCCATGATTCCCTTTTCATAATTGGTTTTTCACTAGTCATTCATAAGCACATATATTTATTTTCCTTACAATTATCTAAAATATGAATTTTATGTTGCGTGTGTTTACAGAAATATTACAGGTTTAATTCGGATGGTAGACCTCTGTTATTGCATGGATTGGGAAGGGTTAAAATCGATCAACAATCAATTCAAAATTTGTATTAAATATTTTTTCATATATATATATATACATATACTGGAGATGATGTCAGTGAACTAATACAGAAATCAATGTTCCGCTTTATGCATAATACAAGAGTTTTTGATTTTTCCATAGATGACGGCGAGCACGACGTAAGCGGAGGGAACGCCGCCCAGGCCAGTGCAGGTATTTTAAGTATATCAATTGACTCACAGTGCATCGGCGGCACGTGCGTCAGCACCGCCTGCAGTACTAACGGCTTGTGTACAAGACGTCTTTGCTTATCCGACCGCCTAACCCGCTTCCGAGTGTGCAGCGACTTCATCATTCCCGGTGACGCTTCATCCACCAAACCGCTCGAGTCTCTAAATTTCCTTCCTCCTGCTAATGCTCGAACTCCCGTCCACCAACTTCCCGATACACCGATCCCAGAACTGCGCCCTGTTCCCGAGGGTTCACCCGTTTTAATAGACAACGTTAAAACCGCAGAAAACCGATACGCGGAGATCACTATCGACCAATCCATCAGCCCCGAGGGATTGGCCACGAGGACCGCGAGTGTCGCCGTCGACGCCAGCTCCCACGGACAGAACTCCTTCTCCAGCAGCTTCAGTTGCGCGAATGGCGTGTGCCTCAAGAAGGAGTGCATCAACGGAGTTTGCAAGACGGAGAAGTGCGACGCAGATTCCAAAAACTGCGTGCCTTACGAAGAAGCAGTTAAACAATAATGACACTACTAAATTCATTAGACGTGTGTATTAGAAGCCGATATTAATTTTAAATTGATATTATTTATACATATATAGATATTTACATGGCCGTTGTATAGAACCTGTTGAAATAATAAAATACTGTTTTCCGAAATTAATGTATATTCATAAAATGACAGATAGTTAAATTAAATAAGATTAAAAAAATGCATCCAATTACGTTTTTCAATTCAATTTTGAAAATGTAGAGTGAGAATTGTGAAATGATTGAATGAATGAATGAAATATGCAAAGAAAATAAAAATACTTCCATAATATGTTAACTAGCATGGAAATATTCATGTGACATATCCGCAATCTGGCTAAAATGATTTATGAATGCAGCTTCAGACCGCACAATACATAAGTTAAATATACGAATAACGTTTTTTTTTTTTGGCAGTACGAAATACGAAAGTTTAAAGTCCTCAGGGCACCCAGGTGACATGTCCAGACTTGTCAAACAAAAAAATTACAAAAATAACATAAATACAAATTAAATGTATTAATTAGAAAGATATACATATAATTTTTTTTTATCGAAAAATATTGTTGTTACTACCGGGATTCGAACCTGGATGGATCTCTTCCAATCCGGGGAATATGCATTCACCGATTGTGCTTCGATGATGATACGATGATTGACGATAAATTTTCAAACCTATATGTTACACTTTTCAAAATGGATACATATATCGTTCCATTATTTGAATGCCATCTACTTTATTTTTACGGAATCTCAAATACCTTTGAGTACTCCGATAGAAGACGCCAGAGTTAACAATTTATTTTTATTAAATTATGGACACATTGATACAACTTATATATTAATTATATATAATATATATTAACTTCACAAAAATAATGTGTTCTCCTTAATAAAAATAACATAATGTATAAAAAAGGTAGATGAATGGATTGTCTAGCTATATACGAGTATGTATAATATATTATAAAATTTCATTTTTGTGTACAGTTTCTGCGATTTATGGTAGAAAAGAGTTCTCCTGAAAATTTTGTTTTGATATATTTAAGGTATACACATCACCACTTTGCTCAATATAATCGATATGCGTCATCAAAAATTGGTAAATATGTATAACTCACATTTTCAATGGTTTCATATTGCACGGGCAACAATTATCCTATTTAATAGTTATATACAATAGATAACTATATTTCCTCAGGATCATATAATATAATACAAATGTACATCTAGGGGAGGAGTGGCGTGACCCGGGGGCAGGGGGAAAGTGTGTATGTTTTGCACAGGGTCCTACAGAGTAACTATGCAAAATTTGGAAAAGAAGGCATTTAATATAATACATCACAATCGGCGTTTGTAAAGTAATATAGTTAAAGACACCACAAAGATTATTTTCGACTGATATAAATAACTCTTAATATACTTTTAAAATTAGCAATATTAACTTTGTGGTTAAAATTAATATTTTTATTTATTATCTTTGTTTTATTGACCACTTAATTGAGTTTAAATACATCTACCGGTTTCGAAAAATACCATTAATTTGAGATGTTTGAACAATAGTGGGTTTTCAGAATGTGCTTAATCATTTGATAGAAAATGGTCATGGTTTTGATAAAAAATTGGGATTGTCAATTTTGCATATAAACGGTGTTGGTTACAAATTAAATAATTTGGAATCGTTGGAGATAAATAAAGCGTGTAAAACTAATCAAAATTTATAAACAACCAGCTAAATTTAACTACGAGTCCTATTCTAAAATTTTTTAGTAAAAATTATTCGAGTAAATTTGTATTAAGTAATGATTTGAGTTAGGTACTAATTTTTTTTTTTTTAAATTAGATTTTTTAAAAATAAATTCTGGTAAAGAAACAATAATATATGTTTTAGTTAGTTATGACATCCTGAAGAAGAAAATGGTATTTAGATGTATTTAAACTCAATTAAGTGGTTAATAAAATAAAGATAATAAATAAAAATATGACTCTTAATATTTATTTATAAACTTATTAATAATAAAGAAAGCTATGGTAATTGTACTACGAATTAGACCGTTACTATATTTACAAAATTAATATATATAATATAATAATAATAATATATATAATAGAATAATGATTTAATTAATGTTGCACTGTTGAGTGGAATCTGAGCGTACAACTCCCAGAACAGTTTCGGGATAGGGGGCGCGTCCCATACGTGTTTGCTTGCTCCAGTGATACAAATAACGTTACAAATCCCATTATATCGCGCACAAAAATTGAAGATTCAAATACACTAAAAACTGCCAGCATTTAGGGAGCGGTATGATATAATATTTACGCAGATGTGTAAAGCAAACTCAAATAAGCTGTTTAAACAGTTGTCCGTGCGGAACAAAAGTTTTAAATATGCCCCAAAGCAAAAAAAACAAAGTGTGAAAAACCAAAAAAAAACGTGAATTTATTTTCTTAAATTAAAAAAAAACCTAAATAAACAGCAGGCTCAGTGGAAATAATTTATTGGACGTAGATTAACGTCATAATAATGAACAAATGAGTACAATACGGTTGGCGCCCAGAAGTTTATCACAGAGCAGTAGACGTAAGATATTATAGAAATTTGTATTTTTATAAGAATTTGAGTGGACTCTCTGTTTAGCGCTAGATAAATGGATTGCAAGTCGTCGCGTACAAAGTCTTGGCACATGTGTGGTGAATGGATGAGAAAATATGCCAGATATACTGAGGTGAAAGTAAATGATCCACCACTTTAACCAGGACCGTTTTATAAGCGAAAGCTCCCACATTGGTCCTACTCATTCGCCGCCAGGTTGACATTTTTTTGACAGGGCCTGGTTAGTAAACGCGCCATTCGCTGTCCGAAAACAGTGCTAAATAGCTTTATTGAATCATTTAAATACAATATAAATAAAGTTAAAAAAGAGAAAACATATCTTTATCTATATTTATACATATTTTTTTTTATTAATATATATAATCAGGTATAATATATTTTATATAAACATAACCAGATATAATTATTTATTTTTTAACATTTTTTTCTTCTCTATGAGAGTCAGAGACTCGTGTATAGAGAAGGAGTATAGTATAGATGAACATTTTTGTGAGTCTGCCTAGTCTGTTATTTTTCTGATTGTAAGGGAAAGATTATTGAAGAATTTAATGCCTAAATAAATAAAGTGGTTTTGGGTTGCAGTATATTTAAGTTTTGTAATATCAATTTTGTCTCTAAATCCTGTAGATCGGAAATTGCTTCTAATATTTAATTTTAAAAATTTAGATTATTAATTTTTTTTTTGTATGTCTATTATTTTTGGTACTTTGAATTCTATAAAGAGTTGGGCACTTGGATAGTCATTTTTTTTAGAATTATTTTTATCATCATTTTTTGGGTAATTGCTAATTGTGATATTGTAGTTTTATATGCTCCCCCCATTCAATAATTATAATAAAATAATCCGTATTGCAAATGTGACTGAATAAACCTCGTAATATATTATTTTTAGATTAGTAGGTGATAAGATATTAAAAATATATAGGCAGATTTCCTTATTTTGTTTGTAAGATTAATAATATGCTCTTTCCATTTGAGTTTGTTATCTACTATTCCTAGGTACTTGATAGTACAGGTTTTGGTGTGAATTTTAAATAATTCAATAAAAGTATTTGGCACTTGTAAATTGAGAAGGAAAGCCACAAGGTATAATTGAACTAACTGAGAATTCATTTTTATAATAATCTCCTAATAAGATTTATGAATTTTCATAATAAATGCACGCGTTACTTTGCTGTGTGGAACCGAAGCGAGGGTGCGTAACTCGCGGTAACGGTTCCGGGATAGGGTGGAACCCTTCGGGGTTTCCTTCTTATTATAGGGTAAGAATGAACAAATATGAAAGTGAAACAAAGTGAATATAAACTTAGCAATATTTTAATATGTCCAAGAACACACAATTAGTGGATTTTTACCTACAAAGGCACTGTTATTAAACAAATATCAGATATCTCATAGAGACAAAGCTATTTTTTATTATATTTAATGGAAAATATATTGAAGTATGGGGTAATAACAGAGCTTCGGCTGGCTTAAGTGATCACTTTATATATATAACGTTCATATAGATGGTGTAGTGGTACTCGAAGCGAGTTCACATACTAGCATATATACAACTTTCAAAAATTTGATAAATGTGGAGATCGAGAGGTGAGAATTGCCTGTAATTACCCCATACTTCCATATATTTTCCATTAAATATAATAAAAAAATAGCTTTGTCTCTATGAGATATCTGATATTTGTCGAATATAAGGCTAACAGTGACCATTCACAAAAGGATCATTCGGTAGGGTTGGTCGTGCGGAGAGAAAAATAAGAAACATACGACGCTGGCACCAGCTACATGGGACAAGGTAAACCAAAAACTGGACGATGGTACTGTAAGAAACCTTAAACATCGACGGGCTGGTATGAGGCGAGAGTCGTGCCGGGACACGAGAGTGTGGCGGTCTATCGTATCTGTCTCACCATCGGGCGGGAAAAACATCGCGATGGTGAGTCGGTAAGTTAGCTACACTGAAACGATAATTGAATAAAGTATGTATTAAATTAAAATGAATTAGTTTCCGCGGTCGCCGTTGCCGCGTGCACTGGCGTTGTTAACTAATTTTTCTTCGTGTAGCGTAAGTTTCCCACTATCAGTAACAAAATAACAATAAGGAAAACGTTGCATATTAACATGGACAATTTTCCCTATTTAGAAAACTATGAAGAGAAAAAATGAGTGAATGATTATCATAACACGATACACGAGATATGAGGAAAATCAGCAAACTACGATAGCAAAGATTAGTATAATAAATAAATAATATTGTATACAGTTTGAATAGACATATTATCATGTAATCAAATATTTATATTCGTCACTATCGGAAATGAAAGCATGCTAAAATAGTCTAGTGACACCACATCATTCCTTAAAAAATATCAATTTGAAATAGTAATACTAAATAAATAACCAACAGGGAGGGCACCACTCACGCAACTAGCAGCCCCTTTCAAAAAATGAGATAATAATAACGATAACTCTTTCATTGTCATTAATATATATATGTACTTAAATAATAATAAAAAAAGTGCATAATTATAGTTATGCAATAGTGCAAGTATCCTCATTTTTAAAGACTTAAATTAGGAAATGGTTAATGATCTTTCTATCAAAGTCACAGCATCATCTGATGAAGTTTGAGAACAGTTTAATATTCAGGTTTATATGTCGCACTTACCTCGATTTACCTTATCAAAAATTACTCTATTCCGAACGTTTTAAATTAAATCTTATATTATGTAATAAAGCGTTCGATTTTATGTCTGTTATCCTTATTTCACTGTCATCTTCCGTCAGAATGCAATAATCTTATTTTAAATGGTTTGCTTTCAATTTTTTTTTTTAATCACTAGAAAGGTAATTTTGAACTGAGAAATAGTGTTGAGTTAACTGATCTCGGTCAATAACAAATAGATTTCTTACAAAACATTTATTTTTAAATACTAATTAAATATATTCATAAGATATATATATATATATATAAAATCAATTTTATCGAAAAATATTGTCGTCGCGCCACCGGTATTCGAACCTGGATCTCTTTCCAAAGCGGGGAAGGTGCATTATCCAACTAATCCAACTATGTTACAGCGACATTATTTTAGACGACAAATTTTCGAACCCATATGTTACACCTTTTTCAAATTAATACGTTAATCGTTCCATTATTTGAAAGAGCCGTTTATTTTTAAATGTTTCATGGTTGAAAAATCTGAAAGTTTCTTTAAAATCACTTTGATGATTATATTTCTTTATCGTTTCCCAGGTAAGTGTGTAGAACTCTATAACTATATGAAAATAAGAACACATGTTTCTGATCACAACTCATTTGAGACGCTTTTTGCCTTATGGGGGGGGGGGCATTATCGTCTCGTATGACAGTCGACGGATAGGTGTAGTATATTTTTAATTGATAAAAAAAATACTAATGCATGTAAACGAAGTAAACATGGATTCAATTATACTTGCTTTCTAATAATTAACCCACCCGTCCGCAATTTATTATAATTTTAATTTAATTTAAAATTCAAGATAAAATTGGTGCAATTTATCTGTATGTTGGTCACCCGCACGCGGCTCAATATGTGCAAAATTTGTATAAAATGAGATCCAACAGAAAGCGGAAATCAGTTGGGGTGATTCCAGCATTTGGCATTTCCTCGAGAAAACCACACACTACGGCAGTCATGAAGTTCTTGCACCTAGCGGTGTTCCTGGCGTTCCTGGCGGTGGCGGTCATCGCGCTACCCGCGCCGCAAAGTAAGACGCATTCCAACTGTTTTATTTTATTTTTCATCAATTTAATTTAATATTTATTTTTCTGGGTTATTTTGCCGCGTGTTTCCCATTTCTCTGGTTGGAGACGAATTTTTAGTTTGATTTTAATTAAATGATTTATTTTTAATCAATACTTATTTTATTCATTGCTTAGGATAGTAAATAATTAATCTTATATATAAAATCAAGCCGTTTTCTATACGCAGAGAAATTTGAAAGAAAATTGATACATTATATTAGAGTAGTGTGTTAACTTTCCTACATTTTGTCTCGAAAGTGAGAAAATAAATAATTTTATTCTCGTCTCTTTCTATCAAATATTTTTCTCTCTGCCAAGAATTACGTAAAAAAAAAAAACAACCTTTAATATGTATTTAGAAGAAATAGTAAATGAAGTAATACTCGTCATGAAATATGCATACAATACCACAAAATTCAAAATGAAAGTACTCTCAGTATATTACACAATAACTTAATGTATCAAAACATAGAAAAGTCAAGCAATTGAGGAAAACATATTTTAAAAATGTACAGATATAATGTGAAAATAATACGTGTGATTTATACATTTCACATTTCTACATCTGTATTTAAGAAAACGAGTAATTTTCCATTCCAATTTAAATGTAGTTTGTTATTTTTACCATCTATTAGATATTAAACATATATTCAGGATTAAAGATCAATAAGGCACCTTAAGATAGTTTGGAGTAGATTTATTTAATTACATATTGATAATATCGTCGTGTTATATTTGACCGCAAAATATTACTCGAGTTGGGTTGGGCATATTTTCCCCCGTCAAGCGAGGCTTTCGTGAAGCAAGGCTTCAGCAAAAGCAGGTGCACGGAAACATATAATCTTTACTGCTCATTGGAATAGTAATGATTTTCATTTACAATAATACAATCTGTAGGCACAATTATGTTCATTTTTACTGAAAACTATGAAAGTTCTTATATTGAATCTCAACTTGGTGTATGATATTTAATACAAAAAATCCTTAAAAAATACACCTTTTATATTAGTTTATGATAATTAAAAAAAAAAACATCATCTTAAGTTGACATTTAATTATTTATAGAAAAACTATACTAATAACATTATAGTAGAATTAGATTAATATCATTAATGTATTTTTTTCTTTTAAAGCTAGAAAATTTCGTATTATATTATCCTTAATTTCTCCTCAGGTGACGACTACGCCACGGAAGGAAGAAGGAACCGTTATCAGAATACAGGTAATTAAATGACATTTTTATTTTTTTAATTTTTTTATTTATTTACAATATATGTTTTAGTTAGTTATGACATCCTGAAGAAGAAAATGGCATTTTTCGAAACCGCTAGATGTATTTAAACTCAATTTAGTGGTTAATAAAACAAATATAATAAATAAAAATATTAATCTTAACCACAAAGATAATATTGCTGATTTTAAAAGTATGACATTTTTATTGGCTGGTTATACTATAAATACTTGAGCATTTGCAACATTTTGGGGAAAAAAAATACATGTATGGTGAGGAACAAATTGTTTTCGTTATCTATTGAATTATATACGGAAAGCAGACGGACTAACTGATCAATCGCCAAATTTTAGAAAATTTTATTTTTCTAATGATCAACAAATTTATTGAATTGCCCCTAATTTCTTCACAGGTGACGATTATGGCACGGATCGAAGGAGGACCTACTATCAGGATGCAGGTATTTAATTATATTGGCTGATATACTAAATATACTGCTATACTAAATATACTTGAGCATATTCAGCAGTTTGTGGAGTAAAGAAAAAACTGACACTAAGGGTCTAAGGGTGTATACGAATAAAATTGCACTCAAAACTAGCGAAGGACAGGACCAGTATCTGTGAGGAGCGAGTCGTGCCTTCTATTATAGTTTGAACGGAGACCGACTGATGTATACCTATCTTTATCGCCAAATTTTCAAAAATTACATTAGTGTAGGGTCAAGTCGGGGTAAGTGCATCTAAAACTCATACTTACGTGATAAATTGGATTCTATTAAGAATTATTATAAATCAAGTTATTTAGAGTGACAGTCCAGAGATGGTACGAATCCAAATATTAGTTTGCTTGCGATAGCTTACTCGCAGTTGTCTGATATCAACATCCAAGTTGCGTATGCCTTTTCAATCTATATTTCGTATGTTTTGATAATCTTTTGTGCTAGAACACTGATATTAAGCAAGTACCTTTATAATGAATTACAGTTACACTTTTTTTTATGATTATTTCCATAAGACCAGTTACGCTTACATCATAAATATTACACTGCTGAGTAGATGCATTTACCCCGCAGAGAGAAGTTTATTTTGAAATGCGTGTTTTAAAATAATACAGTTATAAGTTACAATAAACCATTTGTATTCGATTTTTTCGAAGAAATGATTTTTAAAATTTCTGAAATAAACAAAATAAATTTGAATTTAATTATCGTTTTGATTGTAATTCCAACACTAGTAATAAGTATGTCGCACTTCCCCCATCCGGGCAGTGTTACTGATTTTTTTTTTTAAACTCAGCACTTCATTTAGGACCAAAATTGTTAATTCATAGTGGTCATTAAGCAGACCAGTAAAGACGGTTTTCATTATTTCAACAATTTGTCAAAATAATACAACTAGACGCCCTAACCCCAAGTGAATCTACTCGTCCAATTTTCATAAAATGGTTTGAATATCAGCTATCCTAAAATGTTACATTTCGATTTTTAAAGATTTAATTAGGATATGGTTAATGATCTTACTATCAACGTTTCAAAGGCATAGTATAGTCTTATGAAGATTGAGAACATTTGAAAGTTTACGTCGATGATTTATATGTAGCACTTACCCCGACTCTTCCTATACCCTAAGGATCAACAAATATATTGAATAATCTCTAATCTAAAAACTAACTAAAATTAACACTAAGGGGACGTGTATATGGATGAAACTACAGCATTGGTGAGTGCGAAAGACAGAGGGAACACCTGATACATATTGACCTTTATCGACGAATCTTCGAAAATTATATCGTAAGGATTAACAAATATTATATTATCCTCATTTTTTTCCACACAAGTGGGAATAACGGACCCTTTTCGGACTATATCCTGCCTCAATTACTTCACGTCTCAAATTTAATTTCTTACATTTCTCATTCCACCTACGATGCACTGCTTACTCTACACTTTGTCTCATTGCTCAATCTTCCATTCGTACTCTGTTGAGGTTCCCGTGTGTCCTTACGAACACAAGGATTTCCTCTCTATGGTATATCACTTGAAAAATGTATTATAATGTTGGGCGAGTACCGTAAGCGAGAGCAAAAATAATAATACTGAATATCCAAATTTCAATTAAATATTTTGTTTGTCGTTTTAACTCACTGTGGCAGAATAAACATTTTCTTTATAATTTGACATGAAGTAAAATATCCAACATTTGTCCGGAATATGATACGATATGCACTTTTAACTTAACATATCCAACTGACTATTCAATTTTTATTGCCGACAAGCTTTAAACTGAAACCTTTCGCCCACAGAAATCGATTACCCGAGAAGTTATCAGTCTAGTAGGAGTTACTCCAGGAGCTCATCCAGCAGCTTTCAGTGCAAGAATGGAAACTGCGTCAAGGAGACGTGCGTCAATGGTCAATGCAGGAAGGAGAGATGCGACTCAAACATGTCGAACTGCGTTCCTATGTAAGGTGGAGAAATGAAAAATAAAACGATGACGTCGTACATTTCATAAGGCCTATCGTTTTAATAGATTTACTATAATAATAATATATATATATTCTTCAATATGTATTACATTTTATTATTATAAAAGCACGTCGTTAAAACAATAAAAAATGTATTTTTTAAATTTTACCTGTTCATTGAACAAAACGCCTTCAAATTATATTAAAAATGTGGTGACCCTACACGCGCCCGTAGACATGGCCGCGTAAGGGCTCACCTATCAACCATACCATTATAATAGTCGGTCAGCAGTGGCGAGAGTGCGCACCCTTGTCTTACTCACTTCATAATGTAATCATTGCAAAGGCTTTTTAGAAGTCCAATCGAGTATGGTGGGACTCCCATTTCCTTGTTTTAAATTAATATTGGGTCATCCCATAAATAATGCGTTATTTTTCGATTATATGAACTAAAATACTGAGGAGGGTGTGATAAACTATGTACCTGCATCAGGTAAAATTTAGTTTTCAGTTCAGTAATTTATTCTTAGTGCAAGTTTTGAAGAGTGCAGTTTAATTTTAATAGTTATTTTTGTGACAAAGGAGCATATTCGGAATATTTTGTTTTCTGAGTTCAGTAAAATCAACATCGCACCGGAAAGTGCGAGGAATATGAATGCAGTATATAGGGATTGAACAATAAGCGTAAGCCAGTGTCAGCGGTGGTTCCAGAAATTCCGAGCCGGAAACCACAGACGACTAGAAGACGAATTTCGTCCTGGAAAAATCGTAAGATTCGATGAGAACGTTCTGCAAACACTGGTGGAACAAAATCCCATCGTAACTAGTAGAGAAGCTTGGATTTGGTCATTCAACCATTCATCGACACCTGCGTGCCACCGTCAATCAAAAGTCAAAAGTCATCAAATTGGACCAACGGGTTCCTCACAAGCTTTCAGAGAGTCTAATCGCGTGCAGAGTGAATGTGTGCTCTTCTTTGCTGTCACATCTCAGGAATGATCTTTTTTGGAAACGATGCCCCACCCACCATATTCACCGGATCTGATTATCATTTATTCCAGTCTTCAAGTCATTTGGATGGAAAAAATATGAATTCTGAAGATGGGGTCAGAACAGTAACTGGGGGAGTATTTTTCGTCACGGACGAGTGAATTTTGGAAAAGGGGCCTTGCTTACATATTATTTAATGTATATTTATTTTCCAGTTTTTTCAAGAGAACTTTAGTAATGCACAGCTTTTTTGATTGTATGCAGTGTCTAGTAATCAGTCGGTGTAAATATGCAAGGAAAGCGACCTCACTGTTATAAGATGCGTCACATTGTCTAATAATCATACATAATTTGCATAGCGCCATTTTCACCTCAAGGGCGCTTTACACAAACTGTTTATAGTACTACATTATTTTTGTTTTTTAAATTAAAAATTGTTATTTTAACATATGGAAATGATTTTTTGAAAAGGTGCGTTTTTTAGTCTCTTCTTAAATGGACTCCCTGATGCACTGTTTCTTATGCAGAGTTCCACACATTTGGGCCTGCCACCGCAAATGTCCGTTCACTAAATGTAGACTTCTGGCAACGGTTGGTCATTCTACAACCTTTCCTGCGGCTGAAATAGAGGCTGACCTGAGAGTTTGACGTCTACCATTCAAATGGTCTGGGATACAAAGCTCTTGAAGATACAGAGGCGCCATGTTGTGTGTCGCCTTGTAGAATTTAAATTAAAAGCACAATTTAATTAGCACAATTTAAATTCAACTCTTTCACCTCTAGCGCCAAGTGAGTCGTCGTTGAGTAAACTATGTCGATGAAGTCAGTGTTTTGATTTACCGTCAAAAATAGTAAATAAACGAACACGTTAGTATCCCACGATTTTTCTGTATGGTGGTCACCCCGCAAGCATTTCGGTATTCGCAAAATTGGCATAAAACGTGATCCGACAGCGACCTGATGTCAGTTCACATGAGGACATCTCCAGCCTTCAGATTCCAGCATACGTCTTATCCTCCAGAAAACTACGCACAGTATGAGGTTCTTAGACCTCGCGGTATTCCTGCCCGCGCTGGAATGTGAGATTTACTAGTCGACTATTCTTATTTTTCATTAAAAATGTTCACATGTTTTCACGACCGTACAAACAGTTCAGTGTAGTTTTCTGAGCTATTCTGCATTGTGTCTCCGACCTTTCTGGCTGACGATTCAGATCCCTTGCTGGATTCACAGAGATCGCGGAGAGTATTTGTGGATATTTGACATTTTTACGCTAAAGTTAACTAGGTGGCAAATAATTATATTAAATTCAGTGAGATGAGATTTGGTCATGTGGAACGAATGAATGAGGAGAGAATGGTAAGAAATGTGTATGGCGCGAGAGTAGGTGGAACCAGAAATAAAGGACGTTCGCGGAAGACCTGACTCTACCAAGTAATCTAGACACTAGAAGATGATCCTGTTGGAAGCCCTAACAATCGACGAGTTTGTATGAGAAGATGTATGAATGTAGATGATGAAAGAGTTGTATGTCAGAACAGAAGAGTGGCGCTCTATCAAGTCAGCTAGTTAGAGATAAAGGTCAAAAAACACCGTTATAAAAACTGTATTGGTAATTAGGCAGTATTATGTGTATATGCTGTATGGATCTATGTATATTCAATATATAACGTATTAATATACTTATTAATTAAATATAGTATGTTTATTGATCAACTAATAATTTTTTTTAAATATAGATTATTTAACCACTTAATGAGTTATACTTAATACACCGACCGGTTTCGGAAAATACAATTTCCTTTATCAGGATGTCAAATTAACTAACTAAAACCATATATGGCAAGTTGTTCTAATGTTTATAAAAATCTATTTAAATTTTATTAGATTAAAATAATAAATATTTAAAAATATGTCTAGTACCTACCTAACTTAAAATTGTTACGATGGTGAAAGATGTGGAAATTATGAAGTCAATTTTCACATCTTTCATCATCGTAACAATTTAAATCAGGTACCGTAAACAGGGGAGAATAGGATAATCGATAATAAAAGTTTAAAGTCTTATTACGCCACTTTGGCTTCAGTTTTAGACTTTAAATATTTTATGTTAAATCCTGCTCACTAGGATTAAAAACTGATTGTTCGGGTTCATATTTGGGAGAGGAGAATAATTTTTATTACCCTACGATATTCGTAGAGATGTACGATGCGGTTGTCGATGATACCAGAAATAGAGACCTGGCGAGACCGAGTAAAGCTGGCGTTGTTAGAAGTCTAAAAAAAACGAGGAGATGCATAAATGTGGATGAGGCGAGACTTTGTTGAAATGTGACAGAACGGACTGGTGTGGCTCTCTATCACCTCTGCCCACCCAGCGGAGATCATAAAGTTATTTAATTAGCCACACTGACATCATCAATGAATAAAGTTAACATTTTTAGAAAATCTTACATGCCACGAGCAATAAATCGAATTAATTTTCCTCATATACCTTCAGTTTTTTACATTGTAATCGTATATACCATATACATAAATGAGGAAACATTATACATATATTAACAAGTGTAATTATCCCCATGCAGAAAACAAGTCCGGAAATGTGCAAATAATCCATGAACAACTAAAGCAATCAAGTATCCATAATTGCTCAAGTTTTCAAATTGAAACATTGAACAACTGAAAAATTTGACAACGTAAAGAAATTTGCAAATGATGTAATACGTACCTTTCGGAACGTTTTTATTATCCATCTATTCTAGCGGTGGCAGCTAAAATATTTTTTCGATAAATTCAGTTTATCTGCACGTATATCTTTCTAAGCGATGCATTTAATTCGTATTAAAATATCACAGAACTGTGTTCTGAAAAAAAAAATCACAAATAATAATGTGTTTTCGTTAAAAGATTGCTGTACCATCTGTCAAAAATCAAAGTAAATATAAATATGCACGAAAATCTGTCAGAGGATTAAATCTTCGGCGGTAGATGGTTAGGAGGATGACGTCAGCAATGGTCAATTGTTAAAGGTGTAGGCGATATTGCGCAGTACCACCCGCAAGCACTCTTGGATTGATGGAGAGCTTGGACCGATGGCAAGGGTGGGGCGAGACGACTGGAGCTCTTCTTTATTTTGCACACTTTTCCGTTTATGCACAAGGTTTTGAAGTCTTTGTACAGACTACAGTGCAGCAGGGATCCAGATGCGATCCCCGGGCAGCACCGGCGGGATAATGCATAATTTAATGAAGCTAATTACGCATTATATTTAATTCATGAATTAGTCATTCGGCCAATTATGTTCCGACACCTGACACCTGTCACTCGCTGCAACTCCTATATGTAGGCAATCAGTTAAACGAAAGACGATTATGCCAACACTTTTGATTTGATTTTAAAAGTTATTTGATTGATAGAAATTTAACATATATTTATACTTTAGTCATGTGTATAACTAATTGTCAATAATTCGATTTTAATTTTATTTTGTATAATTTACATCACCGGGAAGGAAATTCTAAATGTTTAATATTAAAAAAAAAAACATTTCTTTAAGTTTTCATATGAGGTATTGACAACTTTACAAAATGAAGGAATTTCTCGAACTGAAAGTTTAAAAAAAAAAAAACTTTTAACAATAAATATTTGTGTTGATTCACATCGTTAAATTGATTGGTCAAAGATAAAACAATTAACCCGTCATTAATAAGTAGTAATTTTATTCTTTCTTTCCCAATGTGTTAGGAAATTTTAAATACCTTGATTTATTCGTTCTCGTTTAAAATGATACCGTCAAAAATAAAAGAAAAAACACCATCAAAAATAGACAAATGCTTAAGGTACCGCAGTGAAAATATGGTTAAACCTGGATAAAATCCTGCTATTTTCTGTATGGTGGTCACCGCACGCGATTCGGCCTGCGCAACATTGGTATAAAACGTGAAGCGACAGCGAGCTGATGTCAGTTAACACGAGGACGACTCCAGCTTCCAGCTTCCAGCTCCCAGCCTACGCCTTTTCCTCGAGAAAACTAAGCACTACTGCAGTCATGAAGAACTTGCACCTCGCGATACTAGTGGTGTTCCTGGTGGCGACGGTCGTCGCGCTGCCCGCGCCGGAAGGTAAGATTTACTTCGCAACCAATTTTATTTTTCATTAAAAATATTTGTAGAATTTTCTGAGCTATTCTGCATTATGGATCCGACCTTTTCCAATGCAGGGTCCACTGAAATCCTATACACACGGCAGTATAGCCAAGAAAACTCTACAAAATATTTTTTTAGACATCACGCTTGACTCAAAAACAACAGTTTATCAGGCCTATTCTCAAAATTGCAATATTGAAATGAAGGTGATTGTTACACCAACCCTCAAAAATAGACAGATAGTTTTGACAGATTATGGTACGTTTATCTCCCTCACTCCCTCAAGCTCTCTCCCTCTCTCTCATTCAAATATAACACTATTTTTGAGGGTTGGTGTAACAATCACCTTCATTTCAATATTGCAATTTTGAGAATAGGCCTGATTATTAGGAGAACACATTCTTATAGAAAAGTTGTAATTATTCAGAACATAAGTCTGTGATATTTTAAATATGAATTAAAAATATTAATTAGAAAAATATACATATAAAATCAATTTTATCGAAAAATAATAATAATAATAATGGAAGGATTAAATATATTAATATCAAAAAGGTTCGAAAATTTGTCGCTAAAAATATCTTCGCTGTAGCATAGTTGGATAATGCACCTTCCCCGGTTTGGAAAGAGATCCAGGTTCGAATCCCGGTGGCGCAACAACAATATTTTTCGATAAAATTGAGTTTATATGAATATCTTTCTAATTAATATATTTAATTCATATTTATAACAGTTATTAAGGGTTTTAATTAAACGATTTATAAAATGTTTTTAAGATTATTAAAATCAACGTTGTGGTTAAAATCCATTATTTTAGATTGTTAACTTGGTTTTAATAGCCACTTAATGAATTAAATACATCTACCGGTTTCGAAAAATATCATTTTCATCTCCAGGATGTCATTAACTAATCAAAAACATATGTTATATTGTTTCTTTAACAGATAATTATTTAAAAAATAAATTTAGTACCTAACTTAAATTGTTACTCGACGTGATACAAAATCATCCGGAAGAAGAAAATGATATTTTACGAAACCGATAGACGCATTTAATTCTTTAAGTGGTTAATATAATAAAACAATGTTGCAAATCTAAAATAATAAGTTATAAAATGATTACCTAATTGTTATAGTTATATATAAAATAGAAGAGCCGCCTATCAGGATACAGGTATTTTAGTGACTTTGATGATTTATATTGGTTGATTATACTACATATACTTGAGCACTGATATACGGATCATTCAACGCTTAACCGGCCACCGAGGATCCTCAATTAAGTAACGCTTTTCCTATTCGCTTCATTTAATCTTATATCCATCCCCTCACTGCACATCTTCCATTCTCCCGTGTTCACCGAACCGAGGGATTTTCCATCACTCGCGTATTTAATAAGGGTGGATAAATTGTTAGCCCCCATTTCAAACCAATATATTTGCTTATTAGTTTTAATTCCCTACGGCTGAATTTTATTTATAATTTAAAAAAATATATATTAAGGCAAATAAAATTTCGAACATTTGTTATTCAAGATAAGATTCTGGATGTATTATTTCAGCTTGCACTTTTTATAATTCGACACCATGCAAAATAAGACATTCAAACGACCATTCAATAATTATTTGACTGATCTGATTTCATACCGTGTGCCTATTCCAAGTACTAAGTAGAGGTGTTTAACGTAAATGTTTCAAAAACGTATTATATATTATTTTATTAGCAGCGATACATGAGACTTCACAGGTCCGGAAACGAATAATTAGATATAAGTATAATGTTTAAAAAATAGTATAATTAATCAGTCGTTCCATGTTTAAACACTATTTTTTTTATTAGTATCTATTTGTGGATATTTGACGTTTGCACGCTAAAATTAACTAGCGAAGAATTAATGACTATATTAAATTCACTGAGATGAGATCGATTGTCATGTGGAATAAATGCAAGATGAGAGAATGGTAAGAAAGATATATGGCGCGAGGGTAAGTAGAACCAGAAATAAATGACATTCGCGAAAGACCTGATATTACCAAGTAAACTAGATACTGGAAAATGGTCCTGTTAGAAGCCCTAAAACAATCGACGAGCTTGCACGAGAAGATGTATGAATGTAAATGAGGAAAGAGTTGTACGTCAGAACTCTAGAAGAGTGGCGCTCTGTCAAGTCGGTTAGTTAGAGATTAAGGTAGAAAAAAAAACAGCGTATAAGAACTGTATTGGTAATTAGGCAATATTAATTATGTGTATGCTCTAAGTGGCGCAACAAAAACTGCAATTTTAAATCAATAAAATAAACAAGTTTTTTTGGTATCAATGTAACAATGCACACGGGAACTATGTACGGAAAATGATATCGGCCAAATGGCCAACCTCGGCTCTTGTTACAGATGACAACTCTTCGAGCAAAATTGTCAATAACGGATTCACATAAATGGACACGTACATCTGCATTGACACGAGTGATGTTACATTTAAGATCATCGATGGTTTTTGGATTATTGGTAAACACCAGATTAAATTATTCACTGCAATGAATGTTAGCACATAATTTCGCGGGAAAATATCAGCAAGCACTTTGCCAAATGTAACAGCGATGTTTTCACGATTTGTATAATAAATTTTAGTAATTTCTAAACGTTCTGCAATCGTGTAAATTACTTTTGATTTAGAAAAAACAATTGTATTAGTGTATGTAACAATCCGTTTCAAAAAAGTGTAGTAAATATTTTTTTAAATATTAAATGCATAATGTCGGAAAACTCACAGGAAATAGAAGAATACACAGCACATACAAAGCGCAAATTTTCAAGTACACCGATTTTTTGCGATAGAAATAGGATGAAGTATATTTATGTACAGAGAAAAATGGTTTATTGGAATGTGAATAATGCGTTTAGGAATATTTATTTGTATTATATAGCTTTTATAATGTAAGTACGTAGTTATAAATTTATAACAATGGAAAAACCAACAAATGTTGGTAAAAATATAAAAAGACAACTGTAATTTACAAAATTCTAACATTCCGTACATATTTTTTATGGACAGTTTTTAACTAATTTTTTGACGTTTGCGACAAGCCCGCCCACTTACTAATTAAAACGCTGAGCGGCATCAATACACTATTACAATGTGTATGGCATTACTAGAACTAATACAGTTGTTCTTTCGAAATGAGAAGTAGTATTCTGCTGCATGATTAATTTATAGGTTATGTAGATGACGCATGTCTGTTATAAATATTACACGTTTAACAGTTGAAAAATGGTGGTAAATTTAAAATTGCTGTTCGTATAGCTCCACCCTACATATTGAATAAATAATGTATTAATTAATATTCATATGCTCATTGATAAACGAATAAATTATTCATCAGACCAATTCCCATTCTTCATAGTTCACACGCTTTAAAGTGAAACCTTCTATCCGCAGCCAGCCCCGTGCACAAAACCAGGAGCTTTAGGTGCTTGAATAGAATCTGCGTCAGGAGGATCTGCGTCGATAATCGGTGCAGGACGCGGACGTGCCGCGAGGGCAGTTCGGGCTGCATTCCGTGAGTTGGAGCAATAAATAAACGATCAAGCTGAACTTTTCGTCCGGCCGCTAGATTTGAATTCAAATCAAATCTCGATAAATTGATTTTGTATTTTATATTTTGTGAAACTATGTATTATGTATAGTACAGAAAGTAAAACATGGACCAAAAAAGTTTTCACTTATACTACTATTCATATTTTTGATGTGATTATATTTCATCATTACATGAACTACATTGATATGTCTATATTGTATGACTTATTTAAAAATATATATATTACAAGATGTACAGAGAGATTCTGAATACTTAATAAATAACAATAAACAAAAAAAATTATTTGCATAATATCATGATATGCGTGACACGTATACTTAAAGTACTTGAGTAATGGTTTGTTTATAAAGAGTAAATACAATATTTTAAATTATGCAAATTATTGATTTTATCGACATTCATTTTAATGACTCAACTGTGAAAACTGAAACAGAACAATTTTGTAATGTATACCATCTATGTATTGTCAATCCAGAATAATTGTAACTTTTTTTTGCTTCATAATTAGGTGGAGGTGAAAATAAATTATATTAAAGAAATTCAGTAACATGTGTTTTTATTAATACCACTCGGAAGGATTGGTTACCCTATCTCTCGTAATCTCAACATGCAGAAAAATGATACGACAATTAAAAAAAATAACATTTTTAATTTCCTAGCATATGTGTAAACAGAAACAATACATGTATGTATATTTTGAACATGGTGTGTCAATTTTGTTTGGCATAACACACATGCATAGAGGTGACCGAATTATTGCGCAAACGAAAACTGCGCACATATATTTATATGTATACATTTATAAGCAGTTAATATAATATTATATAATAAACAATTAGGTCCGTACCTAGCCAGTTTTTTTTTAAATCTAATAAACTATATCGCAGTATGCATTTAAAAAATGTTTGCTTGTGTACATTTTGATTGTAATCTCGGGTAAGGAACAGGCGTAGGTTTAGGTTAGGATAAGACTAATTCATAAATAATTTTATTTAAAATGATGTGAAATTTTGAATTAAAAAAACTAATGTTCGTAATTTTCGTATGCGCAATCATCTATGTTCGCGGTTTTCATTTCCGTAATTTTCGTGTGCGAAATTTTCGTTTCCGCAATAATAATAATATAATATAATAATAATTCTTTAAAATTAAAATATTTACGTACATACCGTGCGATACAATATTCATAAATATTATTTATTATGAATTTTAAAACAATTACAACAAAATTTATTAACACGAGAAGCTACCGAAAGAATTCAAAATAAATATTTTAAAATAAAAAGAAGCGCAAATAAAGGAGTTTGCCTAAAATGAAATAATATTATTTAATAAATAAATATTATAGTCAAAAGTATAAATTCTAACATGTTTGTAAAATCACAATTTCTTTGTGTGTCGCGCGAAGGTAAACCGATACATTTCACAGTAGTGTAGTGTCAATTTCCTTTGAAATGTGAATGCATATGTGACGTTTTTATACTAAAGGTACATTTTTCAAAATAGTAAACTAATCGTATAAAATTTGAACTATGCAATATAAGGCGAGTCGGGGTAAGTGCATCTACGTCTCCTAATTACGTTTGAAATTGGATTCCAGTGCCGCAATCAATATTTGAAGAGACAGTCCACAGATGGTGCTAATCCAAACATTGGTTTGCTTGTAATACCATTTCTAATGATGACAGTTGCGAGTTGTGTATGCCTTTTCAATCTCTCCTACATCTCCATAATCTTTTGTGCATATTAGGCGAGTACCTTTATTTTGAGTTGTTTGTGATTATTAGTTTAGTGATTATTTCCGCGGATTACGATTTATAAGACCAGATACACTTACCCCACAAATCTACTCGGCGGTTGGTATGGTATCCCATATATTTTTGTATGGAAATTTTCTCAATCAGCCCGATTATTTTTTAAAAAATAATTAGCTCATTTCTAAAACAATCACTATGATAAGTCACATTTCCCCCGTTTAAGCAATTTTACTAGATTTTTTTGAAACTAAGCACGTTTTACCCGTCAATAAGGACCAAAATAACTAATTCATATTGTCATCGAGCAGATCAGTAAAGACGATTTCATTATTTTAACAATTTGACAGAAATAATACGAGTAGATGCTCTTACCCCAAATTTGGGGTAAGTGCATCTACTCGTCTAATTTTTATAAAATGTTTCAATATCAGCTGTCTTAAAAGGTTACATTCCGATTTTTAAATTAATGATCTTTCTATCAAAGTCACAGCATCATCTGATGAAGTTTGAGAACAGTTCAATGTTTATGTCGATCAATATCGATTTACATGTCGCACTTACCCCGATTCACCTTACTATTAAATATTTAAATTATCACATTTCTCATAGAAACCGTCCCATGTATGATTTTCGCGGCCGTCTTGTGACGGGTTTTAAATATACATTGTTAGAATTAAAAAAAAAAAAACACAATAATTAAAATTACGAAAAGATTGTTTATCTTGGAAAAATTAAAATGTTACTAAAACTTCTGACCGTATTGAATTTCAAAAATGGTTTAAATGCTGTTCGATTGTCGTTACCGAATTGCGATCATCACACGCAACTCGGTCGGAGAAAGAATTGATACATATATATATCTGGCTGGCGATATCAGTCCAGACTGGGCTGGGACGGTTTCAGTGACGGCAATTCCTCGAGAAAGCTGCGCGCAGTAGTCATGAAGCTCTTGAGTATCGCGGTGTTGTTGGTGTTCCTGGTAGTGGCGACCGTCGCCCCGCCCGCACCAGAGGGTATGTAATACGCGTCAATTCATTTTTATTTTAAAATATTTCCCAAATTTGATTAATTGCTTGTCATTTCAATGATTCTCTTCGGTGAACATTTTTTTTTATACTGCAAAAACACTGGCTAATCATTTTTAATAAAATAATAAATTATTCAGAATCGTTTCGAAATGTTTCGAATAGTTTCGGATCATTTTCCCGCCCTTTCATCGTCATACTAATTTTATATTTCGTGCAGTGTGGCACTAGAATTATTTTTTAAAATGAATTTTTGAAACAAAAGACAATATTTTGATCACCTTACGAAGGAAAATATTTTTTTCAAAAACATGTTGCTTTTTCACATGAAACTCACGATTGATTTTTGTCACTCTCCAGATTGAAATCTATACTTATAATATTTAGAATTAATTTTATATATTAAGAAAATGTTTTTTTTTTTTACCAAGCTGTCGATAGTTATAGCATTTTTTTCTGAAAGTAAACTAATTAAAATAAAAGACAAGAATGTGTGTCATGTGACGCTATACCTGAGCTTTAGCTAAATTGTTCCCAAAATTAATAATTTAACAAATTTCAAAAATTCCACATATTAAATGTTTGAAATAAATAAAATAATGAAGAAATAAAAGTAACTGAGATAAAGGAAATATATTTTTTATAATATTTACCAAGTTTTTCAGTTATGTAGTAGCCAGTATTTTACAATCGTAAACAATCATCGTTATTAATAGTACCTATACTTTAATTTCTTGTAATATTTTGTACAAAGTCGCCATCAATTAATTAAATTTCAAAATAAAAGTGCGGCTATTTAAATAAATAAGTACATTTTTAAATTGGTCTTAAATCACTCCAGTGAATATGTTATTGCTTTGTTAAGTTATTAGTTTTTATTTTAAAATGCAGCCCAGCCACAAAAGTGGAACATTTTATTTATTTATAAATTAAAGACACACTTTAGTACTTTATAAAATATATTAAATGTATGCACATGTCGAACCTGGTATTAGATTAGTCGCAATAAAATAATAATATCAAAAAAACCCCACAACTTCAGTAATACATTAAAAAAAAAACATTTATTATTATCATTTTTTAACGATCTTAATTTCAAATTAATAATTATACAAAATACTTTGTTTTAACCATTATTTATTAATTATTCTACATGTTCCGATACCTATAGAGTCATCTTCAGGAAACAATGTATACTGAAATTAAAAAATACAAGCATAGATAAAAACAAAACTATAAAATGGAGAATGTGTAAGAACTAATATGAAAACAAATTATTCACAATTTTATAGTTTTGTTTTTATCTATGCTTGTATTTTTTAATTTCAGTATACATTGTCTCCTGAAAAAGATACCGTGTAGAATAATAAAGTAATTTTGCAAATATTGAAGATCTTAATTTCATTTATTCTGAGTTATTTTATAATTAATTACAGGTCATTTTATTTTCCTTTCTTTAATTAAGATTCTGAACCGTTGTAAAAACCTGTAAAAATAACATATTTTATTTTACTGCGTGTAAAAACAATAAATTTATATATCTAAAATTGAATGTATACTATGTCTGTCCGTTCTCTACATAATCCCAAACCACCCTTTGACCGATTGTTATATTAAATACTAAATAAACATCATAATTTAATAATAAAAATGCTTATAAACGTAGTAAAAAAAATACTTCTTTTATACATTTTTAGAGGTAATTATTATTAACACGGCCATTGTGCGATAAATACGGAAAACATTATTCAGGAGAAAGGAATTAACATTTTTTTACAGACACATAAATTATGCATTGTTCACTGACCTAAAATTTGACTCGACCTATGACGTCACGCATATTTTAATATCGACGACTGACTGATTAAACCAACCGATAGATCGTAATAATAAAACAAGACAGTACACATATAATTTGGAAAAGTAATTTTTATTATGACATAAAAAATGATGTCTAATGTGATTTTTAAATTAAGAGAAAACACCATTGAAGAACTAAGAATTAATATCATTAACTGACAAGGCGGTTACTTTGTGATCACCTGATGAAGAGGGGGACCGCAGCTGACGGGATAAACCCAACGCGCGAGTAGTACCAAAAATTATGATAAGTAAAAATTAAAATAACTAAGAAAAGAGACCAATAAAAATGAAGTGACAATTCAAATACGATTCAGAAATGCGGGTAAGACATGAAACTGTCAAAAGAAGCTTCTGGAGCTGGTCTGTAAAGTTGTGACAAACCTCAAATGAGAGAAAATAAATAGTCTGCTTGAAGTCGTGTAACCAAATTAGCAGAATTTTGGCGAATCAACAATTATTTTTTTAGTATACTTTTTTTAAAGTTGAAAAACTCAAAAATATGATGGTCACGGTATTATGCACTGGCGATGTGTTGCCGACTTTTTTAACATCTAAATCAATAAGGGCTGAAGTTTATGTTGAAAGCTTTCGCAAAGGACTACCTGACTGGTTCAGGAACATAATCCGGCTCGAAGGACCAAATTTTTGGTATGCGTTTGTGAATGAATGTTTTTCAGGCTTGATAAAATAGTCGGAATTCAGATAAGATAAAAATCTCCCTGGCGGAGAATCGAACACCGATCTCCTCCGCGTTTATGCTATCCACTACTCTGAATCAAGTAAGACGTGAAAATAGCAGTTTACAAATATCTTCAACTCTTTATTAATACTGGCTTGCTACAAAGTTCGACAGGGTGACAAAAATATATAAATTTATACTTATATGCTATTTTGAAGACACGGAGCAATAGATATAATAACAACTCTTATTTCTCCACAGGTGGCGAGCACGTTGTGGAACGGAGGGGCTTTTGGGATTCAGGTACTTTTTTAAATACATTAACTGGCACTACTTAAGTGCAAGCGAATGGGTCTAACAAGCCCACAAATATCAGGTTAAAGTTAAGCGCGCAAAATGTGCATCAAAAATCATGTCGGTAGGTAAAGTGGGTAGCTCGGCCCGCGCGGGGAGCCGACTGACGTATGTAGAGTACGACCAGTCTAAATTTGCGCTTTAAAAAATCTGCGCAGAAACGCATTTGGAGAAGGGGTGTGTCCTATTCCAGTGTCACCAACCAGCACTCATTTTAATTAGTCACCCCTTGTCCTTCAAGGAGTTTGTGTGTTCTGGACGTTTCCGATTGCTTTTTAGTGCAGGTACACTCAACCTAATCGAGAGTTACGGAAGTTTTAATATTTACATAATGTCTTCATCGTCTTCTTTCGGACGCGAACGAGCACTACGAGGGCAAGCGCGTGAAATATTATTCAACGTATACAGGTTCATGTCTAATGAAGCTGCCGATGGGGTTAGTGATTTGAAAAAAGTTCAAAGACGAGTAATATTTTCGCAGTCAAATGTAAATGGCTATATTTTATTTATTGTGACATTCTGTTAAAATGTTAATGACCTAATTTTCATAAATCTTTTTATGATATTGTTGCGGTTAAATGAACAAATATTTTTTTTTGTTATTTACATTTTACTTCATTATTTAAATTCTTATCATAAATTTTTTATTTATTTTATTTATTATCTTTGTTTTATTAACCACTAAATTGAGTTTAAATACATCTACCGGTTTCGAAAAATACCATTTTCTTCTTTAGGATGTCATAACTAACTAAAACATATATTGTTTCTTTGACAGAATCTATTTAAAAAAAATCTATTTTAAAAAAAAATTTTTTTTAGTACCTAACTCAAATCATTACTTAATTCAAATTTACTCGAATAATTTTTAGGAAAAAATTTTAGAATGGGACTCGTAGTTAAATTTAGTTGGTTGTTTATAATTTTTTGATTAGTTTTACCCGCTTTATTTATCTCCAACGATTCCAAATTATTTAATTTGTGACCAACACCGTTTATATGCAAAATTGACAATCCCAATTTTTTATCAAAATCATGACCATTTTCTATCAAATGATTAGAAATTCTGAAAACCCACTATTGTTCAAACATCTCAAATGCTCCCTTACTCTTATATTAAAATTTCTACCCGTTTTACCAATATAAAATGCAGCACAATCCTTGCAACTAAGTTTATAGACACCAGAATTGTTAAATTTATCATCTGTGATATACATATATATATATATATATATTTTAAATAGAGATGCATACATGGAATATACATATGTCAGATCATTATTCATACTAAGCTATACACTTGTACTATGAAAATAGGACAAACGTGCTGGCATCATGGAACGAGGCGAGAACCCCTGATCACTAGATCACTAGTCCAGCGTCTCAATCACTAGACCGACAAGTTACTCAATATACTACTACTCTATATTAGAACTTAGATGAAAATTACAACAAATTTAGATAAATATCTCACTTAACAAATGTAGTAGCATTAGTTATCATAGTTTAATCGGTTAAAGCTCTTTAGAAATTTTGGAGTTCGAATCGAAATATATATTTTTTAATACACAATTATATATATTTTTTAATTTTAATTAATATATTACGAGCCATTTATAAGACTTTAAATGAATTATAATTATTTATTTCACTCATCCAAGCAATTGCTGCAATATTTTATCTGACGCCTTTCCACCCGCAGACGAGACGAAGGACCTATTGTCGGAAGGACGAAATGTGGAGAACACCAAAAGCAACAGCATATACGAAGTCAAGACCAACACCAAGAGTACATCCCACTCGACCAACTTGCGTTGCATGAATGGAAAGTGCACCAAGGAAACGTGTGACGATGGAAAATGCAAGACGGAGACATGCGATCAGAGCATGAGAAACTGCTACGCTATGTGAGCCCTCGCTAAGAAGAACGGAACCATGTATGTACACACTTTCTACACCTTGAAAACAATGCATAACATTTTTTCTAGTTGTAATGGATTCAAAGAAGAATATTAAAGAAAGAAATAACAAGATGTTTTTCATTTTTACATTTTATCACCCGGCCCTACCTCGTATACAGATAATTGTATTTCATTTCAATTTTTTTAATACACTCAACTTTGAGTCATCACATCCCCGAACATATTCTATTTTAAAATAAAATGTTATTAAAATATTCCAAAGAAAATAATTGATCAAGAAAAACAAGTGAGAAAAAGTACTGACAAAATCATGAATTTCTGTATCATTTCAGAAATATTTCACATTCATTTCAAAAGGCCTGGAGAATACAGAGGATGTGGTAAAACCAACAACGAAAGTTCTTCTTGCCGTGGGTTACATAGTGAAGATGCATTTTTTTTATAATCAATTTTGGGGTTTGGATTTAAACACATACTCTGCGGTGGTGGGTCAGATTTGACCTGGCTGTTTGTAAAAATATGCATTACGCTACAAATATTCGTTTAATGTTGTTTTCCTTCTAGCTAATCTTTTATTAAATATTTCCAAATAATTTGAGATACAAATAAATGTTATCAGACAAGATTCAAATGAGTTATTGATAAAAATGCTCAAAAATCAGTCGCTTTTACGGAATTGAAACTCAGCGCTTACACCGAAATATATATTGTCAACATTTTGAGCGGGTAGACAAAGGATACCAGGTATGCGTCCATGTATTTGTTTTGACTTATTTTCGTCTGGCGGCCCCTAGACAATACCAGTCATATAACTATATGAGGGGCGTTGCGCCTACCTGTAAGTTTTATGACGCTACTTGTTCTGGTTCCGACAAGAAGATTACATGCTCAGTGGATGTTTGTATTTTGATACGTGAGAATATGTACATTATTCGTAATATTTTTTAATTTTTATCTTAAATTTTTTAGCAGAAACATTACGGCACATCATGCCATTTCATTAAATCATATTTAAAATGAAATATCTATAAAAAATCTCCCATAAAACGGTTGAAAAACTGAAAACTTGAGGTGGGTCTAAAATGACCCACCAAAGACGGACGTATTTTGTTTTGACCCACCGGGCAGTAAGCGTTAATAGAACGATGATTACAATTGATGAACGCTCAACTATCTGCTGCGGGTAAAGTAAGTAAATGCCATAAAGAGAATCAGGTTTTCAGAAGAAATCAACTTAATAGTTTAGAAATCATCATAAAAACACGATTAACAACCCGTGTCTGTGAAATGAGATATAATCTCAAGAGATATATTTGAGATATAGGGCAGTAGCATGTACACGTGTTGAAATTTTGATCTCGGGATAAACTCAGAGAAGTGTTTGAGATTGGTAGGAGACAAAATCAAACCTGTATACATGATGGTTTGACAGCGAGATAACACGTGGGGACAAACATCACCTAGAACCACAGATATCTCAAAACTATTTATTTTACATTATTTACAAATATTTATTTTGTTTTAAGTGCTGCTAGGGAGATTAAAATTCACTCAACTGATGTACAGAACATCATGGACTAACATTTGACATATAACAAGCGTGTGTGGGGGGTCGTGAGACGACGAATCTTGGTTAGTACACGAAAGCCGAGAGTCGTCTTCAAATAATCTCATGGGAGCATAATCCCTATCTGAAATCGAAAATCCCATCCGTGAACACGATACATAATAAAAACTATCATCCTATCAATTTGAGGTACATATATAAACTTAGTCACCCCACACATTGAATTCAATAATTATAATTTATCATGCACAAGTTCAACCCTGAAAATTATTACATAAATTAATTGTGTAAACAAAAATAATAATCTTTAAAACAAATAACATAACATTCTTAACACTTTATACATTGTACGAATATGCCACGTTAGTTTATGCTAACGAAAAAATAATACAAATCGACACTTACCTGCTGTTGAAACTTGCGCGGTGTGAAGGACACATGCGAGACACCTTCCGTGTCGGTGCTCATGCTCCTCAGCAGCAGGGGTGGGACGAGCCCCCCCTCTCCACCCTCAGCCTCGCCATCGCCTTCGCTGTCGGCCGAACCCGCACTGCGCTGGGTGTCTGTCCGGCCCACACCACGTCTGAACAAGAGATACATATAGACAATACGTTGATAAAATAAACCAGCTCTTACAAGAGATGACTTTTTTAAACAATGTGAAATCAAAAAGAATGTAATGTAAATGTTAACAACTTGCACTGAATGATCAAGTATTTCTTGTAAGTAATTGTCTGTATAATGTATCTTGAATAGACCCATGCAGTTAATAGCCTGCTAATATAATACCAACATTTGTTTTTACACCAGTAATCAACAATGACAATCAGTTACCATGACAACCTATATTTTGCATTATTCTTAATGCAAACGCACACCGATGACTTTCTATTGTACGATAGTTCCGTCGTGAATGCGAGGGCTATGGCAATGTACAGCAGTACGCAAACTGATGACAAAATTTTCAAATGATAGAACGGTTGGTGTCGTACAACTGTTTGGTCCTCAGTGTGACTCGCTCTTAGACATGACGGCTATAACTGTTGTATTTGTTATCTAAGTTGTAAAACAACAGTTATAACCAGCAATCAAATGGCTAATGTGATCCTATAAAAATACAATTTCATCTATACTATTCTATATAAGTTTACAAACCGGCACAATATTAAAAAAAGGATGAAAGATATGAGAATTCCTATTCTTGAAAAATTCTAAATGATCTAAATCCAGGACCATCACGCATATTTTATGTAACATTTTAAGAAATTTGGAAATATGCAAAAAAAGAATGAAAGTAGACTGAATTCGGTAGAAATGCCGTCGTTGACATTGTTGTCGCTTTTTGCGTGCGGTACCCACACCCCTTGTTTCCACACCTTTCTGATTTTATTCAAAATTCTGGTCTTCTGACCTGGTCTGGTGGACTATGAAAATCCTGGTCTTCTTTGTTAATTCTTTAATCGACATCTCTGAATTGGCGTCAATTTCTACAACTAAGTGATCTTAATCAATGATTTTTGGTGTTCCTTTTTTAGGCTTGTCTTCGAAACAAAACTTACTTGATTTATATTTTTGAACCATTGACGAACTAGTAAAGCTTCACCATAGATGGCACAATTGTTTTTGGTTACTGTGGTTACCAATTTTCTTTGGTGAAATTCATATATTATTAAGGAGAACACATTCTTATTGTGAAGTTGTAATTATTCAGTCTGTGATGTTTTTAATACAAATTAAATGTATTAATTAGAAAGATATACATTTGCTTCAAATAATGGAACGATACATGTATTCATTTGAAAAGTGTAACATATGGGTTCGAAAATTTGTCATCAATGTACTGTGGTGATATAGCCTAATTGGTTAATGCACGTTCCCCGGATTGGAAGAGATCCAGATTCGAATCCCGGTAACAACAACAATATTTTTCAATAAAATTGATTTTATATGTATATGTTTCTAATTAATACATTTAATTTGTATTTAAAATTCATACAGCACACAAGAGCGCAAAAACAGCTTACTCGTAATGAAGTCCTCCATTGAAAATGAGGTTTGTTTTTTTAACTGTTATACTAGCGATGTACTCTCCAGATGTTTATCAAACACTACCGAAAGAAAGCTGTACGATCCAGACAAGTCACAACTGACCGTCAAAGCTATTCACATAAAATGTTGTCTTTTTTTGTTACAAACAAACAATATAAGATATAGGTGTGTGGAGCACGGAGAGGATGGTTAAGTTTAATATACAAGACAAGTATTAAAGACAACAGGAACAGATGGCGTATGCGAAAGACCCGTCGTGATCATTTACTCCAAATATTGGAGGACTCAAATGTGCATGAAAAGATATATGAAAATGATCAAGGCAAGGGTGGTATGAAGAGGGTGGTGATGTATCCTATATGTCCACCCCTGCGGCTACACATTCAGTTAATTAGTTACAAAATAACAAGTTAGTTAATTAGTTTCAATCACCACATGTCATTTTATTTATGTTGTTATGAGAATTAGACAGTCACATGTCACAAAGAGGGTGTCATTTGTACAGTGAACTTCTACAGTGCGGTCACATACATGTCTGCCAGCCGAGAGGGAAGGGTGAGTAACTAAATAGGAAAACATGTAACTCACGTGATAAAATAATCGATGTTGACATAATTGGAATTGTTCCCGGGAGACTCTGGAGGGTCGGCGTGAGCCAGGGGAGCCCGGGCAGCCAGCGGTAGGGTGCTGGAGTTACTCGAGACATCGTCCGTGCTAGAGCTGGTGCCACCTGAAACAAATGAAAATATTTAAAACAATATTTTTATAAGTCATAGCACTTTGCGCTGTGGAAATTAAATTTGAAAAGGATTAGCAATAGCGTGCACTTGGCATGAGTTTAGATTATGCTACTAATATCGATGCGGTAAAATACAATGGGGTGTATTGTCATTAAAGGTTACATTTGTCTGAAATAAATATACCTGTGCAAGTTAACATCCATTTTTGGAAAATTCTTCAAGTTTAAGTGAAGGGTTAAATTTTTTTTTAAATATACCACGTATTAAATTGAACTGTCAATACAAGTCCATTTCAAATAGACATTTGTGCTGTTTTGCAACACGTCTGTTCAAGCGAAGGCGTATATTCAAAACACTGGGCAGCGCGAGAGACAGGAGGATACATTTGATGCAGATTTTGTGAAAAATTATGCAAAACACATGCACAGCTTTATTTGCTATTTCTAAATTCTTCCTAAAAAAGGTGGTTCTATCTAAACATGCAAACTTTGAATTATTTGCGTGCGGTTCTACAGATGTGATACATAATATATAAAATAATTTATTTTATAGATTTTATAGTCACGCATAGCTTTTTTGATTATATAGAATGTTCGTCCCCGAGGACTACTCATCATTTGGTAACATGGATCTCAATGTTACCAACATAGTTATCAAGGCCATCATTTATGAAAACTAATTGGAAATAACATTTCATGTGATAATTAAGCAATCTCCAACAATGATATTCCTTTTGTGTATATCAAATAACACCGCCATTACAACACGGTAATGCCACCAGGCAAACAGGATATGACTAGTTTGTTTATTAATGTTAGGGCTGTCTAAATTTAAATTGTGTTATCAATGTGACCGAATACAATTGTAATTTGATGTGGATGTAATGAAATATTCAAATAATTTTTTTTTTATTTAACTTGAACATAAAAGAGTTTTCATGAGATGCTAAGCTCTTTCTATCCCAATAAATTTAATTGTAATTTTGTAAATAAGCAATTTAGACACGAGTCGCAGCAAGGTGCAACTGCATGATGCAAACGACTTTATATAGGAATCTCAGCGAGATTCACTGATTGGTGGATGTGTCATACAGCATATAAACCAAATTTTTTAATAAATTATATGAAAGTATTATCTCACTCACATACGTTTAATTAATTAAATTAATATATACATTTTTGTGATCTAATGATATAAGCATGCCTTGAAGCATTTGAGATGTGGATCTACAAAAGAATGCTCAAAATAAGCTGGATGGATAGAATTACGAATGAAGATGGTATGATTCGTATGAATTAAGAAAAATAAGTATTTAAAACAATAATAATCTGAAAACTTCAATATCTCGGACATGTAATGAGGCATCTGGAGAAGTACGAGATCTTGCACCTCATAATGCAGAGAAAGTTTATGGAAGTCGGGGCCTTGGAAAAAGGAAAACATCATGGCTGAATAACCTAAGACAATGGTTTGACCAGTCTACTGTAGAGCTGCACCGGGCCGCAGTAAACAAAGTGATGATAGCCAACGTCTATTAAACGGAGAGGGCTCGAAAAGAAGAATGAGATAATGTATAAATGCAATGATATTTGTTTTTAAAACATAAGATGGTTCAACAACGCGGTTTAATTATCAGGCAATAAGACTTACCAGCTTGTATATAGACATATTCTCCGTCATTAGCATCCAGGGGCACACTGTCGTAAAATGGTTCCTCTTTAGGCACAGCGTCCTGAGCGACAGCATTGGGGATGCTCTCCAGAGACAGAGGAGCTGATTTAACATTGTCCTCCACACCCTCCAAGGAGTCTGAAGCGGCAGCCACCGACAGTGGTGTTCCGGCCCTTCCTCGTTTTCTCTCCGAAGATAGGGAGTTGATAGACTCGAACGATTTCACCTAGAATTGAAATTTTACAAATTAGAATGATTGTCGATAGAACACAGCAAAAATCATCTAAATTAACAGTGGACGTTTTAAAAGAACTTTTCTTATTATAATTACTTAATTGTAACCTGATTTCAAAGTGTCTAAAGTTAAACAAATTTATCAAAAACTGTTATAAAATAATTGGTAGAAAATTGTTTACAATTAATTAAGTGAAAAATATTTTTTTATAAATCCACAATTTATAAAGATGCTTACTGCATCATTTACCCTTGTAACTGAAAAACTGTCCCAAATGACGCTGCTAAAAGATCTGTGTGAAAGCAGAATCATGCACTTTATTACACTTGGGCAAAAACCTAAAGAAGACTAGCTGCCCAGTTCATAGCAACCTCATTTGCTCAAAGACATGTATGTTGTATAGGACCTTGGATATACAATAAGCTACCACAAGAGATGGCAACTGTATCACATCCTAAATTCTGCGTGCTAATAGAAGAATGACTTTTCCAAGTTGGAAGAAGTTCTTAGATGATCAAAGCTACTCGTTCTATGTAATTATTTTCTGTTCTTATATCCTACCTCGTCCTTATCATATTTTGTTAACTCTCTGCTTTTTACTTTATTTTTATTCTGTTCTTATTTTTACTCTACTCTAATCTTTATATCTTATCTTTACTAGGTTTTTTTACTTGTTTCTCATATCTACTTATTTTACCTGCTTTTACCCTGTTATTTCTTTTTACTCTAATTTTCTTTAGTCTGTTCCTTACTTCTTACATGTCTTTAGCTTAAACTTAAATCTTTTACTTTGTTGCTTTTACTTATTTTCTACTTGTCTCCTTTTTTTGTTTTATTTTTACTCTTTACTTTGTTTTAATTAGTTCTAACCTTTTTTTCTTACTTATGCACATATCACTTTTCAAGAAAATTAAAAACAATAATAAATAGGAAATAGAATCTAATGGCTACCTACCTCAAAACAGGTACTTTATATGTACCTAGTGAGGTAAAAGGCGGCTAACAGACATGCATACAAATAAAAATATATAAAATCAAAAAATACAACTACATATTAACTATCTGCTGACTTTTAATTAACTGTGTATCGCACGCTGTCCGTTCACGCATTGCGTATTTCCTGTAACCTCGCCTGCTGCCAGTTTACACACGAATACAGTCGAACTCGGTTATATTGAGCACAGTTATAGTGAGATCACAGTTATAATGAGGTATTACTTATTATTATTTTGATTCAGGCCTGTTTTCATACAACTCTTCACTGTTGTAGTGAGCTCCCTTCACTGATGTAACGTACAAAAATATTGTTAACAAGTGAACAAAATACACTACACAGTCTAAAAACCCTAATTCTTGAGAAGTCATAAAATCGAAAACAACGTCCGCTGACGATGTTCCTTATTGTTTACGATTTCTTTCAGGTTTGTGAATTCTTAGAAAAAAACAATGGGTGTTTGTTTCGTGTGCATAGTAAGTAGTAGTAAGTTTTAAACTTTAAAACAGAGCAGTATTTTGAATTATGTTAAGAAATAATGTGATTGAATGTAGTAATTTACTTTAAAATGTTTTTATTTATACAATTATAGATTTTTGATTTTTATATGTATTTTACTTGCTTTTAATTTTATTAGATATTAAATATTTTTTATAATAATGAGTAACGGTTATAATGAGCAAATTTAGCTGGTCTCTTCGTATTCATTATAACCAAGTTCAACTGAATTTTGCATGTAAATATTTAAAGAACTATGATACTAAATAACATATAAAACAAAGAATGAAAAAAAACCGTACCATCCCTGATTCCAGATTGACAGCTAATTCTTTGTTAACTGCTCTGAGGTTACTTTATTTATTTTTAAAAAAATTATAAAAATTTGGTCGTCATATCTTGTCCAGTCAAGTGGTCTGTGGTTTTATTATTAACAGAATACCATTCATAAAAATGACAGGATATACAACATTCATTATGAATCATGATACATACACTGCTGGTGTATGTTTTGAAATGTCCAACAACTATTTCTACATTCATTGTTTCATTTGTGAACAGAAAACAAATTAAGTTGTACATGTTTTCATATCTTTGTTATAAAATATTATTACGCACACAAAGTATTTCTGCTGCAAGCCTGTTTTAATCCTTTATCATCCCACAACCAATATATGTAATAGTTAACCCATTTAAAAAATATTTGATTGTCAACAATTATTGCTATAACATTTAGGGATACTTATTAATTAACCAGTAAAAAGCTGCTTTAGTCATGTTTAGTATAACGACAACTAGCTATAAACAGGTTCCCAGCGGCCGCGAAAATGTACGATTATGCAATGTGAATATTAATACTGTTAATATCATTAATTGACTTAGCAGTTACTTTGTGGTGTTAACTAACCAACTTACCATTACGACGTTTCCCCGCGAGGATAGGCAGAGAGGATAGAGCGCCACACTCTTGTCTTGATACATAATTCTCACCTCATCTACATTCATACATCTTCTCATACAAGCTCGCCAATTGTTGAGGCTTCTAACAAGATCATCCTCCAGTATCTGGTTTACCTAGTTGTGTCAAGTCCTCTATTTCTGGTGGCATCAACACTTGCGACATATATCTTTCTTATCATTCTCTCCTCATTCATCCGTTCCATATGACCAAACCACCTAAGTGATCCTTTCTTAATCCTACTCATTATACTAACATCAGCTTTACATTATTGCCTTATTTCTTCATTCTTTACTCTGTCATAAATAGATCTGGTGTTAGAATTTTTATTTTAATATGTCATTCAATTAAACATTGTATAAATACTACATACACAATTATTGAGAATTATTGTTATTTGGCCCTCATAGGTGTAAATAACAACTAAAAATTTAATTAGCAGCCATGGAACGTTTGGGTCAGGAAGCTTCAGTAATTATATATTTTGACAAATCGAAAAACATTAAAAAAACACAGTTTTACATTAATTTTATTATTAAAATATTTCCTGACATAAAAACTCACTTAAAAAACAAAATGTGTTAAAAATTATGTTTTAAATAAGACTATTTGGAAAGCTGAAATATCAGCTTATATTATATTTTATGTGTCCAGATGATTAGTAAGTAGGCTTACCATTTTTCTTAAAACGAGGTCTACTTTCAGAGGATTTTCAGAAGCACAGCAAACTGGAAGATTAGATGAAATTCGATTCGAAAGAGCAAAGCGACCAAGTTGAAGTGTTGAATAAAATCATGCAATGTAAAAAGCCTCAGATTTTATAAAATTATAGTTTGTAACGGGTCACCCTGTATTACACCTAAAGGTTAAACCGAGAGATAGAACAAAAATTTTAACCTTATCTGACCACAAATATAACAAATACAAATGAGAATAATTGTTGACTAATAAGGTAATGTCTATATTTAGAGAGCTGATGGAAGTTATTTTATGAATTAATTAATTTAAACATGAATTTGACTCTTGTTGTAGACAAAAAAAATGTTATCCTTATTTTATTATTATTCTGATTTCTTTATATTATATTTTAATATTTGTCCATTACCGCCTAAACTTTAAAAGCTCAAAGGTAGCATTTTGTGAATTACATTGTCATAAGTCAGTTCCACGTATTAATTATATATTTTCCATTACATGACTAACAAATCAAAAGTATAATAATTTGATACATACCCTTTCTGTAATGGAGGATGTCCCATGTGACGAGGAGTGGCTAGCCAGGGACTCCTTGGACTCTGCCCCCTGCAACTTGCCATGCAGGGATAGAGAAGCGGGAGGGCTGTCATCGGAGGGAGGGTCAGGCAGAGAGCCGGCGCGCTTCGGGAACACTTTGGGTGGTGGCCTGCAACAAGCAATTAATTTAATTTAGAACTGCTCCATTCTGACATTATAGTAAGAGATGAAACGCAATATATTAAGTGATAAATTATTAACTAAAATGCTACTAAATCATTTTCACGTGGAACAAAATATGATTATTGAAAATATAATTAGAAAGAACAATAAAATAAGTTCAATGTTTTATATAAATTTATATGAAGTTATCTATTCACTCTATTGCAGCAGACATTCGGCATTTAACAATACATTTTTTTAAATTGGTCTTCTTAGTTATTTTATTGCATCCTTAGTGCAAATATAACAAAAGTCATCGGCAGAATAAATAAATAAATCACAAATTTCACTTTGCTCCGGGTGCCTAAAGTGTTTTGAGTGTGGGCGGTGTTTGCACATGTATGTTTATCCTTAAGATTAATAAAAACAATTCACTTGGCAATGGCACTTGTTTTTTTGCCACTTAAACCAAACCACTGTCAAATTTGTCAAGTGTAATTGTAATTATGAAATGATTCATAACAAATCTATATTAAAAATGATATCTAGTTTCTACATTTAAAAAAAGATTATGAATAGATTATTGATAGGGAATTTTAATTCATTTTAAATTTATTTGTAATCAGTAGAAAGTACAGTACATAAAGCATGTTGGGTAACGTAATCTTAAACAAATAAAGTAAAAACTGTTATATTTTCAAGTATTTTTCCTAAAGCTGTCCACATAATGTATCTCTTTTTATACAAATATAATTTATTTATCAATGTACATTTTGTGTTACGTGATCTGTTTATAATAATTTGAACAATCACATGCAAAAAAAACTAATATAACAGCTTCGATAAACATAATATTATTCATATTAATAAACAATGTAATACAAATATAATTGAATATATACAAAATATTATCATAATATATTTACACCATTTTCAGTATAAAGTATTATGTTTTGTTTAACCAAGACTGTTATGCACAATATGAAGTTGAATTTATTTAAATATTAAGAAAAATATCAAATAAAATTGTTAACAAATAATATACAACACAACAAAGTTACATTTATTAATTAGCTTGTTAATAGTACAATGTGTCTTTTCATGTTAAATTATCACTTATTGGGTTTATCCTTCATAAATACGAACATAACTAATATTATTATAATAATTAATAAAATAATAAACCAAGAAAAATATATTACTGTTGAATCGAGTCGAGTGCAAAATGAATCATGAAAAATAATATTCAAATACATATTTTCAGAACAAATTTTAAATGTCAAATTTATGGAAAAATTTATTCATTTGCTTTTGTTTGACAGTTAGGAATCGGCTAATATTTATTTATTGAGTGAGGCATTTAGTTTGCAATACTTTAATTCTTCAGAGATGAGATTGTGTGAAATTATGTGTAATTTTTGACATTGACATTATGCGTCCCAAATAGCATGCAATGTTAAACAAGTACGGGAACGCTTCTGAACGTAACCGGTGTTGGTTCGAAAAGTTTAGGAACAGACATAAATGTCCTGCTACTGTTGAAAACGATGAATCGTAAGCTTTGATGGAAGAAAGTATGGAACAAACAACCACTTATATGTTGTAAACAATAATAAACTTATAACTTTTTATCTAACATACATTGGAACTTTTGTCGTGATTTTCTAATAAAGAGCATAGGTATTGATTATAAATAAGTTTTTTTTTCAAATTCCTAAATAAATTAATAAACCATTGTGGAAAAAATACCAGTATTAAAAATCTTTGATATTGCAACCCCTACCTGGGCGGAATCCTTTTCTTTGCCAGCACACTCTCGACCGGAGAAGATGGTCTGGGTTGCGGTTCGTCAGTCTTCTTCGGCTTTCCATCGGCACCCTTGAGGCCGTTGACCTCGATGACCGTCACAAAGTCTCCGCCACCTTGCGAAGCGGGCCTGACTTTAGATTTAGGCGAGCTGGTCAATTCTGAAAATGTAATAATATTGTTTGATTAAACATAATTTTCTAAACACTACCATAAATCTGATCAAATCAAATAAATAATATTTTTATCTTATTTAACATAGCACGCATTACTATTTATACATAATCTTTTACATCACACGTTGAATGTCATAACTGCATGATATAATATTAAAATCCCAACATTAGAGTCAAATTAGCACCAACTTTCAAATTATATACTCACTGAAAAACACCCCTGTATTGAATTGTATAAATATCCTAGCTTAAGAGAAAAATGTACCAGTTTGAAGATGGCCGTGATAGGCTGAAATGCTGACAGGTAATGGTCATTAAATAATAAATAGTGGAAAAAAGTGTTTTAATAATTAATATAAAATAAAATAACATTGAACTTGAGTTTTGTTTGTTTGTTTAACAGCAAATTTTGAAACATTTCCCTTTGTCAGGGCTGTATAAAACTAAATTTAATATTAGATTTTGCTAATTATCTCAAGATTTACTTTTAAAAATTTGCAATGTTCAAGTTCTCGTTAGACGTTGGTAAAAAAAAAAAAAAGCACTGGCGTCAAGTGTCATCAGGTTTGTTGGAATTAATTTTATATTAATTACATAATAATAACTATGAATCATTAACAGGTATTGAATTATCACATCCAAAAATGTGATATAGAATACTGACATATTTTTAGATTTACTATAATAAAAGTTTAAAGTGTAACGTTACATAATCCATCAAAATAAAAATATGAAACACTGATAAGATACGAATATCACCCCTAGAAAATCTAAATGTGCCAATTTTTGTGTCTCAATTATTCAAATGTGTAATTCAAGAGAGACATTGATAAAATCATTGTGTATGGTGTTCGATTACTATATTTTGGCAGGACAAGCATAAAATTTTGGCAAATTTGAGATCTCAAATATCTAAGACAATATCTAAAAAAACAATGATTTAACTTGCAGAAAAGATAGCTATATTGAAAACTTCTCAATGAGAAGTAGATTGAGAAGCAACGATTATAATTATCTAATGTAAAAATATTGAAAAGTATATATATTTTTTTTATATTCGTGTAAACATAACACCATTAAATCAAAACATATTTTCACTAACTACTGTACAAACAGAATGTGTTGCGAGATTATTTCATTAATACATCAACAACTTGTAACATTTGCATTCTATGAATCATTAGTCCATAAATATCTTTGAACAATTTTCAATAGAGTGACCAGTATATTATGGTCGCAGCCTGCAAAATAAATATGATAGGTAAAAAATCAAATAGGTGTAATATTAATTTACAAAATATCAAACAAACAATATTTAAAAAAAAGAAACAATACTGAATTACATCTGAACAGTTTTCTTTGCTATTTTGTTTTGGATTCCATTGCAGGATCCATTGTCAGGGATCACCTGAGTAATCTGCTTATAATAAGTGTATTATTATACTAAGAGATTTATTACATACATAATAAATACTGTATTTCATCTTCTTCTTATTCTATCCCAGGTGTTGGTTTTTCAATCTTCATAATATTTTAACAAACTGATACTGATTATAGAGAGATACGTGAAGGTTATATATTAAGATTTCAGAATGTACTTGTGACAATAAAAACTTGGTATGTTGTTTCACGTTACATTTATTGTAGAGAACTGCTTAGAAAATATTTACAGGCGTCTTATATAGGTAGAATTCCTGCCTACATGCTATTTACTAGGGTATGGCGGACGTGATTATATATAAGGAAACGTGTTTATAGCGTGAGAATTGATCGGATGTTCGGCATGCAGGTGTTCTTTTATTTTCGTTAAATGCGGCACACAGTAAATGTTGTACATGGGAAATTATGTATTTGTTAGTTTGTAGGTAGATGCATATACATGGTTATACACGTTTGTAACAAGATTTATATATAAAAAATAAAAACATTGTTACTTTACATAAAATAGTATAATTTTTCATTAATAATTTTAAATAATAAACTAGTAATGTGAGAAAGCATTCTCATTGGCTGTAGAATATTTCCTACTAAACTGTATATTATTTCCTATTTTTTACTAAAAAAAAATTAATCTATGTTGTGTTGAAAATATTTCATCACATGCCTAATGCGACAAGTATAGGCTTTTAAGAACTGAAAAGAATTTCTTTTTTTAAATTAATATTATACTTCACACTCTACTTCAAAGTATTTAATGTAAGAACAATAAACAACGCTTGTAAATACACTCTACTCACGGCGCCGACCATAGATAAGAGCACTGCCAATTATTACATTAATAGCCAAAAAAAAAGTGGTAAAATGCTATTGTTTTCATGAGATTTAACAAGTTCAAATTCAACATATTCAATTCAAATTATTATTACATTTCATTAACAAGTTAACTGTCTGGAGAAAACATTTTTAATTTGCTCCAAATTCAAAACTTTTTGGGAAAAAAACACACTAAACTTACTTCAATACATTATAAATAAATACAGAAACAATTAATTTTTTGAATAGATGTTTTTTTTCTGAATAAGATAATAAATAATAAAAAATAAGTGTAACCACCGTGTAGTTAATTAACCTGATTGCTATATTGCGATATCCTTCTTGAACCCCCCTCCCCATCCGTCACTCCAACCACTTCCCTAATAGACCTATATTATCTGCCACAAAAAGATATGTCTAGTGAGCCCATAACTGTGCCCTTAGAATCTTTGATCTCACCAGGCATCGCACACACATACACATACATATCATTGTTTGAATAATGAATATAGATATTTTAACACTTGAAGATGCGGGCACTGGCTCATGAAACATGTTCATCTATATACATAATACATCTTCCGCTATTAAGAGTGGTGAAAATACATTTTAATTACAGTAGTAAAACATATGGCTAAAGTCCGAATAAAGATCTCTAAGAATGATTGTCGAATCAAACGGCATTTTGAGGAAGTAGATGGATAGGGCGGGGGGTGGGGGGGGGAGAGAAGGGTGGGGCGTACTCAAAAGTAATATTTAAAATGCATGAATAAATAAATTACAGCAAATGAAAACAATTTCAATTATAACAATATAAACATTAACAATGGCCATTGTGTCGGCAGTTGGTTCCCACAGCTAAAACATTACTACCAACCACTGCAGCCTCGTAAAATGCTTTCGTGTAATTAAGAACATTTGATTAGATTTAGATTGTACAAAATATTGGAAAAACCAGTGTCCGTCCATTAGTTGCATCAATTTAATAAGTGAGTGTAAAAAATAAGGACTATATTAGACATAATACTTCCAGATGTAATAATATTCTTAAAAAATATAATTATGTAGTTAATTTATAATTAAATACACGCACAAGTATAAAAATAAATGTGTAAAAATTGCACGAGGGGTGGGGAGAGGTGGTATCACTGGGTGTATCAGGTAGAATTAAATAAACACTCCTGATTATACTTGTGAAAAATGATAGCAATTTCTAAACATCTGCTAAAAAAAAATGGGTGTGGTAACTGATAATCAATTTTATACAAATGTTGGAACCATAGCGAACCATTTGAGTTGCATCAATCAAAGGTAACTGAGATAAACATTTACAAACAAATACTGTCACTCGACTGTTCTTCTAAATAGAGATATTTATTTACAAGTGATATATTTGTTCATAATAAATACTAGACACGTGATATGACGACACACATTGAATTTCATACATTATGACATGAATCCATCATAGCTCAAGTCGAGGCCGTTGTCTGGAGTATTGTGTGATAGAATTTCAATGAAGACAAAGGGCAAAGTTTATAAAATAACGGTTGAGCCAACTATACTCTACGGGTCAGAGTGTTGGGCGAGTATAAAGAAACTACGGGCAAGATCCACGTAGTTGAGATGAGCCGATGAGAGTGACAAGATTGGACAAAATTAGATACATTTATATCAGCAGTTCTTTCAGGGTGGTCCCAGATGGTACGGACATGTGATGTGAAAGGGGGAAGATCATGTGATTTATAAAACAATGAGCTCATATAAGAGAAGAACACGAGTAACTTTGATAGAGATTCAGTAAAACACAATCTTAAAGAATGAATTTGAATGTGATTAATTATGCTATACTTTTAAAATCAGCAATGTTATGTTTGTGGTTAAGATTCATATTTTTATTTTTTATCTTTGTTTTATTAACCACTAAAATAAGTTTAAATACATCTACCGGTTATTTTTCAAAACCGGTAGAAGTATTTAAACTCATTTTAGTGGTTAATAAAACAAAGATAAAAAATAAAAAATAATAAAAAAAAAAAGATTAATTATGCAGTTCAGAACAGAACAAAGTGGAACAAAATGATAAGAATAGCCGACCACAGATGATGGGTAAGATGAGGATAAAAAAGAATGAAATAAATTCATGATATCTTTGGAAAATGCTCTTTATCTAGTCCTAGTGCTTTATATGATACCCACTTCTCTCCTTTATTATATACAATAAAAAAATTAAAATCTTAGTCTGAGAAGAATATTTATCTATCTGAATTTGATGAGCTATAATTTTTTAATAATTTATATATTATTAAGTAAGGTGTACCAATGTCACATTTTGTCAATACTAATTGTTGTCGATTGTCATATAAGCTGAAAATGAACATAACCTATTCTTATATGTTGATTGTCTCCCACATCCACCATGGTCTTAGGGAAAAGTGGATTTTTATTCTGGCAGTCTCTGATACTCTGCTAAACTGGAAAATTGTTATATGTTATACTATTACATTCATAATTCTGATAACTTTAAATTTTCCAGTTCTGAGCAAAAATACACTCGATTTTAAATCATTTTATATTATTGACAAATATGTTGCTTGTACGTCAAATGGTGTAGGCCTACTATAAAAAACAGTTTACAGTATCAAGTCTTGTCATAATACTAGAGATGAGCTCAAAATCACCAATCGTGAGTCAATCACTGGTATCTTTGAGTCACACTCACTGTCAGTGATTGAATATCTGGGAATATCATGATTCGTGATTTTGATTTTCTGACGCCGCTGTTTAAATCGATTATCACTTGAATCAGCGCCATCTACCAGATTTTTGGTAATTAGTATTTTCTGAGAATTTGACCCGAAAAATATATTTATTATTTATGCTAGAATATGTTTTTTACTCAAATGAGGTTTTAATAATATAAATAAATACACTCAAAATTTTGTATATTATCATATTGTGCGACGCATGTGCATTAGTAATGAAACTGTGATCACAGTCACAGTTTTCAATCACTGATATTATCGAATACCAATCACAATCACAGCAGTGAGTCGAGAGTAGCATATTTTCTCATCACTAAATAATTACATTACTTATTTTTTCACAATGAATCTACATAATATTTCAACATACATATAAACAAAGAATATTAAATTATTTGATAACAATTAATCATTTATATGCTGAATCTTGTACAAATGTAGTAAATTTCGTTTAATTGGGACATATTGGGCCTGGAACATTTTGGACCAATTCAGTAGCAGGCCCAAATGTGCAAAGTTCCACACAAAATTAAAGGAGTTTTTTTCTTACAATTTTATAAATCATGTTACATTTAGTTGTGATATGAACAAATAAATAAAAATTGTGATGGAATCTAAAAAAGCAGATTCATAGTTCTATAATACAAAGTGAATCAACTAAATCCATCTTAAAATAAAATCTGTGTTAATTATATGTAATTGTACTTAAAAACACTTTGTATGAAACTACTAAAATATAAAAATATTTTAAATTTTTATTAAGGAAAACACATTATTATTGTGAAGTTGCAATATTTTCAGAACATAGTTATGTGGCATTTAATACAAATTAAATCAATCAACTATAAAGATATACAGAAAAAATTTATCAAAAAAAAAAAAATTTTAAAATTGTTAATAATAAAATAATTTCATTCTCTATGGTTATAAATATAATGGTCAAAAACAAGCTCATTTACAGTTTAATTGTTAAGCTCCACAAAGTTTACTACTTCAAAATATACACAACTTTTGGAAATAACGTATTTGTTAGTATCCAAGTCCGTAATTAGGCATGGCAGTAATTAAAATAATGTTTACTTACTGCGCAGATTACAATTCATCTATGACTATTTCCTAAATCCAGATTCTAATGATCTCTAACCTGCAATGAGCGACAAAATGAGGAATTTGTTCTTTCCAAATGGTTCAGAAGTATTAGGCAAAAAATTAAATCTTTCGTAAAATTTTTGTACACACCCGCATTGTTTAATAAACATATAAATACTAGTGTCCAAACCCCGTCCTATGGTGGGCACCAAAAACGTATGCATGACGTTTGGCATGGTAGAGAACATCAATATGATTTGTGTTTATTCCCATCTTTCTTGCGCATGAAAATATACCTATAAACATTTTCCCTTTGCAGTTTATTTAATATTGTTACTTTATCAAGCTAAATAATGTTTAATATCCAACAATAATATGGCAAATGAAACATTAAGAAAATAAAATAATTACAATTATTACCTAGGTACCTACAAAAAATTTATGGATCAATTTTGCTTATTTTGAGTAGGATGAATAGTTTATTGAAAACCACACCTTTTTTAGAAATCTGAGAAAATAATCATAATAATGTGGCAAATGTCTGAAATTATTATCGTGAAAATTCAAAACATTAAAATATAATAACTTTATAAATATTTGCGAGTGGATTTTTTTTCAGTTATGAAATGTTACATTTATACTCAATTTGTACTCAATTCTACAGGAAAATATATTTTTTGTAAAAATCTGAGAAAATACCATATTTTCAATATTGGCCAAAATTTATTTATTTTATTATTTTTAATTCACATCAATTTAAATCACCTTACAGCAGCATTGCAATGTTAGAATATTTTCAAATATCTGTCAGTAAATTTCTTTGTTTACCTGTAGTAATGAGATGAGATGAATATGGCGATGAGATAAACTGTAAACTCAACAATCGGCGAGCTTGTATGATAAGATGTATGAATGTGTATGAGGCAAGAATTGTGTCAGGACAGAAGAGTGTGGCACTCTATCCTCTCTGCCTACCCCCGCGGGAAACAACGTGATGGTAAGTAAGTAAACTGTGATTGTGATATTTTTATTTGATTGTAACAATGATTGGTATACCATACCAATCACTGATACACTAGAAACCACTTCAACAGTTAATTATTACACAATAATAGTTTAGGTTTATTGCTAATAAATAATAAATAAACCTTTCATGGGTGAGCTTATTTACAATAAGATTTTATATCATTTTATGATTACATAAAAGTGATTAATTTACACATATACCGAGGCAAAAGTAGAGACACATTGGAGCATACTTAATATTATCATGAGACAAGAATTAAAAACAGTCAAATTTGTTCACTATCCAAAAGTTACCTTTCGAATCAAATAAATAATCTTGAAATAATAGTTACATTAGTAGTTATTCAGGTAACCATAGCAATAACTGTTAAAATATAGTCACTCTCACCTGGTTCATTAGACTCTGATTTCTGTGGGAGCTCACTGTAACATCTCCTAGCTTGCTCACTGAGATTAGAGGATATTTCACTAATACACTGGTTTATAGAGTTTCGATGCACGATAGAACCACTTGTCTTTTGTCTCAAAATAACTTCCTCTTCGACACTAGTTACACTTGACTCTACAACAGGTTCTTCAATTTGTGCCGGGCTGTCAATTTTGTTTTCATTGGTCGTCAAGTTGTTAATCTTATCCTGAAATAAAAAATTAACCAGTGAATTAGTTTCATGAAAATGATAGACAAATCTCCACTGTGAGTCATTTTTTGTTTACAACAGATAACAATCTCAATGTTAAAACATATATTCCTCTCCACTCATTCCTGACAGGTGTGTCTCATCACTCCTGCCCAACCCTGTAACATCTACAAAAACTTAACAGTACATACCTATTCACAATTTATCACAAGGCAACATTCGGCGTCGTGCAAAAGATAGAAAATACGCAACATGTAAATATATATACGAAGGACGATAAGCTTATTTAAACAGTGCAATAAGTACCTTATCAACACTACTGTCATCGACTTCTGGGGGCGGGGGAGCGGTACGACTAGCCAGCGGATTCGTCTTGTGTTTTTCAACGTCCAACAATAGCCTTTCCAAGTATTCCACGTAAAATTCTTCCTTTTCCAGTTCTTCCCTGAGAACAGCCACCTTTTGTTTGTGTTTAGCGAGATTGGCCCGGACGTCTTCTTCCCAAGCTGCAGGAAGGGCACTTTCGGGAAACCGCTGCATCCAGACGCGCTGGAAATCTCCGAAAACACTCATCTTTTCGAGAATGATTTCATGTCAATAAAACATACAAAAAACTATCATTTCCTTCACAATTCTCACTAAAACAGCATATAGTTTACATTTCAATACATAATTGACACATAGAGGCCTCCTGCCATGATAGAAAAACACTTTCAACTGGATCCATAGATAACAGACAGACTAGATGCCCTCCCACATGCCTGACAAGACATCGATTGCAACACCGATCTCTGAATATTAGCTCGGTGATCATCTATGGATATGCCTGGATCTGGCCCGCCATTGGTCAACGGAGAATAAAAAGTCATACGTACCAACTTATCGAAATAATTCTTGCTGACTTCATACTTCATATTGACTGATCTACACGACATTAGTAATTCAGTATTAAAATGAGAAAGTACTATTTTAAAGTAAAAAGAGGCAAAGCATTTACGTCTTCTCAATCTCGTTCAAAACAAAAAATTACACCTTTTGTTATAGGCTTTCTTGTTCCTTTTTTCTGACCTTGTATTGTACGGGCCGTTTGGCTGTCAAGTATTATTTCAATTGAATAATATTTTGTGAAAATGGACAAAAGTCGAATAAAAACTCTATTAAGTAATCTTAATTCGACATCTACGACAAAAGTTACAGATTCCTTGAATCAAATTAGGACTAGCATTATAAAAACTGAAAATGGCCTGCGGAGTTTCCGGGAATGTGGTGGTTTGGAGAATTTAGTACCCTTGCTACGAAAAACAAATGAAAATGTCCTAGATGTCGTATTGAGTACGTTAGGGAATTGTTGTATGGAAGAGGAAAGTAGTCTGGCGGTAAGTCATATAATTTTTTCCGAAAAATCCATATTATTTTAAGTGTCGTGTACGAATGACAACTACTATTGTCTTAAGAACAGAGTGGCCAAAAAGTTACTTATCCATATTTTTTGTACTCCGGTCTGAAAATTAGTAAGTACCCCAAACTCGGTATTTTTAAAATCAATAAAATATATTTATGAGAGATATAAAAAAAATATACTTTAAAAAATATTAACACACTATGGTTAATATAAATAATTCGTTTTCATGCTAATGATATTAACTGTGTATGAATACTATAATACATATAATATGTCATATACTGGAGCTAAAAACCTTGTGCGGCTCAGATATTTTTTACGAATGTTCAACGTGTGGAATTGGCCAATCATAAAAATAAACAATAAACATGTTCACAAAAACATCTCATTTTTACTCCTATACATTTTTGACAAGTAAAAAACATTTTTTTTTAAATATATTCTGTCTGCATCAATGGAATGCAAGTAAGGGAGCAAATATTTTTGAAATCCAAACAAATATAACATATTAACAAAATAAATGTGGTAACCAATAAGAATTATTATTATTAAGTAGTTCAATTTACTGTTTACATGGTTTGATATCTAAATTTTAGATTACATTATTGTAAATCATTGACGTGTGTGTGAAAATAGGAATAAATTCAATGAATAAGCGTAGCAGACTGCACAATACGACAAGACGATCGCAAAACTATCCAAGCCAGACATAAACTCAATCTCCTGCCTTGCACAATGTTGCCACCTTCCAACATAAGGTATACCAATTTTATACAAATTACATTATTTGTTTTTCATTTCCAGGTTGGAAAACTTAAGATTACATCTCATCTAATCACAATATTGAAATGTATAAGCCGAGATAGTATAGTTGGGAGAACATGCCGTCTAATAGGGAATTTAGCACAGCAATCAGTGAATGCCGAGCAATTGCATTCCGAGGGAGCCGTAGCTGCTTTAATTACAATTATTGGAAACAGTGAAAAAACATTTACATACCAGACTCTAACAATGGCTGTTAGGGCTATAAGGTAATAATTAAGACAAACTTGTTTATTTATATACCTACCTATTTATTTCTATCAGATATCCCTTGACATATGTTTTCAGAGAATATTTGCATTATTTCAAGAAAAGTATTGTTTATTTCTTTACTTAACCAAAATATAATTAGTGCACAATAATAAATGTTTATGTCAACCAAATGATAAAATTGTGTAAAACATTTCTTAAATTTAAAAAAAATAGATGTATAACTTTTTTATGGATTGCTGTATGCAAATGACTCAGTTATCTAAAGAAATTTTTCATGTTTTGTATAATTAAATATCTTGTTGCGTTTGTCAACAACTTTTTTTTAACATAGCACCATCATTGAATTGTTTTATACAAATTTTTAATAAGCATTTCTCATATGTAATAATTTATACATAAATAATTCACAATTCAAATTCACATCCGGTAAGTCCTTTATAAAAAAACTGTGATATAAATACTTTACTTCCAGAATTAGATTTTATATTTTCCATGATTACAGATTGCTTTGGATGGTTACGGAGTTTCGGGAAGACATGCTTGCTATTGGTGCAGTGAGAGCTGTTGCCGTCCTTCTCGCCACAGAGTGTGAAAATTGTGATCTAGTTAAACCTCTATCGGGAGACAGCAAGAGGCAGAAAAAAGAAATCATAAGCAAGAAGAGCAGAGATGAGCTTTTTGCTGGTCTCCTCAAATGTTTAGGATTTTTCACAACACTTTCAACATTTCAATGTGCTGAGCAGGTTACTTATTTAAATAACAAAAATAAATTTTTGCATTGTTTTATATGTAAATATTGATGCAATTATCACATAATTAGTTGGTCACCGAGTTTTATTTTTAATGCTGGTTTTCTTACTAAATCTGTTATGTGGTGTTTATTTTATACTATAAATAATGCATAAATATCCACAACCATAAATTGTTTGAAAATTCGAGAAGTGTATGATAGCAAAATAATTTACTTATTGATGGCAAAGTAAATGTATTAATTAGAAAGATATACATATAAAATCAATTTATCGAAAAAATATTGTTGTTGTTACCGGGATTTGAACCTGAATCTCTTCCTATCCGGGGAAATGCATTAACCGATTATGCTACACCAACACAGTAAGTTGATGACAAATTTTCGAACTTATATGTTACACTTTCAAGTTGATACACCTGTCGTTTCATTATTTGAAAGTCATCAATCTTTTTTGTTTTATGTTACCATGCGACGGGGAAAGCTTATCCTATGGGATACTTTTTAATCTAAATAGGAAATAAATAAATAATTATAAGCAATTTAAAATTTATTTTGACTCCTATTAAATTATATGAATATTGTAAATTACAGATCCAAGGGGATGGTAGGGGTTACAGGTGTTTGGTGATCTTAACTAGAAATTTTGAATCCTCAGCCGCAAAGTGCATCGTCAATCTTTGTTATGTGTCGACATCAAGACCCAGCCTCGGTACCGCAGGTGCAGTTGAATGTCTTGTGGATCTTCTCAACACAAATTTGGGTAAGACTTTTCCTCATAATTGATACATTAAATTTTAATTAATTATTAAAAAATCTCTGTGTATGAATTTATTGATAACATTCAGATTGGCCAGAACCGTGGATCCGTGGCCTCTGCCTGCTGAGCCGAGAAGCGGTGAACCGTGCCAAGTTGCGAGAATGTGGTGGTCTATCGCTGCTTTTGGCTGTTGCTAGAGACAGTGCAGCCATCGCACGACACACACACTCGCTGCACGCTCTGCTGCAGTTTGTATTCGATGACATAGGTGAGTGACTTTTTTTAAATTCATTTTACTCTGTCTATTTCAAATATTTTTATTATTAATATGTATAGCATTTATAGTTTATTTATTTACTTGACATTTGTTTGACATAAGCTTGTATGAGAAGATGTATGAATGTGGATGAGACTAGAATTGTGTGTCAGGACAGAGGAGTGTAGCGCTCTATTCTCGATGCCTAAATAGCTTGATGGTAAGTTAGTTAGTTGTTTGACATAAAATTTTATACATCAGAAATGAACATTCAATGATATAATACATTTATTAATTTACTGTGAGGGATGTCGTAGGTATCCACCTCATATATAAAACATTATCCTGGCTACTACGGTAAACTACCATCTATGTTAAAGTAAATAGTTTTTTCCGTGTTGTTGCGGTGTTATTTAATTAAAATTAAAAGGAAAGAGTTAGATTCGACAGAGATACATAAAAAAAGAGACAATAAAAAGTGTAGTAAATGTAAAGTAAATCATTAGTGTATTGTATTGTGATAAGTTGGAATGTTGTACAGCGGTGCTTCTGACTGATCTCTACTCAATTGAATCATGCATTGAGTTCATATTTGCATAATTTTTTTGTAAGTGAATGATTTCCGGTCAGTGTTACAAACCGATTACAAACAATTTCAGTCAGTGTTAAGTTGAATTACAAACATTGCATGCCTCTAAAGAGATTATTACCTCTTTTATATATGTAGTACATAAGAATATTTTATTAATAGACTGTAATGTTATTTTTAGAGACCAAAATTAATAAATATTACATTATAAATGGTTTCACAAATTCGGTTTATCATATCCTGGTCAAAAGAAAGGAGCACACCATCCAAAACTTTTTATCATTAAAATTATTTAGTATTTGAAATTAACAAAAGTTCACTTTATTTTTGCTATCACTAACCAGTTTCGGAACCACCAAAAAATAGGGTCTCTTTCCCTCCCCCCACCATTTATTTACCTCCCCCCGTCACCTACCCACCATCACTTTTTTTATTGTATTGTATTTGTATATTTATTGTATTTTGATGTTAAGTTAGTATCTAGTTTGAACAGTGGTTCCGAAACAAAGTGAATTTTTGTTAATTTCATTTATAATGAATAACCTCAAAGTGATAGCTGAATACAACAGTATATTTAATATTTATATTAATATGAATTATTTATAACTTTGTTTTTAATCACTTTTATGTGTTAAATTTAATACATTAACCGGTTTCCGAAAATACCATTTCCTTCATCAGGATGTCAAATAAACTAACTAAAACCAAATCGTTCTAATATATTTAAACTCTATTTAAAAAATAAACTAATCAACCTGCTTGCGGGATACAGGACAAATCAATGTGTCATAGATAAATTGAAAAAGAAACATATTTTTTTACATTGTGTCTGTTTATGTTAATTCTTTTGGTTTTGCTTCGTACATTATATGGTATCATATTTTCAGGTTTTCAAATCCTAATAAATGAAGGGTTGATTGGTATTATAGAAGAACAGTTGACAGAATATATAACTACAATGAAGTGTGAACATCAACAAAAAACTATTGAGGAGCAATGCAAGAGTGAACCTACAAAAGGTATGTTATTTTTTTGCCTCCAGTAGGGACCATTTTCCATTTTCATAGCACAAACGTTTATTTAGTTTAAAAATAAAAAGAATATTGATATAACACATATTCCGTGTACGCATTTAAAAAAATTACTATTTAAAAAATAAAAAAAATGTTATAATGTTGTGGTTGTTCAAAATTCTTTTATGCTGCTTAAAAGCACCAAATTAATTTTTAATTAGATTTTTTATAGAAAATAGATTTTATTATTTAGATACTTGTTTACTATTTATAATAACAGATATTAACAATAAAAGTGAAATAAATTCAATCATTTAGGTGATATTATCTGAAAGTGTGTATTATGTGGATGTGCATATTATGTGTTTCTACTATCAGTAGCTAACCCTTAGGCCTTATAGGCCAGATCCAATACTCGTGTTCAGCGGTGGGCTGCCAATACGTTAACAATGGGCTCGCTTAATCTTAGAGCTATTCGCAATGTTCCGATGCAGGTGTGGATTTATTTATCACAATTATATTCAATAATTATTAAAGCAATTGAATGCTACATAATATACTTATATTATATAATTATATGTAATATACCATAAAATAATTAATATCAATTGTGGAAAAATTTACTTATCTACCTTAGATTGCAAGAGTGAAGAGTTCCAAGATTGAGGCAGAATTAAGTATTATTCTTTATGCTCCGATTCCATGTTTCAAAACAGAAACTGGATTGAAACAAAAATTCTTCTTACTAAATGATGGTACAAAGTAATAAATATTAGAAACTGTTCTAATCAAAACTGTCTACGTGCTGTGTAACAATTATGGTAAAGTGAAAAAAATGTGCACGTGTGAAGTATGAAGGATAGTCGTTCAAAGCATTCTTCACAAAAATGTTATGTGGAACATCTAAGAACATCTGGAAGCAATATATATTAAACATTTGCGTTTTAAAGCATTGTTAGACTAAAAAAACAGCTAGGCCTTTTTTATTATGCAATCTACAGCAATCTTAAACCGTCTATAGAAATTGCGGTTAGGTATTGATTTGATCTGAAAATATTGTTTTTTCTTAATTTAATAAGAGGCTCATCGGCCTAAGTCAAATTTAATAAGAGGCTCGCGTGAGTCTTCGGAACCCCTGCTCATGTTCTTGTAATAAAAGGTGGTATCAAGACAAGTAAAGCAAAAACACTTTGGGTACTTACAAAAGTCTTGCTGTTTATTGAGAACTGAAATTACATTGAGAACTATTGAACGGGTGTACTGGCGATACTAATGTATAGTATGTTAATAAAATTGAGATAGGTGAGACAGCATGCCTTCTAGGAGGTCACCCTGGTGCATCTGGATCATGGCGAGCATGCTAACATTGTGTCGGGGCCCTAGCACTTTGAAACGGAGGCTGAGCCATAAAACAGAGCTCTTGCATCCGCTGCTCCCGTGTGTGTTCACCCGGTACGCGTCTCTACTACTTTCCGCTAGATAGCGACCTGTGTCCATTAACTGCATATGAGCCGAAACATTCAAAATACGTTTTTTACCTATTTATATTACACATAAAAAGATGCACTGATCGGTGTATTCAAATTTTAAAATAAACCACTAGATGTCTTGCCATGAACCTATAAACACTGCGAAAGGACCATTCTCCCTTTTTAAGATTTTTACATACGTTTCATGTGCCATTGCACTTACAAACAATATTATGTAAATTTTTCATGATTTTAATATTTTTTATTCAAAGGTGATAACCACACACAAGAAAACAAAATTAAAATAAATACAGATAATTCTTCCAGTAAAAATACTATAAGCAAACCCATCAACGATAAAAACAAATTGAAAATAGTAATTGAAAGAGACAACATGATAATCGGCTTCAATGACTCTTACGATGTCAGTGATTGCGACGACTCTGAAGACGAATACAAAATCAAGACCCCGGGCAGCGCTAGAAAAAGATGCAGGAAGATTGCTGCAACGGAAATTTCGAAGGTACCTTTTATATCTTTATAACTATTGAGTTCACTATAAAAATAAGTATTTAATAATATAAATATAATTTAACCCACGATAGATAGCGTATGTTATTATTCGTGAAAATCTACACATCTAAGAGAGGTCTTGAAGTCTATTCTTGGAAAGTCTATTATAGGTTTCTGTATCTTATATAACTGAGTATCCATTAAATGCTCAGTATCACAATATCAAACTACACATAGACATAGTAGAGAGGTTCGCGTACTTCGACTCTTTAGTGGATATTACATATAATTTTAACAAAGAGATGAGAACAAGAATTATGTGCTACTTCGGTCTTATATGCCAACTTAGGTCCCGTTTTCTCTCCAAAAAGACAAACATACACTTTCAAACCCTTGACAAGACAAGGTGTTAGGGTCCTTAATATCAGTGGCATGCAGTAGGTATTGATTTAGGTTATGCTATTACCATAATAATACCTTCTTACCCATATAAAAATCAATATAAAAAATGTATGGACATTTTTAAGAACACTTTTTATGACTGAATATGATTCTTTTATTGTTTGAAAATCCTTCACGTAATAACTAAACAAAATAATTCATTTTATTAAAGGTTAACGTAGGAAATAGTTCTGCCAACCGTTTTTTGTTTTTCCCAAATCAAAAACAAATTCATGCACCAAATACACCTTAAACGCAAAGAACATCCATGAATTCAACACGTTAAAAACAGTAAGATAGTAAAATTCACGAATTAGTAAAAAAGGAAGTAGACACTTCAATGATTTGCACGAAGTTGTAAGCCTTTCTAATGTTATTCTGTTAAAAAACAGCATAAGTAATGAATCAACCGAAAGGAATTTTCAATTCAGTAAATAGCCAATTGTATGACTTGAGTAATTCACTAGCTTAAAGATAGAATAGAGTAATGTGAATAGCTACAAATGACGCATTGTAGCACGTCAATAATAGCACTATGGCTGCAGCGGTGGGTTGTTATGCTAGTTTTAACTAAGCAATTAATGTTTCTACTGGTACACGGATGGCTCTAATTGTAATAAATCGATATATAATGTATTCACATATAATATTCATATATAATGTAATGCACAGCTTTTTTGCTTGTATGCACTGCATGCCCCTGTGTAATATGTACATATAATATATTTAAAAAAAGATTCTAAGTAGAATATTTGACTCAATTAATGATGGTACCTGGCGAAGATGTTATAACGCAGATCTCCACGCGCTCTGCAATGATGCCAGCATGGTCCAATCAAATCAATGTTGGTAGACTACAGTGGTTGGATCATGGTTAGCATATGGAAGACCAGGAACCAACAAAGAAAGTTTTGCCTAGCAACCTAGAAGAGGGAAAACTGCACTGGCAAGATGATACGGTAGCAGACTTTACTGACATGGTGAACAGCCACCGGGAGTTTTGCTGGCAGCTATGACCTACTTTGGATTGTTAGGCTTACAATGATAATGATCACAATATAAAACCAGCTTAGTGTCAGGATTTTATTGAAACCAGGATGATCTTGGATTCTAAAATTTGGATGATACATAACCAACAGTTATAACTACCCTTCCAAGTAATGGAATTTGGCACCCACTTGACGGCGAATGTTTGTAAACATGTTTGTAAAAATGATGATGAATTAATAAATAATATAAATTTAATATCATTATATAATTTTTGACTTATGTTTCAGAGTTTGAGCCTACAAAAAATGGCTCGGTATGATTGGAGTTCATGCGGAATCTCATGCGAACCGAAAGGTCCCGACTGGACGTATGCAACGCCGAGCCCGAATCTCAGTCCCATATCGGGATACTCCCCGACCAGTAACTACTCAAAGAGTCCGAAATATGAAGTGAGACCTGGAAACAATGGTTTTAAATACCACGGAGTGAATTCTAACCGCAGGGGTTTGTCCAGTCTGGATACGAAGAGTGATTGGAGTCCAGAGTCCACCAGCAGTCTCGGCATAGACGGGGCATGCTCATCTTCCACATACTATAGTCGGTGGAGTCCTGGGAGTGCACAAAGTCTGTGTTATTCTCCTCACAGTGTAACAAATTATGATGAAGGTAATTTCATGTCACTAATTCTTACACTAAAAACAATTTTTAATTTCCATTATTATACCTGATCTTGTTTGCCTATATTTTGCTGACTGACCAGGACTCAAATTACAAAATCACATCAAATTTGCAGATTTGCAAACCAAACTAAATAGAGATATAGTGGACCAAAATGCAGAGATTGATTTTATAATTTGGCATTGGATTATAACCTCATTATATTTATAACCTGTTACATTTATACATTAACTTAACATTTATATGTTTTTCATGTTTAAGCTAAAACATCACTATCTATGATTATGAGATTTGTTTTTAATATTCTACGCAAAAACACACTGTAGTTATTCATTTTACTAATAAATAATTCATTAACTTTGTTTTTAATCACTGCGAGTATATTATATAATAAACATACATTTTACTAATAAATAATTCATTAACATTGTTATATTCACCAACCGGTTTCAAAAAATACCTTTTTCTTCATCAGGGTGATAAAAAACTTTTTTATTACTTACACAGTGGTAGAAAACAAAGTCAATGAATTGTTTTCGATTGTAACAATGATTGGTAGTTGATTATTAATAATTTGGCAAACAATCACTGGCGCGTTGGATACTAAACCTCCAACAGTTCTATCATCGTTGTTTTCAGTTATCTATCGTCATTACAATTGAATACCAAACATACAACCACAATAATAGTTTAGCTCATCACCACCAAGTATATAAAGTATTATTTTATCTATACATTTCCAAATATTAATGGAAAAAATGTTTCAGATTCATCAGATTCAGAAAAATCTGGCCGCTATTCTCCCGTATGCAGTGACATTGAAGAAAATCCACAAACCAAACCGAGCACAACCGATAACATGTCAGAGTTTAATGAATGCCAGATGGCTAACGATCTCGATGATCTGATGATGGATGATGAAACATTCTCAGTTCAAGAATTGCAATTAGGTAAGTGCATGTATCAAGTATGAACGAAACCCCAAAGAGTCCCACCCTATTCTGGAATCGTTTTGAGAGTTGTTTACTCTCGCTTCGATTCCACTCAACAAAACAACGCGTGCAATATTTTACAAAATTTTCAAAGCTTTTTGGAATATATTTAGAACTTTTAGTTACGTTCCGGCAGTTAGTTACTAAAAACTTGTGGCTTTTGTTCGTAGTTGACTTTTTTCTTTTCCTTTATTATATGACACAATCATTTTGTATTACATTCAGTTCACTGATATATGTTGGCTCCAGTATCATCGTACCTATACAATATGTATCAATTTGACATGAGACTTGTTATCATAATAAATTCAGAAGGCAGCCAGAGAGAAGCTGTAGAAGTCGTGCACCCCCAAAAGGGGAGGGTCAACGTCACATTTATGTTTTGAAGTCGCAAAACTCAGTCACAGTCTGGCAGAAATACACACTATCCAGGTTACAAGAGGCTGCGAGGGAGAGCTATTGGAATGCTCTGTTATAAAGTAGTTCACATTTTGCTAATTTGCAAAACTCAATCATTGTTTATCTCATGCAATGCTTACTTTCAGAAGACACCACCGAACAGCAAAGCCGTTCATACCGAGCCACATGCCTCCTGGTGTTGCTGTCTAGAGTGTCACACTCTGACACTGGAGTTGAGAGATTGGTTTCTCGAGATTTATTGCACTCGTTGATCAGCTATGTACAAAAATCTAAATACCCCCTGAACAGAGCTGCCAGGATACTCGCCAGGATTATAAGGTATATTTTAATTGTGTATCAGTATAATACATTAATATATATTTACATATAACCTTTACTCTGAAATTGATTGTTTATACACCATTTATAGATAAACTGCAAGTCTTTTGCGGTGCCATAATGTTTTTATTCTGAGATAAGTAGTCTCACCCAAATCTGTATTATTGCCTCCGCACTGTACACATCACACAAGATGACGATAAAAGTAGTATTTACCGCAGGGCATCGTAAGAACACTTATCCTATTGAATGCTATTATATCAACTGTTGACACGGTATAAATTGGTTTTTGTACGCGGACGTATCAATAGTTGATACTGCGAATTTGGTCCATGATCACATAGTGCGCCTATTTCATACAATATTTTAACACGCACTAGAAGAATCCTAATACTTTGATAGTCCTGACATCTTCAAATATTTCTGGAAAATAAAAATGTACTTCGTTAAAAATATTGATAATCTGTCACATGTTTCGAGCGGCGGACGCATTGCTGTATCGTTATGTATGATTTTGTATGGAGTTTATGTTTATTCATTTATAAACATCCTACGGGTTTTTACAACCATGGTTTGGTTTCATATTGAACAAGATAACCTTTTATCTCTATCATGCGTAAGTTGTCTGTATTTGTGTATTCAAAAATATGTTCCGGGTGTGAGTATTGGAATGTCAGGGCTGGGAGTAGCGTTCAAAAGGTTAATATTGTAAAAAACATGCATTAAAATCGTAAACTCAATGTTTACAGTATTACAAAAAAGTTGATGACTGTGTGTCTCCTATATCTTCAGGTTTACCTTCATACCATCAGCATTACCTCTTTTCTGTCTTTCACATTTTGTTTTTGTACTTTTGTCACATAAATGAATTTAGTAAAATTCAGAATGGTCGGAAGGATGAAGTTGTGAAGTAGTCGTCTACATCAACATCACCATCAAGTGGCTATGATCCATTGAAGATGAGTAAAAGTAAATTCCAAATTGTCTTGTATCTTTCTCAATATTGTAGCCCCATCTTCTTTAAGGTCGCGTCCCTTAGGGTTTCTGGTGCAATACCTTAGAGAAGGTATTCTTTTGACATGTCCGGCTCAATGTAATAGAGCGATCTTTAGTGTAGCCATGATTCCACCTAATTCTCCACTGCCCATTTGCCCGTGTAGCTCAAAAATTTTCAGAATATGTATCTTCCTCTCCCAGATATTTAGCTCATTTTCTTTTGCCAGGGCCAAGGTTCACAATACAATCGATTTGAGTTTTGTAAACAGTTTTATAAATGATAATTTTGGATTTACATTTTTATTTGATATACGTATTTTGTTTAGAACATAAAACATTTGTTAGCTTGGGTTAATCTTGCTTTTAACTCTGTTTTGAATTGTTAACATCCACCATGAGATATTTGAAGTTCTCAATTTCCCACTTGTTAGTTGTTGTTGCTGTATGGCCTCCTCGTCATTACCATGTATTTCGTTTTTATCAATGTTTACACTCAGACCAACAGCTGCGGCTTTTTTTTCTAGTGGAATAAAGCTTTCCTCAATATCCCTCTTACCTATGATGTCTTAGGGCCAGTTGTGTGATCAGTAGTAACTTTTTACTATTGTAAAAAAATTTGCAAAAACGGATTTGATTGTTAAAAAAAGAATATTTACTTCTCAAAAATACACCCGTACATTTTACTCTGCGATATCCGATAGTAAAAATGAGAATCAATAGTTAAATATGGTGGATTTTTTACAGCTGTTCCAAAAGTCATCTGACACATTGATACTTTGAAAGTTGCAGTATACGACAATTAATCATTCAATATCCCGCTATTTTAATGATGAAAGTTCGTCCGATGATGATCTCGTTGTTTAATATACACATAATACGAAAAAATGTCACCACCAAAGCGACATATCGAACACCTAGGTGAAAAAATCCATAGATAATGCATAAAATAAAGCATATTTCATGATTATTTGTCACATCTATAGACATCTCCATCTATGCTTTGACAATAGTAAATTTGATGTTCAAACAACCCGCAAATGATTTTAGCCATGGGCGTTAGTAAAAAGTTACTAAAGTAAAAGTCATTCACAGTGTTTACTGCTTAATTGTTTATTCAGGTATGGCTAAACAGCCATATTGTTTGTTTACAAATCAGTAATTAACATTAAATCTGTTATTTTAAATATTTATACAATATTGTATTTCTTTATTTTCAGTAACGCTACTCACCTCGTGAAGCTTTTGAAGCATCGTCTTATTTTACATTTATACAAAATGTTACACGAACCAAAACACTTGGAATGCAGACAATGCAAACAAGTATGTATTTCTCGTTTCGAAATTTATTTCAATCTGCCTTCTCAATGATTATTCATACTAGTTTGTGAAAACAATTTTCAGCTCAACATATTGTCCACAAGATTGCTCGCTCAGCTGACAATGTTGGCCGAATCCGATTATGGAATTGGAGAAATCAGCTACCAACTATTGAAAGGAGAAGATACCATGAAACAAACTTTGGCATTAACACTTCCCTATATAATAAGGTAAGATTGTAACAAATATGTAAATAGACAATTTATATTAGACAGGTGTGTGCAGTCAATACATATATTGAAGTAAGCTACACGTAAATTTTGAGTAAAACTAAATTATTTCTTTTAAGGCAGACACATTTTTGTTGTGATGTTGAAATTGATCAATTTAATTTGTAATATTTGAATATGTCAAAGAAAACACAATTACTGGATTTTCATCTACAAAGGCACTGTTATTAAACAAATAATAGATATCTCAAAGAGACAAAGCTATTTTTATATTATATTAAATGGGAAGATATGGAAATATGGGTAATTAGAGGGCTTATGACCTGTCTTCGGCTGACTTAAGTGATTACTTTACACAATGTAACGTTCACCATTCCACCCAATCAACCTTCTTCTTTTAAATAGGCAAATCATCCTTTAAGAGTGATTTGTGTCATTAATCAAGTTAAAACTTTATTTTATAGAAAAAAGTACAATAATATTATAGAATAGGAAATATTATATTACAAGTCAATACCATTGTCGTTCTTTATATTATTATATAGATTAAATGTGGCGAGTTAAGGGAAAGAAGATAAACCCCCAATCAACCTCCATAACTATCAAATTTTTTAAAGTTGTATGTGTTAATACAAACATTTTGAATACCACTACACCATCGCCATCTATGGACTAAATTTGATATACATTTCCCTGAAACAGCATATATATCAAATGGGAATCAATTTTTTTTTTGTAATTACCCATACTTACATATTTTTCCATTAATAAAAAATAGCTTCGTCTCTACGAGATATCTATTATTTGTATAATTTAATTTGTATTAAAACTAAATTAAATATTTATTTGACAGAATATTGCAATATTTTAAAATCTGAATAATATGATAATAATTGTAATTGGAATATTATGAGATATATATTTTATTTTGATTTATTTCACAGAAATTTTAATTAAGTATAGCTTATTTCAAAGTGATGACTGCACGCTGCTGATATTGGACCATGTCTCCGATCTTAAATGATAATAACAGGAATCGACAAACCCACCGTTATTAAAATAGGATAATAAACAAATAAACATAACTGATGTGTGTATAGTTCACTAGAAAGAAGGGAAGGAATGAAATTTTATATTGATTTTTTTTAACATTTTAAAATTTCATTTCTTAGAAAAGAGTTGCGTAGCATTGTACTTTATGTAGGTAGGTAGTAGGTACATGTGAGTGTTGTGGCTTTTTGAATATGTAAATTTCTAAAGAGTGTCAAAAGGTTTGACATTTATGGATACTGAATAAAATATGTAGTAGCCATGATAACGAATATTACATATTTGTTTAGTCACTTTTTCATTGCATATTTTTCTGAGACTACTTTAAAAGTAAGTAGTCTCTTTAGTACTATCTAGTCTCGGGGTGTGAGCTAATTATGTACATAGTATGTTTACTTATTAAAAAAATATATAATTCAAGTAATAATGATTCTCACTTCTTTTTTCAAACATTGTTGTCTATTTCATACGTATAGGTCATATTCACTAAATATGGTAGAACACATTATGACACGTTCAAATAAATATTGTTAATTCAATTACAGATCTCAACGACCGTTAAAAAAGTTTCTTACTACCTGCAAAGCATTGGAGTTATTATTTTCGCTGCTGACAGACTTCAAGGAACCATTGGAATACTGCGTTCCTACCTTATCGCAATTGGCATCCAGCTTACACTTGAAGGATCCAAAAACTCTCGAAGTGAAATTCAAGGATCACATTATATTAGGGTACGATCCGGCATTCGAGGGTGTATCGCCAGACGATATAGTCAACTTCATACTCGATGACTCATCGAGCGTACTCGCTAATAGGCAATTTTTGTGTCAGCAATCCGAAGTGTTTAATGCAATGTTTACGGGGGCGTTTAAAGAGTCCAGTGAAAAAAGTGTGCGACTTAAAAAAGTGACAAAAGATGGTTTAGAATACTTGTTAACATTACTCCATTGTGGAATTAACAATGAAAGTGCATCCATAGAAACATTTCCTCTCCCGAAATGTTTAGCCACCGCGTTGGAAACCCTTCTTTTGGCTGATAGGTTTTTGATGGAAAAACTGAAAGGTTTGTTATTTAGCTCTATTGTTCAATTCAAACTGGAACCGTCTTCAGCGGACGAAATATATATCTGGTCACTGGAAGAAGGGATGGGATTGCTGTGCGTGGAGTCTGTGGCGTATATTCTGGCTGGACAGATGAACCACAAGCAGAGGTTAAAAGTTTTTACATCAATCATGGATACAAGCTATAGGCAACAGCTGATTGATGATATAAGAAACATTTTGATAAGGCATTTTAAATAAATAAAAAAATTTAAATGGATTTGATAAAAAGATAATTACCTTATGTCATGTATTTTTACAATTGAATTTTTGCCGATATAAATCAACCCTTGCATATAAATAGGGAAGCTTGTGTAAAATATTTTTTTATAAATGTTTATTATACAAATGCATTTTTCTGCTTTTATTGTATCCATCGCAGTAGCCTTTTTAAAATCATATTTAAATCCTTCTATGATACAGGGACATTTTTAGGTGTTTGATAATTATAATTAAAACACTATAGTAATAAAATATTTTTAATAGGTTTATTATTTGTAAATATGAAAATATTTATTTATTGACGAATAAAATATACATTAATTATTAAAATTCATTGTAGCTTGAATAAAAATTCTTAAATATCATGCATAGTATAAAAACATATAATTATTATGTATTCATTTTTAAAATAAATGTACATGGATAAAATTGATCAGATTATTAATATTATTATCTTCTTAATTTATTGTTTTCAATATTGATAAAAATAATATGACTAGGAAGATATTGATAAAATATCATTTATTTTTGTGACACTGAGATTCTTATTTTGTCTTTTGGTTTCAGCATCAATTGCAGCACATCATCCACATGTGTTTTATTTAATAATTGCAGATTAAAATTTCTCAAAATCTGGAAGGAAATGTAAATTAGCAACCCTAATATTACAACACGGAATTCTTTTATCAGCTTTAATATTTTTAAGCACATATTTTATTAAGGTACATATAAAGAACAACAAACTTAGCAGTACATATGTAGTTGGTGTTTGAGTGTTGGTGTTTTTAGCTGGCATTTGAAACCAATCAGGTATGCTATATTTTTAAATCGTGTCTGGCTGACTCAATATTAGAGTGATACCAATGAGTCATGAGAATTTTTGCTTTTTTTCCGTGGATTTGAATGTGTCATAGCTTTAAATAATGGTTAAAGAATTCACTTTCAGTCAATTACATAAAAAAAAGATATAACCACCTGAAATAAATCTTAGGGCCGTCATAAAGTGGTGATATCTATGTTTCATACCTTTGAAAGAGTCTCCTTCATTTGTGTCATGGCAATTTTGCGACCAATGCAGGATCTTGCTCCCATGGCAAATGGAATTGTCGCATAAGGACAAATCACACCGTTAAAATCGTTATTCTGCTTCATCCATCGCTTTGGGTTAAATTTTAATGGATGTGGAAAATATTGACAATCTCTACCAGCCGTGTACAACGACATCACGACAAGTGTCTGTAAAAAGAATTACATACATGCTTATTGTTCAATTATTGTTAAGATGTCGTGAAAAAAATTAATAGAAAAAGCAGTATGTAGTCAAGAAGTACTTATAAAATTTGTTGAACCTTCATATACAATTCGAGGTGCCACTGGCTGAAATTAAGAGTATAAGATGTGAAACGAAAAAGAACCCAGAATTCAAAAGTTTTATAAATTATGAAACTTCAAATTAACACAAAAATCTCCATACATACATCATCGGCGAGAAACGTTGTTCAAAATCAAGTGATAATTTAGAATGCAGTAATATTGATGAAGACTGAATATTGCATTTCAATACTGAATACTGCATTTTACAGCAATCAAAGTATATATTCATTAACTGCAGTGCTCGTTGGCAAGGGATTATTAAATTGAACATGTTGCCTGCCAATCACACCCACGGGTGTTACGTTGTTTTGCTAGGTGCCGCCAATGCCCAAGGGCGGTCCATTTCCATCGACATAAATTTGCATCAGTATATCGCTGGTATCCCCTGCGACCTATTGTTTTTATGGTGGGTATGTGCTCGAACAATAATTTTTTAATACTCCAGAGAAGAGCCGGCAATCAATGAGTTAAAAGATTTATTAACATGACATGCCTGTTTAGTCTGGTGGTAGGACTCTGGTGATCGTTACTTGTCCCGGGACACCATCAAGTTAGTCCTATTTTCATAACACAAGCTTCTAGCTCAGTTTGAAAATATTGATGTGACATGTATTCCATATACACATCATTATTTCAAAAAATATTATACATAGAGAATTTTATATTATTTTTCTGCATCTATTATTACATTTGAATTGAATTGTTGATTAGTAATTGCATTTATTAAAATTAAACAATAAAAATAGTATTTCACTTTCTAATTCAATCAACTGACAAATAAACTCATAATCACCAATATTTTTGTAAATAAACTGGTGCTATCTGATTTCAAAAAGCAAATTAATGCAGTGGGTCCTTTTTTTTCATAATAGTGTATCAAATAGGAGGGTCACAGATATGTCTTGGCAAATGTACTCTTTCTCGCTGAATATATATAACATCACCAAATTTTTGATAGAAAATCACGTAACAGTTTCTCCTTTGCGATATGTTTTGTTGATAATGGCATATCCTAACATTCAATTTAAAATTAGTGATATTGATACATTCAGTCTTAAAAAATGGTACTACATAATTTAAATAAATAAGTATGTACATACTTTCCTAGTTTTTTTTTACTGAAAATCCAAAAACGATAAAATATCAGGATGCTACATTGAACCATGTGGTAAATTGCCACCGGCTCATGCACTCACAGGGGCAACCTATTTAACATTATGTGATTTTTAAGAGAAGGTTTGTTTGTACAGGCAGTTTTCGATTTACAAACATTTGCTATAACGAACATCACAATTTTAAGATTTTTTTATTATTTACATAATGAACAAAGTTGTTGAACTAGAACTCAAACTTGACTCGGCTCATGTAAAAAAGTTCATTCATTCAAATATTTATGGTGCAGAAAATTGCTGCAGCTTTTAATTCAATTTAATTCTGAGGGATTGGCAATGTTTAAAGAACAGGATTCGAATATGGAGAGAATTGCGAATGTGAAAAGAGGTATTAATGATTCACTGACATGTTATAAACTAATTGTGCAGTCTTCCATCAAGTCATATTTTAAAAGAGTTGACGAATCAGCCGCAGCCGTTTCATTGGAAGCTCGACCATCTACCTCGAGTGCGCAAAGTGACAATAATAAATAGTGATGAAAATTTGAATGAATAAAAGTTAAATGTACATATAAAATGTTTTTAATTAAAATTAACTCTTACTACACATATCTTGTGTTCTTTTAATATTCTTTCAACTTATTTTATGTTTGTAGCGTATCGTTATAATAAAACGTACACATTTGATGTTTAATACAATAATTTTTATATGTAAAAATGACCGCCAACTTATACAATTACGGTGTTTATGAAAAAATGCATATTTGATATTTTGACGCACAACGAACGACTTCAAGGAACGGAACTCGTTTGTAAATTGAGAAGTGCCTGTATTTTTTTTTTGTCAAAGGTAATTGACCATTTTATTATCGATTTAAAAAAAAAAAAATTGATTTTATATTATATTTGTAAATATGGTATAACAAATAAATTACGTTTGTTCTATAATACTCAACTGTATATTTAATGGGATGTCAATTTATCACTCAGGCAATGTGTTAAAGGGAACAAAAATAAGAATCAAAAGATTTCATAATAAATATATTTTATCAATACACTAAACTAAAGAATAATTAATAACTAATATTTCTTTTTCAGTCCAGGTATAATCGATATTCTTTCTTTGAATTCCAAGTAAACTTGTCTATAGGGATGCTCCAGTTCACTGGGAGTAATGGGCACACCGCACTTTCTTTTCAATTTAGGCGACATTAAAATAATGTTCTGCACAAGACCATATGCGCTTGAGCTCACCCAGTACAGACACATACAGGAAGGAACTGCGGCTGATATAGGCACCATCGCGACTGAGAATACTCTAAAGAAATTAGTGAAAAAGCTTTGCATTTTTGAAGGTTTCCTTAATTTCGACATCACCTGCAACTCTATTATAGACAGATTGATGATTCCTAATGCGACGGGCAAAATCCAAGAATGATCGACTATTGTTAAATTTGGAATCCAGCCAAAGCCGCCTACTGTAAGTTCGGTAAAAGTGATTTGGGCCGCTAGATCCCCAGTAGGTCGCATAAAGACCAAGTTCCGCAAAGCGAAGGATAATGATATCCACATCGGAATTTGAAACAATATTAAAATTGAAGCTTTAAATGGGTGACAATTGTCTCTGACCACAAGCTTACTCCATTGTTTCTTCATGGCTATTTTGAAAACGACCGCCGCTCTTTGTTCTGACCATTTGAACTGGTGCTGGGCAATGGCAGTTTCGCGGTGCACTTCTTTTGCAATATCGGACATTTCCATTCCTATATTCTCAACTTTGGCCAGTATATAACTTTGATAGATTGCCAAAGGGACGGTCACTGCGGATCTCATCAACACGGAAGATACGACGATGGTAGCCCACCATGGCAGACCAGTCGTACTATGAATGTTCAAGAGTAGATCTTGAAACATTCCAACAAATTTGCTTTCTGAAATTGACGTATATATTCTCTGTTGAAATTCCACTATTGGTTGTGAAGAAAAGTTTCTCGTATGTTGAAATTGTACAATATATTTAGGTGGTTTTCGATGAATATTAAATGCTGAGATCCCGGATAATAAAATTCTTGTATTTGAAGGAATCACCGGTTTTGCGTGATTGTCATGCGATTTCCGAGTATAGCTCATGGTTCTTGCAGAATTTTTCACATATTGCGAGCATCTAGATTCAACGTGCTTTATTGTTAATTTTGAAGCTATTGACAACATTATTTTAAATTATAACCTATCAGCCAAACTGTCAAATCGAACACACTCAAAACAATGCTGGCATGGACAATTTTTGATCATAGACAAAGATTATTTTTATTTCTGTTAATCACAAGTGCACGCTATTTAAGTTCCACCACACACAAAGTCACAACTGCAACTAAAATAATTATTTGGTAAGAAATTTTATGTTTAATGGAAGCCGAATGAAAACATTTATAACAATATTTGTGTTCAAAGCTTGACACATTTTTAACCACGGCATAAGGTCGAAACTGTAAATTCATGCGACTGTTGTATAATAAGCCGTATTAACGCTGGGTCAACGTTTACAAAACTAGAAGTCATGTTTTCGGAGGTCGGATAGTGTTTTAAATTTCATTTTAGCAAATTTAAAAATATACTGATAAAATCAGTGCTCAGTGAATTGATTTGAGTAAACGACTATAAATTGTTCTGCAAACTAGTCCTATTTTATTTTTTTCGTAATTTTAAAACAATAGAATTCTGATATAAAATGTTTTAATACTCACAACTTTATTATCAAGCGACGTTTCGATTATTGATTGGCATTAATCAACGTAATGTCCTTCTGTGTTTGTGGACAACTTTTATATTGTCATGTACCGTCATTCACATGACCGTTCCAAACTATCAAGGCTCAGCTATAGTCGATGTTTAAATTCATATTTATTATATTAAATTAGTCCCAGAAGTGAGGTATCAATCGGATTAGATTATCTTAGGTTAGCTAAGTTAAATTATTCTTAGTTGCGAGATTTCGGAAGAAGTAAAATTACCATTTATAGCTATGAATAAGTAATGTGAAAGAGGTACATAGCGATACTATTACATATACATTCATTTATTAACTTACCCTGGCCGGAAGAACATGATCGGCAATAATTGAGTCGGTAGGGAGGAATCTCGTAAGAAATGATGCCGCAGGATATAACCTCATAGTCTCTTTAATTATTCCTCTTATGTACGCTTGTTCTTCCTCCGACGATTCTTCAGCCAACTGGAACTCTTTTATTATTTGTGGATTTTTGCTCAAAAGATAAAGTGCCCATTGCGTTGTGAAGGCTGTCTGCAAAAGTAAAAATTATTTTTTCAGAAATAATCGGGTATTTATAAACAGCATAAAATAACAAACTTGCGTAAAAGATTGAACGTCACTGGATCAAATTCCGTCACGTCCGGAAAAAATTGTGTTTATTTTTAAAGTCAAATATATTTCGTTTATAAACTCAACGGTAGCGGGACTATTCTGTATATATTTTGGCTGGTAGCTGTAGTGGCAGACATGGTCATTTAGATGACACGATAATAATGCAATACAAATAAAATATTTTTTAAATTTGAGATGGGTACAACTTTTTTGAGATATGTTTTATAATGTCATATACGACATAAACATAAAATAGGTTTTAGTAAGAAAATATCTTTAACAATTTATTAATTAGTGCCTTTTACCTTTAATTTTGTATTCTTTTTTGTTTTAATGAATATTTATTTTTTTAATTCTACTAATCGTGAAATATGATTTATATTTTTCAAAAATTCCGTAAAATAGTATGCCTGCTAAGTGTGTAAATTTTTTAAGTTTCTGTCGCCCAAATAACTGCAGCTCATTGTGAATCGCCCATTTATTGCGTACTGCTTTGCTGCCGGCCCAAAATGCTTTTCGTTAATGTTTATTTTTCAACTTTATCTGACTTAGGCCACTATAGTGGATACCCATCTAAAATCAAAAATGTTCAAGCTGTGTGTTCAAAATTCTGTATTGTAATGAAAAAAAAATTTGTACCTATATCTACCCCTAAAATATTGTTAATATTATTTGTTACATCCTACATATTTATGTACATCATCTCCGGCGCAAATATCATATCTTCCATGTGACGTACAACAAAGTACACTTTTGATTACGAATTATTTTTAGAAAAACTTACCGTATCACCGGCCGCTATGATGAAATCTATCAATATCCTGGTTATCATTTCTTTGTCCATTCCTTCAGCAATCATTCGGGAGGTCAATCCATCTCCCAAACCATCGAGACTATATATTTCATCCACCATTTGTGCGCCTTAAATTAAACTACAAGTCAGTTATTACACCTTTGATTGCAAGTTCACTGTAGTCTAATGTATGCCGAAATTTAGAATATAACTAAAAAAGATGATTTAAAAAATCTAATCGCAGTCCCGCGTTCGAAAATATAAGTTTCCCGGATCTACTATAAAATAATGATTTATTCATATTTATGCTAATGTATGTAGATATAAAAATTGTTGAACTAGTTGCTGACAGATCACAGGACATGCCTATACTCCGACACCTTCCAACGCATGAAAAAGCACTGCAGCAACGAATTATCCAAGAACAGTATTTCAAAAAATAATTTAAAATTAAAGCAGATTCCGAACCTGTCATAATATTTTTGAATATGGAATATCTACCGGCGAACCATACTATGTAAGTAGACACTTCCATATTTTTCAATGTCAAAATTCATAGACTGAAGAAAAAATGTGATTATAGATATATAAATTGATAAACAATAACATTAGCAAATCAATTTAAATCATTTTGCTACTATATTTTCGGCGACGGCTAATTTCTAGTCATAAATAATAAGTTTCAATTTAACATGGCAGGTTACAAGATGTTAGAACATAACAGTTTTAGTGTAATAAATAAGATGAACATGTTCGTCATTTAGTAAAATAACGTAAACAATAAGAATGAGAAACGATATAGATTATATATTTCTTATTTAATAACTTTTATTTATAAATGTATGTCAACACATATTTATTATATCATACTTCCACGTGTCATTCGAATCTAGCAAAGCGCCTATTGAAGACAAATCACTAACGCAAATGTACTACAGATTGCAAATACGAGTAATAGTAAGCGCATGTCATTTATACGTAATAAACTAATATTTATATTACATTCATAGACTATGTTACGTTTAAGATCACGGAACCATGGAAACAAAAATAAAAGATCTGTCTTCTTAATTTTTTTGAATACTTAAAATTTTTTTAATGTCAAACTTCAAACATGACGTTTTCAAAATTAAATTCTTAATGGTAATTTTTGCAGTTAAGATATCTGCGTGCTTTGTTTTGAGATTGTCGATGATTTTTTTTATTGTTTATCGAGATATCTTCAGAAACATTTATATTTTTGAACACACAGGGATCCACGTTTTATAAATAAAATCTCAGTCGGGTAAATTTAAATCTCCTATAAATTGATGTTAACTTTGACTTGCAAAGCGCGTCCGTATTTTTTAGCATTTTTATTAGACTCACTTTATCTTACCATAAATCAAGCTCTGTTTAAAGGATTGAGCGAATTTGGTCCAAGCCGGTAATTTCAATCTCTGGTAGAATGTGGCCGGTAGCAGGGACATTTTACTCGTATTAATGGAAATCCCGTGAACCACCTCGGAGAACTTCGTCAACAAGTCATCAAACTTCTTTGAGGATGTCTCATACGCAGAACCCAACATAACAGATAATATAACTGAAATGTAAAATAAATATTTTAAGATATTACTGATGCTTAAATTACCAGAGCTCCGAATTGAACGCATTTAATTCGAGTCTAATTAATTTCAAAAGTATTTTTAGAGTGCGCAGCATGGAGTAAAATGACCAACCGATTCACACCAACTTTTCCCGTCAAATCTCCGGAACATGAAAGCACGACAAGTCTCACAGATTTGTCGGTACTGGTCGGTGTGTATCAGCTACGCCATTCTACTTTGAGTACACAATACAAAATACAGTGAATCACAGTTCGCTCCGTGTTCTACTCTCTACTGTCCTTGCGTGACTTTCGAGACGAGTCTCATTCGCTACTAGACCCGACTCGAAATGATGGTATAAAATTGAGTGCGGAGCGAGTTGAGATGCGTTGTCTATTAGTAGAATGACCGACTGATAGCAGAAATGAATGTCTCATCTAGTGTCCACAAGTATGCGAAAGTAGAGGCAGAGATTGATTTATATCGGTTGGTCCAATATTCTCTAAAACGTTTAAATTAAAGGCTCGGCTTCTAACTGTATACTGTCATTTATCTCTACTGTCGGTGTGCGTCGCAAGTAGACACGCAAGTAACATAGAAAAGAATAAGTTAATTAATTATTATAACGTATTAAAATAAAATATAAAACGACTAATTTTACCGTCTAATGACAATCTATAGAGTTCTTTCTCAATATCTGGCTGAAATCCTGACGACGTAGATTTATTTTTCCACGAAGTGACCAAATTATCAGCCACCAGGGAGATGGGTGCGTCTATCCATTCTTCGGAATGAGGCCTGAGGAGTAGCTTGTTCATGACTCGTCTAGTCTCCAGCCACTCTTCGCCATTCATGAAGAACAATCCTCTCTTACATCGGTTCATCTCGTTATAGATGATCCATGGATCCGGTAAAAGGTGTTCGGGATATTTCCCTTCGTGCTTGGTAAATACAGCTCTCATCACTTCGGGATCTGAAGTGAAAACTCCTGTCACAGGGCCAATGGAATCCCTGAAGATATTACCCAATTCTTTGTGTCGCCGGTCTATGTATTTGTGAATGCTGTAATAATGAATTAACTTATTTTGAACACAACGTAATATTTATTATTTGTTCATTTTTTACGGTTTACAATATTCTGCCATCTTTGTATTATTATCCTCACTTATTTAACGCTAGCAGAAATCAATCGGCTTCGCAATAGTATGGTAGTAAATATTGCATAAACTCCAAGAAAGCGCCAAGACAAGATTAGGAATATTGGGATAATATATCAAGATATTTCTAATAACTTTTTAATAGAGTGATTAGACAGAAATTGCATTTATTTGTTTACTTTGTATAATATATACCGCGATGTAAAATTAATATTCTGTGAAGGGAAATTACTTATGTACGCTGTGTTTGAAGAATATTATTAATTTTATTGGCTGATGGTTTACCCAGCATTACAAGTGTAGTAACTCCTAAAAAAATCACAAAGCTTCTAGAACCATCTACGTATTTTTAATGTTCCCCCGCCCCCTCGCATTAACCACACCCCACACCATCGTGAACACCATTGGTACCCCCCACCTTAGAGACTTTTTGCCGCCACAGGCAAGATTGTTCTTTTCCGCCCTAGTAACTTAAACGATGATGATATTTTCAATTTTTGTAAAACCGCCGCCCCCTAAATCAGCTGCCTGCGTGTCATACACGTTAGGGGCGGTATTTTGTTAGGCCGGCATTTTGAAACTTGCCCAAGGGCGGCTTTTTACCAAAAGACGTTCCGGATACTAGTGTCGACTACAAATTATTGCTTTATTAGGAAACAACTATTATATTATTTATTGTATTTGCTTTCTTGGATTGTTTATACCTAGATTATTTTCATTACATACTATAATCATTTTGCAACTTGGGATTTGGTTTTTCAATTTTTATATATTTTTCGGCCGCCCTCTTGATTTGGCCACCACGGGCCGGCGCCTGCTGCGCCAGTGCGTAACGCCGGTGCTACCCTCGCCCCGTCATAAGATCTTGTCGGATTATGCCAACTAGTGATGATATAAATTGTGATTGTGATTGGTGTTCAATCGTAAGGATGATTAGTAAGTGTAATACAACGATTGGATGTTCAGGTTCTACATGGTGGCCCAAAAAAAAGTGAGAACATTTCGTAAAATGTGATATAATTACATCAAAATTAGTTTAACTATATCAACAATAGTTTACTAATTAACTTACTTACCTATTTACCTATATTACGTTTTATTTCGACAATTTCCGGTCGCCATCTTTAATTATTAATTTTCCCATTGTTTATATTTGGTTTTTTCAAATTGTTGCCCAGAATGACAAAGATCATTGCAGAAGACCGTATTCTGATCAAAAATTTGCGAATTGAAAAACATTGGTGTGCTAGGAAAATGATCAAAGAGTTTCATAACAAAGCCTGGAGTATAGCTAGACATTACAGTATAACTGGACATTACAGCAGAATGGAGCTCCATCTCACACAGCCAGAAATACAATTAACATTCTTCGTCGAGAGAATGTTAATTTCATCGAGTCAGGCATGTGGCCACCGAACAGCCCAGATTTAAATCCAGTAAATTATGCAATATGGGATGTTTTGATGATTTCTGATTAGCTAAATATTGTGTAAAAAAATTTCATTAAGAATTATAATTAATTATATTATGTTTTGAAATAACTCGTGTGTTACGAGATGTTCTCACTTTTTTTGGGCCACCCTGTAGTTTACTAGCGATTGCTCTCCGAATTATGAAATACCATTCATCATTGCAATCAAACACCAATCATCATATATGTACATGTTATAATATGTAGGTATTTAATTAAATTTATAAGTTTAAAAAATTATCATTAAAATTGTTTCGAAATATAATAAAAATACAAGTCCTCATTTCATTGAATACTATTTATCATTTTTTTAATATTATTTTTATCTTATCTAGTCTAAAAAATGAGTGAAGTGCACTGATGGAATGCTTATCGGCGTTTAATGATTCACTAGACTACCGAATTCATTTTTATTTTATGTGTTATAGATAAAAGGGTCACGCTCATTGGCGTAACTACAAAAACTGGGTTCCGATGCAGAATGAAAAAAAGGACCCCCTAAAAGTATTGTACATATGGTATACGAATATTAGTACTGCATGGTTTATCCATTAAATATAAGAACAAAACTAGTCTCTTAACTCATATAATTTTTACACATTCGTAAAAAAAAACAATTGTTTTAAGGCATTTATATGCACTTGCAATTTAAAAAATACTTACTTCACTTTACGGCGATGGTACACAAGAGAAAAGAGTTTTTAAATTCCATTTCTCGCTACCACAGACTACTAAATATATAGACATGAACTAACACATATTCCATATTTCAATATTTTCAATTTGGTGTCACCCACCTGATCACTTTGGTACCACTTACGCAATCAAATAGCACCGCGACATTTTTTTAAATATATGACTCTATTGGAACGAAAATTTAAACACTGACAATATAATTTGCATTGATGTAAAAAATACGTCTTGTTTACACAAAGATTTAATTTTCGAAGAGTAAATTATTTTACTGTTGCATAAGTGTGTCATAAACTATTGGATTTATGTTTCCACAAATAATGTGTGTAGAACGCCCCTCGTCCCGCAACTAATGTTCCAAACCCCTCTCCTATATGTTCACTTTATTTCATGTCCATTCATTTACTGGTTTGTGCTATTAACGCTGGAAAAGGTGTCGATGCACTGCACTAGCCGAATTGGTATCAGCGCCGGCGTTACGCACAGGCGGAGCAGGTGCCTGCCTGTGGTGGCCAAATTAAAGTTGCGAAACGATAATAGATAGTATGTAATAAAAATAATCATGGACCCAAATCGAATAAATAACATTATAGTTATTTCCTAATAAAGCAGAAATCTGTAGTCAACACTAATGTCCATAACGTCTTTTGGTAAAAAGCCGCCCTTGGACAATTTTCAAAATGCCGGCCTAACAAAATACCGCCCCTAACGTGTGTGGCACGCGGGCGGCCAATTTATTGGAATGGTTTTATAAAAATTGAAAAAAAAACAATCTTGTCTGTGACGGCAAAAAGTCTAGCGCCGGCGCAGATTGGAATAGTTACGCCGCTGATTTTGTTGAATTAATGCGAGATGTTACAGTAAGAAAATTGTCATCTTCAAGATTATGGTACCAATGGACACGATTGCGGCATATTACATTTATTAGCTTTTATTCAAATTAAAATCATGATTAAATAGATGTTGATTAGAGTTATATATTTCACAAAATAATAATAATAATAATACGATATTTATTCCAGTGTAGTCGGATCGTTAGTGCAAGACCCGATTCGCCATATAAATAATACATACAAATTACAAATTGATCTTAAAAGAAGTAAATAAAAAAAGAAGATGAAAAACACACATATAGGTATATAAACAAAATATAAATAGTATGTAATATAACGCCTAAAAATGTATTTGTTATTATTTATAACATTTTAATCAATCTGATCTGAATCTGATTGAAAATCAGTAGGTCCCAGATAAAATATTTAAAAATATATACAAACTCGACTTCTATTGATCTGTGACCTTGTAGCTTGCAGCTTTTTATACAATGGTACAGCATATATGGTCTGACAGAAGTAAGTTTGTTGTTCCTTAGATACAAACAGGTTCAGATCCATACAAATTTGGTGTACACTGACCCGCATACACGGAAGAGACTTGTCTTAAAACTCGCATGTAGGAGTACGGGGTTAAGTGCGAAATGAGCCGCAATCGGTACATACAGACCTTTATCGACAAATCTCTGAGATTAGAGATACACACACCATTAGACAATCGCTCTATTTAATTGGTTTTATGTTTAGTTTATACAGATACGTAAATATATAATATGGATAATAGCTTGTTAAGGTGATTTATGTTTATCCGTTTTGTTAATTTGTAATTAATCTTCGTCGCATCCAAGGCATATAAAATAATATCGGGTTTGAAGGCGAGTTGCTGAAATAGCTTGCGAATTTATGCGTACGTAATATTATTTCAATTTATATGTATTAATACATTTATTAACCTAATTGTCGACGGACCAGGCAAATACTTGTAGGTACTCCGACAGCTTCCAAAATATATGATAAACGTATACCTATTGAGAAATAGTTTTCCTAGAGATATTATTAAAAATAAATAATTATGCTTTTTTTATTAATATCAATCATGAAGAATATTATATTAATTGAGTTTAAATAGTATAATTATTAAATAAATCATCACTAGACCTACTGTAAAAGGAGTTTGTTTAATTGAAATTATTTTAGAAGATAGAAAGATGGAACAACACTAGACGTATTTGAAAGAAGGAACCTCAGGAGAATTTTCGAACTGTCAAAGAAAATGGTGTGACTTGTGTATGGGCTGAAGGTCATAAAATTTGAGAGGCTTCGATGACGAGGCCGTATAGAGTACCTACAAATCGGTGGATTTTTTTCTAGGAAAAGGTGCCGGAACTCACATCTAGTCGAGCTTTTATTAAAGAAAATGATATTCAAATCCTAATTCGAATGAAATTTAGATCAAATGTTGCTGTTGACGTCACGAAGTCATATCGAATCATCAGAGCATGAAAAGATTAAATATAATTTATCTTGAATATTTTTTATTTTACACATGAACACAATTACTTTTGAAACATTGAAAAAACCGCTAGAAATAGGTGCCGGAACGCCGTTTGGGTGTGTTACGCCGGTTACGCCAGACAAAAAGCACTGGTAAGAATGATACGCAACTCTCGAAAAGGCAGCGCAGTAATGAACCTGAACCAATAATGAACGAACAATTGGTAGATCCAACAGACAACACCAGTTCGTTCTTGGCGTCGGCAATTGGCGGGAAACAGCCCAGTGCAGAGACCGACGGAGGTGTATTCTCGAGAAGGCAAATGATCCACGCCGGGTTGTAAAGCAAGGAAAGAGGGCAACATTACGATCACTTTAAAAAAGAATTTGTATAATCTGAACTTTTTGAAAATGTCAGTGCTGATTTAATACCAACCTTAAATTATTAAAGCATAACTTTTTGACACAATTTAAAAGAACACACGTTTTGTCCTATTCATGTTTGAACAATGCATCGTTTCCTTCCTTATTTCGTTTTATTATTTTCAATTTGTGTTTTCTGATTATTGATTAACTATATAAAATGTTTGCCTCAGCACGAGGCATCTATTAAAATTATTACACGTATCTATAATACTTAATAACATGTACACCCTACTCGGAAATAAGTTGACTCAATCGCAAATGTATATAATGTTAATAAGTAAAGATATAAGGATATAATTCTTATGATTTATAATAATAAAAATATAAATATAAACAAACACTATTTTCAAACTAAGCTAAACATTTACGCTATGAAAATATGACTAACTTGCTGGTCTCCTGGAACGAGGCTCGAACCCCCGACCACTGGATCACAAGGCGATTAATTATAACATTATTATTATTAATGATTTTTAGACTATTAAATGATCCTGAAAATTATTTACTCTAATATGATTACATTCTAATAGAATCTCTTGATTCTTACATTAAAAAAAAAGCAAAAGATAATTAAAATGCTGCATAAAACAATAAAGAAATTTAAATTACTTTAAGACTAACTTGTTAAATGGCTTATAGGTCTACAATAAAAATATATTTCACTTAGTAATTTTCAAATTGTTTTAATTCTTTATTTCACCAAATTAAGTATATATTTATATGTATTTACGATACGATAAATGCATACAATGCAAAGTAAATGGCTTTCAAATAATGAAACGGTAGATGTATTCATTTGAAAAATGTAACATATAGGTTCGAAAATTTGTCGACAAAGGTACTGTCTGCTGTAGCATAGTTGGATAATGCACCTTCCCCGGATTGAAAAGATATCCAGGTTCGAATCCCGGTAGCAACAACAATATATTTTTCGATAAAAATTGATTATATATGTATATCTTTCTTATTAATACATTTAATTAGTTTTTTAAAAAATATCACAAACTTATGTTCTGAATAATTACAACTTCACAATAAGAATGTGTTCTCCTTAATAAGATTATATAGAATATAGAATACATATAAACCTTTATATCAAAGCCGTCGTCATAAATAAAGATTTTATTTATTTGGGGGTGCATAAAATAATGTAGTGAAAATATTTTTTAAATAATTGGCTACGTACAGACTGACAATAGAATTTTATTTAAAATAATACATTCACAGTGCATTTCCAGTAGTATCTCTAGAGCAGTGTTTTTAAATATTTTACGAACCGCGACTCTAACCTTTTTCGAAAAATAAATACATCTTCCTGCGATCCCAAACTCTACTGGTAAAATATAAAATAAATACATCTTCCTGCGATCCCAAACTCTACTGGTAAAATATAAAATAAATACATCTTCCTGCGATCCCAAACTCTATTGGTAAAATATAAAATAAATACATCTTCCTGCGATCCCAAACTCTATTGGTAAAATATAAAATAAATACATCTTCCTGCGATCCCAAACTCTACTGCTAAAATATAAAATAAATACATCTTGCGATCCCAAACTCTACTAGTAAAATATGAAATAAATACATCTTCCTGCGATCCCAAACTCTACTGGTATAATATAAAATCATTAAAACTGTATACATACTTAATCATTTATTTGAACTTATTTAAAGCAGATTTTTATTTTTATTTTTGATATAGAGTGAGTAAAAGTGAGCTTATCACCATAATATGACATTTTCTACCTGCTATAACGGCTAACCTTAGTGTGTAATATAGTAACTGTATAACATAAAAACCAAAAATAGAAATAGATCGGAACTAGATAACGATTTGACTGTTTGCGTTTTAAATATGGAGCCACTATGATAAATTGGTCAAAGAAAAACGGGCGCAAACCTTACATTAATTAAAAATTGTATGTGTATGTATTATTGTTGTTATTAATTGGTTGTTTTTGTTTATAGTCCGCGATCCACACTTTGAAAACAGCTGCTCTGAAGCTTTAAAAAATACATTATAATATAAATGTTATATTTTTAAAAAGGCATTAATAAAAAATTTTCATACGATGTAATTTTTTTGAATCGATTTAAAAATCGTTATACACGATTATTCATGATGGCAGTACATACCTCGAATTCGACGCGGCAGTCAACAGTGAGAAAGCGGTGCCAACAAGCGGTAGTCCGACAGGACTCGGTAAATCCTGAATGTCGTGCAACACCCTCGTCGCGTCACCGGCTGTCGAAACCCACCTCTTGCACAGCATTTGAAATGGGCCATTCAGTGTTAAATTACGCTTAATCAGCGACTGCATTGTGAACGAATAAAAACAATTTAATATTAAGACCGTTCGCCCCCGACACTGCTTTCACGGACACAATGACCGGGTTGTTATTGTCACAACCTCCCAGAGGTTAGAGATGAGGTCGCGGGGTAAGCGTCTACCGCCGAATGGATGCCTCGCTGTTTTGGATTCCATATTAACATTTCGTCGACACTTCAGAAGTAAAATGCTGCAAGCCCATTTTACCGCGTTTCAGCATTCATTATCCAATGGGGGAGTTTGGTAATTTTATTTTACTTTTTTATTTCGATAAAGGGAATTAGAGCAGGATTTTTTAAATACTTAATTCTCTTCTGGGTTAGATCGCGTTTGTTGGTGTCTTCCTTGAGAAAACCGAGTCTGATGTTTCGGCACGTTGAAACGTGTCATTTTAAAGGTATTGTCTCAAAAGTTGTACTTGTGCATGGGGGATATAAGTCTCCCATAGTATAGATTTTCGGCTAAGTTTCTTCGAAGAACCCACCCACAAACGCTATGTAGTCCAGAAGAGTTACCAGTTTCATACACCAGAGCTCGCGGAAACCTCAAAATAAACATACATACATATATGATTTTAAGGGCACAGTAAAGACCTTACTAGGAGTATTATTCACGGCGGATGGGACGGGGTTATTTGTAAATGGTTCTCAAGGAGACATATTTCCGATTCATGATTTAGACGCTGTATGCCCGTTTGCGACTTATTTAATTAGAAACCGGTGTATGTACTTACAAAAATTAAAACCTGAGACCTTGTAATAATTTACGAAATACGCATTTCAAATTTTCAAAAATTTCTTGACACTTGGATCGTTTTAGATAGGAAAGCTACGAATAATTAAAGAGCTGAAGACGAAATCGCACTGCTTCCCGTTTATTCGAAAAACAGGAGAGCACACTAACGTATCACAAATCCAACTTGCTTTGCGTTTACTTTGACAACATTGTTTCTTACTCCCTACGTCCCTACGAGAACGAATGAAAAAATATTTGGTTGAAAAATTATTTTCTGTCTGGAAATACTTCCCCCTTCTACGTAAAACCCTCGAGATACCTACCAATACATTTAAAGTTCGATCCACATCGGTTCGTTCAATTTTCTCTCCATTTAATATTTTAAATTTAATGGCCTAGCAGCAAACATGCATGGCTTAATATATAATAGCAAGCACCTCCGTAGGATTTGCATTCCAATAAAATCCTCACATTTATTAAATATGACTACAGGTTAAACTATAGTGTGATCTGGCTGCATTACATAAATATTAATATCATTTAATGCTTGGGAAAAATACGTTAATAAAATTCGTGATCTTTTAAAAATGGAATCCTTATTTATTTCAGAATATAACTTTTGTGATACAGCGCATTTTATTCCTGCGCCATTCAATTTATTGATATATTTAAATGCTTTTAAATTACATACATTATTATGTAGGGAGTAGTAGGGTAGTGCTGTTTTGAAGATAAAAACGATTTTTTAAATCGATATGCGCAAAAGGTCGACCTAATCAAATTCATATATTAATAACTATTATATTATAATGTATGTAAGTATTTTGGACTTGGATAACTTATTAATTCATTAAAATTAATTAAGTTCTATTTTACTATTGGAATGTTGAGCTTTCATATTAAGCTTTAAGAAATTGATGGGTTCCAGCTAAATATACGTATTTTACTTTTAAATATATATATATATTTAATGTAAAGTGTAGATAATAAATTAAAACTGATAGCACCGTAATGACCAATCTCGAACTCACTCAGCCAAGAATATTTTTGAAGGAAATCTTGGTATTAATCGATTCTTGTAAAATTCATGCTTAATCGTTTTTTTTTTGGTAAATCGTAATCGATATTTGATCCCAACCCTTACCGTAATAATAGAAATTGTTGGTATTCGTTGAAGGGACGCACCCTTGTCGCACAATACGGGTCGAAACCGCAGTGAAGATAAGGGACGTCCGATTAATAAAATATTCCAAAAATGTAATAGTATCTACCTATTCCCCTCCATAGAAAACATTCCGGATAGGCTTGGCAAATTGCTTGAAAGATTCGGATCTTTTTTTGGGGTTCAAAAACACTAGTTGTGTATAGTTCGTATACATAATATAATGAATCTTGTAAACACTTGTTTCCACGAAGAGAGTTTATTATACACATGTTTGTAACGTATGTGTACGGATGAGAATTATCTAGAAAGAGTTAGCGCGGAGCGTGCTATCATTAGTTGTCTAATTATTTTTGTAATCCGTGCATTTAGAATTAGTATGATTTTCATGAAAAATACAAAATTAAGAATTCTATTCTTAGTTAACAATATTGGCAATTTATATTTATAAACTATGACGTTGTAATATAATATTTATAAAAGCTATGCATTGAGCAAGAGGGGTATCAAGAAAATTAAAAATGTTTTTGTGCATTATTACCAGTGGTGTTATCGTAAACTTCACAGAGGGTATACTACTTTTCATTTAGAAAGAACAATAGTATTAGTGTGAGTACGTAATACGCACATTGTAACAGTGTATTGATGCCGCTTAGCATTTTGATTGATCAGTGGGCGGGGATGTCGTTTGAAATTAGTTATAAACACGATATTCACAAAAAATATGTACAGAATGTTTGAATTGTTTTTCCATTGTTATAAATATATAACTACCTACTTACACTATAAAAGCAATATATTAAAAATAAATATTCCTAAAAGCATTACAGTAGCTTGTTGGTCTAATGGTTAAGACGCTGGCCCAGTGATATAGTGGTCGGGAGTTCATGCCTCGTTCCAGTAGACCAGCAAGTTAGTCCTAGTTTCATAGAACAAGCGTTTAGCTGAGTTTGAAAATAGTAAGAATATTGATGTGACATGTATTCCGTGTATCCATGTTCTCTTTGTACATTACATATTTAACCCTATTTCTATCATATACACGGTAACGGAAAACATTTAAAAAAATGATATATCGCAAAAAAAACGGTCTATCTACACGAAAATTTGAGCTCTGTCTGTTCTATTTCTCACGAGTTTTCCAGTACCATGTATTTATTTAATATTTAAAAAAAGTATTACATGTTTTTAAAAACAGCTGATACAATTTTTCTTTCTAAATGAAAAGTTGTTTATAGGTTAACGCACTCTTTGTGTGATATCGTATACCTTATATCTACACCCATAAGGTATAAATTAAACCCTATAACATATTATTCCCACAATGTACTTTACCGTACCGTAGATTAGAAAAGGAATAAATTAATTAAATGTAAATGAAGTATAAAGATTAAAAATATTGTCTGATTGGTAGAATATTTTGATTTAACCAGAGAATATACACTATTTCTGCGAATATAGCAGAAGGCATACGGCGTACACCCCCGTACACCCTCGACTACAACGCTAATTATTACATTACACAATTTAATATTCGAACCTAGTGGCGCAACTACAAAAATTGGGCCTTAATGCAGAATGGTAAAATGAGCTCCTAAATAAATATTGTATGTAAGATATACGAATATTAGTACTACATGGTACATTAAATAGTAATAAAACTAGTCCTTTGTTTCCTGTAATATTAACTTTCTCATATTTTTTTTATATATTCTTAGGTATTTATATGCACTTGCAATTAAAAAATACTTTATTTGCTTTAATGCGATTTATTAGAAGGTTACTGCTACTGTATATGTCGATAATGTTTTCACGTGTTTCCGTAATACACGTGAGAAACGATTTTTTAAGTTTTATAATTCCATTTCTTGCTGTGGATTCATATTAATGCGGGAGGAAGGCAAAAATATCATTGCCAAATGGATTGTAACGCCCAAACTTTTTGGGTTCCTATCAAATTCGGGCCCCAATGCACTGCATTGACATCGTTACGCCACTGTTCGAACCCTTGATTACTTGATTACTCACCCAGTGATCGAGTCAAGGCGGAAGAAGCCTCGTCCCGACAGACTACCAAGTTAGTCATTCTTTTATAGCACAAGGTTGAAAATAATAGAAATTGTTATTCTTCTAAAGACTTCTATATTTCTAAATTTCGTCATCTGTACAGGTAAGCGTCATTTTACTATGCATCAATTTATGATAGAGAGAGTGCCCATGTTTTGCGAAGGGTCCTAAAGAGTAACTATGCAAAATTTGGTTGAAATCAGTCAAAAGATGTAGGATTGAATCGATAATAGGCAGAAATAATAATATATAGTTTTACATATACATATTATTATGTATTATAATATTCGTCATTCTTACTGATATTGTTGCAGTGATGATTATCTGATATTCATTCATAGCTTTGTATAGCTACAGGTCGATTTTTTACTCATGGCACTCGTGTTGCTAGTATATATTTTTATTATTATTTCAATTATTAGTACATAGTACATATATTTGTTTAATGTTTAATTATTTTATGGATAGGGAATGAAATAATATTAATCACATCTTAATAATAATAATAATAGTAATGATTATCAACCTATAATTAATGTTTCTATGTAATAATTCTATGTTATTTCATAATTGAAATAAAATTGATACGAATGCAATTTATTAAATATATCATTTTTCCTGTTTTTAATTAAGTGCATATTAATAAAAATAAATAAATAATAAACTAATCATAAAATCGATAAACTATAAGAAAATATTGTCATTACATATTTTAATTGTGAAATTTTCTAAGCACTATTTTTTCTTGAATAGCAGTGTATTCATTAGTTGCTGTAATCAACATCGTTATTTCTTGTGTTTTGAAATTGTAATAATTTAAATAAATATGTTGTATAAATGTAGGCAACTTGAAAGTCATTGATGACTTAGCGGAGTAATTGAATCCACTAAAGATTGCACATTATAACATTTTGAAATGATATTTAAAAATGAAATAAAAAATTGTGACAACAATTTATTAAAGTAAATGTAAGTAATAACAAATTGTATTCATAAATACATCATTATTTAACTATATGCATGTCGTCTTGAACTCAGGCTTTACCTAATAAATAAGCCATTTGCAATTTGCAAGTTTATTAACTTACGGTATCAAAATTTAATATTATTTGGTAATATTACATATTTTATATTATTTACCATACGTGTCATCAACGGCATACTTTAAATCAGTTTTAAAATTTATCGGGTCAGTTTCCATTCGATCGTCAAATGTCTAATCGATCTTTTTACGACTGAACTGACAGATACGAACATTTGTTTGAACTCTCGGTGTGAGGATGGTTGAGGGATGGCAAATAGACAGGCAATATTCGCGTGCCAAATGTCTAAAAAAAACTTTGTCACAAAGAAATAAGAATATTGTAATGTATATAGTATATACTAGTTTGTGTGGTTGAGTGAATATGATGTCCAGTTTTAGATTAATGGTTCGGGATTTGATCACGTTAGTGGCCATTCAACTTAGATCTATTATATATTAAAATATATGTAAATAAGATTATTAATAAATATAACACTTTAAAAATTATCAAATTCGGGTTTGAAAGTGTTAAATAACTTTATTTAATTTGAACTCTTACTTTTTGAAGTTCGAAGAACTGGAAACAAAAGAATTACCACAAAAGAAAGAATTTTTTAACAAAGAAACGAAGAATACAAATAATAATAAATAGTTTTATCAGAAAAACACACACATATAGCTTACGTTTCTTCTTTTAAACTTGAATCTTTTATTTTTGAAATTTGGTAAAATTATAATTAAAAAATACTTATTCAACGTTCACCAAATTGTTAGTTAAAACTAACAGATTAATGGATATAACATTATTTATCTACCTAGCATCATTAATACAAAGAAAAACAATAGTATTCTTACATACAAATATTAAAAATAACAATCATATATGATTAACACATCAAAAATAAAATAAACATATTTGAAAAGAAACATAATGCAAATAATTTTTTTACGTAAATAAATATTATAATTTTAAATAAATATATATCACAGAACTATGTTCTGAATAATTATAACTTCACAATAAGAATGTGTTCTCCTTAATAATATAGATAAATGTTAATAATAATTAAAATACGATTTAAATAAATAGTCTTGTCTGTATTCTGTTATTTAAAAATTCTTACAAGATAACTTATGTATACATACGAGTTGTATTACCCAATAATAATATTATCCTATTATAAAATATAAAACAACGTAATTGGGCGTTAACCAAATTACTTGGCGTGCCAACTTTGGCACGTTTGTCGAAATCTTTGCCATCCCTGTTCCATATTCTATCGATCTTCAAAAAAAAAAGTGGAATGTGAAATAACTTCACATCCCTATTTTTTGTTGTTTCGTTGTTTGACAATTTTGTTCGAGTTTTGACGTTTGAATGGTGGGGTGGGTCAGAAAATTAATAAAACTAGTTTACACTAATATCATCGTCATTTTAAATAAATCGTTGCATTAATCTAACGCACGCTATCTTCTGATGTCATATTTAAATTTGACAGCGATGAGTCAACTCCGGACGCAAATCACAGAGCGAGCCAGTTGACTGCAGTCGAGGCGTGGGACCTGTTGCTTTTACGCGATGTCTGTATTTACGGATGCGAGGCGATAACAGTGTGTGATAAAGTAGTGTTCTAATGTGATTGTTTACAAACTGGTGCCACTATGGGGTTAATCAGTTCCAGAACGGAGACCCCTCCCTTGCTGGATATCGTCCCCTTGTCTTCCAGCAAACACCATGTCCGCACTGGATCTACGAGGAGCCATGCCAAAAAGCCAATGCCCGAACCTGCCGAGCTGGATAGGCGGTTTATTAAGGTTTTGGTGAGTACAATTCCTGCGTAGACATTTATTTACACTTCTTAAGTATGTGCCTGACAGATGTTGAAAACGAGTTTATACTTTTATTTTTCTTTCGCAAGTGCGAGCGCTCGAACGAGCAAAACATCGGAATAGCACGCATTTTCAGCGATATGACAGCAATGTACAGTCATAATATGCTTTTTCATGTTTTATGGTAAATAAAAAGACCTATCCACAAGTTTATTATTCAAAAATAATTATGTTATCGGTGTAGCCGAAGTTACACACTTCTGTGTGGTTTTGGAATAATTTGAATTCCTATTAGTATTGGAAAGTGTCTTGTTTAGAATATGTATTTCAGGGTTAACACTAGTTACCTTGATCTATTAAAAAACAATATGTTTTTCATATTGTGAATAAATATTTAATTATATTTATGTCAATATATTTGAAAAAAAAAATTATGTCGCTTGCTTTAATTTACAAGTCTCTATAAATGTGATGATTCACAAGTTGAAAAATTCAACATAATTAGGGCAATATGTAATAGATGAATGAAGGATTTATTTCTTCCTACTGTGGTACAGATAAAATTAATGTAAATAAACAAAACAATATTGTTTTTAAAAAAGTACTTGGATGTAATATAGATGTACACCAAAGTATGAATACAGATAAAAGTGAACATAACCTAAATAACTTATTATACATATATCTATTTTATGATACAGTGGAGCACGTTTAACATGAAAAAATATTTCACATCTCAGAAGAACACCAGCCACCAAAAAATTCAAAAAAATATATTGGCGGCCTCATCATCACCAAATTTATGACTCAACTTTCCCTTGATAACGGTGACGTTCGATAGTAAATATTTATCGCCATAATAACCTTACAATTTTAAAAATATGGATTTGTTCCTTAGCATTTTAAACAGTCGGCCGCACCGTATGAACTTGTCATCACTGTTTATGATTTTATGGCTCAACTTTGTATTGAATGGGCCGAATTATCTATCAGCCATGTCAATACCAAATTGTTTATTGTTTATGACTTTGCGATTTTCTTTCTTATTGATTAAAACAACTTTCTGCACACTACACTAACCATTTAAAAGATACTAAAATGAATCATTTGAAAACTTGTTTAAACTTTCTATCTTTGGACTTTTATTACAACCTCAAAAACATTGCTGAGTTTTTTTTGTTTACTCTGTTTAACATGAAATTATTTTAACACGCAGATCAATAAATGAATAGACACGAAATAAAGTGTATATATAGGAGAGGGGTTTGGATCATTAGTTGCAGGACGAGGGGCATTCTACACACAATCTTGATGGAAACATAAATCTGATAGTTTATGACACGTTTATGCAATAGTAAAAGTATTTATTCTTCAAAAATTAAATCTTTGTGTATGTGTAAACAAGGTGTATTTTTTACATTAATGCATATTATATTGTTAGCATTTAAATTTTCGTTCCAATTGACTCATATTTAAAAAAAAAGTCGCAGTGCTATTTGATTGCGTAAGTGATACCAAAGTGATCACTTGGGTGACACAAAAATGAAAATATTGGGACAAGAAATATAGTTCATGTTTATATATTTGGTGGTCTATGTTTTAACATAAAAAAATATTTCTGTCCCCATGGTTTCATGTTAAACATATCTGTAAATAGCTCTACTGTATCTGTATATAGCTCGCAACTACAACATCTATCTGCTAAATGAAGTAATAAGATATTTTTTAAATGTGTGTCTTTATTTTAATAAAACAGATTATCAACAGGTCATTAATGACCCTAATTGTACTGTAAAGATGTATTAAAGTACAATGCGGAAATAAAGCGGACAAAAAACTAATATGAAGGTGAACCCTTTAGCATTTTGTGTCTTGCGTTTCTTAAAACATATTTTATTGAGTTGCCGTACAGAATAAAATGCATGAGTCACTATCATTAGTACCTGAGATATAGAACTTGCTGTTCTTGCATTACAGTTGTTCTTCAAGGCGTAACAAAAAAGTCATTGCCAAACTCACGCCTCAGTGATTACCCACAATCGTTGCCTGCAATAAAATTACAAGTTGTGTTAGTCGGCAACATTTCCAACATTGTTTTGTATTGCTGATTATTCATTTATTTTATCTTGGTGCGTGCAGTTTTATTCAAGAATGCTTATTTTTACTTGTACCTGCATAATCACATTTCACACAATCTTGAAACGCGCCAAAATGAAGGTCGACAACATCACAATAATGTTTATTAAGTAATATGTGCACAGAATTGTAATAGTGTGTATTCTACTGCATTATTTCTTTTTATCTCACATCTGGGTCAGACCGTTTCACTTTCATCAAATTCTTACTTCCTCTCTGTAATTGGTGTACTGTTTGCTACATGAACCGAAGCATTATAGGTTCCAATGTGAAAATGTTTTATTTGTTTCATATAGCTTACGTATTCAAACACAATTAAAAATAATGTAAAAATGATGACCATGAAATTAATTTATCCCTATCACTGTTTAGCAGATTATGTGCCGAGGTTTATGGTATTCTAGCAAACAGTAAATTATTTTATCAAGTGAAATTTTACTTTCTCGTGAAATATTTGTTAAAATACGAATATATATTTTTTAAAACAGGATTTGACTCGTATTTCATTCATATTTTGTTCATATTGAGTTCTTATATTATTGTTGCAGCTTTTTAGATATTAAAAAATACTAAAGATTTTTTCATTACTTTGTTTATTATTACTATTAAAACATGTGATATTTTTAATTTATTTAAAAAATATATTATTTATATAAATAAAAAAATATACATTTCAGTAAAAAAAACAACAAAAAATTGATTTTTACATACAATACTAATATGATAATTTATTTGAAAATCCGTACAATTGTTTGTAACGCGCATGGAAACATGTTTAAACAGAAAATGTTTGTATTGTTATTTATTTACCCAAAATAAGGAAGTATTTTAAAATTAAAATAAAGGCTTTAGTTTATTTTTGAAGTAATCACAAAAGCCAACTTAGTATCTACATAATACAATGCTTTAAATTATTGTAAAATTCCATTAATACTTTTTTTTATTATTAATTAAAGAGAACACATTATTTTTGTGAAGTTGCAGTTTTTCAGAACATAGTTCATGAAATGTATTAATTAGGAAGATATATAGAAAAATTCAATTTATTGAAAAAATATTTTTATTGCTACCGGGATTTGAACCTGAATCCTTTCCTATCTAGGGAAATGTGTTAAATTGAAGAATCCAGACCTAGTATCATTTCTTGGAATTGATAAATATATTCGGTATTTTTTTCCTAATTTCACAATAAGTTTTATTGCATTTGAAGAAAAGATAAGTAAACAAACATATTTTTTATATATAACTCCCAATATCATTGTCATGCGCAGTAAAGTTTGAAAAAAACTGGTGTGTGTCATACACATTGGAGTGATATGTCAATTTCCTTTGAAGTATTTGAATTAGGTGGATATGTGACCTTTCTGTTCTGAAGGTACTTTTTTCAAATAGAAAAACAAACAAGTCCATTTCTTTTCACAGAAATTTGAAATTCAGTACTCTGTAATGCTAATGATATGTACTATTTTGTAAAAGCAAATGATACCTAACCTATAGGATTTATATTGCTCTTTCGAGAGAGAGAAGACTATAAAGACTAGAAATGATTAACCAGTTCATCAACAATGTTGTATTATATTCAAAAACGGAAAGCAAAAATTTATATTCACATTCTTTCTTATATCCAGCAAATATTTAACTTCAAATGGCAACAAGCGACACTCAATGACTCTCAGAATTATGACATGTCCTGGAAGTAATGTATTTACACATTAGATTTTCTTTATCAAGTTAACAGAAGTAAACAAACGTGTAGTTAAAGTTAAACAAGTTAACAGAAGTAAACAAACAAATTTCTCCAGAATAGTTTATTAGTGATGATTTATTTAAAATATTTACACTTATTTACCTTACTACAAATAATGAGATTAAATTAGTGTAAATATTAATATAAATCATTAAATAATTCAAAGCATTTTTTTTAATAAATGATATGATTTGAACCTTGAAACCTTCCTATTGTCGGTGGACTGTTCTGACCACTGAAATTAAAATATGTATTAATTGTATGCCAGATTAATTAGTTGCTTTGTTCTCTAGCGATGCCAATTTAATTTAATTTAGTAATATGATTTAATCCATCAAAATTAGACTAGTTAAATTTTTTTTAAATATTATACCACCAGAGCCTCGTGCCCAGCACTGCCCTGGATTTAGGGGATGGAGTGAAGAGGATACTTTTTTTTTGTACAGGCCCTAAAAAGTAACATTGAATGCAAAATTTGATCCAAGCATGGAGAGTGTGATGGAGGGTGTCGTGTCTGGCGGGTGGAGTGACTGTATTTTCATTTGCAACTACAACATTTATATCAGATGGAGGGGTAGGGGCCTATGTTTTACCCAGGATCCTAAAGAGTTACTCAGTAAAATGTGGTTTAAATCGGTCAAAGTTATAGGATTGCATAGAGAACAAATAGACAGACATTTATTACTTTATTAAAGAGAACACATTCTTATTGTGAAGTTGTAATTATTCAGAACATAGGTCTGTAATATTTGAAATATAAATTAAATGTATTAATTAGAAAGATATACATATAAAATTGATTTTATGTGTACATATATCTTTCTAATTAATGCATTTAATTTGTATTTAACTTATTACATTATATTTATTTGATATTGGAGAAGTCATCTTATATCAAAACACCGGTTATTTCATTTGGTGATGTGTCGTATGGAAGAAGAGGAGATGGATAGAGACTGGAATGCTGATTGGACCCAATTATTCATATCTGGTCGCTAAACCTGTGTTGTGATGAATGTACATCTTCTATTTATTACCACTCTTGTCTGTCTCTGTTCTCCGCATTTGACTGCTTTCTGCAACCCTTTTAATGTACTAACCAAACATAGGCATTATCAAGCAAGATTTGGACATTGAATATTGGTACAATGGTTCGGCATACATGAAAATTTATTTTTCATTTGGAACAACAGATTGTTTAATATAGTACTGCACTAGGCCATTTATCTAAATGATGTCTTTCTATAATGGTGGACCAAATCCTCTGTCAATTGATTGATTGATTGTGAAACTTGATCAGCCGACCCCGCAAAGGATGGAGCCATTTAGATGTCTGTTAGATTACATTTCTAGTTATAAATTAATACAATATAGAAGCGCGCGCATCTTGCAAGTCTTAGAAGTTGTTATCTCTCAATTTGCAAATAATTTTTATCAAACCGATTTCTGAGAAAAACGTCAGTCCTAATTGAGAGGAAGATTGCTCATTCAACTCTCAATCATTCGGTAATTGGAGCATCTTTAAATTATATTTTTATTTATTAATTATGAAACAACATAATTTGTGCGCTATGGCAAAAACGGGGAATATTGTACGCAAGGATTTAATAAATGATTCAACCCATTTTTGTGTTGTTAAAAAGTTTGTGGGTGTATTGTCGAGTCCCGTAGTTGATCTCTCAGTCAACAGTCGACCCGAATATTTGATTGGGTCTTTGTTCAAAGGTGAAGTCGGTTATCAATCCTCCAATCGGGTATGGGAAGCGATCTAAGTGCTCATAAATAATCTCCGAGGACGCCTTGCAGTGGATAATAAATAAGTTAATAACAAAAATTGCTTGGTTCACACTTGGTTAGATTTTTTGGAAACTTCATAGACCATAAAAGATATTAGACAAACTGGACGTTTAAAAATTTCTGAACTTAATTGGACATTTAAATAAAGATGTCAGTCATATATATCAAAAAATGTTCAATATTTTATCTGCTGATTTGCGAAAAACGACTGTTAACAAATTAATTAAAGATTGAGTAAGACATGCGAATGGTGATTGGTTAAATTCTGTATTGAAAATCTAAATACCTTAAATTATAATACATTAATTTTTACTAGTGGTAGAACACTCACCTAGTGATCAAATGGTTGGGAGTTCGAGCCTCGATCTGGCAGCCCACCATTTAGTCCAACATTCATAGCACTAGCTAGTTTGAAAATAGTAAGAATATTGATGCAACATAATTCATGTACGTTTCACAATTTATAAAATAATGTTAAAAATGATAATTAAATAAAAATAATAAACAAAACACATTACATATATCACACTGCCCCTGTTTAGAATATATTTTTCTGGTTCGCCCCACTCCACCTCGTATACAAATCCTTTGAATTTAATTAAAATTTTCTTTTGTTCTGTGGAAATATATCTTCCTCATTGGTGTCTACAAAGACACTAAATACCACTCACAACCTTCTTGTATCGTACACCCCCAATAGCAAACCTTTTATAAAATGCTATGCACTTTTTTTAACCCAGTTTTGTGACACATTTTACCACCACCAAGCCTTTGAAAGAGCATTTTTTGTGTTCAAATATATAAATGTTCTTTTGTGCTGAAAAAACTTTAAATCAAATTTTTGATAAACATAATGTTAGCCCTATTTTTCTTTACTCGTGCGTTCATGTTTATAATTTCTCCAACCCCATTTAATGATATTGATGTGCATGGCCAGTCATTTTTAAGACTCTAAACAATGAAATGATCTATTAAAACATTCTAGAATCAACCGTAATGGCGCTAAAAAGCTCTTTTGATTAAATATCAAATGCATATTACTTGAGTCACGATTGATCATTGTAATTCAAATTTGATTGTAGTATTAATTTTTATGTAATTTTGCCTATTATTATTTGAAACCATTATCTTATCCAATATCCAACTCCGTGCTCAGACCAAAGAATTAGCTTAAAGATTACCAGTCCTATCTTACATACAATAGTGGTTCTGCTTTTCAGAGAAGAAATATGTATTCACCTCAACTGATGTTCCACTTATCAACTATTTATTAATCATAACAGGATGTACTGGTTTAAATCCAGACTGTAATGTAGAATTATTCTACCGACACGCTATTCCTTGTGGCTTCGTAAAAATAACATTTCAAATGTGTGTTCGTAATTATTTATGATAACAGGGATTTCCATTAATATCTTTGTTTAGAAATATAACAATTTTCTATGACAATCATGTCAATTCATTCATACCATCTTGCCACAATATGAAAAAATAAAAAAGATATTAATGAAGAGATAAATTTATTTATTGGAAATAACACAAGATATAAGTAAAAGGGTATGAGACATAGAGAAAAAATAATTACTTATATCCTGACATATTTCACATGGTCAAGAAAGATTGATTGGTATTAGAGATGAAATGATTGACAATCTTGACGTGACTATGTTTTATCATAATATATATATTATGTATGAAATAAGTAAACAAAAAATTAGTACTTAAAATAAAATTCAATTATATTTCCTTCTAAATCTTTCACATGAAGAACATATGTAATTCACAGCATAAAGCGATTTCTTTTAGTGGACCCGCTATTGTGGTCCGTGGTGACCGCTGCGCAGCCATGGCTTCCGTAGAATCTATATTTTATCTAAAGCAATATAATAAGGATGCGCAATGCACTATTGTTAAAGCATTCTATTTCTTCTACTGAGACCCTGACCGTGCAGCGATCACCAATAGCCGTGCAGCGGCCACTATTGGTTGGGAAGCGTCTAGAGCCTAGCAGCAAGCAATCTTCGACAGCCTTTTAGGCTTTTTAAATCAATTAATAATAAAAGTCAGATACTAAATAACCAAATAAACTTATTCAATAGTCTGATTTTAAAGTTGTTCCCATGTAACCCTTACCCTTCCCTCCCACCCCATAGCTGATACTTTGTCCCACTCTAATATATTATTTCTCTTTCCTCTTAATCTTTGATGTAAATGTCTATTCTTAGGTTAGACTATACTATGTTGTCCTGAAGAAGGTTGGGTCCAACCGAAACTAGTTGACTTTTGCGTATGTACATATTAAAGTGGTTTAAAACTAAATATTATTTAATTTAATTATTTTAATACTGTGTTGAGCGCGCATTACATATTCAACAAAATAAAAAAAAGTCAATTAAAATAACACTGCATTTTATACATTCATTCTTAAGGATAATATACAGCAGTATCTTATTTTTTCTATATTGAAATAGCAATTTTTTGACAGCACATTACGTATATCCATCGAATAACCTTTTTGGGATCCGTGAATCATCCATCCTGCAGGTGAATCTGGTCTCCTTCTACAGATTGAAAAGTTTATCATTAACGGGAAATTGATTTCCCTTGCTGCATATGTAGTACTGGCTAGTGATTGGCAATAACACCCCATCCACTGGGTGACACTTCATTAATTTATATTTTTAAAAAAAGACATTCGTCTCCATTTCTTAACCTTTCGAACCGACACTGCACTGTTCATTCACAAGTTGTTCCTTCACCCGGTGTTTGGTTAACATTGCGTGCTTTTGAAGATGCATAATGCCTTTGTTTAAATTCACACAATAAAATTACACATCATTTAAATTTTTTTCAATCTCATTTCTGAAGGATTAAAGAAATACAAATTAATTGCCTGACTCAATAAATAAATAAATACCGTTAATTTCTATCTGTCAAACAAAAACAAATGAACAAATATTTCCTAGCAAAGAACATTCAAATATTAAAATCAGTCAATAACCTAATGTAATAATAAATCTATGAATATCACTAACAGTAAGTACTGTTAAATCATGCATGTATAAATCATTGTACGTAAATTCTACTTTCCATTGATTTTCTAAAACACAATTGTAGGTCAGAGTTTGCATTTAAAATTACGTAGTTGAACTAGAGTGACCCTGTCACATCTGATAATTGATTCTTTTAGTAAAATGAATTATTATAATTTTTTTATTTTATTCGGAAAATATACCAGTAAATACAAAAATCATAATAAAAGCTAGACAATATTTAAACCGGTTACATGTTTTCACAGAAGAAACAGTATACTTTATACAGTGAGTACAATTTCAAATTTAAAAAGGACTAATAATGCAGATAAAAGTGAGAGAAGAAGTTGAAAATAAAAATATAAACAGAGAGATAAAAGTTATAAATAAGAAAATGGGATAGGGAATAAAATCTGTATGATAAAAATAAAATGAAGGCCATTAAAATTTATGTATTGAATTTAGATTTAATTGAGGTAACTGGAGTATTGAAAGTGTCTAGTTCGTTTAGGTGTGAATTGAAATAAAGGGATGGTCGGTAGAAAAATGAGTTCTGTTTGGCATTGGTGTTGTAATGTGGAAGGTTAAATGTAAGATTAGTTCTGGTTGACCTGGCTGAGATATGATAAATTTCACTTTATCAGTTTGAAAAAATCCCAAACTTCATTATCTTTTATATACAATAGAATAAAATTATAAACTAGAAAAATATATTCAATTTCAATTAAGTTTATAATAATATGTGTATAACTTTCAAACTTATTGTTTCTTATATTAGTAGTCATTTGTACAGAGTTATTTCAGTACAGATTTGCAAATGTTACACTAATATACAACAGGGTTCCAGCCTGTAAACAAATTGAAATGATATTTACTTTCATTTGTGAAAAAAATGTCTTAACTGTATGTTTCAAAGTAAAACATACCTTAAATCGAGTATATGAGAGTTATTAGAGTATATAATAATACAAGCTGCTGATTATGCCATAAAACCTCAACTTAGTGTCTAGCACTTTCTTTGTATGATTAATTAAACATAATAAATTTGTAGGGAGTGAAGTGTCAATTTTCTTTGAAATATGAATTAGGTAGATATGTGATTTTTTTGTACTAATAGTGAATTTTTTAAATCGAAAAACAAACAATTACATTTCTGTTGTCAGAAATTTGAAAATTGTTTCCGAACTTTTAATATTACTTCATATTATTATGATCTTTGTGCTTACATGCTGCGTTAATCCTGATTTTTAAGTTACAAAATTTTTGTTATTGCGCATTTAAAATCATTCTTAATGTACCTTTTCATTGTTTAATCTTTTTCTTCTACTGAACTGTGTCAAGTGTTGAATGTAGGCCTCCCTATTACTCTTTGCTTCCAATTTTGTCCAACAACTTGCCTGATGTTATCTGACCATCATCATTAGAATGGATAAACGATTTATTTAGTCATGGAGAATCTCTCACTTACCATCTCGCGTAAGATGCGGGAAAGTGGGAAAATAAAGTTAGTCAAGGTTCTGTGAATTCTTAATTTGTGTTCTCACCTGACATCAAGCATCCTTAATAAGCATCAAATTATAATATTCTTTATTATAAAAATTTTACTCAGAATATAAAACCAGTGCAAGCTCAGTTTGTGCTGTAAACAATCATCGATAAGAAAATTGATATTTTTGTTGTAGAATTCCATTGTTTTAATAGTACTTTGTGCCAATCAAAATATTACAGATTGATATTGCACATGAGTTTCCTGTGTTAACTAGAGAATTTAACCCTTTCTACCCTGATGGTACTTTAAAATACCATCAACTTTATCTAATCATATATCTTACACTGCGGTGTCAATTCTCTGACAATACTATTAAGTCTGCATAAATAATAGTCTACTCAAATATATTTAGACTACTGACATTAGTTTATTTTTTTGTTATGTCAACACTGTGGCAGGTGAAATGTCAGTTGCGCATTGTTACAAGGTTAGGTTTGACACGCTTTGTATTCCTTGTGATTATTAATAATTATTTTGACCTAATATTCTTTTAATATTTTAGATTATTTCTTTCACGTGTTTTGTACTGCGCTATATATTTGTATTTTTTGTGTACGTCGTGTAAGGTCTGGCTGTAATTAGAAGTACCACAAATTATAATTAATTCTATTTATATATCTAGATTTTTTTTAAATATTTTCCATCACAGTTTGTTTATTTTATGTTTGACTACAAAAATGTACTGTTGCTAGGCACTTAAATTTAATAATTTGGGGGTAGAAAGTGTTAAGAAAGCGTTGTTAATATTTGATAATCGCTTTCAATCCACTTTCTAAGCAGCGATCTTTATTTTGCCATACATAAAAACTTACCATGCAATAAGGATCATCTAAAAAATACTATGTAATATCTATTAAATTGCCTTCTTATATTTGTTTTTTTTTGGCAAAATTGGTATGATTGTATTGGTCAGTACAAAATTTCTTTGTATTCTGCATGGTTAAAATATTTTATTTTTAAAAATGACTAATGGGTTGAGGCATCACTTTTAGAATTGTAGCAGGAAATATAAAGAAACATTAATGTTTTTTCAGCAATTTTTTTTCAGAGCAAGTTATGATGTTGAGTAAACACAAGTGCTACTTATTTTAATTGGCATATTTAAAAATACATAAAAATATCGTAGAAAACATTGCTAGGTTTATCAGCGTGACCTAAAAAATAAAGTGGCTAATATATTGGAATCAGTTACAATCGCGATTTATTCTGGTATGACAGGAGTTGGCAACCTTTTTTAATTGAGGACCATTTTTGAAATAATGTAGTTTAAAAAGATTTGAAAGCTGATTTAAGATAAATGTGTGCTACAAAAGTCAGCAAATAAATACTTAAAACTTGTTACCATGGTGACTACATATTTTATCAGTACGTCACCGTAAACCACAAATGTCAAAACTTACATTTTGACATTTTTTTTGTAAATACACATGTTTGAAAATCAAAATGGTTTTTCACATCCCCGCAGGTGAATGAAGATTTTCTTTGTGAATTAAATACCTACTTAAAAATTTAAATTAAAAAATAAAACAGGCTTAATTCATACTTACACAAAATACAATGCTAAGCAAATGTTTTTTAACATAATTAAATTTCATTCTTTCCTTCCTCCACAGTGACTTGTACACATAAAACACACGTATGCGATATTGATACATAACCATGAGAGTACTAATCGTACTTACTCCTTTTTTGAAAGGTGGGAACGGTTTTAGACAGGTTTATTCATGAATTTGTAAAGTAGGCGTTGATTATGGTAACCATGAAGTCGTAATTGGTTCGCTGAGATACAGCATGGCAGACCATTAATATTTTTATTAAAATGATTAATTAAATTCTCCATTTGTGTTTGATTTTTTTACCATATTTAGGTAACCCCTGTTGATTGCGAGGGATACGTTTTGGACATGGTCGCAATTAATGTGGGATTTAAAAAAAAAAACATTTTAAAATCAAAAAAATAACACATTATATTATTAAGGAGAACACATTCTTATTGTGAAGTTGTAATTATTTAGAACATAGGTCTGTGATGTTTTAAATACTAATTTAATGTATTAATTATAAATATATACATATAAAATCAATTTTGTCGAAAAATATTGTTTTTGCGCTACCGGGATTCGAACCTGGATCTCTATTTCCAATCCGGGGAAGTACACTACCGATTGTGTTATAACGCCAGTATTTTTCATGACAAATTTTCGAACCTATATGTTACATTTTTTTCCAAATTAATATATCTATCGTTCCATTATTTTTTGAAAGCCATCTACATTATTTTTACGGAATTACAAATATCTTTGAGTAAACCGACTGCAGACGCCAGAATTATCAATTCATTTTTATTCAATTTTGGACACATTGATACAAATTATATTATTGACTATATAGGTATCCGTAAAAATAATGTAGATGGCTTTCAAAAAATAATGGAACGATAGATGTCTTAATTTGGAAAAAAGTGTAACATATAGGTTCGAAAATTTGTCATGAAAAATACTGGCGTTATAACACAATTGGTAGTGTACTTCCCCAGATTGGAAATAGAGATCCAGGTTCGAATCCCGGTAGCGCAAAAACAATATTTTTCGACAAAATTGATTTTATATGTATATATTTATAATTAATACATTAAATTAGTATTTAAAACATTAATAAATCAAACATTATTAATAACAACAAAAAAAGACATACATAACATAATTCATTCATTTTGTTCCATGTTGCAATAAAGAATCTAGATTCTCTTCTTTGGCCTCTCTACGTTTATTGTTTGTCAAATAAGCCGTTACAATAACGTCACAGCACTCACTCGCTCGTAATCTTCGTTGTTTTCTTCCAACAACTCCATGCATTAATTATGAAGAGAAGGGCCTTTTCAATGATTTTGACACTTCACTTTCGCATGGGAACAGGTTCCGAGATGTCATTTTCTTCGGATATAGTATAGCAGTCCATTTCTTGCATTCATTAGTTAAGGATTCGCCGTGTGATTTTAATAAAGTCTGAATATCATCTAGCATACGTTTGACCATAGATAAGAGATATACTTAGATTGGCAACTCTAACGAAAAAAACGGTACCACAGCAAGGTACAGTGGCGCAATCTAATGCAAATGTGGGTACTAATTCACAGATTTTGCCGCTCTTTTTTTGAATGTTTAATTTTCCAAAAAATTAAAAAATCGTTTTTTTTTATTTTCGATAGAATAATAGTTTTTCTATCGAAAATAATGTTTTTCAATCAATAGAAATAATTTTAAAATTTTTGTAACAAAAATATATAAAATTACATCTATTGTTGAAAATGGGAATTTGGTAAACAATAAAAATGTCAAGCTTGTTTTAAAATATTTATTATGCGAAATATGCAAATTCTAGAATAACAGAAAAATAGGGAAAGAAAATTGACAATGGAATATAAATTATAAGACAAGATAAAAATGTGGTAATGCAAAGATAAAAAAGTTGCAACAAAGTTTGACCAATTCATACAATCTGCAGGTGGTGAATTATTATTTAACAAAATTACGATACGGGCGATAAAATGACTAAGAAATATTTGTGTGGTGGCTACAAGACGATGGTCTTTTCGAATTATTCGATATTGCAGCTCTAAATGCTAATATTCTTTAGGTCCAAAAATATCCAGAGTGGAGAACAAACAAGCGTAGTCACCGTAAAACTTTTATTAAGCAATTGGCTTAGAATTGTCTAAACCCAATGCTTTTATCAGAAAAAATAGTGGTAAAATTAAAAATAATGTGATATTAAACGCAATGGATACATTTATATAATTTTGTTATACATATTAAGGAGACTTAATTATATTAATTCATTTTTGTATGAAAAATTGATTGTAGTGAATTTAGAATTTTTATTCAATATACGTCATTTTTCAATATAGCTGGGTTCGTTCCTATTTCTTTCATCAACAACATATCTGGTGGTGCATTATTTAAGGTGGATGTTTCTGAAATTTGGAAACTTGAAGAAGAGCAACAAATACATATTGTTAGTTTTCTTCAATAACCAATATTATTAGCTAACAATGTTCTTAAAGAGCTAATTAATATATTTATCTCATCATCCTGACAATTAATTTGTACTGCACACATTGTTAAATTAAATTGATAATGAAAAATATTGATTTACTTAGTGATTATACAAAATAATACATTATATGAGACCATCCCTGCAACACTATATAGGTTTTGTATGATAGTTAATGCTTTTCGTATGATAGTTAATTGTCTTTGCATAATAATCATATTAAATTATTAATATAATACAAAATGGTTATCGCTTTGTGGATAGATTTGAAATTCAGTGTTATTCATAATATATTTTAGTCACCGACCATACTGAAAACATTACATTCACTTATATTATAAATTATTGTCATCGAACCTATTGAAAACATAACAATTACTTAAATGTGAAGTATATTATTGATGACTTTACATAAATGTATAAAAAATGGCCAAATTCCATAGCAAGTATATCTGCACAATAAGTGAGATTTTGTACTGCAGCTAAGATTATACTGAAGGATAGACCCAAATGATGCACTGGCTCAACCATTATTTTTCTCACTCACAACTTTACGTGTATGATGTGAGTGAGCAAGATAGCACACACGTGCAATTACTCATTATGACGATTCCTGACATGTGTCAAAGCCAGACAAGTGCAAAGACAATTTTTTTTTTTTTTTAAAGATTGTGATCGAACGAATCCACACTCGCTGGGGTCGCGATGAACGGGGATCACCTGTATTGTCAATAGTAGGTTCGTAAGAGCGTGATATGAAAAGGTGTTTATAACTATCACATTAAACATTACCTTTCAATTTTTTTATGTTTTAGGCATCTATGGATTTGCCGCCCGACAAAGCCAAATTGTTGCGGAGCTATGACAACGAGAAGAAATGGGAGATCATCTGCGATCAGGACATGGTCCAGGCTAAGGACTCCCCGGCTCATTACCTGAACAAGCTGAAGACTTATCTCGACCCGAAGGCTTCCAGAAGTCACAGGGTATGTTTTGAGTCTGACTAGCCCTTTATTTGTATTTTGTGTGACCTTTTCTTAATCATATCTTACTATAAATGTGTAACTGATGTCTCAAAAAAGCCTTTAACAATGTGATGACTTCAATGACCCGCTACACATATTTGGAAAAATATTGTTATCTTAATTCTAGCACATATTATATAACAATTGCTATTAAGATTCCTATTATGGTTCATTATTATTAAAAAATGTTTGAATATAATATTTAAATCACAATTATATATTTCTTTTTGTATTTTTTTTGCTTGCAACTATCAAAGGTGTTGTTGGCCATTGTACAGGTATTTAATCTTTCAACTATTTATGCATTTTATGTTTCCCACCATTTTTTTCTTGTTCTGATTTTTGTTTATCATCTAAAATAATAAAGATAAATTTTGTTGGACAAGTAATATACATTGCAATCTATGTTTTTGAATGTGAGTTGTCAGGTTTGATTCCTGATGCGTGTTTAGTATTTTACATAATTGCGGCAGCTTAAATGGCACCATGAGCATATCAAAATCTTGTTAAAATTAATAATTTTGACTATTTAAAATCATTATTGTCATTTATGTATATAATCATTTAAATCTATATCTGTTTTCAACTATTCTCTCAAATTCTCTATTTCTCAATAATAAATAATGTAGACAAATTACTTCATATTTTGTAAAACAAATAATTTTATTTCATTTTTACATATAGTCATTTTTAGGTATTCCAGTAGTACACATATATTTGATACATATTTTAAAGTTACAATTTTTTTTATATGTTGTATTTTGTTATGTTCTATTAAACATTATATATATATATATATATATATAAAATTACGACTACGTAAAAATGTGTCAAATACATGTGAAATACTAGAACGATTAAAAGTTAATACAATACTTTAAATAGGAGATCGGTAAGTTAAGACTAATATTTCAAAATTATGATTTATTTTATTGTTAATAATTTATTACTCTTTATTATAAATGCTTATTTATAATTACTGTTGTTAGAAGTAAGTAGGTATTACAAACTTTCTTATTTTGTCGCCTACTCCCAATGATAAATCATGACACGTTTATTGATATGATTATATCATTTACATACATAAAAAAATATTGTATTAGCTTATTATGATTACTATTATAAATACCAGTATTCAAATGAGTGTAAAATCACAGTTCATTTAATGAAAATTTCTAAATCATACTACGTATATATAATATTACGAAAAATATTACGTTAGTTAAAATATGAAATTTAACAATTTAATTCTATAGAAAATATGTTGGGCTCGGAAACGTTTTGTTTAAAAGTTAGTGCAAGAAAACCTTGATGGCGAATTGCATGAAACAGCGTCATTTGTTGTAGATAAACAATTAATTAATTTAATATACAATGAATAAAAATAAATAAATAAAACATGCACTTTGTAAAATTAATTATGTTGATTCTTTATCTTATATAAAAACATATTTCCATTTAAAATGTTGATATTTGATAAAATATAAAGTCCTGTTGCATCCAATGTAAAAAATTGAACTGCATCAACAGAGCTACCAGTGGATACCATCTTTATACGGTTTCTTGTATTTAAAAATCTATTTAATTTTCATTTTTTATATAAACTTTTTTCATTGTGTATGTATAATATCTGAAATTTTCATTATATGACTCAAATCATAAAACAAGTGGTTCCAAAGTATGCATCAACTACTAATCACTGTTACTTTAGGCTAGTGAATCTATTATATCTAGAATATATTTGTTCTCTTTTCCACGTTTGGTAGTCATTACCGCGTTAACCCTTATCAGCCGATCCCCTCCATAACATTTGTTGTGTTGTATTTTGGCTTTTGCTTTTTATATCATACCATTCTGTGGCGTTTTAGAAAAGGAAAATGGTCGGAGAATCAACGTCCACGCAAGTGTTGCGAGATTTGGAAATTTCCTTACGAACAAATCATATTGAGTGAGTAACCTTGTACATACATCATAATATTTCTGTTTCATTTGCTTACTGTAGTGTGTATTTTATTTTATTTTCTTTTCCATTTTCACGGTCACTATAAGAATAGTGTGAATTTAATATATAATCAAATTTTGTTAGTACTATTTTTCTTTTAAACCTTTTATTCGTGTTTCTATTTCTAAAGTTGTAGTACACATATATTAAAAATATAAATGTTTCAATACTAAATTAAACTAACATAAAATGTAGATGTTTTGTCTCTAATGCACTGTATATCTATGATTTGAGTCCTATTTTTCCAAAAGTTGACAAGTTCACTTTTGGTACATTTTAGATAAACTTAACGTAATAGAAACTTTGCTATATTTTAGTGCGTTACATGTGAAGTTAGAACTTTGAATGTAAACTGCAAATTTTGAAATAATTTATGCTACATAGTTGAATTTAAAATTCACAATATGCAAATTAACTTAGCATCATTTAAAAATTTAGGACTCGATAAATTATGTTCATATGCACTGAACAAAATTATGAATTTATTTCATTTAAATTACTATTACATTTAATTTTCTTTCAATAATGAATTTAATTTAAATTAGAAAATTTATTTTAATTGATATTTCCTCAATAAAAATTTGTTTACTTGACATAAAGTAATTTAAGAAATGAATTACGGAAATTTAAGAATGGCTGTAGACGGTTTAATCAGGTCCTTTCTATCTAGATCAACTGGATCCCACGGAATAACTTACTGTTAATTTTTCAATTTTTGCAATGTGAGTACATAAATGATACGTTTTTTGAAAATCATGTAAGTACAGTACAGAGTTGAACGCGAAGCAAGTTATGATTCAATGCATAACGTATGTTTTACAAATAGAATGACGCAACTGATACCTATCGACCTTTATTGACAAATCTCATAAGACGAGAGATTAAAGTCTCACCCCCCGTGTACATGTTTAATAAGACTGCTATACTTGGTCTAGGTTATTTAAAAAATATTATAACTTATCAATTACGGGATTTTTGGACGTTTTAAACTAAATGTCATAAAATGTAATATCAGCTAATCTGATTAGTACTAGCTAATCTGATTAGTACTAGCTAATCTGATTAGTACTAGCTAATCTGACAATAAAATTAAAATGTGACATTGGTCTTAGTTTAACTTTTTGACTATTTTAACAGCTGAGCTTTTAAATATATTTAAGAATCGTCAGATCAAATAATGAACTCTTATTATCTCTTCCTTTCAAGGTGGGTCCGAGAGTTTCTGGATGAAAGCAACCAAGGTCTGGATGTACTGATAGACTACCTGAGCTTCCGATTAAGTATGATGAGACATGAGCAGAGGATCGAGGAGTCTAGGACAGCATCCATCGATGGGATATCACAAAGTAATATTTCATTATGTAATTCCACATTGACTTGACTGGGTGTCTCTAGTGTAATGTGTCAGTGTGGCTGTGTCAGATGGATGGGATTAGTCTTAAACAAATGAAACACTTGGTTTACACGTAATACAATTTATTCACGATCACAACAAATATCCGACAACATATTTGCACGATTTAAGTATTTTTATCTTCTTCACTTGTCATCGTTCGTACCTCCAAGCGAGGACACTAGTTTATTATGAATTTGACACTAATACTATAGTTATTACAAGGTTAAGGGGTTACTTGAATGTTGAATGAATGATGAGGCAGTCGTGCCAAAATTATCTCTCGCCATCGAGAGACTTCCAGATTGTTACATGATCCATTTCTCTTGTGCCGGTCTGCACAGCTACCAGCTGAGATTCTCCTTCTACCTCCAACCAGGGGATGGGTTCATGATGCAGATGGATCGGGGACCTCAAACCTCCTGTATCCGCTGCATCTCAGAATTCCTTCTTCCAAATCTCTCCATATTGTCGACGGAGCGCTCGACGCTCTCCACCCACCTCGCTGGCTCGAGTCCAAGTCCCCCCTTCTCTTTCCACCCGCCTCCACTCGGATCGGTAATGTAGCGCTCGGTCCGCCGCGCAATTATTTAATGTCACAAGATGCATCTGTAATGTACTTGCTTTACTCAATGAGTTACCTTAAAAGTTATTAATAACTAATTTATTCAGTCTCACATGGAATCTATTAGTTTTATAAATATGAATTTTACACATTGTCAACCTATTCAATAAACTATACTTACAATGCCTGATCTAAGGTTGCTTAACTTTCAATGTTTATTTCAAATAGTTAAACATTTTTTGTGTCATTTAGAAGAGAGAAAATCATTTTTATTTGCAAATTATTTATTACTAAAACTAGTGGAAAATCTGGGTGTTCAAATTAACAAAACCGGAATGTTCGGGTGTAGACAGACTATTTATTTTAAATTGTGAGCTAACTATTGATCTAGGATATACATCCTTGCAGACTTTTTTGTAGAACTATTAAACCCTATGTCTATCATACATAGTTTCAATATGTAATCAAATTTAATGTGCGCGATTCATGCACAATTTTTTTTGACCAATGTAACACGTTACTCATTAGTGATGGTTAAATTGTTATTTAAACTGTTATTGTGATTGTAACGACGATTGGTAACTGATTATCCGTAATTCTTCAAACAGTGACTGGTACACTAGAAAGTAAACCTCCAACAGTTTTAATCTTAGTTACTAATTATTGTTAAATCTCAGTTACCAATCACAGTCACATAACAGTTTACCATCACTATTACTCATTGCTCGGCGTCCTGATGTCATATTGTAAATATATACAGCTTAAAATTTTCCCAAAGAATTGTCGAATTGTTGAATTCTAAGTACATAACAGACAAATAAATTATGCTTTTTATGTATGTAGAGATCATCTATGGCAGGGGTCTCCAAACTTTTTGGTCCAAGGGCTACACTTCACAAAGTCGGGCGGGCCAAGACCTAGCACACTGTAACTTAAATGGAAAATAAAACACATTTTTATAAAGTCGGTATAAGAAATTTGAATTATGCGGAATTAGCAGTGCGAAATTACGCAGAATGAGTCTACGGATGTTTCTATTATTATCACAATGTTAAATTCTATTCTATAAATATGGATTTATGTATGTCAATAATTATTATTTTGTTTTATTAAAAAAATAAAGTCAGCATGCCCGGTCAGATTTATGGTACTTGCGGGCCGGTCTTGGCCCGCGGGCCGTAGTCTGGAGACCTCTGATCTACAACAGTATAGCTTACGGAGCATTTATCTAAGTCTTAAATGGAAATAAACATTAAAATAATCTAATATAATACTTTGGTTGTGTGTTTTACATAAATTATTTGTATCTAAATACAAAAATGCCAGAGTACAAAGAATGTAAAGTTTTATAACAAATATTGATGTTTAATTTAGTCTTTGAAAGTTTTTTTTTTATGATTTTAGTCCAAATAAATAATTAGAATTATTCCAATTTCTTAGGCAACACTCCCAACATGGAATCTGTGACGTCGGCGCCCGCGCGTCACTGCAGCCGTCCGCCTCTACTGGTGGTGGGTGGCACTGGTGGCGAGGGCAGTCCCCACACGGTGCGGCGGAGGTCCAAACATGCGGCCCGGCTTAACATGGGTGCTAGCACGGATGACATACACGTCTGTATCATGTGCATGCGCGCCATCATGAATAATAAGGTAGTTTTTTTTCTGTGATATTTGCTATTACAGTTTAGTAAGACTTCTGCCAATCTCATTATATTTCTTCATCATTATGAGATTTTAATACATTAACGACGGGAAGGGTATTAATACCGGTTCACTCGACTAACGTCAACTGCGGGAAAGGTTTGACATCAAGTTTATTCTAATTGAAAAAATGTAATTAAACTTCATCATTTCCTTTGGATATCATATTGCACTATGTAGATAAGATGTCAAATTACTATGTTAGAGCAATTATGTTTTATTTCAATAGAATACATCGCGTAAATTACAGAATTTACGAGATGTATTCTGTACAACTGATCCATTAAAGATAATATTAGCGCTTAAATAAAAATGGGAAAATACAACACAACAAACAAAAACCATATGTGAATAGCTACAGGCTATCATTTTTGTGTTATATATATTATAATATCTATTCATAATATTGGAGTGGAGAGAGCATGTTACCGGGCCCCATACATATACAATTTACACTTAAGACAAGCACATGATTATATTTATGTCTCTCTTAGACTGATAAACAACATGTGTAAAAAAGAGTCAAAATAATAATCAGGTTGAAAGAAGTCATGTTACACACCAAGGCTACGAGTATTAATGGTGCAACGTGCTTATGTTTTTTAGTGCAGGGATGTGTAAAAAATGTATTTTACCGCCAATCTATTATTGTACATACATATTAATATTTTTATGACGATTATTATATTATTACCTTTTCTTTATATTTAGGGAATCGTAGAACTCCAGTTGAAATGTGATGTTTTATGGGTTCACTAGTAGGTATTTTCAACTATTGTTTTTAATAGTGTAGATATCTAGCGAGGATGTCCCATAATAACTGTAAGAAAATTTGATTGAAAAATATTCAGCAGTTTATGAGATATGGCGAATTTGCGAAAATATATATTATTCATTTTTTACCCGCATTACATCACCAGTTTACGCGGAGATCACCCGGTGGAAATGTGATAACATAAAATTAAATATCTCTATAAAATAATGCACTTCAATTGTCCACTGTCTATAATCCAATTGTCCACTGTCTATAATCCAATTGTCCACTGTCTATATTTAATTGTCCACTATATATATCCAATTGTCCACTGTATTGCCTATAGAGGCAGTTGTGCTATTAGCAATGACAGTTACTGCATGATTTTCATCGCCTATTTGTGTAGTCCCATTGTAAACATCCTCCTGAAAAGCTGTTAGACATATACTTTTTTGTGAATAACCCTCTCCGCAAAAAACCACCGAGGACTGTTGATATGGGCGCAGTCCAATATTGTTACGGCAAAGGTGTGTATTAGCATTACGGGTTCATAAATTAAATTCTCATAACATTTCAAAATTAATTTCTGTTTATTGGATGTCCATATTATGGTAAGGATATCGGTTTAGTTTTGTCGTCAAGAGTAGATGCATAAATGTATTTATTTGGGGACAAAATTTTTCATGAAATGAAACTTGCAGCTAGTTTGATTCTCCTCAAATTCATACATAATTTTAAAAATTGTTTCATGACTCATGACTCAAATTGTTCTGGTGACCTTTGCAAGTTGCCACGTTTTAATAAAAGTTCAAGTATTTTCTATGATAGATTAAAACAGCATTATTTCTTGAGTAATATAAATACAATGAAACTCCTTTATAGTCACCTTGTATATAGTCATTTGTAACTACCAAGGTTAACCCATTTCATAAACACTATAGTGTGGAAACACCTTTTAAAAAAATATCAACACTTTTAGCTATTTTGAAGTATTAATTCTATACAAATAATCACTTATTTCTATTACCATATTTCTAACTTTTTTTTGTTTATCTCTAGTACGGTTTCAATATGGTGATACAGCATCGAGAGGCCATCAACAGTATAGCTCTGAGCCTCGTCCATCACTCCCTGCGCACCAAGGCCCTGGTGCTGGAACTACTGGCCGCCATCTGTTTAGTGAAGGGGGGCCATCAGATCATCCTGTCGGCCTTCGACAACTTCAAGTTAGTCTGCGAAGAGCAGCATCGCTTCTACACGCTTATGGAGTACTTCATGAACTATGACAACTTTCATATTGAGTTTATGGTGAGTGGATATCATTCGAAAATATTCTTCTTATTGATCAAAGATAGCATTGATGCAATCGATATTGGTCAATAATTCTATGTTTAACCAGGACGCTTTAAGGTGTTTTAAATGACATGTACGAAAAAGCCTAGGATGCCTTTAGACATCCGCAGTTCGCGTGTGATTTCATGGGCGATCCAGTATTAAACCAAAGAACATCGCCCAATGTAGGTTAAAACTGTTTTTTTCATACAAAAGTAGGGATATCGCTAGTGGGTAATGCCACCAAATAGATTTTTTTAATATAATTACGAACAAATTATTGAGTTGAATAAATAGTAACATATATACGAATATCTGAATTTATGGAATAATGAGAATCCTTTACACTGAAAAATTATGCAGCCATATATTTTTATACACACGCGCGCGCGCACACGCACATAGATCGCGTGACAAATATATTTGTAAGAATAGGATTTGTAATAATCATATGAAATAAAACAAATAGTCCAGTGTAAATAAAATGTCAACTCCAGTGTCCAATAATAATTATTTTACAATAATATTTTTGTGATATCCTAGCAACTTTTTTTTATCAAATTTTTTATTTGAAAATCACAGAAGATCACCGTCTATCACAGCTTATGATAAAGTAGAGAGTACAGTTTTTTTTATTTTTAGTTTTGTATGTTTTGATTTCAACCTTCTAGACTCTCAACAGATTAAAGGCTATTCTGGACCAAAAAAATTTACATAGAAGGGTGATTATGAGAATGCATATTTATATATATTTAATAATGAATTACTTAAAACCTTTGAGTAATACTATTACAGAACACTGGAGTAATACAGTGATTCGTTTCAGTGAGTGATTACATTGTCTTGGGTTTTTCCTTCCGTGACAGGTCATTCCAGTCCAATCGTACTGAACATATGGCTGTCCCACAAGCACTATTCATACTACAAAAATAATTCATGAATCATAATAATATAACAGATATTTTCTTATATTTTAAATAGATTTTGATAGAAATACGGTATCTATTGCGAAAATCTTGTAGAAGTATTTCAATGGAAGTGTAGACTTTGGTCTCGTTTCAAACATGTGTGAGTGGGGAGTGGGGTGAGCAACGTAAACAAGTATGGTACTTACAAAACTTTTAGTTTATTTCAATAAAGTTAAAAGCCCGAATAAAAGTACGTACATTCACATATTAACAACTTGCGACAATAATACGTGTTTTAGAAATGTTAAACGGATAATTCAACCCGGCACTTGGGAACTCGGTCCAAAGCTTCTGGTTCTTAGGAAGCATCGAGAGAGTCTCCCCATTATGCCTGGCCAGCCATCTCCTAGGGCGCGCCTGCGCACTACCGCCGTGTGACTGTTGTACATCCTTGATCTTACAACAGCCAGTACCAATCCTGGTCGCTAGATGGCATTCCGAAGTCTCGTAATGCAGCTTCAGGAAAATTTCAATACACTTTGATCATGACCACTTCGACCAGGGGACCTTGAACTCTCGAGTTAAAGAGTTTATCTGTGTGTTATTTATTTTAATTTCAGTATACAGAACAGGTTGTAAAATAATCATGATAGACAGTCCTAGTATGATGTGAAGTTATAATGTAAAAGTATTTTTATACAATTAGGGGAATAACACGTTACATAATAATAAGATTTTGTGGACACGATAATTCCTGTTCTTATCAGTTTTATCAAACTTTTTTTGAAAAATTCACCTGATACCTAAATATCTCAAGATGGTAGCTGTTCAAAAACTTTAAATTTGTAACGTAATTTGTGCATTAATATTGGACCCAGATAAAAAAGTAATAAATACATACACAAATGAAATCTACCTGATTCATGTGGCCAGTGCCAGAAGGGAGATGTGTATACAGAATATACGTTGCATCAATATTCTAACCATTTCTCAAACCATTCTTGTACTATTAAAAAAAAATCAATCATAAAATCCATGGCCTTCTAATCTTATTAATTACCAATTGAATTTCAAAATTAACATCACAGTTCTAAAATAGTTATTAATTTTTTTTTATTCAATGTGAAACATCGCATTCCTATCTATCACACACACACATATACATGCATTATCCGCTAGAAAAAAATGGTAATTTGTGCAATCATAAACGGTGACAATTTGGTTTTTTTATATTTTCACTATTTTGCTTCTTTAGGTGGCCTGTATGCAGTTTGTGAATATTGTGGTTCACTCAGTTGAAGACATGAACTTCAGGGTGCATCTTCAATACGAGTTTACATCATTAAAACTGGACGACTATCTAGAGAAACTACGCCTTTGTGAGAGTGAGGAACTCCAGGTAACGTTTATTTGCTTTATTTTAATTAGTGAATTTTTTTAATACTTTAATATAATTTATTTATTAGTGTCTAATATTTTTGACAAGTGTTCCATAACATCCTATATTATATGGTTGCGCTTTGTCGCTATCTGGATCTGTACATGATCTGTATTTGGATATGTAAGTGTCATTGCCAGTAAGAAAAAATTTGACATATTCGCTACTTTGACTAGGTGTTTTTAATATCTCTAGGTTAAGATTACTTTAAACGTTTTCTCTTTTATATATTAACAGTACGCAAATATATATTCAATTTGAAATGAAGTGTACATTGTCTTTATTACGAGTAAAAAAAAACATATATTTGTGAAATCGTATGAATTTTCCGACTAGCAAGTATTTACCATCTGTCATCTCGCGTGTCAATCATCTGTCAAATATGTTTGTAATGTTTACGTTTGTTCAATAATTATTTATTGTAAACATGATCTCAGTTTTTTCAAGAATATCCTTAATCAGAATGACGAAGAATAATTAATTAGATACTAGCATGCTAGGCCCTGCGTGTGTCTATTGTGGCCACTATGTGGCGATTGGTGACCGCTGCGTGGTCGGGGTCTCAGTAGAAACTATATTTCAATGTGGAAATCCCTTATTATATTGCTTTAACAAAGTGCATTGTGCATTCTTAGAAATATAGATCCTACAGAAGCCCTGGTCGCGCAGCGGTCACCATGGGCCACGTAACAAAAAAAAATTGTCTGTCACCTGCTTTGCCACATTGCTTTATACTGCTTTCGCCAATTGCTTTTCTCTATTGTTCTCCCTGGAATTGTACAAACGTTAAAAATACGAACAAAACATTCATGTCACATTTGACAGCGACATAGATAAGGAACGAAACCATAGAGTGCAATGCGATATAACCATGAGACATAGATGAGATGACAGGATGCTTTTCTTATCTATGACAGGAGTCTTACAGACCTGGCCATTTAAGCAAGTACTTTACAGCCTACCTACCAAATTACACTAACAAAGTCACAAACACTTCCATAAAGTCATAGATATAAACAGGAAAGAGTAATATTATTATAGATGTATAATTCAAAGTTGATACAATATAACACCGTTTGTACAATTTCTTGGGAGGGCAATCAGAATGCATTAGTAGACATAACATAGGAAATAATAATAAAGAAGCAGCAGATAGCCTTTATAAATTGATTCTAATCCGCCTGAGTTTTATTGTACAAGCATATATTCCTTGGTGAAAAGACGTATTAACAAATGGCTCTTACTTTGATTAATAAAGTTTATTTATTCTAAAGTTATGTTTAATTGAATTTGATTTATAAATTTGGCCTCTATTTTCTAACCTAATATTACAACTAACTAATTTTAGAACCCTTTTCATCAACTGCAGGGTTTAAACAAAGAGTGGATTATATTTTATCCTTAAGACATTACATTCTAACAATCTATTACATTATATCGTTTTGTGGTGAGTGGTCGGTTCGATCTCCTTTTGTCTAATTTTTCACACTAGAGAGAGTCCCTCACTATATATAGTTAAATATATTTTCAGGTCCAGATATCTGCCTACCTAGACAATGTATTCGATGTGGCAGCCTTGATGGAGGATAGTGAAACCAAAACTGCCGCCCTGGAGAAAGTGGCCGAGCTGGAAGATGAACTTGGCCACGTTAGTGTTATATTTATTAAATTATTAATATTATTTAAATATGTATTTTTCCCAAATATTCAATTATTCTTTTACAATTTGTGCGATTACTTTGTGACTTTCCCCCTTTTTTATTTTTCTAAAAACAAATTGGAAATGGGAGATGTCAGAATAGAAATGTGTGGTATTCTATCCATTATAAAATCAATGTAATGATATGTATTTTTAAAAAACCTTAACACATGTAAAAGTGTACTTAGACATGATGGACTAGATAATGCAACATAATCTATTACTCATCATCATCAAAATCATTTTCACCCCCTTATCCTAGAAGGATCGGGAACCCAAAAGCACTTCCATTTTCATCTGTCTTACTCTGTTTCGATAACCAATCAAGGCCCAATCTTTTTATTCCAACTTAGTCTGGGACAAACCATCTGTTGCCTTTGGAGTTGCCAAAAAAATAAGTCTTGATATTGTTCCTTTGGCATTCGCGAGATGTCTCCAAACCACCTCAATTGAGATATTTCAGAAGTAGGGGATGCATGTCAAGAGTACTTCTCACTCAGTTAATGTCAATGTCACTCCTGCTCCCCTAAGATATCTCATTTAAACTGCTTGGATTCTTGATCTCTTTCTCTCTTTGACAATCTATATTGCGTAATTCAATCAGTTTGAACTTAACACTTAATACGGATTTCTTTATATTATAAAACACGAGCTTGTCACACCTTATCATTTTTTTCATCACAGCACTGTGCCTGAAGAAAGTAGCTTTTTGCCATTTTAAAAATTATGGTGGCTCATACTAACTACTCAGGATGATTGGTTGTTATTCAGGCTCACGAGCGCATGTCTGCCATGGAGCACGAAGCTCTGCACAAGCTGGGCTCGCTGGAAGCGGAGCTGGGAAGGTTGCGCGGGGAGAGGGACCAGCTGGATGAGGCCAGAAGACAGGTCATCGAGGAGGTAATTTAAAAAAACAGATCATTTATAGGGCATTATTGTTCATTCCATTTATGATCAATCACCCCTGACTTAATTAAGGGGTATAAGCTATAAGCGTCCCTTCTAATAACGCAGCCAAGCAGTTCATGAACTATACTGCATTTTCAGTTGTCGCACATTATAGTGAATCCTGTTGGCAAAATAAATAAACATTAAAACATCTAAACAAATATCAGATATCTCATAGAGACAAAGCTATTTTTTTAAATAAGAAAATATATAAAAAATTAATTTTTCAGGCGTATTCTAGTATATGTTAAAAAAACATTTTACAGATAAAGAATATTGCTTTAAAATAATTTTTATTTCTAAGATGGTGTAGTGGTACTCGAAGCGAGTCCACATATTAACATATATATTTTCATACAAAAATGCATATATATAACGAAATCCCGTTAATATTTATAACGAAATCATTTTTGTCCCGTACGAAAAAATGCCAATACATTTACGTAAATTTATAACGAAATAAAAAAATGATAAAAGATGAAAATATTATTTCGCACTTACAAAGCCGCGCCGCTGCATCTGCCGTATGCGAACGGTTTAATGGCCTTTTTGGCGTCAAATTTTGGCAATTCAAACTTTTTCTTGGGTTCATAGTAGGTTCATAGTCCCATAAAACCATTTGACATAATTCTTGCGGCGTTCACTTGGACATGTTTTACGTACGCATACGCCTCTAATATGTATTGCAATCCCAGACCCAGACAGCTGGAAAATACAAAAATTAACAGGAATACGCAGAATGTTGCAGTATGTACTTATTGGGAATATCAGTCTCAGTGTAAGGTCTGTAGAGTTAAGTTTGTTCCGTTTTTAACGCGATTATTGCATGACCGAACTGAATATTTACATAAATTCATTTTCGTTTGACAATTGTTTTCGTGTGAACTCGTCAATAATACAAATAATTCTTTAAAATACTTTATGGACTATTTTTTGTGTTTCTATTAACTATTGTTTTCGTGTGTTTACTGCTATGCATACTAGTGTAGTGTAATTTATTATTTAAAGTACATTTCATAATATTTTGTGAAACCTTAAAATGGCTTCAGTACGTGATAATTCCCGCAAAACTTTAACCATGGCACAAAAAATAATGATATTGAAAGACATCGACAACAAAGTGGACAGTAAAGGCAAGATAGCCGTAAAATATGGTATTCCGGTTTCGTTTCTCTCCACAATTTTAAAAAATCGGAAGAAGATTGAAGATGCGTTTGATAGATGTAAGGCGAGCGGTTCCCAACAGCGTGTACGGCCTGCCAAATATGAAGAATTGGAAGAAAAACTGTTCGAGTATTTCTCCCAAATCCGATCAGCGAATATATCTACTTCTGGTTTAATGCTTATTGAGAAAGCAAAGTCGTTGGCTCATCAGATGGGAATTGATTTTAAGGCATCTAATGGGTGGTTAGATCGCTTTAAAAAGCGACACAACATTGTTTGCCTCGCGGTTTGTGGCGATTCCCAAAAAGTTGATGAAGAAGAAGTTTCGAGCTGGATAACAAACAATCGGCATATTTGGGAGAAATACGACGCAAAAAATGTTTATAACATAGATGAAACTGGTGTGTTTTATAACATGATGCCAGATCGGACACTAGCTCTTAAAGGAGAGAGATGTCATGGAGGAAAACGTAGTAAGGAACGCCTGACGGCCGCGTTATGTACAAATATGGACGGATCCGATAAAGTAAAGATCACAGTCATCGGAAAATATAAAAAACCACGATGCTTTAGAGGCCTTACTTTTAGCAGTTTTCCCGCTGTTACTTATTGCCATAATAAAAAAGCGTGGATGACGCGGGAAATATTTAAGAGCTTTGCTATTACGATGCAGAGAAAAATGGCAGCACAAGATCGTAAAATATTGATGATTTTGGATAATTGTTCAGCACATTACGCACCGGAAATTGTTGCGCCAAATATAGAATTTCTGTTCCTACCTCCTAATACTACGAGTGCTCTCCAACCGCTAGATCAGGGAATAATACAGAACTTCAAAAGCCATTACAGAAAAAGTTTATTGCATTCCTGTATTATACAGGTAAACAATGGCTGTTCTGTAGAAAACTTAAGAAAATGGACGGTATTGGATGCATGTCGAGCTATGAGTATAGCATGGCAATCGGTAACATCTACAACAATCGCGAATTGTTTTAAAAAGTGCGGGTTTTCTTCGCTGCCCGTAGATGAAATTGACGCCCCTCAAGCGAGTTTAACAACGGGTGAAAGAATTTTGTTGAGATCTACAAGTTACGATGATTTTATTTCTTACGACCATGAAGTGATAACGTCTGCTTTGTATGTTCCCGCGCCTCGCATTACGGTATCTGAGACGAGTGATGAGGACAAAAATGACACATTGAATGAGGAAAGCAATGAAATCTCATTTGCTTCGTTACCGTCAACTTCCGAAGTTTTTCATGCCTTAGATGTTCTCCAACGATACGTATCGGGAAGACCAGAATTACCGGTGGATGCATTTTCCCACTGCGATGCATTGGCTAAAATAATTATACGAGACAGTGAAAGAAATGTTAAAACTAAACAAGGGAAAATAAACGATTATTTTAAGTGAACAATGTTAAAGATCATTTTTAAGTGAACAATTTTATCGATTATATTTTGAAGTGGTTGCAGCCGTTACCGGTAAGTACCTTCGTAATTTATATACGACTCATTTTATAAAAATGCCACGATTCAACTGTAAAATTTTTATTTTTGAATTATTTTTTATGTTTCATGCCCAAAACTATGTTTGAAGCGGCTCTACATTTAAACACAATTAAAATATTTAACCAAACAACTAAAAATATGGAATAAATGGCTGCCCCTGTATATGTACAGGTTTACCAATATGTACCTCATCTAAAGTTTATTTATCAGTTGAGAGCTTTCAAATTATTAAAAAACTTATTTTGAGAAACAAGTTTTCCCTTGACATGTACCAAAACCCGTTGAAGTGTTTGTGTGTTATCTAAAATGATTTGCAGGTTTCGACATTAAGAAGAGCTCAGCAGGATTCGAGAAACAGACAATCCATGTTGGAAAGTAAAATACACGAACTGGAAACTGTTGCTCTAACACTGCCGAGGGGAGCTTCAAGTAAGTTTTATTTTATATACTCCGACCTGATCCATTGCTGAAACTAATACTGCATAATGTATTTTAAAACATGCTCGAAGAGTGTGGTTTTGCACACGCACTCTTGGAATAATGGAGAGCTCGGCTCAATGGCAAGGGTGGTTCGAGACGACTGAAGCTCTCCGTTATTTTGCAACCTTTTGTACAGACTACAGTACAGTAGGGTTAGGGTAGCACCGGCGCCGATAGCATATGCGAGATAATGCATCATTTAATGAAACTAATTAAATAATTAATAACTCATTATATTTCATTTATGAGTTATTCATTCAATCAATTGTATTCTGACACCTGACACTTGTCCCATAAATTTGTCAATTTCTGTATGTAGGCATTCGGTTGAACAAAAGACAAATGACAACCCTATCGGGGCTCCTAATTGGTTAAAGTGAAGATTTTTACTTAACTCTTATTGGCTGTAGAATTCGCCAACCTCACTCGTGCTCGATATGACATTTTTGTTCGGCTGACAATTGACTTGGTATTTGTCGAATAACAATTAAAATCTGTTATATTTAATTGGTTTAAATACACTCGCTATAAACACTAAATGCACAATATCTGCACTAAATTCACCATGTAAACAAGTCCCAGAACTTCATTATTTCATGCCTCACCTCGCGCTTCAGGTACCCATACCGAACTGGGTGGCTAGTACTAATACATTGTAATCTATAAGTAGGTTGATTTTCAATTTCCGATAAATACTGAATCTTCAATGCCAATATAATGAAATCAAATTTCCTTCATTCATTCAGTAATAATGTTAAAACTTATTTTTTTCCTTCAAAGATTTCATATTAGAGTGTTTGCATTGAACATTTATGTATATCCTGTAGTTGTTCTATACAGGAAGTTTTTTTGCTACACTAATGATCGCAGTCTTTCAAAAAATACAAACGGTGTCTCAATTATTATAAATTTTGTGGAATTAATTAGTGTGGCAACAGTATAATAGTTTTATCTAAGTTTGTGTTTAACCCATCCTCTATGGTGGAGGGTCAGACCTGACCCAGGTGTTTGTAAAAATATGAATTATGCAATAAATATTTGTTTAATGCTTTATTCCTTTAAGCTAATCTTTTATTAAATATTTCCAAATAATTTGAGTCATAAATAAATATTATTGAACTAGATTCAAATGAGTTATTGATAAAATGGTGAAAATACACCTAAAAACTGACCCGGAACAGATCATATATTGTCAAACTCAGAAAGGAACCCCAATTATTGTTTTATATTTCCCTTGAATATAGGTTATCTATTGTTTTTCTTATTTTTTTTAAATATGTCAATTACATTTTTGCTTTCCTTATAATATTGTTGATTGCATTTCATATAAAAATGATGTATTTTAAAAATATTTTATTCATAATATGTTTATTTTATTTGAGTACATTTTTTTCTTATTTTTTTATTCTGTTTATAACAAATATTTTTATGTGTAAAATATAAGTATAATTAATAAATATAAGTGTATAAAATAAAAATTTTGAATTCAGAGAAAGTAAAATGTTTATAATCACCGTCACAAACCGGCAGTTGGTCGGTAGACAAGAAGATCATGTGTTCAGTAGATGTTTGTATTTGGTTCATGTAGGACATTATTATTAAACATTATTCGTAATATTTTTTATAAAAACTTAAATAAATTGGATATTTAAAATGAAAAATCTATAAAAAACCGAAATCTTGCGGTCGGTCTAAAATTACCCACCACCGCCGGACATGTTTTGTTTTGACCCACCGGGCTGTAAGGATCAAAACAAAAAACAATGAAATATACATCTTCTGAAATAAATAAATTACAAAAACAAATTTTTGAGTAAGTCTTTAACAGTTTTAACATAGTAATGTAATTCCTTTTTTTTAAATATATAATTTATTATAAAAACTATTATATAACTACATTTAGTCTACTATTTTGATAAATATTGCCATCAGCACTGTTTGTTTTAATTAATCAAACATTTACACTGGATTCAAATATTTTTTTTACAGTGGGGGCCATTTCATCTCACATGAATTCTCTGGCTGTACACGACGCTCCGCCTCCCCCGCATCCCCCGGCCCCCGCGCTGGCTCCGTCTCCACCTCCACCACCGCCACCCCCCGCCATCGTCCCCGTCATGGCTGCTCCCCCTCCTCCGCCACCTCCACTGGCTCCATACGCCCCCCCTCCCCCGCCGCCCGCCCCCGGGTCCATGCCTCCCCCACCGTCGGCGGACGCAATGACGATCAAGAGGAAGGTGCACACCAAATATAAGCTGCCAACGCTGAATTGGGTCGCGCTTAAACCAAATCAGGTGGGAGTTTTCTATCTTATTACACCTCACTCAGATTTTAAATTATTATATGTGTTAGTTTCTATCCAGTAGTATTTATGAGATTTATAAACATTGTTATAAACAGCAATTACGTGTTGCATGACAGGTGCGCGGCACAATCTTCAACGAACTGGACGAAGACAAGCTGATGGGCCGAATAGACTTCATCGAGTTTGAAGAGAGGTTTAAGATTGGCGTTGGCATCGGAGCCCTGGCCAATCAGAACAACTCGGACGTGGACGGTCTTAACTCTTTCCCCAGTAAGAGGTTCAAGAAGCCGGATAACGTCTCTCTCTTGGAACACACGAGATTACGGAACATAGGTATTATATTTTATCAATTTAAATGTATGTATTAGAAATTTTTGATAAGAAATTGAATGTGAATATTCTGTAAATCAAATATTATAGCATTGAAAATGAATGGTACCTAATTATCAAAAATGAGCTGAAAATACCAAATCATACTCCAATATTACAACTACTCTTTCACAAAATTTGATTGGTCAAAACATGCTATGTCATACTTTAGAATATCTATATTTAATTCTTGCAGCAATCTCGAGAAGAAAATTGGTTCTGCCTGTCGAGAAAGTAATCGTTGCCATCAATGCTCTGGATCTGAAGCAGTTGCCGCTTGAGAGTGTCGAACTGTTACAGCGTATGGTTCCCACAGAACAGGAGTCCAAGGCGTATCGGGAGTACGTAGCAGAGAAGAAAAACATTAACATGTTCACTGAAGAAGATAAATTCCTCTTCCAACTCACTAAAGTGGAGAGGACCTCGGCTAAGCTCTCCATTATGAGCTACATGGGCAACTTCTTTGACAGTCTGCATCTCATCACACCGCAAATACACGCTATCATCTCCGGAGCGTCCTCTGTCAAGAGTTCCCTGAAGCTCAGGAGTGTCCTGGAAATTATTCTTGCATTCGGTAACTACTTGAATAGCAGCAAGCGAGGTCCGGCTTACGGGTTTAAGCTGCAGTCTTTGGACACATTGTTGGACACAAAGTCAACCGATAAGAGAATGTCTTTGCTGCATTATATTGTGAGCACTATCAGAAGAAATTTCCCCGAGTTGCTCAATTTTGAATCGGAGCTGATGTACATTGACAAAGCAGCTCAAGGTTAGTGTCAATATAACTAGATACATTATCCTTTAGGTTTACAACTTCCATTTAGTTTTAGACTGGGCTAAGTAGTGATTGAAAATTTCCTTGATCTATTTATAAGTATAGTACAGTAAAATCCCGTTTATTCGAAGTTGAGGGGACCGAAAATCAAGAAAAAAGTTTGAATAACGATTTAGCATAATGAATATAAAAATTTCAAAAATTCAATTCTTTTTTACATACTAACTTTTTTCATAGCAACTATATACACAAGTAATTATATACACCTATATCCACACATTTAAAATTAACAAACAAGTTGTCAAAATACAGTGTAAACAAATCACAATATTATTTTTAAAGAAAACACTATTATAATGGACTATCTTTTTGCACGCCATTTTTAATAACGACATAATAGCCGAACTTGTCAACCCGCCATTTCTCCGCTGAAGTTAGCGACAAAAGTTTCCAGCGCTTTTAAAACATTTGTTTTGTGGTGGTCGCGGCGACATTTGGCACTCGCCTTTCAACGTTAAAGTTCTTTCTGTTATCATGTTTAATATTGTCGACAACTTCATTAATGGGGTCGCGTATTTTTCTGTTAATTTTGTTTTGGATAATATTTTTTGTCAATCTCTTGACTTAATTCAATTTTTAGCAACTGTCGGCGTTTTGTACTAGTTTCGTATTAGTGCTATTATCGAGAATATAAAATTATCAAAATTATAAAAATGTTTAAATTTAAATTGAATAAAATATGGAAAAGTCTAAGAAACGCAAACCACCCATTCGCGAATTTCAAAATGTCTAACACGTAAATATTAGAGAAAAACAAATAATGTTTTTTACATATAAAACAATGGCAATAAAATAATTAACAAGATACGAGAAAATCTGAGAAACGCTAACTACACATTCTTTAAAATGTCTTTACACTAAACTTAAATAGAAAGAGAAATGTCTGTATTAAAATTAATACAAATTAAATAATTTATAAAACACGGAAAAGTCTGAGGAACTCAACCGCGTACTAACGTTTATCCAACAAAATATACAAACAAAAATAATGATGGTAATAATACGGAACAGAAGATTGGCAAGTACTGACATTCGCAGCTGCAGCTGGGAGAACTAGAGAACTGTGTTACCTATAAGGGCGCAAATATAATATTTGCTATCTTTTTCTAATGTACAGAAAACAAGCGAGAGAAAAAGGCATGCGACCTTAAGTTAAAGCGTCGCGGTAGAATTTGAATATTTCAAATCGAGGATGCACAAGATATATTTGTCATCTTTTCTAGTATACTGAGAGTGAGTGAGAAAACAAACAATGAGAATTAACTTTATGAGTCGTGAATCGGTATAGGGGCGGAACTACCCATTTTGTTGGTCTTGGACTTTGGACAGGCACATCGCTTAGTGCATGTGTATTTTCCAGATTGCTGACATCTGACAAAAAAATCGAATTAGGCGAAAAATAGATTGACAAATTCATCTGATAGGGTCCAAAAATAGCTTCAAATAACAATATTCGATTTATAAGTACAATTTAGTATGAAAACTTTCTAGAGGGACCACATTCTGCTCTAAAACTTTGACTTGCGGCGAATTTCGAATAAACGGGGTTTTACTGTATTAATGAACATAATTTTTGCCCGCTCCAAATGTGGATAAATATGTTGTTATGCTGAAGCCTTAGCTCGTATACCCGACAATGCACAGATAGTAGCCCTCATCCTAAATGCACAACACCATATACCCTTCACGGCACCATCCCACCACCCCCTTTGTACAAATGTTATTCGGCATGTGAAGTACGCTCAAAGTATCCTAGTAAGCCCATTATTGTACCCTTTGAACCTTTCCTCTCTCCAGGCATCTTGTGTACATGTATAGATAGGCAACAGACATTCTAAAATATACATATACACTAAGTCCTCTATAATTTGCAAACTTTCAAAGATATGAAACATGTTTGTGTGACAATTATATCTAAATTAATTTAAATAAGTGGAAAATCGAAATTGCACTGGAATTTCAAATTTGGCAGCAGCGTACAGTAAAGCCGCGATATAACGAAATCCAAGGGACCAAAAAATAAAAATTCGTAATAACGAATTCCCACATATAACGAAATAAATAAAAAAAATCCTACTATATGTTACGCGCCGTCGCAAAAAAATGTTGCGCGGCTTCAAAAAAGATCGCAAATTCTGCAAACAAAGGAGTAAGAAGGCCATAGGGAACTGAATACCTACATATTTTTAGTAGTTTTGTTATTAAAACAGATAAGCAAATGGATAATCAAAGGAATTAAATTAAGAACAGAACCTATTCAACACCAATTGGAAGATATTTTTGTAAATTCCAGAATATTGCAAACACAAAACAATATTTTAATTGTGTTTAAATGTAGAGCCGCTTCAAACATAGTTTTGGGCATGAAACATAAAAAATAAAAATTTGACAGTTGAATCGCGGCATTTTTATAAAATGAGTCGTATATAAATTACGAAGGTACTTACCGGTAACGGCGGCAACCACTTCAAAATATGATACTACCAACCCAAGAAGAAGTATGAATTGATTTACTACCTTGTCGGCAGACCGCCGCGCACCGCCGAAAAGGCCATAAAACCGTTCGCATACGGCAGATGCAGCGGCGCGGCTTTTTAAGTGCGAAATAATATTTTCATCTTTTAACATTTTTTTATTTCGTTATAAATTTACGTAAATGTATTGGCATTTTTTCGTGCGGGACAAAAATGATTTTGTTATAAATATTAACGGGATTTCGTTATATAAATGCATTTTTGTATGAAAAATTGGTTTTAAGGACTAAATTTTGATTTTTTTTTCGATATACGTCATTTTTCGCTATATCGGGTTTCGTTATATCGCGGTTTTACTGTATAAGGTTAGTTTATGTCTCTGCCACTTGGTGGCGTGTAGAACACACGCTTTCAGTAATGTTTACAGTAGTCATTTGCAGTCTTCTTCATCAAGTGAGTGTGCTCTTCAGTGTATCTAGATTTTGTTCAATTAGTATGCAATTAATTTTAGCCCTAGTCTAATGTTAAGTACAAAAACAGTGGTTATTACAGTAAAACCGTATTAATTCGAAATTCAATATAATTCTAAATTTTCAAACACTTCAAGACCCAAATTGTCAGTTTCATATTTAATCAACCTCTTTAACACGAAAACCCCGTTAACATGTAGTACGAAATATGTAATTATCAGGCCCTCGCATCATTCAAAAGTTTTGAGTAAGTCATAAAAAATTAACAATGCGTGCGGTTTTTTTGACCACGTGAAGTGTTCTTTATGTATTTCGCGATATCTACTGACATGACATGTCGAGCGTACTTTGTGTGGAACTTCCTTTATGTATATATTATGTCGCGATAAAATTGGGGAATTCCGTGTACGCTTTTAGCAGTTGGCTGCATTAACGGTGTGCGCTGTAGAATAGAGATATTGTTTGCGCTAATTGCTTCTACTTGGATGTGTTTAAGATTGTTTTTCGCTTATTGTAAATTCCCCTTTCGATTCTTTATACTAATAACTGTGTTTGTATTGAAATGATTTTTTTTTAAAGATTAACTTTTCGTATTTATGAAAGATTGTATTTCTAATAACTGTGTTTGTTGTGTTAATAATCTTCATTCTCCTTGAATGACATTATTGTTAACTTATCTTATTATTTCACGTGATCCCGAGACACCGGCGGAAGTATGCGCTCATTTGATGTGGTGGTAAAATTTGCATTGCAGAAGTGCCAAAAAATGAGACAAGGAAAAATGTTTAAATTTATTCTTAATTTAGTGTTATAATTATTAGTTATTGTGTATTATATTTAATGATTGTTTAATTTCAGTAGCACATATAATATATTAAATTACATCAGTATTTTGTATTAGTATAATGAATACTGCGTTTTCGAGATGATTTCAGAAAATATGCCAAAATATGTATGCTTTTCAGATCGCATCACGAAATTTGTAAAATAATACTTTTTTTTTTGGTTCCTTGAATTTCTTATTAAAGGGGTTCCGCGTAATACGAATTCTATTTTATTTTGGTCCCTTGAACTTCTAATTAATCTACTGTATTACAGTAAATGCTGAATGCTTAAGCTAACTTGTATTCGACCTGTGAACAGATGCAAACGAGTTCTTAGAACGAGACTCATTTGTATGTAGATGAATTGTACTTTACAAGTTTAAACTTACAAAGGCTTTAAAATGAGAATTTAAAAAAATAACATATTGTTTTTATAAATTACATACTTTCATACACATTCACATTTACAATTTTTTAATTTCATTATTATTCGCTTCTACTACAGTGTCATTGGAAAATGTTGTCTCCGATGTCCACGAACTGGAGAAGGGCATGGAGGCTGTCAAGAAGGAATCGGAGGCACGCGGTCACACTAAAAGCTCACACAATACCATTCTACGAGATTTTCTGGCCAACTCCGAGGAGAAGCTGCGTCGCTTGCGCTCTGAAGTGCGCACTGCACAGGACACTTTTCGGGAGTGCGTGGAGTACTTTGGGGAGGCTCCGCGGTCATGCGATGCTAATACCTTCTTTTCGCTACTTGTGAGGTTTTCAAAGGCATTTAAGGTTTGTTTTTTGAAATTTTTGTCTGTGCGATTTTCTAGTTGAAATTATTTTACAAATCATATGTAGGCAAGAGTAACATTATTAGGCTGAGTGAAAAGTACCAAGATAAGGAGACCTTTGGGAATGCCAGAGGAGCGATTGCTGAGATCTATCTTCTTGGTAACTCCAGAGATTAGTCAGCAAGATGGGAAGACAGAAAAGCCTCATTGAGACTTTAAGCCCCCGACCCTCCTAGGATAAGGGGACAAAAATGATAGTGATTGTGACATTTAGACACCAAAGCTAATTTTATCAAACCGTAATTGTAAGTGTTTTTTGATGTTAACTGTTTCATGATGAAAGCTGGAGAACTGGTTTCTTGGTTTCTGCAGCTGCCTGTATTGAAATATCTATCTAGAGATAGTTATTGCAAAATTTTACTTGTGTCACGTGTGTTACTGTTAAATTTTTTAATACTTATAGGTAGTTTTGTAAATTGTTTGTAATTAAACTCTTTGTATTTTATGAAATCTCTGCATTAATATGTTATTTTAATCAGTTTATTTTTTTATCACGGATTATAGAGATTTTGCAATTAATTCTAAACCACAAAAGAAAAATATATTTACATAGTTAAATTTTAATCTGCTTATATAATATATATTTGAAAATGGTAATACAATCACAATATAATTAAAGCCATGTAAACTAATTACATTATTTAAATCACTTCATTTATTAACATTGTATGTAATATGTGACAATGAAAAATGTCTCATATTTTGAAAGAAAAATTCAACATTTTCTGACTCTTGGCTATTTCCCTCAATAGGTGGCGGACCAAGAAAACGAACAGCGACGCCGCCTGGAGTTGGCTGCGGCCACGGACTCGAGCTCGGTCCAGGATGCTACCAAAAGTAAAGTTGCGCAGAAAAAGCAACAGGTTCGTTTGAGCACATATATCCCTACTTTCATTTTTACACCCACCTTTCCCAAAATTTAACAATATTTATTGTAACATTAATTCCTTGTTTATCTATTACAGAATTGTGAATTATTGTTTGTCTGTCCTGAAGTAAACTGGTCACGTTCATATTTTTCCAATTCAGCTCTGTGTAGAATGGTGCTTAGAGATTTTGAGTCTAAACGCCTTTCTATATCTCTGTTGGTAGTGGCAATACAAAATATGAATAGGCTAGTTATCCAATTATTCATTTTAATTGTGTGGATTAGATATTTGAAGTTATTAATAACCTCCAGTGCTGTCAGTGTATAAAATAATATTCTTATTAGAATTAATCAGTTTTATGATAATAATAATTCTCCAAATAATAGTACTAGCTTCTAACAAGTGCCTCGCAACAATTTGTATAGAGATACCATAGTCACTACTACGCTTCTGTAGAATTGGATACTTCTCTTAACTACTACTTACACTATTGTAGAATTTCACTGTTGCCATATTTTGTAAAAAAAATAAAAATATTAACATTGTACCAAAATATAAAAATAAGAGGCAATCGATTATCTACATTTGTAAATATAATTAATTTTGACTGAATGTTTAACAATATCGGTGGTGGTTGATCCCTGACGGTAGATTCCTGATTATCCATCGTCTGTTGTAGGGTTGTGAGGGAATCTAATTATTTTATTGTACATACATAATATTTATACTCCTTTCTTTTGATGACACTTCATAAACGCCTTATTTAAAAATAAATCTATAAATATTGTATGTAAGATTTACTCATCCACATGAGCTACAGACATGAACGTATCATATTTATTTATTATCATATACACATGTTAAATGACACAATATATTATGCCGCTACTGGCTGGAGTAGAGAAAACTGCGTGATAAAAAAATGATACGGGAAAACCGATTCCTAAAACAGTGTTGGGAGAGTGATTTTTAACGTGAGTGCTCTTCATTTTTCTGTTTTTCTTTTCGAAAAAACATTGGATTGTATTCAGGCTAATATGGTAATATTTTATTACTACTTGTAATAAATTCACCTGATGTGTATGTATAAGTGGTTTTGTCAATTTATGAAACAAACGCAATAAGACATAAAAATCTTCTCTTTCTTTTCTTTTCAATCCATTCATATAACTATAATGGTTATCACTTACAAAGCAGTCATGGTAGAGTTGATTTTGATAGTTGTCTCACTGTCAACACGCACGTTTCACATTCACATTTATAGTTTCTGTTGCCTCTGCAAATATAATGCACAAATTTATTTACTCGACACATTGGATACACGACAGTTTGCAACTGAATTCAGAGGCGTTATTTCTTATACAAATTATTAGATTTCCTCGATCTCTCTTCTGCGTTGGATGATCAAGTGTCTATGTGTTGCCATATTATGACAACTTGTTGGTGTTGCTTTTTGTGCACTGCTAGAAGTTTAGTTACGCGGCCGCGGGACTTTTGCAGTTGAAGTTGCATCAGTCTTCACATTTCTCCCACAACTAGCGGGGAATAGATATTTACTGGCAATATATTCCTTCCCGTAAGTTCATTCACAGTTTCTTCTTCTTTTTTTTTTAACAAATTCTTTTGCTTTAATTCAGTGCTTTAATACAATTTTATTTTAATAACATTCATTAATTTCACATTTTTATTTAGCACAGTTAAACTCATATTATAATTTAGTGTATATTTAATAATGTTTCACTTTTACGTTGCTTTTTAATCAATAATATAATAATTCATAATACATATGTACTTATTAAAATGTCTATTTGAAAAGGTTTTCTATTGAGTCATCTTGTTCATTTTTTGTTCACTATTTTCATATTTGATTGTTTGAAATCATCTTTATATATGTATTAATTTTGCGAAAAAACTCTGAAATCAGACATTTAATTGAAAAATTACAACTATGTACATATTTTGGAAGATAAAACTGAATTACATACAATATAAACATATACATAAAAGGAATACACAAAAAACTAACTACATATTAACATAAATACAATGTATTTCATTGTTCAAACCTAACAAAATAGTACCTCTACCCGACCAACATTGTATTTATTTAGCATTTTGTGCACTATATGTTGCTTTTTGATAGTCCCCGTAGTTTAATAAACATTATGTCACTATTATTGTGTCTTAATTTATGGATTTAAAAAAAAAAAAAATTAATATAGTTTCTCATTTTCACATAAATTTATTTTGACAGTCTTACCATTAAAAAGTTGTTTCATTGGTCATTTTGAGGTAAAATATGACTATTTTTATTATCTATTTCTTATTTTTCTTCTATATTTATTTCTGTTTCATTTTGGATTTGGATTCCAACACTTTTAGATGTCAGACATAATCTGTAAATATTTTCTGTGTAATCAATAGGATTTTTAGTGCCATTTATATATGTAATATATACAATGATGAAAAATTATGTTTTCACACATTACAATAATCTATTGTCCAGGAGAAGTTTTCCTTACTAGGTGAATCTGCATTATATGAACAAAAGATTCATAGAAGAAAATGAAAATGCATCAGAATAAAAAATTATTAACATAATAAAATGACATTACTTCTTTAATGATATTATATATTTGTGATAAATACCAACAGTTTAATAATAATACAACTTTTAACATTAATTATCTTTTTTTCATCATTTTAATATTGTTAGAACGAAAATACCATACTGCAATAGATCTTTATAAAAATATTCAAACTGTTCTGAATTACGTATTCAAATACACATTTAGGTAGTGTTGACTTGAAATATTTTTATACTTATTTTTTATTTGCGACATTAAAATAAAATTTAAAATGTTTATTTAGTATGTAGGTACATATATGTATGTACATATATATATTTAGCTTTCCTTTTGCTTTCATAGTATTATTTATTTTATTATTAAAATGTTAGGTGTGCCGGAAAGTTCCTGAGTTTTTTTTTAGTTCATGTGGCACCCAAATACCTCTCTTCAGGCATAACAATTTTTTTTATAAATATTTTTGCGCTGTAGACCAAGGATATCAGTTTATTAGACAACTCTTAAATCATTCATTTTGAATTTGATTTCATTTCTGCTAGTAATGCTGCATCATCTAATTTTCATGAGTATAACTTTGAAAACTTTTCAATTGTTGACATGTACTCACATTTAGTTTATTACCATAAACATTACAAATGTTTTTTGTGGCAATGACAGCAGAATTTTTTAATGAAATTCATAAGCCATCAAACAGTGTAAAAAGTGTTTGGATCATAACTCTTTCGCCATTTTTAATGTAAGGGGCCAACAAATTAAAAATGATAAGACATACAGTCAATCTAAACATAAGACATGTTGTTTCAATTTGAAGGTCAGTTCATAACTGGCTGATGATGAAATCAACACAAAAAACTCAAGCACTTTCCAGAATACCTGTTATGGATATATGTACATATATACTTAAAACTTTTAAGACATATGATGATGATATAATTAAGTGTTCAGCACTCTCACAACTTAATTGAGTCAATTGACAGGTTTGTAGAAGGCAGGGATTATTGCAAAACCTTAATTGTTTCAGAGATATAATAATTTTATTGAAGTCTTAGGAATTCAAGGTTTTAATTGATTTCAAATGATATTTCAAAGGCGATAGAAGTAGGGTGGTTATAAAGTCAGTCAAATTAATTATGTTTTGGAGGAATTTTATCACAGATATAGTAGTTATGAAAAAAATTTAATATGATTATTTTCGTACTGGCATGGAATTTCCACTGAACATAATTTGAATATTGCGACTCCAAATTTAGACACGTATCCACTCATAAAATACTATGTATATTTTAGATTTATTATTTTCTTATGATTGAATCTACAGAATTGTCCTGTATAATTTATTATACTAATACAAAAGAATGCAGACAGTGCATGTGGTTATAGGGGAGTTAATTTTGCACAAGACTATCGATCAACATAATTTGAACCAGAGGTCAGCATAAATATTATGTTTCTAGCACGGTTTGCTGTATTGAGGCACTGCACAGCATGATGAATTTAAAATTTCTTCCAAAGTAAACCTTATGCAATATTTTTCTGTGCATTTCTCTTTAGGACGCCGTAATCAATGAGTTAAAGACCAAGTCACAGCTGGTGAGCGAGAAGAAGTTGCTGCAGCAGGATGAAGTTTACAACGGGGCTCTCGAAGATATTCTCCTAGGGCTCAGGAGTGAACCGTATCGAAGAGCCGACGCTGTTAGGAGATCGCATCGCAGAAGAATCAACTCGCACCGACTATCCAAGGGATTAGACGAACTAGATATCTAAATTGAGAATTCAAAACTACAGATTATACCAAAATCAAAATCTTTTTTGTGCGTCTGAAAAAATTAGACTGTATTTGTGATAACGTACTTGAAAATGCACAAATTTACTAATATATAATTGCTTATTTTACAGTGTATTGAAAAGTTAAGGTGTCCCAATTTTACATGACATTGACATAACTAAACGCAACAAAATTGTGTTGATTACGCACAAATTTTTACTAGGACTCGTGATTTTTTATAGGATAATTTTTTTTTCATTCGAATTATGTAATTTTGACAATGTATACTGATATATAAATTAGGGAATTGCAATATATTAATAGACATTATCGTAATGACAAACCTGTGCTCTATTGACTGATTTGGATAGCATGTTCCATTTTCCATGATTTCTTTTTATCGATTTTAATATATATTATTATCATAATTCTGAATTACAAAATGTTCAGATCTCATTTGTCAAAATATATTTTTTAATTCATTACAATTCTTTAATGCATTCAATTATGCACAGTTTTATGTTATTTTTACACATTTCTGAATCTAATTTTACTCCTCAAAAATTAGTAACTATTTTATGCAATTTAGTAACAAAAAAGCCCCTTTAAAATGTATTTGGGCTATGAAAAATTTCTTCATTTATTTAAAAATAGTTCCAAAAATCGAGTTGTCTGTAAAGTTTCGTCCAACTCTACGCTATTCGTCCTCAATTATAATGTATAAGAAACAGTTTTCAAGTAACGTTAATTAAATGATGAAAGTGTCTTAATTCCAGGTGTAGTTGTAGACTTGCAAAGATTGCTTTATCAGGGTATGCGTACGCAGATACACTGTACGCCACGAGTGGCTTACGAAATTAACTTAAGGTGGAAATTATCTTATTTTAAATTTACACCTCATTTTGTCTTTACCAAAATGAATGTTAGATTATTTTGCCTGTATGTATATATACAAGAAAATTTCTGCATATTGTGAAAATGTTTAGATTTAATCAATAATATTATATTATAAAGTTATTTTTATATATATCTTTTTATTGTACACTATTTTATGATATTTAAAAATGTGTTTTGTACAAAAATGATCTGAAGTTTTTTATGATTTGTATACCGGTTGTCACGTAACTAGTTTCCCAAACTTCAGATAAATCTATTAATTTTGACTGAAAAATGTTGTAACATTTTACCTTTTTAATTATTTCAATTTAGTTAGTTTAGTTGAGTTAAAAATTACGCAATTACTGTACCCCCGTATCTATTTCCTAGGGGTAAATCGATACCATACTGACACCATTGAACCTTAAACATTGTCTTCAACAAAGCGTGCAGGTGGTTCGTATTGAGTTGTCAAGTGGCAGCAAACAATTGAAATGTTGAAAGAGATAATGTGTTACACAATCTAGCATATTGAAAACTCAAATCATTTATTTCTTTTTACAAAGAGGGTCTATTATTTTTAATCAATTATATGCTTTCTTGTTTACACAGACATCTCATGTTTTAACACGTTGTCTGCCAGCCTTTAACTGTGAAATATCATTAAATGCAGTCTATATTTTGCTCAAACACACATCTGCCACAAAAACAGTAGATCGCAGGGGATGCCAGTGACAAACTGACGCAAATAAACATTTATGGAGATGGTCTATGATAATGCTCATATGCATGATCAAAAATAAATGTTTTAAATACATTTAATTTGTATTTAAAATAACACATACCTATGTTATGAATAATTACAACTTCACAATAAGTTTGTTCACAATGTTTAACTGTAGTATGTGATCGTTTCAAATGTATTTTTGCCACAATCACAAATTCATAAAATTCAACTAAAATTATTTCAATGATTGTCCAACGTTTACTAAAAAATTATTCCATTAATATTAATAAAAATTTGACTCTTTGAATTTGCTTATCTCCTTAACTGTTGATATTTTCCTTAAAGTTTTAGAACATTTTCTACTCAAAATTGAATGAAGAAGACTTCCCGAAGTTTGAACAACTAGCTACGTGACACCCCTGTATGTTGAGTATTCTTCATTATTATTTTATCTTAATATTGAGTTGAGCTTCATAGAGCTTCACTTTCTTTTATGGCCATGAGATTCACGGTGTTCATTTATTTTGAATGCAATTATTCTTCTAGTGCCTTTGGACCAAGATTTATTTCATATTCATAGGAAAGTGAAACTGATCAAATGTATAATGCTTTTGTTAATTTCCGTGTGAGTTTTCTTGCACGATACATATTGCGATTATTTCAAAGCGACGGTTTGACATTAAAAGGTGTATGAATTTGCAGTCAGGAATGTAAAGAAACAACAATACTACTAGGTTACCGTACTGAAAAACATTACTTTAGTAAATACTTTTTTCACAGTTTTTATACAAAGAAATAGGGATTGGCTGATGAAAGTAAACTCGGTGCACAGTTGTTGACAACCATCCACAAATGACGTATTTGTAGTTTGCACAATGGTAATACTGCGATAATCAACATGCAAGCAACTGGAACCAGAATATCTCTGGGATATTTGATTAATTTTTCATACAAAATTTCAGTTCTGTGTTTTTAAATGATGTATACATTTTACCTACATATCGATACCTTCAATTCATGCGATTCAATTATTGCCTGAAATTTTTGTATTATCTGTATATAATTTACATAATTTGTCAGAAATGTCTTGGAAATCGATTTTTTAATAAGTTGATGGGGCAAAAAACTTGTCTTGCACTTCTTCAAAACAAGCCAACTAGTTTTTGATCCTTCAAAAAATTCATCATGAGTCAAGTTATTTACTACCTGTCAATTTTTGTGTATTTCTTCCTGCTATACCTGCACATAAATTAGCTTAAAAATAACATGATTGAAAATATTCAGGAGAAACATGACTTATTATACGTAACAATGGTTTTATTCTAAATATATATTTTTTAATTCAAATTTATGTATTTTATGATCTTTAAAATTTTAATTGACGAGGCTCCGCTGTATTGTGTAATTTCTTTTAATATATAAATGATATTAATTTTAATATTTGGACATGTCATGTATTAGAAATAAAGTAATTTAGATATTTAATTTATATTTACATGTCATCACTATTAATTATTTATATCAAATAAATTTACATTCATAAATACAAATCGGTAATAATATTTTGTGGATTTTTTTTAGTGTATAAGATTATAAATATATTATTATATGAATATTTAAATATTACAGCTTATGTAGTATAACATTATATTACCCCAATTGCAAAAGAACTTTATTTGTAGGTATAAGTCTGTATATACATGTTTTGTACTCTTCCATGACGCAATATATCTCATTCTCGATGATGCAGTTTAGACATTTGTAATGTAAATATTAACCAAATATTATATTTTAATATGCAGTACATTTCACTGGATCCGTATATTGTACTGATTATAAATCATAACAATTTATGAAGTATTATATCACAACCATGCCATATACTTATAATGCAAGTTGACATACCATATAGTACTGTCTTATAAGTTATTTTTTTGTACAGAATTCTATCTAAATCAGATTGCCATTTATTTTATTGATCCATCTATAAAATATTAAAATCCTTGTACTATCCATTAATACAGATGCGTATTTAGGATGACGTTGATTCAGTGGGTACCAGTTATTGTGTTTAGGTTTATTAGAATCAAATACAGTCGATTCCGCTTAATTGGGACACATCGGGACCAGGAAGTTTGGCCCAATTAACCGAAACGGGCTTAAAATTAAATGACTAATATTTATCTTTAAATACGTAGGGCTCCCTTCATTGCCTTCCTGCATAAAATAACGCTGTAACCCGCCTATAATTTGTTTCTCTCCTGGTTACTAACAGACAGTTGGATATTAATCATAAACGTCTTCTTCATCTAATTTTTGATGTTTCGATTTAATGCCTCAACAATTGCATCCTCATTCTTTATCTTCATCGTAACGTATTGTCGAAAACTCTTGATAATTAACAATATAACTTTTAACATGTCCTCATTGCTCAAAATTTCAGAAATATCTGAAGGTTTAAAGATTTTATGTGGTGTTGGTTTTTATAGCTCACCAACTGTCAGCAACAAACTGTACCGCTTGCAAAAGAAAAATGTTTGCACTAACTCTCTGGCTTTTGTGGAACTTATTAATAAATTTTAAACTTAGTATTGTAATCTTAAATTTACTGTCCCAATTATGCGGAATGTCGTCCCAATTAAGCGATGTAAATTACTATTAGTTCCTTGGTTTGGTTTCTGTTCCTTGAGATTTGGCCCAAATAAGCAGCTGCCCCAATTAATCGACGGCGCAATTAAGCGGAATTGACTGTATATATTGTACTCAATTTTCAAAGAACGAAATCAAATATCATAACACATGTATTTGTCACTTTTTATTGGGTTATATGAGTTATTAGAATCAGGATATTCACAAGTAACCCTTTTTTTACAATATTTTCATAATAATTAATTTACAAATTTTTAAATTTAATAGTCTTTACCTTAGTTAAACACATCGCATTGTTTTAGCCAAAGTTATTAATGGCGCTAGTTATCGTTGGACATATTCAATTTTTTCTTATTATATTTGACACATTATTTTCAAAGATAAGCAGTTTAAATCGGTATGTCAGTGTATGATAGCTCAAAATGTTATACTGTATACAAAAATCTAGGTAATGAATTTTTTACAGTCTCGACTCTAGTAAACAAACTAAAATTAAATTACTATTTTTAAAGAAGCCATTTCAAAATATATTTGATATTATATTTGTTTTATGTATGTACAATAAATGAATGTGGGCATTAAAAACGGTAATACATACATATTACTATTGTGTAGAATGTAATTTTCAAATAATACATTTGCTGGATATTTGAATCAAAAATCTCCGAATACCAATATGATCACAATAACCGGTGCCTACTGCATATGTATTATTAGTGTAATAAAATTTTAATTAATTAATATCTCTATACATATTATGTTTGTTTTATTTTATTCTTATTACATGTGTACGACTAATTATCTATATATCATGACAAATCTATTGTTTACATGTTATAATCGCAACAAAATTAGGAATTTCACGCGTAAACTTGACATCACAAATAACATGTGTGCTTCAAAATTCTTTGTGCAATTTTAATAACATCACACCACTATAAAGTAGACTATCTTATAGTATTAATAAATCGTTTTATCGGGATCCTACGAAACTCAAAATTATGTGTTGTGTATTTTCCAAAGTAAGATAACAAATACTCTGAAATCGTGAGACTGACTGAAATTTGACTGCCTTTGATTTGAATATTTTCACAAAGCGAATTTATTTCAAAACAAATTATTTTGAGCATGTCCTTTCTTCACAGTTCATGTATTGACAATTTTATTGTCAAGTATTTTAATTATTTGACTACATTCTACAATATTATTATTTTGTTTGCGCCACGGTTAACCCATTATGTTAACCTTTGTTTTGTTGGTGATTATGTTAAACCATTATAGACTGAAATTCTGAAAACTCTTTAAAAACGAGTAATGCAATTTTCTCTTATTTGTAAACATCACATATCTAAGTTGCTCTCTCTGTACAGATGTACACATTTTTTACTGTTGCTTTGACATGCAGTAATTTATTTAAAAATAAATAAAAACTCATCTGAGTGCCTTTTTACTGAAACCATCAATGGTGAATAAGTTAAAAAACATTTGTGCAGATAATTTTTTTGTGATGTAAATCATATATACAATATATTTGAGGTCCAGAATCAAAAGCAATCACGTCCACTTTACTTGTTTTTGAGTAAAATGCAAAAAATTATTGTACCACAACTGCTACATTTTGAATCATATTAAACATGGTCAACCACAGGTCACGTGACTAATACTGTAGTCTTATTGGCTGAAAACGTATTTGTCTGGTTTTGAATTAATTGTCGATTGAACATATCTGCGATGAAGTAACAAACAAATTTTAAATGCGTTTCTATACAAAATTCAGCAATATTTGTCTAATTTTGACAGGCTAGTCTTGTAGACATTAATTTAAAAACTGGACATGTCTGATTTTGATTCTATATCTCACATATAGTCATAATTATTTCATGATTCAAATAAGCGTATGCATAAATTTACAAAATTGGTGCCACAAAGTATTTTGTACATATATAATATATATACATCCAGCAGGCCCTCTCTTAACCGATTCTATTTAATCACTAGAATATCTGCCTAAACAAATGGTGAAAATCTATACTATTTCATAGCTACACTTATTTTACTAAATAGAAATACGACATAACACTATGTATGTGTATCCATTTTTTATAGGAACATTGGTAATATATTATTATTACGCTTGTTCGTTGAATACTTGTGTATCAGACAAAAATATGTCTGGACTGCCTGTCTTTCCTCTGAACGGTGGGTTAAGAAGGAATCTCCTGTGTAGCATTATTAAAACTTATATTTTTATTGACAGTATTTTTAATGTCACCATGTATACCAATTACAAAAATAAAAATTTGGATCATAATAGACGTATTGCGCAATAGAATTTTGCAAATATTAAACTTTTATGCTTTTGGATCTGATATGTTTTTGTACATTTTGTAAGATTATTTGTGTTAGTGCAATAAATTGTTGTTTTTCTGCTAATAGACGGGGAATTTGAATTGAATATTTTTATCAAAGTAGCTTAAAAAAAAAACAATTTTTTAAATTGTGGTACTAGTTATAATCAGAAGTACATAATTTCACTATTGCTTTTACTTGTATTAAAAATGTAGAAACACAAAGAATAAACAAATTTATGAAATAGTTAATTTACAACAGTTTGCACATCTCTACATTATATCATTATATATTGTTATATTTTTTTTATCTTGTTACCATTATTTATCAATGTTTAATAATTTAATCTTGATCATAAATTGTTTACAGGTTTATTTTTATATATTTGTGTTTTATTCTAATACAAACATATGTATAATTTATTAATTTGCAAAGAAGTGATCTTTTTATTCCATATAATTTTATAAATTCCATTCCAATTTTTGACAATCGGAAGAAAGTGTAATATTTTGTCTCATCAATACAAAAACACTTAGAACATAAACATTTTCAGTAATTCATGTAGTATGAATAATATCATTTAATCTCTTGTAAGCAATAATTTGTATATTTATAACAAATACCATTAAATTTTAATAAAATGCATATAGTTGTTTTTATTTTATTTCTCTCTATCTTCATAGATATATTATGGAGCGCGTACACGGATGAGAGTTGTCTCGAAGACTCTTATTGTATAGTGATAGTATAGAGTTAAGCGCCACGTAACCTTTCGCTACTTTGTTTTCAATTGACAAGATGGCTAAGCTAGAGAGCCAAGCTTGACTCATAGTGGCCTTAAGATAACACTTGATTAATTTTAATTTTGAAAAACTTTTCTTATACTATGCTACTGAAACGCATAACGTAAACAAGAAACTTATGGTTAAAGTCAGATTTGATACAGAATTTGAAAGTTCATATTCAATAACAAATCTTAAAGAAGACCATTCCAGAGAAACTTCGGCAGTTTGTAGATGTCTTCTTAATCGTGGAATCTCTCTTAAGGATACCATCTTCAGAAAGTTCATCATAATTTACGACTAAATTTTATATTAACTGTGTAAGTTCGTCTTCTGAAGTTGTGATCAGACTCTTGGACTCGAGAATTGTAAACCGAGTTTATATACTTTTCATGTCTTTGCAGCGACTGTCAATTTCTTGATAAAACCTGTCAGTGCACTCCAACATTAATCTTTTCAATTCTTCATTCAACGTGAATGGTTCATCATTTTCTTCTTTTTGACGGTTCTTCTTTTCACTAAAGGAATATCCATCTCTTATGAAGAGATGGATATTTCTTATGTGTATCCTTATTCTTATGTGTTTGTTGCAAACTGCAGTGCTATCTCCACGATCTCATTGCTCTTGTCTTTCAAAAAGATCTTAAGACTTCTCATTTTGATAACACACTTCTCAAAACTGATTCCAACGATCTGTTGGTATTTTTGAGTGTGGTTTACATCTATGGCATTACTCTAGAAATACAAAAAGTATAAAAAGGAAAAATCACACACTACTGGCAAAAGCGTTTGCGCTGCTCCTCTGGTTTCGTCAGTATCTGTGAGATCACAAAGTTCTTCTATGGTATCAACAATCTTCTTGAAATTAGCATGTGCAGGTTTTACAGCTTGGTAGTGAGCACTCCATCTTGTATATGAAAGTCTCTTGACTGTAACTCCAACATTAGTTACAAGGATCGTCCATTTGTGTGTGGAAACAGAAAAAGCAATACATACTTTCTAATAATAATAATAATTGATAATTTGTATAGTACCATTTTTGTAAAAACTTTCACCTCAAGGGCGCTTTACACATAAACTGTTTATTGTTCTACAATTATTCTAAGGTCTCAAAAAGTTACACATTGTGTAACAGTAACAAAAGAATGTACACCACACAGATTAAGAGAAAGATTTGTACAAGGAAATCTTCACCTGGACTCTAAAGTGCACTCCAGTCATTGTAGAAGCATTGTCATACCCCTGACCTCGACACAATGTGATATCCAGCCCATCCAATTCAATTGCATATGCGAAAATAAAACACTTGTTTTTTTATTCTACTCGTTTAATTTATTTGAGAACAAGTTTCGCCTTAAGGGCATTATCAATCTAACAATTTGTATTTATAACTATAATGGGGGACAGCTATATAATTTATTTACATGAGATGAAAAGGGACAACATTATTCATTGGAATTCTGAGGATTTCTATACATTTTGAATGTTTCTAATTATTCAGTTTTAACACTAATGGTATTTTAATGTCATGAGTAATCTATAGAAAAGAGCAGCTATATAATTTTTATAATTTAAGAAAGTGTTAGTGTTGAAACTGAATGGTTACTTGGAATAATTAGAAACATTAAAAATGTTTATAAATCCTCAGAATTCCAATGAATAATGTTGTCCGTTTTCATCATTTTTGCGTTTGTTGACTGAACTAAAAAGTTTAAATACATATTAGGTTAATTTGTTGGATTGTCAAACAAAGTTGTTAAACTCATTTTAAATAATATTATTTTTTCAAAAAAGTGTTGTGAGCCCAAAAAATATATTTTATTTTAAAAATACATATTTTTGTCACCCCCCTCCACACCACTGGTCTTATGTATTTTGTGCACGAGTAGAATGACAGAGATGATACATATTAAATTACACTTTAAGTGCTTGTAAATATATAAATGGTTATAATTGTCCTAGTATAGCAAGTTATAAATCAATAAAGTATTTGGGAATAATTATTGATAGGCACATGAGATGGGATGTTCATTTAGATGGATTAGCTAAAAGATTACGAAAATTAATTTATATATTTAGAATACTTAGAAATATTCTGAATAAAAAGAAGATGAAAACTGTGTACTATGCTTTGTGCCAATCCATCTTGAGCTATTGTATTGATACATAGTTGGTGGAGTGCATCAGGTGTACATATATATCAAGTAAGCATTGCTCAGAGTAATACACCACTGTGACTTTTCATATCCTTCAGAGCCACCTTTTAGGGGATTTCAGGTTTTGGATTTAAGACAATTATATGTTCTGAATATACTAACTAGCTTTCATAGGAAAATAAGCACTCCATTTGTGAGGACTGAAAGATATTATCCCACAACAGTAAATAATCATAAAATCGTTCCAAGAATGAAAATTACTTTTGGTAAAAGATTATTCACCTTTCAAGCTCCCAGAATTAACAATCAAATTTGAAATAATATTAGAATTTTAAGTAACATTAAGGCTTTTAAAAGGGTGTTTCAAATTGGTTGTTGAAATTAGGTAGAGCAGATACTGTGAGTAAACTGTTTTATATTATGAAATAATTCTTATAACTGCATTTTGTGAGTTTTGATATTGCATATTTTCCTTTACCTTATATGTACTTACATTCTTTTACATATTGTATTGCACATTGATATTTTTCTCTCTCATTTTATATATATTTATGTTTACTTACTTGCCTTGTATGTTTTGTATTCTATTTGATTGTATTTTGCCTTCAATGAAGGTTAGGAGTTTGGTTTTGTGAAATGTAATTTGTTTGGCAATTTGCCCTATAACAGCCTTGCCTAGTTGGGCAATGCATTTTAAAATCTGTGTAAAATATATGTAACAAACTGTCTTTTTTTGTAGCTGTACAATGCTTATATGTTATATGTGTCTAAATAAAATAAATAAATAAAAACATCCCAACCTTCACTGACAAATATCTGAGATGAGATAACAAAGTCTCATCTGTGTACATGCACATTACAGTCATACCAAAGTTTCCAGCTCCATTACCTTTAAATGGAGTGAAGTCATTTATTAATGTCAACTCGTTTATTTAAAAAAAAACTAACAAAATCAGATATTTTTAAATATTGGTTTGTTTAACTACTGATCAAACAACCGGGCCTTAATTTTCAATTCAATTCAAAATATTTCAATTGAGGCAACTATCATTTTCAGTTATTAATAGTCGATTATACATAAAATAATATTTATTTAATACAAACACGAAACACGATTTCGAACATATCGATTTAAATGCGCGTCACTAATCAATTTACCTACTTACTATTTAATTAATTTTAAAAAAACTCTGTACGTCTGACTCTTTCTAATGAATTTTATCTCGAGTGTAAGAAAGAGAGAAATGTTTAAAACTACAATTCACCTTTGTATCTCGGTATCTGAATTTCGAATTAAAAATAGAGTAGGCTACTGTGCGGCAGGTGGCAGAAATTAGAAATAACTCGTTAAATAGGTGGCGCTTGACGCTACTGTTTGTTGCGCCGAACGATATTGTGGCGCCAATGGGAGCTGTCAAATGGAAAATCCATGTCGTTATTAAAACGCCCACTATAAAATACGCGCTGTTAACCGCTACACGTGCCCGCGGCTGACAGTTCAAGGCCCTCCCTCCCCCTATTTCGAGAATTATTGTTTATGTCCGATGTAAATTGTAAACATCGTTGTGAGCGCTCTCGAGCGGAGTGGTGCGGCGCGGTGATAGCGTAGTATGTACGAAAATAAAGCCAGATCCGATCGTGTTTTGTGTTGTGAGATGGAAGATTGTTCGGCACGCCCACAGAAATGGATGTAAATTGTGAATTTCACGAGGGCTGCGGGCAGGAAGGGCCGATCAGGTGTATATTTCTGTGCGAATTTCATCCGACTGCTGGACCGAGGATTACGTGCCAAGTTCCCGAGGGATACATTTCAAAAGATACTTTTGACACTGTTAGCCACTACATAATACCGAAAGTTCAACTACAGCGATGTACTCTGACTGTGTGAGTATTTCAGTACATATTCTATAAATATAATATATACCCACTGTTCGAACGTATCAAAATATTCGCGTGCGTTTATTTAAGCGTAACTCTTTTTGCTTTAATTGGAAAGTGTTCAGCATAATTTTCCCATTTGTATTCAAGTTTGTAGCGACTCCAGAGGTGATCATTGTGTGTTGTCTTCTCGACTTGAATAGATAGGTTGATGTAGGGTGACTACAATTAACAATATTAAAACCGGGATATCCATCTATAAAAGTTACCCTTTCGATCAAACTTGTGGACAATTTTATTTGCCACTTATATTAACATGTTATATAATATTTTTCATTTTTATACATTTCCTCTTTAGAAATATTAAAATATTTTTTATTTACATCAATCAATAAATATAAATAAAGATAATTAATTATATTTATCTGAAAAACTAAATATTTTTTATAAATGTTAAAACACGTGCTTGTGGATGCCCTTCCTCCAAATGACAACAGAAGTTATTCAAACAGATCAGCAACATTCCTTACATATTTATATGTAAATATTTGCATTAGACATGCATATAAAAATAGCATTGTGCTTTATGCAGGGTCAAATTTGTTTTATATTTTTTACACTTAAGATTTATTTATTTGAATATCTTCCATCAAAACATAACCATATTTCGAAGATTTGTAAACACTCAATGATCATATTTTCTAATTAAAAGTGATATATTTTTATAAGTGATGCAAAAAGTATTTTTTAGCTATTGAGTCAGTTGCTACTGCTGCCAACGTAGTTGATGCATTGAAATATTATTGTAGTATTGAATGGTGCAAAAAATGAATTAAGTTTTATAATCTTTTTAAAATAAAATTGAATAAAGTTGTCTAGATGTCCATCTTAAAAGGGTTTCTATTGGGAATAATGCCACGGTATACAGTATTAAGCAAGTACCATTTTATGTTCTTTATTTATTTTTATTAAAAAATAGAGATGCGTACACGGAATACGTGTCACATCAATATTCTTACTATTTTCAAACTAAGCTAAGCACTTGTACTATGAAAATAGGACTGACTTGATGGCCTCCTGGAACGAGGCTCGAACCCCCGACCACTAGATCACGAGCGAGTATCGTAACCACTAGAACACAAGCATAATTATATTACTTTTTTTTTTACTATATTTAAAACTTTGGTCAGATTTCACCTTATTTTTGATAGATTCATTCATGTATTCTGGATCTCGATTGTTGTTGTGTTTCATAAAACAATATATATGTATATTATAGTATAATATAACTAATTAACTGTTCCATATCTCGTCATTCTTTAAAATAGTTTTTTTAATCACTAGTTCGACAAAATCAAAATTTCTTTATATAACTTAAGGCGCGACTTGCAATAATAATTCATATTTTCGCGTTTTTTACGAAAATGTGGGTTTTTATTATTCATTTAAATCAGAAGTTATTCAATAGATTAGACTTTTTTTCAATTATTACTTAGATTGGACCTTCACATTAATATAAAACTAATAAACTGAATGTTATTTGTCATAATTAAGACGATACAAATATTATAAGAAAGGCCGCAACCATTAGATGCATTTTAGGCATGGTACGAAATTGAGTCAATACGATAAATTAATGCATAAACGAAATATATTTTCTTATAATCTTGAAGCCAAGATTACGGAGACAAATCTGTAGGAAACCAAATTAACAAAATGTTAAAAATGAATAGAGTTATAAATCATTCAATTCGCAGTACATTTGATGAATTTTTGACGTTTTTAAAATACTTTGTTTTAGTAAAAACATACGTTTTTAAATAATATACTATACTTACTCACATGCTTTGAGGCTTCAACTAGCTTTAAAACTAAGTTTAATATCAGAAACACAATAATCATTTTTTAAATAATATATTTACAGTCTTATGAAATACGATATTATTAATTATATCTCACACTGTTAGAATGCCGCTGTACTCGGCCGCGGTGGTCGTGACATCCACGTTCCGATAAATTTTAATTAAATTTGCCTATAAAACACATTTTAATACAAATTTTGACTACAATATGAATGAATATTATACTTATTCTTGATACCAATTGCTTATTTTTGTAAATTGTATGGTTTTGGGCTGTTTTTATACGAAAACAGATTATAATTTTGATATTTCAACATAAAACATGCGTCAACCGATCGGTTCGTTTTAGAATCTGACAGCACATGCACGGCTAGCGCATGCGCGGCCAGCGCATGAAATCCATTCATTCACAAGGTTCAACGTGAAATTTGCGAACCCGTGATTTTTTTTGTTGGATTTGGTTCTCATTAAAAGTCAATAATATATTATTATATACATTATTATTCTGAAATTACTGCCTTCTGTGACTCAAGATGCCTAAGGTCAAAAAGTATCCATTGACACGCTCTAGGAAATGTTCCAACAAAATTTTAAATGGTTATAAATTTCTGGACAAAAATCGCGACGTAAGTTGATAATTTTTACCATTTCTATAACAATTATCTATTTGATTTAACAATATAAATTACATAGTTCAATATACATATATTATGTAGTGCAGATAAATTATTTTTTATTGGAAATACATATCCTTAAAGATAAATAATTTTATCAAAAGAATTATACATGACAGACCTGTGATTGATATAAATGTATTTGTTATAGTCATATAAATGAATAAACACGTATTTTAATATTTTTAGACATACAATTACTGATAACTAAATAACAATAATAATAATATTATAAATTATTTTCAGGATGTTCCCGAACTGAGCATTGAATGTGTGGACTCGTGTGAACTTCCTAAATTGGATGGCAAAAGAGTGGTCGACATACACCAATTCTTTTCTCAAATTAATCAAATTTACTCCCACAAATCGATGTTTGGGTGCACATGAACGAATATTGAAAGAACATAAAGTTTTATTTCTAAATTCAATTTAAAGTGTAATATGTGTGGATCAAATTTTGTTTTGAATACGTGTAAAGAAAAAACAACGAAATTCTGAAGAACGATAATATGCTCGATGAACAACTAATTATTTAACAGTGAATAATAATACTTTTGTCATATTTTCATTTATATTTTAATATTAAATATATATGTAATTTATTAAAACAATAAATAAATATTAAAAAAAAAAACAGTTTCTTATTACAACCGGAGTATGATTATTATATAATATTAGCATAAATAGTTTTCTCTTCACAAATACAGCTGCTTCAAAAGTTATCAATATTATTTATCAGTATGAATTTACGTCAATTTTTTCCTTATAAATCGGGGCAAAATTGTAATATTTTATAATCATATGTTTATCGACACAAACAATGGTTTTTATCATAAACATAACAATTCTTAGGTGAGAACTTTAACAAATTATTTAATTTTCGTTTGATAATTTCAAATGGCAACACATATGTATTATGAATGTTGAAGAAATGGCTATTTTCTGATAGCTTTATTACCTAGGAATTTAAAAAAACCAACAATTGTATACTTATCCTTTTCTATTGATACCTTTCACTCTATCAATATTTACGTAAACAATAACGCATTTTTATGTTTACTCGATATTGTAAAAGAATTAATTATTAGTCTCGTCTTGAAAGGGTATGCAAAATGCAAAAATATCTCGAAATTCAAACTGAAAAAATGAAAGTTGCCTCTTAATTCAGAACATCATAATTGAATGGAATAATTAATTTCTTTAAAAAATCTGATGGCCCTTTTTTGCTGAAAATCGTGGATGTCTGGTCACCCTAAGTTGATATAGTTAAAACCAGTTTTAAGTAGGTACCAAATTTGTAAATGTCAATTCAGAAGACTGAATTTTAAATGGAGTCTTATTGGACACTGAAAGTTGTGTCATTAAAAATAAATTGGAGAATGTTTAAACTGCATTCTACAAATCTCGAAATATTCTTATCAGATTCAGGCACTAATCAATATAAATAGATCAGTGGTTTTAAATCTTTAGGATATTTTTTATTATGATTTTTTAAAAACATGTACACACATACAATACACGTATATTGAAAAAATAATTTCAATTACTTCTGGAATTGAAAAAATAATAATTTTATATCTTTTTAATTGTCAATTTAATTTGTATTAAAAATACTACAGAACTATATTTTGAAATTTCAAATATAAATTATTTATTCTAGGTTATTTTTTCATGTTATTTATCATTCTACATTGTATAGATCGTTTTGTGTGTCCATGAGTATCAATCTATCATAATATGCCTTTTTTTATTTCTTACTCACTTGTTTTACTGCTCTGATAATTGTATCTATCTGGACTCTGAATACATACATTCTTATTATTGTAGTATGTATAACTCAATTAATTTAGTCTTAGGAAAACCCCGCTTGACGCAATTAATTCACCCCGTAATTACCTCACTCGTAAGTGAAATCACATTAATCAAACACAAAAAATAATGGGATTAATATTTTTCATACAAGTTATCAGAGGATAAAAATATCAAATAATTAATTAAATGATAAACTACTTTATGTAAAATATTGGAGCAATGGTGTTTGAACAGAGCTTGCCTTTTTTATTATAACATATAATTTTTGATAGCTGGCGATTCCTTTGGTTAAATTTCAACCAAGCTTTCCATATTCAAGTTAACATCAAATATAATTTGCTTTGCGAGCTCGATATGATCAAATGCTCGCTTGAGTTTTTTGCAGTTAACTTCTTAATAACCTCTTCTTGCTTACACTTCTTATCATCTTCTGTTCTTCTAGTTGTAGGTGACAATTCTTGCTTAGCTTTTCTGAAAGGGAAGGCAAAAACGATAAGAGCGTTAACTGTTTAAAACAAGAAATAGTATAATTTTCCTTAAGCGTGGTTTTCCTGTATTTCGATGAGTTATATCATAAATTGAGCATTCAAACCTGATTAATCCGATCTGGAATAAGCCTTTTTAGCTTCTGTCGGCTTCCGGAGTGGCAATTTCGATCATTCAATCCCAGTCAACCTCGGCATGCTGATATAGCTTTAAAAGTAATTTGGTAGCCATGTAATAGAAAAAAAAAAAAAAAAATTAATAATATTTGTCTCTAATTATTTTGCTAATTTGATTTTCACATTCTGTGACGGTATTATTGAATTTACAATACGGGAGTACTTATTATAGAAGATCAGGGCCATCCAAGATACAGCCTGTTGTGCGGCTTGTCTGTTTGCTCGACCATTTCAATATCTTTGATGGATAATTTAAATATTTATTATGATTGGCAACTACAATACGAGGTCCATATTGGACATATCTATGTTAGTCAATGAAAACTAACAACTGTAAAGCTCTCATTAAAATAAAATAATTATTATAATTAATCGGCGACGATTTGTATATCTACTTTTCAATTCAATTTTTAACAGGCAATGAACTTTTATTAATAAATTTGAGAAGTGCTTTAAACACAGCTAAAAGTAGAACTTAAAAATATATTTATATCTTTGGTCTTTTTTTTAATGTGGCCCTCGGGTTAATTGAAGTTGGATGGAGATAATACTGTTGATGTGTTATGTTGGAAGGCACATTGGAATATGCAGTCTTGCAAATTGTTTATTATCTTAAGCAAGATTATTTTATTATCTTATTAAAATACATTCAATCAGTCACTTCTCTGCAACACCCATCGATAAATAAATTACAGTATCTGTTTTTCGATCTCTTCGATGTAACTGTTTTATTTCATATTAATGTCGTTTTATCATATCTCAAACAACAAACTCTTTTTGAAATCCAGAGTCCACAGAAGAAACAAATTACAAATGTTGCGAACCGTGTCAATAATAATTTAGAATTGTGAATGTTTTTGAAAGGGCGATTACTTTATTTTTTGTTCCGGAGGCAAGCTAACATTCAGATCAGTAGCCTCGTGTCCGTGCCGTGTCCACTTATTCTATTAACATCCACATCTTAAGCGATGCAATGCGCGAAAGTCAATAGCAATTTAATTTTATTGCAGAAATAATCAATTGGCTTTAGTTATAACACAATAACAGATTAACCCGCGATAAAATCATCTTATGTGACATTACCTAGACATGGAGGGGCCCCTCCAAGGTTATGAAGGAGAGGGCCTCGCCTCCTCGCCTGTGTATGCTTAACACACATTTCCCCACTTCAAAGTAATTGTAAACTGTTTTATGCTATTAAAAATTTCAATAAAATAAATGGTATTACAAAATACTAATTCCTGATGGAATATTTTAATTCAATTTGATTTTAAATCATTCTCACTCAGATATTCAACTCAATTCTGTTAAAAAAAAAAAATCATTAAATATATAAATATATATATAATGTCACATAGTAAATTAAAAGCCACTTAAAAACCAATTAATGTAAATCGATAAGAATTAGTAAGTTTACATAATTTGAAATGAGCCAAACTTTGTACTATAAATGCAACAGAGTATTATATTTATCACAACTCTTTCAAGAGGTGCAGCCCCTTCATGAATAGATGTAAATAACTACTTTTTAGTTATTATTAAGTTGATGCATAATTATCCTCCGATTAAAAAAAATTATATTGTATTATTATATTGTAAATTATATTGTAACATAACCAAAAACGAGAACAAACTCAAAACACATTATGTGCAATTATTATTTGGGGGCATAGTCATTATCAACGTTAATTACTGCTTCCCATTTGTTTGGAAAACGGTCAATTCCTCGGGGGAAGAAGCACTGGTTTTTTGAGGCAACGCACAATTTGACATCCTCCATCAACTCATAGACTTTGCCAACTTGCCAATTTTTCAGAGAACAGTTGATGTGGTAGTCGAGTAGTAGAGCTGATGGGTGAGCGAATTCCATTCAACATGAGGGCGAGCGTTGTCATGGTGGAAAACGATTAGGTTCTTTTTGCTCGGGTCTTTTCGGCTGAATTGCAGTATAAAGGTGATCTAGTTGGGCCAGGTACACGTGGCTGTTGATGTTGTACTGTCTTTGGTCATTTCTGTCCGGGATTCGCCACTCCTGATGCTCACCATTGTCATTCCACCAGTAGCGGTGGCGACAAACGTCACGAAAAAAACGGCATATAATTATGCATGAACCTAATAGTTGTTATTTGCGTGATAATACTAAAATGAATGATTTTCGAGTTATTGACCTTTAATGTGAATAATGTGATGCATTAATCACAACATCACTTATTTTCTTCTCCACAAGTCGCAAATTTTTTCATCTTTCATATATCAGCGCTTATAATATGATGCAATATTCGACAAACGTCATCAGTTTTATTTATGCCAGTACTATAAAATAAATTGTGTTGATTTTTTTTATTTAAGTTATTTCTTATATAATTTTTTACTCATATTGCATATGAATTTTTAACGACATTAATGTTATTACACAACATATTCTTTTATTTCATATAGTTCTCATATATAATTCAAAAAAATATTTTAAAAATATGATGAGCACACTCACTGATAATGTTGCCGCAGTAAGACATCTCTTTCCCCCTTGTTACACCTAGTCACGCTGGCTTGGCTAGTTTACACCCTTCTTTGTTGCACGGATTACTAATTGAACAGCTTCTTATGTCTGTTTGCATCGTTATAATCCGTCACTGTATTAAAAAAGTAAAACAAATCATTTTTATAAAGCTTAGGCCTCGTAGTTGCAAATGTCCTATTGTTTTAACATTTTGAGTTCATGGCCACTGCATATATAGCTAGCCGATGTACCTGGCATTGCTTGGGTAGAAAATATAACTTCAAATACCCTTGAGTAAAAATTTCACAAAGTTTCTAGAAACTCCTTCCGGAACCTTAATAACCTTTGCTAATGGTCAGAACCCGGATGTATGTCAGAAACGGTTTTTCCTCCTTGGTTCCTTCCCTGAACCTCATTGTGACACATCATTATAGTTTCTCATCATGAGACATGCACGTGAATGAGCTCCTTTCCCTCATGCTTCGGCGTGAGCTCTTTCTCCCTACTACGCAATCTTCCCTCTCCATCCAACCGGTTGAGGCCGCCGCGCGGGCCACAGATGTCGTTATCTACCCTCCACATACATAATTCTTGTTGTCATACATCTTTACTAATAGTCAGAACCTTAATTAAGCAATTCCCTAAATTTCAACCCCGTATTTCCCAGACTCTATGTTAGCCTATGCTATCTGCCTTGAAATGTTATTCCTAGTAAGTCCTTTACTCTACCCTTAGAACTCTTGCCAGGCATTACGTGCCTATAAGTACATAAATAAAACAAATATATGGACAATCTAAAATAATTGTATATACACTTATTAACATGCTTGTTGATTGAAACACTTGTGTAGTGATCCAGTGGCCAGGTGTATCAGCCTCATTCCGGGAGACCAATAAGTTAGTCCTATTTTCATAGCTCAAGCATTTAGCTCAGTTTGTTATATTAATATGACATGTATTTAAAAAAGGATACTTTATGTACTCAAAAAGGCATTTTAATTATTTTTATAAACTAACTCAATGCTATTATTACCTGCTATCTATCGTAATATTATATATAATGTATGAGATATATCACACCAACTAATAAGTTAATTACTTTTAATAACATTCGTTATACTATTTTATTTAACACAATCATCTTGTCTTATGTTTATGGCAAATAAGCTTTGTTCAAGGGCTCTCTTTTGGGCCCACAACGTGAAGCTCCCACCACATATTCATCCTTGTCTATCACAAATCACACGACACAGCGTGTGTGATAACTTTACTGCGTCAGCAATCAATAAATGGCTGGAACAATAGATTTTAAAAAAATGTGTCAGATAATTTGTGAGATTTTTATTGAATTGTTAAATTGTTACAAACGACGTCCGGCGGATTGCTCGCAGCCTGACATGGCACTTAAGGCTGGCTGCAAAATAGTGTGAAGAGTGTTGTTGATATAATTATTATCTATTGGGCTTCAAGGTTGTAGATAAATGATTGTAGGTTGTAGACGGGCTAAAATTTTATTTCACGTAATATTTAAACACTTTAAGGTTTGGCAAACAGCTTAGCTCACCCTCGAAAATGTCATACTAGAGGATTCTCATAAAAATGTGTGAAACAAAAGTGACCAATCAAAAATGTCACACTCGTTACCATGGTGACTACATATTTTATTCAGTTACGTTTTGACACTTTTTAGAAATTTACGTCTTGAGTGAGAAAAAAGTGTCATTTCATATTCTGGTAGATATAACATATTTGTGAATTCAAAGCCTACACGATACCTACCAAATATTTTCATTAAAAAAATAATACATACCTAGTACCTACCTAAGCAAAATACAATGCTAAGAAATCATTTTCTAACAAATGAAAATTTCAAAAATAAATGTAATATAATTTTATTCTTCCTTTCCTTCTCAATAAACTGTACACACAACTCACTGGATTTTTTTTGTATATATGTTTGTTACGTTAGATGTTGAAGCCACTCTTCCGTCTATGATTTGATAGACGGCATCAATTTGTTCCTCGATTTAGGGTGGCGATTTATTTATTGCTTCTTATGTGTGGCAAATTTCTCTATTCATGCTCGTGTACTGAATGGAAATTGCCGCTATCATTACTACCGCACAAACTGAACAATAATGTTTTCTTATTATTAATTTCTCTAATTTAATTGTTTCAGGACCTATTTAAATTCAAAGATCCTCGGCTTCCCGGTCAGGATAGACAACAAGAAGTATGCGAGGAACGCCTTTTACTTCAACTTGTGCTTCGTGTGCGATGCCTGGGCCAGAACGGTGCATTACGAGCCCGTTGTTAAAAAGCTTACAGAATATTTGGTATTCATTGTTCATGTTCATTTTAGTTATCTCAAAATAGAGGGATGTTTTTACTATCAAATTTTGTGTCCGGTCTCACAGAATTGTTTCTTTATAAATATATATAACTTTCTGATAAAAATATTATTGCAATTGTATTAGGTGACGTCAGCCTTTTACATTGTCACTAAATAGATTACCTCGAGGCGTGCTTAATATTTATATGTACAGAAAACCTCATTTAACGCAATTAACTTGGCGTGTAATTACCTTGTGTTAAGTGAAATCACATTAATCAAATACAATAAACCCTAGAATTAATTCTAATTATTTCATCATGATGTGGTTGGAAAAAAATACACTACATATAAAAATAATATTAGAGGATAAAAACATCAAATAATAAAAAAAACAATACATGAATTTTTTTTTATTAGAAGATATAATACATTTTTAAACATAATCTGTAATTATACATATATTTCTTCTCTATGAGAGTCGAGACTCGTACATAGAGAAGGAGTATATAATTTATGTGTCTGCTAGTCTGCGTACATTTTGTATATGTTTATTATTTTTGGTACTTTGAATTCTATGAAGAGTTTGACACTTACCATAGATAGTCAGTTTTTTTTTTTAGAATTATTTTTTTCATTCTTTGAGTAATTTTTAATTGTGATATTGAAGTTGTATATGCTCCTTCCCGTTCAATAATACCGTATTGCTAATGTGACTGTATAAATGCGTAATATATTATTTTTAGATTTGTAAGTGATCAGATGTTTTTTAAAAATATGTAGGCAGTTTTCCTTATTTTGTTTGTAAGATTAATTATATGTTCTTTCCATTTGAGTTTGTTATCTATTATTCCTAGGTACTACGTAGATACAGTATTTTTCTTCAATTGATGAACATTGGTCACAAGAGTCTTCTTGAATACAGGCTTACAATATTAATTGCAGTGTTATATTTCTATTGAATAGCAAATCGTAGAAATGTTTAAACTAATTTTTTGCAAAATATTGGAGCTTAACTTTCTCATTTCACCATCAATGTAATCAAATACTCGCTCAGGTTCTCTTGCAATTAATCTTCTTGTTTTTGTTCACACTCCTTATCTTCGTACACATGCTGTTGAATGAGATTGTTTTCGCTTAGCTCTACTGAAGAGTAAACAAAACAAAAGTAAAGCAAAGTGGGAAATAATACAGTTTTACAAGTGTTCAATTGATTTTCACGCAAATCGAATTCGCATTGAGCGAGGTGTTCTATAATTGTACACTTTAATACCATAGTTGTGCATAAGTTGTACAATTTTATTATTTTTCATTTTAATTTCTTGACAAAATGATTTAGTTATTCTTTACTTCAAATTTCCATTGTACCCATATTTTGTTTTTTTCTGAATTAAGTTATGGTTTGTTACTAAATTTTGATGACTTTCAACGAGGAATTACCAATACAAAATTTAAAAAGAACACCTATACAGGGTGTAACAGACCTAGTCCACAATATTGTATGGGTGGGATACCTGACTTAATTGCGATTCGAAAATGTTCAAGGATTGTTCAACCATGTCAGAGATATAAGTAATTCAAAAAAATCGTAATTATGCGATTATTTTATCGAAATTCGAACATCCAGACTATTTGTTGTTAGATGATTTAAGGCCTGAAGCAAAGATATAGGTTAATAATGGATAAATTCTACAAATATTTATTTCAAAGTACGTGGACTTAAAGCTTAACATGTTTTTGTAAAAATTTCAAACAATAATATTGTCCGTAACGGTGCAGAATTTACACATTTGAACATTTTAGACTGGTTATTTATTAGAATTTACACACTTGAACATTTTAGACTGGTAATTTAGTCAGGTATCCATCCACCCATAAAATATTGTGGACTAGGTCTGTTACACTCTGTATATATACCATATCACCCTTGCATAAAATATGTTTTTCTGGCTCATCCCTCCCCACCTCTGAATTATTGTTGGGTAGAGTTGTTCGTAAACTGAGAAAATTATTCCCATACGAACTAATGTAAAATGGAATAGTATATTCCAGACCCTCCAAAAATCGCTCTTTATTATCGACTTCATGCTTGAAATCCTACACAAAACAATAAAAATCCATAGTCTTAACTAAAAGGGAATTAGAAGTACATAATAAATCAAAAATAATAAATATAAAATCAAACTTTATTCCAAATATCTTACATGGGAGAAAAGTATTAATATTTGAAAGTGGACTCCTCCGCATTTTCTAATGTTGCAGAAATGAGACATGCCTTCATGCTGCTCTAAAAAAACAGTTTAATTGTTTGTAACTTGAGGTTCCATTGTATATTGTATTCTTTTACGTTATATATAAAAAAAACTAACTGCCGCTTAAAAATGTATCAAATGCCATGTGAAATACTAGAAAAACTAAAAATGTCCTATTTGTTAGTCACAGTACTCTACATAGTAGGCGTGAATATGCAAGTTGAATAATAATTTATTCTAGAACGTCATTCTTAACTCGGTATATAATTAACCTAAAAACAATCTTTGTCTTTTGGATATAAACATTTTCAGTTTATGAATTGCTAGATTTACATTGTGTATCTGTTATTTCATTATTTATGTATATACATATTTTGTATATTGATTAACAAAGAGTGTTGCTATCCCACACCTAAATTTTAATGTTTAATTTGTATTGAAATTATGTACTGTGAATATTTACCATATGAGTGTGAATATTACTTTAATACTTGGTGTGAATACTTAATTCAGTCAGGGCTATAAATAGATTTTCTGTGATGGGTGAATATTCATGTAGATATATGCATAATAAACATGTCTCTCGCGTCAACTCCACCGAATGCAAATACATATCACAAATTTATAGAGAGTTGTCTATTGACTTACATAGTTTTTATATTTTATAACTACAGTTAATTCTCGATTATCCGGGGCGGTTAACTAAACAAATTAATACAAACTAAAATTAACCTTTTATTTAAAATATGATAGCAAATAAGTTTGTTTTTTGCAACATAGGGTCATCAGCAACAACACTATCTTTCTTTTGCTTCAGGTAATCAAGTAAGCTTTCAATCCAAGCTTCAAAAGTAAACACTGAATAAGTGCGATCAAGATCGCCGGCCCAGCCCCCAAATAACAATTAGTAAAAAATATATATGTGAATATTGCGACTTCTTTCGGATGACGTGTTCGCAATTTTGCCAGTTTCTGTTATTATGTACAGCCGAATGCAAAATTATATTTTGCATTAAACTTTGTTTGCACTGCGTTCAATTAATCAATTTGTTAATAGGCAAATGCAACACCGCTCACCATTTTATTGTTGTCATTCAGATACAAATTATCACAAAAATTTCTCTGTCGGACAGGATTGGCTAATAATTTTACTTCTATAATAGACATATTCAATTTCATGTGAATTCATTTCACAAACAAATCAGTTTTGAGATGTTAATTATTCTGTGAAAATAATGCACTGTACATATACAAATTAATATATATATATATATATATATATATATATGTATGTAACCTTCAGATAAGTCATTCAGTTTCATAAATTCTTTTGTCATTGTTGAGTTATGAATTATTTGGAGCATTATCGGAGAATACAAATCACTTACAGATGTGAATTATTTAATTTATTAAATAAATATTTATAAATGGTGGTGAATTTATTAAAATAACAGATGCAGTGTTTATTATTGTCTGTCATAAAATTTTTCATCAATCTTTCTGTCATTTCTCCGATATGGGATAGTTTTATTTTCTTCTTTTTAATTTGTGTCATTAAAAAATGTATGGAAATAAATAGATAAACAACTACATAAATCCGGTTTGGGCCACACACCATACATACACGCGTACATATGTATCTTTGCACATATATGCGATACGAGCTGAGTAAACATCAAGGGACCAATATTGACTGAAGCCGTTAGTGAAATTCAAAGCTACAGATATCTCTTTATGAAATGTTGAATATTGAAATGTCTGAATACATAATTAATGCTATCTACATACATTGTACTTTCAGTTGATGTCAAATTAAATAGGTCAGTGAACTGATAATGTGCTTGTTGCCGAGTGATTCTTTGATAAGAGAAATGTGCTCACTCGCTAAAAGCGCCTTGCATTTACTTCCTCCGACATTTCAGTATCTTCATCTTCACGAAATGCTTTTTATAATAAGATTAATACTTTTATCAGGCCGTTTATTTAATATTCATCCCAAGGTCACCTTGTGTAAGCGGGTATTCAACTCGAGAGTCCTTTGTGTAAATGCGTAATCATAACGTAACTCAAGAACCTTTGTTTTGCTGCGCATGCCACACGCTCTGTGAACTGCAGTCAAAGTGGATTTCTTCATTGACTGCGGTCGGCCACCAGTCTTTCCGTGTCCTCCCATGTCAATCCCCTGTCCTGTAGTTCCGCCAAGTACAAACTGTATATACATAGTTGTGGAATGTTTGGGATGCCGGGTTCCTACTAGTGCATTTGAAAGGCACGCTCGGTTTAGGCTTCCCACATGCATCCGTATCCAAGTCATGTGAATCTCCTTTTCTAGATTACAGAGGTTATTACTACATTATCGATAAGCAGATATTCAGGATTCAATTGCACTTATTCTGTCATTTTTAATTGATACCCAATATATTTTTACAGTTAATAATGAATCAAATAATTATTTTTACGTATAGATTCAAGTAGAAATTACATTAATTAATGGGCTGTGATATTCTTCAGCTATCCATGGAGGTGGAGAGCGAGTGGCTTTCGAAGCAATCATCCTCGGGGGATGCCGGCGCTCTAGGGATGCTCATGAGGCAGGTCATGCAGGACCTCAATTGCAGGAAGATGTGCACACTCACAGGTTAATATTTCTTATTATTTTTCCAACAGAATAAATACTGTATTCTTTATGAAAATGATTATTTTAAGCGGATGTAGGCGTGAGATTATAACAGTGAGACCATTTGTGTGTTAACATTTTTGGACTAGCTTATCTAAATAAAAGTTAAATTAAATGTATCAATTAGAAAGATATACAGGAATATTCAATTTATCCAAAAAATATTTTTGTTGCTACCGAGATTTGAACCTAGATCCTTTCCTATCAGGGAAATTAACCGATTACACCACACCAACGTAGTAAGTTGATGATAAATTTTCGAACTTATATGCTGCAGTTTTGTCAAATTGATACATCTATTATTCCAATTTTTTTTTTAAAACTCATTTTTTATTGTTAAAATCTCAAATGCCTTTGAGTAAGACGCCAGAAATTAAGTCAATTCCTTTTTATTAAGTTTTGGATAAATTTTGATAGGAAAGGATCCAGGTTCGAATCCCGGTAGTAACAAAAATATTTTTTCGATAAATTGAATTTTCCTGTATATCTTTCTAATTGATAGATTTAATTTGTATTAAAATACCACAGAACTATGTTCTGAAAAAACTGCAATGTGTTCTCCTTAATATTAATAAAAGTAAAATTGTTTGTTGAAATCTCTGTTGAGAAATTGGATCAAATATAGTGAACAAAATATTGCAATACATTATAATATCTAACTTAATGGCAGATTCTTGAATGATTTCGCCGTCAAGTTTATCAAGCAGTAAGCAATAATCTCCGGTTCTTATAGAGGGCACAACCACCACCCATCTGACCGTGGTCAGGGTGAGCTCCGACCCCGCCCCCGTGCAGGACCATCAAGTGCCCGTGTTCCTCTTCAGTCGGGACACCTTCGTGCCAGACCAGTGGGACCTCACCACTAATCAGGTTAGCTCGCAACACGTACATTCATTATATCATTTTCGCTTTTAAAGTATGTGCGGGGTTTTATTGGTTTATTTGTAATATTTCGAGATTTAAAAATATTTAAAATGAATTTCTTGAATAATATTACTAATTCTGTTATTCGAATAATAGTACCGGGTCTTTGTATCAATAATTTTGTATATACAGTCGATTCCGCTTAATTGGGACACATCAGGACCAGGAAGTTTGGCCCAATTACGCGGCTTCCCCAATTATCCGGAGCGAGCTTAAAATTGATTGATGAATATTTTTATTTAAATACGTACGGCTATAAAATAACGCTGTAACCCGGCTATCATTTTTTTTTGCCTCCCGGTTACTTACAGGCACAGTTAGATCTTAATCATCGTCGTCTTCTTTATCTAATTTTTGATGTTTCAATTAAATGCTCTAACAATTGCATCCTCAGTCTTCATTCTCATCGTAACACGGTAAATTGTTATTATTGTAGAAAATTATTGATAATTAACAATAGAACTTCTTACATGTCCTCAATTCTCTCATTGCTTAAAATTTCAGAAATGTCTAAAGGTTTGAAGATTTTTTATGGTGTTGGTTTTTATAGCTCGCCAACTGTCAGCGACAAACTGTATCGCTTGCAAAAGGGACATTTTTGAACTAACTCTCTGGCTTTTGTGGAACTTATTAATAAATTTTAAACTTATGTATTTGTAATCTTAAATTTACTGTCGTAATTATGCGGAATGTCGTCCCAATTAAGTTCCGTTCCTTTAGATTTGGTCCAAATAAGTGGCTGCCCCAATTAAACGGAATTGACTGTATTACATTATTACATCTAAAATAAACTATTTAACAGTTTTCTAGTCTGATATAATTTTCATTCTAAGTTAAATCATCACATTACTTTTCAAATTAATTAAAATATCAGCGACTAAATAACAGCTTTGAATTTTTAGGGGAGGCGCGAGCTAAGATGTTTACTTTGACTGTTTTCTCTCCAGATTCTTCCGTACATTGACGGTTTCAACCACGTGTCAAAGATAGCTGCCCTGGCTGATGTAGAAACCAACTTAGTGAAGGCGTGCGTGCAGAACCTGGTCTACTATGGTGTGGTGACCTTGGTTCCTATCTTCCAGTACTGCGCAGTGTACTGCGCCACGCCCAAGCTGCGGCAGCTAGCCCTGTGCAAGGGTCTGCAGGGGCAGTGCATACATTACTGCTCTCGATCATGTAGGTTCACGACATTCAAACTTCTCAATTATTTAAAAAGTATGTAATTTTTATTTTGACTTTGTCACATACACAATTTTTGAGTTAATATCACTACTAGTTTCGGGAAGAACAGTCCTTCCCATCTACGGGTGTAAATTGAACTAAATTAAATACAGTTGGCGAATTAAAGAACATTGACGCTGTCTGAAAAAGAATAATTTTTCTGAATTCTCTAACCATATCATTGAAACCAACCATTTCTTCGACAGCTACGATCTAAAATGACTCCACTCGGTATCATATAGGGGAATAGATTAAAAATCTTGAAATGATAGAAATCCAGAAAAATTATAATTTAAAAAAAACATTAATAAACAATATCTCATTTTCAAATATTTCATCGATATTATCGATGTTTCCAAGAAACAATAAAGCCACTCCCACCCTTACATACCCCACCGCCTCATAGCCAACTGTATTTAATTTAGTTCAATTAATACCTGTAGATGGAAGGACTGCTTTTCCCAAAACTAGTGATATTAACTCAAAAATTATGTGTGGGTGTAGTTCAAAGTCAAAATAAAAATTATATATTTTTAAAATTAAAATGTTACACCACAAAGTAACTGCCTCAATATTCTCAATTATTTACTATTTCAATTATAAAGTTAACTTTTTATTTATGACATTCTTCTTCTTTAAGTTCATGACTAGCATGTCGCAGTCACAATAGAGTGCCACCCATCCCTTGACTTGCCCTTGCCCTTGTTGTCCAGTGTGCCAGGCACTCATCTGCCTCTTGCAAGTTTGTCTTGATATTATCCGTCCATCTATGTCTTGGTCTTCCCCTCGATCTCGATCCTGTTGGCTTGTTTATGAGGGCTTTGTGCGTGTTACGGGATTCATCTGCTCTCACTACATGTCCCGTCCACTGCAGCCTCCGTGCTTTTACCTTTCTCAGGATAGAAGTTCCAGGTTCTTTAATTTTCTCCATTCTCTGATTAGGTTATCCTATATTGGGCCGTAAATCTTGCGCAAGACTTTATTTTCCTACAGGTCACCTTTTCTCTTGCGCTAAAGTGAGAGACCAAACATCACATCCGTACAGAATGATCGGTTGTATCAGTGCTGTATACTCGTACAGTTTAGTCTTTAAATTTTATGACAAACTTTCTTATAACATTATTTATTTCTCGTTTTTGTGATTTTAATTATTTGTTCATACTTTTAAATAGTATTGACATTAATATTGATTAACCTATTGGTCCCAAAATAGTGTTAGTGAGTGAAGACAACAGGTTATTTATTACAAAATAGAGAGACGTGCTCTGCCACAGCACAACCTAACTTAACAAATTAATGCAAACATATATCCAATCAGACCTATTCTTATTTTAAATTATTCCCTAGCGGCCATAATTATTACATATTATCAATATGTCCGAAAGGTTTGCTCGTCGTCCTAGCGGTGATAATTGTTATTATAAATTTATGTATCTTCGATTACACCATGATGGGATCCCGCATTTGTAGCGTACATATAGATATAGATGTGTTTCTAAAAACACAGGGATAAAATTTGATTACTATTAGTTTGTAGAAATTCAGCTGCCAATTCATTGATAATTCCTGCCATTACCTGTCACCACAAACTTCATAGCATACTCTTTATGGTGAGAAAACATTTAATTATTTTAAATGAGTTTGTTTACACTAGTGAATAATTTATTTAGCTCATAAATAAGATCTTCCTAATTAATCTTTTTTAGTTGTTCATTGTTAAACTATCTAGAAAGATCCGTCAGATAATAAATGTTGGTCAAGTTTTCTGGGTGAAATTATGAATATATTTTATTCTCCAGCTCGGCAGCCAGCGTCGCTGAAGAGCATCCTGTGCATGTATGCCGGTATGAGTTACGGTACTACAGTCAGGGATCTTTGTATCCGATACAATCCGCAGGCGCTGGGCATCAATGAACGGAAGCTGGTGCAGTTCGGGTTGCTGGAGGGTCTCATCAGGAGGATATACAAAGTAAGCCATATCCTCGTGCTGTCTTGAAAGGATTTTTTTGTCTTCAGTAATTCATTCTGGTCTTACAGAAATCTATCTTTAGATGTAAACCAATTCATGACTTGTTCGATTTCTTGATTTGTGACATGTTATATCAAAAGTTGGGAGAAATATATTTTTTTAGTGTGTCATCTCCCATCAGTTTTCTTGTTCTAGCGTATCAAAGATCAACTTTTATTTATTTTATTTCTTCCAAAAGTTAAATCATAAATCTTACCAGACTCGGACAGATGAGGTTGAGGGTAAATGAAATTGAGTTCAGTGAGCTAATATCTACACATTTAGTTTCCATCAATAATCAACATTCCTCTCTGAATTTGGTATTTTAGAACTACACTAAAGCTCCGTTAATTTTGAACTCACGAAACCAAAATTTAAAAAAAAAATCAAATTACGAATAATGAGAACATTTTTTTTTAAGGTGACATTAGAAAGAAATTTTAAAAAACACGTCGCTGTCAACATCGTGATTTTTATACTGAAAAACATGGCGACTGTCTATTGTTTTAGCTTTTTATGTGTCGAAATGTTTATCAAATAATTAATTTCTCCCGAATAATAAAGATGTGTGGCGATTCGCCAGTGCTTGACGCAACAAAGTTACGGACATTTTTAATTTGATTAGCGGTTGAACTCGCCTTTTCCATCAAAATTAAGAAAGAAATTGGAATATTGAAAAGCCCGTGACAAGTAATGAAAAACTTTTAAATCTTCATATTTCGTTGAAGCTTTTTCCTGCTGATTTTATCTTTGACATAAATTTTTGTCAGTTTTTAAAATAAGTTCCATTTTTCAAATGGTCAGATGTTCATGCCATTTTAGAAAGCGAAACACCAAAATAATTTGATTATCAAATAGGTTGTGTATATATATACAAAGGTTTCAGTTTCTTTATTACATTAAACAAATCGCAACATTTCATAAACAAAAAACCTGATATATATATATATCAATAGAACTGTTGCACACAATTCATTTATAAATTACAAAATTCAATGAAAATTGTTCAAATTATTTTAATTAGGGGTTACATACAAGGGTTAGTAGAAATATATAATTCGCAATGCGCCGACAATTATTGTCGAAATAACAACAAATCTTATTAAATACACTGCAGAATTTGGTATACATAAATATGGTATCACTCAGTTCGGCCGAGGTCTTGCGAGTTGCGAGCTCTAAGCGCGCCGATCTATAGCGATAAGGAACAACGCTATGATTAACTATGGGGTGGAGCTAGTTATAGATGTTTACGAAGTGATGATGAATGCGTAGTTGCGCAAGTTTGAATTTAAAAACACATGAATAAACGAATTACGTAAACAAATTATTTACTTTGGGTATTAAAAATGTATAAGAACTATGAATAATAAGGTTTTACGAATTATCAGTAGAAATTAATATGAAATGTTATTTTCGGGGCTAAAATTTTTGAAAAAATTGTGAATTACGTGAAAATACAAAATATGAGTACACGAATTGACAGCGTTTTACTGTATTACTTTTATCTTTTATACTATTTGAAAAATGATGTCATGTTGTTGGGGGGAGAATTATTAATTAATGCTTACCTAAATTAGTAAGCACATATCACAACACTTATCTCCAACTGTCTGCCCACCTACCTCATGACTCGTCGGCACTCCAGTATGTGTGCAAGTATATTATTGTGTGTGTGGGCGACCGTCTAATGAAAAGTTTGTTGAATGCTTCACATATTTATGACAAATTAGTGAGAAATAATTAATATTATTTATTCTAGTCATATTTGAAATTAATATCTGTTTTAATGGTACATCTACTGATACAATTTTATTCCTTTGAAATTTAACTATGAGGTTAACCTGCAAATGAATAATTTCAACCAAAAAAATCTGTAATTTTTAATTCATTTAATTGTTAATTTTTATAAATTTATTTTATTTCATACAACACAAGACGGCAGAACTATCAAATTAGTTCTAGATATTATACTTAATTTTGAATTTAAGAAAATTAATTTGTGATAGATACGTTTATAGAATTCTCATAAAAAATATTCCAACAAACTCCTTGATATAGGCTCCAAATAACTTTATATGTATCACAAATAGATATTTCACCAATTCTATTGTAATATAATGGTTTAGTGTTTAGTGTGGGTCCACTTGAAATTATATTTTATCTACAGACTTTGCTTATCTTTTGTTTTGATAAAATATTTGTATTACATATTACTATATTCTCGTAGTTTACATTAGATACATGAATAAATATGTAATTAGAGAGTGGAGTGCTAGATAAGGCAAAAATAAATATTAACACTAGATATTTTCAATGAGCTTGATGTAATTTTTTTATGTCGGTTATTGGTATTGATAGGATTTTGCTAATTTTTCAATGAACAGATCAACAGATTTCGCTAGATTCATGTTTTGATTAATTATGAAGTAATTTAATTTATTTCAATACATATATATGTATACAGTGGAACCTCGATTTTAAGTTTTTGAAGGGACCAACAAAAAAAATGTAACTTGGGGGTATTAAAAAAACAGATTATTTATTTTTTATTAAAAAAATCAATCAATAATTTTGCTGCATGTTTTGTTGTTTTTAAATAGTTCTTTCAATATGTATTATAAATTAAATTAAAGGTTTCTAGTGGTACATTGCTAATACTAGTAAAATATGCCTCATGGCATTGCCTTTTGTAAGAACTGGGTTTATGGGATGAGCAGACACTTTTCGTTTCTGTGACTCCACTATTTCATCAATTTCCACTACGTCCGATGTTATTACGTTGGAGTCAACGTCTAAGTAAATCTGCAAGGGTTATTCATAAAATAAGCCATTAATGTTGTCTATACTATTTTCTATGCAATTTTTATTGCTTGTAAAAACAATAAAACAATGAAACGTATAAATTACGTAAGTATGAGAATGAAAAATGCATATATACAACAAGCAAACGACCAACACACTCTTGGCTCTATGGCGGACTGGCTGAATGAATTTCACTAAATTTTAGTCATAAATCGCGGGAAAGACAAACGTAAAATAGGGTTTGTAATGTACTAAAATGACATGGGACTGCAGAAATAATATGCAAATTGAGGGAAAACGTGAATTCCGGGCATAAAATCGGGATTCTGCTGTATATTTAAAAAAATAATAATTAACTTTCCTATAACCAAGAGACCTATGGTCTGTTATGTAGTTGGAATTTTTCATACCCCATCTTTAGCTAGTTTTATTACCATATATATGAGTTGTTTATTTCCAAACCCCTCTATAATCAAAAATGAAAAAAATGTTTATTGGAATGCGGGGTTTTACTAGGAAAAATGATACTTGAGATTTGTTCAAATACTTTACCACAAATAATAACATAAGTAATAGAAAAAACGAAACATGTTTAAGTTTTGTGTCAAAACCCTCTTGAGTACTTAACTTCCAAAATAATGAAACTGACCAAGTTAGTTTTTAGTGGTATGCGACTGGCTTGTACCAATAAAGATTAGATAATATGAGTGGCTAACACTTCTAAAATACATGTGTTGAGTTTCAAACACCTCTATAAATGGCTAATATATTTGAGATTATTTTTTGTGTTTCCTGTTATATTGATGCATACACCTTATCTTCAATATATATATATATTGAAGCATTTAGATGAAAATTAAATTTTTAAAGGTTTTTCGTGATTTCTAGGTTTTGTTAAAAATCCGTTATGGAGAGATTTAAAAATAAACTATTCATATATGCAATAATACTACCAGATGTAGTTAAGCAGTCAGTGCGATACTTTTTTAAAATATTTAACAATCTCAGATTTCAGTTATTTTTATATAATAGTATCAGATTAATAAATAGTTGCCAATTGAATTGTTTGAAATAAACTTAGGTAAATATTCTTTGCTTTTTTTCAGTATCCCATAACAGTGAACTGCGAGGGTGCGGACAGATTGAGCACAAACGGTGTTGCCGCAAACAAACAAATTCATACGGGACTCGTTTCTCTGGATGAGATATGTTGCGTGAGCGGCGGCGCCATGTCGGCATTAGAAGAACAACTGGAGAGGGATCGGAATGTTGCCATGGTGTGGAAATAAAATTACTGTGATGAAATACAATGTGTTTCCTACTCGGTGATAGAAGTACCTACCTACTGTAAATTACAAAGAATAAATAATCTAAACATATTGAGTACGACCTCTGCGATATTTTAAGGTCATTCTGAAGTGAAATCGTTCACTCTAAAAAAAGATCTCAGGATTGTGAAAAACTGAATAATAATAAAGAACATAATACAATTATTCCCAACTAAGTGTGCCGCAACATTTGTTGCGTAAAATTAAAATGTCTGCTAAGTAGACTACATTTTGCTCTAATTGAATTGAATTCATTTTTACTTCAGAATAAACTGATGAAGCATTATAAAAATAACATTATTAATTGTTATGGAACATGCCTGCTGATGTGTGGAATTTGTTTACGCTTCTATGTTTTTTCTATAATTATTATAAAGGTTTACATCTGGTTATTTTTTCAGATGAAGTACGCATGATATGTTAATGTAAGAGTTTGAAAAAATTTATAAGTATGCAAGTGTTCATTGTGCTGCGAAAAATGTGAAAAATTAAATAATTTGAATAGTGTTCCCGTGACACCAAAAAGGTTGGGAACCACTGGCATTATGTATTTCTCATTAAACAATATACATGTACAAAAAATCTATAAATCTATATAATGTTTCTAATGAAAACACATTTTTGTTGTGAAGTTGCAATTTCAAAACATAGTTCTGTGCTATTTTTAATACTAATTAAATAAATCAATTAGAAAGATCTACAGAAGAAAATCTATTTATGTATTTTTTCCATATATATTTCTAATTAATTTGTATTATAATGTTTCATTTTTCTATGGATTGAAATCTTTTGAATTAATAAAAATAAAATATTTTTGTTATAACTAACTTACCATCACGCCGTTTCTCCACGGGGGTAGGCAGAGAAGATAGAGCGCCATGCTCTTCTGTCCTGACATACGATTCTCGCCTCATCCACATTCATACATTTTCTCATACAAGCTCGCCGATTGTTGATGCTTCTTTGGGGGTTAGGACGGTGGTTAAAGAAATATTGTTTGCGTGCTGAGGTGTTTATTGTGATGGATATGTGACAATGAAGATAGATGGGAATGAATATAATAGATGAGGGAAGACGTAGAAAGTGTGCGTAGATTTCAAAGTGAAGCGAGTCAGCGGTCTCGCTTGGCGCGCGAGGGCCGGCAAGACCGCCGTTGTGTAACGATGAAACTGGAGAGACTGCTTGGCGATGAAATGCTTGAGCCAGACTTGTAGTGGCAGCCAACCGCACTGTCGCTAGCATTGACGCCGGCTGAGATGGCAGTGGATATGAATTCTGATCGCTACACTTCTAACAGAACCATCCTCCAGTATCTGATTTACCTGATCATGCCAAGTCTTCTGCGGACGTCCTCTATTTCTGGTGCTATCTCAACACTTGCTTCATATATCTTTCTTCCCATTCTCACATTCATCCGTTTCATATGATCAATCCGCCTAAGTGATCCTTTCTTAATCTTACTCATTTTACTAACATCAGCTTTACATTCTTTTCTTATTTCTTCATTCTTTACTCTGTCATAAATAGATTTGCCGCATATACGCCTAAGCGATCTCATTTCTACTGCATTCAGTCTACTTTTGTTCCTCTTCTGCCACCTCCATACATCAGTGTCGGTACCAGGACTCCATTGTGTTATAATCTCTCTAATTAGATTTTCATAACCATATACATTTTTTAATTATTTTGTGCTGTTCATTTCAATGCATAATAAATGCTAATCAAATAAAACAATGATACGATTATTGATAAACAATATTTGTCTTTGAATAAAATAACAGCAGGGTTCTTCATCGCTTGTATTTTTATATAAAAATCTCTGTGAGTGTTAAAACACCAATTAAATAATGCTATTTTTTTAGCATATTAGATTAAGAATTTTATTTTATTATAATATTATATAAATCACGTTGCTCATATATAATGTTTATTTTTAATTTAATGTTAGGTACCATATATTGGTTGGGATTCCATGGTGCATTATATTACATATAACCGTTGCCGATATTTACACGAGCCCATTTAAAATTTAGCATTCAGCATTCTTTTTATTAAATGTTATGAAGTTAGGAACAAATGTTATGGAATATCTTCATCCAAACCAGAATGATCTCTGCGCTTGTTGCAACAACAGGATGTATTTTATTCCAGTTAGCAGGGGTGGATTGGTGATCAAAAACTGGCTGGAAAACTTTCAATCAATTTTTCAAATATTGTTTGGTATTTTTTGTACCATGATTGAAAATTGAAATGGAAAATTCTTGCAACACAATGTCAAAAATACATTTTTTTAATAAATACATATTATTTTAATTTAAAAATGATATTTATTAGTTTAAAATTATTTTCTCTTTAATAATGCAATTTAACATTAACATAAAACCCTACAGTCACTAATTTACTTTGCAATTTATTTTTTACTTTATATTGTTTAATGCAGGATGCAATCAAAATTATTTGGGAAACATTTTTAATTGCTGATTAGTTTAGGAAGAATTTTAAAATTAAAATCATCGGCTCACCCGTGTTTCTGCCGGTGCCCTGCCGGGTATATCCACCCCTGCTAGTATGGTCTTGTGTTCGCAATGATGTATTTTTTGTGCCGTGTTTACATTAAAGGAGTAGTATCGCGTACCCAACCTTTCACCATTACCAATCTATTGATTCATCCCACCGAATGTTTATTTTTAATCTTTTGTGAGTTGTCGGCTAATCATCGAAACATATTTCTATTTTTCACGAGTACACATAACTATTTTTTATTTATGAGAAAATAAAATTTGGAATTTCTCTTATTTTCAATGTGCCTGTTTAATTAGATATGTATTTACTAGGAGTGTTTCTACCTCATTAAATGAGATTTGGTCAGAGTGCCAGTTTTTAGTACGGAGCAGATGTACGAAGACAAACCTTTGGTTGTTAAAATGTAAAAGCCTAGTCAAAAAGGTGCATATGTGAATAGATCTAAAGATCATTTATTAAACATGTATATTTCTTTAATCACTTATAAAGTATTCACGGTATTAGTATGCAAGCCGAATACAGAATCATATTTTAAATTAAAAATGATTTACATCTTTTTCATTTGAGCGTTTTTTAAAGGTAACATTAATTGAATTAAACTAGAATAATGTCATGTCAATCATTGTAGAATAAACACAACGGCGACACTACTAATAGTAAACACAATACATAAAATAGTACTATACTGACTTCACACTACTAAAAATGATTACATTTTGTCTTTTGTCCAAATTTATTTCCGCTGGTATAAAAACAACACTTTACAAAGTTCGGTACTATTTGTTTCGCTCTTTGATAGATGATTAGGACGATATTAATTCATTAGAATAATACTTTTATTTATTTCACTTATTTTTTATTCTCAAAAAATAAAATTGTAATCAATTGTCTATAATTTAAACCTTATTTTATAGGTGAGATTTTGTCAATGTGATTAATTAATTTTCGAAAACTAAGGCTCAAAATAGAAATATACATTGAACATTTTCAATTTAACATTTGATTCTGATCAGAAAATTGTAAAAAAAAACACTATTTAAGTAACATCGTGTGCTTATACAATTTCATAATATATCTTCTATTTTTCCAACATTAGAAAATATTGAATTCTTAATTAAAATCCCACTTTCTAATAGTAATTTAAGTGTTATGTAGTTTACATTTTCTCTATATTGAAAGAATTTCCCTAATAATTTGCTAGGCGCTAGGCTAAATAATGTAATGTCTGATGATGCATATCTTGACTAGTTGGAACTCGAAAGTGTTCTGAAATATCACCAATCCAACAAGATAAAGGGGAAAAGTATGCATTGGCAACACAAACCTGAATACTGTTTTGATATTTCGTTCTAAAAAATTAGGTCCGATTTTTGATGCAATCTTATTTTTTAAATGGCCTAATTTAATTGAATCCAAAATAAAGTCACATTTAAAATGATACAATAATAATATATTTGTCCATTAACTAGTTAAAGACAGCAGTTTTAAAAATAGACATCAAAAATTATATTGTATTATTATCTCTCTCTTTTATCTTCTAGCCTGCTGCTTATGCTGATGACATTTGTGGCGAATGTCGTATTTTAAAATATGTATATCAAAACATGTTCAAATGCTTGGTGGCTAAATGGGCATATCCATAAGTTAGGGAACTTGACAGAAATTGGTTCTATTTTCATAAGAAAAGAATAAAAATTTAATAAACGTCAATTGCATAATTTAATTATTTTCAGATTGATATTTATATTATTATTATAAATATTTGATTATTAATTCCACTCATTGACTCAAAATTATAAAAATATTCTTGATTGGCATAATAATTTATTTATAACGCATGTACAATTTCAGCCAAAGGGATGTATTTTGTTAGTTGTTTTAATTAATTTGCTGTTTTTCAAATTAAAGATACTGACACGCCATCTAAATTAAAAAAGAATATGTAAAATTAATTTTATACCCGATTATTGTGTTCATAATTTTATATTGATGTATTTGTAAATTTGATTGTATGGAAATTATATTTTTTCACAAAGTACACATTATTAGATATTATGTAATGTTATTGATGATAAATATTCTAATTGACTGCATTCCGATGCTTTGTTACCGAAATTTGTATATGATTATTATTTTGTCAAAATTACCTGAGAAATGTTTTTTGAAAGATTTGTCAGAAGGGCAAAGTTGATTTTTAATATGTGAAAGCTCATTAAAATAAATGTGAATAAATCTTGTTTTAATTTATTCCTTTGACTCATACATTGGTTACAGTGATTAATGTGGTGACTTGTTACCTTGAAAGAAAAAAAAACAGAAATCAGTATGTAGGTATAATAGCATTCCACTAGTCATTATGTCCAATCTACACATTCTGATACTCAATAATGGATAACACGTAAATCAAAGAGGGTACTTCTCAGTTAATTACTACACTTCGAAGATTAAAAGACGCAATACGTGCATATCATCCGAGAAATGGCAATCCCTATGTTTGCCAGTCTAGGACTTGCGCCATCTAGTAGTGTATGTCAATACTATATTTCCTTATATTGTTAATGTTTGTAGCGTGTGATGTTGGAATTTGTGCGCCGAGGTCTGGATAGCCTAATTTGCCGACTCATGATGATTGGTCGTCTAAATGGACGAATCGCTGGAAAACGGGCGCATCGGCGGAGTCGCACTCCGGAGGAATATAGCGGAGATTAAGAGTAAGATCACTGCGGTAGACCGAGAGATGGATGGTTCTGGTCCACCCGTGGGTTGAGGAGAGACTCCGCTGCAACAAGCAAGAGGGCGGGCATGCGAGCAATAGCTGATGGACGGGCATTATGGACAAGGTTGAGACAAGATAGTCTAGTCCGGTCTATCTCCTGGACCAAGAGTTGAATCCTAGCACAGGAATGTGGCGATCCGGTTCCTCGGCTGCATTGGCTAATGTTAGCAATAGATAAACCCTGTAAACGGAAGAAATAAATTAAAGTGACCTCCCTCAGAGGCAAGTTGACCTGAGGAAAGAAGATCTAAAGAACATTTTTTGTGCATCCAATATCGGTATAAATTGTGTTTTTGTGAATAAATATGTAAAGTGAAAATCAGAATGCCTTTAAATCAATTGATCATCCCATCCGAGGCAGCAGACGACACCAAAGCACACACACACACTTGAAGACCTAGAATGGTGGCAGCCTCTATGGCTTCCTATCCTCTAGGGCCTTAACTTTGTGGTTAGGCATAATTAAAAATTGTATCTTATCTATATTTAACTTTTTATCACTGCGAGTTATTTTTACACGTATCTTCATCAGGACTGGCGTACAATAGTTGTAAACCCGGTTGATTTAAAAATAGCTCCATGGTTTATACAAAGTTAAATATATACTATTTTATTTTTGAGCAGCTTGTTGGTGTAATGGTTAAGAACACTGGCCTAGTAATCGGGGATTGGCGCCTCGTTCCAGGACACCAGCAAGCTAGTCCTATTTTCATAGTACAAACATTTTGATTAGTTTGAAAATAGTAAAAATATTGATGTGACATGTATTCCGTGTACGCATCTCTATTTATTTTAATAAAAAAATCCCTTATTTTCTGTTCTGATTATGCGCAGTGACAACTTATAACTTTCTTGGAGACCCATAATTTTTTTCATTTGTAATAATTTATTATGTAAAACAAGCATCTAACTGTTCTATGTCTAACACACATAAATTCAAAAATTTAATCCACATTAAAATGTATTATTTATCAGACTTTACATTAAAATGTATAATATAATGTAATCCACATTAAAATGTATAATATTTATCTTCACTAATGTTTGTATTCCTGGTCTGAGATACAAATAAATATTGTTTCCAAAACCAAACCACGTCCATCATTTAATTAATATACAAGCATGTCTGAAAATCTATTGATGAAATAAGCAAGTTACATTACTTTCAAGAATCATTTTTAATCCTTCCGGGAAGCTAGTATACACCAGCAGTCTTATTTCAGGTTTGGCACTAGAGACTATTGTTAATGTTAATGTGTATGTACAAACAACATGTATTGCCACAAATTTTAACAAAATATATAATTTAATGCTTTGAATCTAAATGTAAACGTGACAAAATATCACATATGTGAAAATAAAACACTTGTTTTTTTATTCTACTTGAGACGCGTTTCACCTTGTAAGGGCATTATATCAACTGATAATAATGCCCTCAAGGCGAAACACGTCTCAAGTAAATTAAACGAGTAGAATAAAAAAAACAAGTGTTTTATTTTCAAAATATCATACATTACATTACAAAATATCATATTTGTTAAAATACACAAAATCTTGAATTATCTTTAGGTATTTTTGACACATGGGTTTATGTTTTTTTAACCCACAATCTTTCAGTACATTCCAAATGGATCAATATGAATCTATCTTAGAAATTTTACAAATATATAGCCTTATACTGGTAAAGTAAAGTTCTTCCCAAGGCACAGATTAAAGCATTTTTGCACACATATATATTAAAAAAACAAGCCCTATAGTAATTAAAAAATCAGAGGGAACGAGTGTGTTATCCATTGTCGTGTCGCATGTGATATTTGGACAGCTCACGTGAACCATATGCGTGGCTAGCGGGGATCCCGGAATAACGATGCCGAATGATGAAATAAAACAACAGTATATAAATAACAATGTTTTATTTAGTAATACCCTAATATCAATGTGCAAAGGCAAAACAAAGTATATTTAAACAATAATTACATACAAGTCCTCACAGGTGGTTTCTATATCATGGTTCCAACAAATGTACACTTCACCCTCCCCATCCTATTTACACAAATGACCTGGAACCCATTTTCAGTCCGTTTTTACAAGATATCCTAATTTATACAAAGTAAATCATAATTTATAGTACAAATATATATTATACTAATTGCCGATTCCAACCGGGGATGTAAATATAAAAATACTAACAGTACACATCTTTATTTTTTGTCTGAAACTTTTTTTAGTTAAGTCGAAGCAATCTTTTTTTTATCTTCTGTTAAAACACAGATTCATTATAAAATTAAATGATTATAATATATACACGGTGAATTTCAATAATAAAAAAAAAATTCTTCACCAGGAATTGCATTTCTCTAAAAGTGGGTCCTTTTTATACCGTGAAATCTATTCTTGCAATGCAAGAAATGACAGGATGTTTCATGTAGCAGCAGTAAGTAATCCTCCTATTGGCATGACTTTGAACTCACATTTTCAAGATCACGGAATTCTAATTATTTAAAAAATCGTTGATTAATCATAAGAATAACATCCCCACATAATTATACAATCTTTACAGGCTGAAAAGTATCTGCCACATCAAGAAGTGTTAACTTAACATTTGCATTCGCGAACAGGGTGTGGTGACTCAGCCCTAAATTTACTATCTCGTTCTAAAATAATTTTAGAATGATATCTTGAAAAATTACTCTAAAACTGGTAATTTAATCGTAAAATTATTTAAACACAATCAAAACAATATTCTTTATGAATAATGTAAATTACAGCCAGTCAAAGTTACACAAAGGTGTAAAGATTTATAATTTGTGAACGGCGCGCAATCGATCAAAGCATTGAACACTGATGTACTAACTGAATAAAGGCAACGCTCACTAAATTAAGGAAGAGAGTGACATCATCTTCATAGTTCGACAGCCGTTCACTTGGCGCTAAAAGTAGACACACATATTATAAGTCTCTTTCTTGGTAATGATAATAAGACTCTGAGATTTGATTCTCGTACAGAGGGCGTAGTGTTGGTAGGCATATGATAATGGTTGTTAAACTAGGTCATACTATGAAAAATTGATAAATTTATAGGGTAACTGAAGAAGTTAGGGTCTGACGTTATTATAATATATATAGAACTTGTTTTATCGGAATTATCCCCAGAATGTTAATAGTGCATTTGAATCTTAAAGTATTTTGAAACATTTTATAGGATGTTCGCAGGTGAACTGTAATATATAAGAACATTGTTACGGGTTTTTAGTATGTTTGTAGACACCGAGGATGAAATATGTAGGAAAAACCATATCTTATGATATATGCGTCTGAGACATGTAACTTATTAATTATTAACACTTTCCATGCTGACAATATGCAAAGTGCATTCAACACAGTGGAACGCCGTGACAGCGGACCCTTTTAAGCATCAGATAGTAGAATCGGTACAATGTTCAGATCGTTTGTCGCCTGAATTTTAATTAGTAATGAAGATATATTAAGAAAGAAACATACATTTATATATCTATATTTTGCCTCTTCTGGAAAGACATCATTTTGAATATTCGCAATATTACTAGGCCGACAACACACGGGATTGAGTCGGTACCGATTAGAACCAACAGGGAGACAATTAGCGTACATCATTGGCACAGCAGGTTTGATATTAATAATGAAGTACTTATACTAATGTGTCTGATGATGATGGGAATATTACACTACATTGATGTGATGACCGAAAAGATGAAAGTTTCTTAAAAGGTCCAATTATTTTTTTATAAATAATATGAATCCTTTTGCACTTTCAACAGATCATTCAATTATATCAAGATTAAAAATATAGTATAAAAATGTTTACTTATTTGTATTATATAACATGTGACAATTTACAAGCTGTAAAACGAATAGTAAGTTATTTTTAAATATAATTACTACTTCATGATTTAATATACATATCTTCCATATTGACATCTCGTATGTAAAATATTGTCACTAACAAGCAGGCCATTTTTAGTTTAGTACTTTGCATACATTTGATATATATTATATTTTATATAGCAGTATTTTTAAAAAATATATATTGTATTTGGTTATCGATCTATTGAACACAATATAATAAAAAAACTTTTCTGCCATATAAAAACGTACCAAATACATGCAAAATACTAAAAATTACCATTTGTCAATTGCAATACTTTACGTAGGAGGGGTCAATATGTTCATATATATTTTTTTTGAATTTCAACAGTACAAATGAAATTCCTCCAGTACAAATTTGTGATTATATCGAGTAATACCAGAAAAAGGCCATTTTATTTCAACTTTTCCTACAAAGGCACATTTCAATTATTAAGATAGTTTAAACAAATATATTTAATTTATATGCCATTCTTTAAACACTAAACTGAATAATTGTAGTGAGATATAAAATTAATATTGCAAGCGAGAATTTAAAATAAAAATGTTTTCTAAAAAACATTAGCAGAAAAAAGGATTGATCTATAAAACTATTTGGTTAGGGAATGCTTCCTCGTTAGTAAACCACTCGATACGTGATATGACCAGGAAATATAACACCATCATTTACAAAGATATTCAATTATCTTTCTGTTCGTATCTGAAGACTTAAAATTCTACATTATTTGTCATTGAATAAGATTAAAATAAATAAAAACTAACTATGACTTCAAAATTATTAATGCTAATTCAATGTGACACAGCAGAGCATACACACTAATATTGCTAATGATTCATTCATTTTAATATTTACATCTCACTTAATATTTGGGATTCGCAGTTTGCATTTTGATATAAAAGTTACATTTTTTATTAATTCTAAATTATACTACTGGAATTTTCTTCAGTATTAACAATAATTTTGTGTTATCGCATCTTGCAATGATCAAAAGTGATGACTCCAATTTCGAAAGATCGTCGTGACTACAGAAAACAACTCTGACTCGACTGCCAGAGGGGTATGTATGTAGATTTTGAAGACTGTAAAACTATACATACATAGCACAACATAAAATGTTTTAATTCCAGGGAAAGGCAAGATTTACATAAGCGCACACTGCAGCACCCGGGTCCAACTGCAAATATTGTGGTGCAATGTACGCAGATATGAGACTTCAATCTCTCACATCGGAGATTTGTAGATAAAGGTCGGTCGTATATCAATTGCACGATTTTATTATGAATCTTAGCTCGCTTCGTGTTCAACTCTGTAATATCCTTTACTGACTTTCGAGACAGCGCTCATCCATGTGCAGCTGCCACATTTTGTGGAATTTTTAAAACACATTTGAGCGTCACTTTTGAAAAATTCCTCATCAAAGTACATTAGAACATGGATATCTCAAACTTTGTTAATTCCAATTTATCATTAATTAACTTTTTTGTTAGTTCCGTGAATTTCATTTCAAAACAGTACAAAAGAAAAGTGGATATATAGAACTATTTTGTTTAATCGAAGTTAGCATCGACAAAATTCACGAGTATCAACAAGCGTACATAAAAATACTGTGTGTATTACTGTATGATGTTTCAAGTGATTTAACAATTTAATACAAGTGAAATTTTGAATAAATATACTTGCTTACTTACCATCACGCCGTTTCGCCGCAGGGGTAGACAGAGAGGATAGAGCGCCACACTCTTCTATCCTAACACAATTCTCGCCCCATCCACGTTCATACATCTTCTCACTGGTTATTGTGGCTTCTAACAGGACCATCTTCCAGTTCCATCTGGTCATGCCAAGTCTTTCGCGGACGTTCTCTATTTCTGGTGCCATCAACACTTGCATCATATATATTTCTTACCATTCTCTCCTCATTCATTCCATATGATCAAATCACCTAAGCGATCTTTTCTTGATCTTACTCACTATACTAATATCAGCTCTACTAATAACATTCTTTCCTTATTTCTTCATTCTTTACACTGTCATAAATGGATCTGTGCCTAAATGATCTTATTTCCACTGCATTCAGTATATTGAATATAAATATAAACCTCGTTATCGAAATTCAAGGGACCAAAAAATAAAAATTCGTTATAACGAATTTCCATATACAGCGAAAAAAAACTTATTTCCTAATATGTATTCCGCGCCTTAGCAAAAAAATTGTTGCGCGGCTTTAAAAAGTTTGTAAGTTCCGCAAACAAGATACCCATTGTCAGTTTCAAGTGGGGTATAACATAATAAGGCATTCTGTAAACAATAGAGGATTTTCTGTATATAGACAACTCTAAATATCCCATTAATTTTGGTATTTCAACAGATAAATTGAACATTTTATGAAACAATAAAATTCGGCGATATTTTTGGAAATTTAAGAATGTTATGCAAATATAAAACAATATTCAATTTTAATTGTGTTTAATTATAAAGCGGCTACAAGCATTGAGTTTCGTATCGGTCGAATGCGTCTTTAATATTGCTATTTTTTTAAATTGTAGAGATGAATTCGGAATTATAATTGTTTGTTGAGGTTAAAATTTTGCAGGAATTATCACGACCTGAAGCCATTTTAGGGCTCCATAAAATATTCAAAAATGTATTTTAAGAATAAATTACGAAATGCTAGTACACATAAATGCCGGTAAACAAATTGTCAAATTAACACAATAACGAAAATTGGAATCGATGTAAATGTTCAGTTATAATGTAAAAATTAACATAAATTGACAATGATAATAATAAATAATAATAAGACTCAATCTCTGCAGGTGACACACACAATATTACACAAAGCTGACGCATGACGCGCGCGTGTCCTAATGTGACATGCCAATCACGATTTCGGGGGTTTCCTCTTAATTTTATTTTCTCCAGCTGGTCTGTCTATATACGACTCGTTAGAGGCATGAACACATGTGCGCTCCAGAGCGTGGGAAGAATGTCATTCTAAGATATTTTGACAATCGGCAATAAAACCAAACTTGGACGACGTGAAGATTATGCCAAACGGCTTTATAAGGGTCTATTATGATCCCAAGAAGAAGTTTTACAAGAGTGCAGCGGGTCGCCTGCTCTGTCAAAGCAATAAAACAATTGACATACATGACCATGACCGGCCGACGGGCGTTTTCAAAATAATAATTTCATTCTAACAATTTTAAATAATGTATTTTCGTTATATGTTTATATATCGGTATTTTTTCATACAGGACAAAACTAATTTCGTTATACAAATTCATTTTTGTATGAAAAATCAATTGTAGGGAATTCAATTAGAATTTTTTTTCTGTCATTTTTCAATATAGTGGGGTTCGTTTTAATAAGGTTTTACTGTATTTGTGTTTTATTAACAACCCTAAATAATTTTTTCTTAATTCAAATTTTTGGATAAATAGAATTTTTCTGGTAATTCCTCGAGGTTCGAGATATCCATGTTCTATTGTATTATTGTAAAATCACCACATTTTTTTTAAAGAAAAATAATAATTTGATATGGGTATTATTTTTATGACAGCCATCTTGCCACTTAACTTAATGGTTTATCTGATAATATTAAAAACTATAAGTAAATGCTTGAGGATAGGTACAAACACGTTGAAAATATGGTTTTAATTTGAAAATGCCCACAATACGGCAAGTCAACCGCCATAAAATAATTTATAAAAACAAGTTACATATATTTTTTAAATATACAAAAGTATAAATATAAAAAAACTGCAAATGTTTGAATGGGAGCATAATGCACAATGGAAACAAATAAAAACTTATGCATTATAAAAAAGTTTTCTACACACAATAATTTTGAGTGAAATTCGTGAGTAACTTTTTCGGTCTTTCGTATCTCGAACGCCCTGAGGAAGACAAGCGCAACCTTTTTGTAAAATCATCTAATGTTTAAAGTACTCCACCACGCGTACACAATTTAGTTTATTTACCAACTTGCGTTTTATACACAAAATATAGATATATTTTCAATAGGAAACTATACAAAAAAATTAATTAATTTAAATATTACTATTATAAAGATACAATTACTAGATAAATTTATACATAATGTCCATTATTCACAATTTAATATCACTTAGAGACATGTGTTTGAATACACTCACACTTACACGGCAGCACCTTCACACATATTTTAACAATAAACTTGTGATTATTAAAACATTATTTTTGGAATTCACTTTGTCGTACACTTCATATGTCCTTATACATGTGTATGTATATACATGTCAAACGCTTCGTGAGAAACGATAATACCATAAATATGTACATTGGCCAGCGGGCACCGACATTACTCGACTGTATAAATCAAAAGCATCATAGTTTGGCCGGCATTATTACAAATAAATTGTTCATTTTTTACTAGATAGCGGGAAAACACTTTTTGATATTTCTCAGTTAAAGTTTTGGCTGCTAAAGGGCACATAATTAAACTTGTTGATGTTGATTATTAAGTCCGAGTGACCTTTTAGCAGTTTTTTCATATCACCAGCATTAATAGTGTGAGGTTAGTATTATTTCAATGTAAAATGTTTTATGTGATTACAAAACAATATTTTTTTCTACATTTCTTCACGTCGGGTAGAACTTGGCATGTGACTCATTAAAGGCGTATACACTTTTAAAATTTGTTTTTCAAAAAATGCACACAACCTAAAGTGAATTTGTCACATTCCAAATATTGCCATCTTCTCAGTTGCCAAATCCTAAATTAGATGGCACAAAAAACATTTTTGCGATAGAAGCCGCTTACGGATTACCTAACTTATGCCGATGTGGTAAAATTATTTACAAAACATGTATTTGTCCGCTATTTACACTTTGTGGAGAATGTTCATGGTATTACAGTAGGAATCATTTAACTGCAGTTTTTGCAAAACTGTGATATCTGCCCTTTGGCAGCATCACCAAATAAACAAAATGGTATTATTCGGTAGCTTCCAGCAAGATTGACACGAAGACGGTTTGACTAGGAACAGTAGACCCGAGTGAGACGACGTGTTCTGCTTCAGAATCTTCCCGAGTTGGCCCCCTCACTTCATCGGCCAAGGCTACAGCGGCGGCGTATACTGCCAAGTGTAGGGGGGCTCCCAGAGCCCCGGGGGCAGGTGCTAGGCGGGTGGGGGCTCTTGCTGTTCGCGCTGCTGACGTCTCCGCTGCTTGCTCCATAGTTCGTGGCAGTCCTGCCATGTGGGCAACTCTGGACCAGGCATCCTGGGAAAGCATTAAAATATAACAAAGATTTTATACTGTTTTATTTGCCATTAAACTTGCGACCTCATTATCATCTATATTGATTTAAAAATAATTAGTAGTTTATATATACATACAACATAATAAGGGATAATATAATAATTACATTAACAACTAGTGATGAGAAAAAATGCTACTCTCGACTCACTGGTATGATTGTGATTGATATTAGATAATATCAGTGATTGAAAACTGTGACTGTGATCACAGTTTCATTACTAATACGTGTACGCCGCACAATATCACAATACACAAAATAATTACAAACATAATTTTGAGCGTATTTAGTTATATGTATTATTCAAATTTCATTTGCGTAAAAAACATATTCTAGCATATGTAATTAATATATATCTAATTTAATATCATCACAAAGATAATGTAAACCCTCAAAAAAAATATGAGTTTATTTTTCAGCATTTTGCGTAAAACGTTTTTGCAGAATCTACTACAATAAAACCTCGTTAAAACGAACCCCGCTATACCGAAAAATGACGTATATCGAAATTTAAAAAAAAAAAAATTTCTTTCGATCAATTTTTCACAAAAAAAATAATTTATATAACAAAATTTCGTTAATATGTATAACGAATTTTTTTTTCTCTCATATGAAAAAATATCGATACATTTAAGTAAATATATAACGAAAAAAAAATTTTTACAACGAAAATATTTCGGCCGTTTACGATCATGTTTATCAATTGTTTTATTGACTTGGCGCAGCGGGCCGGTCGGCGCGGGTGGCCCACTGTGCACTTGTAAAACTTCTTGGGATCACAATACACCCTTATAAAGCCATTTACAATTCTGCGCATTATTATCTTCAATATTCATTATCATCGTCAACTAATGTCACTTTTTACATTATAACTGAACATTTACATCGATTCCAATGAATGATACATATTGCGTACAACATTTTCGTTAATGTGTTTATTTGACAATTGTTTTTGTGTGTTTGTTTACCGACATTTATATGTACAGGTATTCCCTAATTTATTCTTTTAAAGTACATTTTAAAATATTTTGTGGAAACCTAAACGGCTTCAGATCGTGATAATTCCTGCAAAATTTTAACCCTCGACAAAAAACTATGATTCCGAATTCGTCTCTAAACGATTTAAAGAAATAGGAAGATCGATTGACCGTTGTGAAACTCTCAACGCTTGTAGCGGCTCTACAATTCAACACAGTTAAAATTGAATGTTGTTTTATATTTGCATGACATTTTGGAATTTCTAAAAATATCGCCGAATTTTAGGTTATCTCATATTGTTTTGTAAAATGTATTAATTTAATTTCTTAATTATTATCCATTTGCTTATCTGTTGATACAACTAAACTAAGTAGATTATTCAGAGTTTTCTTTATACAAAAAATCCTCCATTGTTTACAGATTGCCTTATTATGTTATATCCCATATTAAACTGACAATGGGTGTCTTGTTTGCGGAACTTACAAACTTTTTTAAACCCGCGCTACATTTATTTGTACGGTGTGCGCAGAATATGAATATATTAGGTAAAAAAAAATATTTCACTATATGTGGGAATTCATTATCACGAATTTTTATTTTTTGGTCCCTTGAATTTCGCAATAACGAGGTTTTACAGTAGATGGCGCTTATCACGAATTATAATGTCATTTTTTCATAAATATTTTTGTTTCATATGCACATGCGCCGAATTACCATTCACACTCAAATATAATAAGTAAAAAAATAATCACAAATATAGATATTTAATCACTGATAGTGAGTGTGATACAAAGATATCAGTGATTGACTCACGGTTCGTGATTTTTAAGTTCATCACTATTAGCAACAATGAAATAATATTTTTAAAGATAAATAAAATTACTCTCTATTCATAAATAACATCTGCTTTAAATAAATACTAAAAGAAATTAACATTTTCCAAATATGTAACGAGACAAAAAAAATACAAACTGTTCAGGGTTGATGTTCTTGAGCCACGCACTCTTAAGCGCTTCCTCAGCTGTGATCCTGCGCTCGGGGTCCAGCTCTAGCATGCGGTCCAGCAGGTCCAGTGCAGGTGAGGGCATGAAGGAAAAATCTTCACGCACCCGCCGCCGGTGGATCTTTTTGGGTTTGAGGGCGTGCCATAAAGGCAGCTTTATTACTGAGGGCCACACGGCGGGCGCGGGCGTGCCGCACACTCTAGAAATCATTTCCAGCTGCATCATTTCCACGGAAGCCTGTGTAATGCAACGGGGGTTAGATAGTTTGCATATATTTGATGACTCAAAAATATCTTTTAGGTTATATTTTTCTAATTTTTCAATCTCAGGATTTTTGAAGAGAGAGAGTTACTTACTTACCATCACGCCGTTTCTCCGCGGGGGTAGGCAGAGAGGATAGAGCGCCACACTTTTCTGTCCCGACACACAATTCTTGCCTCATCCACATTCATACATCTTCTCATACAAGCTCGCCGATTGTTGAGGCTTCTAACAGAACCATCCTCCATTAACTGGTTTACCTGGTCGTGCCAAGTCTTCCGCGGACGTCCTCTATTTCTAGTGCCATCAACACTTGCGTCATATATCTTTCTTATCTCCTCATTCATCCGTTCCATATGACCAAACCACCAAAGTGATCCTTTCTTAATCTTACTCACTATACTAAAATCAGCTTTATATTCTTTCCTTATTTCTTCATTCTTTACTCTGTCATAAATAGATTTGCCACATATACACCTAAGTGATCTCATTTCCACTGCATTCAGTCTACTTTCGTTCCTCTTCTGCCAGCTCCAGGCCTCACTTCCATACTTCAGTGTCGGTACCAGGATTCCATTGTTGCACGTTGTCTTGCTTTCCTCCTTCTTGAATACCATCACTTTTGACTTGTTAACATTCATCGTGAGGTCGCCTTCCTTGCATACATCATACATTCTACTCACCAGATTCTGTAGTTCTTGTTCATTATTCGCCATTAGTACTGCATCATCGGCGTACAATAAACAGCATACAATCAAGTCGCCCATTTTTGCTCCTATATTCATACATTCCAGTTCTTTCACACATTTATCCATATACAAGTTGAACAGCCATGGAGACATTACACAACCCTGCTTGACACCCTTTGTAATGTCAAGTTACTATAGTTAATCTATTATAGGGCCAGGTGGGAAGTACGATGTTAATTATTTAAGTTTAAATGGTACTCATGCAGATGAAAGTAAATGGAACGCAGTTAAAATAAGGTCCCTCAGTAATGTATGTGGCAAAATCATAATAAATTTTGAAAGAGTGAAAAATAAGCAAATGGCAAGTGTAGAAACAGAAGATGTGTCGTTCTAGTCTCTCTGCCTCATGCCTGCTGTGAAACGGCATGTTGGTGAGTAAGTTATGTGGTAATACAACCCTGATGATGGCGACTGCGGTACTGGACGGTGGAAGAACCCGTTCACCGCAACCCAGGGTGAAATGAATGCAGGTAGAATATTACTTATGTAGAGTGTAAATTGATGTAAAGAAATGTAACCTGAAAGAGCGGATGTTTCAGGAACAGTTCCCCCAAGATGCATCCACAGCTCCACACGTCGATGGCAGGCCCATAGCGCTCCTCACCGAGCAGCAATTCAGGAGGCCGGTACCACAATGTGATCACCTTGTTGGTGTACGGACGCTGCCGATCCTCTGCGTTGTACAGACGCGCCAGACCAAAGTCCGCCAGTTTCACTTCTCCCCTAGTGCAATTTTATTCATGTTAATAACTTAACTAGCGCATTACACGGGTGCCTGTGCAATGATGATCATTATTATATTATTGGTACCACTCGCAGATGAAAGAAATAATATATATATACACATATATAGAAATAAATGTGAAGCTTGAAACATTTTATCTATGGCACGAAAAACAGCATAGTCGTGGTTTCTTTGTGAACCATATCAGTCAGATGGAGGGGGTTAGGTGCCATTTTGACATTTACATTTTGATATTTTTGCTGAAAATGAGAAATCGGTTTTACTTATTAAAGAGAGAATTTACTTAATTAAATCCATCAATTTCATAAAACATGTCAGAAAAATATTCTTAGGCACTATTTCTTAACTTATATTTTTCTGATATTTCACACTCTTGCAAGTTTATTTGCTAGTGAATTTAGTCATTTTAAATCATATTATCTCACTTTTAATCAATTGCAGAGCAAAATTTATACTTCTTTATAGGTTCCACTAAACGTCCACTTTATCATCATAAAAACCAAAATATTGCGCACCATGGAAACCTAAAATATTCTTTAGAGCAGTGCTGCAGCAGCTGAGTCATTTTACAATATCACTATCGCATATATTTCAACTGCGAATAATCGAGGCAGCGAAAGCAAAGCGGATTAACCCCGAGAAACTTTGTTTTGATTAGCAATGTTTTAAATACAATAACAGGAAAATAAATGTATAAACTGTCATTTACACTGTCATCTTAGGATTATTTAAAATATCAAGATTGGTCCACTATCAATAAAAATATTTCAAATTCATTGTCATTAAACGTCATTACTCATGATTAGGTTAGTCCACCTTTGTTCTCGCTGCCTCGATTAAGAAATAAAATCTTACTTGTTATTCATCAAAATATTGCTGCACTTGATATCCCGATGGAGGAAGTTCTTCTTGTGGCAATAGTTCAGGCCATCCAGGAGCTGTTTCATGATGCTGGCGTTGTGAGATTCATTGAAGTCCACCATCTTGGATTCCAGGAGTCCCATCAGATCGTGGTCCATGTATTCAAACACCAAGTAGAAGGATCCCTTATCCTGAAATGATAATAACATTGATGTCTGAATTTAATAAAATGGTTTGTATGTGTTGATTTTTAAATTATTATTATTTACTTCCAATACAGCGGGGGACGTTTGATATGAAAAATCAGTTTCATACATTTATTTTATTTTAACATGAAAATATTTTGCATCTCAGAAGAACAAAAATATAAGCCGCTGCGTCTTTACCAAATTGTTTAATGTTTATGACTTAGCTACTCAACTTTCTGTTGACTAGTCCAACATTTGATAATAAACAATAGATACACGGATTATAGCGTATGCCACTAAAAAAACTATCCACACACGCATGGCTATGTTTGAGATATGCAGTCAAAAAATCAATAAATGGTCAACATTCAAATATGTCTCTTGTTTTTTACATTGTACGCAATCATACTAATTTTGAATAGAAATTAGGTAAGCTAAAATTCAAGATCTCTGGTTGACTAACCTTCCTAAAGTCCAGAGCATCCTGCTTATCGGTGACTATTTCACGCAGGTTAACTATGTTGGTGTGGTTGAGCTGACGCAGGATCTTGATCTCGCGCACGGCTGTTATAGGGAAGCCCTCCTTTTCGTGCTCTAGTCGCACCTTCTTGAGCGCCACCAGCTGGCCAGCTCGGCGGTCACGCGCCTTGTACACTTGTCCGTACGTGCCTTCTCCGATCTGAGCTATCACCTGAAGACACAAATATATATATATAACTAGGAATCAAAAAAATATGTTAACACTTCTTGTGCGGGTCGGGTAGTTCTACCTTTTCAGCTGACTCTACTTTAAAGGCAGAAATGGTAGAACTACCCGATTTGTTTATATGAGTGTTGTATACCAATCTCTTGGTAAAGGTCCAAACTACATGTATATAAATATGTCCGATGTATCCTTTTGTCTTCGTGTTTATTACATAGTATAATAATTACGCGCAGCTCTTATGAGAGCTTGTCTGTACATGAATATTTAAACAAAAATACACAAAATTTAATGATTTTATAAAAAGGAATATGTCAATACATGCTTTAAGTTTTACAGAATAAGAAATTGGTAAAGAAATTTTAAGAAATCAATCAATTACTGAATAAATTAGTGAGCGCACGAAGTTTCTGTCGAGTAGATAAGCGGTATATTTTTTATGACTAATGAAGGTATATTATGGTAAAATTATATTTGTCTCTCTCTTGTACTTGATTATTCATTCACAAATGAGTGAGAATGCACGATTTCACTATAGCGATCGAAATGAATTTATTTTGTTGCATTTAAAGTGTGTAACCCAACGTAGGTTTACGGGCCGTCCGCCGTAATAAATCATCTCAAGTGTATCTCAATATTTGTATTTCTGAAATTCACCAAGTCACTTCGAATTTTAGTTTTTAAATACGGTGTTATAAAACGGGCGTGTTGTTGTTTAGCGGAATATAATTATATTACTTCTTTTTAAACTCGAAAAAATGACTTCAGAAAATTATCAAAGTGATGAGGAAATATTCGTGGATAATTTATCTGATCTTTCTAGCGATTATTTGCCTGAATTTGACAGTGATAGTTACGACACAAGTGACAATGAAGAGTTCCCTCGCAGGAGGAGGGTGCCAGTGATGCCCTTACAATTCAGTCATTCTGAAGAAAGTGATGCGGAGGAAGAGGAAGTTACGGAATGGTCTGAAATAAACAATCCACCTAATATTGAACCATTTTTAGGTCACGTTGGTGTTCGTGTACCACCAAGCGATCCCGAAAACATAATGGACGTAGTAAAACTGTTCATCGGGGATGATTTACTTGAGATGATGATAGAGGAAAGCCATCGATACCGCACACAAAACGAATCACGGATCAAAAAAATGAAGAAATCCATCAAATGGAAGTCCATAAGTCTTGTAGAGATGAAAAAATTTTTAGGACTGATTTTGCTTATGGGACAAGTTCGAAAAGACACAAGAGATGATTATTGGTCAACAGATCCGTGTATCGAAACACCTATTTATTCAAAAGTAATGAGTCGTGATCGTTTTAGACAGATATGGCAATCGTGGCACTTTTCTAATAATGAGAACATCGCAAATCCCAGCGATCGACTTGAAAAAATTAGACCAATTGTGACATACCTTATACCAAAGTTTTCTTCTGTCTACAACCCTCAAAGGGAACTGTCTCTGGATGAAAGTATTGTACCGTGGCAGGGAAGACTTTCATTTAAAGTGTATAATGCGTCAAAAATAATAAAATATGGGGTTCTTGTGCGTATGGTTAGTGAAGCAACTACGGGATACATTTGCAACCTCGAAATTTACAGCGGAAAAGGAAGACGATTATTAGAGACTATTCATTCGCTTCTCGGTCCATATTTAAATTTGTGGCATCACGTATACATGGATAATTATTATAATAGTGTGCAAACTAGTGAAGTACTCCTACAACATAAAATAAGAAGGTGCGGAACAATGAGAATAAACCGAGGTTTTCCAGAATATTTTAAAACGGCGAATCTTAGTGTAGGCCAAAGTATTTTCCGTCGACGAAAAGATGTATTGTTGCAACACTGGAAATCTAAGAAAGATGTTCGAATGATCTCAACAATACATTCGTCCACTATCCTAGAAAGCCACAACATCGATTGGACTACAAGACAACGTATTTGGAAACCTCAGTGTGTAATAGAATATAACAAATATATGAAAGGCGTTGATCGTGCAGATCAGTATTTATCGTATTACTCTGTATTACGAAAAACAAAAAAATGGACCAAGAGAGTTGTGATGTTTTTGTTGAATTGTGCCTTATTTAATTCTTTTAAAGTGTACAAAACATTAAATCCAACCAAAAGACTAACATACAAACAGTTTTTGCGCGCCGTTGGAAAATTTTGGATAGCTGACCATGCTTGTGGAACCGACATAAATCTGGAGGAACCGGGACCATCATCTCAATTACCGAGAAATGTAGTCAAAAGCGATCCTCCAGGGAGGTTATCACTCGACATGAAAAAACATCGAGCGACTAAAATTGTTACCGGCGGTAAAAAAAATATCCACAAAGACAGTGTCGTGTGTGTTCTGTACACAGAAAGAAAAGTTTTACTAGTTATATGTGTACATTTTGTGACGTACCCCTTCACAGGGGTGAATGTTTTTATAAATACCATACTTTATCTAGATATTAGAACGATAGTTTTTATGTGAACTTTTATATCATAGTGAACATGCTGTAAATATGTGATTGCCTCAATGTACTTACAAAAATAAAAGCGATTTGTTTCCAAAAAGTATACAATATTGAGGACCATACTATGGTAAGTAAGTATTCCAAATTTCATTAGAAAATTACTAACGGTTTGGAAGATAGAGCATTTTTTATAAAGTTAGATTTTTTATCACATTCCGATGGTTTTCGCCCGCTACACGTACTTGTGACCCGAGAGCGACACCCCGTACAAAAAGTGTTAAATATTCATATTTATCAGACTTAAAAATCATCGCAAATATCTACATGAACACTGAGTTTACAGCACCAGAACGTGCATTTTAATTTTAGCCCAGTAAGAGCAAAGTTAAATAGTTTGGACACCATCCAATCTATGGTCCACGTCTTGCAAATGCCGAATGATAGAGATGTATTTCATTAGCAACTCCAGAGGGAAGGCGGTCGGTGGGTCACCCCAGATTAAATTGGGATAAACGGCAAACAAAAATGTCACGAAGACAGAATGGATCTTGATGCTTGAAGGGGAACATGATGAGACTTAGGGCCCCCGACCCTGCTAGGATAAAGGGATAAAAATGATAATAGAAAACGTCACTTGATGTGCCTCTACACAGAGATGATACTTTGATCTCTTGTCTCAGAGATTTGTCGGTGTTTGTAACAGCTTTCAAAATACATTAAAAACGAATCATAGTTTATTTGTATCAACCCTGTACAGTCCTTAATGCAACTTTTGAAACAAGTCTCATCCATGTACATCTGCAATCTAAAATTCTGGATGCAGAGGTTAATTTAATAATAATTAGGTCTTTAAACAAATCCATTTTATAAGCAATAGTTACTTCATAACTGAGATAACTCCACTAATAGAATAGTCAACTTGATAATGTTGATGTACTTAATACAGAAATTTAATAAATTAAAAAGGTTTATAATATTAATTGAAAATGCTCAGTGCGTGCATCAAACAAACCTCACCTCAAACACGTCGACACATCTTTCACCCCAATCGCGTCCCTGCTGGGGTGCGGAGCGGGAGCCTCTGCGCCGTAGTATCTTAGGGCGACGCAGGCGGGGCTTGGGCGGAACAGGGACAACCGGGGCTCGAGGGGGCGTGGAGCAGTCTTCATCTTCGGCGCTCAACTCCTCGGACCCAGGGATCACTGGAAAAACTTGTACAAATAATTTCTCTCATTATTTTATTGCTGTATAGAAATAATTATTGAATTTAAATATATATATTATATATACTGTTATAAATATTTTGGATTTTGAATAATATACGGATGCTGGTGCGGGAGTTACTTACTTCCTGGGGGCATGGGCAGCGTCATGATTCCAGAGCGTCGCTGCGGAGGTGGTGGGGGAGTGGGCGGCGAGCCGCTGAGCGGACTGGCTCCCTGCAAGTCAGCCGTGCTCACGTTAGGCGGCAAGGGTAGCGCTGTGATGCTGCGCGGCCTGTTGGTGCTACTGTTCGTGGCAGCAGTACGACTGCGGTACACCCCCTCAACCACGCTCCCACCTACCTGCAGTGACATTCATTTAGTGAACATTATCTATTATCCAAATATAAAAAGGTGGAATCCAATATAGCCTCCATAATTATTAGTTAAGAGTCCGGCATTCTCTTGAATAATATAGCCATTAATTAGCCAACTGAACCTTGCAGAGAAAAAAATATTTATTATGGGCCGGTTGTTTCATCGGTGGTAAATATTTACTATATGTAGTAACTTTTTTCCATTGCCCGTGGTAAAAAAACTATTGCCTGTTGTTCGAACGTCAAGTTAACCACTGCCAAAATTAATCCCGCCTAATAGTGTGGCAAAACGAATAAATCGATTTATTTTAAAACATTCAACTCTGCGTTCTAAAATCTTCAGTCCATGTGGTAATATCAGCGAGATTATCATCGACAAACTCTCATCATTAAAATAGCGGGATATTGAATGATTCATTGTCATATAGTGCAATTTTCAAAATATTAATGTGACTGATGATTTTTGAAACAGCTGTGAAGAGTCTGCCATTTTTGACTAATGATTCACGATTTTTACCATCCGATGTTGGGAGTGTAAAATTAGTATATCATTGAATGAACTTTTGATGAGAAAACACTTTTTACCAAGGATCGAAGCCGTTTTTGCAAAATTTTTTACTAAGAAAAAATTTAACAACTAGCGTATGAGGAAATATTATACAGTAAAACCGCGATATAACGAACCCCGATATAGCGAAAAATGACGTATATCGAAAAAAAAATCGAAATTTAGTCCCTAAAACCAATTTTTCATACAAAAATGCATTTATATAACGAAATCCCGTTAATATTTATAACAAAATCATTTTTGTCCCGTACGAAAAAATGACAATATATTTACGTAAATTTATAACGAAATAAAAAAATGTTAAAAGATGAAAATATTATTTCGCACTTACAAAGCCGCGCCGCTGCATCTGCCGTATGCGAACGGAAACGCCGCGCACGGCCTTTTCGGCGGTGCGCGGCGGTCTGCCGACAAGGTAGTAAAACAATTCAAACTTCTTCATGGGTTCATAGTATCATATTTTGAAGTGGTTGCCGCCGTTACCGGTAAGTACATTCGTAATTTATATATGACTCATTTTATAAAAATGCCGCGATTCAACTGTCAAATTTTTATTTTTGAATTATTCTTTATGTTTCATGCCCAAAACTATGTTTGAAGCGGCTCTACATTTAAACACAATTAAAATATTGTTTTGTGTTTGCAATATTCTGGAGTTTACAAAAATATCTTCCAATTGGTGTTGAATAGGTTCTTTTCTTAATTTAATTTCTTTGATTATGTGTTATAATAACAAAACTACTAAAAATATGTAGGTATTCAGTTCCCTACGGCCTTCTTCCTCCTTTGTTTGCAGAATTTGCGATCTTTTTTGAAGCCGCGCAACATTTTTTTGCGACGGCGCGTAATATATAGTAGGATTTTTTAAATTTATTTCGTTATATGTGGGAATTCGTTATTACGAATTTTTATTTTTTGGGCCCTTGGATTTCGTTATATCGCGGTTTTACTGTATAATGAATAGAAGCTTGCAATATGAAACAAACCAAATTTCTCCATCATATTGTCTGATTACATTAAAAAAATTGATGTACATTTCCTATAAAAAATATGAATTAATAAAACACCATTCATGCATTCATTTCACATGCTTGTTAAAGAATATACAATACGAGTCGGGTTATAGATATTGTGTTATTAATCAATAAATTAAAATTAATAAACACAATGGGTTGGCTCTCAACATGAGACAAAAACTAAGATGTTGCCTGTAAAACAATTTCAAGAAGGTGGGTTAAAATGAATAAATAAACAATCAAAAAGCAGATTCGCAAATATCCATTCAAAATGTATGTTAATTGTTAATGCTTTGGAAGATTCAAAGCGTAAAAACGTACCTTTATAATAGGCGGAATCGGTGTCCCTTTGCTGGTCTGCTCGCTGGGTGTGACCGTGATCTTGGGCTCCTTCCTTCCGTCCCCGACTCCGTTACTATCCCGGATGAAGGAGTCAGTTTGGTCCATGGTGAATCGGATAGACTCGAAGCTGGGAGGAGGCTGCAGCGGCGTGCTGTCAGCCTGGCTAGGCATAGGTATGTCCACCAAGTCCAGGGGCATGACCGACAAGTTGTGGACCTCTCCGTTCTCGGCAAACTTGGGGGTGGCCGCACTCAGGGCCGAGTTGCTCTCCGAGTTATCCACAGCCAGCGGGGTGCGCTGCTCCTCCTCTACTTTCTGTTCGAGGATCTCTTTCAGTTTCTGTCGTGACAAAAAATTAGTTCAAATCGTTGCTTTTTTATACAACCTCATTCACCAGAACAAACTTTTTTTTTTAATTAGAGTACATGGCGTACATGGAATATGTATCACATCAATATTCTTATTTGCTTTCAAACAAAGCTAAGTACTTGTGCTATGAAAATAGGACTAACTTGGTGGACTCCCGGGACCACCGACCGCTAGATGCTAGTGCATTTTTCACTAAACCAACAAGCACGTATTATATTTGATGTAGAAATATACATTTCTGCTTAATGAAAGACAACGTATGCAGTTGTTTAATACATTTGTATGTCAACAACCACACCACCAGTTTCAACACTTAATTCAAAAGGTGTGTATATTAAAATGTTGTCACATTCCTTCCGCAAGTGGATGTATGACATAGGAAGTACGCAAGACTCAAGTTTTTGTCCACTTATTATGTTTGTATTGGAATAATCTTTTGATCAAGGCCTGGTGTTCAAAATACTAAAATAATCAGCGAGGAAGAATCTAAATATCTGGCACATCCCTGTTGAAAACAAAATGAGTTCACCGGTTAGCACAAAGAAACACTGCCAATAAGCTTGTGCGCCCTGTTACAGGGTGTTATATAAATTAAAAGGAAGCAACAAACGAAATCAACCACAAAACATGGATGCAATAAGCGTGGGCGACAGAAATATTTACCTTTTCTCGTTTGTGTTTGTCTTTCACTAGTTCGGCAAACAGACTGGTGTCGCTGATCTTCTCTCGGAGATCTATCTTCCTCTGTAGCACCATGGAGGGGCTGACTGAATTCCGTTCACTTCGCGCTCTGTTGTGAGACAGGCTGCAATAAATAATATTACACATAACACATTAAAAAATAATACCTTCCACGGTGCAATAATTTCAGGTTGGGATCCAGGATATAAATATTAGAATCCCGAAACATTCACAATTAATACTTTGGATTAATTTTGTGATACCCAATTTAGCATGTCTACAAGATGCTGGAGGCAGATGCTATGTATCCCGTGGACCGCGACATTCTAAAATGTCTCTACTAAATGACGAAACATTTAATGCTTCGAGCATATTATACCGACACAAAAAACATAAACCAAAACTGAAACAATATATTTCTTGTCCAATAATTAAATGTGAAGTACCTGATGTGCGGCGGAGAGGGAGAAGTGTAACGTGGTCGATGGCGCAAGGGGCTGTGCGGCGAAGGATGGCGGTGGTGGCGAGAGTGCGAGCGTTTGCCCACGGAACGGCGCCGTTTAAGACCCCCGCGACTGCTGGATCTATTTCAACAGAAAGATATTTATAAGTGTGCCTATTTTATAGTGTTGGAAAAAAATACATTTTATAGACATTGTTTAGCAACATTTGAAAATATTTTAATTTTATTTCGTAATATTTTTTTGTAATAATATTTTCATTAATAGTGAGTGCACGGATTATACTATTATATCAGGAGTAAACTATTCTTGAGGCTGCGGATCTTTGAAAATGTTGAGCTCTCGTGTACAAAAACATATTACATACATATTCTGTGGAACAAAATTGGAAAACTAGGATTTGAACTGAGAATTGTTTGAGGGAAAAATACAAAATATATATTGGAATTGAATATTTTAATTTAATTTATTATAATTGGCTCTAAGGGCCTTTCAAATCCATGGCCAACCGTACAACCATCTTCCAGGCCTCTGTCTTGAGCTACGATCTGTCAACAGGAAATTTGTAGCCTCGCTGCACTTCGAACACTGTTCATCCATGTCATTCTTGGGTGACCCGGTGGCCAAGTTCTCATTGGTGTTCCCTCATAAGTCTTACAGAGTGCTCTGGAGTGGTCACATCTGAGAATGTGTCCTGCCCATCTTAGCCTTCTAGACTTCAATATTGCAGAGATATTTAGTCGTCGGAAGGTCTCGATAAGCTCAGTGTTTGCGCGGGTGCGCCATCAGTCGTTATCCGTAACTGATCCAAGTATTCTCTGGATCTATTAATTGTTTCTCCGTGGCTCCACGCTCCAGATCACATTGTAATGAGGAATTTGGTTTTTCTTGATAGCTTGAATCCATATCTAATAAAAATGAGATGCTCTTGAAACTTACAAGATTAAAAAATGTGAAAACGACCTTTTTGCTTTCAAAAGCTTATATAGATCCAACCTACTGTCAAGAATTAAATAAAATGAAGATAAAATATATTTTTCATTCCGTTCATTGTAAATAACACTAAATGTACTATTATTATTCAAATTGACCATATTTTTATGAAACCATTCTACCTGATACAATTGTCCACCTCTTTTTGGTTCAATACTGTTTTTTTTTTAGACATTTTGATATGGTTGTATTAATAATAATAATTGAAATAATGTTGCGCTATCTGTGTAACGCTAACAATTACACAATAAGAAAGTGCAGACATTTCATCCACTATTCAACATTCCCTGCACTAAGGCAAATGTTAGCGTATTGTACAGTAAATGATAAATTTCCACATCATATTCAAGCAGTAAGAACTTTGTCTGTCTCCAAAAACGTACCGCGTGTCACGATCATTGTGTCTATCCTAAATGCAATCTTATATTTTGATTGATATATAAAATGAGTGCCATCCTCTGCATCCGTGAATGCAGAATGTAAATATGTAAACAAAATATGGGATTCTAAGCATAATCAACAAATGTGCGCAGGTAACCTTCTGTTGGAGTGCCTGATCTTTTCTTTGTCTCTTTGTGAGCGGTGTCTCCGGTGCTCCCGTTCGGGGCCCCGGTGCTCACTCCTGCGCCTTCTCACGGGGCTGAAGGACTGCAAGGGTGGGGAATCTAAAATCACAAATGTATATGACATATTGTCATGTGGCCATTATATATAATACAAAAAACTATCAATTTATTCTAATAAATATATTGTTTAATATTTATTATTTTACCTGCGTAAATATACTAGGTAATTCGATAAACAACATTTTTAAGATATTTTGTTTACATTATTTATTTATTTTGTTTTACCATTGATACTTATTAAATTTTTTTTCAACATTCTACAACTTTTTTTGCAACTTTTATATGAATATGAAAAATGCAACAAAATCTCCCATTTCATTAGATAATTTTTTACATTAGTTTTTTCCGCACATAGTCGGCCGTTGTCACGGCACAATACGATGCCTTACTGAAATTGTCTGTCATAAAAGTTCTATCTGTTCACAATTGGCCTCGTTCTAGCAGCTCAAAATTAACCAAGCCTAGAATATCCTATCAAATGCACGGTAACACTATTTTGTGTTGGTATTGGCGTTTGTTTAGAATCTAGTGATTCTCTCTTACATTTTGCAAAAGCGTACAAGAATCGTATTTCAACATTCGTTATAATACAATTTCAGCAGAAATGGAGAATTTCTATGTTGATTCTACAAAGTATAATTTTTCTTAACACTACAACAGGCCGGCCATGAGGCCTAATTACTGTAGTAAAACACGTCACAAAAACACCCTGGCTCTATAAAATGACATAGATGTATTGTGTCCTCACCGGGAATCGAACCCAAACATACGCATACAGTGAACCCCTTTTAATACGTTTTCCGAGGGACCAGCACATTCAAACTTATTAAGCGTGAAAACTTATTAGCAGGGATTTCGCATTATTTATATTTGACATCTAATTTTGTATTTAAAATAAAGTTACATTAATATTACAATTATTTAAGAATGTTTTTGTTTAAATAGACACGTACACGGAATACATATCACATTAATATTCTTACTATTTTCAAAGAATAGCTATCTAAACTGCAATAAGAATACCAGAAAGTATCAAATAAATATTAAAAGAAAAATAAATTGGAAGAATCACTGACAAGACAAATCGGTGCTTTTTCTATCGTGAAGGATAGGTCACCCGTAATAGGAGATCAAATATGATAAGATGTCGCATGTAAGTCAGACATTATTTTATTATCTTGCGTTAAGTTTATTACTTTTTACAAAGCGTATTTTTTTTTACTTGTTTTAGAAAACGTACTATGTTTTCTGCTTATCAACTTGAAGAATGTATATTTTTAAAAGGTAATATTTATAAATAGTTACCTGTTTTGTCCTCGTACCTAAAACCTGATCCTTCTTGGTGATTTTTACATGTATTCTCAACGCTTGTATGATCAGTATAACTGTCCAAAAACATCACCTTTACGCGCTGTTAATAAAGGCTATTGAATTCCGTATAAACATGTAATATTCACCCTTACTGAATCTCATTTGCAGTGCATTTTCGGAGAAATTAATTAGACTACATTGAACTTTGGCAGGGCCGAACTTTATACGTAAAAACATTAACATTTTTGTCATTTTACGATTTTAATTTTTAATCACAAGTATGATTACAATACATTTTTTGTTTTACTTATTTATTTTATGCCAATGTAAAAAGCATAAAAAGTTCAAGCAAATAAAAAAAACAGACAGATTTTCAGAGTTGATTCACTTTTAAGTACATATTTAAACGCTCTGCTTTGTTTTTTGATTTCGTCGATAAATTTATAATTGAAAGAAAAGCGCTAATCATGGGTCGCACATTTTTAGAAATGTCAAACAAAATTTATTCTGTCGAAAAATGTATTGCAAAGGTTTTTTTGTATAGATAAATTGAATTCTGTCATAAATATTTAAATTTCTTAGGCGGGAAACTTATTACAGCAAAAATCCGTTAATTCGTAACTCATGAGATCGAAATTTAAAAAAAAATCTGAATTACGAATAATGAAAACAAAGTCTTTAAAAGGCAACATGAAATTATTATTTTTTTAAATGCGTTAGTTTACTGCGTCCGCGATTTTGTGCGCGTCACCGCTGTTGACATCGCAATTTGCATTCTCAAACATGATGACTCCATTATTTCAACTTGTCTTGGCGCTTTGGAGCTGCCGGACGCGTTTCAAATCAGCTCCTTAGTTTTTTTTTTTTTTTGTATGTTTCTACCGTGTAATCGTCCAAATATCAGTTGGAAAAGAGTGCAAAAACCTTGTTCTATTTTTAAATTAAGCAAAACTGTAAATTTAATAGCTAAAAATCTTATCTATGTGTGTTCTCGTGCATTTGGACGAGTAACAAAGTGCACATGTGCAACATAACACGTGTTAAGTCTGGGGCCTGAGACCTAATCTAAGGATGCAGTCAAATAATGGTCAATGAAAACAAAAGTGAGAGTGCATCAACTTCTAGAACGTCATATCATCGAGATTTTTTGTTAAATCTAAGACAAACTAGTGTTGTAATTAACACTACCACATTGCAAAAAATACACTATTACAATCTCCAATCTCAAAAGATTAAACCAAGGTATAGAGGTTGCCGCGGTGGTCGAAAGGTCAATTGGAGAATACCATTAGCCTCCGCCTATATCTCAAACCGCAGACTCAGATGCCAATATCCAAGTTACATCTCGATATCAACCCCATAGATCATACACAAAATATTATCAGAGTAAACTTTCAAAGGCACATCAATATTAAATCAAAGTCTTTCACTGGCGACATGGAACACTCGCTTCATTCAAAATAAAATAGACGACATTTGTGATTATGAGTCAAATTCAATCAAACAACTTCGTAGTAAAGGATTTAAAATTGTCGAGGAGGCTAGAAAACCATCAGGGAATAAAACAGATAATCTCACCTGGACAAACCACGGAGGTATTGCTGTCATTGCACAAAAAGATTTCCGTTTAACAAAAATACTCCCTTTTAAGACTTTTGAGTGTCTCGGGTGCAGAATAGCCTCTGTTAGAGAGAGCTTAACTATCATTACGATTTATAGGCCTGGCTCACAACCGACCTCAGCAAGATTTTTCTCAGAAATCAAATCCTTACTACAATGGGTTTCAGTTCGCAGAGACTGTTATAATAACAGGTGATTTAAATATTAGGTTAGATCGCCCATCTGAAAAGGATTATAAATATTTTAATAGCCTACTAAATGACTTCAATTGGACGCAGTTGGTCAGAGATCCTACACATGATGCAGGAGGAATATTAGATGTCATTATTAGTCGTAATAGTGATAAACCCATAACTGCAGAGGTGATTAATATTGGACTATCTGATCACCGTCTTGTTCATTTCAATGTTGATTTTTATAAACCTATTCCATCATATGAAACCATAATATCGAGGTCCTGGAGGAAACTGGACATAAATCATTTTTGTAATGATATTAATGCGTCTCCGATTGGAAGCGATTCCGATCGCCACCAAAAAGACATCAATCAATTTGTACATGTATATAATACTATATTATTACGCATACTCGATAAACATGTTCCGGTTACCACAAAAGTTAGGAGGAATCGTGGCTCCGAGTACTGGTTTGATGAAGAATATAGAGATAGAAAGAAAGAAATTAGACACCTTGAACGAAGATTCAAACAAACTCTCTTGGAGACTGATAGAAGAGTCTGGCTCGAAGCGCAGAAGAAATACAGGTCAACCAGATAAACAAAACAATCTGCATATTGGTGTTCCAAGATTAGACAAAATCAGAAAAATCATATAAATCCTTTCACGGTGACTGTAGAGCGGAAATTTCGACAACTGCCAGTGATTCCAACCTTGCTGACAGTTTCACAAACAAAGTGACTGGTATTCGTGCCTCTACGAGCTCAGCTTCGAAACCTGTAATCGAGGAAGAAACTACATCGCGATTGCATAATTTCACGCTGACGACGATCGCCGAAATAACGCAAATAGTCAAAGGTTTATCTAATAAGTAATGTGCGTTAGATCAAATACTAACATGGTTACTAAAAGAGTGTCATCAAGAAATTGTTCCATTTTTGGTGGATTTACTTAACAAATCTTTAGAAACATCAAGCGTTCCAGACTTTATGAAAACGGCCCATGTGACTCCACTACTGAAAAATGCTACACTAGACCCCGAAGACCTCATGAATGCCCGGTCTCTGCCGCTCCTCTCAAAAATAATGGAAAAAGTTGTATCATGTCATCTTAATATGTATTTAACAGAAAATGCTTTATTTCCCAAAATGCAATCTGCATACAGAGGTCATCACCTTAACGAAACATTGACATTATAACACTTACTGTGTTAATGTCTGTGAATGCTAAATCTGTAGTTAAGTTGTTGGGCGTGCACATTAATTCAGATCTTTCAATGTATAACAAATCAGTAAAACTGTCAGTGCATGCTGACATCAACTGAGACAGATTAAAAGTATTCGGAGACATCTTCCTCTTGAGGCAGCCTGTCTACTCATTGTGGTGTCATGTGTGGACCAGTGTTGGCACTTAATTCAATTAAGCATGGATTTGAATCACAAGACACTATATATATACTGTATTCACAATAATAACTAAGAGTGAATAGGGACCGAAATGTCACATTTTATTACCACATAAAAAGTGATGACTTATCGAACTACCTAATATATCTGGGCATAATAAGGAACATTACAAAATTCTAAGGTTAAATAAAAATATTATTTGTACTGTTGAATAATAAAGATTATGATTATTATGGCCATTGTTTACACACGCCACTCACATGATGTTGGATGCAGTCAGCCAATGAGGTGTGGTCATTTAATTTTTTTTTATAATTTTTCAAAAAGTCTCATTTACAAAACTGAAAGAATTTTTTGATATCTTGAAATATGGCAGAGTTACAGATGTTCAAAGTTGGGTGTTTTAAAAACAATCGGTTTATACTGTTTTATCATGTGCCGTCACATCTCCTGAGTCGACAAATCGGTAATTGACACTCTAGCAGCGAGTATTGACCTAGTGACGTCATATCTCTCATACGTATGAGAAATATAACATCACACGGTAATTTAAGCATTTTTCACAAGCCTAACTTTGAACCCCAATATCTCCAAAAGTATTGCACATTTTGAAAAAATTCAAAAAGCATGGTAATCTGGATTTTTTAATTTTTTTAACATACATACTACAAAGACTTATTTCTGACATGCTCCACTACCTCATTATTGGTATTTCTTGGCTACTGATTTATCTATTAAAAATGGAAAATGTGGGATTTAATATAATTTATTGCCAGTTCAAAAGTTGAAATAAAGTATTAATCCAAAATAAAATTATAAATATTGAAGGATAAAATTTTAATACAAATTAAATTAATCAACTAGAAAGATATACAGAAAAAAATATTTATTTAGTTGCAACCGGAATTCGAATCTGGACCTCTTCCTATCTGAGGAAGAACATTTCACTACAGCAATCGAATATATTTTTAATAAATTTTGAACTTATATTCTGTAATATTTCTAATTGATACATCATAGAGAAAATGTGCTAGTTGACGCAATTGGATTTGATAATCTTCAAACTCTTTCAATGCCAAATGAATTAAAACAATATTTCCAAACAATTCCAAAATTAAACACAAATTAAATGAATCAATTTGATAGATATACATAAAAAATAGGATAGGTAAAGGTCCAGGTTCGAATCCCAGTAGCAACCGAATATATTTTCCATAGATTGATTTTTTAATATATTTTTCAAATTGATTAATTTAACTTGTGTTAAAAATACCACAGAGCTATGTTCCGAAATTGCAACTTCACAACAAAAATGTGTTTTCATTAAAAACAAAAAAAATTCAAAATTAATAAATATTATTTTTTTAAAACCAAAACTCTTTAAGTAAATTGTGTGTAAGAACATATAAATTAAATTTTGTAATATTGTGGTAGAAACATATTAAAGGTTTTTTAAAAAACCCTCAATGCCGACCTGGTTGAGATATGAGCAATCAAATCATCTCCACTACACAGCCGGCAAAATCAAAATTAGTCGATTATAAATAAAAAAAATCCAATTTTATTTTATTATAGAATGACTTGCCAGCTATGTGTGTCCTCCATCTTTGAACCCCGGTCTCTTCGAGAGACATATTAACGAGCCTCTCTTCCTTCTCAACTTTCTCCCACAGTATCTGCCTGGCAGATGAAAAAGACCTGCCTAAATGAGTGTCCCCTGTGAAAATATATTTAAAAAATACATATACAGAGTGCCCCTGCATCGACACAGCATACTTTAAAATGGTGTGGGAAGACTATTTTGAAGTCAAAAAGTGCTGTCTATTTTGATTATTATGTAAATGTGATTAATATTAAAGTATCTTAATTTTGTTATAAACGTAATTAACACACTAGCACCGGAATACATATTCATTGATGGGGACAATGGCAAAGTTTTGCATTGTAGATGGATCATCAAGTGCATGAGTTTGTGCAAAATTATTAAAATTGCACTGGGAGAAAACAAAATCAATGTACTTTTTTCTTCATAATAGTCTTTCCGAAACTACCTTAAAGTTTGTCAAATCGATGCAGGGGCACCCTTGATAAATTTAAAATAAACAAAAAGTAATGATAAAAATAAAAAGACATTAAGCCGGCACAGAGTTAAAAGGTTGACAGATTTGATACTACAATTAAAAAGCTGTGTGAAGGAATATGGAAGCATGTAGAACTGTAAATAAGAAAATGCAATGTACCATGAATGGGTATAGGTGAGGGACTCCGGTAGTACTCCTGGGGGCCCGAAGAGCCAGTATAGATGACCTCCGGATCCGAGTCGATGGCCACCGACTCATAGCGCGAGTGTGGCGGCTGCTGCGGAGTGTGGGGGGATGAGGGGGTCTGCCGTCTTCTGGGATAATGACAACTTTGGTGGAATAAAAACATAAGCTTGATAGTTTCAAGAAGTTCTGGCCTGCAGCCCAATTGATTATGTGGAATAATATATGTGAATTACAATAAACATGTTTTTAATGACTCATGCATGCAGATAAATAATCTCAATATACATATGTATGTTATGTTAGACTCACAATTTAAAATCAATATATTTTTAAAAAAAACACTTCCATCAAGTCCATTCTACACATACATATATTTGTTATATTTTAAGTTGCAGTAATTTCTTTATATACCTATAAATTGAACATAATACATACATTGAATTATACAAAAAAAAAATCAAATACATGTTAATACAAATTAAATGTATTAATTAGAATGATATAAAATCAATTTATCGAAAAAATATTTGTTGCTGCTGGGATTAAAACCTGGATGTCTTCCTATCTGGAGAAATGCATTAACCGATTATGGTATACCAACATAGTAAATTAACGATAAATTTTCAAATTTATATGTTGCACTTTCAAATTGATACATCTGTCGTTCCATTATTTGCATCGTTTAATGCATTTCCCCATATAGGAAGAGATCCAGGTTCGAATCTCGGTAGCAACAAAAATATTTCTTTGATAAATTTTATATGTATATCTTTCTAATTAATATTTTTATTTGTATAAATAATATCACAGACCTATGTTTTGAAAAATTGCAACTTCACAATAAGAATGTGTTCTCCTTATAAATACATGTTAAATTAAAAAGTTTAACAAAAAAAAAATAACCTGTTAGTAATAATACTTGAAGGGTTGATATACTTTGCAACATTAATTATAATTATATTATTTTTAATATTTTCGGCAATATGGAGCACACGGGTGCATTAAGCAAGTCTTTACTCTTAAAGGTTTGACCTTACACCCTTGGTAAATACTAAATCTTTTTAGACTTGAAGCATTAATCGGTAGACTGTCCAAGGATGAATATAGTCATCCAAAAAATAATAATTTCATAAAAATAAGTATACGGACATAATACAACTGGTTAAAATAATGTGCACGCTTCAGAGGAAAAAGAATGGACAAATTTTTTATACCTAGCATCAATATTTCCTCTAATTTTGGTTCTATTAATTTCTTTTTGTGGACTGGGGGGAATAATTAAGAAAAAAAACATTGCCATACCGGTATAAGGCTACTAGTAGGGCCTAAGTTGACTACATTACTAATGAAAATGTATTAAGATGCATAAATAAGTCAAGATAACTAATGACTATCAAGGAAGGTTGTACACTTGAGACATACTCCGCAATGAAAAATATGACATTTTACAACCAGATAGAAGGCAGTAGAGGCGTAGGTTCAGAAAGTGGTTCAATGCGCCAAAATGTTGGTGAACTTATACAGAATAAATCAACATACTGCAATATACGCAACAAATGCCAACCTTCGATAGACGGTGGCACATGAAGAAGTCTTGTTAAAAATTGTGTGCACTATAATACCAATTTATATGCGCGCGACACCCGTACACCTTAAAAGCAACATAGCTTACCATATATCTTAATTGACGAGTTAGAGAAACATCATGTTTTAGATATCATCTACTTTGAAAGTGATATAAGGATAATTTTATCATGGTGTAATGATGTGAAAAGCTCTAAACGGGATATTAAAAAAAGGAAACTGAATTAAGCCAACACATTTTGTCATTAGAAACCTAACCTTTTGATTTTTTCAAATTATTCAAACTCAAATAAGTGGCACGGCCAATGAAAGAAATATTGAAACGTTCATAAATTACCATACTGGATAAAATCAATAATGCAATACAGCAATGATTTTACAATGAAGTAGAGCTTTATATAGATTTTTTTTAAATAGCCACTTGTATGAATAATAAAAGAAAATAAAGGTGTAAGTAAATAATTGAAAATTCCAATCTTTTCATACATAAAATCTCTATAATAATAATGCCCATTTAAATGAGCATCAATATTTAAATCATCTATTTGTAATAAACCAATTATGAAGGGTATGTGCACAAATCTCACCTGGGAGGCGAATGTAACGGTGGTGTCCTGGGCGGCGAGTACGTGTTGTGGCTAATATCACTAGCATTAGTAAGGCGTCGTGGGGGTGCCGCCGCTACAGGAGCACGCGGAGGTGGCGTGCTCGGAGACACTGGTGAGCAAGACCCGTTTCGCGCCACTGGAGATGTGGGCTTCTCCCAGTCACTCAGCGGCACCACGTCGTACGGCACTGGAGAAACCACATTATCATCAGGAGACACGCTGTCCAGGCTAGCAGACCTCGACCTATGCTTTGTCTTCTTTTTCTTCTTCTTTTTGTCTTTCTTGCGCTTCTCCTTGCGTTTTTTCAGCTTGGTGTCCACCGGGTCTTCGTACTTGCGAGAGGCGCGATGCAGCTTGGCCGCTGCTGGGGAGGGAGAGCGGAGGGTGAGAGGAGGTGGCGAGCGCGGATGTGCACGCGGCCTGCCGGGGCGGGGGGCCGAGTCAGGCTCACTGTGGATCTCGCCGGCCTCTGGGGCCGACAGATCCTCGGAGCTCACGTCAGAATACTCCACCAGCCGCCCCGACGGGCCGCCCAAGCTAGAATTGAGCTCCACACTACCGCTGTCTGCGCGCACGCGATGCCTCTTGTGCGAACGCTTGTGTGCGTGCCGACCGTGCTTCCTCTCCTTGGTGCGCTCCATGGCAGAGATGGCGTGCGACACGGCCTCCAATATGGTGTAACACGTCACGCGAGTGTCTTTCACATCATCTAAGCTACCTAAAACATTCAATCAATTGGTATAAATGTTGAAATGTTAATTTAATATTTCTGTAATAACTTATTAATAAAATAAAAACAAGTATGTATGCACAAAACTTACACATATCAATATATAAAAAATTTAAGTCTATTATGGTTATTTACACAATAAAAACATTATAAATTTGTAAAATAATTATTGGTTTCAAATGGGATTACACAAAAACATAGTTCCTCACGACTTCGATACATGTAAAAGAAAAACATAAATCCCCTAGAATTTCTTTTTGGTATAATTTACGATGTATTTTGAGAACTTTAGACCACTTCTCATTTATGATAACAAAATGAACTTCCATATACGCCCAAACCACTAAACTTCATACGTCACTTCGCCTTGTTGACAAGCATAAAAGCAAACTGTAATTCAAAGGAACAATAATAAATTCATGCGGTTAAATTAAAGTTAGTAAATATAAAAAGTTCGAAACAAATTATAAAGCAAAATAATACATATCGGGCATATAAATCAAGGAAGTAATCATGATACAAAAAAACGGATAAATACATATTGAAAGGGAAACAGAACATATTTAATGGAAAAGCTCACTCACCTGGTATTATGTTGTATAATTAAATAAGAACCGTGGCGCCCTTTGAAATAATACGATTTTCTATGTCCAATATATCGGATGCCTTGAACTACGGGCTATCTCATTTGTTACGGCCTCTTATAGCCAAAATTCTCATGTAATAGGACTTTCCAATGCATTAGGAAACATCAATTTTATTATTGAGCATGGATGTGTCATATTTCATTAGATATATTCGGATTAGATTCGATTCCCTGATATAGGATTGTCATTTTTGTCAGCCATTTGCTTTTTCATTGCTGTTCATAGACAAGATTCTACAATTTCTTTGTAAGTTTAGCGATGGACGATTTCATATCGATCTTCGTTAAAATCGATACCGATATGCTATGAAAACAGAATTAATTTATGACTATCAAAATCAATATGGACTTTATCGAACTCTTAATTCATTATGTGAGGGAAAGTATGTATTTAAAATGTATGTAAAATAAATATTGCAAGCTTTTATAATTTTAATATTATTGTACACATCACACGTCAGTATTCATGGAATAATCAAACATCTTATTAATAAATTGATAACGAATCGTCAAATATAAACTTATTCAAATTAGTCCTTAAGGAATATATGGTTGGAGCCCTAAAAAGCATAGGCAAAATAATAAAAGTGCAGGCATTTATTTAAGTTTAGAACAATCTGTTTTACTGTAAAAAATATTGCACACTGCATATCATTAAATAGTTGTTCCTTTTTTAAACGTAAAATTGTATCGTCGTCGTAAGTTTCAACATTGCAAACTGAACCTGACATATAATTGATAAGTCCCAAATTTGAAAAATGTGTATGCGAAGTACGCATTACAAAGATGTTTAATGTATTTATTTCTCTGTGCCTTGGTTTCTTGCTAGGATAAAAATAAATTTTACCTTTTCTTACTGCCAACTAATTTATTAAACATATTACTATATAATTTAATTTTTTAATTGAAAAATTTAACCAGTATTTTGAGTTATCTTTATTAGAAATGTGTGTAGACTTTAAAAAAATAATTAGTAGTGATGGTTCCAAATCCCAAATAGTTTAAATGAGGCATAGATAACAAATCATCAGCTAATTTACACTCTAACGCCCAATAAGTCTTCTTATGGTATTGCTGTTTAATTTTTAAAGAAAAAATAATTACGATATCGAATAGACCGATAAACGTAAATGTCCACCCCTAGTTTTACTGATTGTTTTTTTTTTTTTTACTACGTAACTGCTGAACTTCACGTTAGTTTTTTCAAGTTCATAAATGTAGATAAAACTCATTCATTAATGTCAAATGATTAGTTTGCCACAGTAATCAACGAAAACGATAAGAAATAAATGTAAAAATCGTAAGGCTGTAGAAAAAATAACATTTAATCATCAATTTATAGATTTATAAGAGAAGAAAATGTCTATGGATTTTCGAATTGGCCTATCACTTTTTGTAGTCTGATGCGAAAACTTATACAATTCAATAAATCTTTATCACCCGGGGCGAATAAATTATTCTCATGCAGTAATTGACTTTTTATTACAGTGGATATTAAAATATGATTATTTGCATTTTCGCAATAAAACTATAAGCAGAATGACTACTTTGATAATTTTTAAAATTAAAAAAGCAATATCAGTCTCCCAACAAGAGATTGACAATGGTATTGAATAAAAATCAATACTTTATAATAAAAACGATTTTAATGAACTTCGTTAAGGTTCTTTCTAGGTAAAAATAAAACAAAATAATGCTGTAGTTTCCTAAATCTGATGCAATTAATTGGCAGGTACGCATTTTCGAGTATGTAAATAAATATTTCTTGGAGTACAAAAATATTACTAATATTATTAATATAATAAATAATTCAAAAACAGTTGCAATAGTTATTATTATTACTATGGTCTGTATTAGTCATGTGTAGATAGATGGGTGAAAGAAAATTAATTATCAGAATTCGTTAAATCTATATATTTAGATTATTATCAAAATGGCATATTTTGATAGCATGTCATTGCATCAAACTGATAAAACTTTGATTAAAAAATATGGAATTTTGTAAAAAAAAAAAAATAGAGTTACGTACATGGAATACGTGTCACATCAATATTATTATTATTTTAAAACTAAGCTAAATTCTTATGCTATGAAAATAGGACTAACTTGATGGACTCCTGGAACGAGACCTGAACCCCTGACCACTAGGTGAGAATCGTACCCACTAGACCACAAACACATCTGTCACAATGGAAATTGTTTTTCATAAGAAAAATATTCACCACTTTGTATTTGTCTTAAGGAAATGCCTTTAACTGATGTAATTTGATGACAGTTGACATTATATTGAAAAAATAAAATTAAAATATATTTTCGTGAAGAGCTTGAGCCCCCTAAAATTTATCTTTCTCTGTTAACATGCTCAGTTATAAACATTGTGTTCTTTTGATCTGCCTCCACTCTTCATAATCCTGAATCGTGCTTCGCGACTCGGGAGCGCTCAAAGGACAGTATACTTGAGCATGAGGCAAGCTGTGATTCATTGCCACAAGTATATTGTACTTAGAGTAAAGTAAGTAAAGTAAGTAAGTAAGTGAGTAAGTTAAGTAACTGATACATCCACTCTTACTGACAAATCTTTGAGGTGAGAGATTAGATTTCATCTGTGCACACATACTGTTACAGTGGGTGGATGTGGAATTATAATGGTTATTTAGGAGTGGTAGTGTTTAGGGATGCATGAAAGATAATTAAAACGACCACGTCCCATCAGTGACACATGTATTGTACAAAATATATATAAATACAAAATGTAGGTAACAAATCTGTTGACTAGTATCAATTTTTCATGTGAAAAAACGTAAACATACTTAGGATTCATAATACAAAACAATTAGAATAGGAGGAACATATTGATAATGTTTACATCTGCATATTTTTGGCTCACTGCAAGGGTGTTGAAAGGGTTTTAGATTACATACATAAATCATTATCCAAGTAAGATCAATTAATCCTGTTAAAATATATCATATTTAATAAAAATCTTCAATGCTAAGAAATCGTCATACAAAATTGAATTCATAATAAATACAAGCATTTTATTAATTTGGTAAAAGGTGTATAATTTTAAAAAGGGAAGTCATATTATCAAAAAATTACTGGAGTGTAACATCACCTAACAATTCCGAGTGTAAAAAGAAAATATGGTTAATTGAATATCACTCTTGCACAACAAGTACATACAAGTATTGTATGCATCTTTAGCGCGGCCAACCTTAAGATTTATAATAAACTGTAGGTATAAATGATAAAAAGTAGTCATCTGTGAGGGACTATCAACGGGGAATTGTAGCAGATTGTTCCACAAAATTGTAAAAATCATTTTTAAAACCCACAAAAAAACCCGATAATAAAAAAAATTGTTGACGAGTTTCGTAAACGTCGCATTTGAAATTTAACATCAACCAAAGTATATTTATTATGTACAAATGAAATAAATAAATTTTTAGACACAGATAATTGCAGAAAAAAATTTCTATTGTAAAATTAATGAATATATACTATAGTACACTTTTATGATTCTAATGTATCAGTACAATTTTATTCGTAATAGGGTCGTTTCACATTTCAATTATTAATTTTGAAAAGTAAATAAAAAAAAAAACAGGAAAAATTAATGATTTGAAATCGTATTTTTGAGCCCCCGCTTAAAAACAATTTATTGATGTCATCTTCCAGATAGTATTTATCAATTCATAAATCTAGAATATAATGTTTTAATGACACATTATTATCTATAAAACATGAAAAATACGTTTGAAAAAAAATTACAACATAATTTTGTAAAAATAAAAAAACCACACGAATGTACGCCAGATATCGTTGGTCAAGCGTGTCAAGGAATGAAATATTTTTTTGTACAATATGTATTTTGTACAATGTGAATCGACATAATTAATTTTACAAAATGCATCTGTTTTAAAAGATATTTATTATCATAGGTGGAATTACCCTATTGTGAATGAATTAAAGTATTCAGAATCTATAATGATATTAGTGAAAATTCCATCTCTATGGTATGAAAATTAACAAATACAAATGCAGGAGACAATATCTCAGTAAATTAATGGTCATAGTTCTATTTGAAACTACCAATCGGCTGTTTAAATTGATATTTTTTAAAATACAAATATTTTACACATAAACTGTCTAAGACAGTGGTAATTTACATCAGTTATTTTTAGTCATCCCTAATCTTTGATTTTGAGTTGATACAATCGATTCACCAACTATATAAATAGTTCGCCATATAAAAAAAAATGTATGTAAAGAACTAAGAATATAAAATGGACCTAGGTATTATAATATGATACAAGTAGAATACTGCAAATAAACATCTGTTTTAAGAATACGGTAACATTTACTAGAGTGACTTTAAGATGGTATATTAAAAAAATGTTTAAATATATGGATATTCGCAAACTCCGATTCTGGGCTAAAAATAATTACAAAAACTTATTATACATTTTTAAATAAACACATTCACCGCTCATAATTATCCTAACTACAGGAATATCTTTTTAGAAATCATACAATCCTCACCGCTAATTATTAACACAAATGAAATATAGCAGTCATACTATTTTATAAAATTCTGGCACGTGTATATCAAACAACTCAAAATGCAACTTAAATTAAGAAAAATGAAGGATTATTTTTTACATCATCAAAAACCGATAGAAGAAAAAGAATCCACGGTCTATTATCGCTTGTCCTTAATCATGAAGGAGACATTTGAATCCAAGAAAACTTTGGCAAAATATATCTTATACTTGGACTCAAACGGCAGTCTTATCATGATACTACATTATCGAAGACGAGTTCAGCGGCATAAATCGTAGATCAATGGATCTCAACAAGGAAGTGATATTGGTTTATTGCTGAAATAATCCTTCACAGGCAAATATTTTCCTATCCCACGCATGCAATACACAAAGGGACAATGTTCATTTTTCGGCAGAGAAAATTTAAATGAATGCATAAAAATGTGAATACTAATGTCACCACTGACGGATTAGAATATTTACAGGTATTTTATATCTCGTAACATCGTTAGGTCTTTCATTTAGCGTAATGGTATAATATATATAACATTTAAACAATTTGGTGCGTCAACGTAAATCTAACCGGCAATGCACACAAAATAAATTTTCTCCGAGACAGCTCTCATGGTTTAATATAGCTCACATTATAACTCGGTCATTACTGACATTCAATAATTATTAACAATGCCGCTAGGTAGTCTTTAAATTTCTCTATGAATGTACAATATAGTATAAATCTCTTAATATTCTATATAAAACGTTTGAAGATTTTACAAAACTATTGAATTATATAAAATTATTTTGACTTATGGCAACAAATAATGTTGTAATAAAAGGCTGTTCAAGTCCAAGGGTGGTTGCTGTCAGGGGAAGTTCAGTAATTATCCCATTCCATACATGTACCATCCTGTGCGAGTCAAATATAAATAAGAGAAACTCTAAGGGCTGGTTGTGTGATCAATAATAATAATAATAATAATAGTAAACTTTTACTATATATAAAAAAAGCCGTTATCGAAAAGAAAAAGATTGTTAGTAAAAAAATATTTACTTCTTGAAAGTACATCCCATAGTAAACTCATTTTACTTTCCAATAGTAAAAACGAGAATTGATAGTTAAATATAGCAGACTTTTCACAGCTGTTCCAAGTCATCTGACACATTGATACTTTGAAAGTTGCAGTATACGACAATTAATCATTCAATATCCTGCTATTTTAATGATGAGAGTTCATCCGATGATGATTTCGTTGTTTAATATACATTATTATACATAATACAAAAAAATTTCACCACCAAAGTGACAGATATCGAACGCCTAGGCGAAAAAATCCATAGATAATGCACATTTCATGATTATTTTTCAGGCCTATAGACATCTCCATTTGATGTATTAACAACCCACAAAGGATTTTTACTACGAGTGTTAGTAAAAAGTTACTGCTGATCACACAACTGGCCCTAAGATTTAGGACCAGACATCCATTAAGTATGTACACATCTATTAGAAGAATTTGACTATTGCTGATGGCACCTACATTGCGGCTTACGCTCAACTCAAAATGATAATTCGTAGCTTCAAATGAAAGAGTCATCTAACACATCAGCGTACCGAAAAATACCTTTTGTGGAAAATTTAATTTAATATGTATAGTCATTGAGAAGTCTTTTCGCCAATTATCCAGAACATACTTCAGAATGGTCGTCCCATGCAGAAACCTGAAAGCATAATACGTACATAAACTAAAATAAAATTGTAAAAGCAAATGCTAATAAAACAGTTTATTTATGGTTTCTCTGTCAGAAATGACTTATGCAAAATGTTAATTAAAATTTGTCAATAATCTGATAACTGACACTACATAATTAATATGTACATAGTAAACTATTAGAAGATCATTAGAGATCTCTTAAAATATTGTCCAATCAACATTCTTCATAAGATTGTGTCAAGATAGTCAAGATAGTCTCACCTGACATTCCCTGCTACAATACCACTGGTTGGCGCAACCCGCACACACAAACTGCGCTTCCTTCCTGTGGCATCCTTGGCATTCGGGCACCTCGCTTTCGCTGAGTTCCAGTGCTCCTTCTCCACCTGGGCCTGGCCCTTCGTTCCGCCCGCCCTCATCTATCACCAGGGGTCTATCCGCTGTATCTTCGTCTAGCTCGGCCTCCTCGAAATCATCCTGCAAATAGAAATTCTATTTGAGAACTAAAAATACGATAAGTCTTCAGGATCAGTCGGTGCGCAGAGAAAATGTTACGTGGAAGGAAACAATGAATCTAAGTCTAGATTGGAAGGGAAAATAAAAAAGGGAAAATAAATTAAATAATTCATATTATCGTGATTTTTACAAAAATGTGGGTTTTTATTATACATTTATATCAGAAGATATACAATAGATTAGAGTTTTTTTAAAACAATTACTTAGATATGACCTTTACACTAATGTAAAACTAATAAATTGAATGATATTTGCCATAATTAAGAAAATACAACCATTATAAGAATGACGGTGACCATTAAATACATTTTCCGCATGCCACAGAATTACCTAAATATTTAAAATTATTGCATATACGAAATATATTTTCTTATAATATTGACGCCAAGATTACGGAAACAAATTAACAAAATGTTAAAAATTAATAGAGTTATAACCATTCAATTTGCAGGACATATTAGCAAATTTCAACGTTTTTAAAATATTTTGTATTAGTGAAATAATATATGGTATTTACTTAAATGCTTTGAGGCTTCAACTACTATTTAAAATCAAGTTTGATATCAAAAATGGAATAATTTCTTACTAAATAATATTTATATCGATCCTCATGTGTATTTTTTATTTTCTTTATTGGCTTCACATCGCCGATCGACAGTGGCCGTAATGACGTAATTTTCATTATAAAATGCCGAAAAAAATAAATTTCGTGCATATTTTACCCACGGTATGAATTAATGTTGAACTTATTCACAACATTAGTAGCAAATTTCAAAAATTAGATGTTTTTTTACTGATTTTAATTCTTGAACAAAGTAAACATTTCATTTATATATAACACTGATGCATTTTAAACACAAGTTGTCCGCTTCATAAATAATATGTAATTATGAAACAGACATATCACCAAAATGCCAACGTGGTGTTTTTTTAAATCGATAATATTAAACAAAATAATAAATTGAAGCTGTCATAAAATTTTTAAATTTAGAATATTGATTTAATAAAGGGTGTCCAGCGGAAAATTTTCAAGTTAAATATTAAATAATAAAAAAAACTACAATGTTATTCTCATATTTTATTTATACAAAATGAAGTTTCACGATGCGGATTTTACATTTTATAAACAATATCGTCTAAATGACGTCCATTTCTCTCAAGACACTCTTGCAATCAGACTCTTAAATTTGCGAACATGCGAGAGCAAAGCGTTGGTTCAATGGCAGCAACTTCACGGTAGATATTGTAGGGCCTGAATTGTTCGAGGATTGTTGCTGTAAACTCTCGACTTAAGGTATCCCCACATAAAAAAGTCGCACGGTGTAAGGTCTGGTGACCGAGATGCCCAGATTTCTGTATTTGCTGATTAATTTATTGGGAAAAATTCCCCTCAGCTTCTCGATTGAAACTCTAGCTGTGTTTGGAGTGCCCCTATCTTGCTGAAATTATGTTCTGTTGTTGAACCCGGGAAACAGCTGCAGTTGCGGTACTTAAAACTCGTTGATCATTCGGCAATACACGTCAGCAGTGACTGTCTCTCGCTGGTTAAAAAAATAAGGGCCAATTATCCCTCGGGCAGAAATTGCACACCACACTGTCGTTTTTGGACAATACAAAGGTTTTTGATGGCGTTCTCTTGGGTTGTAGGGGCACCAGTATCTCATGTTCTGTTTATTAACATAGCCATCAATATAAAAATGTGCTTCGTCAGTAAACAATGTTTCCAAGCGTTTGTGCTGTTTCAAAACGTTCCAGCATTGTTCTCACTAAGATTTCACGTAAAGAATAGTCATTTTCGTTGAGAAACTGCACAATTTGCAGTTTGAATGGGTGAAACTGTAGTTTATTTTTTAAAATAACGTGCAGTGTTGATTTTTTTATTCCAGTACGGGCTGCAATCTTCCTTATCGATTTACGCAGATTGCGCATAATTTCACGTCGAACTTGGGCCACATGTTCTTATGCCATTGTCCCTTTTTGTCTGAACTTTTGAACCCAACACCAGATAAGTTGCGTGTTCGGCAAATCACTTACTCGTTGAATATTAAAGTGAGTACAAAAAGCGAGACGCACACGAATCAATGAATCACCGCACTTTAAATATTTCTCAACCGCAAACGTGGTGCGCTTCCGACCAGTGACTCATTGTGATTGGCAAATACGCAAATCAAGCGCGTCGAACAATACCCCTCCCACTTACCTGACCCTGATGGTTTACGAGCAATTACAATTTAATCTTGAAATTTTTCCACTGAACACCCTATATATGTAGTTACTTTGTCTGATTTCAAAACATATTCATATATATGAAATAGGTACTTTAATAAATTATTTAATTCAAATGACAACACATATTTTTATTTCATTCCATATATCAATATGGAAAAAGGTGGAAAGACTCCAGATATGAGTTATTTTTGACACTTTATTTATTTTGAACATTTTGTTAATTTGTTTTAATCGAAATTTGTCTCCGTAATCTTGGTTTCAAGATTATAAGAAAATATATTTTGTTTATGCAATAATTTGCCATATTAACACAATATTGTAGCACGTGGAAAATGCATCTAATAGTCATGGTCTTTCTTATAATGCTTGTATTGTCTTAATTATGGTAAATAACATTAGTTCATTAGTTTTAAATGAGTATAAAGGTCTTATCTAAGTAATAGTTTAAAAAAGTAAAATGTAGTGTATGACTTCAGATATAAATGAATAATAAAAACCCACATTTTCGTAAATAATGCAAAAATTTAAAAGTTAAAAATAAAAAAAGCCACTTTTGCCACATTAGAATGTTTCTACCAATTGTCAAAATGCTGTAACAACGCTTGCAAGTAAATCTCTTACGTGCCATGACATACATAATTTTGCGTCACAATTCGCTGATGACGTTATCGGGTTAATTTATATAATGTGTACATAAGTACCGGGAATAATTTAGGATGACTAGACAATGACAAAACTATATTTGAAGCATAGCAACATGTGGAAGTGAAACATGGAAAATTAACCAAAGAAGTAGATCTAAAGCATTTGAAATGTGGTGATGGAGAAGGACGGAAAGAATAAGCCGGACTGAGAGCTGACAAACGAGGAAGTTCTGAGAATGCAAGAACAGATGTTATAATAGACACTATCCAAAATCCACGGGGAAAATGGATGCCACATTTTTAGGACACAATGCATACCTCAGAAATGTAATTGAGAGAGGACAGAGAGGAAGGACTAGTGAGCAAGGCAAATGCAGATGTCTGGATGTTGTTTAGGGTAGAGATACATGGCAAACATTGCACTGACAAGAACACAGTTCTTTGGTATGGTTGCCATGTTATTATTGTTAATGACTTCTCAGATTTTTCCAACCACATTTTAGAGATAGGTCACAATTTCGTAAAAGAAAATAGCATTGAAATTTTACACATCAATAATTAAGGTCTTAGATTGGATAATTTATAAAGTTTAGAAATCAAAAAATCACTTAACACTAAGTCCAATATAATTAATAACCGATCAAACCTTACAAACAACCCACTATTTAATATATTATCTATTTCAATATCACCCTGTCAATCATATCTCCCCACTCTTACCAAGACTCCGTCTACACCCCGTAATGGATGGATGGAATTTTTATGGAATAGTTCAGTTGTACGCCAGTCCTGACGAAGATACGTTAGTATCGAAACCGGTTGACGTAAAAATAACACAACGGTTTAAACAAAATTAAATAAAAATACAATTTTATAAATTTTTTAATTCAAATGAAATACAGTGGTACCCCGAAGTCATGTTATAAGTGGGACCGGCAAGAATTGATATCAGGCTCTTTGATAGCTGCCTACTAAGGGCCGGTTGTGTGATCAGTAGTAAATTTTTACTAATGGCCATGGTTAAAATCGTTTGCGGGTTGTTCGAATGTCAAATTTACTATTGTTAAAGTATAGATGAGTTGTCTATAGGCGTGACAAATAATCATGAAATATGCGATGATCTATTAAGAAATGAAAGGAATCTCTGACATTTACGGGTGTGGGTCTCCCGCTGGGGGTTGCTGGGATGGGCGATGCCTGGAAGAGCAGTGGCTAGAGAGACCTAACGGAGCATTCAATTGTCTCTCCCTCGCACTCTTGCGACCTGGACAGGGTGAATTTCTGCCGGACTGTGACCGAGTTCTGTGACTGAAACACATAAATGTGATGTCTACCCTCCCCTTTTGGGGGTGTATGATTTCTATAGCTTAATTAATGTGACAACAAATCTCTCATATTGTACAGGTATGGTTATGGTACGACGATACCGGAGCCAACCTATGATGGTGTTATGATGATATGAATGTAATAAAATAAATAAAAAAATATATGTAATTATGACGAATCGAAATGAGTGTAAACTCTCAAAATGATTCGGGATTGGGTGTAAATAATAAAAAAAAAATCATGAAATATGCTTTATCTATAGGTTTTTCGCTTCTGCGTTCGAAATCTGTCACTTTGGTAATGTCATTTTTTTGGATTATGTGGTAATGTATATTAAACAATAAGATCATCATCGGACGAACTCTCATCACTAAAATAGCGGGATATTGAATGATTAAATGTTGTATATTGCAACTTTCAAAGTATTAATCTGTCGGATGACTTTTGAAACAGCTGTGAAGAGTCCGCCATATTTGACTATCGATTCTCGTTTTTACTATCGAATATCGGAGAGTAAAATGAGTCTGCTATGGGATGTACTTTCGAGATGTAAATATTTTTTTACCAACGATCAAACTCGTTTTTGCAAAAAAATTTACTTTAGTAACTTTTTTACTTAAGTAATTTTTTTTACTAAGTTACTACTGATCACACAACATCAACATATAGTAAATTATAATTAGATTAAAATTAAGCAGCACCACTCCAATTCGAGTAAGGGTTGAGAGACAAATGAAACGAAAATAATGTAACTTTGAATTAATGTAAGTCAGGGTATTACTGTGTAACAAAAATCATGTCATCAAACAAGAGACACACTTTAAAATACAAATAATCATTAATTGTGAATCAAGTTGCAATACATAATTACATCCCTGTGTTGTACCTCACACGGAGCACAAGTTCATATATTAAAAAATCCTTACCAACTGAACAACCTCCGGTTCATTACGACTCGTACTTTGGTTTCCTACAGGAACTGGTGTTATGGTAATTTCCATGCAATTCTGCGAAAGATATTTATGTACAAATTACCGTTAAAAGAAAACAGTATGGGGCAATTAAAAGCATATGAGTATTCATTAGTAGATGTAGATAGCAACAGATGAAATGAAAAAAGCAGATAGGATATTTTACACATACAGTCCAACTTGGTTATAATGTGCTATATATAATGATTCCCATACAATTGATTGCTCACTATAAGAAGCAAACTTCAAGGATGACAGTGTGACAATTTAATTCCCAGAATGCATCTTTAACCCATTAGTTGCCCAGAAAAACCAATTACCACCAATTGGCGCCAAAATTCGTAAAATTCAAAATTCATAGACTAGTTTTTCCAAATTTTATTTTTTACGAAAAACGTTGGTATAACTACTAACTTGAGATGAAACAAGGGAAAAAATAAGAGTTTATAGTATTGCCAGGTCATAATGATTAAGAAATGATTATTTATTCTGTATTTGTTTTTTGGACGACTTCAGATTTTATTAACACATATTTGATCTTCACCTAGAACATTTTATTTACACTAATATTACTGTTTAATGTGATGCTTACCTAAAACTCTTCTTCAGTGTAGTATGTTTCGAAGCACGGCAATATACTGACGAAATGAAAGTCGCCTTTGAAGAGCAGAAGGCTTTTATCAATGCAGGGGTTTTGATGACGCATCAAAGTTCTGGGAATTTTTCTTTCATTGCGTACAGTGTAGGCCTGATTTTATGGAGTCGGTCGCCCGACACTTAGAGTTTGTTATCAAAAAAATGTAACATCTTTAATATTATTTGGAACCGATTTGTCGACATAGTATCCGAATAGATCGATAAACTCAGCAATGGATTTGTCGACTAATGCTCTACCAACGTATTCCTGGACATCAACAAGCTCAGGGCCAAAAATACATATACTTCGTCATTTGTGGTGTCAACCCATATCAATCTTTCAGTCAATGATATATTTTTTGTGGCAAATTTAAATTGGCGGTTTGTTTCATCCACAATAGTATCAACCACTGCTGTATTGAGATACAATTTTATAAAATCTATTTCCCACATGTCTTTTGCAAGTAGCACGTGCAATGCGTTTGTCAGTGATATATTATTATATATAATATTACTGAAAATCCTGTCATTTGGATAAAGCAGAAATCTGGAAACACAAAATTACCGGCATCTGCGCACGCTGTCACATGGTGCCATATTTCTTGTCTATGGTTTAGCGCTAAATATTCTGACGTTTATCGCTGTCCCTTTCTCGGACGGCGATAGTCGATGCGGGATTTCTTAGGATTAAAAAATATGTGCGTGGAACTGTACATTAGTGGCTACACTAATTTAGACAGCGTTTCCATTTCTGGAATCAGACCTGAATATCAATTACAGTAAAAAATCTTTGTCCCTTCAGTGCAGATTTTAATTTTGGCTATCCAGAAATCACAGGGAGCTACGAGAGTTGTATGATTAGAACCCGTGGTAGGTAAAAAACACATTCATTTTTTATATTTTCTTTCAACAGTCTCCTTTCAGCTCGTACACTTAGTCCAGTGATATTACAACTTTTTAAGCCATTCAAAAATATGAATCGTCAAACTCAACAAAATAGGCCTCTGTTTCGGCGATGATTTCCTTGTTTGACTGTTTTCTGCCAAGCTATTTTTTCATGTTTGGAAACAAACAGAAATCGCACAGGGCCAAATCTGGAAAATAAGTATTCAGAAATTCGTAATGTCATTTAACCAATTTTGCTGTGGTGATTGTAAACGAGTGAACTGATGCGTTGTCATGATGAAAGAGCACCCTTTTCTTCGCCAAATGGGGCCTTTTTTCATTAATTCAGTGTCGAATCAGCATAGTACTGCCCTGTGATTATTCTTCCGTTCTCCAAATAGTTGGTGAAGATGATGCCTAGCGAATCCCAAAAAATGGTGACCGTGACCTTTTCATCAGATGGAACCATTTTCACCTTCTTTGGAGCAGATTCACGGGGTGGAGTCCACTGTTTTGACTATTCTTTCATTTCTGGCATATAGTGATGGATCTATGTTTCGTCAACAGTCACAATACGTTGCAGAAACTCTTCCGCATTGCACTTAAACATGTCCAAACAGTGCTTTCAAACTTTCACTGTGAGCAAACGAGGCACACATCTCGCTGATAGCTTTCTCATGCCCAATTTTTCATGTAGGATATTTTGTACGTATTCAAATGATATGTTTACAATGTTTGCATTTTCTCTGATCCATCACCTGGCGGTCTGCTGACACGATATCATTGATTTTGTTGACTATATACTCCATAGCCACCTCAATCGGACAGCCCGGGCGCTTTTCATCAAAAACGGATGTTCGACCATGCTTCAATTTATTAAACCAATATTTGATGATAGTCATCGAAGGGGCACGGTCCTTATAAACGACATGTAACTTCAGTTTAATTTCCTCACAAGTCTTCCCATCCAAATAAAGGAATCAAATTACTGACCGATATTGCTCTTTTTCCATGGTTGCAAATAAACACAAACTTGCTCACTTTCAACAGCATCGAAAGAAAACTACGCAGCTATTCCAGAAATTAAATTATCACACCTGGTATATAAAGCAAATTTTGAAAACTATGAAAACATTGTTAATTGCTTGGATGGCTGAAAAAAACTAATTTTTAGAATAAACTATAATGAAAGTATTCACTTAGCTTTTATGACGACCCACATCAAATTATAGGTCGTTATATGAAATAATCTTATCCTTTCAGAGACGCGACAGCGCTAAACAATAGTGCATTGGCATTACCCATAATATATATAGAGTAAAATTCCATTTATTTGAAGTTGGGACCGAAAATAAAAATAAAAAGTTCAAATAATGACATACGATAATGAAAATAAAATTTTCAAAAATTCAATATTTTTTTATATACTAACTTTTTTCATTACAACTCGAAGTTATTATATATACCTATATCCACACATTTTACAATAACAAACAAGTTGTCAAAATACAGCGTAAACAAATCACAACATTATTTTAAAAAGCCCGATTATAATGGACTATCTTTTTGCGTCATTTTTAATAACGACATAAACGTTAAGACGTTAAACTTATCAACACCGCCATTTCTCCGGTGTATTGAAGTTAGCAACAAACGTTTCCAGCACTTTTAAATCTTTGTTTTGTTTCGGTGGTCATGGCGGTATTTTGCACTCGCCTGTGACATCTTGTTCTTTATTTTCTTCACTCTCCGCTTCCTTACTCCTTTTTCTTCCATGACATTTCTCGCCTTTCAACGCTAAAGTTCTATCTGTCTGTGCTATTTTCGAGAATATAAAATTATCAGTCAAAATCATAAAAATGTTTTAATTTAAATTTAATGAAATATAGAAAAGTCTAAGGAACGCAAACCACGCAATCGCGAATTTCAAAATGTCTAATACATAAATATTAGAGAAATACAAATAATTGTCTTTACATACATAACAATGGCAATAAAATAATTAATAAAATATGGAAAAATTTGAGAAACGCCAACCACACATTCTTCAAAATGCCTTGACACTAAACTTAGATAGTAAGAGAAATGTCTGTATTAAAATGAATACAAATTAAATGATTTATAAAGTACGAAAAAGTCTGAGGAACTCAACGCGTACTAGCGTTTGTACAACAATATATACAAACGCTATATAAACAAAAATAATGATGGTAATAATACGGAACAGAAGATTGGCAAGTACTGACATTCACAGACGAGCAACTGGGCTAATTACGTTATCTAGTAAAGAAAACGAGCAAGAGAAAAATGCATGTGAGCTGTAAGGAAGGTAAAGATTTAAAAATCGAGGACGCATAACATCTTTTATTAGTATACTGAAAATGAGTGAGAAAACAAACAATGCAAATTAACTTTATGCGCCGTGAATCAGCATAGGGATACTACTTATTTGGATGGACGTAGCGTATGTGTATTTTCCAGATGAAGTATATTTGACAAAAAAAAATTGGAATTAGACGAAAAATAGGTTGACAAACTCATCTGATAGGGTCCAAAAATAGCTTTGCATAACGATATTCGATTTATAAGTACAATTTAATATGAAAACTTTCCAGAGGGACCACAATCTCCTTCGATACTTCGACTTGCGGCGAATTTTGAAAAAAAGGTTCTTTAAATAAACGGGATTTTGCTGTATATGTAGTATAAGCATTGTCAAAAAAATGTGATGGTACGAGTGCTGCTGAATTAAACGCTTTTGAATTTTATTTTAACAAAGAAAATTTGAATGTACATATTATGCTGCATTTACATTGCTTAAGGTCTTCTGAACTTGCAAGCATTTGAATAACGTAAATGTTTATGAGCCACACTTGAGAGCATGATATTGTAAAAGTCAAAATTAATATCAAAAATTGTGAGAATAGCCAAAAGGAGTACAGGAAACAAATAAAGACCTTCTGTGGAGAATAGCTGGTGGAGGTGGGTTGTGTGTTGGGGGCCACCACCTTCTCGGGGGCGGTGAGGAGGCGCGCCAGTGTCGGGGAGAATGTGGAGAAGCGGTTATCTTGGCGGTTTTGCGACTGAAAAAATTAAATAGTATAATATTTTATTTTTGTACACTTTATACAGACCAATATGTCAGTTTAATTTTAGAATTAGTGATTTTATTTTTCTTTTAAATCCAGCCACAAAAAAAAAACAGTACTTTTTTAATGTTTAAGTGTGATTTTTGAGGTATAAACAAAATCTTAGCTTGCGCCCCTCCCCCCACCCATGAAAAATTTCATACTTACTAGAATAATTCCAGAAAAACATGTGATAAAAAAGTGATTAAACAAAATAATTAATACTCATTACCATGGTGATCATATATTTTATTCAGGACCCATAAAATTGACCCTTTTTAGAAATTTTTCATGTGTTTGAAAATTAATCCTGAAATACATAGGTTAAGAAATTCTTTGTGATTTCCGTACCTAGACAGTAATATCAACACAGGTACCAAAGTACAATGCTAAGCAAGCGTTCTATCAAATGAAATTTTAAAATGTCAAAAATAAATGTAATAAAATTTCATTCCTTCCTTCCCAGTGAACTGTACACATAACTAAACAAATATGTGAAAGATAAGTTGTAGTAAAAAGGAACAATTTTGATTGTGTTTCTATTAGAGTATATATAAAAATACCTATGTATGCACTATATTAAAAATAAATAAATAACCATGAGAGTACTGCAACAGAAATGTAAAACAGATTATGAAATATTTCAAATTACTTTTGTCAATATCCCGTGTAGGAGTGAATTATTCTGCTGACTCTGTGAGGCCTTGGACCCAGCGGGGTTGTTCCCCACAGGGTGCAGGGTGACCTCCGGGTAAGGCGGCGGCGGCGGTAGGCTGGGACCCATCCCGCCCACCGAGGGGGGCTGATTCGTCAGGTTGGCAAACTGCACGAGGACGTCCTTGAAGCTCATGCCGTTCGGCAGCGACGTGGGGACACTCTGTCCAAGCATAGCACTCTGCTGCGAAGCGAGGGCTTCCGAAACAGACATGTGAGGATTCTGCACAAAGAATTATCAAGATTAATTTATTGACAATAGTCGGTCAACAGTTTTCTTTTGCTTTGTGAAAATAACAATATAACCCATAAAACAGAATATGAACATGTCTTCTCTCTAATATTGCAAGATTTCATAAATAGTTCCAGGAGTATAGTTGAAACGTTTCAAATTACCACAACTAAAATAATGATCGTTGAAACAATATGCATCATGACACAATGAAATATGTCTCAGAGATTTAATTGTGATAAATCTCAGTACCGTGTACTTGTGTTGAGGTTTGTAAGACTAATTAGTGTATATAGCATTCAATTTGACAATGAGAAATGTCATCTAGAGCTATAGATATCTACAAATATTTATTCTGAAAGTTACACAAATAGAAGGAAATATGCGTCCACGTGTGGGTGCCTACCAAAAGCTTAGATGCCAAAAACTAGATGCCAAAAACTTAGATGATTGTCGCACTGTCTATGGGACCGGCAGCAGTCCAGCTAGCCAATAAGAAGCCTGATGACTATGGTGGCAGAACTGTCACTTCTGTTTTGGAGCGAGATCGAGACTGGAGGTTGGGATGGCGCGGAGCCTACCATAATGAAGGAAGAAAAGGCGGAATATGGGAACCAGGGCCCCTGATCTGCAAAAGAACTTGAAGAAGAGAAAGTGTAGTGAAAACTTGGAACATGGACGTAAAATTATGTATGTCAAGAGCAATGTGGGTGGGTTGTAAATGTTGAATTATAGTTTGTAAAGAGAACAAAATTGTATATTATTGTGTATCTCCAACCTCCCCTACAGACAAAGGAGTCTTTCATGAAGTTGCCCATAGAATTCACCCGATGAAAACCCACATAATTTGTAAGTGCAGATTGAAGTTAGCCGGTGACATGGACTTGGCGTTCTATCCATGGCATGGAAAGGATGCCCGGTCAGCCCGAACTGTACATGACGAGGCATTAAACTAAAAAAGATTTATTGTTTTAACTGCTGCTGGGAAGATTCAAATTCACCCAGCGGATGAACGGAACATCAACGGTCAATGGACTGGCATTTGAAGTGTAACAAGCGTGGTTTAAGGCACGAGACATGTGGTAGTGCTCGAATCTCTGAGACTTGATGTATATACAGTGGACAAAGAAAGCCAAGAGATTGTCTCAAGATGGAAATCACATTCGTGACCATGGGCAGTTAGAAAAATAATAAATTTTCAAATAAAATCATCTTCACAAGAAGTAATTATAAAGTAATTCTAATAATAACCATCTTTAAATTGGATGTGGCCCTGGTGAAATGTGATTCAAAGGAAAATATTATGCACTCCCATAGCTCAGATAGCATATCATGCCATAACATTCCTTTCCTTAAAATAATATTCTGGCATATGATTCAATGTTATGTTGAAAATGCCAAGGCGCATTCATTGTTGCATGCACAATAAACTAATATAGAGCACCATTGTTATGGAATAACTAATGGAGCAATGAGAAGTAGCCACCCATTGTGCAAAAGTTAATCAGCTAGCTTCACAATGAACAGACATTAAGACTTCTTGATAAGCATCACAGATTATAAATAAATGGGTGATGTATGGGACACAGGAATCCTGAAACACAATAACATTGGAAGAGATCTCAAGTATGTAGTAACATGATGTATAAATGCATATCCTCGCCCACCACGGCTACACCTGATTTGCAAAATTACGTATGATAAAAAAAAATACTGCTTAACACTCCCGTTTCGGAACGGGACACACCATAACCCCAAAAATCTTATTTTTAGAACTATTTATTAAATGTTAATGATATTGAACTGGTATTCATTGTAATCCTCATAAATATCCCAAATAATGCAACGCAGAAAATAAAATATATAGCAAGATAGTAAAAAGCAGAGAAAATGATGTTTTTCCATAGACAATCGGTACCATTTTATTAGGTGACGACAGACATGACGTACATATTTGGATGAGTCGCGTCTTAGAAAATTTTCACTATTGATGGGTTACCGAGCATCCTATGTAGTGTGTTTCAGTCGCATCTTACCTCTCTTTACTTTTGTCAGTGCACGCTATGTAATTTTATGTAATATTCTTGAAGTTTTTATTTTAAAATTTAAAGTTATCTCTATTATATTTAGTACTTGTACTATTATTTCTATTTATATATTTTCTTTGGCTATTACATAATATTTATTATCCTTGTACTCCACTTTACACCGTATGCTTTATTTCAATATTTAATTCCTATATTAACTTTTTGTACTTGTATGTATTTTAAAACAATCCCAATAATTCCATAACTCTCGACGGCCGGACGCTTGTGTGTGATGAGACTTCAAAATACTACAATTTTTTTATAAAATGACAAATTTAATAGTAACTTGTTCGCATTGTATAAGAAATTTAATTAAAAATATTATAGAACATGCTCAAACCATTGTGCTTTATTAAAACGCCCTCAATCCTATTTTCGATCTTCCGGTACCCAAAGGTTAATGCAGATTAAACAAATGAAAGCACAAAATCAATTGACATATGAGGCATTAAGAGTACTTCCATCATCAGCATCAAGTGAAATAATGCGTGATATTAAATACCATGTCCCCAGGAAGAAAACCATCAAAATGTATTATGTATATAGCATATTTCATTAGAGGTTCAAAACTATTTAACCTATGTTTACGATGGTTGTATTAGAAATGTAAAATTTTATCTAAATTAAGCGAGTACAATTACAATTATTATTATTTTATTTTATGTAATAGTGTATGTACATTAGAAATAAAAGTTTTGAGGGGTGTCCAATATATAAAGCTTACATATTACAATACGTAAGTGCAAAGATGTGTACAGTAATGAAACAGCGACCGTTAATTTTCACAAGCCATTGTAGATTTCTTATTTGAAAAGAAAATTTGTTCAGACAACTAGAGCGGAAAAAGAAAAACTATTTAATGATGAAAAATGATGACTATTTAAGCCATGTATATTTTGCAGACGATATTGTGTCCTTCTCCGACGATTCAGATCAGAATGCAGTGGCAGAGCAGGATTAAAAGTAAACGTCTCCAAGACAAAAGTTGCTTTGTTAAGATGGAGTCATGACAAAAGAGAGGTTTAAAAACTTAATGCAAAGCAGAGTAGATAGATGTACGTTAGACATCACACAAAGAGACAGAAAACGAAACATATACAAGAGTAATCAATGTGATATGCCAAGAAAATTAAATGGCAACGGGCAGGCCACATCACTCAGAGGACAGTTAACCACACTCATTCAGTTGTACCTGAGGAGAATCAAAAGGTCGAAAAGCTACCCTAAAACCTGCTGGGCTGACGAAATCGTCAAACTATGCAAAAATGTGTGAGTAAACAATAATGAACAGAGAAAAGTGAGAGACATTTGGGGAGGCTTACCTCCATGTAAGCAAATGCATCACAAAAAGCAAAACATTAATCTAGTAAATTAGGAAATTAAATAATCTAAGTAAATAATTATTGTTTGGTTGTTAGCCTTGGTTTTTAAAAAACTTGAGTGTGTGAACTCTATTTTTATGTGGGTAAGACTGCAAACGTTTGCATTTGTGGCGGCTTCGGATAAATATTTATTGTACAATGATGTTTGCGCATTATACATGCTCCGATTGGCAATTCTGGGTTTTTATAAATACAAAGCACGTACATTCCAGTTTTGGGTGGGTATACCATAAAACTTGAGACGGCAGAAATAATCGGGCCGCCATCGGTGTCAGAGCTAATAAGAACTTTCTTGAAGACGGAATATTAACGGCGGGTATGAGATATCTAGATCTCGTTTTATCGGTGTCAGAGACCGACCAGCAGGAACGCATAGAGAAGAACATCAGCATAATGCATCTGGGAGAAACAGAGCAGATTGGATTACAGTCCAGGAGATCGCAGGCAGACAAACAGGTTTGCGGCTTTACCTGCATAATACTTGGAATTGGATACTTTATATTGCCAATAGAAAACTCAGGAATAACCAACTATCGAAGGGTGTTTACACAAATAGGTGGTACACGTGGAATAAGGATTATTTTCAGTATTTATCGGATGAGATTGAGTTCCGGAGGGCTGGCCAGCCGAGAGTCGGAGGAAACCAAAGAAGAAAAATCAGAAGACAATACCAGATTACCGGCGTGACTGCAGATAAGGCAGGTGAATGGTTTATCTACATATTTTGGAGTAACATGCTCAAGAAATATACTAGCTTTCCAAGGAATTTACGATGATACATGTTGTTATTGTTCAAGGTCAGAATATACAGAATATGTTGACACTTGCCGTCATTATTTAGAACTACATTGTATTAAAAAATGAAAAAAATCACAAAACACAATCTTACCCCTTCCATCCGGCCGAGCAGCAGCCCGAGATCCATACTGTGATCGGACGGGTGCGGCGCTATAGGTCTCGGCCCCACAGCCATCTGTGGGCTCTGTGCATTCAGAAGGGTCTTCATTCGTCTCCCCCGCCTCGGCACCACCTCGGGATGCCTCTGTCTGTAGTCTGCTATAATGGACTGCACATCTTTGATCGGTCCCTGCCTACCCATTGGCATTCCATAACTATCCAGCAATCCGTTCCTTTCTGGCATCTGGTACGGTGGCAGTCTGGGTCCGGGCATCATGACCACTGGTTTAGGTACTATCTTTTTGTTGCCGTAGTAATTAATGTTATTTTTATCTATACCGTAGTTGGGCATCGACACAGGGCAGTAGGGGAGTGAAGTGGTGGGCAGCATCATGGACGTGTTGCTAGTGATCGTTGGCATTACGTTAGTGGTGCCGGAGTAGCTTTTACCCATCCCCAGAGCGGCGATTTCGTCATATCTGTCTTGAACTGTATTCCTGTTCGCCGATAAGTATTTCTTATGTGTGGAGTTCTTCTTGTTGTTGTCGACGATATCTTGGTTCACTTTATCTAACAATATAATCTTCTTTTTTCTTATTAAGCGTAATAATATTTCTTCTTTTACTTTTTTTAAATGCAATATGTTATTCCATTCGGTTTCTTTGGTTTGGGCTAGCTCTCTCAGAGTCTCTATTTCGGATATCAACGTCTCGGTGTGACGATCAATTTCCTCGACACTATTGTTGGAGGTGCTGGACATGTAGTCGGAGAGCATCGTGTTGTGCTTCTCAAATGTGTCCTGCAATTCTTGGCAAAGTTTTTTGGACGGACACTGATCATTTTTGATCGGATCTGTCTCTGCATTTCTTCTTTTGCAAAACCCGTTATCCTGTTGAATGAAAAACATTTTTAAAAATTTCAACGAGCATACACGTTATGGCTTGACATAATTAAATATAATAGAATATTTAGTTTTAAACCACTTTATTATACACTAATAAGTCTATACTGAAGAAGGTTGGGTCCAACCCAACCTAGTTGACGTGTGTACGTACATAATAAAGTGGTTTAAAACTAAATCATTACCTAAGTGGCAACACCGGCTATCTCAATTTATTGTGCTATTGAGGTCGCTTCGTGAGCAGGCATACATTTGGAAAGCTTTGATATTGAACAGTTTTCCAGTAAAACTGGACATTAAAGGGTTACTATATTAAATAAATAAGTATTGAAAGTACCATTAGTCATACGTAGAAAAGTTTTATTCCTCTCCTGTAATGAAAAATAAGATAGCCGGTGTTGCACTAAAGTAATGAAATATTCTATTATTTAATTTAAAAAATTGTTTACATATCAAGATGGTCCGAGATTACAGATAGATTTGCTCGACACAATATTGTTACAATTTAGAAAAAATAATTTTAATATGAAGGCTAAATAGGTAGGTACCTTAAAACTAGGAGAAATAGAATATATAGTACACACTGGAAGCTACTATAGATAATGAGCAGGTTTATTTTTCAAAATATAACAAATATCCACAAGTTTTTAAATTGGTCTGTGATATATTTTGAATAGGTTAATATTGTAAACAAAATAAAGTTAATAAATATTGACATTTATTTATTTACATATTTTACAACTGAGAGAAATATTAAAAACCGTAGTAGAATCTAAAGCATATAATAAAATAATATTAATTTGTGATCATGTGATGTTTTATCACAATTTAGAAAGATATATTTTTAAAAATCGGGGGAACTTGCGCATACAAACTTCAAAATGAAAAATCCCAAAATTTTTAATTTCAACTAATAACTTGGATCACCTTATATTTGAGTATATATGGAAATAATAAAAATGTAATCCTATTAATTTTTATCATTGAATTGAATATGCTCATACTGTAACCCACCCAGTGAATGTTGACACACCGCGTTTAGTAATGTGCTATTTATTATACTTTTACCTTCTTTTCTGTATCTTCCGCAATGTGCAAAGCATCATCCATATCCGAGTCTCCAGAGGTACAATTGTCCTGCCTGTTGAGACTTTCAGTATGTGGCTGCACCACAACATCTTCGGGCAAGTCTGCAAGATCTTGTTTAGCTTTCGGCAATACAGCTATTGGCAATACAGCTATCGGCGTGTTCTCAGATTGTTTCTCTTTTATCGGTTCCTTTGCATCACATTCTCTGCTCAAAAATTCTTTTACTCCAATTTCACCACTTTTTTGTATATCTAGACACGGCTTGGTTTTATCGGTGGTTTCTTTTTCTATTTTGATCTCAACAGGATTGATAGGAATTATTATCGGCACTGTCGGATTGATCACTGGGCAAGCATTTTCTTTAGAAGGAAAATTTGGAATTGTGACAGACTCTTTTTTATCTAATTTCTTACCACCGGTTTCAGATTCTTCTGAAAACAAATACGGTTTAGAAAACATTTTATTTATGAAGAATAACATGTCAAAGCTGAGACTAAGAATATTATTAATTCTATGTTCAGCGATTTGCCTGAGTTAACAGGCGGGGGCGTAACTACGCCAATGCAGTGCATTGGGGCCCACGTTGGTCGCAAACCGGGATCCTGACTCTCGAAAATACCGGGATACCGGACTAAAATTGATGCTTTAAAATACCAGGATTAGATTTATGAAAACTGGGATTTTCAAAATTTTCGGTATTTTATTTTCAAAAAATATAAATCGCTTTTCTAGTTTTCATGTTGTATTTAAAACAAAACATATCAATAATTGATGTGACGTGTGAACCCCTCACACCAAGTGTCTCAACTGCGTTAGCTGTCGATGAGATCGACAGACAGATTAGATCTGTATTCTGTTAAGCATGCGTTGCGATTAGTTTTGTTTTTATATTGTGCATGTATATGTGGAGACGTGAACGTATGGGATTGGGAAGGAAATGTTTTCATATTATTCACTAATAATTCATTGGTATAGTCGAATGAAGACACAATTTTGTTAGCACTATCAGTTTGTCAGAGAGAACGTAGAGAAATTTTACAAACGATTTCACGAGGAATAGAGTCCGAAAAAATTCAGGAAAACATTGTGTTATTCAGAAGTCTAAAGTTACGACATTTGTGTTATTGTTAAAAGCGTATTCAAAATCAAAGTGTGATTTTTTCTGAATGTTTTTATTTCATTGATAAATCCTCACCTCTAATCTGGACGAAAGCTTCTCTAAACATTGGAAATATCGGGATTCCGGTATTCGTAAAACTTTAATATCGAAAATACCAGTTTTGGTAAAAGGGACCGGTATTGCGACCCCTATTGGATAGGGGCTCAACAGATCCACACTTATCAATAATACATTTGGTATCAACACTTTTCCCAGCGCTAATGTGGACTAATATTTTTTTAAGTACACCGCAGCAAGAAATGGCGTTACAACAAATTAAAATACAATTTCGATACGTATAATAGCCCTGCTAATATGTTAGGTTAGGAACCAGACCATCGCCACAAAGTGAAAATCGCTGTAAAGCGAAGCACAAATTTTTTTCAATTGTGAGTACATATTAATGCCATTAATAATTTTGTTTTTTTTTTTCATGATAGTGTGAATATTATAGGAGACAAGAATCAATCGGACTATTTATTGAATAAAACTATGCAGTACTTAACATTCTTATTCATACATACATAGAAAAGATATTAAGGGAGCCCTTCCATTTAGCATTGGGGCCCAATTTGTGTAGTTACGCCACTGCTAACAGGAGTGGGTAGAGAGGATAGAATATCACAATCTTCTATCCTGCCGTACCATTTTTATTTGATCCACTTCTCTCTTCTCATGCATGCTTCCTGTCCTTTAATACATAATTTACTTTCTGTTGTGCAATATATAATTTCTTTATTATCCTCACTTCACACTTCACTTTCACTAAACCATCCTAGCGACCTATTCTTTATCCTGTTGACTATGCTAAAATAAGATTAATATTTATTTCTAATTCATTAAATCTTCACTATATTATATATATATATAGATTTTAAATGCACATGCCTGAGTGATCGTTTTCAGTCTACTTTCGGAAGTTCTTGGCGTCGTCACTTTAAACACTAATGCTAACAATATTAATTCTAATTTCATGGTAAAGCCTTGCATTGAAAGTAGCGACTAGTTTTCGTATTTAAATATTTATAAAAAAAAACAAATATCAAAATCAGCAACAATAACATCTTCGACCTTTATGTATATGTATACAAACTTAGACGGTGGTGATGATGATCATAAATGAAAAAATTTGTTGTATAACGAGTTTAAATGACAAATTATTGTCAAAAATAGTTTGGAATAATAGGACGTTTCAGTTTCTCAAAATTTATCAGTTTTATTCAAAACTAGCAAAAAGATATTTGATATGTTGTATTTGTATTAACCTCATGTTAACTCCGTATTATCATTATTTTTACAGCCTGAAAATTCTAACTGATATATATTTTATACTAAATCTCTCAATTCAAACTGGTTTACTATAAAATGAATATGATAACAATATGTCTATCTACAAACAATTTTGAAAGAAAATGGCTCCCACGGCACATCTCTAAACTTGTTAATTATTAACTAAGCTAACTAGTTTTACACCTACCTATGACATAGGTATACTATAATATATATATATATATATATATAATTAGAGCCCCACTTAACAATCTCAAAATATGCCTTGAAAATGGATACCTACCATTCTGGGTAGCAGTTGCAAGATTTTCAGCAGGCTCGACAGAATCATCTTTGCCTTTTGTAGACTTCACAGGATTTGTATCATCCGAGATCACTTCTACAGCTTCAATAACCTTATCACTCTGTTTGGTTCCATTTGATAAACAATCTTTTGTTTCTGTGGCGCCATCTTGACTGACTCGGTCCAGTTCCATTTTTTCCTCATCGTCTAAGGCTAGAGGATCAGTCTCTGGAGTATCCATAGGGCCGTTGCTGTCCTTATCACTATCAAATTTGGCCAAGAGCATCTGTATCTCATTGTCCTTGTGACTCAAATTCATCTCTACATCGGTCATTTTGAAAAGTTTCAACTATAACATTTGTTTATGCCAGTTCTCGGAATAGCACAGCAGGGGGTATACACCTAACCCTGAAACGGAAGTTTTTATATATACCAGCGCCAGTGAAATCGAACACACATATATTACACCACGTAAAACAAACTTAACAAGTGTTTTTCAATGTAATAATTAGTAATGTGTATCGATCAACGCCCCGGTAGCATCTTCTCGTAAACTTTGTTTGACACTCGACATTTTTGCATTCTCTAAGACATCCCATTCGATGAAAACTGTATTGTTATAAAGTGGAGATGTCGCAGAAGTGGCAATCAAAAAACAGTTTTTAATAACTTATCGAGCAAACAAGAAACACTAGCATTATCGGTCTGGTTTAATGCAGAACCTACCGTTTAAGAATTTGAACCAAGCATCTCACACTGGAGCTTTATACAGTTCAAGGATATAGTGTACTTCTATCACATTACTTGTGCAATTCACTGTTTCTCCACTTTTCTAACGTGTAAAGTACTTTATCTAAACGAATATATTTGGGATGAATCATTTTGCTCACACGTTCGCCTTTCATTTAATTCTCTCGAATTGTCATTTTTAGGTCATGCAACTGCATAGATTCTGTTGCGCGTGCGTTTGTTTGTATCGTAAATAGTGTTACCATGTTTTCGATTAGAAAACTCCATACGTATATCGGAATTAAGGAGAACCCTTTATTGTCGACGTTGATGATTTGATTGTGAAGTCGCCTTAAACTCACTGGGCCATCCCAAAACAATAGAGTATTCACTTTTCTTTTATTTTCTAAATAGAGATGCGTACATGGAATACATGTCATATTCATTTTATTATTATTATATTTTTATTGTATCAAGGCGGTATTGTGCCGCACAGGGTAAATTTCTTATAGGGCCGCGCGACGTATCGCGGCCCTTAAAAAGGCCTTTTGCGAGCGCACGACCTTTTCCTTGTACAGAGTCGCCACTCTGCGCCCCTGGAAAGCAGCTGCCACTGCGGCCGCTCCGCTCTCTCGAGCTGCGGTGCCATACAAGAATTCAACTCGAGAGGAAAAATGAGTTTTAGAGTTAAATAATAAGATATGTATTTTTTGTATATGCAATGAAAAGAGAATGGAGGGGGCGATCGCCCGGAGATAATATTGTACACCTCAATAATTAATTAAAGGCTAAAAATGATGTTATAAAGTTTGAGGTGTAATAAAAAATCCTCGGGCCATCGCCTCAGCTTAAAAAGTACAAGGCATCGCGAGGAAGATTAAAAGCAATAAAAGAAAATACTCGCGATGCTTCTAGGTTAAGTCTTTGTATTTTTAAATTAATAAAAACCAAAAAACGCCAGCGGTCTCAAGAAAGGATTCTCGCCGTTGCGCTCTTCAAGTCAATTACCGTGCTTTATATTTCTCCAACACCTCGTCTTTGACCCTGCTTGCTCTACTGGACCTTCTAGGATTTGACCTCTTGGCTACTACTCTGGATGACATCGCATCGGAGTAACAAGAATCGAACTGGCAAATATAGTCTTATTTTCTATACGGAACACGTACAAATGTTATATTTTTAAAACAATTAGGTTAACTTTTCAATATATATTTGACCAAATCCAATGTTCATTTTTCATGTTTTTGTGAGGATTGATGATTTACTAGTTATATTGATTATTTTCCCTTGTACCATTTCTTACATTTTTTGTACTTACACCATTTTATTTTGTTCTAAATTTATTTTCCTACTACTATTTAAAAAATGTATTTATTATTTTTTCATGTTACAATTATAATTTGGAAGTTGGCGAAATACATGCATCGATCTAGTTTGTCAGAAATCAGTCAATTTCAAGTGTTGTAAATGAATGAATAAATAATATATTTTTAAAAAGTATGCTGATTCGTAATATGGCATAAAAAACTCATATATATATATATATATATATATAATTCATTAATCACGTGATCATTTTGTATCCATAATGTTGATATACAGGGGTGTCGTCATAAGAAAGAAGCGCCCTCTGCCTCTTTCTGAAATGCAATCAAACCTACGGGTGGCTATGGTTACTGAGGAGATGGTGGGTTGAACGATAGAAACACGAAAAAACAAATATTGATTTATATAGGTATCATATACTACACACGTCATAGGCAGGAGTATATTCTTATGTTAATTTAATTCTAAAGAAATTTTTACATTTAATCCGCGTTGTTTCGGTGGAGTTCTTTTTTCCAAGGGCCCGGCGAAGTGACGTCGTTGGTGACTGCTTCCAGATTGACTGGCTGGGCGGCTGTTTCCAGACTGACTTGACGACTGCTTTGGTCAATTTGCTCCCTCGCAGGCTGACTTGACTTCTCGTGGCTGATCTCTAGACCTTCGGACTAACTTCACGTGACCGATTAGTGGACTAGCTTCAGATTCTGTGACGGACTGCGGCCCGAGGCTAACTGATCGTCTCTCCACGGAGAACCCCTGACGGACTTTATCAGATTCTGTGACGGAATGCTGTATAAAATGATGTCCAGCCCTTTTAAATCTGTGTAAATGGGAGTGGTGCCGGCTCGCCGTTTGGTTTCACCCTCAGAACCAGGGACCGTTCCATCGACCGCCTTTACGGTGAGAGGCCGCGCCCTTTTCTAGGCCTATTATTTTCTTCACCGGTAGTCTTTTCATTATTATTATTAAGGAGAACACAATCTTATTGTGAAGTTGTAATTATTCAGAACATAGGTCTGTGATATTTTAAATACTAATTAAATGTATTAATTAGAAAGATATACATATAAAATCAATTTGATCGAAAAATATTATTGTTGCGCTACCGGTTTGGAAAGAGATCCAGGTTCGAATCCCGGTACCGCAACAATATTTTTCGATAAAATTGATTTTATATGTATATTTATCTAATTAATACATTTAATTAGTATTTTTGCTATTAATTACAATTAAACTTATATCTATATATATTTATACTTAGTGTTATATTATTTACAATGTTTATCAAAATCTTATATTTAGTCACATATCGTCTAGTTATAAGGGTTTTTTGCGGGTTGATAATTGATTACTTAACTTTACATACGTATTTTTGGGGGTTAGGACGGTGGTTAAATGAAATAAATGTGATTGGCGGGGTGTTTATTGTCGGCATGATAAAAACAATGAAGACAGATAGAAATGGTGAATGAATGAAGATGTAGAAGGTGCACGTGTATTATGAAATGAAATGAAGCGAGTTGGCGGTCTTGCTCGGCGAGCGCGAGCCGGCAAGACCGCCGTTGTGAAACGATGAAACTGAAGAGACTGCCTGGCGGTGAATGATCGAGCCAGGCTTGTAGCAGCAGCCGGCAGCGCTGTCGCTAGCGTCGATGCCGACTGAGATGATTTGAATTCCGATCGCTACATATTCATCTTATTACATTAATCATTTAATTGACACATGAATTTAATTACAATAAAATTAGCACACTAGAATTTTCTCTACGGCTAAGTAAAACATCTCTACTATGACGATAACCTACGTATTAATGAATATATATTATTAATGCTTGATCCGTATGGTAATTCTTAGTCTATTTTAATTCCGAGTTATAGTAATTCGCAGTCGCGAGGCGCCGACGGGCTGGTACCTACATTGGTGTATTGTTTTTAGCCTGGAGTTAACGGAAAAGGGACGAACGCAGATTTAATGCGGTGAAAATTAGACTACCAAAGCCGGTTTGTGGCATATCTATTTATAATCGAGTAAAGATGAAGAATCTAAGTGAACACGTTTTCAAAAGGCTCGCTTAGGTGGTTTGGTCATATGGAACGAATTAATGAGGAGATAATAGTAAGAAAGATATATGACGCAAGATGCATGAATGTGGAAGAGGCGAAAATTGTGTCCCAGGACTGACAAATTTGACGTTCTATCCTCTCTGCCTACTGTCGCGAAACGGCGCGATGATAGGTTTTCGCTAGTCTAAAAGGGCGATTCTCGGAACGGGATTTTTTTTTCTTTCATGGTGATCGGGCACACGTGTCTCCACTCGAATTTATTTTTTAACAAAAAGGGACGATCCATTGTTTCGTCTTCCATCCTCGGACAAGCTACCTCATTTCACAATGGTTTTCTTAAGAAACATTTCACTCGGAAGTCATTACTGTCAAGTTATTGTTTTTTGATTAATGGTTATTCCATGCTACCCGGCTATGGGGCCTTACGATTGCATGTGATTTATTGACGTTATGGGTGGCTCGGTGATTTACTCCCACAATCGATTTCACCGGTAGAGATAAATCATAGGAACAATGCCTTCAAGGAAATGTCTTTTTTACTTTAAGCTAATCTGCTTTTTATCAGAATTTACGGTCTTCGCCATCTGGACCACCGCGGCTGGTGAAGTCAAAATGGCCCACACGCGTCCGCGATATTATTACGTAATTAATAGCATCGAATCTGGTGCGCTCGCGTCACAACCGGTGTCGAGGCATAACAATGAAGTCATTTTCGGCATATTTTTACCCTGATATTTATCATTAATAAATTTTAAATCAGAAAAATGTTATAAAATAAAGTTTCTTTTTACAGCCAATGTTTGGATGCCATTTTTTGCGCACACCATTGCACCTTCGCGTGACGTCAATCGTGTCAATATGTCACCTTGTAGGCAAATGTCAGATCCACCGGAATGTTTTTGTTTACAAACCAGTTTGTATTTTGATGTTTTCGCTATTTTGTGTAAAATGTCTGGAAAAAAGAGGTACAACTATTGCATTGTGCCAATATGTAAAAATCTGAATCTTATTCTACACCCGATAAAATATTTATCGATGTTTCGAAGGACGATATTTAAAAAAAAATGTGGTGCGCCGCTATGAGATGACGTAAAAACGAATGCTGTTTTATCAACCGAGTATCCGTTATTGTTTATGAGGATCATTTTAATGTAAGCAGAAATTAACTTTTAAATTAAATTTTAAAGTTTTGAAAAAATAATTCATTATTAAAATAACACAACGTTGTTTACTTCACACAACACTTTAATTAAAAATTAAAACGTTTTCGACGCTTACCGCGTCATCTTCAGTAATAAACTAAAATTAGAAGATAAAACTATTTGACTACATATGGGGTGGGGGTTTCAGTGAAAAGTGAAAGTGGTCGTGGGCGGGGCTAATATGGACAGGAGGGATACTTAATGATTCATTAATTTTTTTTAAAAGTTAATTAAGTTAATCACAAAAATTTTGAAATATTATTGTAAGCAGAAATGTTTTTTGCAGCGCCAATATGTCTATCCATCTAGAATCACTCTCAATTTTATTTTCAGGTCAAGAAACAGAATCTTCACCAATAAACATAACAGAGCTAAAAATTTAGTGATTTATAAATAAAGATACTGCTGATATGATTTTACCAATTCTAATTTGCAGAAACTCATTATTCACAAGGTGTTGTTACAAATTAGCAGTTACAAATCTTTTTTCCTTTTTTCTCTTTGTTTATTGCGTGGGAATGATGCATCTACGAAGATAGCTAAAAATTCAAAATATATTTGTATATTACTGAGACAGTTAATGTATTTATATATATATAGTCGTATATTTATTACCAGACACATAGAAAACTGTCTGTATGGCTGGTGAAATCACCAATAATGATTGTGTGAACAACCAATGGGCTTGTGCTGTTTCTCTTTTCTTGGTCACACAGCGCTGTTATAAGATGTGATGAGGAGAAAGAGACCTGCGATTTTTTACATTTGATTTCTCACATATTTCTACTCCAGAAAACATTGTTATCATTCACAACTACTTAATCCCAAGTTAACAAAAAACAAATGAGAGCTTATTACAAAAAGTTAAAAATCTTATTAAAAGAAGAAATATACCAAATTAGAATGTAAACAAAATAAAATATTTATTATAAACAATGAATTTATAACTTATGTCTAAATTAAACCGTTTGAAAACAAATCCCTGTTCGGAGGATGATATTTTGAAATGTTTTGAGCTTGTTAAATAAGAGTCATAAGAAAAAAGAGAAGCTTTATTTATCTCGAGAATATCACTTTTGAGCATTTGCTTATATTTTAAAATTTATTTTCCCAAACATGTCGGTGCATTAAATAATATTTTGACTTCTGCTTTCACAAACATTGTGCAAATGACTTCTAGTTTTCAAATCAAGCTATTGGAAGAAATGGCTTCAATAAAGAGTTTTTTTCTTGTTTTGGAGATGAAGGTGTTTGAAAAAAATGATCTCATTTACAGATGAAACTTGTTTGTAGTTTGGTCATAGGCAATATGAATATAAGGCAACTGTAGAAAGGGTTGAAATCAGCATCACGACTTTGGTTTGGCATAAAAATGGCAAAAACAATAATTCCATTGTTGAGTTGTTGCCAAACAAATAACACCAAATGGAAAGTATCTGCTGGCTACTTTTTGTGGCCAGCCAAGAGCTGATTTTGCGCTGCAGTTTTAAGAGAGAGCTGAAAAGTTGGTATTGATATATTATTGTCTATGACATTTGATGGCTATCTAGCAAAAATTTAAATGTCTAAGATACTCGGGTGTTCACAGAAAGTAATAATTTAAAAATAATGGATAATGGACCCTGCAATAGAGTCTGAAACGTCGGCTAAGGTGGTCGAAGATATTTGGCAGAATAGCTCAAAAAACTTCTTATAAAAATTATATTATGTACGTAAATGTCATCACCATAGTGTGGACACTAACAAAATATTAATTCTGATAAGGACTGTTGCATGTATTGCACATTTCATATTTTTATAGCTCATAACTTTTGAAAATTTTGTATTACATATATCATATTTAAAATTTGCTTATCGTTGATGAAAATAAATAAAGTATTATTACATTAAAAAATTGATTCCTAAAATTTCATTCCTTCCTTTCAAGTGAACTGCACACATATACGTGGAATGTTTACGCATAACAAGGTACATTTCATTCAAACAATTTAATTTCTAATTCAGAAATTTTAAAATATGATATTTTTAGATTTTCCACTTCACATTATGGTGTTTGAATCTATTACGAACTGAAATTGATATACATATGTATTTTTCACAAGTACCGTACTGAATATAAAATAATATAAACATTGTAAACAATCAAGTTTAATATATCTGACGACGGGCAACACTGAAAGATCGTTAATAGGAATAAAAAGATGTACATGTTTGGTAAAAATCGTATATTTAAATAATGTGATCGCATCCACAATGCAATTATTAATAATTTTTTTGACAACCCCATTTAGCCCGTGAGGAGAGTTATTGTGATAAAAAATTTACTACGAGCTTATAAATTTTGAAACAATTATGAAAAGGTCAAACTGAGTACTCTTAAGTAATGTCTTAATAAACAAGCTGCACTTTATTACAAGGAAAAAGTTTTTACTTACTAGAAACTTGATATAGATCGAAAATTTAAACACTGACAACATACGCATAAATCTAAAAAAGTATGCCCCTTTCACAATGAGATTTTAAGTTAGATTAAGGTAATTAATTGAGATTTTAGTTAATACTTTGCATCATTAGACTTAATCGGATTTATTTTTCCACTAATGAATTAGTGTATAATACTCCTCGTTCCGCTTATAATCTCTCCATTTCATGGTCTAATTAATTTCTGTTGTTTATGTACTCTGCGTTACATGATAATTAATAATTAAAATTAATAAATGAACAAAGCGTTGTTTAATTAAAATAATAATTTAATAAAAATTATACAACATAAATTTCAACAGTCATAATAGATATATTTAAAAGAATTTTTAAATCAAATGGAAAAATAGACTCACTGTATAAACTTAATTGAATGTAATAATTAAATTAAAAAAATCATAAATATTTATTGTTATTCTAATAGTCAAGGCATCACTTTAAATTATATACATTATGGCATGTTTGGACGTCTTCCACGCATCATTACGGTGTGGCCACCTGAAATATTGAGAATAAATATGTATTTTGATGTACTTGCATAGAAAATTCAAAACATTTTGAACATCAATAGATTTTAATGTTGTAGACCATTTTGAATACTATTGTGATATTTGAAAGGAAGAACAGGCAAATACTTATCGATAAAAATGAAGTAATTAAAGAAGAATAAAAAATAATTACCACAAGCAAATGGCCGCTCTTATTTTTGTGGATTGCCGGTTGAGTTCCCGTGGTCACTTCAATAAGGCCGCCTTGCTTTCCACTGACTAGGTTGTGGACAATTCTGAAATAATATCACACGCTCATTGTCAATATCTTACAAATACTACAAACCATCAAGGAGAATATTAGATTATACCTTAAAATCACATAACTTTGTTCCAGAAAGATAATTTTATTTAAACTTATATAATTAATTTGTAAAGAGCAGATAAAGTCAGATTGCAGATCAGAAACAGATTACACTTTTTCATAGATTTAATGACAAAAATAGAAATTTTGCATTATATTCACACAATTTACACGCATTTTGGGAAGGTCTAAGCATTGAACAAAGTTATTTAACAGTAATATATACTTAAATGATAGATAAAATATAAAAACGTAAATGTTAGGTTGTACATACATACATATATGTACAACCTAACATACATTTCTTTGTTCCCACAATACACATGATCTGGGCTAGTTACTTATTTATGGTACAAAGTATTAATGTTGAAATTGCAAGACTGAGAATGCACAAAACAAAGATGCAACAGTTATTTTTTATCAACTTGGGCAGGCCAGATGATGTCCTGAGTAATCTACAACTAACGTTAGCTAACTAACAGATTCAGGCCCATCGTATGCTGAGAGGAGAACTATTACAAATCTCAATCAAAACAGAAAAGAAAAAAAAACAACTTACGATCCCGTATCAACTATGGAAACTGAATTTGGATTCTTGGTGATATCTAAAATTCTGGTTACTGCTTCAATTATGTGCGTCATGGATAAAATTAAGTCTCCCTGTAAAAATACCAAATATTATGAAAATATTTACAGTTATAAAATAAAACCATAGAATAGAATAGAATATATTTTGTATTGTAGTTAGCTGCAAGGGCCTTTCGGATCTATGACCGATCACACAACTGTTCTCCAGACCTCTCTGTCTTGAGTTGTGGTTTTCTTACTTACTTACTTACCATCACGCCGTTTCTCCGCGGGGATAGGCAGAGAGAATAGAGCGCCACACTCTTCTGTTCTGACACACAATTCTCGCCTCATCCACATTCACACATCTTCTCATACAAGCTCGCCGATTATTGAGACTTCTAACAGAACCATCTTCCATTAACTGGTTTATATGGTCATGCCAAGTCTTCTGCGGACGTCCTCTATTTCTGGCGCCATCAACACTTGCATCATATATCTTTCTTACCATTCTCTTCTCATTCATCCGTTCCATATGACCAAACCACCTAAGTGATCCTTTCTTAATCTTACTCACTATACTAACATCAGCTTTACATTCTTTCCTTATTTCTTCATTTTTTACTCTGTCATAAATAGATTTGCCACATATACACTTAAGTAATCTCATTTCCACTGCATTCAGTCTACTTTTGTTCCTTTTCTGCCAGCTCCAGGCCTCACTTCCATACATCAGTGTCGGTACCAGGATTCCATTGTGCAACGCTAGTCTTGCTTCGGTTGACAAATTCCCGTTAGATATAATTCCATTCAAAGCGCCATTCACTTTATTTCCTGCAGTCACCCTCCTTTCGATATCATTCTCAGCCTTTCCGTTTCTATCAAACATATTTCCCAAGTACACAAACTCATTTACTTGTTCCAAACATTCATTACCTACAAGTATTTTGCATGGTGTCTTGCTTTCCTCCTTCTCGAATACCATCACTTTCGACTTGTTAACATTCATCATGAGGTCGCTTTCTTTGCATACATCGTACATTCTACTCACCAGATTCTGTAGTTCTTGTTCATTATTCGCCATTAATACTGTATCATTAGTGTATAATAAACAGCATACAATCAAATCGCTCATTTTTGCTCCTACATTCATACATTCCAGTTCTTTCACACATTTATCCATATACATGTTGAACAGGCATGGAGACATTACACAACCCCGCTTGACACCCTTTGTAATGTCAAACCATGTTGTGAGTGCTTCATTGATTCTTACACACGCAGAACTTCCTTCATATAGGGATGCGATTGCGTGTATAAGTTTACTATTCACCCAGTAATCAGAGAGTACATTACATAACCTTTCTCTTATAACTCTATCATATGCATTCTGTTGATCTACGAAGGCACAAAAAAGTTTTTCGCCAAAAACTTTTCCGTCATAACTCGTAGAGAAAAGATCTGATCCATGCATCCTCTTCCACCCACAAATGCCCCTTGCACGTTCCATATTTTTTCTTTCGTCACCATTCTTGCTCTTTCTATTAAAATTCTTCCATACAGTTTACCGACAGTTCAGTAGTCTAATAGCCCTATAGTTACCACATTTCATTTTCGACCCTTTGCCTTTGTAAAGAGGCATAATGACAGCCCAATCTAACGGGGTGTGGTTTTCTGATGTGTAATTATTGCATTGCTGTATCTTTTTACACATTGTCCATCCATTTCATTCCTGATGTCCCGGACGCTGAGTTCCCATTGGTGTTCCTTCATAGATATTTCGGGGTTCTGGAGTTGTCACATCTGACAACACGTTCCATTTTAATCTACTCAATGACTTCAATATTGCTGAGATATTTGGTCGTTTGTGCTTAACCGATTAAAGTATTTTCTGGAGAATTTAGTTTTTGAATACTTGGACAGCCTTTAATTGATACTTTGAGGCTCCAGGTTTTGCATCTGTATAGCACCATCGGCTTAACAATCACATTGTTAATGTGAAATTTGTTTTTCCTCGACAGTAGCTTGGATCTGAACAGGTTTTTTAAAGTGAAAAAGGTCTCAATTCTATTTTTTTGGTTCAGTCGTATGTTCCAAAGACTTCTCATTTTTGTCAGATACAAATACAATAATAGCACAGAAGAAATTAATATTCTCAACCTGGATTATGCAAAATCAGAAAAGAATTATAAATATTATCAGCTATTTCGATCCACTGCTGGATGCCATCTCTCCAGAATTGCTACTCTTTTCAATTCTTCACTAATCTTTGCTACTCCCATCGCTTTAATAAATTTGTCTATCATCTAGTATTAGGCATCTTCTAGGTTGTTTTTTGGCTTCTGGATACCATTTAAGTTTTTTTTTTGTTATCAGTTATCTCTGTCTTGAAATATGCCCCCCACCCATTGCCTCTTAGCAGTGACAATGACGTCCTTCATATATACATTTAATAAATAAATTCCAATAAAATTATAAAAAAAAGTGTACCTATTACAAACATTACATTGTATTACTTTTTACTTTTCTATACAACATACATTTAATTAAGGAGAACGCATTCTTATTGTGAAGTTGTAATTCTGGCGTCTCCTATTGGTTTACAAAGTATGGCTTTCAAATAATGGAACGATATATGTATTAATTTGAAAAGTGTAACATATAGGTTCGATAATTTGGTCGTCAATCCACTATGTTGGTATAGCATAATCAGATAATGCACGTTCCCCGGATTGGAAGAGATCCAGGTTCGAATCTCAGTAGCAACAACAATATTTTTCGATAAAGTTGATTTTATATGTACATCTTTTTAATTAATACATTTAATTTATATTATTTTCCCTACCTTATCTTTCTTCAGCTCTTGGGGTATCTTGACCATCATGAGAGTGTCACTTTCGTTGGTGACCACGTATTCCAGCTTGTCTAGGGGCAAGCGGTGCTTGAGTTTGAATGCCTTCTTTCCGTCCAGGAGGTAGAAAGCCTTGTTGCTGATTAAGAGGACTCTCTCCCGGGGCTTGTAGCCATGGCGATCGTACTTCACCACTTCTGTTGAATACTGCAAGACAAGATTTATATAAAACTAGGATTTATTGCATTAATTAAGGTAATTGTAATTACAGAGGATGGTATAGTCGATCAACTGAATATTGTTTTGCAATGTTGCAATAAAATATGAGTTTCGTTGTATATTATTGATGTTTGAAGACTTATTTACCATAATCTTTTCTCCAGCAGGCAGAGAAGAAGTGACGAATCCTTGTTTCAAAATAAACTGATCCGGTTTCAATCTCTCTTCTTCAAACAGTGGGCCAATGCTCTTGGGATAATTCTTCTTTTTACCTGTAGTAATAAAATAAAAGAAATAATAAATAAGAATTAAGGGTAACAAAGTTAAGTAAATGGCATAAAATATTTACATACTCCATTCCATAAACCATATTCACTGATTTTTGAGAATAGTAGAAATTAGTTTTTTTGTCTAGTTTCATCTGTGCTTAGCATGATTTGAAAGGTAGTAAAAATATTTACATAAGTTTATTTCAAAAAAATATGAAAAACAAAAGAGAAAGTAGATAATTTTTAGAATGCTATTTTCTGTTTATATTAATTAGTCAAGGCTGCTAGGTACTCATAATTGTACAGGTACTCCTCACTTAACGACTGCTCGGTCCAGCTATCTAGTGCGGCGATGCACTGAACTGGTAAAATTTTCTGTATAATAATAATTATAATAATAAATATCATAATTCCAGTTGATTGGCTGATTTGGTAATCAGCTGAGTTCCAGCCGTTATTTTTATGTTGTGTAATTTCATTTGTTTATTCCTATTCAGAATAAACAAAAACGATTAAGCTTCTCGCTTATCGACCAATTTGCTTAACAACCTAGTCATACGGACGAAACTCGGTCGTTAAGTGATGAGTTCCTGTATTTAGGTGAACACACTTTGTAATTAAAATAAATGTCATCTAGATAACAGTTGCAACTTCACCCCCATCCCTCGTTAAATTTACAGAGCAGTAGTGATTTGAACATGAAGCAAGCTGGATACGTTTTTGTGTAAGGGTGCAGCCACGGTTGTCACCACCACAATATATTATGTTTCACACTTTTAAAACAGTGGAGACAATGAAAAGATATTTATACATAATACTGGCTGTGATTTTTCTGCAACAGCAAAAAAAACCAACCTTTGAAAGTTTTCTCGGCCAAGATCTTGAGTTCAAACTGTCTTTTTCTATCAGCTGACAGAGCCTTCCTGTACTTCCTGGCCAGCTGGTTCCTGTGCATGGTGTGCAGTAGACCCGAGGCCGCCGAGCAATGTTTCGGGCACAGGGGCCAACTCCTGAGGAAGGGGGGGCATGATTACAATGATGTCTTAGAATAGATATATTTTATACATTCCTACTATGGAGGCATTTTTATCAATAATACGCTGGTACAATGTAATTTTAGGATGTACGGTGTCTTATATTTTTTTCTGTGTTTATTAAAGTTAATATTCTGTGTAAAGTTATTAAAAATACTAACATATTTATATTTGAACAAGGTTGATCAAAATCTACCATAATCTTATACACACAGTAGATGTTGACAATGTTCCTTCTAAGTCGTGTGCGTGTTCGCGCGCCAACATAGTGCACACAAAAAAAAATGCGTGCACAAATTTTAACAAGACACTAATGAAAAATAATAATTGACTGCTAATAAGCTCATCAGAAATGTCTGATATAATTGAATATGTACAAATATTAGTTACAGGTCTAAATATTTTATCTATGTATAATCTCAAATAGCTTTGTACCGATTGCATTGCATTGCCGCATTGGAGCTTAAAATTGTATAAAAGATTTTTTTGCACACATTGTGACAAGTTTGGGTGACACTATTATTATACTTTTAAAATTAGCAATATTATCTTTGTGGTTAAAATTCATATTTTTATTTATTATCTTTGTTTTATTAACCACTAAATTGAGTTTAAATACATCTACCGGTTTCGAAAAATACCATTTTTTTCTTCACTAACTAAAACATATATTATTGTTTCTTTGTCAGAATCTATTTTTAAAAAAAAAAAAAATTTTTTTTTTTTAGTACCTAACTCAAATCATTACTTAATACAAATTTACTCGAATAATTTTTAGAATGGGACTCGTAGTTAAATTTAGTTGGTTGTTTATAATTTTTTGATTAGTTTTACACTCTTTATTTATCTCCAACATTAGTTATGACATCCTGAAGATGAAAATGATATTTTTCGAAACCGGTAGATGTATTTAAACTCAATTTAGTGGTTAATAAAACAAAGATAATAAATAAAAATATGACACTATTATTGCTTATTATTTTTCTTCAAAACATACTTAGAAAAACAATTTATTTATGAATATCCTACTTTTAATAATCCACCAGAGTCTAAAAAGTGACATAAAAAAAGTGATTTTGATGTTTGAACAGTGAAAATTGAGCACAATAAACACCTGATTCTAGAAACCATTAAGCATAACCGGCGTCTACGATATATGTATGTACGCGATGCTTGGAGATGAAAGATTTTAAGGGCACAGTAAAGGGCTAACTAGAGGAACTTATCACAGTCGATAAAATAGGCCTATCAAGGTGGGGAGGGGGTGATTGAATGGGCGCTGGAGGATTAATCGATCAGCTAGTATCAGATAAATGTGACTTTTTTTAAATAAATAAATCTAGCTTTTAGTTTCATCCATAAGAAACTTGTTAGTGATTAAAAATGAAACTACATAAATCTATAAAAATACAGAAAGAACTTACCTGTCTAAAACTTTAGTTGGTAGAGATTTAGCGAGCCGCTTGAGCCAGTTGGCTTTGGCTACTTCGATGAAGTTTTTGTTATCCGCATTGGGCGTATCGTTCCTCGTGATGAAGCCCCTGATGAACCTACGGATGGTGTTGGCAGCCTTTCGTCGGCGCTCGGCCACCTTCTTGGCTTGGAACCTCCGCGTCCACTTCTGAATCACGATAGTGGCGTGCCTCATTTTGAGGTATTTGCGGCGTTGCACCAGGCCCTTCCAGCGGCACTGGATTATGGCGGCAATGTCATTCTTCTTTTCTTGGAAGTCATCCTCAGTCTTGAAAAGCGTTTTGGGGAAACGGATAAAGAGTTTTGTGCTGAAATTTTCAAAAGTCTTATTTACCAACATAACTAAATGCACTATAACTTTTGTTTTTAAAAATGATATTTTTATATAAAAAAGTTAAGGAGTACTTGAGTATCGTAAACCACTTGTGTATACATATGTAATTTTGTAAATTATGGGAAAATGTAAAATCTACATCTACATTCTATATACAGACGGTCCTCGACTTTCGTACGTAATTGGTTCCTGAAATGTGTACGAATGTTGAAATATACTAAAATAAAGCAATGTAAAAAAACATGTGTGTTTTTTAAATATTTATTTTAGAATGAGGTGCATTGGCATATAAGTAAATAACACTTTATTGATTAGTATCTGATGTTTTCTTTATACATTTATCAACAGTTGAACAGTACTTTTCTTTTTCATTTCTTGATAAAGAATTCTGTAATGCGCTGTGTCTTTTTCTATTGACCTTCGTACTGCTCTCCATTGTGATCTCATTCCTCCGTGATGTCAAAAATTTGTCAAGATGCACAAAGGCTTTGTTCATATATTCTTGGTTGTCAAAGTCTTAACAGTGAGTTCATTATATGTACATACATACTTCATTTTGTAGTTCATTTATCTTTTGTAGAATTATGAAATCTTAATTTGACAAAGGTACTGAGTGAGATTCCATTAACTCATTAATATCTTCGTTGGTGACACTGATTCCTACGTGCAGGCATCTTTTTTCAAAATAATCCTGTCTCATCCACATTGAAGATTTGGCAAGATGAATAATCTCCATCTTCAATGATTTTGTAGAAAGTGGAAATAAATTCACGGGCAGCTTCCCCAATCAATTTAATATGATATAGAGAAGAGCTAATTTTAAATTTGTGGAACCAGCCTTTGCTTGCCCTAAAGTCCGTAGCAGAATCTTCTTTTAATCATTTCTTCCAATCTTCATGCAAACTTAGTTTGAAAAATGGATGGGTATAAATGAAACAATGTTATTACTCTACTTGAGTTTATATTGTTTCATTTATACCCATCCATTATGATGAAACTCTACAAAGTTAACACCGATTCTATTAATAATATTTGGGGATTAGGACGGTGGTTAAATGAAATAAATGTGTGTGATGTGTGTTGAGGTTTATTATGACAATGAAAACATTGAAGACAGATAGAAATGAATACAGTGAATGAAGATGTAGGAAATTATGAAATGAAATGAATTGGCGGTCTTGCTCGGCGACCGCCGGCTCGCCCTCGCCGTGAAACGTGAAACTGGAGAGACTGCTTGGCGGTGAATTGAGCCAGACTTGTGGCAGCAGCCGGCAGCGCTGTCGCCAGCGTCGATGCCGACTGAGACGGCGGTAGATTTGAATTATGGTCGCTACAAATATATTAGCTTGAAAAATTGATAAACTCAGAGGGATGCCTTTTTGATGTTGATTTTCAATCCATAAAGTCAAAGATTTCTTCATTTCCTTCATTACTATGCCATGTCTTTTTGAAATAATTTTTGAAGAAATATTGGCACAATTTTGAACATATTCCTAATTTTATTATTGATTTTCAGGATTTTTCAGGAATCAACATTTTAAATATGTACGAAATAGTGAATTGTACGAAATTCGAGGACCATCTGTGTATGTATATACATAGTGGAACCTGGATTTGATCAATTTCTGCAATTTACAAAATTTGTCAGGTATTTAGGTGTTTGGCGCTTTTGTGCACCATACGATCTCGCCCTTATGTATGGTGTGGTCCTGACCTGATTACCTATCAGGCTATGTAGGCTGTCTTTTGAGAGGAATTTTTGATGACTTAATCTTATTAAAGGTATGGACATGTTATAATTTTTTTTTAAATTTGCAATATATCCCAAGAGACTGCCGCTTCCCCAGGCTTCTGCAGTAAACTCAACAGAAGACTAGACTTTTAAGACTTAAGGGTACATTCTTGTATTTGCACGAGGGTGCTTATTAGGTATGACGCGAGTCTGAGTAAATTAAATAGGAAGAATAAGAAAATGAAAGTAAACAACCCTCTTCTATCTACATAAGAATAAAGGAACAGTTTTTACAATATAAATTATTCAGATAATAAAACAAAAGATTAAAAAAAATCATTAATCTAATTATATGAACAAATACTAACTTGCCCATCCTAAATTCGTCAGGCTCATACTTCATAGCCTTGACCAGCTCGGCCACGCCGTCTTTAGCTGCCCCCTTATAATTGGGCCAAGTGGCCTTGGAGAGACACTTGTACCGCTGTAGGAACAGCTCGTACGGACGGCGGTATGCAAAGCCAGCTCTGCGCACGCGGAGGTTTTCCATGAGTCCCAGGTACTTCACCTGATGCGACACTATCTTGTCATCAAACTGACCTGGAAAAAGAATTAACATCAGTCAAATTTAAAAATTTGGTAAATTTTAATTATAAAGGTGTCCGTCCAGTGGAAAATTTTCAAGTTTAATATTAAATAAAATAAAAAAACTACAATGTTATTCTCATATTATATTTATACAAAATGAAATTTTAAATATTGCTCAACCGCGAAACTACCAAAATTTGTGAAAATGTAGTAAGCGACAAAAAAGAGATTGAATATGGAGTCCCACAGGGTAGTACACTGGGCCCATTGCGTTTTTTTGATATACATCAATGATCTATGTGATTTGAAAATTGAGGGTAAAATCATAACTTTTGCTGATGACACTGTATTAATATTCAAGGGAACAACATGGGAACATGTTTATCATATTGCTGAAAAAAACCTACATATTATCAATAGTTGGTTGGATAAAAATCTATTGACGCTTAATGCAGCAAAAACAAAATTTATACCGTTCTCCATTACAGAGGTAGGACAACCCAAACATTTAAATTATATTAAATTGCATTTAAGTGCTTGTAAATATATAAATGACTGTAATTGTCCTAGTATAACAAGTTGTAAATCAATAAAGTGTTTGGGAATAGTTATTGATAGGCACATGAGATGGGATGTTCATTTAGATGGATCAGCTAAAAGATTGCGAAAATTAATCTATATATTTAGAATACTTAGAAATATTCTGAATAAAAAGAAGATGAAAACTGTGTACTATGCATTGTGCCAATCAATCTTGAGCTATGGTATTGATAGTTGGGGGAGTGCATCTGGTGTACATATATATCAAGTAAACATTGCTCAGAAGGCTATACTCAGAGTAATACACCGCCGTGACTTTTCGTATCCTTCAGAGCCACTTTTCAGGGAATTTCAGGTTTTAAATATAAGACAATTATATGTGCAGAATATATTAACTAGCTTTCATAGGAAAATAAGCGCTCCATCTGTGAGGACTGAAAGATATTATCCCACAAGAGCAAACAAGCTTAAAATAGTTCCAAGAATGAAAACTAGTTTTGGTCAAAGATTATTTACCTTTCAAGCTCCCAGAATATATAATCAAATTGAAAATAAAATTAGAAATTTAACTGATATTAGGACTTTTAAAAGGGATATTTCAAATTGGTTGTTGCAATTAGGAAGAGCAGATACAGAGAGTCAACTCTTTTATATAATGAAATAATTTGTATAACTACTTTTGTGCGTTTTGATCTTGTATATTTACATCCACCTTATATCTGTTTACGTTATTGGTATTACTATTATTATTTTATTATTATTATTTATATATATTTATTTTTTCTTCTCTCTTTTCTATTCACTTTTTTATATTTTATATATTAGTTTATCAATTTGCCCTAAAACAGGCTTGCCTAGTTGGGCAATGTATTTAAATGTGTATAAATATGTAAATATGATATGATACTATGATAATGTTTTTGAATAACTAAGAAATAAATCAAATTAATACTGTAATACTCTGTAAATTTAGCCAATACACAAACCACTTTATAGTGGTTCTCTGTCAGCCTGCTTAGTGCACTTGACTGTGGTAGACCACTTACCTTTTATAATATAAAAATATGTTATCAATATTGAAAACTAGGTTTTATGGAAACACCGACCATGGCCACACAGTGACCAGCCTAGTAATAAACAATATTGTATATAATTTGAATATTTTAATTTGTTATTTCCTTACATGCTGATGTATAAATGAAAATATGATTATGATTTCATAACAAATTTTTCACTTTCAAATAGGTTAAACAATAAATAGCAATTAAATTTTTAGGTTAAGTGAAGTTGAAATACAACAAGATAGTTCTGTTTAAACATCTTACCTGAAGCCTGCAGTTGGTTGGGCTTGATGCATCTAATGTAGGATGGTTCCTTGCCCATCAGAATCTTGACCAGGTCATTGAGTGAATTCTTAAACTGCGTGACAGCAGTCTCAGGCCGCTTCTTGTTCTCCCACTCCTTCTCAGAGAAGCAGCTGCTGATGATGGGGTTGGTGGTCTTGGTCATCACCTCGCGCAGGTCCCGGAACAGCAGATCGTTATTCTTCTCCAGGAATCCGCCCACATTGTAGGTCACGTCGCCTGCGTAGTGGACGAGACAAAATTCCTGAAATGTAAAAAAATACATTGTCAATATTTATCATTGAATACCGATATGTTACATACTGACATGTCCTGCTTGGAAAATCTACACAATCTATGCAATCAATGTACACAGAGTAGAACTCGAAGACTTGCAGTAATTGCTTTGAGTTCTTATGATTGTAATAACTTATACTTGGATATGCAAGAAATATTGTACGCACTAATATAATATAATTTTATTTAAAGATTATTATTTTAGAAGCTCAGGAAAATTTTTTTTTTACTGATGTCACATTTTATTTGTATACATTCAAATATTACCGCGTCTTATAGAGTCAAAATCGATGAACCCCTCGATTTCTACTCAACTAAACTGTTTAGTTGTTAGAAGTGCGCATATAACCAATCAGTTGCCAATGAGATCTCCCAACATTTGTGTGCGTGTTCCATATAACTGAACGGTCGCGGATCGACTGTTTTGTCGAGTGTATTGCGCACGCCAATACATGACAATGTACGTAAGCTGTCGACCGATAGTTGTTTAACTGTTTTGTCAAAAGATGATCGATGCAGTTTTATGATTCTTTTGTCGAGCAACTATTGGGTCGATAATATGCGCACTCCAATATGATCCGATAGCCTTTTGATATACAGTAAAATAGTCGAGCGATTAAAAATTGTATGTATGCGCCTAGCCTTAGGATTTTTTAGAATATAGTTCCGTGATAATTAAAACAAATTTAGATAAACCTCTTAGAAAGGTACATAGAAAAAAATCAATTGAAAAAATATAGTCGTGACCGAGTCTTGAACCTGGAACTTTCTATTGCCAGTAGACAGCTTTACCCAACGACAATACATAAAGTCAACAAATTTCATCTACAGATGTTTCCATGTGAGACATTTATGTTGAGATATTTTTCACAGTTCTAATAATAATAGTTTATTGTTAACTCACATCTCTGCCCATGATCTTCTGTGTCTGTATATCAGCCTTCATGTGTCCAATGAAGTGCGGATGCTGGAACAGGTGCTTGTTCATCTTGGCCAGGAAACTGAGGTCAGTCGGGTCACCCGGGCGGAGGCACTCCTCATCCATCAAGGAAATTATACCTTAATGAGAAAGTCATTTATAAAATTAAGTGCCCAATTAAAAAGTATATAAAGATAATTTGTAAAATATTATACTAATGACAGATAAACTTTTTGGTTTATATTTTATATAAGTTATATATTGTATTTGACTGTATATTTTGTAGAAACAGAATAGAACGCAACCCAACAAAACATGCTGGACTAATGAAATCATCATAGTCTGCAGAAATACTTGGCAACAAATAATAAAATACAGAGAAAAATGGGAGACCTAGCAATGGTTAGATAATGACTGATAATAAAGACGATGATGATACTGAACTCATTGTGGGGTTCATTAGCAGGAGTTTGTGTATATTAATTATAATAGGTGTACCAAAAAAGAATTAAATTTTTTTCATTTACCGTTTTCAACAGTTAGTTACGCTTTGACTGCCGCCCTTACACAACGTATTTCGTGTTATTCTGGTGACTATACATACCGAAAGTAAATTGTAATTTATAAAACTGAAATTTAATAACCCTATTTACAATGGACCAATTTATACCAAACAAAGAATTTATTCGAAATCTGATGTAATATCATTTTTCGAAGGAAGAGATAGCAACAAGTGCCACTAAAAATATTTGTGATGTACTGAGAGATGTTTTGGATGTTGGTTCAAATGTTGGATGTTGGTTTTGGAATAGCCGTGGAAGTGGAAGACCTATTAAAGTGGATAACGTCATACTGGCTGTCGAAATTGAAAACAATCAAACATTATTTATTGAAAAAATCGTGGACTAACTCGCATACTCATGGTAAAGCGCTCAACTGCATTTAAAAAAAAACAAAAGAAGGAAAATACCGTACGAATTAAGTGAAGAACACCTAGGCGATCGAATAGACGCATGTGAACAACTTTTAGAAATGGAATCAGAAACATCATTTTTACAACATCTGTTAACTGGAGACGAGAAATGGGTGCTATACTCGAACCAAGTACGTAAAAGCAATGGCTTTCGAAAGATCAGGTAGCGAAACCTACCATTCACAATGAAAAAAATCCTTTTGTCTGTTTGTTGGGACTGCAGTGGCATTATTCACTAAGCTCTAAAACCTGGACAAACTATAAATGCACAATTATATTCTGAACAACTAGACCATTTAGTGGCAGAAATTTAAAAAAATTATAAGCAATCCAAATCTTTTATTTAAATAAATATTATTTTTTGGTACCCCTAATATTTAATTGCAAGTGCTTTAAAACTGTGCAGCTGTAATTTTCCAACCTAATTACACCCTTGACTTCGTATCTATAACAAACTGGTTTTTTGTCAGTGCCAAAGGAAATGAATGTGCAGCATTTTTTATTTTGTTTATTATTCTCAAATAACACGGGCATTATATTTACAGACAGGATGCAAACATTGTATTCTCGTTCTGTTTCAGTGGGTAAGATAAACAAACAAGTATAAACAAGCAATATATGTAATTTTCTCCTTGTGGTGTCCTGCCTAAAGTCAGACATTGACGATCACCATTCTAATAAGCTCCTGATACCCTGGTGTAGTTCTGGGTTTCATAACAAAGATAGCATTTTCGAGATAGAATTTTAGAGAACGAAACGTGAAAAAAAAAGAATAAAATATGTCATCATTTCATAAATATAGAAACTAGATCAAGTGATTCAATTAAAACATTATTTTAACAACAACAAATCTTATAAAATGCACTATGAAATTTGGCACTATGGCGTCATGATTGGCTGGTAGGCGGGGCTAGTTGCAGATGTTTACGAAGGGATGAAGGATGAAGGATGTCTAGTCGCGCGAGTTTAGGGATTTAAAAACATTTGCAAATATGCAAATTACGTGAATAAATTATTTATTTTGGGTGTCAAAAACGCATATGAATTGTGAATAATCAGATTTTACGAATTATCGGTAGAAATTAGTATGAAATGTTATTTTTGGGGAAATTTTTTTTTGAAAAATGTGCGAATTCCGTGAAAATACAAAATATAGTGTTACGAATTAACGTAGTTTTACTGTATATATTATGCTAGTTAGAGGTGGAATATTCCAGATTACCTTTGTGCTTCTCCTCTATGAGGTCGCAAATGACTTGGTTGTTGAAGTATTCCACGGGCTCCCAGGCAATGCCCTCACGCAGATATTCCTCCTGTTCTGATTTCAGGGTCAAGTGAATAAATAGTTGCTGCAATTTCTCATTGCAGAAGTTTATGCAGAATTGCTCAAAGCTGAAAGGAATAAATAATAAAATAAATTAAATATTCAAACATTAGATAAGTTTCATTAAATAAAAAGTCAATGTTTAGTATAATCTGTTTTTAATTTTTGTTAAGACAATATGTTACTTGTTTTAACATGTGCACATGTATATACTCAAATTAATGTCATATTATAAATACTAAATATAGTAAATACAGATTTAATTAATTTTTATTTATTTAATATAAATTAAATATGTTCTAATTTAAATTAAATGTATTAATAATAAAAGCTGCAACTTTACAATAATAATGTGCTCTTAAAAAATATAAATATGTTCCATTTGAATACATCCAAATAAACAATTATTGTAGGTGAATAAATTTCACAATAAGCAATAAAAAAACAATTGTGTTTTGTGAACTAAGACTCCTTGATAATAGATGGTAGTTTTGAGATAAATCATGATTGGTGTTTAATTGTAATCAGAGGCGTAATTACGCCGATGCAGCGGCAGTGTGGTGCATTAGGACCCATGATAGTTAGGGGACCAAAAGGTCCCGCGCCCCACAATTATCGATATCGATATTATTGCCAGGGCTAAAATAAACTTATAATTTTTAGAATCCACCACAGCAAGAGATGAAATAATAATAATTAAGAAATCTATCATGAATGTGTGAATTTGAATATTACAAGACACCAATTTTATTCTATACTATTCAGAAGAAATGAGGTGCAGGAAGAAGACGCATCTCCTGACTGAAGACTGGTTCCATTGTATTGGTATAGAGTGAAAATGAAACTTTGAAGAAAATGATGTAATGGGTAAAACCACATACTTAACATTTTATATCATTTTAAATACGTAAGGGGGGGAGGGCTTTTTTCTATTTTGCATTGGGGCCCAATTTTATTAGTTACACCGCTGATTGGTAACTGTACTTATTCATAATTTGTCGAGAAGTCACCGGTAACCAGAAACTAAACTCCCAATCGTTAAATCATAATCATTGTTACAATCGAACACTAAATACAATTACAGTTTATCTTATCACTAATAAAAAGATAAAATGAAACATTTTTATGCAACTGAACAATAGGACAATTTGGCTTTGATAGTGAAATAGGGCAGTTTAATTAGAACCATAACCTCACCTATTTTTCCCAAAAACTTCAAAGCCATAAATATCCAGAATCCCAATGACAGGATTGATGTTATGCTCTGCAGGCTGCAATGAGTTGTTCAGCTTGGAAACGAGCCACGTAAACAGACGGTCATACACAGCTTTGGCCAGAGCATCCTTTGCAAAGTGAGCCAGCTCGGGGGTGAGCGGGCTGGTGACGACGTCTCCATGTGCATCGATTGTGCGGTGCGTGAGTGCCTCACGCAATTTAGTCACATCACATCCTAAAAGCTGATAAATAATTGTATAATTTCAGTTGTTTCCAGTCTGTGCATTGGTTGGGTATGTTTTATATAAGCAATCACGAATAATGCTTAACAAATGAACATGTGACCCTGATCTTCATATAGAAATCGCGATTAAAAAAATAAACCACAAGAATATTAATAAAAATAACAAAATATTAGGTAAAACAAAAAGAAATGTAGTTTATTTTGTGTTGTTTTGAAGTCAGTTTACTTTTGGCTACGGTTGAGTAAGTACATTAGCATTTTTATTATTTTATGGCACTATTTATACTCTTACTGTTTTCACTTCATTTTTTTTATTTTCACCCATAGTAAAATGTCAAGGCCAGAGATCGAGGAGAAGCAGTTGTGATGTATTTTGTTGTTTTTATTTGACAACAGATTAAAACCCAAAGAAGCTACTGAGAGTATTTGTGAAACTTACGGAGGTATTTTGAACATTTGGAAATGCCAATGTTGGTTTAAACAATTCAAAAACAGTGATAGGAATCTAAAAAAGATCTTATGAAAAGGTTTGGCGAAATTCATAGATAAGGAGTTTGGGTTTCGCACAGTCTATCACAGTCAGCCTTGGATCAACGTGTGACAATTTGTTCTTCGCTGCTAAGGAGGTATGAAACCGATCTATTTCTGAGACGAATTATTACTGGAAACGAAAAATGGATCCTTTATAGCATCCACATAAAAAAAAACAATGGCTTGCCCCAAGTTATTAAAATTTGTATATTATTAAAATTTGGTTAGGCCATCACAGCCGAATTTTATTGTACTCACTTGGAGAGATTAAAGGTGGAATTATTAAAAAAATAATCAGTCCAAGTCTAAATCAAGAAAAATCAATGGTGCATCTTACATCACGACAATGCGAGACCGCACGTAGAGAAAATTACACAGGACAAAATAAAAGAACTAGATCTGCAACTTTTACCACACCTGTCTTATTCTCCTGACATAGTACTGTCGGATTATCATTTGTTCCGGTCTATGGAACATTCGCTTCGTAAAGAAAATTTCAATTCAATATATTATGTCAGAAAACATCTAGATTCCATTTTTAAATCAAAACTGTTAAAATTAAAGAGGCACTTTTTTTTTGTAATTTTTTTTCTCGCTATATTAAAAAATGACATTTATTTTTGCTTTACCTAATATGTGAAACTTTAAAGATGTGTTTTTTTTTATATAAAACCTATATGACACATTGTATGAGTGGTATGACTTTAGTTTCACCAATCTATTCATGCAGTCAACAAAGTTTAAGATTGCTACGATGGTAGCTAACCTTTGACAGAAGAAGGCATTTTAAAATGAATTATTTATATTTGACTCACCTTTGCAACACTCTCCGTACTGTTATCATGGTTCAGCACCTCCGCGTGTCCTTTCTCATTGATGGTGTGTTTGATGTTGCCAATGTGCAAAATACTGGCCACTATGTCAAATATATCCTTCCTGTCATTCTCCTTAATTTCGATGGTCTCCATGGCTCGGATCACAATCTTGTATTGCTCGGCGTCCTTGCGGGTGATGTCGCCATTTACAAGCTGAATAAATAAATTCATGTTAGTATTTTATTAAAATATTGTTTAGTAATACATCTGTGCTAGTTGGAACCTGAGAATAATATTATCCTATGGCAAGTACCATAAATAAATCAAAATCTGGACCACCATATATATATACATAGCTTATGGTGAAATAATTTAATTATACAATATATTATCTATACTAAATATGCATAATTTTTAATGTAGGTATAATATAAAATTTTGATCAAAAAATGTTATATAAACATTTGACCTAAAATGCTCCACTACTAAGCCATAAAAATGAAGTATTTGTATCTAAATTAAATATTCAATATGCACACATTTTTTGCAGCGTTCAATAATAAAACTCCATACCCTAGATAGCTTTTCTTTATCAAGTCTCAACACACGTAACAACCTTTTTAAAGACTTTAGGTGTCTCTAGTTTAGTGGAATAATGTCTTGTGATTGAGGAGGTCGTGTAATTGATCTTAATATTACATATTCAACATTTTTGGTCAGGAATTTAATATTATACCTATATTCAAAGTTATGCATGCCATCATCACAGAACGCTTAAATCAATTGACAAACTTACCGCTTCTTTGGTATAGTTGTAGCCATCTGACTTATTTTGAAGATTCAGTCTTTTCAGAGTCTCTTCATCCGCTCCTGCCAGTAGCTGGTGAAACACGTGAAAGTTTCTCTCTCCAGAAGACTGGTGAATGACTCTGGACTTCTCCAAGAGATAGTTGATAACATTTCCTCCTACCGGCGCCCCCTCGTAGTTGAACTGAATGTCCATGTATTTGCCGAAACGACTGGAATTGTCGTTCCTGATGGTTTTGGCATTACCAAAGGATTCCAGCACCGGGTTGCTCTGAAGAAGCTTGTCCTTGACTGTTTCAACATTTTTGAGGTGGCCAGTTCTCGCGGCGATGTATTCCACAACCTTCTTTGAGGTTTCTGTTTTGCCTGAACCGGATTCTCCTGAAATTTGTGAGTGGATTAATTAAAAATTACAAATGACAATGACAATTACAACATGAATGATGTATGTTAAGTCAAAACATAATTAAAAGAAGGTGATATGTTTGTCAATATAGTGCAGGGATCGGCAGACTTTCTAATGAGAAGAGCCAAATATTAAGTAAACAGAATCTCAAAATTTTCACAGACCTGCAACATAAATTTTAATGATGAAAAAAATGAAGTAAAATCAAGATTTTTATTTAAAACTCTAATTCACAATTCAGTCGTGGGCTACTTAGAAGAATATAATATATGGGAGTTATAGCTATAGTTCAGTAGCTCAGTGCTCTACTTATAAAACAAGAAAACCACTTTTTGGGCTTTGTAAAGTTAACTAGTTAGAACGGTAACCTTGCACCTTCCATGCTATGTCTGGCAAGTAACTACTTGTAAATGGTTATTTCAAAAGTCATCGGTCATATTGATGCTTTGAAAGTTGCAGTATACGACAATTCATCATTCAATATTTGACTATTTTAGTGATGAGAGTTTGTCTGATGATGATCTCATTGTTTAATATATACATATTAGCACATAATCTGAAAAAATGCCAAAGTGACAGGTATAAAACGTGCAGGCGAATAAAACCATAGATAAGTCATAAAATAAAGCATATTTCACGATTGTCTTGCCACGCTGTGAGGCGAGATTTCTTATTTATGTTTTGACAATTGTAAATTTGATGTACCAACAACTGGCAAATGGTGTTTACCACGGGCGATGGTAAAAATTTACTACTGATCATACAACCGGCTCTAACTTCTTATTAATACTTTGTGTATGTACATACAAATTCAAATAAATAACTGTAAGGTACGACTTTCCTAATTTCCTTGAAATTACCCAAAAAATTCACACAAATTAGAAGGAACATTGGTAAGAATCAGGGGTCGCAGACCGGGATTCCAACTCGTATAAGTAGAGATGTGAGTCGCGACGTGAACGTACAGGATTGGTAACTAAACGTTTTCATATTATTGATTATTAATTAATTGGTATAGTCGAATGAAGATCAAATTTTGACATACATTAAGATAAAGATGTTAGCAGTATTAGTAAAGCGCTCTTGAGGTGAAAGTTTTTACAAAAATGGCACTATACAAATTATCCATTATTATTATTATTAGCACTATCAGTTTGTCAGTGGGGAAAGAAATTTTACGAGGAATACAGTCCGAGTAACTATTCAGGAAAACATTGCGTTATTCAGAAGTCTGAAGTTAGACATTTGTGTTATTGTTAAAAGTTTATTCAAAATTAAAATGTGATTTTTCTGAATTTAATTTAATCTAATTTTGACGAAAGCTTCTCTGAACATCGAAAATATCGAGATTCCGGTATTCGTAAAACTTCAATATCGAAAATACCAGTTTTTGTAAATGGGTCCGGTATTGCGACCCCTAGTTAGTATGTAGAAGCTGAAGAAAAAATATTCAAGTAACAACAATACAATTAAAATAATTTGAAGTAATGCAAAATGATATCATCAACTGACACTATATTATCTGCGCCATTCCTTTTTCTGCTCACCTCAAACCACATTCAGTTCCGGGTTGTAAAAAACCTCGAGATAAAACTAAAATTTGATTAAACGTGTTTTTAAATAGAATCAAAACATGAAAGTTCTACAGGACTTTGTGTGTTCAAAATAGCCTCCCGAAACCTACTTCACCACTTGACATACTTAGAAGTACGTAGGCATACCATGCCCGTGCTATTGGTATATTCAAATAAGCCGTGCACAAGTAGAAAATAAATCATAATTAAATATTTATCTAATCACTACTAATAATTTTCTTACTACTGTCCGTCTGTGCCGGGATAGCAATGTAAAACAAGGTCTGCCGCCATGTGAAAGTGTGCAGTTAGCGCGTCAAATAAAGTACATTACTTTTCTATTGAAATCTAGATGATTTTTAAAATGTTATAAAAATTAGTAATTCTATATAATTTCCTGTTATTTTTGATGAATTATTTCTAGTACGATAATAATTACGCTAAGAGTATTATCAGAAAAATATTTATTTCCCAGAATTTCTAACAGTTTATTTGAATTTATGAAGTGCACACCTCTGATGCATATTACAATATCTATAATATTAATACACCAATACCTTGCTTTACGGCTTAGATATGTTCCAGGAAAGTTGGCTATAAAGCGAAATGCCGTATAACAAATCATTTATTATGAAACAAACTCATACAAATTACATAATATAGATCCAATGGAATGGAATCTCGATTATATAGAAAAATAAGAAAATTGCTAAGTTTTTAGTTGACAATGCATTTGTTTTGCAGTATGCAGTAGGAGAATAGTCAAGAGGGCGGAAGTTTATGGAGATCACGATTCTCAGTCACAAGGTACCGACGTGAATGAATAACTAAAAAAAATATATATATATAAGACAAAAATGTTGAACGGTTCTAAACAGAGCCTGAAGACGAACATAAAAGTCATGTGACATCATGCTATTGACAAATTCTGGGCCACAGAAGTTTCACAAATCCCATCCTATTATTTTTAATAAATCAACACTGTTATGTTACTTCTATATTAGTCCATTCCATTGGCCACTATTGGCTGCGAAGCTGTCACCATAGTCGACTGCAGGGCTAACGGCCGGTTGTGTGATCGGTAATAAATTTTTACTATACTTTTTGCTTTACTAACGCATGTGGTTAAAATCATTTGACGGTTGTTTAAATGCCAAATTTACTATTATCAAAGCATAGATGTCTACAGGCGTGACAAATAATCATGAAATACGATTTATGGATTTTTTCACCTTTGCGTTCGAAATCTGTCACTTTGGTGGTGAAATTTTTTTGTATTACGTGCTAATGTATATTAAACAACGAAATCATCATCGGATGAACTCTCATCATTAAAATTGTGGGATATTGAATGATTAATTGTTGTATACTGCGTAACTTTCAAAGTATCAATGTGTCAGATGACTTACGGAACAGCTGTGAAGAGTTCGCCATATTTAACTATCGATTCTCGTTTTTAATATTAGAGAGTAAAATGAGTTAATTGCGGGATAGGTAAGTAAAAAATAGGTCATAAGTATCATATATTAAAAGTCTTTGCACATTTTAATTGTTCTTTAAAAATAAACTATTGGGTAAAATTCAATGTACACTTTAAGCTTAGCACGTAATGTAGATATATTAAGACATAGTCCTCAACATAAGATAATCAAATAATATTTTGTTGTTGTAAATTAATAAAAACATAAAAATACCTGAAATAAGTATGCACTGTTCTCTGTTTTCATCCTTGAGGGATCGATAGGCGTTATCTGCAATTGCATATCTGAAAAGTTAATGCCACAAATTGAATAAATAATTTATTATCATTGTCATGCGTCACCGAGGCTTCGGTATCTCCTTTCAGACGGACATTCCCTTTTACGAGGAAACAACAAATAACCCCTCGTCAAATTTTATCTTTAAACCGTCTTATGCCATCAAGTTTCAAAAGTTGTTTGAATTTTGAAATACCATAATGATACATTTGTGTATTTATTAAGTCTATTTTAAAAATAATTAATAATATTGTGCTTATATAACATAAAAATATATTCAAATGTCTGTAGTTTTTAATTCCATATATGTACATATAATATACAGAATGGTCCAAAAAAAGTGATTCTGTTTAATTTCATACAAAGCATTTGCTTGGAGAGCGACCGAAAAAGGTTATATAATCTGACGAAGCAAGGTCGGTACTGTATGGTGGATGCAGCAGAATTTCCCAGTTGAGCACAGCAAACTTTGATTAAATATAAAAAGAAATATGCGTCGAAAATGTTCATTTTTCTCAACTTGACACTCCATTACTTAAGCCCAAAAATAAAGAAAACTATAATACACAGGAAAACAGCGACACTGACGTTTTAGAGCAGAAAAATTGCTATTGTATGATATGTATTTTTTGTGACAAAAAACAATATAGCATTTTAAAAAAACTGCAAAGATTTATTAAACGTCCCAATATTGCAAACTCCTATTTGTTATTCTTATAAAACGTATTGTTGTCATAAACAGGAGTTTTATAATTTTTCATTTGATGTTTAAACAGGGTCGACCTTAGGGCGGTATTTTCAAGGGGCAGCAAATTTATGTTAAAAGTAAGCAAGCAAAAAAATCTAGAATACATTTTATGTTATTTTAAAGATTGAGAACTCCTGACAAGAAAAGCAATGTGGACGCAATGCAAAAAATATAGAATGTTCCAATAAACTAAATTTAAAACAAATGTTGTAACTCAAAACAACGAGCTTCGTGTTGACAGTTATGAAATAGATACACGTAATACAGGGTTCTAGAGAGTAACTATGCAAAATTTGGAATGAATGGCATTCAACACAATAGGGAGAGGTTGTCTATGTTTTGCCCGGATCTTAATGAGTGAAGTTTACTAAATTTGGTTTAGATCGATCAACGGGTGTAGGATTGTATGGAGAACAGACAGACATTCAATTTAATATATTGAGTATCATCCTCATCCAACAGTCCTTGCAATTCACTGTCTTCAAACTTTTTCTGTTGTCTCCCACGTTCTTCGTTTCTCACATCAAAATCGCCACTTTTGAATTTTTTAAACCAATCAAAGCACTGATTTACCAAGAGCATACTCATCGTAAGCTTCTACAAGCATTCAATGCGATTCTGCAGCAGTTTTCATCAAATGGTAACAGAAAATCAATGCTGTTCGCAAATCATAGTTTCCAGGCACAAAATTCGAGATGTTCAACATTATTAAAAACTATGCTGTTGTATGAAACGTGTATTGTTATGAGTTGAAAATCTTTTGTCAGATGTCAAAACAAGAAAATGGCGCCAATGACGCGGTTTGACGGTAACTACATTGACAGCTAGGGCCATCTATGGGCAAATTCCAGTTTCATATTTACATATCTGGTAGTTATATGGAAGTATGTTGTTATACTCACACATGTGGCGGAGCCTCGAAGAAGTGTTTCTTGGCATATTCTTGTATCTGTTCTTCTGTATACAGGGGAAGGTTTTTGTAGGGGTTTACCGCTATCAGTACTTGGCCGATGTAAGTCTGGAATTGGATAAAAACAAGATTAATTAGTTTTTTTCATTATCAAATCATCATAAGGCTGTATCTCCACTGTTGGATCCCGAGGGCCGCCAATTCTCTCTGTCGTCACCCCTTCTCATCCATCTGTTGCCCGCCACTCATTTGATGTCGTCAGTTCATCGAGCTTGAGAATGGCCACTTCTTCTATTAGTTGAAAGCCTCCACTCTAGGACCTTCCTTCCCTACCCTCCACCATCTCATTGACGGATACGTGTAGCCATTGCCACATGAGTGTATAGATTTTTTGGACAACATGTTACTTTGATTCTCTAGCGAATTTGTATATCAGGTATTTCATCTCTCAGAGATATTCCAAGCACAGCCTTTTTCATCGCTCTTTGGGCAACTTTTAATTTGTGTATGTCATTGACGGTGACGGTCCACGTCTACACTCCATATGTAAGTCCTGGGAGCAGATACTGGTTGTACGCTTTATTACTTAGAAATTATGGTACTTCACACGGTCTAGCTTTCGGTTTTGATTTTTATCAAAATTCACTTTTAGATGGATCGAAAGGCTAAGTGTCTATTTCATAAAAATTGAGTGAGCAAATAGACATGTTAAAGTGTATTTGGATTCTTAGCAAAGTCATTTAAAAGTACTAATAAAATCCAAGAATTTTGAAAAGTATATACATATATGATGTGTGTACATAATATGTACATTGATATTGAAACTGATATTTTTTAAATTTATCGATAAGAAAGATAAGAGAACATTTTCAGACTCTTGGGAAAATAAATAACCTTGTAAAATAAATAAATAAAAAAAATGGTTATTTTTTAAATAGTAAATACAATATCAAATCATGAACAGACAATTTTTTTTCATAAGAATCTTTTTCTTAGGATAAAAAGTTTGATTCCCAACTAATGGAAAAATATTTCTGTTTATTAGGATACATAATAATTATAATAAATTGATTAATCAACGCTTAAATTATTATGTATCCTACTTAATTAACGCTTCGGTTTTTTTAGTCCTGAGAGAAGCCCAGCTGTTGTGATTCTCAGTGCTATCCAAACAGCCAGTAACTATAATTAGGAATCCATATACTCTCGTAGTGTAACCCTCCAAAAAATTTGGGAATATTGAATCAATCAATAGTTATTGTAAAAATCAATAGTCATTGTAGAAAACTATTAATGGTTCTGTGGTTGATGTTTGCATGTACGCTAGAGTGGGTGGATTATAATGTGACTATACTTACAATCGGTTGTTGTGAACTGAGGCACGATTAAATTAACTTTTTAGAAATGCGACATTTGAAATAAAACTGTTACATTATATAAAGTTCACTGAAGGCCGTGCCGAGGTGCGCAAGAGAAGATGTATCCGAGGAGCTAGCCAGGAGAAGAGTGGTCGGTTCTAGGTTTCCTCAGACTAGTTGCGGCGCGATTTATTGTTGTCTGGTTCTCTGCCAGTACCAGTTGGACTGTATGGCTGTCAGGTTATGTTATAATCTAATCAAATACTGATCGAGCTGATCATAACATGCTGATCAGAATGGTTTGGTCATGTGGTAAAAAAGATATATGATGTGAGTGTGTCTAAGAAATAGAGCACGTTCACGGATCAGGTAAACCAGATGCTGAAAGATGGTCTTGTTAGAAGCCTCAACAACCAGCAAGCATCCGTGAGAACATGAATGACAGCGAATGAGATGAGAAATGTGTCGGGGCAGAAGAGTGTGGCACTGTCATCCTGTTTGCCTATTTCAGCGAAAAATGTTGTTATGGTAAGTCGGTTTATAATCATCATGATCAGTCGGTGTCGTTCATCCTTCATTCACTGTCGGTTATAAGTTTCTCCTAATGTTCGTCAGTCTTCTCTATCTCTCATTCTGCGTTTCCAGCTGCTTCCGGCTACCAGGACCATCGAGATGGTGGGCCGGAACTACTCTTCTTGTTCCCATTCGGGATCTCCAATCCAACATTGCCTTCCCCGGCGTTTGGTTCTTTGGCAGATCGTTGGCATTCCTTACGTAAGTAATGAAATGCTGATCAAGGAAATGCCAAATATTGCTCTCTCCGTGGACTACTTTTAGCTTATGCATTAGACCCACAGTCAGCTTTTAAGTTTCGGCACTATATTTCATCATTAGAAGAATGCACTCATTGGTCGAAGACCTTAGTTTTAAAAATAAATAAAAAATGGCAATTTGATTTCTACAATCTAAATTAATCTCATTGGTAAAATTGGATATCGGAAAATATTGGAATATATATCATTGGCTATTTGCCAATTCATTACAAATATTATGCATGACCTAAATAAGTAATTGGAATGGTAAATTTATTTTTTATTTTTAAATATCTTTACTTATCAGATACACAAACAGTTTGACACATCTCAAATGTTAAACACGTGACAAGATAATCTTATTTATTTTTCAGATTTTCAAGTATTAAAATAATAAGAATTTTTAAATTACCAATTTCATTTAGGAGTATTCATTTGTAATGTACATATATATCATTACATGTTCTTGAAACTATTCGGAAGGCCACCCTTCTTCAATTGTTCAAGTTCACACACATCTAAAATGGCTTATTGTGATTACGGATAGTGCAGTTGAGTACTCACATAGATAATGTTCTCGTTGAATCTCTTCTTGAGATTGTCCACGAAGGCCTCTTCGCTCTGGAAGTTTTCCAGGAGCACAAAGTCCTGCACACCCACCTTGTCCCGGTTGTGGAGATTTTTCTCCATGGCAGGGCGCGAGGAGATCCTGAAACAACAAACAATTAAATTGATTAACATTGCAGTCTTAATAGTCTAAAAAGACAATTCTATAATACTTTGGCAAAAATTATACTTTTGTCACTTGATTGCTGTAGAAAAGGCAAAAAACAAATTAATTTTTCATGTACAGATTATCAAAAGATTAGAAAGAGGTACAATGTAAAAACATTTTTAGACAGTTAGGGAAATAAAATGTTGAAAAAACAAATAAAAATGAAACTTTGTGGTCAGAAGTTCAATTTTAAGACGAAATTAAGAATTTATTGAAAAGTATTAAAATAATTTACAAATTTGAACTTTTATTAAAATTTTAAATTATTTTTTTGTTGAAGTTGCCCAGCTTTGTTACGTAAAACCGGAAGTTACGTACCTACAAACTATACATTGTAAAAAAGAATAGACATTTTACAAGTTACACATTCGTAATATTACAAAATGTTACAATGATCAAATGGCTTTGAAAACAGTGAAGTGTAATTTAAAAAAAGGTATTAATAGTGACTTAATGGTGACTTAACTAACTGAGACCTTTCATTTAAGGTATGACTCATAGTGTTTTACACCCTTGGGACAAAAGGTCTATTCTCCTTTGAAAATATGATTCTTCATATGCTATTAACATTATTATTATCGATCGGGAGAGATTCTCTATTTAAAACACAACTAGATATAACCACTATTGCCGTTGGGAAAATTATTAGAATCCAAGCAGATTCTCGTAAGAAGTTACTTTTATATTACAAGAGTTTGAAAGTAAAATCTTTAAAAATTTCGCATTTGGTCGCGCCATTGAAACAAATTTGACACACAAAAGGCTATCATTTGAGGTAGCCTTTTTTACGTACGGAAACAAAATGCGATGCGAATGGACTTTATTCGTGGGCGCATTTCTTTAATGGAGGTCGTTTGATTTGATTCGGATCGAGCGTCCTTCAACAATGGTGATTGCAATCGAATGGACGGTTCATTTCGGTGAATCTTCGTCTTTCTTGGTTCAGACAATCACAACACAAATTAAAGATTGAAATGAATACTTGTAAGCCGGAGTTGCCGTCTTGGAGATCTCAATCTCAACGTAGACAGATATTATATATGTACATACCGGCACATGAGTAATTGGAAACAATTAATACTGACATTGGCTTATTTTAGCAATAAAACACGTGCTGGACGAACTTGCCAGCGTCCAATGGCGGATGAAAAACGTGATAACCAATCGGATTCCTTAGTAATTAAATCAACATTTAATCGTTTCGTACCACCCGGTTGCTAAAACGTATGGTTGACAGGATGTTTCCGGATTCGAATTTTGCGGACACATTTCTGAGGACACTGATTATTCCGGACAAAAATATTTTCAATATTATATTTTAATGTAAACCATTTGAATTGTTAAATTTTCAACCCCCGAGTTCAATGTAGCAATCGAATTGCGTTGTCCAGTGAATAAAATGTTCAGTTCCGCACATTTACAGAATCTTATATGGATCATGTGTTAACATGTTTAAACCCTTTAAGGGCCCAACAAACGGTTTTTTACGTTTTTCTCAAAAGTAAAAAAAAAAAAAGTTCATTGGATTCAATTTTCAATTCAAATCGATTGATAGATTGAGCTCGTGCATTGAAAATTCAACAATTAAATTGTTTACGTTAATTTATTTTTAAAATATAATATTATAAGTATTTTGTGTCCAGAATAATCTATGTCGGGAATAAACATTGTCCCCAAAATTCGTGTCCGGAAAAATCCGAGCACCGTGCATTGTGCCTCAGTCAATATAGACGCGCGGTCTTGACGCAATGGCGTGGACTTTGACTTTGAAATTGGCCACCAACGCAATAAGAAAAAAGGATCCCTGTATATAGAGGATGTAACAGACCTAGACCGAGTAGAAAATGTTCAAGAGTATGCACAAAACTGTACCGTTACTGAAAATCTTATTATTAGAAGAACACATTCTTATTGTGAAGTTGTAATTATTCAGAACAGACGGTCTGTGATATTTTAAATATGAATTAAATATATTAATTAGAAAGATATACAGATAAAATCAATTTTATCGAAAAATATTGTTGTTGCGCCACCGGGATTCGAACCTGGATCTCTTTCCTAACCGGGGAAGGTGTATTATCCAACTATGCTACAGCGACAATATTTTTAGCGACAATTTTCGAACCTATATGTTACCTTTTTTTTTCAAATAATGGAACGATTAAATGTATTAATATCAAAAAAACAAGAAAAGGTAACCAGGTAAAAAGTAGAAAATCTTATTGTATGAGATTTTTGCAAAATGTAATGTAAAGCTCAAGTCGGAATAGATATTTATAAACTTTAAACTTTAAAAAATATCAATCACATTTAAAAAAAAAAAAAAGTATGTTTTTAGGCACTCATATGCACTCGCAACAGAAAAAAATCCTTGCTTTGCTTTGTGCCGTATGATACGTATTAATTTTTAAAATACACCTACTGTATTTAGGAGGTGTATTTTAAGAATATAAGTTTTTTCAATTTATTTTCTTTATTATGATTTTTGCAAATTTTTAAAAATCGGGATATTGAAATAATACAATAGGTGAATAATTTAGTTTATAATTAACCGATCTAGACACGAAGAATGCTAATAAAGATAGTTCCACTTCGAAACATCGAACACTTTTAATTTCTAAGTTATCCGCGCGTAATATTTTCCCACCGCTAATGGGCAATACGAGTCAATTACATGTTCGCTTTCATTACAGTGGAACAATGCTTTGATTAGCCAATTAAACCAAGATTTGCATGAGATAAAATTAAAGTTTTAGTACATCTACATGAAGCGATAGAGAGAAAACCCCTCCCCCCCCAAAACATTGAATAAATGCCGCTTATTGCGAAAGTATCCGAGAGCTATCATTTAAAAAAATGAGGCAACACCGGCGTTAAGCACAGGCGAAGCAGGGGCCTGCCGAAAAATATATAAAAATCGAAAAAACAAAATTCCAAATTGCAAAACAATAATAGTGTGTATTAAAAATAATCCAGGTATAAACAATCCAAGAAAGCAAATTCAATAAACAACATTAGAGTTATTTCCCAATAAAGCAGTAATTTGTAGTCAACACTTTGTACGGTAGTTTCAAAATACCACCCCTAACGCGCGTGACACGCGGGCGGCCAATTTATGGGGATGGTTTTACAAAAATTGAATACACCATCTTCACTTATGCTACTAGGGCGGAAAAAAACAATCTTGCCTGTGACGGCAAAAAGTTTAGCGCCGGCGCTGTAAGGATTATATTATTACATACATATACAATTTCCTCAGGTCACAATATAAAATAAACTCTTTACACTGCATTACTTTAAATTATAAAAATTCCTATATCATAGTTAAATTTAGGTTAGAAAAGCAAGAATACACGGACGCTCAAGAACGTGCTCTGGTTGAGAGGTAAAAACCATGACCAAAACCAATTCAGACCATAATGTGCCTACCCACAATGCTCGTAAAAGCGTGCAGCTATCTCGTCAAATAAACTAGTTTATTTTGCAATTGCATTTACGTTTGATTATACATGTCCGAGATATTGTATTAAATATTTCTTCATTCGTAACTCTATCCATCGAGCTTATTTTGAGCATTCTTCTGTAGATCCACATCTCAAATGCTTCAAGTCGCTATGTCATAAGTGTTCATGCTTCCATTCCAGAAAATAATATCGAGAGCACATAGCATCTGACTATTTGAAATCGTAATCTAACCTTGTGATCGTGACTGCAGAACATCTTTTTCATGCGGATAAACGTTGCATAAGCTCGCTCAAAGCGGCATTTTATTTCAACAAAAGGAACCCATATTTCATTTAAATTGCAACACAAGTATATAATACACACTATAATAGGAATAAATAATAAAATTATTATTAAATGCATCGCACAGAATGACTCGCCGAGGAGGCGCCAATTAATTGATACGATATGACACGTGTCAGAAATTTGAAGGTGTAATCATCGGCGTGGCGACAAAAAATCCGTAAAAAAACAAAAACGTCTTAGTAAAACATCACAGTAGGTACTCGCAAATATGACTATATGTAGTGTTATGTATCTGAATAAAAACGGGGTATTCTACAGGCGGGAAGCCTGTGTTGTGTCGCCGCTGTGTATCGATAATGAACATCTTTTGTGTTTCATTTCTTTCGACCTCATAATCATCATCATCATCATCGCCGGTTGAGAGAAGCCGAGATCGGCGAACCACCCTTGTCTACATTATTGTTTCCTGTACGCAACACTCAATTTAGACACTTCAAAAATGAATGTTTATGGAAAATTAATGTATTATGTACATCATGTACTTGCTTCATCATCAGTTTTTGTGGATTGTTTCTGTTTCCCCAGTGCCTAGGACACGTACGCTTATTTGAAGGCACTGGACTGCACGTGATTGTATGATGTAATATTTTACAAAATTTATAAAAAATTATGTAGATTATCCTAGGATTGCGAATTAGCCGGAGAAAAAAATAGGTTATTCCGAAAAACCTACGAAGCACCCATATCGAATTCATTAAAAATATTCCTAACTTAGTAAAATTTACAAATAGTAACCGAGATAGAGAGAGATAAGTGAAATTAATTAACGCAGCTTTGCCGGAAATATGAGCTACGATTCATTTCCTTTCGGTTAATCTGCATCCTCACTGATTCATCATATTAAATAATAAACACCCAGATCTGTCCGGAACGCCATGAACATTACAACATCGCATTATCTTATTGTCGATAATAATACTGTAATATATAATATTTTATTAAGGAGAACACATTCTTATTGTGGAGTTGTAATTAATCAGAACATGGGTCTGTGATGTTTTAAATACTAATTCAATGTATTAATTTTAAAAGATTATACATATAAAATCAATTAGTGTAACATATAGGTTCGAAAATTTGTCGTCAAAAATACTGTCTCTGTAGCATAGTTGGTAATGCACCTTCCCCGAACTAGAAAAGAGATCCAGGTTCGAATTCCGGTAGCGCAACAACAATATTTTTCGATAAAATTTATATGTGATATATGATTTTATATGTATACCTTTATAATTAATACATTTAATTATAAAATTGAAATAATTGATTGTTTCCTACCTAACTGTGGTGTTATAGAATAAACAGTAATTGAGAGCGAAGATTTTATATAATATTTTTGACATTGTGTCGTAGTATTTAAAACAATATTATTTTTATTTTTAATATGCAGATTTTCAACAGGTCGACAATGACCTTGATAGAAACATTTTAGGACAGATTAGGAGGAACACACTTTTTATAGTTATATTATTATTACGACACAGTGTTTAAAAAAAAGTGTTACAAATTGATATTAAAACTATCGCATAAGTACAGAAGCGGATGGGTGTTCCAATGATTACGAATCACGTGATTCGCGACAGTCCTTCAGGCGTTCGAAGCAAATATTACATTCATAGTAAGAAACTTATGGTAAATTGTATTACACGTTCAAAATTTGTAATACAATTTCGCTTTAACTAAGCCTGCGACCACGAACAATGTATCCAGGTTAGCGTTGATGGATAAGATCATGTTGGTAAGTACGAGGCGCCATCAATATTAAGGCACTTGTCATAACGGGGCACCAATTACCTTAGTATACCTTCGTAATTTATTATTGTATACCTTCGTCGTAGAACGACGCTGCCTGGGATGAACATCATGTCCGAATTTTGTGTTTGAGTTCATCGACCGCTTCAGATGAAGGAAAATATGGAAATCACTTGGCGCTAAATCAGGACACACTTGGCGATGAATGTCAGCTGGTTTCGTGTCTCGTACATTCAAGTATTTCTCAGTCGGCGGGCTGATCTATTGTCTTGAACATTTCAACCACTCACTGCAAGATAGCCACACTGTGTGAATGTCTCTGACGTTGCATGTGGTGAGTCAACAGATGAAGGAAACCATTGCGCACGCGCAACATCGCAACCGCATTGCTACACCGGGAATATCAGTGCTTAGTAATTAAGCATTCTAGGTAGGTGAGAAAAATTGCCTAAATTGGTATTGCGGATATTTTTATTGGGAAATTGATATAAATGTGTTTAAACTATAAAACCATGCGTGGCACGTTTTAATCGCTCAGTATAATTAAACGTTATTCGTATGTAAACATACTTGTAAACATATTGGAATTTTTCCATTGTTTATGTACGCGATGACATTATTTTATCGCACGGAGGACAGGCAAATGTCAACGCGCCCGCCGCCATCCCCGGGGAGTGTTAAACGTCGTGTTTAACATTTTTTTAAAATTATTTTATATCCCGTAAAGGTTTCGACATTTGGACGGCGAGCGACGTGCGACGTGCGGAGCGAAGGCGGCGCTCCGTCTGACATCACCGGGCCGGTCTCTGAATCACGGGGGACTTGATAATCCAGGCGGCTCAGCCTCGAGAATAAGTAGGGTGACAGATACGTTTTCTCGGAGTAACTTGAATCACTGATTTGTTTATTTTATGGTGACGCAATACATTCAGCGCTGCCCGTTACAGGTTCCTTTACAACTGTAAAGGTCCTTTATACCGAACTGAATCATACACGTATGGTATGGTTAACATTCATGAAAGGATCAATATTTTAGCATATATATCATAGATTAAAATCTTATTATATCTGTAATAAAAAAATAATGATTAAATTATTTAACTTTTCCCTAGCCATTTAGTAAAAGGTCTACCGAGTTCGCGAGCCATAAAACCATTTCGCACCATGTGCCATATAAAATTAATATATTTTTTAATTCAATCTCAAGTAAAATTCAAGGGGTGGATGGAATTTGGTGACGGATGTAGGATACTATAAAAATTCAACATTAAATAGGATATGCTTTTTTTCAAAGATGTCAAATTCTTGTGATAATGAGTTTTATATAAGTATTTAACAGCTCGCTGTGATAATGGTTAAAAAGGCCAACGGCCGTCTTGCTTTTAGTCTTAGAATGCTTTTATTTATTTACTAGTGGGAAGCGATCGGTTGAACATGGCAAAACTTATTTTATCAACGTTGAAAATATTACCCCGTCTCGGTGTTGTTCGGGAGGAGCGATTTAGGGGAGAGTGGAGCAGGGTGACGTTGTTATTCGCGGGCCACAAATAAAATGATGTATGCAATATTTGGTCTGAAGGATTTCAATTAGTTTCAAATTTTATAAAGTCACCAATGATACGATTTAAAGGTATTACTTTTATAATTTTTAATACGGTACAGAGGTGTGGTTCAAACAGGAATATTAATATTAATTGATAAGCAGGGCAGTATTGATGCACACTGATGCATAAGGTACAATTAATGAAGGTATTTAAGACGTTCTGAATTTAACATAAACGTTTATTTTTTGCTTAAGTTTATGTCAATTTATAAATCTTTTTTTATTTTCTCTTTTTATGTATATGTGTTTCTACTATATTGTTTTTCTTATATACATATGTACTTCTACTCAATTTAATATTATGTATTTTTACAAAAAAAAAAATTCTTAAATATATATTTCTACTTGCACTGACTGTGTTGTATACTAACTACACATGTTTATATCAATTATTTGTAAAAGCCCATAAGGGCGTAAATATTAATAAATAAATAATTCAATAACGAACAATAATAGAAACTGCAGGTAATTTCATGATCCGGGTTAGCGAGACCGTTAACGTGAGCCACTGCAATTCTAAAGGCGCCACCAGAGACGAGATAAATTGTGATTGTGATTGGTGTTCGATTAGAATCGTGATTGGTAACTGAAATCAATATTCGAAACTAAACCTCTTAACCTCTAAATTCACGAAGAAAATTGCAAATTCCATCAATGCCAAGTGGCCCCGAATTAAGCCTCTAATGCGTGATTGTTATTCATTTGCTGGTACACAGATCGACAACAACGCATCGTCTTCGAGGAAGGCGACGAACAGGATAAAATAGCTCTCAATAAAATACTAACTCAACACAAAGGTCACGGCACGGTATCAACTGAATCATGACGATGTCCCGTGTCACCATGTTTTTAATAAAGGTAAATGAATCGGAAGACAACTTGGAGGGCGAGTTGCCAATCATCGTTGTGCGAACACAGGTGATGATGTAAAGGTCTGTATGTATCAGTTGCGTCATTCTACTTTGCGTACAGACTGCACGCGCCAATGAATCATAACCAGCTTCGCGCTCAACTCTGTAGGTTATTAGGCTCTTACGGTCATTACAATTGAGTTTTAAATACAAATTAAATGTATTGATTAGAAAGATATACGCAACAACAATATATTTTTTGATAAAATTGATTTTATATGTATATCTTTCTAATTAAAACATTTAATTAGTATTTAAAATATCACAGACCCGTGTTCTGAATAATTACAACTTCACAATCAGAATGTGTTCTCCTTAACAATTGAATTCCAATCATAGTTATCTCATCAGTTACAATGACTGATTTAATATATTTTTAGAAGTGTATGTGTTTTCCTAGGCGTGCACGTGGATGCAATTGATTCCCACCGATCAATCTCCGAGACTCGCACATTGGCCGCCGACACTTTTGAAAGAAAAATCGTCGCATTTAATCTTCTCAAATGTGATAAATTTCCACGTTTAATTTGCCAAATTAGCGACCGTCTGCTAAAACATGACAAACTGTTCGCAACCATCGTGTTTGTTCTGGATTTTCATCGGCATCGCGTGCAAGATGCGATTCAAATAGCCCATAACTCCCACCGATGGGTGTGTGTGATCTAAAAAATTCAAATATTTCATATATTTCATTCATATATTTTAAAATATCACAGACCTATGTTCTGAATAATTACAACTTCACAATAAATAATAAAGTTGTGTTGTGTTGTGTTCTCCTAAATAATAAAGTTGTATCAATGTGTCCAAAATTTAATAAAAATGAATTGATAATTCTGGCGTCTGATATCAGTTTACTCAAAGGTATTTGAGATTCTGTAAAAATAAGGTAGATGGCTCTGTCGAATGATGGAACGATTAAATGTATTAATATCAAAAAGGTAACATATAAGGTCGAAAATTGTCGCTAAAAATAATGTCGCTGCAGCTTAGTTGGATAAAGCACCTTCCCCGGTTAGGAAAGAGATCCAGGTTCGAATCCCGGTGGCGCAACAACAATATTTTTCGATAAAATTGATTTTATATGTATATCTTTCTAATTAATATATTTAATTTATATTTAAAAAATTCAAATCATTCTTGGTATTTTCGTTCCAGCGTAGAAAAACAAATTTAACGAGATTATTTATATAAAAAACAATGGAACTTCGACTCTGTTTACGAACAAAAATCCTGACGAAAAAGAACTTCAGTTTGCAAACAGAATTTCGGTTTACGAACATACCAGGCAGTCTCAGAACTCACCTACGGAAGAACTGAAACAGCTTCGTAATGAGCAGCAAAAGACAGTGACAGAGAAAAAAAATATTTTTAGAGACTGATGGACGAATGGAAGATGTTCGTAGGTCAAAATATCACCCTGATAAAACTTAATAATCAAATTATGTTATAAATCTGTTTAATGATAATGTCATGTCTCATTTCCGCAACATTATAAAAAGCGAGAAGAAACAAATATAGTTGATAGGTTTTTTCGTGAGACAGAAACCTGATGAACTTCAAGCAGCCGATGTTTTCACGGAAGGGGCGTCCCCTTCCAAACAATAACACTTTACTACATATTTTGTGAGATAAGTTAAAATTAAGTTTATTTTTAAGTTTATTGTTTTCATTTTATTACTTACAATTCTTTTTAAGTTAAAACCATGAATTTTTATACTTTTATAGAATTTTACGCAAAAAGTAGAAAATAAAGATGATAAAGGGCCATTTTTTCGGGGTCTTAAATAGATTATTACATTTTACATTGATTCGTATGGGAATAGTCGTTTCGGTTTACGAACAACTCGATTTTCGAACAGTTTTACGGAACGAAGTAAGTTCATAAACCGAGGTTTCACTGTTATCGCACTTTTATCACGATTATAGTTTTGCCTGAATCAGATTCACATTTGTCTGCAAAAAAAAGACAGATAATTGTACTTTATTTATATTCGACGGGCATCAGCGAACCGTTGGGTGAAAATAAACTAGACTTGTGGGTTAATCGTTTATCGATTGTCGGCGTCTGACACGGATCACGATTTCCGGTGACCCCTCGCCCGCGGGGTCGGAGCATCGTCGGGCGGGCGGAGAGGGAAGAGCGAGATGACAAAAGAGCCATCGTGCCGACGGGCGTCTCGCCCACGCCTCGGTCCGGACAAAGAAGGAAGACGGATAATGGTGGTCGGGTGACCCGCCCACCCGGCCAGGTGACCGGCTCACCGCGTGACCAGGTGAAACATCGACGTGATTTCACCACTCGAAGCGGAATAATTTAGTTGCGTTTTAAAAAAACTCAGAGCAAGATGTAAGAGTTGTAAGTTGATGCAATCAGAAATGAAAGGATCTAAAATTTTCTACCATGCGTTTCTTTTGCATTGCGATTCGAGAGGTCGAAAACAAAGGCAGAATGGTTCATGAAAACAGAATTTTCTGAACGGTCAAGAAAATCCGAGAACTTAAGACATTAAAGGTGTTTTTACGCGCCTTATTACTTCGGTTGGCACCACTGGGTTTCCTGGTTGATAATAAAGTGCGTGAGTATTGCCGCCTATTATCGAAATCGGAGAATACGGTAACGAAGGCGTGATTCTCATTACCTCTGATGCTTCGACCAGTTCAGCAAAGTTAACAGGTTAGTGCAATCATATGTGTACTTGTTATTAATCGGAAACCTGGGAACCAGCGATCGAAGGCGACTACATAAACAAAAGGGGTTATTGGAATTTCATATAGGGTATTATTTTAATTTTTAACCCAATTACTGTAGCGAAACACAGGCTCAAAAGAATCTCATAGATGTATTTGCGTCCTCGCTGGGAATCGAATCCGGAGCCCCCGCCATATTTTGTAGATGATTATAGCCCAGCTTTGCGTCTAACGCTTTCTTTTGCGGACAAACTTTAAATATTTCATCTGAGTAAACTGTGAATTTCCTTTGAAATACTAATTAGGTGGATATGTGACCTTTTGTTCAGAATAGAAAAACGAACGACTTCATTTGTACTGTTAAAAAATGAAATGAAACTTCAAATTATTCGTGCTTACCGTGTCGAATATTTTAATAATTATATAAAAATAATACACGATCGAGTTTAATATGTCTGACAATGTGTAACGCTGAAATTTCGTAAATAGTATTTTTTTTTTGTTGATAATAATCTTATCGAATTTGTACGAAAATTACTTCATTATTTAAACTGTAAGTGGAAGCTTAAGCTGTAAGCTTTTACCCGGCCTTAGACGGGCGTACTGGATTTTAAACTAAAAAAATTTTTAGGAGAACACATTGAAGTGAAGTTGTAATTATAATTATAATTACAACTTCACAATAAGAATGTGTTCTCCTAATAATAAAGTTGTATCAATGTGTCCAAAATTTAATAAAAATTAATTGATAATTTTGGCGTCTGCTATCAGATTACTCAAAGGTATTTGAGATTCAGTAAAAATAAGGTAGATGGCTCTTTCAAATAATGGAACGATTAAATGTATTAATATCAAAAAGGTAACATATAGTCTAAAAATATTGTCGCTGTAGCATAGTTGGATAATGCACCTTCCCCGGTTTGGAAAGAGATCCAGGTTCGAATCCCGGTGGCGCAACAACAATATTTTTCGATAAAATTGATTTTATATGTATATCTTTCTAATTAATACATATAATTCATATTTAAAAAAAGTTTTGTTATGGTGTACATGTGAGATGTAACTGACTTAGTCCGCAATAAATTGAATAAATGAACCTGAATAAATTGCGAGTGGAAAATATTCAAAAAGCATGTGAAAAATATTCTGTATTTTTATAAAATCATGCTAAGCTTTAAGTGTATGTATTTTGAAATAAATATTTGCGAAATTGACCCATTATTATTTTATATCTTTGCCTCAGACCCTTCTGCCTGCAGACTTTGTTTACATTCAATATATAATTTAGAATCAATAAAATATTTCAATTAATCTAAATAATCGCATAATTACGACATTCTTTAAATGCTTACATATCTAACACGGCCGAGATTAGGCACATGTGGTTCGAACATTTGTCAGTGGTTACGATACTCGCCTAGTGATCTAGTGTAGTTTGTAGTCATTCCGTGGACGCATCTCAATTTTTTTTAAAAAGTATCTGCTCCTAAAATATTGTGCACTAGGTGTGTTACACTCAGTTTTAAGTTAAAAGTAACTTTTCACTTTTTGATCTGCTTCACTGGCGATCAGCGCGTCCAGTGTTAAGTCATTTTTTAAATATTTTCCATGTTGAACTCGCCTGATATTATGTGATCATTGCGTGATGGGACGGGTACGAGACTAGTGTCTCTGATATACTATACCGAGCTCTAGCTGATGATCGTGACCGGTGACCTCTATCCACGATAGTCTACAGACCCCTATCGCAGCCAGCCTCTAGTTAATGTGAATTTATTACGCAAACGTTCCTTCGCATTGTGCTCAACTATTGATTTTAACATGAAACACGTTTTTATGTCACGAAAACTGCGTTAAAAAGAATTTGGTAACATTTTTACACTACTAGATTTCTCTTACACGTACTTGATACACATATTTACACTACTAAAAAAAAAAATTGTTTAAAAAAATCAACGAAAATAAAATACCAAAGTAAATTATTATATTATACCTTGAAAAGGCTATTAATCAAAAAATATACTTATCACCGGGACACGAGCCGAGAAATTTATATTGCCAGTAGAGAGCTTTAACCGATTAAGTTTAGATAACCAATACATAAGTCGGAATTGTGTTATATATAAATATTTAAAAATAAAATGTGATATAGTAGTTAAAACACTCGCTTAGTGATCTAGTGGTCGGGAGTTCAAACCTCGTGTCAGGAGATCACCAAGTTAGTCCTACTTTCATAGCACAAGGTTAGTTTGAAAACAGTAAGAATATTGATGTGACACGTAATCGGTGCACGGGTCTCTTTTAAAAAAAAAGCGATTTCATTAAAATTTTTAACATTATTTTATTTGATGCGATAACCGCACACTTTCACGTGACACAATTGACAGAATTTGTTTGTTTTATTTTATAGGAGATTCGCGGATAAGTGCATTTTATTGGAGTAGTGTTAATTTCCTTTCAAATATGGAAGTGTCATTTTTTTAGTATTACATTAAACAAACAAGTATAGACAATACGTCGGAAATTTGAAAATTGAAATACTGTAATATTGCAATAATAAATAAAATTATTACATATTTTGACAAAAATCGTCGTATATATGTCTTCCGCGTCCGTCTTAGTACTGATGTATAATTCGTAATTTAATTGGATTAATTACAGGTCTTTTAAATAAAATCTATTATATTATACAATTCCGAAATTATCATTCATCGATACGAAATTATTACAGTAGTAACTTATACTTTATTATTATTATGAAGAACGATTAAATTTTCATTTAGCAAAAATTCTGCTTTTGTATAAGAGGAAATTATACTCGAGACATCTGGCGATATATTATACGTTGAATTTTTATAACTTCTATTAAATGATGTAATCGTAATATGCCACATCGACGCTGTATAAATACTAAACATATGTTAAATTTGATTCATTATAGGATTCTGATACCTTGACAACTGCACACACGCAGCTTATTATTCTACTGCGGAGTGACCTTGTATTAAATAACCTAACCTAACTTAAAATAACTTAAGGTACTTAATCTTAAAGGAATGGAAGTTATCGTAATGTATGTAACATATATTAATCTACATAATATTCTATTGATTTGTGTGCAGTTGTCTATATGTGCACTTGTCTTGTGTGCAGTAACTAATCACCTAGGATGTCCCATTTCGACTTGTTATCACGTGACATAGATTAGAAAAGAAAGAGGTTGCAGAAAGTTTGCTGCTTTTGAATACAATCTGCGATCAGCTGTTTTTAAGAGAAAAAAACTCTGATGACTCTTGTGAAACAGTTTGCACAAAAAGACAAAAAAAAAAAAACCCTTTCTTTGTGATAGATTCATTATTATCTACATTAAAAAAAAAAACACGACCACTCCGTTGCAACTCATTATATAGCGTTTTTTCGCCACTTTATTTGGTATGATTACATTAGATAGCATGTTGCCAAAATAATTAGTTCCCACGAGTGGAAACAGATGCTTCGGGTCGAGCGATGTAATTTAGAAAGAAAAAATTTCACAAAATAATGCTAATGTTGTGAACTGGACGCAAAGTGGTGGTCTCGGTCTCGGTCTCTCTCCGAAAATACAATTTGTTAAGATTTTTAAATCGTGTTAAGTACCAAGCATCTGATATATATATCTGTCTGTCTGTTCTCTATACAATCAATCAAATGGTACAGCCATTTGATCGATCTAAATCAAATTTTGCAAAGTCACTCCCTCCCCATAATAAAAATGATTATTATATTTAATGCGGTCTGATCCAAATTTTGCTCAGTTGCACTCTAGAATCTTGAGGAAAATATAATCACCACACTCCACTCCCCAGGACATATCACCATCCGTGCGCCCAAATTTTGCATAGATGTTACCCTTTAGAGTTTGCTCAAAAAAAGTTCCTCCCCCCCACATATATACCCTCTCTCTGAATCTTGAGCAACGCCGGGCATGGACCGCTGGTATTAAATAAAATAATTCAGGTTAAAAAATATACTATTTATGATTTATAACACGTTAACAATCTACAAGTCAACTTGATCAGGACGCTAGTTTGTCTAGAAAAGTCGGTGTAGGTGTATATGTTCACGCTTGTATATTTATTTAAAAAAATAAAAATAACAATAGCACGTTCTGAGTACAGTTTTCTGGGCTAATCTGCCGTGTATATCTGACCTTTCCGGCCGACGTTTCGGATCTGATATGATGGACGCCGCAATGAGATTCGAAACGTCGGCTAGAAAGGTCATATATACACAGCAGATTAGCCCAGAAAACTACACAGAAAATTCTGAACGGCCGTGAAAATCTAAAAACATTTTTAACAATAGCACCGATTTAAAATTGATTTTACAATTTTAGCTAACGCCACTGGCACACTCTTGATATTCTAAGCGTTGTTAGATTATGGGATGGATGGCGCGATGACAGGTGTTATGGTATGAAACGTGCCGCCGTCTCCCATTCAACTGTCCGTTAGCACAGCCGTTAAAACCTTCAATGGTAAACAAAAGGCACTCCTTTTTATTAAACACTTATACAAACTTCTAACTATCTTAACCCTTGGAAGACCAACCTTGATAAAAAAAAAAAACGAATATGAACAGACCAATAACCTCATTAATAGTTAGTCCTGAATCCACAGAGAACAAACATGACACGTTATTAGGAGACACCATGAGTAGGAAACCGCATAGGTGGTTGCTTTAATGTAGTCATTTTGGTTCGGCAGACAATTGTCAGTTCGCATTTGGTAGTCGTACAGAGTAATTGATTACAATTTATTATGAAGCATCTAACGCCTCAACAACGTGTCGAAGTCATTAAAATATTTTTTTATCTCAATAATAATGGTAATGCTGTAACAATTAATGGTGATCGCTATCGTCACGTGTTGGAAGACTTCTTGGTGGCCGAATTGGGTCGATTGGGTGACAGTACGGTGCCACCTCACGCACAGCCCGAGCTACGTTTGATATTTTGCGAGTAATTTTCCCGACCGCATAAAGTCAAAAAGTGATGATATCGACTGGCCTCTTCGATCACCCGACAATTTTCTGTGAGGCTACTTGAAAGGCAAAGTCCACGCCGATAAGCCAATAATAATTCCGATGCTGCAGGACAATAATCGAAATGAAATTGCTGAAATAACACGCCAAGTGTGCGAGAATGTTATGAAAAATACGGTTAAAAGAACACGCGTTTGTGCCGCTGCCAGATGCGGCCACTTGGCCGATGTCATATTTCATACATAATTGTAATAAACCAAATAATCGATAAATAAAAACTAAATTAAAAAATTATGTTTCATTACCTAGTTATTCAAAAACAACATCGGCTTGAAACATAATATTTACCCTGTAAATGGAGACCTTTTACCAAGAATTAAAAAAAAAGAGCATAATAGAATATGAAAAGACTTTGTTGAGAAATAAAACAAGCAATTTTTTAAAAATAAACCATCTTTAAGTTTTTGTTAAAATTTCTCTCTCATTTTACTGCCCGTTAACTCTACATCTTTCATTTGATCTGTCTATATTGTGGGGTTCACCCTCTCGCTCTCTTAACCTTCGATATTGCCGTTTCTCTAGTAATCATACAATACAAAAACGTAATAAAGAAAGAAACATAATCAAAACGCCGAGACGAGAACAGATTTTATATATATTTTAAATTGTATTCTTGACGAGCAGGTACTAGTTATAAATCTCTGCCGAAAAACTGCCCAAAGGTGTTGATAAAAAAAAACCGTTAACCGACTTACGATATGCGCATTAGATTTCAATACGGTATAACAATATGATGTAATACCGTTGCGCGCACAGTATCTGATGCAATATTACAGCAGTACGAAAATTAGAATAAACACCATATTTGGGTGAACCGCAAAAGATAACAAAATAAAATAACCAAGAAACAAATGGCAATTGTAGCAAGCTGCATCGGCCAAGGCCTCTCTCCGGAGATAGTAATATAAAAGCCCGCGTACAAGGAGCGAGACGCGACGAGATCACGGCAAATCTCGGCGTTTTAGTTGGGATTAATTTCAGTGCCGTGCGAGTGTTGAGATTTCAAATAAACTCGAGAGATAAAAACTGTAAAAACCGTGTACAGGACGTTGGGTTTGTCATCAAGACCACCAACAACCTATAACTATTTATATTGTAAAGTTATGAGGCGGGAGACGGCGTATCTATGAAACTTTCTGAGTACACGGTGTACTACAAAAGCAGAGATTTGTGTCCAAAGAATCTCATTCCTGCTTCGAGTCGAAAATCTCATCCATAAACACGAGACATAAGGCTTGCCTAATCGTCTATAAAGATCACATCAGTAATATGTGCAAAATATATTAATTGATGAAATGTAGAGTATTAAGGAGAACACATTCTTATTGCGAAATTGTAATTATTCAAAACATAGGTCTGCGATATTTTAAATACTAATTAAATGTATTAATTATAAAGATATACACATAAAATCAATCTTATCGAAAAATATTGTTGTTGCTACCGGGATTCGATCCTGGATCATTTTCCAATCCAGGGAACGTGCGTGATCTTTATTATTAAAATGTGTCGTCATTTCACTGTGTTGGTACAGCATACCTTAAGTCGAGAGTTTACAGCAACAATCCTCAAACAATTCAGGCCCTACAAGAAAATATTCGCCGTGAAGTTGCCGCCATTGAACCGACGCTTTGCTCTCGCGTGTTCGCAAATTTAAGAGTCCTATTGCGAGAGTGTGCCTCGAGAGAAATGGACGGCATAGACGATATTGTTTATAAAACCTAAAATAAGCATCGTTAAACTTCATTTTGTATAAATAAAATGTGAGAATAACATTGTAGTTTTTTTTTAAAATTAATATTAAACTTGAAAATTTTCCGCTGGACACCACCCTATCTTTCTAATTAACACATTTAATTTGTATTTAAAATATAAAGTCTACTTATGTATGTTTTTTGTTGTTTTGTTACAGTCTAGACCGGTGGTGCTCTATTAACATTATTAGAAAGGATTTTAAAATTAACTTTCGTATACATATAGTACATAATGCCAAAAATTTTTTTACATCATATTGTGTGGTCGGTCTGAAAGAATATTAAAAAAATGAACAAAGTTGCATTCATAACTCATTTTAGCCAAATCGTGACATGTCGATATGAACTCTTTCAAATGTCAGTTTTCTCTTTACACCGTGTACATCGATTTGTCTAATTTCACAATGCTTGTAATATATGTAACTTGATAAATAAAATTTAATATAATAGGTTGTTAATATACATTATAATTATTCGCGTACGAAACGGATTATTCGTCATACACATTTTTTTTTTAATATAAACCAACGCCATTGTGAATCGTCACATAAATCGTGCCGCAGAAGCTTTATAAATTGTGAAAAAATATAGATTGAAATATTTATACAGATAAATATATTTTTTTATTTAAATAATCTCGTTTTCAGTCAACGTCTTATACCTACCTTTACATATACACAACTACACCTAAACATACTCAATCAGTTGTCATCTAATAATTTATGCTACGATACGTTACTAGAACATTATGTGACATATATTATAGGTACGTGAAACTGCAAAATATAAATGTAAACAGAATCAAATTTATTAGGATAACATATTCTTATTGTGAAGTTGTAATTATTCAGAACAGACTGTCTGTGATGTTTTAGATACTAATTAAAAAGATATACATATAAAATCAATTTTATCGAAAAATATTGTTGTTGCGCTACCGGGATTCGAACCTGGATCTCTTTCTAAACCGGGGAAGGAGCATTATCCAACTATGCTACAGCGACATTATTTTTGATGACAAATTTTCGAACCTATATGTTACACTTTTTCAAATTAATACATCTATCGTTCCATTATTTGAAAGCTATCTACTTTGTTTTGACGGAATCTCAAATACCTTTATTTTTAAATATGAATTAAATATATTAATTAGAAAGATATACATATAAAATCAATTTTATCGAAAAATATTGTTGTTGCGCCACCGGGATCTCTTTCCTAACCGGGGAAGGTGCATTATCCAACTATGCAACAGCGACAAATTTTCGACCTACCTTCAGTTTTATTAAATTTTTGGACATATTGACACAATTTATATATTATTAAGATAACACATTATAATAGTTGGTGATGCACCTTCCCCGGATTGGAAAAAAGATCCAGGTTCGAATCCCGGTAGCGCAACAACAGTATTTTTCGATAAAATTGATTTTATATGTATATATTTCTAATTAATACATTTAATTAGTATTTAAAATCAAATTTGTATGTGATGCATGTACTGCAATGCACCACTCTTACATAATATATAATAAAAACATTTGTTATGTATTTATAAAATCGATATCACCCTCATTCTCACTCAAATCGCGATGAAACTTGTACAGAAAAAAATGCAGTCCTTAGGAGATGAGCTCCTATATTTTATAAAAACATTTTTTTACTGTTATAAAAAAACTACCTACCAATTAATATTTTTACCGATGTAAATTATGTATTTTTTAAAGTAGTATCTACATACAAAATGTTAAAAGTGTTTAACTTAATATTACCGCAGCCCAACGAAGCTGGCGCTATGAGTACAATTGTGTAAAATAATGTAGTGTTTTATCAAGTCCAAAAATAATGGTCGCGGGCGCGTAGCGGTCACAACGTAGGGCTTAGAACGGTAATAGGTGACAGCCTACTGCTCTAAATAAAAATAATATAAAACACTGGCGGCCATTACACGAACACACGTCCGCAAATGGCGAGAGTGACGCTCTAAAAGTGAGTAACAATATTTTATTTTTTCCAGAATCCAAAATTGTGCTTGTAAATAAAAGTTACTACAATGGAACCCCGATTTTTCATGCCCGGAATTCACGTTTTCCATTTACATGTGCGTGTTATTTCTGCAGTCCCGTGTCATTTTAGTACATTAAAAACCCTATTTTACGTTCGTCTTTCCCGCGATTTACGCCTAAAATTTATTGAAATTCGTTCGGCCAGTTCGCAATTCGCTATAGAGCCAAGAGTGTGTTGGTCGTTTATACGCATTTTTCATTCTCATACCTACGTAATTTTAACTTTTCGTTGGAATCAGCAAGAAAGTTGCGTAGAAGATAGTATAGACAACATCGATGGCTGGGAAAGAATTTATGAATAACCCTTGCAGACGTACTTAGACGTTGACGATAACATCGGACGTAGCGGAAATTGATGAAATAGTGGACAGTCGTATAAACGAAAACTTCCTACGAAGAAGAAGTGTCTGCTCATCCCACAAACCCGGTTCCTACAAACGGCGATGCCATTAAATATGCCTCAAAGTATATTTGACTAATATTAACAATGCGCCACCGGAAACTTTTAATATAATATTGAAAGAACTATTTAAAAACATGCAGCAAACATTGTTTGATTTTTTTCAATTCAAAATAATTTAAATCTGTTTTTTTTAATACCCCCCCAATTTACATTTTCCCTGTTTACATTTTTTTTTGTTGGTTCCTTCAAAAATTTTAAATCGGGGTTTCACTGTATTGAAGAAACGATTTTATAATAATACTTTTGAAATTAACAAAAAATAATATAATAATCAATTTTTATATAAATCACAATTGAAACATAATTATAATAATAATTATTGGCGTAGGATTTTATACATAAATAACTTTTCGAATCAAATATCTAAATACATACCACGAAACATTAGACCGGCATTTTATACAAATAATAATATAGGAAATTTACTCATAAATTCTAAAGACAAAGATGATACATTTAACAATTCCGGTGTCTATAAACCTAGTTGCAAGGATTGTGCTGCATTTTATATTGGTAAAACGGGTAGAAATTTTAATATAAGAGTAAAGGAGCATTTGAGATATTTGAACAATAGTGGGTTTTCAGAATTTTCTAATCATTTGATAGAAAATGGTCATGGTTTTGATAAAAAATTGGGATTGTCAATTTTGCATGTAAACGGTGTTGGTCATAAATGAAATAATTTGGAATCGTTGGAGATAAATAAAGCGTGTAAAACTAATCGAAAAATTATTAACAACCAATTAAATTTAACTGCGAGACCCATTCTAAATTTATTTCCTAAAAATTATTGGAGTAAATTTGTATTAAGTAACATTTTGAGTTAGGTACTAAATTTATTTTTTAAATAATTGTTTTTTAAAAATAGATTCTGGTAAAGGAGCAATAACATATTTTGATTAGTATTGACATCCTGAAGAAGAAAATGGTATTTTTCGAAACCGGTAGATGTATTTAAACTCAATAAGTGGTTAATAAAACAAAGTAAACAAATAAAAATAATGATTTTATAATAGCTTAGCGGTGAGGATGTGCTGCAGACAGTGTGGCGCAATCCTGAGAAAAGTGCCGTTACAAAACCGATTTAAGCAGTACACAGATTATACAATTTAATTCAGCTCTTCGAATGAAACAATGCAACAGGAAATGATATAGGCAATGGTGAATTGCCGCCAAGAACGGTATTGCCGGCCATTTCGCCATGTCGTTGATGTGCACGATAGGCAGATAGATGATGATGACAACAGGAAGTGAACGCTCATTACTTTTCTACCCGGTCGTGACAATAATTTAACGTTCTAACGATCCTTGAAGACGTCTCGGTGACGTCACGTCTGATCTTTAGACGCCACAGCCAAAGGCTGTTGTGCAAGGTTAAGGATTGAAGACTATTGCGCATTCGGTCTGCTGACGAGGAATTTGATTGGATTTTATTTGAAATGGAAGACACAGGACTAAGACTAAGACTAGGCTTTAAAGGTCTTGACTTATATATCAAAAGCTGGGGCCCATCGCACACAGCTGACAAAATGATTTAAAAATATGACTATGCAAGTTTGCAAGATCCAAAAATGCGTGTTAACACACTTATAGCTTGCCGTAAAATACAAAGTTTGGCGTTTTAACGCGCTCATGACATTTAAAATGTTGTTAAGTTACAGAATGGATATCTATCAGAGGCTTAACTACGCCAATGCAATACAAGGTAGTACGCAGTGACAACCCCGGGTAAAGTGGCTCCCTTAGGCGAATTTCATAATGCCACCACTAATATTATTAAAAATGTGATATGAATCCATTACATTTTATTATGATTACAAAAAATTTAAAAATAAATACCGTGTGTTTTTTAATTACATGTTGTGCTTATAATTGTATTCTTTTATGATCCGGTTTTATGGCATTTGGTCCATTGATATAATTCCGCTTTGAATGGAATTATATCTAACGGAAACTTGTCACAATGGAGTTCTGGTACCGATACTTATGTATGGAAGTGAGGGCTGGAGCTGGCTGAAGGATGCAGTGGAAATGAGATCACTTAGGCGTATATGTAAACAAATCTATTTATGACAGAGTAAAGAATGAAGAAATAATGAAAGACCGTAAAGCTGATGTTAGTATAATGAGTAAGATTAAGAAAGGATCACTTAGGTGGTTTGGTCATAAATTTTTTTTACATATTTATACATTCTAAACATTCTTATACAAAACTACATTTATATTTATTAGTATACAAAAAAGGCGAACAAACTTCATAATGTAAGAGATGTTCACTGTCTCCTTAACTAGACCAAGTCTGTACTAAAGGAGACAGGATCATCCGTTGTCTGTCATACAAATATGAAAACCATTATTATTATTAATATATATTTTTTTTATCTAAACCAAAAATAGTAGGAATGAGGTAAACGGGGTTTTAAAAGAATTCTAATAACATTATAAATAAGTTGAATACTCTCGCTATCCCGTGATTGAAACACAGAAAACAGAAAAATGAATATGAAGAAATGATGTTCTGTTCATGTGATCATTTCCATGAATCTTTGCTCAGTTTCCTTTCTGCCAACACCCAATAACCAGCTCCTGAGATGGTGTTTAGAGTTTGTCCATCGAGAATTGTTTCGGCTCGGCTAGGCAAAATGTTATAGGCTTTAAGGGCCAGAAACATATGGAAGTTTGTTTTCATGACCAAAGCTTGTTTTCATTTTAGGCTTCACGGTGATCCTATTCTTTTTGCTCTCGTGACATAACTATGAGATGGATATTGATGAAGCTCTTTGTTGGAATGAAAATAAAGAATCAGCCTTTTTACATAGAGTTGTCGAATATCAAGAAGCTGACATTCCTCAAACAGTGAGTCAGAGGGAAACCTATATGGATGGATTTTTGTGTGATTACTAATTGGTTAAGGGCAGTTTTTCCAACTCCATTCCAACCTAAGATCGCTCAGCTAAGAAGAGATTGGCAGAGAGCAATGTATGTTGCTCTCAGCATACGTTTCTCTAGAACATTTCTAAGACATCTGAAGAAAAATGTCAGCTTTCTTAATTTAATGCAAAGTTTATTGATGTGGTGGCTATGAGAATGGTAAGAAATATATATGACGCAAGTTTTGATGGCACCAGAAATAGAGGACGTTCGCAGAAGACTCGGCACGGCCAGGTAAACCAGATACTGGAGGATGGTTCAATTGGGTGGTATTAATTGGTCCAAAAGTGATGCAGAGTATTTTTCGGTAATGGTTTTTCCCTTTTCGAGGTAGTCAATAAGGAGAATTCCTTTTGCGTCCTAAAAAACTGACGCCATCACCATTCCAGCGGATCAAACGCATTTTGCCTTTTTCGGAGTCGGTTCGCCATGCGCGAGCCATTGTATCGACTGCTCTTTCGTTTACGGGATACAGTGGTGTATCCAGGTTTCATCCATTGTCACAAAACGACACAAAAACTCTACTGGATTGTTCTCAAGTATCATTGTTCTCGATTAGTGAGTAAGTGCGACACCCATATTTCGTAAAGTTGTTTTATGTGCAATCCATCACGAAAAATGAAGTGAACCCGCTCAGTTGAGACGCCTGTGGCTTCTGCTAATTCGCGCACTTTCACTCGTCCGTCGGCCAAAACCAATTCATAGACTTTATCGATGATTTCGGGGCTCCAGGACGTAGTGTATCTTTAATTCATTTCACCCAATGTAGGTAAAATCCTCTCATGAATTTCCTTCGCCGTCTTCCCTTCCAGAAAAAATAATGGAATCACAAAACGAATTTTATCAATTTTTCACCGTTTTTCGAAACACTTCTGCTTCAGCAACTGTCAAACAAAGAATTACTGTCAGCATGACCCGAGACCATAGATTATTTATTTATAAGAATGTAACTTTATGACTACACATACAGATGACGTCAGCGCCCTCCATTAGTATGCGAACCAGGTTAATTATGAGTACTTACATACTTTTTAAATACTACAAAAGCCGCTGCTGCCCCAATGCAAGAACTGTATATATGCACGTGTAGCGATCTTAATGGTTTAGAAACTGTGTTTTTGATTTGCGATTAAGGTGATGATGATAAACAATAAGTAACAATAATGAGTTTTGCAAAGTGTACTTTGATGTTTTTGGCCGGGCCGCTAATCGGCTTATCGGCTGCCGGGCCAGGCGATAGCTTATCATCAGTTCGGCGATAGCATTAGCTTTACCTGAAACAATCGATACACTCTAAACTGGAATCGCCGACGCCGGCCTTCGGCGTCTAGAGCTAATGAACTGTAGCCAGGTACGGCATACATATTGACAAACGTCTTGTATATCTGAATACGTTTGAGATCAACGATTCCGCCGAAGAACTTAAAACAAAATACCTCGTATACAAAATAGGTTTTCATTCTTCATACAATACAAAATTAGTTTAATCTAAATTTTAACCACAGACCAACAAATATATAGACATGAACTAACGCAAATTGCTTGTCCCAATATTTTCACGTTGGTGTCGCCCACTTGATAACTTTGGTACCACTTACGCGATCAAATAGCTCCGCGACTTTATCAAAAAAATATGACTCGATTGGAACAAAAATTTAAACGCTGACAATATAATATGCATTAATGTAAAAAAAATACGTCATACAAAGATTTAGTTTTCGAAGAGTATGTATAGAATCTATCGGATGTATGTTTTCACCAAGAATGTGCAGAATGCCCCTTGTCCCGCAACTAATGTTTCAAACCCCTCTCCTATATGTACATCTTATGTCATGTCTATTCATTTACTGGTCTGTGATTATAACCAACTAAACTAGCTTACCATCGCGCCGTTTCCCCGCGGGGTAGACAGAGAGGATAGAGCGCAAAACTCTTCTGTCCTGACACACAATTCTCGCCCCATACATATTCATACATAAACTCATATAAGCTGGAAGATTTGCGAATAATCAGTTACCAATCATTACAATTGAACACACAATAACGGTTTAAATAACGATTTAACCACCACAAGTGATAATGCATAGGAAATCTGGATCTAAAACAAAATGGCAAAAGAGATATCGCACTCACACGAGGAGAATATTTAGGAATAGAAAGGTGCAAGATTTTCGGAAGTTTGTTGATAATTTTTGAAAAAATATAAAAACTCTTGATTCGTTCTGCCGGCGCCGAAAGTTGTAAAAGAGACACCCGATGTGGGCCGGCGATTGGTGTCACAACTACACGATTTTTAATTGCGGATTAAGTGAAAACAATATTATTAAGATAGCACTGTTTAAACTTGAAATTATACACACCGGTCCGATGTGAATCAGTGCGCGTGTGTGACGAGACCATCACATTTAATATTATAACAGTGTTGGCCGTGACCACCTTCTGCGGCCCGGGCGGCCAACCATTCTCAAGTGTTTCGGCGAGAAATTAATTAATGATACAAAATTAATACTGGGTTTTAATATTGTGCAAATATGCAAACCGCACCCGACATCAGTAAATAACCTGTTGTAATTATAATATTTTATGATGAAAATTTTTGCTGGAAACCACATAATATATGTAAGAAACTGAGATCCATGTTAAGTGCATTTTATACATTAAGGTTATGCAACTCTCAGTCCACACTGTACTCATTGTACTTTGCGATGGTCGATTGGGTTTCAGTTATGGAGTGAGTAGCTACACACTAGCTTATAAAACACACTGATAAAATTAAACGGTTACAATTAAACAAATATCAGATATCTCATAGAGACAAAGCTATTTTTTTAAATTATATTTAATGAAAAAGTTTGTAGGTAAAAATCCAGTAATTGTGTGTTCTTGGACATATTCAAATATTGCTAGTTACGATTAAGATTTTTTTAAACTTATAGTAGATGACAGATCGAAGTGTTTGTATAAAGATGATTATTATAAATTATTTATTAAAACACATTTTTATTGTGAAGTTGTAATTATTCAGAACATAAGTCTGTGATATTTTAAATATGAATTAAATATATTAATTATAAAGATATACATATAAAATCAATTTTATCGAAAAATATTATTGTTGCGCCACCGGGTTCGAACCTGGATCTCTTTCCTAACCTGGGAAGGTGCATTATCCAACTATGCTACAGCGACAATTTTCGAACCTATATGTTTCCTTTTTGATATTAATACATTTAATCGTTCCATTATTTGAAAGAGCCATCTACCTTATTTTTACAGAATCTCAAATATCTTTGAGTAAACTGATAGCAGACGCCAGAATTATCAATTCATTTTTATTAAATTTTGGACACATTGATACAACTTAATAAACAATATCGATAAAATTGATTTTATATGTATATCTTTCTAATTAATATATTTATACACTATTTACACTATGCAAAATCTTACCAGTTGACAAAAAAGTGACATATAGTATAATTTTAGAAAATTTGAATATTGACCCTCACCATAGCTATTCTACAAGATCGTCGGGTCGAACCGTGAGAGTACCGATCGTGACCAATGTGTACGGCGAGAGAACGAGAGAATATATTGGGCCACGAATATTTAATAAAATCAATAAAGACTTATTAAACATTATTAACAATTCATCAGAGACCCCACTTAAAATATTAAATGAAAGAACACATTCTCATCTAATTATTCGTTTCCTTCGTTGTATTTAATTTTTTTTTTTAAATGTTATTAATGAAAACTCTTTAATTACTATGTGACGGGCAATCTGTAGTTTGGAAAATATTAAAACTTGCAATGTAACATGTATGTAATAAGGTTGAAATAAATATATAAACTCTAAAATTGTACATTCATAACCAAAGCATGTAGTAAAGAAAAAAACTGTGACCTGTGAGGTATAATTTAACTAACGAACTAATCGAGAACTCCTTTTATAATAATATCCTAACAAGCTTTGAAAATTTAATTGCTTTGCTGATTAGAATCGAAGCGAGAGTGCACAGCTCTCACAACGGTCACTTAAAAATAAAATATAATATTTAAAATATGAGATAGATACATATTGTTCACTCACTACTCCAGTATGGAATAGTTGGGTGGGGAGGAGCATACAATAATATAATGAACTCAGTAAAAATAATACAGAGAACAATCATTAAAGAGATATTAATAAAAATATCAACTTTTTCAACACAAACACTTTTTGCAAAATTCCCAGTTCTCAAAATAGAAAACATTTACAAAAAAAACTTAATTAATCAATTAATTAAAGAAAATAACACTAGAAAATTTGAAACAAGCACATCATTGAGGTTTAAAAATAACTTTAAAATCCCTAAATGTAACACCAAATACTATCAGCAAAATTCTATATATTTAGGGATAAAAAATTTCAATAGCCTCCCTACACAAATTAAAGAAATAAAGGATATAAAAGAGTTTAAAAATATACTAAATGAACACTTTAAAAAACACCTATTGGGACAATTAAACAATATTACAGATACTTCAGAAGCACACAATGTACAATGAAATAGAATATGTAGGTATTATATAAAATTTATTGTAGTGTAACTCCCTCTCCAAGCACAAGAGCTGGTCTCTTTTTTGGAGAGGTAAGCGAAAGAAAAACCATGTATGTATGTAACTATATATTTAAAAATTGAATTTATTTTGCCATTGTATTTTCGCTAAATTAAATATATAAAAAATAAATATTAAATATATGAGTCGAAAATGTTCAAGCTGTGTGTGCCTAATTTCAATCGTGTTAAGAGATGTAAGCATTTCAAAAAATATATGCAATTAAACGAAATATTTTATTGAATACGAAAAATAAATGGTTATTAGAATATTTTTTGTGAAATAATTTAGCGCTTGAAGCAAAGATAATATAGAAGAATAATGGGTCAATTTCGTAAATATTTATATGGAAATTTAAATTAAATTATAACATTGTAATTGAAAATCTCCGAGGTCCAATGTGATTACAATACCCGCCAAAAGGTTCGCCAGCTCTGATCGGTACGCACCGTTCAGAAGAATCATTCTCACATGCAATGATCATCGGCCGTCAGCACTTTCATTAATAAAATAATACTAATAATTACCATGAGGCGTTCATTTATTTTATTACGTTTTAAACCAGTCGCTGTCGTGAAACTTTCGTGTAATCAATCTCTGTATGGCCCTTTTAAATGTCGGTCCGATATAGCCATAGCCGCCCGGAGGTACAATATTCGTAGGTACATAAAAAATCGAAAGTCTCCGATAACATTATTAAAAACGAGCTCAACAACACATTAATGTGAGTATTAGGCGAACGAGACGTTCGGATGACATATTATAGCTTTAATACAAATTAAATTAATCAACTAGAAAGATATACAGAAAAAATCTATTTTAGCTGCTACCGGGATCTTTTCCTATCCCGGGAAATGCGTTACCAGTAACTCCAACTTATGTGCCGCGGCTCTTTCAAATTGATACATCTATTACTCTACGATTAAAATATATTTTGGATATTTTTTTTTCTGTATATCTTTCTAGTTGATACATTTATTTTGTATTGAAATACCACAGCACTATGTTCTGAAAAAACTGCAACTTGACAGTAATAATGTGTTCTCCTTAAAAATATTATAGTTTTCTTATTCTGAAGTGGACATGCAAATTCGCTAATTAAACGATAAATGTCAAACACATGAATAAATAAATAAATATTAAAATATTAAAATGAATAATGAAGAATCGAGTATCCGGCGTTGCCCTGGTAGAAAATGTTAACTTCTAGAATCGACTTCTATGACCGCCCTCTTAATTACACTTCTTCACTTTTCTCGGCATCCTGCAGATCTGGGTGCTGTTGCGTTTTTCACACGGTCCGTCCAATGAGTGGGGGGTTTTCCTCTTCCTCTCCGTTCTTCGACGTAGCCCAGCGCAACAAGCTTCTACGAGCTGTCTTTCTTTTCTCGCAAGATGTCCAAATGTGAGAATTCGCCTCAGGCAAATGGTTATGAGCAGGGGTGGGCTGGAGAGGCTCGCGCGAAAAAACAATATTCTCATATGAAATGAGTACCTAACAGCAATTTCCGTAGATGGTTTAAATGTATTATGAAACATACGACATTATTATATTTATTTCGGGTGCATAATAAAAAAAAATCTAGCCGTTTTTTTTGTCTATGGTCTAAGAATGCTTAAAAGCGCCGATATTTGATACATATTGCTTCCAGATATTGTTAGATGTTCAACGCAACATTTTTGTGAACGATGCTTTGAACGATTATCCTTCATACTTTACACGTTCATCTTCATATAATTATTGTTATAATAATTAAAGTTCTGTTATATTTTTTAATAAGAGTTATTAATTGTTTTATTATTAATATAGACGTAATATTATATAAAAACCCCGGCAAAGTCAAGCGGAAAAAATATTTTACATATTTTTTATTTCCTGGCGTTTGTCACGTCCGTGCGTGCCTTGGTATGTTTGTCACGTCTTGTCTTAATTTGGTGATGTGCAATTGTCAAACCGCACTGTATTAAGGTAAGGCGTTGGAGAATTTTAATCACTAACAAATGGAATCACAAACGACAGAACTTAAACTGTAAGATTTGATTTTGTAGATAAAAAAATTTAAAACGCGTTACATGTATCATACCGCCCCTGCGTATAATAAGTTTGTCAGCTTTGCTCTGGTCGATCTCGTATACACATCATTATATTCTTTTTGGCCTCGTCAAATATTGTCTGAATTTTATATATTTCTATATTTCTCAGTCGATGGTATGGTGTCTACAAATATACTAAATATCCATAACAACGTTATATACCGACGTTGTGTACCCATCTAATAAAATGTTACGCAATTTTATAACGCAGTTTCGTGACACATTTTATCTGGAGTTTCGGAAAAAACATATGCTACGTTAAAAAAAAAACCATCCAACAATGTTATTGCCGTGTAGCGGAATGCATCTACGTGCACACTAAAATAAAGGTCATTAATTTTCTCAAAAGTTTTAATTTTACATCAGGCCCATGAGCGAGGTGTCGGGGCCCTGTACCCGGTCTGGTTGCGCCACTGACGTCTGCATCATCGCGACATTGTCATATTTTACAGAAAGTTCGTCGGATGGTTTGGCGGAGGCGGTAGGAGAGAAATTTATAGATTAGCATTTTGGGACAACTCTCCCTGATGATGAGCAGACTGTGAAGCGCAGCGCTTCGCATTCACACTTGTACATAAACTAGTAACAACCCGTCAATAATGACGGGAATATAATTAACGCCACTTTATTTCACGCGATAATAATACACTTTCACGTGACATAATTGACAGAGGATCTTGTCTGTTTTGTCCATGCGACACATACAAATTTTATTTATTTAATTTAAACGACAGATAATCAACAGTCATATTAAAAAATAGAATTGTTACCATTGCTAATCTTTGTAATTAAAAAGTTAAAAACAATTAGTACAGCAATAAAATGTTACAGATTAGAACTTTTTATTGGGTGAAGTCAGAAACATAGTTTAAAAAATGTTACAAATTGACAGTTGAAGAGCAATGTGTTAAATCTACCGCACACGTACAAAGCGCATGGTGACAAGGTCAACGATGTCGAAACACGTGATGCGCGACAGTTCTAGGCGTATGGTAAGCATTTTAAGCATGTACAATATAATTTCGCTTTAAACTAAGTCCGTGTCACTCATAATTCATCCAGGCTATCGTTAAATGGATGAGATTTCGCTGTATAGTCCGACCAACGTAAATTGGCCAACGACGGAGGTCGCCACCGTACTTCGTTAGTTTGAAAAGTCAACGCTCGCCAATTTACGTTGGTCGGACTATAGTAGTTAAGCATTCCAAGCAGATGTCAATATATGATGTCGGTTTTATGTTGCTTTGCGAACATGAGGACATTGAATATGTGCGGTGCAAATTGTATTGGGAATATTGAAAGTAGGGGTGAAATATTTAATTAAATACTTTTCACGCCCTACCACCCTGCTTAAATGGGTCGCAATCCGAATTATTTAATTTAATTTACATCTACTGATGAAGGATTGCACTTTTTGAAACAAATATCGTGATAAAAATAATACTCAGTTGTGTGTGTGTTTGTGTGTGTAGCACAAAGTTTGGTTTATAAAAAAAAATTAACGTAATCATGTTGCACCGCAAAGTCAATTGATGACATAATTGGTTAAGACGGTTAGGAGTCAGAATATATATTTTTTTTTGCCAAAAATGTCACAAAACCAAAGTTAGCCGAGTGGACACGCACAGACGATGCGTGTCCGCGACGAGATGGCCCACAAAATGCTCACAATAGGGACATTGTTTTCAAACCAATTATTTTCACGGTCACGATTTGTAAATATTCATAATTGCGCCCAGATTAATTAAAAATCAAAATATAAATTAATTTAATAATTAGATTATTATTTAGATCACCATTCCAAAATGAATGAATAATGCAATTATCTTCATATTACGACTTCTACACAGACAGCGCGTTGGACTACAACACCGGGGGGATCCTTGTCATTTTTAACAGATTGCATTATTTAAATATAATATTCTTCTCTCGGCCCGGAGCAGGTCAGACACGAACCCGTTGCTACGAGCAGAGAGCGCTGGCGGCGTGGGTCGACCCATCATTTATTCCAGGGGCGGAGCCTCGTAATGTGGAACGGTAACTTTTATCATGTTCAATATAGGTTATGTGAAGATTTAATAATGTAACGGGATGAACTCATTTTCTTTCGGTGTTAACCTAGACCAGAGGGGTAGGCAGACTTTCTAATGAGAAGGGCCAAATATTAAGTCTCAACATTTTTATACAGCCGCAACATACAGTTTCACTGTAGCTATATAAATTTTAATGACGAAAAAAAACGAGGCAAAATCAAGATTTTCATTTGAAACTCAATTTAATCCATGCGAGTTACAAGCTTCAGTAGTTCAGTACTCTACTAATAAAATAAGACATAAATAATTAAACACTTTTGGGCTTTGTAAAGTTTACTAGTCAGAACGGTGACTTTGCATCGCTTTCGAAGGTTGTGCTGTTTGGCAAGTAATTACTTGTTCAATTTTAGTTGTTAATTTGCTTCTTAACTATTTTTTTATTTGATTCACGTAAGATAATGTTTGTTTGCATAAATATGTGAGAATGGTAAATGCTAATTTTTTTATTGTGTCATACGTTACACAAAACGTGTATACAAAAATATAAGCGAAGAGTCGCAAATGCCTATGATAAGAGGCGCGGTCTGCCGACCCCTGACTTAAACCGCTGTTATTCAATCTTTTTGCCAAAACGGCGCGCATGACCCTCTGCCAAACTACGTGGCACACTAAGCGTCTGTGGTGAGCGGTTCCGAGTGATGGCCGGCATCCCTAAATACGTGGTTCTTGACCCGCGTGAACGCACCCAGCGGGCGATCGCTTCACTCTTTCCAGCCACGAGCTCCAACAGGTTTATCGTACATTTCGCGTAGTTATAAGTTGAGTTGTAAACTTGTATAACAAACTCAGTGCAATCGTAAGTAACGTATAATCTCGATCATCCCTGCTGTCTGCTTACATCTCACACCGTATTTTCACACTGTACATTTTGTGATACCTACACGAAACAACAGAATGGTAAACCGACTATGGAAACTGATTATCATTTCCTTCTGGTGGCATCACACCTTTATACCACAAGTGGCGGCATTCATACGCACAGTCACGACAACCAGATTGGTAACACTCGATTATTCAAATATATTTTTAACTTTATCACAAAGTTTACACGTACAGCGATGCGCGCAACTTTGACAAACAACACAATTCGACGGCAATTCGGCGGTAGAGTACGGAGATATGTCGGGCGTAGAAAATAGACAAAAGAATTAATATAGCATTAGTGCGGCCAGTTTACTGATCGATCGTCGTGCCAAACTAATACACATGCAGATAAACTGCCAAACAATGATTGCTTAATTGCGCCTAGCCTAGCAGCATATCTGCCGACCGGTGTCACGGGTGTGGGTTGCTAGAAGGTTTAATGCTATGTCATTATGCTATTTATAGGTACACACTGGGAGGACACTCGCGGCACACCGTTTAAGAACATCTAGAGCAAGAGCGCGCGGACAGAAAGTTGATTTTATAAAAAAAAGTTCACCGCGATGTTTGATGTAGGTGTATCAATGTGTAATGTGTCATTGCGCAGACCAATGTGAACAATAATGGCACAACATTTAATTAGCTGTCATACAATAATAGAGTTAAATCACAATTCTGAAAATGGCTACAGATTATCCAATTAAACAAGTTTTTGAAGATTTTCCTGTTTTCTATTTATATTCCTTATATATAAAAAAAACAGTTTTATTACATTTTTTTAAAGAGGACAAAATATAAATCCATCCCAACTATCAGACTCGGAGCAAAACTAATGAGCGTGTTATTCTAAAAATGTCTAGATTAGGAATAGGACAGAGACATCAAAATCAATTAAATTAGCAGCAAATATAAATGTATGCAAAAAAAGATGTTCTAAAACAGCTTAAAGGTCTTCAAAATAAATAAATAATTATGTATTCAACGTCTTTCTTATTCCCAAGTTCTATTTGATCAATTTCTCAACATTTTTTATAAAATATTATTTTGTTATTAAATTTTATAGCCATAATTCTAGATCTTCCTTATTGTTGTTGAGTGTATGGATGCATATATAACTCATACATTATATTTGTATTCAATTAGACAGAAATAAATTATTCTTTATTTTGATATTTTCTATTTTAATTTCTTCTAATTAAAACTGGATCTTGAGATAAAAAAAAAAGTTAAAACCAAAACGACGCACAGGGTACGGGTGAAAAGTTTGACGTCTAGTCTTGAAGATGTGATAAATAAAATAACGGATATGTAAAACAACTCAGATCAGACTTGTGCAGTCTCATGGTGCATTGAATATTTATGTATGGTAAATAAAATAAGAAGATGACTTAACTAACGCCTTTGAGATGTGGTGTTGAGGACACATGTCTCTATTTCACATGACATTCTGCTCATGACCACATCGGAGGTTACACATGAAGAGGGAGATCCACCACCTGATGAAGATCACGAGTCTCAGTCGTGAGGGACCGGCGTGGAAGAAGAATTTGATTTATTTTTTTAAATCAATTTTTGCACACCAACGTAAAACAAACAAGATATGCCGTCAATTTTATCAATAAAAAAAATGTGTTCAATTTTGCTAAAAAATAATTTCCCTTCAATTTAATTGTACTGTATACAACACGTACATAATCTAGCGAACTCTTTTACCCAGCTGAATGTTAATTAATTTAAATAGATGTAAGGAATAAAATTTAATTTCCAAATGAAATCAAATACATAATTAAAAACCTACCGGAATAACATGGCACACCGAAAGGGAATGACAATGCAGATTTCTACGACATACAGCATATTTGTTGTGTAGAGATATCTACTACTAAGGATTGCGCGTTGATTGTGAAATTATAAGAGAAACAAACTTACCCACCCACCCACCGTTTGCTCTCTCCTCATCGAGATTGTCAATTGCTTCCATGTGCACTGTGCAAAATTTGATTAATGCATTTTGAAAATGTAAATTAATTTAAAACACATGGTTAAAACTCTGCGAGTGAAAGTGACGGCGTCGATGTTGCCGGTCGTGATAGCGGTGTGACATTTGGAAATTTGCTCCAACGTACCGCAGTATCGGTAACATAAATAAATATGCGTAATAAATTTCATTTGACATTTTTTTATGAACTGCGAGTGTGTGTGTGTGCGCAAGTGCGCCGACATCTAATTTTGAGGTAAGTACTAAATTTATGTTTAATAGATACGGACTGCAATAGGGAACATTGTAGAGTTGTTTATTTTGGAATCGGAATTGGACATCGGGCAAAAATGTGACGTTTACTCGAATATCCCGTCTAGAAAAAAATATTAACTGAATTGGTGCATTATAAATATGGCGACATTATAAAAATACGTTAAGATAATGAAGAGATTTTGACAGGCAGCAATTATCACATTAAGCTAAGCGTTTAATTAACTGCGAAGCGGGGTTGCACAATAATCGGTAGGGGTGCAGAGGCTATTGCCGTACACTAAGCTAGGTTGTAATACTGAGTTAAATGGCGAGGAAAAAGTGTAACATATAGGTTCGAAAATTTGTCATCAATCCACTGTGTTGGTATAGCATAATCGGATAATGCACGTAGCAACAACGATATTTTTCGATAAAATTGTTTTTATATTATGTCTTTCTAATTAATATATTTAATTAGTATTTGAAATATCACAGACCGTCTGTTCTGAATAATTACAACTTCACACAATAAAAATGTGTTCTCCTTAATAATAATCTGATAAATATATTTGGCACGTGAACGTAAAAATCACATATATTGGAAACGTTTGTAAATCAAATAATGAGTATTATTACAATATTAGAAAAACTAAAATACACATCTTCTTTTGACAAAAATTTTGGATAAAATAAATAAATCTAGTTATGTTATATAAATATGAAGAAAATATGCAATGGTTAGTTTTTGCAATAATTACAATGATAATATCTAGAATTGTCTTCACCATTACAAGCAGCACATACCATTTTTTTTTTTCCAAATTCTTCACATTTTGGATTCTGGGTTTTCATAAATTGAATACCACGTATATTTTTTTCTTACAGGTGGGCACCTCTGCGAAAAAATATAATAATTAAACTGAAAATCTGTTTTATCACACATAGTCATAAAGTCTAATATCGTGCGTCGGTTAATACCGTATGTTGTGTACGGTAATTAGTAGACAATAGACAAAAATATTAGCTTAAAAAAACGTACTTAAATTTGATTTTACTTTTTCCGAAATAAAAAGTCTTGTCTTATGGCATCATTTGACAAAAATTTTATTCTAAAATCGCAAAAAACTTCGTGAACCTGTGCCGTAGGCGGCGTGGGGCACGATATGTATGTAGATGCATATAATACTGTGAGTCAATCACTTATATCTCTAATCCAAAATCACTAACAGCGATTAAGGATCAAACTGGCGAATGCATTAACTCGTCAGATTTTCGCAAAAGGCATGTTTTTTAGTAGATTCGAGTGTCTTGGCCGAGACATCGCCGTATTCTCTAAAAATGGCGTTATTGAGTAGGTATTTGAAAATGTCAATTAAAATACATATTTAAAATATTAACCGTACCTACATAAAAAAATATATATTAAAGAAATTAATTTATTCGTGGTTGATTATATTTTGATTTGATATTTATTGACTTATTTGTACAAGGGAGCTGTAAATTTAATATCCTTTTTATACGGGACGTTTAATATGATGATGAAATACTTAAATAATTGAATACTATTTATGAATACTGCACCTAAATTCGCCAGATAATTATTTGGGCATTGTTACGTTTATAAATTTGAATTTTCCGTTGCAGATGTGTGTGTGTGTGTGTGCATAAAATAAATAAAACTTCGGAAGAACCAACAAACGAACACGTTCTGTTCATTGTTTTACCATTACTTAATTCAGATATTCTGCAAATTTGCCAGCTGTCAGCTGTCAGCCGTCAGCTGTTTCGCGGTCGCGGTTGATTCTCCATTTTTCGCCTACACACGGCGTTGCACGTTAGAAATGGTATAATTAACAAATTAAAGAAATGCGCACAATTCAGAAACTTCTTAATCAATGTGACGCTCCTTGATGTCAGGAGCTGTCGTACATGATTATGATTAACTGTATTGACAGTTGCACCTACGATTAATACCATTAATTGACGTGGCAGTTACTGAGAGGAAAATATAAGATTGTACAGTTGCAAAAAAAAGACAGTTTGTTACATATGCCCAACTAGGCAAGACTGTTTTAGGGCAAATTGGTAAACAAATACATTTTACAAAACAGAGCAATTTTAAGCTTTGATCATTCTCAGAAAAAAAATAGTTTTAATTTACAAGCTTCACTTTATTGTTGACAGATGTATAAAGTAAATATTTACATTTTTATTAATATACAACAATTCCTCTACTCAAAATAAGTCAACATGATATATCATAATTTTCTAGACTTAAGAAACTCAAACAAATGTCACAGCTTTTTTCACTCAAGCCATAAAACAGATCTTACCGTATACCACATAGACGAATCCGGAGGTATAGAAAACTTAATTTGTCAATAATTTGTTAACAAATCATATTTTGCCGTATTACTACAGTTTATAGATATTGATTTTCACAATTCAAATCATTCTAGAATATATATTTTTTCCCCATTTCTCATTTTTTAAAAGAGTTCAATGCACATATTATAACGCAAATAAAATCGACACATGACCACCACACAATATGCATCTGAAAGATGTGCTATGTTTACAGTTTATTTGATCTCAATAACTACTTTAAACACAGGTATTATAAAATACGAATGATTTGTGTTATGAAATTTTAAAACAATGAATGTTTATAACTTGACATACTTATAATGAAATATAATGTCTGTAAACATGAACATATATTACAATTATATCACGCGACAGAAATAACAAATTCTATAAATATTAAGCTTTTTTTTTTAATTAAAAAAAATAGAGATGCGTACATGGAATACATGTCACATCAATATTATTACTATTTTCTAACTAAGCTAAACGCTTGTGCTATGAAAATAAGACTAACTTACTGGTCTCCTCGAACGAGGCGCGAACTCCCGATCACCAAGCCCCGTTTTTCATGGTAGATTGGTATAAAACTGTGTTTTGTACGCTCAGTAGATTGACCAACTGATGCAGATCTACGAGACGCGAGAGCAAAGTCTCATCCGTATACATGCGCCTTAAAATTATAGTTGGATAGTACAATCTACTTATATTGTTATCCGTGGGATGTTTTATTTACTGTAGACATCATCCTGTTGAATATCTTAATGAGCGAAATATTATATATATATATATATACACGGACACGATGCTCGAAAGATTCTAAGGACACAGTAAAGGGGCATATTTTCAAGGCGGCTAATATAAATCTGTTGGCATGGTGAGGGCTTGGGAGAGGGTGTTGGGGGTGGGTTACTAGCTACATTAAATTAATGCATAGTTGTTCGGAAGCTTTGTGATCAGAAAAAATCTGTGAAATTTCGTTGCAATTAATGTCTAACATGTAAAATGATTTAAAATAATAACTTTAAAAAAAAAACCCACTGACTATCCGATAAAATGGTGGGTGCGACATAAAAATAATACTAATTAAATGTATTAATTATAAAGATATACATATAGAATCAATTATATCGAAAAATATTGTATCGCGCTACCGGAATTCGAACCTGAATTTCTTTTTCCAATCCGGGGAAGGTGCATTACCAACTATGCTACAGCGCTAGTAATTTTGACGACAAATTTTCGAACGTATATTGTTACACTTTTTCAAATTAATACATCTGTTGTTCTATTATTTCAAAGCCATCTACATCGTTTTTAGGGAATCTCAAATGAGTGAGTAAACCGATAGCAGACGCCAGATTTAACAATTCATTTTTTAATTAAATTTTTGGACACATTGATACAACTTATATATTATAAAGAAGAATACATTCTTATTGTGAAGTTGTAATTATTTAGAACAGACGGTCTGTGGTGTTTTAATTTTTTTGATAACGCACTTTCCCGGATTGGAAAAAGAGATCCAGGTTCGAATCCCAGTAGCGCAACAACAATATATTTCGATAATCTTTATAATTAATACATTTAATTAGTATTTAAAACATAATAGACCTATGTTCTGAATAATTACAACTTCACAATAAGAATGTGTTCTCCTTAATAATAAAAATAATATACTCGTATTATCTACTATTAGCACCTCATTAAAATACCGTTCGGTTTTCAATGCTAGTGAGTTATTTAAAACCATGGAAACCTGCAATGCGGGAGCGCATTCTTTTTATCTATTTGGGCCAATGACATTAATTTAGTTTATTTATATACATACATTAACCCATAAGGAGACCCACCCGCGTCGAGGTGAGACGGATCGTTTTAACCTTTACCATACCGTGATATAAAATACCCATACGCAGCCACGCTGTCAACTCGTGTTACCATAAATAACAGATATAAAAATAGCTTAAATGGTTTTAATGGCACAAATTTATTCTAAATATTGAAAAAAATTATTAATATAATAACATTCAATAAGTCCTACACAATGCGTTCTTTCTTCTTATCTCTCTTAATTTAATTAGTGAGAAAGAGACAATTATATTCGTATGTTTGTTATTCTTTTCACTGTGAAAATAATCTGTGGTCTCTTTCTGTAATATCACAAATTTTATTTTATATTATTACTAATTATTCCTAAACGAAAATATTTTCCTTATTATCTAAAATATGAATTTTATACTGCCTGTATTTACCGAAATATTACAGGTTTAATTGGGATGGTAGACCTGTGTCACTGCATGGTTTGGGAAGGGTTAAAAAGATGGATTGTAAAAAGATGAAAATAATGCATTCCACGTCCGTACTGACGCAAGAATGCATCAGAGAAATGTTAACACTCTCTTTGATTATTATTATTTAAATAGAGGTGCGTCCACCGAATACATGTCACATCAATATTATTACTATTTCAACTTGCTGGTGTCCTGGAACGAGACGCGAGCCCCGACCAACTAGATCACTTGGCTAGCGTCTTGACTACTGCACCAACATGCTACGTAATTGTGTACATATGCTGGGTATAAATTGGACATATTTTTCGACTCTAAATCGGAAAATAAAGAAGCACTTTCCATTTAAAGGACATCATTAGCAACCTATTCAAGTTCGAATAACATCTGAACAGTTGAATTTTGGATGACCTATTTGACGCTCAATGGGTTGCTAGTGATGTTCCCTAAACCTAACCGTAGGCTCCCTTTAAACTACTGTCTCTTAGGCATCCTGTATATATAAATGTTAATCTGTTTCCCTTGCCTGATGCTTTTATATCAATGTAATGAGCGAATTAGCATGCTGTGCTAATTAAACCCCTATTGAATTAACCCTGTTGTGAATGGAACCATCTAGATAACATATGACCAGCACTTCAACGTCTTCATTCCATATTCAAAGTAGATTCCGACACGTTTCGGTATTGTGACTCAACCACACGTGTCTAATCGCAGCGCAGGTAAGTGCCGATAACGCCGGGTCAGGAGCGTGTGACCGACCACAAGGGACGATAGGTCAGTGTAAACTATTATTTTTATGAACCTTGTCACTGCGTGTGTGAGGGCGACACTGATAAAGTATGTATGCTTGTAGGTAGACCGTGAAGTTGGCAAGACTTTAACAAGTTTGCAAATGCAAATAAATTAGGCCCAGGACCGAAAAAAATGTAGTTTGTTGTATGATAGCTAAATCTATTTATATTTAAAAATAAATAAATTGAGATCGACTTTAACATTCAGATGACATGTAACATAAGATAAATATTTTTTTTACCGCAAACGATAAAACAGTATTTTTTAGACTAAGTACTTTAAGTGTATACATACATGTTTTTTTTCTTTACCTATCTCGCTGGGTCAACCTGCGTTGAGGCAGACAAAATGTTGAATAACTTAATTATTATTTTTCATGATTAGAAATTTAGAAAAAATATAGAATAAAGACATTCATAACTAAAGAGAACATATTACCATGAAAACTCGAGTGCAGGCAATGACAATTTTTTGTTAATCGCAGATATTTTAGATTAGTATTAATATAAAAATACAAAAAAATTGTTATACCTATACGCCAAATATTATCTCACTCCTAGAAGAACATTAACAGCTTAAAAGTGATTGTTCTGAGTAGTCTCGGAAGCCTTCGGTGAGGAGTATGGACACTCACTGAATGTGTGAAAATAAATTCAGTATACTCAATTCTTACAATTCTATTTTTTTTTAATATTTTGAAATTTTTTTCAATTTTATTATGAGTTTCATGAATCTGTTATAAAACTGAAGTTACATTGTTGCAATTTGATTGGAATTTTATTTTCTGAATCCTGATAATTTGTATTTTTTGAATAGTGACAGGTCTTACAGGGGTGTGATATCATATGTTTATAATAGGAGTCGTTATTAAGGAGAACACATTCTTATTGTGAAGTTGTAATTATTCAGAACATGTTGATGACATGTGATGTTTTAAATACTAATTGAATGTATTAATTATAAATATATACATACAAAATCAATCCAGGTTCGAATCCCGGTAGCGCAAATACAATATTTTTCGACAAAATTGATTTTATATGTATATATTTATAATTAATACATTAAATTAGTATTTAAAACATCACAGACCGTCTGTTCTGAATAATTACAACTTCACAATAAGAATGTGTTCTCCTTAATAATATAAATTGAATCAATGTGTCCAAAATTTTATAAAAATGAATTGATAATTCTGGCGTCTGCAGTCGGTTTGCTCAAAGGTATTTGAGATTCCGTAAAAATAATGTAGATGGCTTTCAAATAATGGAACGACAGATGTATTAATTTGAAAAAGTGAAACATAGATTCGAAAATTTGTCATGAAAAATACTGGCGCTATAACACAATTGGTAGTGTACTTCCCCGGATAGGAAATAGAGATCCAGGTTCGAATCCCGGTAGCGCAAAAACAATATTTTTCGACAAAATTGATTTTATATGTATATATTTATAATTAATACATTAAATTAGTATTTAAGAGTCGTTAGTTTGAATGCCTGTAAAATCGATATTGCTCTTATCCTCAGATTCCAATAATATAATTTATAACTACGTAATTTTAAAATATACTTTTACCGCTATAATTAATAATGCAGCATCTACATTAAAATCGAGTAGAACATTTACCTCTGCACGGGCCGTATCCAGTGAGGCTGTAGTTATGGACATAATGTAATAGTTTATCAATTCCAAATACAGTGGACGTGGCCACAACAGCGCCTGCAGGGCCTAGCAACAGCAGTGCTTTCTGTTAGTTTATAATAAACGTGTAATAATAATGCATTAGATCTTATTTAATTTGTGTAATACAAGTTCATATTGTATCACAGAATATATTATTCGCAGTAACATTTATCACGAAATCAGGATTGCAAATATAATCATTTTTATATACTCTCGTATTTACCTAGTATTTTTTTCACTTAACCTGTCTGTACAGGATCAATATCATGCGTCTCAAAAGGCCTTTTTGAAATCGAAAATATTTTGGAAACACCGATTATCGATCTCGCAATCTCTCACATGCCATGCGAGCCCTATACTCTAATGTTATTTACCCATTAAACTGTGGTGTCGAATTGTTGTATATGCATATAAAGCTGATTTTTATAATTTAACTAATTGATTTATATTTTAATTAAATTTATTATTTATACATTATTAACATAAAATTTTATTTGAATAATAGTTTAGTGACTTCGTAACAAACCGTATTATAAAAGTCTATTTTAATATTTGTACGTCGCATTCGATAGAGCTGTGGTTTGTTATACCTGTAGCGGGATTTTTATTTAATTTATTTAACTGAATTTATGATTCTTTTTTGGAATCAAAGAAACATTCTATGCACGGTGATATGATACATACATGTATCTGAAACATATAACGCGTTTATTTCTGTTATGTACTTTTGTTGAACAAAATGAAAAAATGTCTTTCTTCAAAAAACAATGATAGCAAATGAAATTTTAATGATATATTGGAACACAACACCCGCGTTCTGTGTTCTTATCGAATTTGAACGAACGATAGAATACCGTACCTGACATAAATAGTAGGAGGTATATTAAAAGTACTGAATATTTCACTTGTTTCGAGCCTTGTCGTACAAAGTATAAGTTTTCAATTCAGACGAATATTAAAACACACGTGAACATCAAATGATACAATGATCTATTGCAAATAATAACGAAGTCATAAGTCCAAGATAATCGATTCTTACGGAAACAAACGACTAGATTATAAATAAACAAATATTGATAACTTTATTCTAAGGCACGCATATTTTAAATATACAACTCTTGAACTAACCATTATAAAAGCTTCCAATATTAAAAAAAATTTTACGAATTACTAATTCTAGGAGTTCGGCAGTTTTACGAAAAAAACACATTTAATGGATTGAGTCACTACTAAACTTACCTTAAAGCGATGAATTGTAAATAAAGATTTCCCTGTAAGCAAAATCCGGGTTGGTGATTTATCGTTCATGACACATCATGTGCAAAAAAACCTGACTTCACTTAACAATTTATTTACACAGCATATTTTATAACGATAAACTATATTTAATAAGCACAATTCAAATTAAATAGTTTAAAATCACAATCCTTAACGAAATCACAGTACACTTTTCAATATACGTATTCTTTCACTTCTTTGTATCGTCTCAATCGTTCGACAAACGTCAAAAATTTGAAAAAACAAAAAAAACTCGCTCCGTTTTAGCAAACTTCGCAGTGAAAATGTGCAACTTTAAAAACAAAATCGAAATAAGCACAAATTAACAAATGAATTCGACAACTTCATTCGAGATGTTTCAGAATTTAATTCAAGTCAGTATAACCTTAAGACGAGCGCACGTGTGTATATTATGTCAACGGTAATAGTTTTGAAACGAAAACAGAATGTGGCGGGAACACGGCCACGACCAACGCGATTCGCTCGCCGGACTGGACAGGCCGGGTGGAAAAAAGTTTTGAGTCATGTTAGCCCTGCCATGCCGGCCCGCTCCGGTTTTAGTGGGGGGGCATTCGCCTCGTTCGCCTTGTCTGCGGAATAAAAGGATTCTTCGGCCGGGCCCGCAGACATGTTTAGTAAGTGTATTCGATATTCAAACGCAACAATTATTACAATAAATATGAAAGTTCAAAAGTTTTTCTTCTTCTTTTTTTTAGCTAGAGTCAAAATACCACCATATTAAAATTTGTTCGATATTAAAACGTGATTACAAAATAATTGATTATGTGTTTTTAAAAATCAATAAACGAATGAGTTAAGACTGGGGATATGACATTCCGTGGCAAAAGTTTACTTGAATAATCAATAACAGATAACTTTTATTTTTAATTATAAAAAAAAAACTAAGAAAAACGACTATTCCAGAAAAGTCTATTTTATAAATGAAAATAACTTCCCAGGATTTGGTATACATGGAGCTAAAAATTTACTTGCTTCTCATTTTGTAGAGATTTTTCGGCTTAGAAGTATATTATTTACATGTTTTGATTCAAATTTGAATGTTTTAAATGTGCATTAAGATGCAATAATTTTCATTGTACGCTAAATAATACTATTAAATTATTATACACGTGATGTAATAAATTAAATAATATATTAACGACTTAATAATGATCCAATGTATTTGATCATATATAATGTATTGTTTTCAAGACAATGTACTTACACACGCAGTATGTAGGTACATACATTGTCTTAACAACAAAGAAACTCGCGTAGGCTCGAAATATCGTTGCAGGCTAAAAGGTATCATGGTTTTGATTCTTTTGCGCTATTTTTATGGCAACACTAAAATCTTTAAACAAAGTGGTACCGTAAGCGAACGGTTATATTGTTCTTAAATCAGTAAAAGCTTCTTATGAAACGGCAGGGGTCGCGCGCAGTCGTTTCGACTTTTTTTATTTTGATGTATTATAGAACGCAAATTAATATAATAATAATTTATGTTGTATAACATGAGACATTCAGGCTTATTCTCAAAATTGCAATATTGAAATGAAGGTGATTGTTACACCAACCTTCAAAAATAGACAGATAGTTTTAACAGATTATGGTACGTTTATCTCCCTCACTCCCTCACTGTCTCTCCCTCTCTCTCATTCAAATATAACACTATTTTTGAGGGTTGATGTAACAATCACCTTCATTTCAATATTGCAATTTTGAGAATAGGCCTGAATGTCTTCGAATTAGGAAAAATTTTGGCTACAAAAATCTTACATAAACATTTTTCAACAATTATTACTAGTCTACTCAAAATTATGAAATGGATGGAGCGAAGTCAAATAATAAGTTACGTAATAGTTTTTATCTTCTTTAGAGTTATAAAATTTTACATACGAATAAATTCCAGGTTTGTACAAAAGTAGTTACCCACACGCTGTTTGTTACGAACAGCCTGTTCTGTAAGAATATTTTGTAGTTGACGTCTCACCTGTGGTTATTAAATTTTTACCAATAACGTCCCGTATAAAATGCAGCTCTCTATCTTCTTCAAGAAGTACTCGCATCATTTCATCATCCCGAATATGTCTGTGAGTCACTGTAAGTGAAATTTCTTGACACAAACTGTTTTATGCTTGACTTTATCGAAAAAATTCGCGCGTAATTTTTTCGACTCCTTGAACGCTAGGCGCGCGTAATCGATTACTGGGCGCAACTAAACAAAAGCTATCTGTACGGCACAAGGTGTACGGGAAAGGGATGGAAATAATTAATTTATGTGCGTAATGAACCTATTACAGGCTACTTACTAGTGATGGGAAGTACCAACGATTGAAAGTATGATTTTATGAAGGAATACTCGCCAAGGGCGGTCGATTCGATACCGTGCGACCGCTTGAAGGTTAAGTAGGTACTCTTGGTCTATTCGACACAAATGAAAGTCGAGTGGGAAATTCATACATTTCATTGAAGAGAAGGGTTAAATTTATTTTAAAAGTCGTTTTGTTATGGAGATATATTTTTCAATATAGAAAACAAAGAAATCTATTGCTAAATATTAGAAAAAAATGGAACATTGCAATGCTTATAAGATGATTAAAATGAATATGTATTTAGCATTATAACATGATTATTAACTATTTTTCTTGGCGTTTTATTCGTTTCATTTGACGTCGGTATAAGATTTTGAATATAAAAAAGTGTTTAGTTTGAGATGTTTCATTAATGTGGAAGACGATCCAGTTCAGAGAAAATGACGCTATAGATAGAGAAAGACGAAGAAGAGAAAGATAACGCAATAATAATAAATAGACTGCGTTGATATTATAGATGCAAATAAACGCAGTCTAGACGTTCCGACAGTTGATGTTCTTCATCAGGCTAACCAACATAGGAGGGATTTTAACCCTTGTTAGTTAATTAATGTGATTTTTGTTATGTGTTGTTTTTCTGGGCATCACTAAGGAATACTGCTCAGTATTTGGAAAAGTTCTTAAAGCAGTAAATTAAAATTCAGTCGCAGCATGCCCGCGGTCTTTTAAAATTTAAATTAGGCTAAATAAAAAATAAGTTCTCACCGTTTTTGCCGGGGGACATTCTGTCCTGCCGCAATAATTAGTGTTCACCCGTTTCGTATAAATATTTGTGATTCTTTTCTTTACTACCCAAATGTCTTTCAAAGTTCTCGAAGCAAAAAGGTTGTCCTTACATTACACGAAAACGAGAAACTCTTTAAAAACCTGTTTAATCGAATTGCTTCGCTGAGAAAATACAACAGAAGTCAAAGCGCGCGCTGGCAAAACACATTTCAAATTAAATCGGAAAGATTTCTAAACAAATGAATTCGTTTCAATAATACAATTAAGCGCTGTATCAAGAAGCGGATAGGCAATCTAAATGACGTGTGCTCTTAGACGACTTTTACGAGGTACGCCCCACAAGTTATAACCCAGAAAACTACATCTAATTTAATATACTTACTCGTCCGTAACAGCCGAGTGGAATAATTAATTTACCCAATTTCAATAAATTATTGCACGTGGGTATAATTAACTTCAGAGACGTGTACACAAACACGGATAATTGCTCTAATGATTTATTACGCCACTGTCATGTAGTCAAACTTGATTTTTTGTTATTTTTTCCAATTCCTTAGAGTCTACGATACTCTGAGTACTCTACATGCGGCTAAACCGCCAAATCTACTACTCCAAGTGCATCAGCGCTAATCGTTTTGACACTTTTTCTAACTACCTTATTATAATAAACATCATATGTGTTTTATATTAATACATGAATTGGAAAGGTAAAAAATTCTGATAAAAAACCCTCTAAACAATTTACTGGAAGTTAAGTATTTGAAATTAATTAGGCGCGACACTTTATGTACAGTGCCGCCTTGTTCTAGCATAATCCTTAAATATTTAAACAAAAATAAATAACTACTAAACTTAAAAATATATTGTTTTATTGTTTTTACAGATCATAAAGTGGAGAGTTCAGTCGACGCTGTCCACTTCTGCGTGCGTCTCAGTCCGGAGGATCGAGCGCGTTACTTCGCTGCAGGAAATAGTGCCTGGGCAATCTGTGAGATTTTTTTGTTACTTAAGGGTCATGGTTTATATATCGCTCAGTTCAAAGATACCAATGAAGCTGGAAATTGTCTAGGTCGGTGTAAATTAGCTCAATGCTGCCTCGGGATTCGTGACAGATGGTCGCGAAATATAACACCGCACATTTGTAAAAATCCTACAGTTATTTCATGATAAAGTAATAAATAATAGAATCAATGTTTTTACATACTGCGCGAAAAAGTTTTAACGTTTTAAGTAAATCGACCCGACTATTTGGTTTCAAGTTTTAAGCTTACCAATAAAATAAATGTGATGTCCTCGGGATTGTATAGTTGTGTGTGCGAGAGTGTGTGAATGCCGCACCGCCGGGGCGCGTGTGCGGGGTTATAAAGGGCGTGCCTCTCTGCGTGTCTTACCGTTTGACTTGTACTAGTGATATACCTCGTAACTAAATTATATCTTACTGTCATAAACGTGTAATTGTCACAGAATATTTCTCGGAAGACTACTTAGAAGACAATAAATAGTAGAATTTATTAGGTGCCGGACCTCCAAAATATTTCGAATCGATGTCACAAACCCGTGGATGCCATTATAGTGCATAGTAGTACATTAATGTGACGGCACAATGTCAACATATTCATAATTTTTGGAAATAATTCGTTTGTTTTATATAGTTTTTATAATTCTTTCGGAGAGATGTTTTGATGGTTATTTATTTTGTAGCGCGGCAACATTTCACACTGCATCCAACACAAAACAAGAAAGAGCGCGAATATTATTTTAGCGGTATGCATTGGGTCGTATAAAGAGTCTTTTCGTTTGTTTTTTTAATGTTATTTTCACGCGATCTTATTTTTTGTGACATACATTATTATTAGCAATTTTATTTACTTCAATTTTGATGTTTTTTTTTCGTAAAAAATAATAACGAAAAATTGTGTTATTAGGCACATTTCAACAGACGACCTGTTGCAGATAGTTTCATGACGTAATTTCAATGCATATTTTTCGATCATGACCACATCACTTTACGTATAATTAAATAGATATTGTGGGCACGATAACTCCCGTGGCTCTAATTAGATGTCGATCAAATTTTTTCGAAAAATTGACATTGTAAATATTTATTTATTATTTATTATACACGCCCTATTCAGGCATTAACATAATTTGTAAAATAACAGAAAATTACATTACACACAGAAAAAAATTACATAAGTGTCAGTACGTACAGTAATCAATTACGTAGCAATTTATCCGTTACCATTGAGTTGAAACACAAAAAAATGAAATAATGTAGTCCGATATATAAAAAATTAAATTAACAGCAAAAATGTCGACTACCTCCGCATATTAATTCCCCAAATAATGCATTCTGGGGACTGCAGAGTTAGCTAGTGCACGAGTTCTGACATTACCACTGTAATAAAACAATGAATTGTGTCTCGATGACCTCAATGGTGCGCGAAAGTCAAGCAGATCAACAATCTGGGGCAGTCTATCATACCATTGATGATCCTGTATAGAAATAGAAGGTCGGTCATCGTACGTCTCACTGATAAGTTTAACAATTTCAGACGGCTAAGGAAATAATCATAATTGATATCCTTAGAGCGTATATTTAATTAAAAATTAATAAATCTTAGAAACGTTCTCTGGATTCTTTCAACCGCCGTCGAGTGTACAATGAAGTGTGGAGACCATATGACTGATTTATATTCTACCTGAGGTCTGACCAGAGAATATATCGGCTAAGTTCGTTAGCTAACCTGATCCGTCAGTTAATAGAGAAAAAAAAAACCTTTCATATACAGACCAAATATATCTGATTCTTGCGATGACATTCTAAAAAAAATAAAAAATATATATATATCGGTACATATTACATATAAATATGATATTTAACGCACTATTCGTGTAAACACTCAAATGTTTCAGTTATTTTGAAAAGTTGATTGCATCAAGTCTATAAAAGTATTAAAAACCAAGTTCGGTATCCAGCTGTTTTAATATTACCATTCTCCATTTATTCGCGGAGAAATGAGCACATCGTATCGCTTACATCTTTGTTCATGGCAAAGTTCACAGTGCCGCTGACACACACAATGGCCGCTGTGTTCGGCCGCGGTGTGCAGTGTGCAGTGCGCAGCGCGGAGGAAGTGACACATATGGGTCAAGATAAATAAAGCCACAAATCTGCGAGGTCGAGAGGAGAGGAGGAAATGAGAAAGCTGACCGATGGATACATCTCCACTTGTGGTACGAGAATTTAAACATACGGATAACTGATACCTTGCAAGAACGTATATGTATATAGGTGCTGCTAACGCGGATAACCGAGAAACTTACAAGTAGATAAAGCTCCATGTACGACGTTTTCCGTGTGCCGCATTTAACGTCAAAAAAACAACACCTTCCAGCTATACATGTGACTAATTTCCACGTTATTTCGTATGTAAAAACATGTGTCTTTATATTATATATAATATAATGGCCTATATATGTCACGTCCGCCATACATTGGTAAATAGCACGCAGGCAGGAACTCTGCCTATATAAGATGCCGGTAAATATTTTGTTATCAGTTCTCGTGAATAAATCCATTGTGAAACAACTTGTATTCTTATTGTCGGAGTTTTTATTAATGCACCTGTCCAGAATATTGAAAAAAATAGCACCTGGGAAAGAATTCGAAAACGAGAATATTCAGTATTTATTCCGTACATAATACGCAGGTTTTCAAGTATCATCTGTAGCCATTTTAAATCCTCTTCTGGATCAAACAATCAATTCGGTGGAGGATCCCCGAACCACCGAGAAAAGAGAAGTAAATCCAGAAGCAACAGAGAGAGAGAGAGCGAAAATAAAAAAGGATAGAATTTAAAAAAAAACAAGGCTCAGTATCACCTGTTTAGTTCCAAAAGCAGATCCGATTTCGTGTAGCTACGCTCGCTTGGGAGCTTTAGGTTCCAGGTCGCTTATTATTTATTTATTGGAAATATCACAAGTATAAGGGCATTGCACATTTCATACGGACCATAAATGAAAATGAAAAGCATAGCGCTATGTTAAAAAGTTATGAACACAAGAACAAAAACAAGAAAAAATCATTTCCATATTGCATCGAAGAATATTATTAATTAGGTTTTTAAATTGAAATTGAAACATAAAATATATCAATGTCGGTGAACAAATCATTGTATTGATATTATATTTATACATATATGATTTACTAATAATGAACTAATGATTCAGCATGTGTTGTGTTCGTAGTTCTAGTTGTGTTGGGGTATTATCATTTTACTTTGTCATTTTAATCCGCCCTTGCCGTTGACTCTCCGCCACTCTCTACGATCCTTCAGCATTCTTTGCCATATCACTCCCACTGCTCCTATAATTTCGTCTATCCAACGAGGCTTTAGACAACCTCTGTATTATTTGTGTCTCGTGGATACCATTCAAGAATATTCTTTGGCCATCGATTATTTATCTGTGTCTTGAAATATGGTCCGCCCATTGCCGTTTACGCTTTATAGCAGTGACCATGACATCTTTCAACTCGACTTTCCTTCAACTTAACCTAACCTAACTCACAAGTTTCTTGTTCTAGTGTTCCAAGCATACTTTTTTCCTTATGGAACTTTTTGTACAAATAAGCTGAGTATTTTGTACTCTTTTTTGATCGCCCAGTGAAATCAATGAACCTAATCGAAAAATACCATTTTCTTCTTCAGGATGTCATAACTAACTAAAACATATATTGTTTTTTTGACAGAATCTATTTAAAAAAAATCAATTTTAAAAAAAAAAAAAAATTTTTTTTTTTTTTTAGTACCTTACTCAAATCATTACTTAATACAAATTTACTCGAATAATTTTTAGGAAAAAAATTTAGAATGGGACTCGTAGTTAAATTTAGTTGGTTGTTTATAATTTTTTGATTAGTTTTACACGCTTTATTTATCTCCAACGATTCCAAATTATTTCATTTATGACCAACACCGTTTACATGCAAAATTGACAATCCCAATTTTGTATTAAAACCATGACCATTTTCTATCAAATAATTAGAAATTCTGAAATTTTTTTAACTAAATTTAACTACGAGTCCCATTCTAAAATTTTTTCCTAAAAATTATTCGAGTAAATTTGTATCAAGTAATGATTTGCGTTAGGTACTAAAAAATAGATTTTTTAAAAATAGATTCTGTCAAAGAAACAATATATGCTTTAGTTAGTTATGACATCCTGAAGAAGAAAATGGTATTTTTCGAAACCGGTAGATGTATTTAAACTCATTTTAGTGGTTAATAAAACAAAGATAATAAATAAAAAGAGAAAATATTTCGCTTTAACTGCTACAATAAAACACAATCTGCCACTGTGTACACAAATAATGTAGTGTGCAAATTGCAAGTGAGGTATTTCGATATAATATGTAGGTACATTAGTATATCCAACTGATAGTGAAACACGTCAAACGGAAAGGTACACACGTCGCGCGCCACACCATGCCACACGAAGGGCCGGGTTGTTTGATCGTTAGTAAAAAATATTTACTTCTCGAAAGTACATCGCGTAGTAAACTCATTTTACTCTGCGATATCCGATAGTAAAAACGAGAATCGATAGTTCAATATGGCGGACTTTTCACAGCTGTTCCAAATGTCATCTGACACATTGATACTTCGAAAGTTGCAGTACACGACAATTAATCATTCAATATCCCGCTATTTTTAATATCTTGCAATATCTTGCATCCTATAAGATTCATTATTAAGGAGAACACATTCTTATTATGAAGTTGTAATTGTTCAGAACGTAGCTCTGTGATGTTTTAAATACTAATTTAATGTATTAATTATAAATCTCAATTTCCTATCCGGGGAAGTACACTACCAATTGTGTTATAGCGCCAGTATTTTTCATGACAAATTTTCGAAACTGTATGTATACAACTTCACAATAAGAATGTGTTCTTCTTAACGATATAAGTTGTATCAATGTGTCCAAAATTCAATAAAAATGAATTGATAATTCTGGCGTCTGCAGTCGGTTTACTCAAAAGTATTTGAGATTCCGTAAAAACAATGTAGATGGCATTCAAATAATGGAACGACAGATGTATAGGTTCGAAAATGTCATGAAAAATACTGGCGCTACAACACAATTGGTAGTATACTTCCCCGGATTGGAAATAGAGATCCAGGTTCGAATCCCGGTAGCGCAAAAACAATATTTTTCGACATAATTGATTTCATATGTATATATTTATAATTAATACATTAAATTAGTATGTATAAGATTCACACTTTCCAAAAAAATAATGTTTTGTTTTGTATTTTTAGTCTTTTATATGCATTCGCATATAAATGACTAAATTTATATGCATTCGTATATAAATGACCAGTCTGGTCCCTAACACGACATATTAGCGGGATACAGCTGTATATAGTGTATTTACCTATTTTTGCAATACACAGTTGAAAAGTTATTAAATAAATTTGATGTCTCAATTTTTTGCTGTGGTGGATTAAAAAAAAACTATTAGTCCGTATTAGCGCTGTGAAAAGTGTCTGTACTAAATGTGTCGGTATTGCAGTGAGTGGTAGTTTTGGACACATATTTAACGTGGGTTTGAAAGTACCGCATTGGATGCATTGGGCACTGATTATAAATCAATTAGATTCTATAAGATACACACTATGTCTTATAATGATAATTAACTGTGATCGAGTTCTATTGTAAAGATGATTGGTATTGTCATTGCTTGAAAAATTACGAATAATCAGTTACCAATCATGGTAACGATCGAATACAGTACCGGTCAAAATAATAGTTTAAATAACGATTTAACTATCACTAATGTCTCGGGACGAGCTAACCGGTTTGCTACAGGTTTGTAGTAATGATTATACTCGAAATTGCCGCACGGCTTGTGGCGTGTATCTTCGGCGTGTAATCCAGCTTACAGAAACAACGTAAACACTCATCGAATATCATATTCATAGATAGCCAAAATATAAGTAATGTTATCTTGGATTTAACATTCCGCACTGATAGCCTGAAGTAAATACTTCTGGGTACAATATTAAACTCGTTCTGTTCCTAGTGAGGAATCTTTATTTGGAAATGTAGCGTAAGTTAATTTTAACACAGAATGAGTTATTTTCAGGTAAAATGGCTTCACAGCTAAAATGTGTCACGAAACTGCGCTAAAAACGTGCTCAACATTTAATATATTTAATAATACCCAACGAATAAAATAAATGTATTTCGTTTATATTTCTTGCAAAACAAAAGAACACCGAATTTGACATGTGACATGAGACACACATCAGAAGATGTGCGAAGAGACCTAAACAAAATACAATGATATATGTATTAGGCGGAGCGGGGCGAACGTATTCATTATGGGGGTGAGATAATTATGGCTAATCGTTTTACAAAAAAAAATCTTTAAATACATATTTTTAATAGTTTGAATAATAAATTCATAAAGTATATTAAGTATTTATATTTTGTTATATTATAAATTGAGAGTTGAAAATAAAATTATTAATTATAAAAGCATTGCTGACGGAGAGCACCGTTACCAAACACCGAAAGTACGTAAAACCTCTTAAGAGATCACCGTGTTTTAGGTATATCGGCTAATATTACACTCAAACACGAAGAAGAATTAATGATCAATTGTATCTATATACAATTATTAATAATTATATAAATTGTCTGGAAGAAAATTAATTTTCTTTTGCCGATTCGTATACCGAGGAATTCTATCAGTCAACAATACAAAACTGGACTTGACGCATCGTTCATTTTTCAAGATATATTTTGATTGTTTAATGTAATTTTTTTTGCACAATATTTAGCTAATCGGAAATCATCAAAACACCCCATGTTGCATAATCTACTGGGTTTAAATCTGGGCTGTTCGGTGGCCAAATTAACATTCTCACGACGAAGAAAGTTGATTGTATTTCTGGCCGTGTGAGATGGAGCTCCGTCCTGCTGTAATGCCAGCAGCGTTATCAATTGTTAGTTTGCCTGAGTATTTGTAATTATGCGTTATATATTAATTTGTGTAATTTAGTGATTTTTAAAAATATTGCTAGCTATCATGTTTATTCAGCAAATAAAATAAATAAATAAAAATATATTGTTATTTTAGATTGTTAACTTTGTTTTATTAATCACTTAATGAATTAAATACATCTACCGATTTCTAAAAATATCATTTTCTTCTTCAGGATGTCATTAACTAATCAAAAACATATGTTATATTGTTTCTTTAACAGAATCTATTTTGAATAAACAATAAGTATTTAAAAAATAAATTTAGTACCTAACTTTAAATTGTTACTTGATGATCCAAAATTATTAGAATAATTTTTAGGAAAATTTTTTAGAATGGGACTTGTGGTTAAATTTAGTTGGTTGTTTTAATGTTTTGGTTAGTTTTACACGCTTTATTTATTTTCAATTATTCTAAATTATTCAATTTAAGTCCAACATTGTTTATACGTAAAATAAACAATGCCAAATTTTTATATAAATTATGATCATTTTCTAACAAAGTTGATTTTCCTAATTTAAAAAATATATATATACAGGGTGGCCTAACAAAAGTGAGAACATCTTGTAACACACGAGTTATTTCAAAACATAATATAATTAATTACAATTCTTAATGTAATTTTTTTTGCACAATATTTAGCTAATCGGAAATCATGTTCAATGTATCCTCCTTGCTTCTCAGTGGGCTGTTCGGTGGTCACGTGCCTGATTCGTTGAAATTAACACTCTCACGACGAAGAAAGTTGATTGTATTTCTGGCCGTGTGAGATGGAGCTCCGTCCTGCTGTATTGTCCAGTTATGGCGACAGTATGTCGCTTTAATCACAGGCATTAAACCTTGTCTGAGAACATGTCTAGTGTTCCCCATTCGAGACACACCAGCTGATGTGATTATATCACATTTTATGAAATGTTCTCACTTTGGCCATCCTGTATATTGAGTTATCGAATAGTACATAGTGCATTTTGTGTATATGTTGATTAAAAGAATGATGTATTTATGTACATACGAGTATACGCACGTACAATATACGTCTTGACAACGTCATTTCGATGTTGATAATGCATTTTATAATTAAATTTTTAATGCATGCAAATTGCATTTGACATGGTTATTATTATTATTATTAACGTAGACGCAATTGAACAACTAATAAAGATAAGGTTTCGCGTCATAACTTATCCCAGTCGAATTTATAAAACTATACATAATTCACTGTAAATATTCATAGTATAATTTGTCATGACAACACTGACAATTTTTTTTATTACTCTAGATAATGAAATAATACAGGTATGCATTATACTAGAGTATATTATTTTCATTTTAATGACACGCGAATTTCATGTGCGATAAAAGTTTGATAGAATTATTAATAAAAATATCTAGATAACGTAATGCTCAGTATTTTACATGCGTAAGATATCATGTACCTATAATATTATCTAAGCAATAAAATAAAGTTGCAATTTTAAAAAGAAGTCCTGATATTGTTTAGAATACATTTTTTTTACGGGCGTACTTCTCGATCTTTCACGTGAATTTTACTCTAACATCATCTCCTTTTAATGTGGACACACGCAGTGGTATCAGGTCCGGTTTTGATTCCTAAATTTTTACAATAGTTCAAAAACAATTTATCATATAGTTATTAAATTGTCAAACGATGAAGCAGTCTGTTAAAATATTACCGGCTCTGTAATGATAGATGCGTGTACATCAATCATTTTTCGTTGCGCGATTTAATAATGAGGATTTTTAAGTGAAACAATTTAAAAAGGGTCGATAAGTGGGACAGATAAGATATATAGAACTACTTACTTATTTTGAAGCTGCGTGTCACCCATCTTGGTGCCTTATCCAATCAGCAACTGCAATAAACAAAATGGCCGTCTTAATATATTTGTATTTGCTACACACTTTGATTATTATTCCAGATCACTTTCGATAATAATACACAATGATTTAAACATTATTGGATGCGAAATACTAAATTTAGATTTGACGTCAACGTGTCGATAAGCGTACACAAATACAAGTGCAGTGATGAAATATAGTAAGTAAGTTAATCTAAATAGTTATATGAACGAAAATTAATCAAACCAAATAATCTACCTAAGAATTCAGGAATAAGATTGCACCGTGTCAACACCGAACGAACGTCTCCGTTGTAAGAGTTAATTCTAGTAAATGTAATCAGTTTTACGTAATTACATCAATATCACACGAAGACAAATGATAACAATGAATCTAATCGTGTATCTTTTTATCCTATATATTAATTGCAAGGAGATAAAATGTTCATAAGTTCCGGCAATGGGGGCGGTATTGTAAAAAGATATCGAGAGATTATTAAGAATATAAAGGTGTCCAGCGGAAAATTTTCAAGTTTAATATTTCTTTAATATTTAACATTTCTCTCAAGACACTCTTGCAATCGGGCTCTTAAATATGTCTCCGTACTTGCTGATTAATTTATTGGGAAAAATTCCCCTCAGCTTCTCCATTGAAACTCTAGCTGTGTGTGGAGTGGCCCCGTCTTGCTGAAATTGTGTTTTGTTGTTGAACCCGGAAAACAGCTGCAGTTGCGGTGCCAAAAACTCGTCGATCATTCGGCAATACACGTCAGCAGCGTCTGTCTCTCACTGGTTAAAAAAATAAGGGCCAATTATCTCTCGGGCAGAAATTGCACACCGCATGGCGTTCGCTTGGGTTGTCGGGGCACCAGTATCTCGTGTTCTGTTTATTAACATAGCCATCGATATGAAAATGTGCTGCGTCAGTAAAAAATGTTTCCAAGCGTTCGTGCTATTCCAAAATGTTCCAGCATCATTCTCGCTAAGGTTTCACGTAAAGAATAGTCATTTTCGTTGAGAAACTGCATGATTTGCAGTTTGTGTGGTGTTTCTTTTTCAAAATAACGTGCACTGTTGATTTTTTTATTCCAGTACAGGCTGCAATCTTCCTTATCGATTTACGCGGATTGCACATAATTTCACGTCGAACTTGAGCCACATGTTCTGGGGCCGCTGCTGACGTCGATGGTCCCGGAGGAGTTTTGTTAACCATTGTTCCTTTTTGTCTGAACTTTTGAACCCAACACCAGACAAGTTGCGTGCTCGGCCCATCACTTACTCGTCGAATATTAAAGTGAGTACAAAAAGCGCGACGCGCACGAACCAATGAATCACCGCACTTTAAATATTGCTCAACCGCGAACGCGCGGTGCGCTCCTGACCAGTGACTCATTGCAACTGGCAAATCAGCAAATCACGAGCGTCGAACAATACCCCTCCCACTTACTTCACCCTATGTTACGGTTTACGAGCAATTACAATTTAATCTTGAAATTTTTTCGCTGGACACCCTATATATTTATTTTACGCCCTAGCAATGGGGAGCATCGTTACCACTAGTCATAAGCTGCTTCGGTTCAGTTTAGACACTTAAAATGTTAAAACATGAGTTTGTGTATTTGGAAAGGGACAGGGATGAAAAGACTGAGAAAAATATAGAAAGGAGGGTGAATGGAGAGAATAATGTGAACCTCACTTGGAAAGCAGTCATTTCTAAAAGAAACTAGTCAGCCAAGGCGAGATTAGTAATACACAACGGAATCCTGGTAACGAAGTATGGAAGTGAAGCCTAGAACTGGCATAAGAGGAAAGAAAATAGACTAAATGCAGTGTTAATAAGATCACTTAGGCGTATATGTTGCAAATCCATTTATGAATGAGTAAATAATTAACAAATTTGGAGATATGATGGCAGGATTAAAAAAGGATCGCTTAGGTGGCATGTAGAACGAATGAAAGAGGAGAAAACGATGAGAATGATATGTAATGCGAGTATTAATATACATAAAGGATCTTGGCGTGACCAGGTAAACCAGATACTGGAGGATGGTCCTATTAGCTTGCATTAGAATATGTATGAATGTGGATGATGCGAAAGTCGTGTGTCAGGAGAGAAGAGTGTGGCACTCGATCCTCTCTGTATATCCCCGCGGAGAAACGTCGTAACGGTATACCAATAATTAATATCAACTTTATTTTGACTCGTAACGTATCAGTTAGGAAATTTTTCTCAACTAAAGGTATGTGGCATAAGCTCTTATCTTTATTATTTATTTATTTATACATTCGACAAAAAATAAATAAAATACAATAGTAGAGTTATGCACCTCCAAATAAGAAAGATCTAGAATTATGGGGGTGGCTATCAACATTTATATAATACAAGATCAATATATACTAGATGTAAGAATTTGTTTACAACAAATAAATATATGTATATATATAATAATACAATATGAAAATTAACAATGTATACTAGGGAAAAGTGTCAAATACATAGTTTAATAATTTTGAAGATCTTTAATCCATTTTATAACTTCTTTTTTGTAAACATTTATATTTGCTGCAAATTTAATTGATTTAGGCAGTTGGTTATACAGTCTAGGAGTAATGTACGATGCATGTCTCTGTCCTATTCCTGATTTGGACATTCTATTAGTTTTGCTCCGAGTCTGATAGATATTGTAAATTTCTATTATATCACAGTTTTTTTTAATATAAAGAAGATAAATTCAATACAGAAAAATCTTTTAAAAACTTGTTCAGTTAGGTAATCTCTAGCCTTTTTTAAAATTATTTTTATTATTATCTTTTGAGTTGTATTTATTGGTTTGAGATGTACGGGACAAGTTCCGCCCCAACCTAGTATACCGCATTGTAATATTGATTCAACCGATGCATGGTATATCATTTAAAGAGTTTGTATCTAAAATATAGATCTTGAATACTACTTATATTTATATCATAAAACATAATACGCTTTGGATAGAAGCTTCGACGTCAATTCATAGTATTATCGTCTAAAAATGTCAAAGAGCTTTAATCAGTTTCACAGAGATGTCAGTGAACGTTTCATAGAAATTCCAAATGATTTTATAATACAAGCGGCTGTTATTGGGATCACGTTCAACGTATTTGTAATATAGTTAAACAATAATAACATAATTATACGAAAACGTGAAATTATTCTACGCTCAAGGTATTTTTATAAAATAATTTACACTGTTTGATGAGATAATCGCTATAATGTTGTATAATTAATAGGCAGCTGTTTTTATGTTTTCCTGTTATCGATATATTTCTGAATGAAAATTATTTAAATATATTAATTAGAAAGATATACATATAAAATCAATTGTATCGAAAAATATTGTTGTTGCGCCACCGGGATTCGAACCTGGATCTCTTTCCAAACCGGGGAAGGTGCATTATCGAACTTTGCTACAGCGACGATATTTTTAGCAACAAATTTTCGAACTTATATCTTACCTTTTTGATATTAATACATTTAATCGTTCCTTTGAGTAATCTGACAGCAGACGCCAGAATTATCCATTCATTTTTATTAAATTTTGGACACATTGATACAACTTTATTATTAGGAGAACACATTTATACATTACATTATATTTTAAATAAGTGTTCAGAAAAAAAATGTCTATCTGTAAAAATCCACCAACGGTTTTTGGAGATGGATTAAGTGATTGTCGAAAAATTGTATTACACAAAGTATAGGAATTCTTAAAAGATAATACAGTTCTAATTATAAAATTAAACTTTATTACAAATACACATATTACTGTTTAATTTTCTCTATAAATTAAACATTTTTACAATGTACCTGCTGACATTTACAAACCATGCTCTATATTCAAAATTATTTTGACTAATTCGTAGTCTGCTTATGTTTTTGATTTAAAATTACTAATTTTAATATGTATAGGTACAGTATTGTCGGTTTTTTTTTGTTATATACATTAATTGAAGTTCACCAGGTGTAACTATTTTTCAAATTGAATTCAAGTCCAAGTCGCTAATGATGTTTGAATCAACAGTACGCACTATGACAATTTGACACAACAGTCTATTTAGAAGTAGCTAAGATGGCAGAGGTACCGGTAATAGTGAAAATATGTATAACACAACGAAAATATAAAAACACTAATAAAATTAACATTATATTATTATATAACAATTTGACACCACAGTCTAAGGAGGTAATAACAAAATGGTAGAGCATAGAATGTGAGATCTAGTGCTCTACCAAAAATGTTTTGGAGGCGTTTGGTATCAATCTCGATACCGGTAAAGGTGAAAATAAAACGAGGTAAAAGTGAAAGTGTATGAAAATGTTACGATATTTTCTAACGCGCTTTTCTATCGCAGTTTTGATGACAACATTTTACTGGGGTACTCGCTGAATAAACATTGTGTATATCAATGAATAATAATAGCTAAATAGATAGTTATTGATCGTACAGGTAAAATAGGTGTGAGGCGTGAGCTTTATAAACAATGTTGCTGTTATAGATTTAATTAGAAAAGAAAATAATACGAGGGTTATACAAAAAGTGAAGATATTTTGGCTTTCAAAAATTAAGAAATTTTTTTTTTACACGTTTTACATATTTTAATAAGCACAGTAGCTAAATCCATTTTTTTTACATACCTATAGCATTTATCATGTATAGTGAAACCTCTATCTATCGTTTTTGAAATAAACTATGAATTCGGAAAAACAATGAATGCGGGAATATAGAAAAAAGTTATATTTTTCATATTTAAATGTTTAATATATATTCTAAAAAGGATACATATTTCACATGTAAATTAATATGTTTAAAAATAAATAAATTAGAAAGCTGCACAGAAACAAAATGATTAATTAAACTTTGTATTGTATAATGTCAAGCTGCAGTCAGCAACGTCATTATCTCTCTCTCTTTTTCTCTATCTCTCTCTGTCTCTCTATAGAATATTCCGCTCATTGTATGACGAGTGCCGTTAATCGAAACTAAGTAGTAAGCTGCGTGATTTAAACGATCAATGCGGTAAAATGATGCATAGAGGAACGATCCATGCGATCTACTTTTGAGTTTTTGTATGAAATTAATTCGGAACTGGAAAAAATAAACGATACACGCGGGCAAACTATTATTCGAGAAACGATCGATCGATATTTCACTGTATATGTTTACGAGTTTTAAAGTTGCGATGGTGTAGCCATCCACCGCCAGTCCATTCCATTCCAGCCGGGAACTGTTTACACTTAAGAAAAAGGTGAAAATTGCTCGGAGCAAGGTCCGGACTCTATGGTGGATGAATGAAAATGGCAGTTTTGTTCACAATTGGTTAAATAGACTGACGATAGACGCTACGACAGTGGGCCTTTGAACGGACATGATAAACGATTAATGTTTTGCGTGTTAAAAAACATGTACAAAATATTTTTTAAAGTCTTTTACTTTCTGGTTTATCCTCGTACAACAACCATTATTAATGAATCAATACAAAAAATTACGAACAATGCAGGCAAATAATTTATTAAAATATGAGACGAGAGATATATTCGTTATTTGAGGTCAGAGACGAGTTGTGAAATTTCCCATCGGAGATTGTTCGCCGATTGTTTGCAAACGATATTTAATATTATGCACAGAGAACTGACAGCTTGGTAGCGGAAGAAAGTAGCACTTTCTTCTTCTCTTCTTCCACGCATATAAATCATCGTTAGTCTAGTCATTCGTCATCCTGAGCTTTGTTTCTTAGAACCTACTGGCTTTTTCCGTTGAATCGGTAGCGTTAGAAACACATTAAGTCGTGTGTGAATAAATAATAACGTAATTTAAAAAAAAAACGCGATCTTGGATGGGTTTCATTTTTTTGGTTTGCTCCACCTCGTATATCATTTAGTTTTGGTCTCTTCAAACATATTCAGATAATGTTCTCTTGTTTTGTGGAAATATTTCTTCCTCTTATATTTTAGCTTCTTGGTAGTGGTTAAGATGCTGGCCTAATAATCTTGTGGTCGGGGTTTCGCGCCTCGTTCCAGGACACCGGCAAGTTTGTCCTATTTTCATAGTAAAAGCGTTTAGCTTAGTTTGAAAATAGTAAAAACATTGATGTGGCATGTAGGTATTCCGTGTACGCATCTTATTTGAAAAAAGTCTGTGTAGCATTATCTGGGCCATTCTGTCGTGCACATACGACTGGTCTGACCGACGTTTCAGATCCCATTATAGGGTCCATAATCGGGGCTAATGTCACTGATGCAACGTGTGAGTGTAAGCGTTATATGTTGGTTTGAAATATACAAAGCGAAAGATCTCAGAAAATACCTGCGAACATTTAATTTTTTCCCTAAACTACTAAATACCTATAATAATAACGTTCTTACACTCCCAACCGCGAACCTCCTTTAAAATGTTACGCACAAAACGAATTTTTAAACACAGTTTTGTGTCCCAATTTATAGTACTTAATAATAATAATTTGTATTTTGCGCGTTTTTGTAAAGTCCGATTCAATTGTAGGAGTGAAATTTAAGAAAACGGCGAGCACAACGGCTCATCTCGACATCGATCTGAAACTAATATGACATCACGTTATAAGAATATCATCTTAATGGTAGAAAACAAATTTGCCGCCTCGGTGACGTAATGGTTCAATTGATTATCATATCGCATCGGAATTTTGTACATCATACGTTATTATCTATATTTTTTTAATGGTAGTTGACATACGATAATAATCAATATATCTTCGTGGGTTTATTCAAAGTAATCAAATATATTAAAAAACTCAACAAAATTTCAACGATGCAAATTCAAAATACTTTTAACCCTTCCCAAACCATGCAGTAACACAGGTCTACCATCAAAATTAAACCTGTAATATTTCGGTAAATACATGCATCATAAAATTCATATTTTAGATAATCCTAAAGAAAATATTAGCGCCTCGCTTATGAAAAGGGAATCGTACAAAAACAATTATTTTTTCCATTCAATCCGTTGTTAAATTAATACGTTAGTAAAAATACAATTTGTGATATGAAAGACAGAGATCACACACTATTTTCACAGTGAAAAGAACAACAAACGTACAAATATAATTATCTCTTTCTTACTAATTAAATGAAGAGAGATAAGAAGGAAGGACACATTGTATAGGATTTAATGAATGCTCTAAATTATGTTATTAATCATTTTTTCAAAATTGAATGCTCTATATTTATAATAAATTCGTGCCATTTAAGCTAATAAAACCTTTTTTTCTAACAGTTATTTACGGTAACACGAGTTGACAGCACGGCTGCATTCGGGTATTTTATATTATGGTATGGTAAAGATTAAAGAAACATAAAACAAAATTTCGAAATTTTGACAAAACAACACTAAAACCGCCAAAGAAGTTAAAACAGCATTTAAAAAGGATATAATTTGCCCGGGAACAAAATGGAACACAAAAAATTGATTTGGAAAATTAATTAACATAACTTCAACAGTTATTAACTATAAATACTGAAATAAATTTACTACGTGAAATACTCAAATTTCAAAGGCACTCCCCCGTGTCATAATTATAGTATAATATATTATATAATATGTAACAAAACTATGAAAATATTTAATAATAAATATATTTTTATTAATTTAGTTATGTTTTCTAATGCTTTCTGATTTTAAAATTCTGGCGCCAGGTATTTGAGAAACATTGTAATTAAAAATATGGCCGCTTAACATGGTAAAAAATAGAAAAAAAATAAATACATATCAGGGTCATTGAGGCAGGCATTAAATATTATATTATTTTGACTTGTGTATGTAAATAAATAAAATGAATAGTCGTTCCTCTCAGCTTCGATCGATCTTTCAAAAGATCAGATACTATTAATCTTGCGCGAGTCAGAGTAAAAATACCCAGGGGACAGCCAGATTGATTAGCATTTGAATGCAGACGTTCTAAAAATAGCTGGTTTCCTTATTTTGGCTCAGCTCCAACGCCTCTTGGAAACCTCTCTTGAACTGTTGATGTCAAGGGAGATTTTTTTAGATCTTTGTCACGATAACCTGTCATAATAAATTAATTTTTATAATAACTCCCTTTGGGGTGCAAATAGAGTGACTTTTGATACCTACAACATCTGCACTTTCATGCAATTATCTTATCGTTAATCGAAACCGAGCATTTAGCTACGAAGTTAAAAGAAATATATGTCTTACTGATTATGTTTCAAAATGTAATATATCTTCTAATAAAAAAAAAATTCTCTGCACTCGGTTCATTGATGTTTCTCTATGATTTCGGCAGCCGGAATTTTTTATCTTAACTCTCTCCTTGAGAATTCATTTTTGATGACATACACATATACAGTGGAATCCGGATAATGTTATCAATCGGTTATTATTATCATAATCAGTCGGTCCCAAATACTGTATATAAAATTTCTTTAAAATAATCCGCCTATTATAATCAAACTTCGGCTATTGTTATACAAAAGACTTACATTATTATGAAATTCTTACAAAATGATCATTTTCTTCGAATCTTTCAAAACATATATGGCAGACAATAATAAATGTTAATAAGTAATATAAATAGTTCTAATTAAACAGTTCATAATTTAATTGTATTATTTTTCAATAAATTGTGTTCAATAATTATATTTTAAAACTTCTGATTATAGTTATCTGCCGGATATTGTTATCAAAAGTCACATGGTGATCACAATAAGCGGATTCCACTGTATCAGTGGGTCCGTATACAGCGTTAAGAACACCAATATATGTATATTTGTGGGTCATTTTAGCGGGTTTGATATTAAAAAAACGTAAAACTCCATAAGTAGCTCCGATTTTTTGTCTCTTTCACCTTCCTACCTCCCGTCGCTAGAGAATTAATACCGAGTAGAGAATTGTAAATCCTTTTTATACCATATAAAAAGATGAGATTTATTTATAGTTAAGATGCTGTGAAATAAATGAAAGTGGATGATAAAAGATTGGAAGAAATAATAAGTATATTATAAGATAGTTATTCAGATATACGTGGTTAGTCCAGTAGCAAAGTTACGTTTTGACACTGAAGTGCCTTCAAGTCAGGACAACGGATTGGTTAATACTATTAATACGGCTGAAATTAGAATATTTGCAATTTTCTTACAATTTCACAGTTTATCTCATCACTAGTGTGTCTTTGTCCTATGGTTACTGGGAGAATTATATGACAATCATAAATAATAATAATTCATACAACTCTCCTTACGTCTAAGGGTGCATCTCAACGGATACATTTTTGACTGGAAAGTAGCGGTGGCAAACTCCTCGGTTGCTTCAATATTTTATCCATATAAAATGCTTATTTTAATGTATTCAAGTCAAGTTTATAGAACTCCATAATCACATATGTGAAAATAAAACACTTGTTTTTTTAAATTCTATTCGTTTAATTTATTTATTGTAACGCACTAACTTCTAGTACGTCTTCAGTGTACACCTCGTACGTAAAGGTCCAATAAATAGACTATGTAACATATTTTATTACAATAAGATACAATTTCGTATAGGGTATATCACTCGTATATCAAACAACTAAGCCGATGGACCGCAAGCAAAGAGAGAGACGCGAGCACTCCTACACGCGCGCACACATACACGCACCGGCGGTGCGGCACTCATACACACATACGCACACAATCCCAAGGATATCACATTTATAAATACAATTTGTTAGATTAATAATGCGCTTGCAAGGCGAAATGCGTGGTGAAAAAAAAAGTTTTATTTTCACATAATATGTGACATGTAAAATGCGTTTTTGTCTCCAGTTGGTTCTCTCATTATTGAGGATCCGAGTTGTGTCCTATTGATAGCCAATAGCATCTTTGATAGGGTTGCTCCATCGAGTTGAAGATGCCCTCTTTCTTGGCCTTACACTATTCCAGTCACCATTAGCTTCTCCAAGGTGATCATCTCATCTGTGTCCGAAAAAATGGAGGATACGTTTCATTATTTAAAAAAAAAAATTAAATTACATAATGACTCAGCAGTGTGCTAAACTTTGGAACCACTCTCGGGACAAACGTTGGTACGTGTACGCGATTCTTTTGATCTTAGATTATATCACCAATATTTGTCTTAGATAATATTACAAGTGCTGTGTCAACGTGTAAGTGAATAATTAACAAGAATTGTGGCCGGCGGAATACAAAATGGATTTATTCGCCAGAACATAATGCAAAGCAACGTAAAATGTGCGTATTCATTAGAAATTTAAAATAATCTTTTGCAATGAATATTGAATAACAATGAAATAATCTGTTCCATCAGAAGATGTCTATTTAATTTGGACAACAACAATAAACAGGTGTCATTCGTTTGAATTCCTGCACATAAGGGGTGCTGATGAACTGGCCAAGGAGGCCACTCTTTCCGGAGTTTTCCCTCATCAATTCCATATCCCAATGTATGACCGACTCAATATAGTAAAAAAATGTACGAATTATATCTGGACTGCACAATGGATGGATCCAAATAATGTTCCCCCCTGTTCCACCAAAAGAAAAGTATTCAAAAGAACAATATCAAATATTTGTAGAATGAGAATTGAGCATTGCCAGGTAGCCTCACATTTATTCAGATTGAACTTAATAGATTCCCCAATGTGTGAGTGTGGTGCCGAGGAGGAAACCCTTGACCATATCTTTTTTGCCTGTCCATTGCGGATTATAGTTTTTTTTACAGTAATCTCGTCAATGGTAATTTTCAACTCCCGGTTAACTTGTGTCATCTTCTTTCCCTTAACTCGCCACATTTAATCTATATAGTAGCAAATTTTTTGAACGACAATGGTATTGACTTGTAATGTAATATTTCCTATTCCATATAGTTTTTTTTTCTATAAAATAAAGTTTTAACTTGATAAATGGCACAAATCACTCTTGAATAATAATTCATAAATATGATTCAATGCTATTAACGTCCACAGGCTTTCTGAGTTATTTAAACTGTTATTGTGAGTGTGATTGTGTTCGATTGTAACTATGATTGGTAACTGATTATTCGTAATTCTTCAAGCAATGACTGGTACACCAGAAAGTAAACCTCCAATACTTAAATCTCAGTGAACAATCATCGTCACAATCACAGTAACCATCACTAATTTAGAGACTTCCAAACATTGAGTTAAAACCTTGATTTTGTAAAATTCAATTTTTTTACTTTTATTATTTAAAAATAAAATAGAGATGCATCCACAGAATACATGTTACATCAATATTCTTATAATTTTCAAACAAAGCTAAACGCTTGTATTGCAAAAATAGTACTAACTTGCTGGTCTCCTGGAACGAAGCGCGAACCCCCGACCACTAGATAAACTAGACCAACAAGCTACTCATTAAATTATCGGTTTATCACTCAAGATCGTCTATATAAGACTCTTATTAGACCTGTATTGATATCTGGATAATGAACTTTGTTTGATTCTCTGAAATTGTAGCTGTTTGAGCACAAAATCCTGAGAAAGATCTTCGGTTCGATTTGTGATCTGACGTCGTCGACTTCTAGGCTTATGAGTCTTACTCCTTTAGCTAGATGGTATCCAAAGGGACCTTCATGCCCTCAGCGTCGATGGCTGGCGGCTAAGACCCACCCTGGTGATGATGATTTTTACACAATTCAAAAAGTGAAACTGTTCTGCACAGTGGCGTAACAATGTCAATACGTCCAATATGGTGTTTCGGGGCCCACGATAGATAGAGTGCCAATACTTATCCCATTGTCAATAATTTTTTTAAATCACCATTGTAAGAAATATATTATATCATTTAAAAATCAAGTGTGTTAATGAATACATTATCAAAACTTAAAATTACAGTAATACCTCGCTAATACATCCAGGGTTAGGAACAAGATCTTTTTCAGTTGTGAGTTCATATAAAAGCTTAATCACACATTTTTTTTCATTAAAGTGTGAATATCATAGTTACATACTTGTTTTATTAAGTACGTCTTTAGTGTACACCTCGTAAATGTTGAAGGTCCAAGAGAAACTCCTTGTTTATTACAGTATGATACAATTTTGATACCAGGTATATCATTAGTACAAGTCAAACGATAAAGCAGATGAGCACGCAGAGAGAGCGCGCGCCTGGTGGGCGTCGCCCTTTACACCCCCGCATACACGCCCATAGATACGCATCCCGCCCCGGCGGTGCGGCGCTCACACACACACACACATATATACAATTGATGTAAATCAACATGAGCACGAACATTATACAAGAGAAAGAAATGGGCTGAGACTGCCATTCAGGAAGAAGGTTAAATCTTAGAAATCGGCGATGAAGACTTTCAATGAAATGCCAGAATATACATAATATAAGAAAGGAAGAGAAACTACATAGATTCTAAATGAAACTAAGCAAATATTTGCAAGATAAGTTATAGTATAAAGGAAAATGATGATCTTATTTATATTCGAGCATATATATATATTTACATATGTAGGTATAATATTAAAAATAAATTTAATTAATAAATAAATAAATTGGCGCCTAATTATTCAGTTACCTCACTGGTTCTGCTAAAATGTGACAATACTCGTTTAAAAGTTGCCCGCGTAAACATTAGGTCATTTTCGTCAAACGGGTTCCATGAAAATAAGGTCTAATTATCCTGTCGCTAAATACCGCACTTATGCATGTAGATCGATATATAGACGATCGCCTATGGCGGATAGACTATCGCGTAAAGTGTTGTGGTGACGGATATGATGCACGTGCTTATGTAATACGCAGTGGCGTAACTACAGAAGAACAGTTTGTTAAAAAGGGCGTCGGATTCTAAGAAAATTTGTCGGTTGGAATTTCCAACGTGTTTACAAAATGCGATAGTTCTTCCGAGTTTCCACGGGACTTAAATTATTAATGTCTTGACCACCTAACGGTACTCATCCCTACATTGACAGATACAATTCGGTAGTTGAATCTGCAATACGTATTTCATGAATCTATATATATATTAACTACTGATTAATGTTGTATATTCCGTTAAGGTCGCAAATATCGTAATAGCAATCACATAAATAAGCATTTAACGTATAAATGGTACTTTAACATACCTTTTACTTAAGTTTGTAATCACACATGTGAAAATAATATATAGGAGAACACATTCTTATTGTGAAGTTGTAATTATTCAGAACAGACGGTCTGTGATATTTTAAATATGAATTAAATATATTAATTAGAAAGATATACATATAAAATCAATTTTATCGAAAAATATTGTTGTTGCGCCACCGGGATTCGAACCTGGATCTCTTTCCAAACCGAGGAAGGTGCAATATCCAACTATGCTACAGCGACAGATATTTTTATATATGTTACCTTTTTGATAATAATACATTTAATCGTTCCATTATTTGAAAGAGCCATCTACCTTATTTTTACGGAATCTCAAATACCTTTGAGTAATCTGATAACAGACGTCAGAATTATCAATTCATTTTTATAAAATTTTGGACACATTGATACAACTTTATTATTAGGAGAACACATTATTGTTGTGAAGTAATAATGTGTTCTCCTAAAGTCACAATGGATAATGCACCTTCCCCGGTTAGGAAAGAGATCCAGGTTCGAATCTCGATGGCGCTACAACAATATTTTTCGATAAAATTGATTTTATATATATATATATATTTAATTCATATTTGAAAATAATATACTTGATTTTCGATTCTACTCGTTTAATTTACTTGAGACGCGGATTGATAATGCTCTTACAAGTAAATTAAACGAGAAGAATAAAAAAAACAAGCACATATGCATTTTTGGGAAGATTATGAATGAAAATGCCATGTTTCTCTTCTTGGGCGTCGAATGGTATGTTAAACAGCCATAAATTATTATCTCTTTTCATACCATCTGGATCGACCAGGCAATTCACACTCTTCCACATTCCTAGAAGTAGAACATCTTACATACAAAAATCATTCATTCACCGGTCATGCAAATATCATAATGAGAAATTAACTGAAATTGACTGTTGCAACATTAGCCTTACTACGTTTAAAGGGTTCTTTTTATGAACCACCACAATCTCAATTTTGGCCAATAATTCTACCTATAATCTATATCTACATCTTGTTCTCCCTTTAACGCAACTATATACAACCTCCCCACCTTTTCTCCCTCTTTTTATCTTTTATTTATCTTCTGCACCTAAAGATACTTGTGTACCTAAACATTTCTGTGGATTTGCATGTTAATATTTATTATGTTAGTTATATTAAGTTTACACTGTTAAAATCCCTCAATAAAATAAAAATAAAAAATACAAAATATACTTTTGAAAGATTTTGTGAAATTCAATTTTTTTATTTTTATTATTTTAAAATAAAATAGAGATGCATCCACGGAATACATGCTACATCAATATTCTTATAATTTTCAAACAAAGCTAAACGCTTGTATTGCGAAAATAGTATTAACTGGCTGGTCTCCTGGAACGGAGCGCGAACCCCCGATCACTAGATCACTAGACCAACAAGCTACTCAACAAGCAAGATCGTCTATATAAGACTCTTATATTACTCTTACTATTACACACAATTTATAAGTGATCTTAGCACATATAGCACTGTATATCGTCCAATATGATCGATGCTCTGTCTATCTATCAACATTTGTGAAAACGATATACAGTGTTGTTGCAAGGGATGTCTCGTCTGTATTTATTTTTATCGTTAGGATAATAACAAACTCAACTACTGTTTACGGTTGTGCAAAAAAGATTCTTCCAATATTTTCACTTCGTTATGCGTCAGTATTACAGCTCAGAAAAATAATTTATCCAATGCGCAATTTTGAACAAAAAATAACTGAAAAAGCGGATGGTGGATGCGTTGCATCTGGCTGAAAATACTCTGGAGGCTGAGGAGGTGATCTAGGACCAAGGCATATAGAGTAGTAATGGTTAAAACCGTTATTGTAACGATGATCGGTAACTAATTATTCTTAATTCTTCAAGCAATCACTGGTATACCAGAAACTAAACCTCCAACAGTTAAATTTAAATTTAGTACCAGTCATCCTTGCAATCACAGTCACAATAGCGGTTTAAATAACGATTTATCATTATTATTGGAGGTGTATTATTAGGCTGTGTTGCATTTCATTGAATCCATTGTATGTCGATACTGACATGAAGGGATGGAGAGAAAGAATGTCATTGGTCGTGTGGAGGAAAGATGCCGCGATAACGAAATTTTCTCTAGGCGCCTGAAGTAAAGTTACGCCACTGCGTAAATGATAAACGTTTCGCATTTAAGGATTTCTCATCCTCATTTCCGGGTAGATAATCGTGCGTCTCGTTAAATATTCAAGTCACGTCACACTTACCAGGAAGAAGGCAATTGATGCAGTCATTTAAGGACATTTTATGTCATACTTACATATTCACACATCGCAGGAACTTCACATCGTGCGTATAACTCTCTAACCTCAGCTCGTAATGAGTAATAAAGGGTGGGTCAACTTGGCTAGACTGTTTTTAAATTTATCACTTTGGTGGGGTTTATTTTTAATTATATATTTTTTATGAAAGTTTATAATGGCTACATACGCGCTTTAAAATTATTGTATTATGTTTCGCGGCGATCTATTTTCGAATGCAGAGTTTGGTTGGCCTTCCCGTTCCCCAGATTTGACGGCGCCTGATTTCTTTTTGTGGGGCTACTTAAATGGCCCAGTTTACACGAACATACCAGCAACAATTCAGGAGCTTAAACAAAATATTCGTTTAGAAATAACAAATTTGGAGACTGAAACGTTGCGCAATGTAATGCAAAATACTTCAGAAGGAGCAATTATTTGTCAACTAGAAAATGGAGGTCATTTAAATGGTGTTATTTTCCACACATTGATTAAAAAAAAGTTAACAAAGCACACTTTCATGTAATAATATATATATTTTTTAAATTTTAAAATTACAAAAGTTATATGCTTTTTACATCAGTCAGTCCAAGTTGGCTCACTCTGTATATATATCTGTATGCAAGTCACCTCGGCGTCTTAATACTCAAGGTGGCGACATCTTTTCTCACCATTATGTACTCCTATTAGTAATTAAGACGTTAATAATCATCAAAAACAGAACTATTAGTAGTGCGTATGTTATGCTGTATAAATTATTATTAAATACTAATTAAATGTATTAATTAGAAAAATATACATAAAAAATCAATTTTATCTTATTGAAATATTGTTGTTGCGCTACCGGAATTCGAACCTGGATCTCTTTCCAAACCGGGGAAGGTGCATTATCCAACTATGCTACAGCGACAGTACTTTTGACGACAAATTTTCGAACCTGTATGTTACACTTTTTCAAATTAATACATCTGTCGTTCCATTATTTGAAAGCTATCTACGTTGTTTTAACGGAATCTCAAATACCTTTAAGTAAACCGATAGCAGACGCCAGAATTAACAATTCATTTTTATTAAATTTTGGACACATTGATACAACTTATATATTATTAAGGAGAACACATTCTTATTGTGAAGTTGTAATTATTCAGAACAGACGGTCTGTGATGTTTTAAATACAAATTTAATGTATTAATTATAAATATATACATATAAAATCAATTTTGTTGAAAAATATTGTTTTTATTTATTTATTATCCCGGTAGCGCAAAACAGACCGTCTGTTCTGAATAATTACAACTTCACAATAAGAATGTGTTCTCCTTAATAATAATACATTTGGTATCAATACTTTTCCTAGGCCTCATATGGACTAATATTTTTTTAATCCCACCGTAGCAAGAATTGGCATTCCGATGAATTAAAACTAAACTAGTAAAGCTTTCTGTTGTCAGTACCATTAATAATTTAATATTTTTTTCATGAAATGTACATATTATAGAAGACAAGAAATCAATTGAACTATTTAAAGAATGAAACTACGCAGCGCTTGGACCGGTTGTGTGATCAGTAGTAACTTTTTACTTACTCTTGACTCACTGGCGTGATTGTGATTGGTATTCGATAATATCAGTGATTGAAAACAGTGACTGTGATCACAGTTTCTGATGTCACTTTAAATAAATTTAAAAAACATAATTTTATAACTCCATTTGCGTAAATAACATATTCTAGCATAAATAATTAGTAGAAAATTACTGCACATACAAAAAAATGTAAAATAAAATACGTACACAATAAAATTAAGTTACCAGCAAGTTAGCAGATTCCAATAGATGGCGCTAGTCAAATTACGGAAAATCCGATAGATGGCGCTGATTCAAGTGATTATCGATTTAAACGGCGGTGTCAGAAAATCAATAAAATTTTTAACAAAAAAAATTATGAATTACGATATTACCAGATATTCAATCACTGATAATGAGTGTGGCTCAAGACATCAGTGATTGAATCACGGTTCGTGATTTTGAGCTCATCACTACTTTTTATTTGGTAGGTTTTATTAGGTATTTGTGATTCCGTAAAAATAATGTAGATGGCTTTCAAAAATAATGGAACGACAGATGTATTAATTTGAAAAAGTGTAACACATAGGTTCGAAAATTTGTCATGAAAAATATTGGCGTTATAACACAATTGGTAGTGTACTTCCCCGGATTGGAAATAGAGATCCAGGTTTGTATCCCGGTAGCGCAAAAACAATATTTTTCGACAAAATTGATTTTATTTGTATGTATTTATAATTAATACATTCAATTAGTATTTAAAAAATGTATTATTGATAGGCGTGGACCTTTTGGGCCTGTTTCAGATACACAGCTGCCAAATAATAATTAAGTTACAAGAGCAGGTAAGTGAAATGTTTAACGTTGCATTTGTAGTATTTTTAGATTAAAAGAATAATGAAAGTAGAATAAATGCAAAGGGAGTGTGGTCTCTCGGGTGTACATATGATAAGTCATTATATACATCGTTAACAAGTTGTAAAAAGACAATCTGTAAATGGTTAAATCATTGAAAGCAAACGTCAAATACAGATTTCCCTCTGCAGTTGAAAACATTTTGCAACACTTCCAGATAAGTAGCTACCTACTTACTGCGTTTAACTTAGCTAGAATCGATTTCGGGAAATATTGTGCAAACCGTATATGCACTGATTTATTTGTTATTTCTAAATTCTTTCGCTAGATGGTTCTAGTGAACACATCGACACGCGAAGTTTCAATTATTTGCACGTGCTCTTGGTAAATATATACATACCTAAAATAAATAAATTAGTAATTTATTTCGCAGAAATTTGTACATATCAACAGCATTTGTGATTGTATAGAATACACTTTCTTATCAAATATGTACTCAGTTAGCACGCATATTTATATATATATATATATATGTAAAAAAAATGAAAGATGCCGGGACGATCAATAGAAAGATATGTGGTAAAGTCATAGACAGTAAACAACTTGGTGATAACGCGACTGATAAACAATCGCGGAAATGTTTAAAATGGTGAGGGTGGTGTGCAGCAAGCGGTGTCGTTTTGGTGTTTACCATCAGATGTCGTAAAGTCATATAATCACAAACAGTAAACAATTTGGCGACGATGTGGCGGCCGGCTTACTCTAATTTCAAAATACTGTCACATTTATTATGAACAAGTGCTAAATTTAAATATCATTCAATTCAAAAGGGATATTTTACGGCCTGTTTTATGTACTTTAAAAGGTCAATCGTCGCATTTTAATTTACGTATTTAGGAGGATGCGGGTGGGGAGGGGTGGGGTAGGGGGGGGCGCAAGCCCTTCTCAACCCGTCCCCTAAATACGTATTGTCGACAGACTACCAAATATATAGACATGCACTAACGCAAATTCTCTTGTTTCAATATTTTCAATTTGGTGTCACCCATGTCTGTACCATTACATACATTTTGGTACCACTTGCGCAATCGAATAGCTCCACGACTTTTTAAAAATATATGACTCGATTGGAACGAAAATTTTAACACTGACAATATAATGTGCCTTAATGTAAAAAATACGCATATTTAATGAATATTTTTACTGTTGTATAAATGCCTTATGTTTATCGGATTTATATTTCGAACAAGAATGTGTGTAGAATGCCCCTCGTCCCTCAAATAATGTTCCGAAACCCCTAACCTGTACATACACTTTATTTCATGTCTATTTATTTACTGTTCTGTGGTGTTATCACATTTTTAAAAGCCATCGGCTTTAGTTAAAAATACACGTAAAATGGAATAGAATGTCTCAATTCTACAAAAGTTAATGATTACCGAAAGCAGGAAAGGGATCCTTGAAAACTTTGGGCTTGTTGCCAGAAACATCGACGGTAGTTTCTAGAAGCTCGCAATAACAGTGACAGTTGAGGGAAGGCGAGCAAGAGGACGGACGATCTCCTACAAGATGGATAGAACAAATAAATAAAATAATAGGATTCTCTTAAAACACGGCCCCAGACCGGAAGGAATGGAGTCGTATTGTGCATCAGAGAAAAAGAAAAGTCATCACTGACAGATCAGAGAAAAAGAAGAACGAATAGAATGAAGAATGAACAGATTAAGAGCGTCTGTAGATCTGTTTAACCGTCTATCGACTATTTTACCGCTGGAGCTGACGCCCGCGTCGTTGGATTGCGTACGATGCAACATGCAAAACGACTTGACATTGACTTATCAGTTACAGTGCTAACAGAGTGCTGGCTAAAACAAGATGACACAATTAAGTCGATCAAAAAATACACACACTGCTCCAGATGGTGTGGTTGTATATATCAAAAACAGCATAAATTGCGACATTACCGAAATTCACATAGAAGGTGCGAAAGCTCTTAAAATTGATATATATATAGAGATTGCATAATTATAGCAATATACAGATCACCAATACATAATGGCTTTTTTAAATTCCCTACGCGATGCATTATCACAAACGAAGATGAAAAGGTACACTGTTATAATGGGAGGCATGTACATCAGTATCTCAGAAAATGGCCATTCTCAAGCAAATGATTATGAATATCTATTACTGTATCGCGTATTTGAAACTGGGATCACATTTGTAACAAGAAAATGCAACAATGCTACATCATGCATAGATCTCATCATGATTAAAACAATGAGCAAGAACTAAAACAACACCTTGCAACAAAATTTGGCATAAACAAAGTCACCGACGAACCATGGAATACTTACACAAATAAATACACAACTTCACAGACGTAAGAACAAATTATTATTACTAATCATTCCCCACAAGAAATAACGCATTAAACCATGGATAACCCATGGATATATAATAACTTAATTATTAAGAGAACACATTCTTATTGTGAAGTTGTAATTATTCAGAACAGACGGGTCTGTGATATTTTAAATACTAATTAAATACATTAATTAGAAAAATATTCATATAAAATCAATTTTATCGAAAAATATTGTTGTTGCGCCACCGGAGTTTGAACCTGGATCTCTTTCCAAACCGGGAAAGGTGCATTATCCAACTATGCTACAGTGACAAATAATGGAACGATATATGTATTAATTTGAAAAAGCGTAACATATAGGTTCGAAAATTTGTCGTCAAAAATAATGTCGCTGTAGCATAGTTGAATGATGCACCTTCTCCGGTTTGGAAAGAGATCCAGGTTCGAATCCCAGTGGTGCAACAACAATATTTTTCGATAAAATTTATCTTGTATTTTTATCTTTCTAATTAATACATTTACTCGTAATTTGTATTTATAATAACTTCCATTAAAATAGACATACTCCGTAAGCAAGAAAAAATAATCGAGGGGATTTTCAATTACACACTATAAAAACTATAGAAACCAATGAACATTATTGATAAGGAAAACAAAAGAATTATATTTACTATAAAAAAACTTGAAAACCATACAAATGACTCAAAAAAGATATGGAATACTATTAAAGAAATAATAAACACAGAAATATCCAAAACTTCAACTGTTAAAGAACTTATCAAAATAGAATAGGGAAAAAAACTTACAATAACAAATGCAGAAAACATATCAAATTATATAGACCACCACTTTGCTCACATATGCGAAGATTTAGCTAAAGAAATCAATCGCAAAGATATATAAAAACAATCATAGCTAATCTTAAACCAGCCACTGCAACACGATAAAACAATTGCAAAATGAACTCATCAACCCATTACAGTATCTAATAAATAAGAGCTTTAATGAGGGCACCTTCCATTACACCTCAAATATGGAGTCGTAATACCGATCCACAAGAAAGGCAATAATAAAGAAGTCAGTAATTATGGGCCAATAACTGTATTAAATTCCATTACTAAAATAATTGAAAACATTTTCAATGAACAAATAACAGAATTTAGAGAATCAAACAAATTCCTCTCAAAGACGCAATTCGGCTTCAATTACTTACTTACCTATGTTGCAAAAATGTCTTAGATTATATCAGTGGCGTAACACCTGCGCGGGGTCCGGAAACGTTAAATAATTTCAACAATTAAGTATGTAAATAATTAAACAAAATACTTTGTTTTAACCACTATTAATTGATAATTCAACATGCTTCGATACCTATGGTATCTTCTTCAGGAAACAATGTATACTGAAATTAAAAATACAAGCACAGATAACAACAAAATTATAAAGTGGTGAATAAGTAAAAACTAATATGAAAACAAATTTAAAAGGTGACTATTTGCAAAGAGGATTTGGTTATTTTAAATATTTAGCTTGTTATTGACACTTTTTATTATTTCTAAAATTGCAAATTTATCTAATATTTGTATGTATAATTTCTAAACACTGATGCTACTTAGGCATCTCAAGTGCTTCTTAATTCTAATATAAAAATTTCTGCAATTTTTACCTATATAAAGATAATTGCAATCATTGTAAATTAATTTGTAGACCCCCGATTATTTTTAAACATCGTCTTTATCCTTCTTATTTAATATATAATTCTTTAATTTGGTATAAACAAAGTATTTTGTCTAATTATTTATATAAAATGAGGCCACACAGTAATTTTGCAAATATTGAAGAAGAAATTAAGTATGTATTTAAAATTAAATATGTATAAAATAATTTCGTTGTACCATTGAGTAGAATTAACAAACTTTGAACGTCCAATCAGATAAACTAATTTTAGGATAGTAATGCCGTAATGACAGCTGTTTGATCCTTACTAACTATTTTAAAGATATATTTAAAAAAATATATAAAAATAATTTCAATAAAAAACGGGAAACAAGTTTAGTATATGTATTTATTTTCCCGGGGGCCTAGTAGTTTGTTGCTACGTCACTGGGTTGTATGCATACACACGAGTCCCTGAGTGAGTAGGTCATACAAAAGCCTACGGTTTTGGGGATATCACTATTGTGATATGCAGCAAAAAAGTTAAATTAGCCTTTTTTAATTAGCCGTGAACAAACATTTGGTAGCAATATCACAGTGTGCGTGTGCCAAATTTAATCACAAGTTGAGTATTTATAGCACGGCGTTCATTTTTGTGAAAACAGGTTGCAAATTTCTCGAAAATCACCTTCTGATACCCCTATTTGACGCTCAATGAGTTGCTAGTGACGTCCTTTACCATTTAGACTACTGTCTCTTTGACACCCTGCGTATATAGATTGGTGCTATATAGTAATACACCACGGAAGGCGTTTCTTATTTTTGATTTGTTATTTTGAGTTAAAAGATATGAATAAAAATATTATATTATTATTATTATTGCATCCTCCCGTTCCCTTTTTCTCCCACACACTCCCTTATCAGAATCGTATTCCGCGTCTTATACGCGGGATTAAAACAAATAAAAAATTTCCATCCATTGATGCATATTTATTAATTAATAGATACAGCAATATCTCGTAATCATTTGCCGGCAAGCAAATAGATACAACATCATTGCATTAAAATATTTTAATATTATTCCAATTAAAAACATTGAAATACTACTTCATTATTTGATTAACATACAACATAACGTATAATCTACAAAATGCAATTCTCATAAAAATGGTTTATTACTGATAAGTATGCAAAATAAAAGTGTCACGCTTCAAGACGGTTAACTTGCATTGAGTATCTGTCAATAAAAAGTATTCTAGATAGTTCGATAAGTACTTACTTATTTAAATATCTCGATATTTTTAATCCTTTAGCATAGTGTAAAAATGTCACAATTTCATAACAAATCACATACACACATGTAATTATATCACAGCACACGTACACACGCGCACGTGTAAAATGTTGTATATTGTTGTATATGAACACTGCACAATATATCAGATCACAAAACAAAATAATTAATTGAATTCCATCACACGAAAAGCTGACACAACATGGCGTCGTCTTCCGCGCCTTTTGACTTTCGCGCGCTCGCTCGGAGGCAAGTTTTCACACTAAAGTGAATTCATTTGTTTTGTTCTTCGCCCGCATTGGCTGGCCCGGCGTTGGATGGGTACGCGGTCGCGTGCGGCGGCCGTCGCACGCGCACGACTCGATGACTTCGAATATTAATAACTTATTTATGATTCGTGTGTTTACAAATGCTAATCACGAAAGATCACATTTGCACAGCTGCGAGTCGGGAAGTCAGTTTGTCGGATCTTTGTGGAAATGGAGCGTATACTTTTTAATGCGGAGGATTTCGCACGCGCGGTAATGTAACCTAACATATTATGTAAGGTAACATAATATACTTATTATATGAAATAACATAATTCGTGTTTATTCAGCGGCTTTTGATATAGCGCGTAAGAAAATTTCGTAATATTTTTATATACTCTTTTATTTTATTTTCATCTTTACCGGCATCGGGATCGATATCGGGCGTCTCAAAACTTTTTTGATATCACAATGATCGTGCAGGTGGCGCTACCTACAGTGCTCTGCCATTTTAGCTACGTCCCTAATATGCTGTGGTGTCAATTGGTAAATATGGGTTCACAAAGCTGATTTTTCATACATGTATACATACGGGACTTAACTCAAACCTCGCAAAGGACGGTCCAGAATTGAACACAAAGCTATCTGTCATTTCTATTGTATTTTTTATAGCATAACTTCCAACTGCATACTTCTGCCAAATCCATTTACTATTTATATTAACATTACTTCATTCATTTACCTTATTGGCATTATTTTACATTTCAAAAATAATATTGATCTATGATACACTATCATGTACCAATTCATCATGTGAAAGTAACAAAATATTAACAATTGTTTAGTACCTACCCTACGGTTATGTGATTATTAACATTCTTCTACATTCCTTCGTATCAGTATCAAAGCATGATGGCCTCCAAAAGTTTCTGTACTGAGTCGCCATTACAGCCGACTTCAGGGTCTCTTCAGCCAGATGCAATTCTCCATAACCAGTTGTGGCTTCCAGGTCTTCTTCGTCCTAAAGATGCTCCCAGAATAATTTATTTTTCTAGGCTTTCGTCATATTCACGCATAATTAATTATCCAAACATAAGACTGAGGACGTAGACCTTGTAATGTGTAATATTTGAATATTTCGAAACAAAACATCGTCTGTCAAATAATATCAAAATTTCGTTGGTTTCAACACTCTTAAACCTGAGCACGTCACAATTAACGAACGTTTAATGTACTTGTATTATAATAATCCAGTCATTATTATTAAAATACCGCTAACAATTGGCTTGAATATCAGGTTTATTTCAATGCATGTCACGAATGTCAGAATTTATTAACCTTTGCCATACCATGACATAAAATACCCGAACGCAGCCATGCTGTCAACTCGTGTTACCGTAAATAACAGTTAGAACAAATGTTTTTATTAGCTTAAATGGCTTTTATGGCACAAATTTACTCTAAATATTGAGCATTCAATTTTGAAAAAATGATTAATAACATAATCTAGAGCATTCATTAAGTCGTATACAACGTGTCCTTCCTTCTTATCTCTCTTCATTTAATTAGTGAGAAAGAGACAATTATATTTGTATGTTTGTTGTTCTTTTCACTGTGAAAATAGTGTGTGATCTCTGTCTTTCATAACACGAATTGTATTTTTAACAGCGTATTAACTTTACAACGGATTAAATGGAAAAAATAATTGTTTTTGTACGATTTCCTTTTCATAAAGTTTTTACTAGTCATTCCTAAGCGTTAATATTTTCTTTAGGATTATCTAAAATATGAATTTTATGTTGCATGTATTTACCGAAATATTACAGGTTTAATTATGATGGTAGACTTGTGTTACAGCATGGTTTGGGAAGGGTTAATTGAATATGAAAAGTATATATATATACACAACAAATTTTAACAAAAAGTTCACATTGAACTATGCCTGACTGACTCCCTAGATTCTAGAATGATCTGTTTTGGATCCGTCAAAGTTAAAAAGGATTTGTTATACCTAATTATCAGTGACGTGCAGTAGGCACAAACTTAGCTTATGCTGTTACTAAGTATACAATAGTTATACTTGGTATAAAAATATTTTTTTCAAAAGTCGTGGCTTACGTCATAGACAAAGTTACGCTAATCTGGGTAATAACGGCTAGAATTTTAAAGGGAATCTTCATAAGATAAAGATTATGGATATTTTTTTTCTCAGAGTTTTTAGTAATGCACAGCTTTTTTGCTTGTATGCAGTGCACGCCCCAGCTAATTACATTATAATTACAAAGCAAGTAAACTAGTTTTCATTTAGAAAGAAAACTGCGTATGTGTGTGTAACAGCCCGTTTCAAAAACGTGTAATATACATAAGTATATTTTAAATATTAAATAAATACACGATGCTGGAAAACTCGTAGAAAATAGAACACATACAGGGTTCAAATTTTCATGTTCACCGTTTTCATTGCGATATATATTTTATGTTTTCCATCGCCGTGTATATGTGATAGAAATAGGGTTAAGTATATTTATGTTCAGAGAAAAAATGGTTTATTGGAACATTATAATGCTTTTAGGAATATTTATTTTTAAAATAAGGCTTCAACACTTCTATAGTGTAAGTACGTAGTTATATATTTATAACAATGGAAAAACAAATGCATTCGACTTAGTTGGTAACAATATAAAAATACAAAAAGACAATTAATACATTTAAAAAATAACAGATACAAATATAATATACAAAACTCAAAATATTCCGTACATTTTTTTTGTGAATTCCGTGTTTTTAACTAATTTCAAACGACAACTCCGCCCACTGACCAATTAAAACGCAGTGTGGCATCAATACGCTGTTACAGTATGCATATTACGTGTGGTATTACTCACACTAATACAATTGTTCTTTCTAAATAGAAAGGAGTATACATATTTACATAATTTAGTTATAATATTAACAGAATATGATATAGAGCCATTGTTAATTCACTGTCGGTTGAAGTCCTTCCCGTGACTCTGTCATCGTCATCGGTTCTTCGTCAAACTTCGCAATATTAGGTACCCAACGAGAATTTGGGCGTCCTCTAGAATATTCTTTGTCCATCGATTAACGTGCTTCTTGCAATGTGGTCCGCCTATTGCCTTTTAAGGTTTTTAAATGACAATGACATCCTTCACCTTGGTCTGCGCTCTAGCCCACGTATTTATTTTTTATGCTGCGCTGCGTCATGATATATATATTCGTCACTAAATTCATTTAATTCAAGTTTAAAAATATTTAAAATGTATTATTTAAAAAAAATGTTTTAGGTTTTATTACATTAAATATGTACTAGCAGAAAAGCACATTCTGTATTGTCCTCCCTGGAATTGTACAAACGGTGTTCTGACGTATCAACTTATAAATATATATCCGCTTAAAGACAATCTTGAAAATCTGAGATTGTGTTTACATAAATGATTATTGAACAAACGTAAACATTCATCTGTCATCTCGTGTCGCATTTGACAGTGCGATAGATAAGAAAAGAATGTGCGATGTGAGATGACAGATGCTCAAAATACTTGCCAGTTGTAAAAAATTGTACGATTTCGCTAATGTATGTTTTTTCTTATTCATAATAAAGACAATGAACACTTAATTTCAAATTGAATATATATTTACGTAGGTACTGTTATTGAATATATAAAAGAGAAAAAATTGAAGTAATCTTAACCTAGAGATATTAAAAATATAAAATATGTCCGAACATATTCCGTAGCAGGGCCTTAGAAATCTAACGACGCTTGGAGAGATCTTATTCATATTAATTTTATATTTAAGAAAATTCCACTCAATTTAAGTGAATTTAAATTTTCTGTGTAGGTCTATCGCCTCCATAATCTGCACGCAATGGTGCAAACGGGGCTCTCATCAACCTTAAAAGCACGCCTGGTGCCGACCCCCAACAGACAACAGCTGGCCCTAGCGCGTCACTTCTCTCGCGGCAGCCTTCCGGACGAGTTAATTAGCAAACGCTTCACGTTGTGGAACGTTTACTGCTTAAACTGTATCCCGTAACTGTGTTTGAAGCATCAATAAACACCGACCTATTGTAAGTAGTCTTTTATTGTTCGTCCTACTCTGGCCATACACGCACTCACATTCCGCGTCATAATTATTATTATTTTATTTAATTTTGCAATTAGACACAAAACATCTTTCTAGACAGGTACATTAAAACTAATCAGTGGCATAGCTTAACAAAATCCATTTCATGCTTACAAGTAAGCCAAATCATTATTGATAAGCCACTTTTTTATCACTTCTTTATTCAAACGAACGTGTGAGTGGATGGATGAAATGTAATGGGGGGTATTAATTTATCCATTCATTAGCATTTTGACAATACACAAACATCACATTAAACACTACATCCCCCAAATATAGTGACATAGGTTCACCATCTCTGGTCTAGGCTCGTTTTATGAATATAAATAAAAATGTGTCATTTTACTCTTAAGTCAATTTAAAAAAATTGCGTCATATTTTTCCATTTTTAATCATGAAAGTATGGTCATTCTTCAACGCTCTTCCTTATCAGTTGTTTTCTGCAGGCCATCCCATACTCCCGCGCAAAGTGAGCACTTTAATGCATTTACAAAACAGCAACATTTATTAAATAAGCTCGTGAGTCACGAACTGACTGATAATACTATTTTTGCGAGGTAAAATAGTGTGTGTGTAAACAAAGCGTACCTTATCATTTAATGCGAACATTAACCGACATTATTTCAATGTACATTGATATTATGCTACATTTATATTAGGTATATTTATTTCTCCAGACCTCTCTCTTCTAACAGGGAATCTGAAGTCTCGTTGCTAACCCTTTCAAACATTGGCGTTATAGACCTCACAGAGTACTCTGGAGTCGTCACATTTGACTACATATCCTTCTCGACTATTACATCGCTGAGATGTTTGGTTATTGGTGAAGATCTTGGTGGTTAATTATTCTTAACTGGTCCAAATATTCTATTCTATTCTAATTTGGTAAATATGGAATACTTTGATAGCCTTTAAATTACTCATGATTGGCTTAATTGTCAGTTGTAAATGCGGAATTTGGTTTAGATTCTAAGATGCCTGTTAAAGCAAAAAAAACGCATTAAATGGTATCATTTTAGGGAAATCAGTCAATGGTTTTATTTGTATATCAATGTTTAACGACAGAATATCTCATATTTATGGAGATGATTTATTTAAATGTTTTGACAAGGCTATCTGAAGGCACATGAAATTGTGTTTACATCTAAAGATAATTCGAATATAATCATTTGACCTCAGGGTTTGACGTCCGGTAGTCATTTCAGAAATGCTGAAAAAAAAATATATCACAATGTTCGAGAAACATCGCATACATCTTTGTGATCACTGATTAATTGAAACTTCCAATTGACCACAAATAACGCTATACTTAGCACAATCTTACACTAAACAGTCTTAAAATATTGTCCGATTGAATGCCTTTGTGATCGATATCGGCCTCATCCTAGATACCTCGATCGTATTGTATTGATATTAAAAAAAAAAATCTATGGTCATCTGAAGATGTGACCCCAAATTATCATATTATATTAATTAGAAAGATATACATATAAAATCAATTTATCGAAAAAATATTGTTGCTACCGAGATTCGAACCTGGATCTCTTTCAATCCGGGGAAATGCATTAACCGATTAGGATAGGAAGAGATCCAGGTTCGAATCCCGGTAGCAACAGCAATATTTTTTTGATAAATTGATTTTATATATATATCTTTCTAATTAATACGTTTAAATGTATAAAAAATATCACAGACCTATGCTCTGTAAAATTGCAACTTCACAATAAGAATGTGTTCTCCTTAAAAGCAAACTTGATGATAAACACAACAAGAGATTATGAACCGAGGTCCGGCATTCGCACGTACGCGGACAATGGCAACGATAGCCATAATCACCACTTCCTTAATAAAATAATATAATCTTGGAGATGTGACATGGCAATTTTTTTCTAATACGCAATATTGTAATTTAATCTAATAATATTATATACATTTAACTGAACTTTCGGACGGTGAAAATAATGATAAAAACGGAGGTGAAAGTGAGTTAATACGGACTGTTGTCGACTGAATTCAGTGATATTGCGTCAACAATGTGATTCATTGTATGTCGCATAGTGCACGTCAGATTTGAAATTCATCTCTCATAGAAATAAAAACGATCGAGTCAGATTCTACATCTCGTATCTCACAGACAAAGCGAAATCAAATCTTTGTAACATACATACATTATTTGTGTTTTCATAATGATAAAAACTTTTCGTGAGAGTTTCATTGATAAAGACTACATGGCACTTATCGTCGACTATTTCAGTGAGCGTATTCCGGAATTATCTACAATATTTATAAATATCTTGCCACACACATAGAGGAACGATTTCGGTTTACTGTTTCCGTGGTAAGTTTGTAGAACTCCATAATCACATATGTGAAAATTAAACACTTTGGTTTTTGACCCTACACGTTTAATTTATTTGATACGCGTTTCGCCTTGTGAGGTCAATATCAAACTAGTAGAATCAAGACACAAGTCTACTGTGTACAGTTTTCTGTGTACAATCTTCGTGTGTGTCTGACCTTTGATGTGATGTGTGACTGTCGGTGTTGTGATTGAGTGCTGGCTTGCAGCACCGTGCACCGGAAAACTGTATACGGAACATTCTGAACGGCCATGAAAAGCTATGAACATTTTAAAACACAAGTGTTTTATTTTCAAATATGGAAGATTTCGGTGTGGGAAAATTAACGTATTTTCACAGCAAAGAATACTAGAAAATCTAGTCTCCTGTAAAATTTCGTAATATTTTTGTACAATCTCACTTTTATCTTGTGTTTTTCACCTTTACGGGTTCCGGGATCGATACCGGATGCCTCTAAACCCGTTAAGTTATCTTTTTTTTTTAAAAGCACCCAGTATCAATCAAGTGCTCTGCCATAGCTATTCCCTTAATAGACTGTGGTGACAAGTAAATATATATTGCCGAATTTTTTGTGTCAGAATATAATGCTTTGATTTGTATTTTTAATATACACATGATACATTATATTAATAAAGAGCTTAAGATATTTTGAAACGGCTATTTTCACATCTTTGTTCTTCTCGGTAGTGTTATGATAAGTATCTTGTATGTTATGCGGGAGACCAAGGTTCGGTTCTCCTCCGCCAGGGAAATTTTTAATTTTAACTGTATTTATATACATTTTTTTCCGAACCAGAAAAAAAAAAAATCTATGCAGGGATGGTATGATACACGTGTCCCGACACATAGAATGCTTTTTTTCCCTTTCACATAAATGTATGTTGCAATGATATGGACAAAAAAATTAATTAACTTTTGCGCGAGAGAGTGAAATTAATTATTAGATATTTCTTATCTGTATGCATAAATCATATCTTAATAATCCATATTGATTTATTACCTCGGTGCATTTTTTAGCCATGTTGCAAGTAACCATTGTTTTATATGTAATTTATCAACTTCTCATAAATACAATATCTAGAAATGCATCTTCTTTCTTATTTTTTAAATTTTATATATATTAAGATCGTTGTATATCTGTAATGCCAATTGCTAATTATCGCCCTCATACTCAACAGTCAAATTTCAATGATATTTGCAGTAGCGTAACTAAAAACAAATGGGAAGAAGGGCACCCCGTACGTGTATTATACACATAAAAAAATATTAAATACTTGGTTATTTCATCACATCAAATAGTAATAATAAAATTAGTCTTTGTGTCCTATAATATTCATACTTTCGTGAAAAAACAAATAAAAGTGTATTTTTAGACATTTAAATACACTAGCAACTAAAAAAATTGTTGCCTCGGTTTGGCATATACATATTTTCGTAATTCTCGTAAAGAACGATTTTTAAAATTTAATTTTTCCTATTTGTGCTGTGGTGTATTTTAAAAATTAGTCCACAGCGCTGGGAAAAGTATCTATATTAAAGTTATTATAGAACGCGAACTTTTTGGGCTGCTATCTGACGTGGCCCGCCCCACATGCACTGCATTGGCATTGTTACGCCACTGGATATTTGTATAGAAAAAGATTTTGACGGTACATTGATGATGTATCGATAAATACAAATTGAAACGTTCGATATTCATTCTACACTCGCGCTATTGTCCGACGGCGATCCCCAGTGAAACGTAGGTTAAGAGAATTCCATACAAAATGCCGCTGCCGCAAAGTATTGGAGCCACTTGGCGTCGCAAGTTGGTCGTTGGCCGTGAAGTGTGATGCGTGTTGTGCCAGTGCTCGAACGGTACATTACACGCATCTTACATTTGAGTATGAGAATGTAATGTACCGCTCAATTCATATTTGTACTTTATTTTGAGAATAATTTGTGTACTGTTTGAAAATAAACAATATTTTAAATATTAAAAAGTAGGTTTTATCGATTATTAAATTGGTAAAATGCTTTCATTCATTATAGCCGTCCGCAGGTCTAGCAACAACTGTTTTTTTCTAGTCTTCAATAAAATCATTATTCAATTAAAATGTGCTTTCTCAATTACTGACATATTTAAAAAAATTGAATAATAAAAATAGAAAGTTGCCGCCAACTGCATTATCCATTCATTTCACCACAAACGAGTCCAGTTTTAGCCGCGGTTATAAATCTAACAGCGTTATCTAAAATTAACATTTAAAAATACACAACAACCTTATATTATTACCGCAACTAGAATTACAGTAGGTACATCAAATAATATTATTGTAATCTCAAACAGAACGCACAACCTACCACAAAAAATACAGCAGAGTAGAAATGCTTATTTTAGTATTAGAATAAATTAACACGCAACATCTGTGTCAATTTGAAATCTGTATAATTTTAAAAAAAAAACTATAAGAGAATTAACATTATATGACGTTGTTTACCATACGTTACCTTATTTAAAAAAAAATCTAATTTATATTACCATATACAGCAGATATTAAAAGATAATAATATTTTAGTTGATTTAAAGCTGCATATACAGTGTTGATGCGGTGGGTGCGGCGAGGGGGTGGGGTACGCGGGGGGTTGCCACCAGAGAAGCTAACAAAGAGACAAAATCATTAGTGCAAGTTTATGGACCAATGCTGTTATTTGTGTGCTGGGGAAGAAAATGAGAAAAACATTACCTTACCAGTATAAGGAAACTGATTTTGTAGTGATGAGCTCAAAATCACGAACCGTGAGTCAATCACTGATATCTTTGAGTCACACTCACTATCGGCGATTGAATATCTGGGAATATCGTGATTCGTAATTATTTTATTTTATTTATATTTTTATTTATTATCTTTGTTTTATTAACTACTAAATTGAGTTTAAATACCATTTATAAATACCATAATTCATGACATCCTGAAGAAGAAAATTGTATTTTTCGAAACCGGTAGATGTATTTAAACTCAATTTAGTGGTTAATAAAACAGATAATAAATAAAAATATGAATTTTAACCACAAAGTTAATATTGCTAATTTTAAAAGTATTTTATTTATATTTGGTCGTGATCCGTGATTCGGCGCATGCGCAAAAATATTCACAAATGAATGACGTTATAATTCGTTATCAGCGCCATTTAGTAGATTCTGCCAAAACGTTCTACGCATTTGATCCGAAAAATAAACACTTTTTTAAGCATTTTCATTCTCTTTATGGTGACATTAAATTAGATATAAATTAATAATTTATGCTAGAATATGTTAATGAAGTTTTAATAATATAAATAAATATGCTCAAAATTATGTTTCTTTATTTATTTAGTATATTGTGATATCGTGCAGCGCGTTCGCATTAGCAATGAAACTGTGACCAGAGTCACAGTCTTCAATCACTGATATTATTAACTACCAATCGTTCTTATTTCGCCGACACGGGCAATATATTTGCTTGCATAATAATATCCTATGTCGAAGATAAAGTAAGTATACAGTTATTTAATAAATGAAAAATAAACGGGGAGATTTTGAGGCCTCGAGCATTTGACATTGGCGAACTCTTTTATTACATAATTTTTAAAAGCCACCAAATTGTGTCAACCGGCCTGAGCAGCAATGCAAACATTTAATCTCCGCCGGTTCCCAACTCATTAGCGGTGTTATCGGGCTCAAGAGCAAACAGTTTCCTCTATTGCCCCCTGAATAATCCGCTTCATATTTGATTATACCAAAATGGCGGCGGGGAAGTGACGCCAACTCAGTTTGAGATAACTTAATCGGTGGCGGAATTCGATCACCTAGCGCTCCTACTCGACTCGGCAATGTCACCGAGGCTGGTGCGACATTACGCATGTTCATACGGAGAGTACACATGTCTACACACATATTTACATATTAAACCGATTAAAAATATATACATGCATGCGATGTATCGGGGCCTGCGTTAGATAGGGGGCCAAAACGCCCACGCCTTACAATATATTTGGAATATGAATTAAATATATTAATTAGAAAGATATACATATAAAATCAATTTTATCGAAAAATATTGTTGTTGCGCCACCAATAATGGAACGATTAAATGTATTAATATCAAAAAGGTTCGAAAATTGTTGCTAAAAATATTGTCACTGTAGCATAGTTGGATAATGCGCCTTCCCCGGTTAGGAAAGAGATCCAGGTTTGTATCCCGGTGGCGAAATAAAGAAATAGAAATAACCATCAGGGTTTTCCTCTCTTAATGTGTAATCATTTATTACATAAAAGCACTCATAACTCATGAGTGTGATAGTGTTTGAAGAGCTGCCGGTAATCGGCCACCAGACGAGTCTCGTATTGCAGTATCAGTTCACTTTCACTGCGGCGGCCGATACTTGCATGACTGCTGGTATATAGAACTCTTCTGATGCAGTAAACTGAGCTAACCATTTCACCATTTTCAAAGAGCGCTTTGGAAGCATTTTTTTTGACGTATGTCAATGTCACTTTAATGCAAGTAAATCCTATAAAGTACAAAAAAATTATATTTATTTTATTTTATTTGAGTTAACCCAGGAGTTAAGGCATCAGAAATCGCTTACCGGAATTATGCTTCCGGGACATTTTTGTAGCTTTCATAGTTCGCATCAAGTCTCAGACATTCGCTGTCTCGAGCACTTCACGCTTGTAATACATTTGTCAAACGTCAAATATCAATTCCAATGACAGGTGAAGTCAGAAAGAATCTTTGTAATTTAATCCTATTTGTTTCTTTATTTTTTCAGAATAAATTGTTGTAGGTATCTATGGTTCTGGGTGACGCGTCGGGTCTCGGTACGGTACCACCAATCTCGCGGTGATCTCTGAATTTATCTCAATTAAATCTCTGAGACTTATCTCATCGTGTCTGTCTTATTCCGTGGACACGGGCCACAAAAAAATAATTATACAATAAATTACTTCAATAAACGCGTGTGTTTCAAATGTATCCTTAATACACCCCCCACCCCCCAGGTAGTATGAATATAAATATATAAAAGTACACTTTTATGGTGACATTTATAGATGTAGAAAATATCACAATTTGAAGCTAAGTACGAAGTTTTTAAATGTCGTGAGCCAGCTGACACACGCGCGACACGCCGAGCTATTTGCGTGATTTCGCCAACTTTTCTGCTTGGACGTGTATATTGGCAGTTGAAAACTAACGGAACGCGTTCCGGTCGAGGAAAAAAGTACCGGAACGACGTTCCGGTGCGTTCCGGCCCCACTAAACCACCGGATATACAGCGGTGTCATTTTGTTGCATTTTTAAAACACAACAGCTAAACAGTCTGTTCTAAAGATTAAATGATTATATATAATAGTATTTTTGATGTTTGAAGCGTTAACTTTGTGGATAGATATTATCGTTATCAGCCATTTCCTCACCCACTTCTGATGAAGGCCTTTTTAAGTGTTTAATTTCCTACCGATTTCGATACCACTATATCTTCGCCAGGACGGATATACACTAACTGTTAGCTAATAAGATAACAGTTAAATCAGTTGACAAAAAAGTGGTTTATACACTTTATACAACGTAGGGCAGACCGGGGACAATTGAAACAAGGTAACAGTTGAAACAACAGCTTTAATAATTAGAATCCTACGTCCATTCCTTCACGTCCTCTTTCACTCGCCAGTCCTCTGTTGGGCACCATTGAGAGTGGGTAATAATATATGGCAAAAATATATTTGTAGTTGCCTTACTAAAAAATTTCGTTAGCGAAATCAATTACGTACATATTGGGCTTTGGCCACATTTATTAAGACCGTTTGTAGGTTATTGTAAGAGATTACGATATTACTCGTATTAATGTGTTTTTACTGAAATGTGGCAAGGGGACAATTGAAACAAACGGCGCGGGGACGGTTGAAACACGTTTTGCTTCGTTTTACTCTAAAACAATGAGAACCTAGATCTAGAAATGGTCACCATAAGACCGATACAAGAAGTAGATTGTTACTGTTTAGTTTGATTAACCATACAGCGCGAGTCGACCTGGAGAAGGTTGGGTGCTGATCCCACGCAGAGACTACATTCAGCAAGAATACCACGATTATTTGTCAGAGTAATATTTTTGTAATAAATAAACCGATCATTTGATTAACCCGAATATTGTTTCAATTGTCCCCGGTACATGTTTCAACTGTTCCCGTATCGGCGACAGTCGAACCACCTTGGCGTCCATTAGTATTTATCCCATAACTCTTAATCGAGCAATCGTTAGCCAAAGAAAAAAATATCAACAGAAGCTCAAATAGTTACGCAATCAATAAATAGTTACACACATAAAACAAAAAACAAAATAGCAATGGAGAACTAAAATCAAGACTCGAAAATGTTTCAATTGTTCCCGGTCTGCCCTGCCCTAGGTTATTTTAAAATGTAACATTTGCATTTAAAATTATTCTCGAGAACGTATAATGACACCGACGTATTGATAATATTAATCGTGACATAAAAATGCTAAGCATTATTTTCATTTTCTTCGTTGGCAAAAAATAGCGTCTGGGTACGTTTGACACGATCGTGGTAATTGCTACATCGGCAGAATGCAGCCAAGTGTGCATTAGTGCAGAATAAGAATGCAGCAAGTCTTGCGGTTGCATAATACCACCTCATGATAATATAACATGTCACAAGCTTAGGATGCACTTTGTATAAGGAGCATTCATAATATTAAATATTCACTGTGTTTTTAGCGACGTTTTGTTTTTTGAATTTGTTGTTTAATTGACATTTGTCATAATATAATTATTTAACAGGTTTACGAAATTAAAATGCGCATCGAAAACCATACACATATACACCACATTAGTCAGATCGATACATCCTTGAGAAGAATTGTATACTTTGCACTGTGTCACTCGCTACTCAACTACGCGATTGTTAGTTGGGGTGGTGCAGCTAGTTGTATTCTAGAGTCTGTAAGTAAAGCTCAAAAAATGATTTTGAGAGTTATTCATAAGAAACCATTTCGCTATCCTTCAAATGAACTCTTCAAAGAATGTCGTGTCTTAGACATCCGTCAAATGTGTATTCTTGGTTTACTAAAACACTTTTACCGACATAAACAATATTACGAAGGACACAGGCTAACTGTCACTTATCTTGTGCCAAAACTAAACAAAACTTTTGCACAAATGTCCTGATGTAGCTTGAGTTAAGCGAAACCGGAGATTCAATTTGTTTCTAGCACCAAAAATATACAACGGTCTAAATGCAAAAGTGAAAGATCTAATGCATATTTTTCACGAAAAGTGCAGTTCTGGCTCCACGAAATGGGGGGAAATTACACCCAAGAACTTTTAAAGATACAAACCTGAGAATAAAACTGCTACAACAGTATATTGAATTACCTAATTGCATCTCTTGTTTAACTGTTTATATAAATATTTTTTGTACATTGATCATTGCACTTTGCTTACTGCTATACCGGAGGAAGACTGTCTGCTATAATACAGTAAATTACTAGTGTAGTAGGCAGGGTACCCAAATATATGTCTTACTTTTTTACTGATATGTTGTATTTACTTTGCCAAATTTTATATACATACCCTCGGTACATTTGTCTGATATTTGAAATATTACGCAACACTCATAGTAATTAACTAGGTGAAAATGTATACTTAATGAATATTAATTTGGAAAAGTAATACGTCAGATCGTTAGACATTATTTATCAATGTAAGTACATAATACATGTAAAAAGTGAACCTAATAAATGTATTATTATGCTGTACCACTTGGAGAATGGGCGGAAAAGTCATTATGCGATCTGATCATCTCGCAAACTCCTCCTAAATGCTAAAAAATGTTTTCAAATAATAAACATTCTCAAGAAAATTGAACAATATTCATTTTACTTACACAACAGACACTTAGAGTACGCATCTCAAATCTGGAACCCATTGAAGATTACATATATTGCGAGATTAGAACGAATACAGAATAGGTTTATTCGGCATCTTAATGTTAGATCTAATCTATCATTCAACTTCTATTTAGATGCAGCAAACTTCCACAATATGAAAACCCTAGAACATCGAAGAACACGTGCTGACCAAATACTTCTCTTCAAACTACTGTAAGGCCATATTGACTGTATATGTATATGTATTGGCCATATTTTTTAACATTAGCCATACTACGCTAAAAGGGTTCTTCTTATGAACCACTACAATTTCAATTTTGGTCAATCATTCTACCTATTAGCACATCTTGCTCTCCCTTTATCGCAACAATAGTTGCAACCTCCCCACCCTTTCTTTCGCTTTTTTTCTTTTTATTTATTTTCTGCATTTAAATAATGAATATTTTTGTGGATTTTCATAAAAATATAATAAAGATTATATATAAATATATTAATCATAAAGAATAATTTTTAATTTCTGGCGGCTGTGGAAGAAGACGAAAGTTGCACCACTAGGACAGGACACTGGCTGAGAACTTCAACATCGATCAGTTCACGATTACGGTGACTACACCCCCGAATGATATGTTTTGAGTTTGTTTTCGTTTTTGGTTATGTTACAATATAATTTATCTGTAACTCATTAAAAATAACCTAAAAGTGATTTCAACGTGAAACAAGTTTATATAAAATCGACAACAGAGATTACTCATTTACGTACCATAACTAAATTTCGATAGAAAAATTACCTATTGTCTACAATAGGTAAGGGTATCAGGGTGTATATGTGTGTATTAAAGAATGAGTAAAAAAAGCCTGTCAATAATGACAGAAAAAAATAATTAAATTTACACTTAATAATTGGTGAGTACTTACCTACATTCTGATATCGAATTAAATTATTATAAAATACTCACATTGGAGGTAGGTACCTACATACCAACATATGTCGGATACGTTAAGCTCATTTGATTAATTTATTTTAAATAATGGAACATCCAAAGAGCAATATTTTTTTGCATTCATTAGAGTGACACATTGCGAGACGATTGCGAAATTATTCTATTCAAAATATGCGTGCAGGTCATTATTGAAAGTGCAACGTACAGACACACGCGGAGTAGGTATCTACCTAGGCTGCATACGCAAAGCTCATTTGATTAATTCATTTAAAACATGATATGCCCAGAGGTCCAGAGAGCGATCTTTTTTCATAATCAGATAAAAGTGTCAGACGTTTTCTAAATGGTTTTAGAATTATGCCCCCCTTTAAATTAGGTGCGACTTGAAACGGGTCCTTATTAGTTAAGCCACTGCCTTGGGCAAAATCTTGCTCATTTCGTTAGTTATTTAGTTGACTGTGAATAAGATAAAGTTATGGCCCGCGACAACGCATTCGTGGATCATTAGATTTTCATCTCGAGACAATTTCTGAAACAGGGATTATGCTCTTACAAGATTCTTTGAAGCTCTCAGCTTTTGTAGTCTACCATGTATACACCGAGTGTCAGAGATCAGAGCACCGCCATTTGCCTCGTGCCTCACGTCAAGTTTGTAGGTAGTACGTCAAATGCCAGTCCATTGACTGTAAATTGGTTCATTGTTCCGTTGTGTGAATTTGAATCTGCAGTAGTTGAAATAGAATAAATGGTTGTTTACTTTTCAAAGTAAATAAGTAGTTGTAGGTATCTATTGTACAAATTTAGCAGAAATGCGTGGTGAACAACAACGGAAAAAGAAAAGTGGAAGACACTTGGGAAGGCCTTCATTCAGCAGTGGTTAGAAAACGGCTAATAATGATGATGATGATTTATGGAACCAGGTGGTGTTCAACCGGTTATCTCTAAGCTTGTCTCAAGATCAAAATTTCAACACGTGGTTACGGTACTATGATTTATCTCAAATAAATCTCTGAGACTACTCATCGTGTCTCATTTAGTAGACGCGGGCCAGTGGAGTTACTGATCAATTCGCGAGGACGCGCACGACCACCTCGTTTGAGATCTTTGTCTGATGGATTTGTCACAGGACATTTATTTTCTTTAATTATCACATGAATGTACAGGTGTTGCGATACTAACGCTAATTAAAACGTACGTTGAATGTGTGAGTACGTGGTGTGTCACGCTCACGGCGGCCGAGACAAATTTATGGGCCGGAGTCTCCGTGATGTTTCTTTTAAAAAATAGTAATAAAATATGTAGATAAATGTTCATTTTAATGAAAAATAAATTCAAAATTTCTTTCAAAAAATCTAATTTCTGTAGGCGTATCTTTCCCGTTTTAAAAAACGATAATATTAGTAAGTGTTCCGTCTTCGTAAAACACACTTTCAGTGTGTTATTTCGATTCAGCCGCAACCGTTGTTATTGACACAATTCCGCATCCAAAAGATTTCCCCATGTTCGTCTTGTCGGTGTGAATTGCGACCTTGACGTCGGCAGACGTCAACTTGACTGATATTTGTTCGATTTCGACATCGCGATAGCATTCTCGGTGTGGATATTTCAGCTCCAGTGCACCAGCACTGTGTTTTGGTGATATAGTGTTTTGATCACATATTGTTTGATGTTTGTGTGCCGTGGGTAAACTTGTGACATCGCCGTATTCAATTGGGATCGGAGATCGGCTCATCCGCGTGCCATTTGTGTGATCTCGGCGGCGACAGCAGGGATTACGGAGCCGTCATATACAAGGTAAGGCGAGCAGTCATTCCTTATCTCGGTTCCCGAGATCACTGGTAATTCGACTAGAACCCCTATCTCTTCACCGACCTCATCCTGTACCAAGGTTTCCCTACTTCCCTCCCACACCTTGCGGTGATTCCGATTTACAACCGGAATTGTTGAATTTCCTTTCCGCAGGATGTGCGACCCGGAGATCGCGCAATTTGTTCATTAAGATCCTATCGATCTGGATTTACAGTTTGGTATTAAGAGATCGACACATGAAAAAGAGTTCACAGCTCATCACGTGTATGTTTCACCGTCTTATCATCAGTGGCGTTACCACGTCGATAGGGACCCATATTATACATTTGGAATCCATACTAATATTATGGACTTATAATTTATTAAATCAGTTACAAAAATGGACTTATAATTTATAAAATCAGTTACACCCAAAACACTTAATGTGTGAATATTCTCGGAACGAGAGTGTAATTTTGTTTTTACTATTTAAAATATACGACGCGTTTGTTGGCCCTGTGGTTAGGTTAGGTCACCTAGTGATCCAGTGGTCGGGGGTTCAAGCTTCGTTCCAGGAAACCAGCAAGTCAGTCCTATTTCCAGAGCACACGCGTTAAGTTTAGTTTGAAAATAGTCAGAATATTAAAGTGACACGCATTACGTGTACGCATATCTAATTGTTAAAAAAAATAAAAAATAAAAATATATATGTAGGTATATATATAGAACCGCATAGTACTCAGTGGCGTGTAGTAGATACAGATTTAGGTTATGATGTTACCAATGATATTATACTATCATATGTAATACAATATATGTACTTTCATTTAACCAACGTCTTTAGACAAAATAAATCCGTCGTTTATACGTTTATAATTTTATTAGTACTATCAATAGTGTTTTTAAATTTTAAGCTTTAACGTAAAATAATATCTTCTTACCCATATAAAATATGTATGGACGTTTTTAAGAACACTTTCTATGACTGAACATGATTAATTTATTGTTTGAAAATTCTTCACGTAATAACTAAAGGAAATAATTATTTTTATTAAAGGTTAACGTAGAAAATAGTTCTGTCAATTGCTTTTTGTTTTTCTCAAATCAAAAACCAATCTATGCACCAAATTTGAAGATTAGTCATGAAATCAACACGTTAAAAACAGTAAGATAGACACTTCAATGATTTGCACGCAATTGTAAGCCTTTCTAATATTATTCTGTTAAAAAATAGCATAGGTAACGACTCCATGCAAAACGGATCAACCGAAAGGAATTTTCAATCGAAAGGACAGAATACAGTAATGTGAATAGCTCGATGCGGCGAATACAAAAGAGCACCACGAGTACAGCGGTGAGTTGTCGTGGTAGTTTTAGAATGAAGCAATTAAAGTCTCTACTGGTAGACAGATGGCGCGAATTGTAAAATAATGTTTTTTGTTTATGTTAATCCAATTATTTAATTTATATTTGTTTCCCAGAATTTTTAGTAATGCACAGCTGTTTTGCTTGTATACACTTCACGCCCCTGGTAGAACTGAGTATTCTTACATGCAATTCATATAAATGGGGCCTTTCCATTTTTCACCACTGAATCACGAATCACAATAATATCAATTAGCGATCGTGACTTACAGGTATCAGTGATTGATTCGCAGTTCATGTTAATTAGCATTATACAACAGACCGTGTCGGCCCCCTCATATATCCCGAGTTCTCATTAAGTTTTCTGATTTTCATTTGGTCACTAATGGGTTTGAATTGATGTTGAAATAATTTCTATGTTAGAGACTTAATTTCAGTTTTTTTTTCATTATTATGTGCTCTTTCAAATAATAATCTCTCACTCGGATTTATTATGTATTTACTTATTTAAAAATATTATTATAGTATATTATTTTATAATTAAGTACTTTCACACAATAAGGTGCACAGTTTGTGTCCTCGCTATCTAAAATTGTTCAACTTTTACGTTACAAATTATACGCGCACTCGAAATATCATACATTTACATACTGTAAGTATACATATTAAATCACGCCTTTTATATTTTAATGTTTACTGACATCTAGTGAATTATTAATAAACTTATACGCGTAAACAGAAACCTAAAGAGCCTCTGTGTCAACTATTATTATCAAGCTTAAACAACCGATATGTCATAAAGTTTACGTATTTGTCTAAATACAACATTGATTATTAGCAATTAAATATTTTTTCTGTATTGTGCACCATGGGCTAACAAGCTAATTATGTCGAGTAGTTATTGTGAAATAACGGTCGTACTACCTTACTATCACAATATAAAATAATAATAATGTATATTTTCAAATTGTAAATTCAGTAAACTTGCGTAATATATTATATCTACATTCTTCTGCTGAGAACACAAAAGTTTTAAATTCCGCGCATTTTGTAATATACCATAAATAACCTGAACTCATTTAATACTCTACGGAATACAATGTAAACAGTACCTTATCTATGGTATAAACACTGATTCTGTTTCTGGTCTGGTAAATGTCAAATGTGAAATTGACATTTCATTGGTGACTGCTTGTTTTAATAGTGTTTTGTAAAATAATCTCGATAAATAGAAAACTGGTTTGTGCAAAACATATTTGTTTCGGCAGTGACCGTTTATCCATGCTTTCGAGACACGGATAAAATTGAAAAATAATCTTCAAACATATGGAGGTGATAATTCTAGATTATATTAATCTTTAAAATCGCTTAGTGCTAACGTTCCTATATAAAAGTGTAATTTCATACAGAGTGAGTTGATGCCGTTTGATAAAATTTGCCCTCAATAAAACGTGATATACAAATTGAAAGTGTTAAAAGGATATTTGTGTAAGCATATTGAAAGACATTTTTCTAAAGTCTTACCATGATATCTGAAAACAGTCATATAAACAATCATCCATTAAATCTAATATTCCTTACACATATATGTTTCTTATCTATGTCATACACACATCATAACATTTCATTCCACTTTAGACTTAAGCAGTGATCATGGCCAAATTTATTGATATTACAGTAGACTCGATTATTCAAGGTGGCAGGGGAAAAAAAAAGAAGTAAAATATTAAAACAAAAACTAAAAATCATCCTACATAGAGGCGATCCCCCCCCCCCCTTATTTCAAACAAATTAATATTTATCGTGCGAAAAATTGTATATTGATTTAAAATATTTTGCGGGCACGGCAGCAGGCTAAACCGCAAAAGCACCAAAAAGGTTTACTTCTTGGGTACCCGAATGATTCCGGGAAGTAAAAGCAATAAGGGTTGGATTTTTTACATTACATATTAATCAAAATTTATATTGCACCCCAGGAAAAATCCTGTATCCGTTGGTGTTGAAGATATGAAATACAAGTATAATATAAACAATTAAAAATGACAATAATAAGTAAGAAATTAATCTCTCTCAAATAATAAAAATTCTGGTCGATAACATTTTCGCAATAGTTTTATTTTCTGTTACATATTATTAATATCTCCAGTTTATTTTTTTTATAAATTATGTTCAAACGAAAAATTATTTTTACTTTTTAAATAATAATATAAATGCTATTTAAAAATTTTTGAATTATGCCAAAGTTAATCCGCAGCTCGGTTTATATGTGCCCGGATAATCAACTTTTAAAAGTTAAGCTCATATTCATGTTGCTCACTGGCTACTCTGTCTTGGAGTTTCAAAGGGTTTATAAACTGTTTTTTATTTACCCGTTGTTTTGAACACTAATCATTTTAGTAAAATAGATATGGCCTTTGTTGTAAAAAAATATGTCAAAGTAATAATTTATAACTTATATAATTAGAAAAATATGAATTAAATATATTAATTAGAAAGATATACATATAAAATCAATTTTATTGAAAAATATTGTTGTTGTGCCACCGGGATTCGAACCTGAATCTCTTTTTTTCTAACTGGGGAAGGTGCATTATCCAACTATGCTACAGCGACAATATTTTTAGTGACAAATTTTCAAACCTATATGTTACCTTTTTGATATTAATACATTTAATCGTTCCATATTTAAAATATCATAGACATATGTTCTGAATAATTACAACTTCACAATAAGAATGTGTTCTCCTAATAGATAATTAGGGACCTTTAAATTAATAATAAAAAATATTTTATTAATTTACAAATACGTCTCTTCCTGAGACCATTTATTTTTGATATCATAGCGATGTCTAGAAAAATATTTGATTTGAATTAGGTTTGTTTGATTCACCCAATAAATGATCCATGATTTGTGCCAAAAAGAACCAATTTAAAGCAGTTTTTATGTTATCTTATTGTTTAGGCTACATTTTTTAAAGTTTTTAATATTCTGATCATTATATTACGTTGCTACTTGCTTGGGTTTATCTTAGTTGTCCAAAATATGGATGATAATTATTAAAGTATGTAAGCACATACGAGTATGATGAATTCAGATCATCATTTCCTGAATATATTTGCAGGTTATAAAATATGTACAGTGGAAAACGTTTAACATGAAAAATCAGATGATATGAAAAAATATTCCTGTCCCTAAAAATGCTATGTGATTTCATACATTTATTTGCTTTTAACATGAAACATAAAGCACTTTAAAAACTGTTTAGGCTGATATCTGATGTATAAGAATTCCTTTACGTCATATCATATAGCACATCACCCTTATTATTTTAAACATTACCTGGATTATCTATCGGCCCTTATCACTGAATTGCTTACTATTTATGATTTTATGATTGAACTTTCTATCGGGCTTTTTTTAAATATGAAATTTGTTTATTATTTTGGTCCCCATAGTTTTATTTTAAATGATTTCCACTGTGCATAATATATTTTGTCCAAACAAGTCCAAACACAAACATAAATGGTTAATCCTAAAGTTGTATGAAGGAATATTTTTTTCTCAAAAAATATGTAAATGATTTACCTATCGTTATTTTATGACTTTGCTATTGTTATTTAGCTATGTGTGTATTGGTATCCGTCTTTTCGGAACAATTGCACAAGTCGTTTGATGCTTTGTTTCGGCTTGTTCCAGTTATCAGAATTGCCCTGACCTCATAAGTAAAGATTACATAAAGATGTTTCCAATATTCCATTCTCAAATGGTCATACTATCGATTACCTTTTCAGTATTTAATATTTCTAAGTATATAATATTTTTGTAATTTTTTAACACTATTAAAAAATATATCATGTTTTTTTTACTTTTGGGTCATTCCATATGAAATGGTCCAACAATGGTTGCTTGACCATTTTTAAATATTCTTATATCTTTTGTGCAATCACCCTCCCTAACTTATTGATAGTTCAAAATGACCATTATTTTAATTTGATTGTTTTTGGTTTTTGCCTGGCAGCCATTTTTGCAATGTAAAGGGTTTGCAGAAACTGAAATATCTCAGCTCCTATTTGTCCTATCGACATGGGATTAAAAGCAATTTGTTCAGAAAGAAACGGGCCACAAGATTGCTTTTACATATTTTCACCTACATTCATTTCCACAGTGTGAAATTTCACCCTTAATTCTTAGCTTTTGTTATAAAAAAGTCCCATCTTCACGGGGATGTTTTTGTAGAAAGGGTTAGAGTTTACGGTCAAAAGATTTTTCACAAAGAGGTGGAAACTAGTTGTGTTCACACATCAAATTTGAACCCTGAGACTTATAACCCTTTTGTTCTAAAAATGGTTGAGAAAATATTTTAGTTGCTACCAGGATTAATTAGTTGATTTATCAGAATTGGTTAACACATTTCTTCAGATAAGTAAAGATCCATTCCGCCAGCAACTAAAATATTTTTTCGAGCAATAGATTTTTTCGGTATATCTTTTAACTGATTCATTTAATTTGTATTAGATATTAGTTATATTTCATGTCGTCCGCGTGCGAGGTGTGTGGGATAAGACAAAAAGAGAGATGTTGGAAAGGAGATATGATTAGATTGATTGTGTGTGTGTGAATATTGAAGTTAAGCAACATGTGTAGTTTCAAAGCTTACAAATTGCTTGTTAGTTTTGATGTTTAAAATTATGTTAGCAATCTTAAAATAGAACAAAATAATGCTGGTTTTCTATTTCTATATGTTTGTTATTTATAAATGACTTTTAAATGAAAATTTCTTCTGTTATCATATAATATATATTGTATATGTACGCCAAATGAACCAAAGAATGAACAATGCGTATTTTATTAACAGCAATGAACACTATCTTATCTTTTTTTACCTGTATGTGTAATAAGAGAACTGTGTGTAATATGAAGATGCACCTTATCTTTGTTTATGTGATTCACAAGACATTGCTATTTAATCTTACTTCAGTACAATTAAGAATATTTTTCAACCATCATAATTTCTCACTGTAATTACTAACCTATATCTCTCCACGAGTATATTGCAGTACACATTTATATTAATTTCAGTGATTTTTATGTGTTGAATTATGCTGCTTCAAGTATTATGTTATGTCTGCATAAAATAGTTTCAACAAGTGTTTTATGTTTCCGCCAGGTTATTCGTTAGTGTAAAGGCTAGGGAAAGCAATGGGTGGAGTCTGGCACGTTCTGACGAGGCGCAAGGTGCTGGATGAACCTGCGGACGTACTGAAGCACAATCGCCTGTCCCGTCAGTTGGGAACGGGAGACCTGATTGCTCTCGGAGTCGGCAGCACCTTGGGGCTCGGAGTGTACGTGCTGGCCGGACATGTCGCTAAAGATTTCGCTGGTCCCTCGGTCATCCTGTCGTTCTTCATCGCTGCTTTGGCTTCGCTTTTTGCAGGTAATTATGTTATAATAACTCTAAGTGATGTTCAATCAATTTCAATATTTTTGTTGCAATAGCCTGAAAAAGTTGTATTTTTCTATCATCGTTCACGGGGGGTGGCTACCAGTAATGTGCAGTCAGTATTTGGAAGTTAGCTGTACTTAACTTAACTGTGAAATAAATCAAAATAATATATTTTAAGAACACACTATTATTGTGCAGTTTTTCAGAATATAGTTCTGTGGTGTTTTTAATACAAATTAAATGTATCTACTAGAAAGATATACAGAAAAATCTATTTATTCCAGTAGCAACTAAAATATATTTTTGATAAATAGATTTTTTCTGATAAATCTTTCTAGTTAATTAATTTAATTTGTATTCAAAATAATATATGTATCTCGTAATATTCCTATCGCAATTAATTTATTATTATTATTATTCACATTTTAATATTTTGTTATTTTCTGTCACGTTAATATTTAATTTAGCTTTATTTCTCAAAACACAGGAACAGCCTATTCCAAAGTATTAGCTACGTGCTACTGCTCCTTTTAATAAGGAAGAATTACAATAATCGTCTATGTATTGAGTAAATTGGTTTCAAATGGAAGAAATACGCAGTGCATTGCAAATTTACGACTCACAATTCCAAAAAGCATTAAACAAGTATAGAATAAAATACTGTATTGTGATGTTATTTTAAAAGATTTCATTTAATGTATATTAAGTGATAATATGAATCTGCAGACAAGCATTTAGAAAGACCTTAGCGGGTCTAGCTTCTAAAATGATGTAAAAAATATATATTAAAGATTTATCACAGTCAAGATTAATAAAATTTAAATGAATTTCTGCTAATTATTTAAGTCATTGTCCAGTATAAATTGCAAGTGCATGTTTATTTAATTATTGGTTTGGAATTTCAAATGTCTTAATGATAATTATTTTATCTGTTATTCAAAACTATCTATGGCGAATCTAAGAAATGCTCCACTCTGATATATCAATCATCTTACATGACACATGTTGGTCTCACTAATTTTGTCTTATCAATTTAAATTCTAGGTAATTTCACTTTTTTTTATTATCATGAAAAATTCAGGGAAATCATTCTAGAACAATGTTTGTATAGAAGTATAATGGTTTGCATATTGCTTTTGAAAGCATTGCATTCTTGAATCAGTTTTTAAAAATCCTGATTAAAGTCAAAATAATTGATGCGTAAAAATTATTACCACATTTGTGGAAATTAAATTCTTTAAGCGGATGGTTAAAAATATGTGTTAATATAAATGTTTAAAATTTATTGGAACTGATATATTTATTCAAATACAAATTTGGGTTAATTTGCAATACGTCTGTTCAAGCAAATACATGTACATATTCAGACCACCACATGTAAGTATATGTGTTAAGTTGATATGTTTGTGGCAGATTAAAATTATTCCACTAAACGGTTCTAGTTAAAACATTAACATGTGAACTACAAATTATTTGTGTGTGGACCTATATATGTACATACGTAATACATATTGTATAGTATATATCATTTGTATATATCAAATAAATATGGAATTTATGTTTATTTTGCAGAAATTATGGTTAATCACAGCTTTTTTTTTAATTGAATGGAGTGCATGTCCCTGGTAATTAGGGGATGCTTGAGCCCAGATAACTGAAAAACACAATTAATCCAAATTAAATTTTTATTTAGTTAAATATACTAAAATACTTATGAAAACATTACACAAACATTCTGGTAGTAATTAGCTAACAAAGTAAATACAGTGATACAGTTTACATTCTTCCGTCCCAAAAAAGTCTCATACAGATTACGCCTTTTTTTAGGCTTGATACGTTTTCCTCCTAATAAAGTTTCCCGCCTAAGTAGTTAAAATATTTCTGATAAAACAAAATTTATCCTTATAAAAAAACCTTTGTAATACGTTTTCCGACACAAGAAATTTTGTTTGACATTTTTCAAAAATGATAGTGGTATTCTTTCAATGGGTGCAATAAAATGAGGGTTTTGGGTTTTTTCCCCATCATAAAAGATCTATTCACTCACAAAAACAAAAGGGACATATTTGAATAGGCCAATAAAATTTACTGCCTTGCTTCCAGGAAACAAGGATTGCCACAGTGGCCGCTGCCATAAAATATTTTTTATAAGAGCCCCATTGGTAATACTAATCTTGTTTTATTTTCATTAATTAATGCAAATATTCCTGGTCAAAAAGCCCAGTTCTTAAAATAGCTTAGATTAACAGTTGTTTTATGGCAAGCTGATCCTTTCAGAGAACAAAATAATGCATTGATTTCTGTGCATTACTCTTAATTGTACACTGTTCTGCATTAAATGAACCTTCAATACATTTCGGGAATTTAAAATATCGTATTGTTTCATCAACATTTTTTAATTGTACGAATAGATTTTGTATAATATTAGATATGTATAAATAATACATACTAATCAACAATTTTTATGCAAATTACTTTATTTCTTATTGTTTTTAGTTAGTTTTAGTTCATGAAATTGTTAAATTTTTTTTTAATTATGATGTTCGAAATCCGATAATGTTCCCTTTTCGGTGATACCATAACCCGTTTCATTAGGAGCGTCAATATCATTTCTGGTGTATATTGAGAATACGTAACTTCTTGGGGATGTTTACAAAGAAACATGTTTTCCGGTAGAAGCAAATTCGCAATAGCGAATACGGTTGCTTTTCGAATGGTACAATGGCAATTAGAATCTATAAGTTTTGAATTCAGGGCACACAACTCTACCGAAAAATGCATTTTGCAAAAATTAGTAGAGTTACTGTTTTTTCAAGTTTAGCCGTGTTTCTCAAAAACAAAGCAGAACGTTTAAATATGTACTGAATACTGAATTAACTCTGAAAAAAATTATCCGGCCGATTTTTTTCTTTGCTTGAACTTTTTATGCTTATTGCATTGGCACAAAATAAATAAATAAAACAAAAAATGATATCATAATCATATTTGTAATTAAAAATTAAAATCGTATAAGGACAAAAATGTTAATGTATTGTCCAATTAACAATAATAATACATTTATTAGATTCACTTTTTACATGTATTATGTACTTAGATTGATAAATAATGTCTACGGTCTGACGTATTACTCTTCCAAATTAATATTCATTAAGTATACATTTTCACATAGTTAATTACTATGAGTGTTGCGTAATATTTCAAATATCAGACAAATGTACCGAGGGTATGCATATAAAATTTGGCAAAGTAAATACAACATATCAGTAAGAAAGTAAGACGTAAATGCATTGTTCAATGTATAAGATATAATATATATGTAAAGAGTAAAGCAAGATGCAATTTAATAACATATAATTACAACGTAAAATGTAAAGCTCAAAATAAGTCCAATGTTCAGTGTATAAAAAATAAATAAATTATATATATATATAAAGAGTAGAACAAGATACAATTAGATAGCATATAAAAAGATATATAAAGAGTAAAACAAGATGCAATTAGGTAATTCAATATACTGTTGTAGCAGTTCTTGGGCGTAATTTCTCCCCATTTCGTGGAGCCAGAATTGCACTTTTCGTGAAAAATATGCAAAACTATGGTTGCAATTTTTCACTTTTGCATTTAGACCGTTGTATATGTTTGGTACTAGATTATCTGACTAAGTTTAAATTATACCAAATAATATTTCCATTAATCACCCACACAACAAAGGCTTTTGCTTCATCGTGTTTCTGTATCATTCTAATGTCACTTGAAGAGTTCAGCCGACTGATATCTTACTCCTAGTTTCACTATTATCGCTGAGGACAAATGCTATTCTTCATTTTATAACAAATGTTTACTGAAGTTTAAATTTCCATTTTGCATAAGCTAAAAGCACATTCAAAATTATATAATATTAAAATCTGTTATTATTTCCCCAACAACCGAATGTAGGTATAATGCTTTGGTTAAAATAATTGAATTATACCTATAAAATGTGCTTTATTTCAAATAACCAAATCATAGCCCATAATTTTTATCAACATTTCATATTAATTTATATATCAAAATGTTTTCAAAAACAAAGAAACAACTTATATACATGAGTTATGTCAAATAAACTTTAATTATAATGCGTAATAATATTATTATTGCTACCTATTGTATTTTAAATCAAAATATAAATGCATTAGGTAAAGCGAAAAGAAGTGTTGTTTTTTATTATAGTGAGAATTTTTTTTTTAAAAAAAATGTACAATATTTATTTCAAAATATAATTTCCATTGTTATTTATGATATTTTGCCACCATTTGCCTCGATCTCTGGCCTCGACATTACAGAGCTACAAAATAATAACAATGCTGACATAACACTCGATCGCAGCTGATAGTAAACTGACTTCAAAACAACACGACAACAACGCCATTTCTTTTTTGCTTTACCTAATATGTTTCTCTGAACCGTACTTTCTTTATTTAAAAATAATAATTTTTCTTGCAAACATGGTTTTATGTTTAAAATTTGATTACACATTTTCTTCATTGCTTTAACTTGAATTTGTCTTTATACAGGTTTATGCTATGCAGAATTCGGTGCTCGAGTACCTCGCGCTGGTTCAGCCTACATCTACAGTTATGTCTGTGTTGGTGAATTCATCGCCTTCATCATCGGGTGGAATCTCATTCTGGAATATGTGATAGGTCAGTTTTGCGTGATCTATTCTATTACGGTGCATACTTGAAAATGTCATATCCAAATTATAATAGTCGACGGTCATCTCAGTAGCGTAAGTATTTGAATTGAGTGTTATCTGATTTTATGTTGTGGTGTTTGATTTGATTATCTATTATGGTGAATACTCGAGCAAGTTATATCGTCTTCTGTATTATAATAGACGACAATCTTATTACGTATTAATCTTTACATAATGTTGGATTAGGACAGCCGTTCAGAATCTTCTGTGTACAGTTTTCTGGGCTAGTCTGCTGTGTATATCTGACCTTTCTGGCCGACTTTTCGGATCCCATTGCAGGGTCCATAATCAAGGCTGATGTGATGTGTGACTGTTAGTGTTGTGATTTATTTATTTATTTGTAACTATATAATACAATGTAAAAATTTGTTTGGACTGTGTCCGTCTCACTAGAGAAATTCTGTGTCAAAACGGGCACATTAAATAGTGGCTTGCAATACCGTGGCGAAAGCAGGTGTTGTGTGAAATGATTAATGTTGTGTTATGTTAAGTTTCATCTACTGTTGGATCACTGTCAGTGCGGACTCTTTGACTCCTGAAATATAAGGTCGGTCATCGTACGTCTCACTGATAATTTTAACAATTTCAGATGGCTAAGGAGATAATCACAATTGATATCCTTAGAACGTATATTTAATTTAAAATTAATAAAACTTTCTCTGGATTCTTTCAATCGCCGCCGAGTGAACAATGAAGTGTGGCGACCGTATGACTGAATTATAATCATTTTATAATGTTTTGCAACTGACACTAAACTATCTATTTTTAAAAGTGTGTATCATATGTGTAATAACTTGGTTTTGTGTGTTCAAGTAGAGTTGATAATTTAAAACTCTCAAATGCCATAAATAGGGTAAACACAAACTCGCACACCAACATGTGACTATGTGAGTCCCCCACTCTTCCTCCTCTCTCTCCTTTCGTATATCATTATAAATCACACTAACATTATTGGTTGGAATTGTACGTAATGCTCACATTAAAACAGACATTTAATGTTTAGCAATGGATTCTTATGCAAGACTAGAAATGTTGAATATAATTTTTGGAACTCAGGGCTTATTTTTCATGTAATTTCATACATTATTTTTTGTTTCGGTTACATTTGATTTTGTTTGATTAACTTTCAGGATCGGCGAGTGTCTCTCGAGGAATCAGCCTGTATCTAGACACCCTGCTGAATGACACAATCAAGAACACCTTCAAGGAAATAGCGCCCATCAATGTGTCATTTCTGTCGGACTATTTCGATCTTTTTGCATTCGGCTTGGCATTTTTTCTCGGCGGTTAGTAAATTTGATATAAATTGAAATGGAAAATAAATTATTGTATTAAACATACTATACTATATTAATTTGCTGGTCTCCTGAAATGATGCTTGACTCCTGACCACTAGGCCATCTGGGGCCATGGTTACCATTTAACCAACAAGCATGTTATAATAATAATGTTTTCTGAAAATATTACGTTTTTGTTGATGATTAATTATTTATGATAAGCTCAATTCCTATGCTTGATAGTACTTGATATTTTTTATCGTGTTTCATTGAAAAATGCTTGTGGAATGATCCATATCATAATAAAGATAGCACGAGGACAAATATTCATTACTCACTGCTTTTATTTCAGAGTCCTACACATGTAAGGGTCTTATAGAGCTATTGAAGGTATTGCAGGAAAGGGTTGATGTCTTGTCATTAGATAATGTTATATGTAGTGAATGTGTGACGTGCGCATGTTGGCAAGAATGGTAGCGTGGAAGGGATAAAGGAGTGTCTCGCGCTCTCTCGCGCCATAGAATCATAGAATAGAACACATTGAATATATTGTACTTACAATTGTCAGACCTGTAATAAACTCTATTGTTGTTACATCGAGTTATCTTGACTACCCGATTTCACGCACACAAGTAGTACAAGAAGACACCATCCTTTGCAGCCGAATCTTCGGTGCGAGGAAGTTTACAGTTTGCGGCTGTCTTTTGTAACAAAACCACAGGGATAAGAACTGGTGCTTTCTAACAATTATAAGTCAAAAAGAATACATCACGTTACTTCTAAATAAACAGTTTATACAATTTGTGACTATTGAGATTTCACATGAAAGAGGAGTAGTAAAATGCAGTCCTAAATTGAATTTTCATGCTTTTAGTTGTAATTCTGTACATTTTTTACTAATTCCTACATTCATCGCTTGCTGTGTACTTAGTCGGTTGTTAGATAACTTGAACAATCGCTGTGTATATATTTTAAAATATTTCCTATAATCCTAAATTATTCCCTCTTTTCATAACTTATAATTTTGTTTGAATGAAAATCTTTTCAGTGTTTCTGGCATTCGGAATGAAGGAGTCTACCAGAGTCAACAATGTGTTTACTATATTGAATATCTGCATTGTCCTCTTTGTGATCATTGCCGGCTCCATCAAAGGTAACATTTATAATAGCTTAAGCAGAAGCTAATGTAATACACAAATGTTAAATCAAAATTAAGCTTAATACAATTTTAATTTATGCACATTGAATTCACATTCAAAATCCCCGAGTTTTTGAAGTATATTAACCTATATATAATGCCATTCTGTAAAATGTGAGTGTGAATTAAGGCTAAGTTTGATTATAATATATATGCACTGGGTTGATATAGTAAAAAAATGCCATTTACCTATTACATAATTAAAATTGGATATTGTATTTAAAAAATGCTAAAATCAATTTATCAATTACATATAATTAAGTAGTATGTAAAGAAATAATAGATATCTCATAGAGACAAAGCTATTTTTTATTATATTTAATGGAAAATATAAAATATATGGAAGTATGGGTAATTACAGGGTTTACAACCTGTCTTCGGCTGGCTTAAGTGATCACTTTATATAAATATAACGTTCACCATTCTCACCCGTCAATCTTCATATCTATGAAATTTTTGAAAATTGTATATATATATGTTAATATGTGGACTCGCTTCGTGTACCACTACTACGCTATCGCCATCTATGGACTAAATTTGATAATTCATTTTGCTGAAACAGCATATGTCACAATAAGAATCTAATTATTTTTAAGTAGTATGTATGTATTTGTTCACAATTAGATGGCGATTGATTAAGTCCTTCTTTTGAAAAATTTTAGAGGCTTTGATGAGAAAAAGTATTGGCAAAGTCATGAACTTCTGCATCATTGTGGAAAATTTTCCCATTCATTGCATTTTACACTGACCTGAACAGGTAGAAATCTGTTGGGACAAGGTCCGGAGACTAAGGAGGGTACGACAAAGTACATCACAAAAATCTTAATATTACGTGGTGCGTTTGAATTTCCTGCATTATGTAGCGATTTAATACTTTTGTATAACAATGTTTACAAAACAAGTTTGATGAATACCCAACTACCTGTTGCAGTGAAAGTAGCCATGTATGTACCTCATTATTTTCTTTTAATATGAACATAAAATTATTTTTTAATTCCAGCTGACATAAATAACTGGTACATATCTCCCTCAAATGTTTCCCCATCTTTCAACGTCGGAGCTGGTGGATTTTTTCCATTTGGCTTTGCCGGAACGCTGAAGGGCGCCGCCACATGTTTTTTTGGCTTTGTTGGATTTGACTGCATAGCCACTACCGGGGAGGAAGTCCACAACCCCAAAAGAGCCATCCCTGTTTCCATTGTGACATCGTTGGCCATCATCTTTCTGGCTTACTTTGGAATATCGACGGTGCTCACTCTAATGTGGCCTTACTATCTGCAGGTAAACATTAGGTCTATTTTTTTTTTTTTTTTGTATTAGTTATAAGAAGGGAAGAGATTTCAATTACGGAAAAATAAAATTTGTTATAATCAATTTTGCTCAAAATGAATTCTTGTCCAATACATAAGACAGACATTTTGAATTGTATGACATTGTATCAGAAATTTGCCATCTCGCACCTTACTTCACATAGGACAAACGTCGAGTGATTTTGAATCTTCCAACAGCAGTTAAAAGTGAATAAACGTCTTCTATGAATGTTAATGCTTAATGTTTACTTTCCACAATAGACAGTTGTGGTGGTTTTAGGTGCCACGTTTGTTTGCATGTGTTAAATGTCGCTGTCAGATCGAACGTCACGTGTTTACTGATTCATGTGTTACATATCTTTCTACCAATCTCAAGCTGATTGCCGAGATCAAAATCTCAACACATGTTCATGAGATGTATCTATATATATAAGTCTCTAAGATATCTCCTTCCATGGACACGGGCCTTATGAACAGTAGTATCATATTTTATCTTAGCAATTAATGTAAGTACAGTTATTGTGATCATATCGGTCCTTGGAGATTTTGATTTTGTTTGCGATGCATCAGCGACATCAGCCCTGACGATGGCTGTAATGGGCTCTGTTAAATTGGCCAGAGTGGTCGGAGACACGAGGCAGAAAGCAAGAAACTTGAGACAGAACAGCATAATTATTTATAATCTACCATGTGTAATAGTTGTTTCAAATATTTTATTTTCATAACAAACATATATACATGCGCAAAACAACTAAGTTTGTTTATTTTTATTTGTTATTTGTAAATTTATTTTCCAAGGGAAGGGACAAGTAGGGTTTGTAAACAGACGGGACTTTGATTTCTCATCTTGGAGATTTGGCAGTGAAGTGTCAGTCTGTACCAGTTGATTATTCTACTCTGTGTGCAAAATGTAATGGATAAAGAATGACATCCTGCTCCATGCTCAATTCTGTACTGTCTTTTACGCGACTGTCGAGACTAGTCTCTGAAACAAATTTCATCTGTATGCACACACAAGAATGTAAAAATTGAATTTTATAAAAAACAAAATGGTGTGTAGAGTTGATGAAATTTCCCCGGGAGACTAGTTGAACTAACATATGATTAACATGTATAACATTTTTACTTTCTGTTTCAGGATGCGGATGCCCCTATCCCCTTTGTGTTTGGGGAGGTTGGCTGGGCGTGGGCCAAGTGGATCGTGGCCATTGGAGGTATCTTTGGGTTGCTATCGAGGTAATTACTTTTTGAGCCCTTAAATTCTGTAGTTATAATTAATTTATTGATTATGTGTATAACTCGTAATTACTAGCGCAAGCTGAAAAATGTGAATTTTGTTTAAAGATTCAATTCAAGTTTCATGTCTTTATAAGGTTGCGGCGGTCCTGCACGCATGTGATGTACGTACTGGTTGTAACATACCTAGTGCACAATGTTTTAGAAGCAAATACAAATTAAATATATGAGTTGAAAATGTTTTAGCTGCAGAGATAAAAACATTTTTAAAAGGCTGTAATTTTGCGATTATTTTGATTAATTTAAATATTTCATTGATTCCCAATTATCATTTTCAGTGCTGATAAATTGGCATTAATTTTTAAACAACATTTCTTTAAAGCTTGAATCAATATAAAAATCCTTAATGTAACCAATACACCAGAAAGTACAAGTATTAATACTACATTCCATTTACATGCAAGCCTGTTGGCTGCTACCTACCTAGCTAGGTACATATAAAGTACCTGTTCTTGAGGTAGGTAGCCATTAGGTTCCATTAGTTAGATTATAAGTTGGAAGTAAGGTAATAAATTAAATTAAATGGTAAAAAAACAGAAAAATCAAAATCAAAAAGGAGACAAGTAGAGAATAAGTAAAATGAACAAAGTAAAAATTTTGATACAGACTAAAGACATGTAAGAAGTAAAAGAAAAGAAATGAGCAGGGATGTAACATAATATATTTTGAATACAAAAAATAAAAGGCCATTGAACTTCAAGCAGCCAGATTATTTTTTTGTTATATGATTTAGGGCTTGAAGCAAAGATATAGAATAATAATGGGTCAATTTTGCAAATATTTATTTCGGAGTATGTAGACTTAAAGTTGAATGATTTTGAAAAAAATCTCATTCAATAGGATTTTACATAACATTTTAGAATTTTTACATACTCCTTGAACATTTTCGACTCATTATTTAATCAGGTATCCACTCATGTAATATTATGGGCTAGGTCTGTTACATCAGCTGTAGATCAATCATATATCAATATATATCACACTTTTCACTTGCCTATAGCACTCACCCAGATACCGTATGTAAATCTAGAAATATACGTAAGTAAAAATGTTTTCTTTGATAGTGAGATAGCAGGTATATTTCATTATCTTATGTTGTATACTTTATGAATGAGTCAAAAGAGTTATGGCTTGATTATTTTCTGAGCTAAACAGAGTTCAAATGGTGCAAAATTAAATGTTATTTTACTCTAATATGTATACGCATGTACATACACACTTAAAGTACAGCACATACTACGCAATACAAAAATGTTATTCTAATATTTATTATCTGTTGCTCATGCTAATTGCAGAGCCCTAGATACCTGAAGTGGTTACACCTTCTAACATACTCCTATTTAATACATATTTAGGTTCAATTTTAAAAGTTTTTTTTTTTATAAACACATACTAGTAGAACTACTTGTTACATAGTGGCTGCTTCGCGGCTGCAGCTATTATTTTAGTAAACGTGAAACCGTAACACTTCTCTAACAGATGACAGATGTTTAAATACTTGCCAGTAAGATAATTTCAAAATATTAGTTATGAAAGTGTAGATGTTGAGTTTTTATCATTAAATGGTCCTTGTTGAAATAGATAAACGTCATCAAATAAATAATATTTTGCTACATTTGATAGAATAATCTACATAATAAGATGTGGTATTTTGACTTGCTGGCAATATAGAATGTACTTCACATATAATTAAGACTACTGCAATAATCATCTTAACTTAACTCAAGATTCAGTATTAATCTGAAATAGAATTAAATACAAATTAAATGTATAAAAATATCGTTGAAATAAAATTAGTTTAGTCTTATCAATTTTTGCCAGTCGCCATTACTGATAAAAATAATATTTTTTTCTAGTCTTTTTGGCTCAATGTTTCCCCTGCCACGCATTCTGTACGCCATGGCATCGGACGGTCTAGTCTTCAAGTTCTTTGGTACAATCAGCACCAGATTCAAGAGTCCGGTCATGGGTACGATTTTGGCTTCTCTATTAACAGGTACGTTTTTTTATATACATAATATCTGAGATTTTAATTAATTAAAGCTTTAATGGCATCACTACAAGTTCTCAAGTGTAAGTGCGATTCTGCCTGAATCTCCTCAATCGTGTTAAAACAACACCCTTTCGCTATATCTTCATTTTGGGGAAAAAGATAAAGTCACAGGGAGCAAGGTCAGCCAGATAGGTGGGATGTGGAACCACTATAATGTTTTGGTTATCAGAAATCATCCAACAACGAGTAATGTGTATTGTCATGGTGGAGAACAAAATGTGTTGACCTGCCCCATATGACTGTCTTACTATCTTACAAACATTGTGGATAGTTCGCCTACGATCTGGGAGGATAGCTTTGCGAACTTTTGCTACTGTTGACGGTTGTCTGGAATGCTTATCGTCGTTGATAGATGTTCAATCGTCCTTGAAGTATTTGTAAAAGGTTTTGATTTTTTCTCCAAAGGCTATCACATACATTTCTATATCATTTTTTTGATTTTGTCTATTTAATTTAAAAATAATAAGATTAATTTACTGAAAAAAAATGAATTACTTTTAAATAAATATGGAAAAATATAGTGGTATACAATATCCTTATAAGTGTGTGTCAAAGTGTATTTAAATAATTTTCAAGCTGAATTAGTATGTATTATTATCAGGAATTATGGCCGGATTATTTGAGCTCTCCCATCTGGTGAACATGATGTCTATAGGAACCCTGATGGCTTACACCATTGTTGCGGCTTGCGTCCTGCTACTCAGGTAAACACTTCAATGCCTGTCCAAAAATTGTATTGTTTAATTTAGATATATCAAAATAAAATTGAGGCATTTATTCTATTTGAAATGATTGTCATGTGCGTGTGATGTTATGGGCTTAAATTTTCATACATTTATATTATCATTTTAATAAGTTAAAAAATATTGTATATTGTAATAAAAATATTTAAATTTGTTAAAGTTTAGTTAAAATAATTATAAAATGTTTAAGCGATTTTGGGCAAAAAACCACAGAAAAAACAAATAGCAAATAAATAAATCGGCAGACTGCGACTGGAGAAAAAAAACTTTGGAAGATGTAGTACTATAATTTGACAAGTAGATTTCTCAGATTTTTAGATTACTGTATATACGTCGAAAAATATTTGTCGTAAACTTTATTTTAAAACGCAGAGTCGACTACCCCCATGGGGCAGTGCTGGTTTCAAAAGAATTTTGTACATTGAATGCGAGGCAATGTCGAGTTACCAGTAATGCTAGTGTACTTATCGGCAGCTGTGCGTTGACCCAGATACCGGGTACACACGATGACGAGTCAGAGTTTGATGGATTTGATTAGGCCAAACAATTTTTGTGTTATTTTGGAGAACTTGAATAAGAATTCTCTGTAATAAAGTGAAGGGATTCTTTACAGTTAATAAATGGAAATATTGCTAATTTTTTATTCAAGTTTTTAGCTGACATAAATAAATAAAATCTTATTGATTGATATATATTTCAGACATGTTGTTAATATGTAGTCTGTAAAGTGTTAACTTATGGAGATTTAGATACAAGCATTTGGTGTGATATGTCTGGAGTCAATCATACACCGGCCATAGTTTTGTATACAGTGCAGCAATTGCTGCTAGGTAAAATCTGACAAAATTATAAAAATCACAGATTTTCATAGCCCCAAGTTTTAGCCTCGACTTATCCACGAGTCATAGCATATTTCATAATTGTTGGTCAAAAAACTGCCCTCGAGTTGTAGACGAGTATGTACGGTAGATTAATTAGTTAACATAATGTACAACTTTTAATATATTTGCAACCCAATAATTAAGTTATTAACTGAAAAAGTGATAAAAACATGGTTTTTGGCAATATTTACTTTTTGAACTAAACTGAATTCCCTTTTATACATTTTTATGTTGATGATGTTAAGGTACGTCTATTAATAAAATTTTGCTCTCGAAATATACAAAGAGTAGCAGTAAAGTACATTAATTATGAGTAATCAGTAATATATACATTAGTACACTTCATTTCATTAATTTAATTGTAAATTACATTTGAATGTTAAGTATTAAATTCTCAATAGGTACCATATATACTCATTCATCATTGTACCATATACACTAGTTTGTCATTGCTCACCGGCATGTTTCATCATTTTTCAAAATTTCTCATAAATAATGTTTTTTTTCATTCATTATTTGTGTTTGTTATTTTGTCGCTTTGTGTTTGTTATTGTTTGTGATATGTGTTTAAAGGTTTAATTGTGGGTTTGTTCACGTCGATGAATACGAGACAAATTGTGTGTACGAAGACACAGATGAATCATACTCTTTACTGGATGCAGCATATTCCGACGATGAAGCTGATAATGATTTGTCCGTATCTGCTCTCAAAGACATGTATGTATACCACTAGTTATGAGGTGGTGGTTTGTTGGTGAAGGAATATTAAGCTTTAATGAATGTAAAATAAAAAGGGATCTGCTGAAATGGGGTACATATAATTTTGATTGCTTCATCTAAAAAATTAAGGACTTGTGCATGTCTATTTTTCTCTGTAACATGTTATAGCATTCGTTTTAATTGCATGTATTTCTTCTGCAATATTTCTTGTTACATTTTTGGTAGTAAGTAGGTCCACCTGAAAATCTGGATGTTTTAGGATACACTCAACTATAAAATCTAATAATTGAATCGAAATCCATGCGGTTCTACATCAGACCGAATGCTACATCACACTACAGATAGTAATAAGTGATTAGAAGAGCGTATTTCAAAGAGATGAGTTGAAAATTGATGCTCTTCGTATAAAAATCTCAGTTAAACTAATTTTGTGTTGAAATACACTATTACAGCATGGTGTTGTCGCACACACCATCTGACTGGATTGGAGTCAGCGTTATACTTTTGATTTATAGTAATTTACTTGTTATTTTTTTGGCAATTTTTGAATATATTCAAACTTTTACTCGTGTAATTATTAATGACTGTACAATGGCTTAATATGTAATGTGATAATGTGCTTATAAAAAAAGATTTCTTCATGCGGTTTTTACAAGCTATTTTTAGGCTTTTATATGCAAGTGGAAAAATAGGGTTTTAATTCACTTTACAGCAATATTTGCCTTTATAGCTGTAGTCTAAAATATAACCCACTGTATAAGCATGGTACACCTGTATATAGATAGTACTACTAATTTATTTAGAGTTATTTATTAAACTTGATTGTTATTATATAACTGTACTTGCGTGTAAAGATTTATAATTGTGGATAAAGCTAATGTAAGGATGTGTGTCAGGACTATAGCCTTTGTGCCTAAATATGCGGAGAAATAGCGTTATGGTAAGTTAGTTAGCTAAAGTGGTTTTTCTGTCTTAATGAAAATTAATGTTTTTTAAATAATTGTGATATGAATGCTTACAGGAATAAAATATAATGTTTGTATAACATGGATCTTACATAAACATCTTAAATTCATCCAACCACCAGTCCAGTCTATTTGTCTTCTTATCAAGATAAAACATCTCCAACAGGTTCGAGAGGGAAGTGCCGACTCTTAAAGGAGAAGTGTTGCAACACGAGTCCTCGTACTTGATGAACCAGAATGAAAAGTTTTCCATCAGCAAGATTGTCAAACAGCTGTTCAACTGTCACGTCAGTGCTGACCCCTCCAGGCTGTCTTCCATCATCGTTGGCACCCTTATCACCCTCTACTGTAAGGCATTTGATACTAACCTGACTGTCACAACCACTGTATTAATCTATACATATAAAATTAAATGTATTTCTGTCTGTTATCTATATAAATCTTAACTTTTTGACTGATCTAAACTAAATTTTGGATAATTATTCTTTAGAACCCTGCGTAAAACATAGGGAAATATATACCTGTTCCTCCCCCAATTGATATATATGTGGATTATATTGAATGCCAAACATTTCAATTTTTGCACAGTTGCACTCTAGAACCCTTAGTAAAGTATAGTCACGTCACCCCACTCTCTCAGACATCTCACCTCTCTGCTTGAACCAAATTTTGCATATACCGTTACTGTTTGGGGCCTATGCATAACAATAGTAAAGAATGAACAAACCAGGAGTGAATGTAAAGCTGATCTTAGATGGTTTGGTCATGTGTGGTCAATGATATGAAGGATACAGCATGGTACCTGTTCAATTCCAAACTAGCTATCATACCATATGAAATCCATCACATATTAAGAGCAACTGGCGCTACATAGCAGGACGGCTATGCAATTCACTTTTCACTTCACTCGCATCGGTGCACTTCATTCTTAATGTATAGTCGCATTATAATGTACTCTGTTTTTGAATAAATCAAGTGTTTTTGTGTAAGGACTCCTTTGTTCACCATTGTCTCGATCCTTTAATCCCCATTGTTAACCAAATTCAACATTACTATATAATTACAAATTTATACCTACTATGTATACTATTTTGTACAAGTTTCTTTGAGTAGTCCGACTTTATTAACTATTTAATTGTCAGCTCTCTTTAATATGGGGGATACCCATAGGTTAGCCATTTTTTTTTTGTGTGTGATTGATTACATCTGTGCATGTGTGGAAAGTATCTGAGTTTTACCAAGTTTTAGTTTCTTTCTGCAAGGTATCTAGTTTGGTCGTTTATCTTGCTTGTGCCACGTTTAACCTTTTAAATGCCATGCGCGCATTAACACGTCAAACTTTATACGTTACTCCAAGATATAAGCATATTAACACGCACTTTTGGACTTTGCAAAGTTGTGGGGATTAAAGTCATACTTTTAAATCATTGTGGACGACAGGTCCCAGGTTTTGATAGATAAGTCAAGACCCTTAAAGCCTAGTTTTTCCCTATGTGGTGTCTTCCATTTTAAATAGAGTTGGCAGTTAAAAGGTTAAATATTTAACCTGCCGTAAACACTTTAAGTTGCAAATTGTACTGTTACTAAATAATTTTTGTGTACAATTTTAATTTTAGGTATTTTCTGCATTGCATTTAGCTTGAGTCTGATATACCTGATAGATGATCTCTACACGGGCACCACATGGGCGGTGGTGCTGACCTCCGTGTTTGGAGGACTAATGTTGCTCTGTGTGCTCTTCATCGCCCTGCAACCAAAATCCAAGACCGAGCTGACATTTAAGGTTAAAAAACAATGGTCTCATTGAATTGAATATTAGGGTGTTCCAACAAGAGGTAGCCAGTTTATTTCTTCAATCCCCTTTCAGTACCCATGATTTACCCGATACTTTCATAATGTATTTTTATTTATTATCTTTGTTTTATTAACCACTTAATTGAGTTTAAATACAACTACCGGTTTCGAAAAATACCATTTTCTTCTTCAGGATGTCATAACTAACTAAAACATATATTATTGTTTCTTTACCAGAATCTATTTTAAAAAAAAAAAAAAAAATTTTAGTACCTAACTCAAATCGTTACTTAATACAAATTTACTCGAATAATTTTTAGGAAAAATTTTTAGAATGTCAGCTATTAGTGGACTTGTGGGTGCTCCCATAGGAAGACCCTCTGTTTGATTATACATTATATTATTAAATTGAAAATAATTTTGGTTCATACAAAGGTTTAACAAACGACATAGATCTTTTACCAAATTATTAGGTAAATTAGATGAATTTAGTAAATCAGAGATTATAATTATACTTTCATTAATAGGTACATTAGTAAACAAATTAACAATATCAAAAGAAACAAGAATATAATAATCAATTTTTATATAAATCACAGATAAGACATAATGATAATGATAATAATTATTGGTGTAGGATTTTATACATAAATAACTTTTCGAATCAAATATCTAAAAACCTACCACGAAACAATAGACCGGCATTTTATACAAATACTCATAAATTTAACAATTTACTCATAAATTCTAAAGACAAAGATGATAAATTTAACAATTCTGGTGTCTATAAACTTAGTTGCAAGGATTGTGCTGCATTTTATATTGGTAAAACAGGTAGAAATTTTAATATAAGAGTAAGGGAGCATTTGAGATGTTTGAACAATAGTGGGTTTTCAGAATTTTCTAATCATTTGATAGAAAATGGTTATGGTTTTGATAAAAAATTGGGATTGTCAATTTTGCAAATAAACGGTGTTGGTCACAAATTAAATAATTTGGAATCATTGGAGATAAATAAAGCGTGTAAAACTAATCAAAAAAATTATAAACAACCAACTAAATTTAACTACGAGTCCCATTCTAAATTTTTTTCCTAAAAATTATTTGAGTAAATTTGTATTAAGTAACGATTTGAGTTAGGTATTAAAACTTTTTTTTTTTTTTAAAATAGATTTTTTAAAAATAGATTCTGGTAAAAAAACAATAATATATGTTTTAGTTAGTTATGACATCCTGAAGAAGAAAATGGTATTTTTCGAAACCGGTACATGTATTTAAACTCAATTAAGTGGTTAATAAAACAAAGATAATAAATAAAAATATGAATTTTAACCACAAAGTTAATATTGCTAATTTTAAAAGTACTTTCATAATGCTTTCACAATAAGTAATCGCCGAACTGTGTAGAGTTCCATTTTGTAATAGCATACTGTCCACATGATAGCTGTCACGTATCAACTTTTAAAAAGCACAGCTAGAAAAATGGCGGCAATTTCAAGTAACTACCTCTTGTTGAAGCATCCGTTAATATAATTCTTGCTGAATAAATTAACAATAATGGTGTATACATTTTTTTGAAAATTTAATCAAAACTGATGATGGCTTAATATTTTGCTTAATTTCAAATTATTGGGTGTATATTTTGACACTCTCGGTGGATGAATATTCACCATCCCTGGTTTATAGAGATTAAGAATCGGAGTGCTGCTGAAAATTCAAATAAATTTTTTCTCTTAATCATTATTTTCTAAATTTTTAAAGGCATTGTTTTTTTTAACAGGTTCCTCTTGTACCCCTAGTTCCTTGTATTAGTATTTTTGTAAACATTTACCTGATGTTGATGCTGGACGTTTATACCTGGATACGGTTCGGAATTTGGATGGCCATCGGTAAGTTCCGTAATGTTTTCATATATTCTTTTTTTTTTACTTTGATCAATTGGTATATAACTTAAAGCCAATCGGAAATGTTTATTTTTTATTTTATCTGTTAATTTACATTTATTTAAAAAATATATTTTTTATTATTTATTTGGGATATTGTACATAATACATACACATAAACATATATTATATAAATTGATTGTCAGAATTTGAAAAATATAGTATTTTAAATATGTACATGTCTAAAAACATATCACAAGTACGTCTAGCCTGCACATAGTTCTCTCATTAATGATCAATATCATATTTTTTTAGAGATATACCATATTTGATGCACTTATAAGTGACAGATTTTTAAAAATAGAATACAATATATTGCGCATAAGAAAAATCAATGCCATACAGTAAAACCTGCCTAAACCGGACTCCCTATATATCAGACACCTGGACAACGGAAAAGAAATATCGGAACAGAGTTATTTCCTATGTAAAATAATGCTCTAAACCGGAAAACTAACTAATGCTAATTTTGGGTGCAACTGTAGTTCTAAGAACAATTAACTTTTAATCTTTCTGCAAGGACGCAGTAGGTACGTTACATGGGGCAATATCTGTAAGTGAAAGCAATGTACTGTTACTTCTTCCAAGTGTTTGGTACTGTATAGTGTATTCATTCTCAGTTTCGTTCTGACATGTTTAAGTACGAGTGGAAGAAAACTGAACTTGAGTAATTTTTAAATTTATTTTTTACTGTATTTGTGTACGTAATTCAGTACCAATGACTTTTAAACATAAGACACTTACACTTAGCAAGATGGAAACCTGTGAAAATGGAAAAAAATTTCCAGAATAATCACGTTTCGTTTTAGGCAGGTTTTACTGTATGTATCAAATATGTGTGATCTATTTGTCAGTTACGATATTGAGTTAGGGTCGGTTGTGTGATCAGTAGTAACTTTACTGTAGTAAAAAAGTTACTAAAGTAAAAAATATTGCAAAAACAGGTTGTTTGATCGTTAGTAAAAAAATATTTACTTCTCGAAAGTACATCCCATAGTAAACTCATTTTACTCTCCAATATCTGATAGTAAAAACGAGAATCAATAGTTAAATATGGCGGGCTTTTCACAGCTGTTCCAAAAGTCATCCCGACACATTGATACTTTAAATATCCCGCTATTTTAGTAATGAGAGTCCGTCCGATGGTTATCTCTCGTTGTTTAATATACATATTAGCACATAATACGAAAAATAATTACCACCAAAGTGACAGATTTCGAATGCCTGGGCGAAAAAATCTAGAGATAATGCATAAAATAAAGCATATTTCATGATTATTTGTCACGCCTATAGACATCTCCATCTATACTTTGACAGTAGTAAATTTGATGTATCAACAATCCGCAAACAGTTTTTACTACGGGCGTTAGTAAAAAGTTACTACTGATCACACAACCGGCCCTTAAGATATATTGAGATGTGAATCCCTTGCTGCATGTCTTACTTCATCACTTTCCAGGAGATGACAAAAGCCTTTCTTTTTTGTATTTTTATGATTAAAATAGCCACTGAGATGTGATACATGATGTGATAGTGAGTTTGACGAAACCTGTGAGAATTTACTTTTTCTCTTTTGAATTATATGTCTTAGTCCTATGGCATGTCATCAGGATGTGATGTGTGCGATGATGTTCATTAAAGTATTTTTTTTATCAAATATAAAACCAAAGACCTTAAAAAGATTTCACATTGATAATGTTAATAATAATATTAATAATTTTTCACAATACACACAATTTGACATTTGATTGCTATTATTCTTTGCTTCCACAATTTTATTTGCTAATAATTCATTGATTTTTCTCATTAGGGCTTCCGATATATCTTATTAGTCTGTGTAAATATGAACGTGGCGGAAACTATTTGATGTATACTCAGAAATCTTCAGTCAATGGCAACATGTCTGGTAACTTAAATTACGCCTTTGAAAATATGGCAGAATGTCAAGAGCGCGTTGCTTCCTTGATTCCTGATGTCAAGATTATTGTACAATCTCCGACACCGCCTAACACTAAGTTGTCACTCGTTCAAGAAGGAACTTCCGACCTGATAGAAGTGGAAGAATCTAAAGAAATCAAGCAAAATGGTTATCCATACCTTGAACAACAAATAACAATTGAAGAACTACAAAAGAAAGAAGATCAAATAGTTGTTATTGAAGATATTGACGAAATTACAGATGCCAAAAGGATTTTAAGAGATTCATTTAGAGAAATCGAATTATTGGATCAAGTTCTCAAAGATGAAGAGGAAGCTTCACAATTTGCATCGTTTGAATCTGTCAATGAAATAGAAGACATTCCTTATCAAAATATTCCATTAAATCCTCAAATTTCCCAACCTGAAGATCCTATTCTCGATACTAGTCCTGATGTTGATTGTGTGTTGTCTAATGGTGAAGGAGCCGAGTCGTTTGTTGTTTCGTCCGAGCAAAATGTTGTTGTTTTAGTTCACAGGGAAAATGATCATCCACAACCGATGAGAGCTATATCAATGAGTTTGAGTATCGGCAATGAAGATGAAGACAATGTAAGTACTGCAAATGAAGATGAAGACAATGTAAGTACTGTAAATGAAAATGATCATCCACAACCGATGAGAGCTATATCAATGAGTTTGAGTATCGACAATGAAGATGAAGACAATGTAAGTACTGTAAATGAAAACGTCAATCTCAAAGAAGACAGTTTAACAAATGACTTTCCAGACGATGAAAAACCTGATGCGATTTCTGAGGAACTACCGGTCTTCATTCCTGAACCTCCTCCTATGGATATATTTTTTTTTACAAAACCTCGGACGTTGCCCATTCTTCGATGCAAAAGGAAGGAAAAAGAACCAGAACCAGATTATGACGATACTGAATATGACCAGGAAGACGACCAAGAAGATGAAGATGACGACAATTCTGGTCAACTGAAGGCGGGCACCAACCGCCGGGCTACCTTCATTAATAAATTAAACAACTTATTCAAAAATCAACAGGGGGTAAAATCTGCCGAGTCTGGAAGGCTTAAACGTAGTAGTTCCAGCAATGCGCTGGAGAATGCAGAAATTGTAGCGGAGCCAGGTTTTAGGGATATAAGAGAGAAGCGCAAAAGTGAACCCAGTTTAATTGCAGCTTTGAAAAATGAACTTTTACAAAAAACGCCCCTCATTACTTCCGAGTCTAGTAGCTATATAGATATAAATGATAAAGATGATACTTCCCCCAAAAATTTTTCACCACCGAATAATAGAAAGGATAGCTTAACAAATATGACTGAAATAATACCAAATCAAAATAATGATAATACAAAAATAGCAAATCAAGAAGAACTAAAGAAACCGCTAGATATCAAAACATTAAGTAAAAAGGATTTGAGACTCAAGCTAGAATCAATCCTGGCTTCTGGTCCTCCATTACCTTATCCTCGGCCAAGTAGACGATTAGCCAGTGAGGATTATATCGATATCACGAAATTCGACAGCGAATTAGAATCCGAACGAATCAAAGATAGCATAGATGATGAAACTAATGAAATTATCAAACCAATTCCTAAAGAAAACTACACTAACACGATGAAACTTCAGCGAGCTCGCTTTGGCGATGTTCTCAATTCAATTAAACAGCAGTCGTCAGAGCTCAACCAGTTCTGATACAAAATAATGGAAAACAAAGAGTGACTTCAAAAGATGTTTAATAATATTCATTTTTGTAGAAAGAAGTTTATGATGAGGATTCATAAATCGGTATTGATTGGATGTCCTTTCATAACTAAATTAATAATTGTTAAATTCTAAAGCATGGTTCAATTATCTTGTGAATGTTTAAAGTTATAATATGACTAGTATTAAATATGTTTTAAAATTGTAATTTAGCATTTGAACAAATTTGTGTTTCTGGATTATCCAAGTCGCTGTAAATATTGTTTAATTAAAAGTGCAATTTTTTAAAGACCTTTCGATGAATCTCAGCTTACAGCAGTACAGTTCAGATCAGTCATCATTATTATGAAGCAATAGTGTGCATCCCTAAGCTAAATGGTTATGGACCTTCCTCCCTTTGATTTAATAATCTGAGTAAACCCCTTTTATGGAAGAAAAGGAGAAAAATTAAATTAATACCAGATAAAATTGACTACATAGTTATCTGATGTTAAGGGCTGTATTGTGGAGTATCATACGATGGCCTCACAATATATGTTGTTACCGAGTGGATTTTATTGTGACACACTTGTGTTGTTGATCACTAATGTAAATAGGCACTTGTGGCTTAAAAATTAATCATTCAGGATTGTACCATAACTGTCTTTGAATCATTGCTCTACTCTTCAGAACTCCCGTGATAAACATAATTTTCAACATACCCAATATCAATTTTTTAATGTATTGAGTATCATTTTTTAAATTTATTAACATTTGTATTTTTAAAATCTGCAATATTATCCTAGTGAAATATGTACAATATATATGTACTTATGAATAACACAAATGATATTGTATTTGCAATAGCAAATAACTTTATTAATGCTTTCTTAGGTATGTAGGTTTAGATAGTTCAGTTTGTTAAACTCCTCGTTCCGTGCATCTCTATAGTTGAATTTATGTGTTTGGAGGATGGTTTATGTAAAGTGTACATATTAGAAGGATAGCTAGAGACATGATGGTCTGCTTCCATAATTCAAACTATCATCGTGTTCAGCTTGGCTTTAGTGAGGAAATGAATCAAACAATGGTGTTGCACGACCAAAAGAAGTCGTCAAGTGTGCAAGTTACAGTCTGCTTGTGGCGTCAGCGGAGCCGTGGCGGGCGATGGACGTCACGGTGGCAGCTCGGCGATATTACATAAGATTTTGCCTTACGACCAGCTCACCACAATGGTCATATATTGCACCATACTCGTGAGCTGACTCAATTTGCTTGTTTTCATGTGCCAATCTTGAGCCCTCTTCCAACAAGTACACGTGTAAAGAGATCGTTAAACCAAATCCGCCTGCAGTCCACTATTTTTGAAAACCCGAGCTAATGAAGTTAGTCCCTTCTAAGAAGTGGTATTAGAATTTATAACCTGTGGTTTCATTAATTAATTAGTGGTGTAGTCAGTGTGCTTTTATTTGTTTATAATTTATATCAGTTTGTTTACATATATGTATAAATATACTCAATATAATAATGTCGCATTTGTAAATGTGTAAATACATCTGTGTTGCAAAATATCATTAGATAACAAAACAAAAAAAAGATTTTTACAAATAGAACAAAATTGATTAACCTACTATTATGACGATATGATAAGCGTAAGATAGAATTTCACACTCTTCTGTTATACTTATAACTCTTTCTTTGTCCACATTCATACATCTTTTCAGACATGCTCGTCAATTGTTGCAGCATCTAGTGACTATATTCCAGTGTATAGTTGTGTAGGTCTTTTGCAGACGTCCCCTATTTTTAGTGCCATAATTATTTGTGTTGTATAGTTTTTTACCATCTTCTAATTCATCCATTCCACATAACCAATCCACCCAAGTGACACTTATTAATGTAAGACTAATCCCACATTCACTCTTAATTTGTTAATTCTTTACTCTATCGTAAATGGAAGAACAGAAAGAGAATTATGTAATAGTTTTAAATAGGGGTACTCAATTTGTAATGTGTATTTTCCATAATATGCTCTCAAAAATTACTATGTTTAATGTAGGTAATAGATATGATGAAATAAAAATTTTGCACATCATTTTCAATTTCATTAATTGATGTACATAGCTTACAAGTTTCATAATTGTACCATCTGTCTATTTATACGATTATGCACATTTTTATTAATAGAAACATTGTTAAAATAGTCTTCCATCATCAGATCAGCTTTATTTAATAGATAACTGCAGGTTGAGTAAAGTAATTATTCCTTTATCTCACAATACATTCAAATGCCAGGTGATTAACCATTAAATAAATTCATTTGACGGATAGTTATTTAACAGTTTACCCAGAGATGGTGAAACAGCCCCCAATTGTTCCTCTTTTTTTTCAAATTTTATATGAACTTTAAAATAATCTTGACAATTTTATAAAAATAAAATTAAATACTTCATTTTAATCAAACACACTATTTAATGTAAATATTTTATTTCTATTTTTGTGTTTTTATGTTATATATTATCGTAAAAGTTTCCTATACTGTATTGCATATTTATGTAGTAATGCTTATTTGTTATGTTTTAAAATTCAAAGTTTAAATCCAAAATCCCTCACTCCTTTATCTTCTGCCTCTTGTCTTGCACCGTTTGGAATATAATTCCATATTTTTAGGTAAGATATTTTATTTTTATTAATTATGATTTAATTTAACTTAACTTAATTGGGTCCCTCTGTCATACATACATTTTGGTACTAACAAAACCAATGTATGGGTTTGAAATTAGTGATGAATTGAAAAAAAAAAGGGCTTTTTCAGACGTGACATGATTCAGCCTGTCCGGCTTCTATGAATGAATTTGCAAGAAATTTACGCTAACTCTGTACAATGTATAACACAATTGTAACATTCATCAGTATACAATATATATTGTAATAATCCACATTGTTTTACATCATGTCTGACCTAGTATCTACATCAACATTGTATATGTCTTGTTTTACAATTTACTTAATTCAGTTTGCGCAAAACATACACGACTTAAAAATATAAAGTTAATTATAATAATATTTAATTAAAACGTTAATGCAAAACTCACTGTATAATTTTTTCATATATTTTAAAATTGTGTAATTAACTTAATTTTACATGTACACATATATATATCTAATAACCAAAATATTTTTTCTATATCTATATCTTTATAGTTGATACATTTAATTTGTACTAAAAATACCACAGAACTATGTTCTGAAAAAACTGCAACTTCCCAATAATAATGAAAATTGAGAGTGGTATTACAATGATGCATATGTATTTAACTTATAAAACAAATAATAATGTCACAATTTAAACAATTGTGTACTATAATAACCCCCTAAAATGTGTTTACTATTTATTAGAATAACATACATGTTTACACCATAATTTTAGAAAAACTTAATTTCTCAATACTGACTGCCATATTTTTTTCATTTTTATTGATTATTTTATATTACATAATATTATCTTTCTGCTTTCAGGATTCGCAATGTATTTTTGCTACGGGTTACCGAATAGTCTAAAAGATGGACCGCAATATTGGAAACTGTAAAATACCAAACATGTCCACTGCTCCGACCGCCAAACTGATGAATGAAGCCTAATCTATTTAAATAATATAAAAATGTTACTCGGTGACCAAAAAGTTAGTGTATTCCGTTACTCAATGCCGAGTGTGATTTTTGGATGATGATTTTGACATTGGAAAAAACTTTAATGATTTTTTTCGCTAACTCGCTCGTAAATAGCTAGTTTTATGGGAGTGGGGGCTTAATGGGAAAAGGTTATTAATTACGATTAGTTTTTATTTTTCAGAAGAAAATGTTTTTTTAATTTTTACGAGTGACTTTATTTCATTTTAAATAATTGAACAAACTTTATTGGTCATCTGGTGTTAAATATATCTATTTATAATAATGTATCTGCTACAATTAAGAATTTGAAAAACTTTTAACATCACAATGCATATCAATCTAGACTACTTAGTCAAAATATTTACAATTTCTATAATATATATATAGTAGTTTTCATTACTCTTTTATGTTAAAATATCCACGAGGCCAATGTTGAATTTTTTTAAAGATTTTATCAAATGAGTAGGTACTTAATTAACCTACATTTAATAATATTTTTTTATTGAAATGTGCAATTAACAAATATGTACATACTTACTAGAAGAGATATATATATTTTAATATGTAATTGTGTTTCAAAAGATATTTATTTAAAGATCTTTTAAAAAGTTACCAGAACAAATTCATTCTCCTCAAAGGAGACCAAAGTATTTTTTATAAAGATCAATTTTATCATACAAAGTATTATTATAAGATTCGTTCAGAAATATTTCATAATATATATATTTTTTTATGGTTCCATGATAGTATAATAAAAAAATGTATTTCATCTGCAACCATACATTCCATACCACGTCAAGTGATGGTGAATTCTTACTTTTAATATGTTAATATTTTATTTAATATTTTTTTTATTCCTCGAGTACTTTAATATTTTTAATCCATTCATTTTATTTATTTATATATGGAACATTATTTTTCATAATATTCTTAAAGGATTCAAATATAAAATGCATTACAATTTTGTTAATCCAATACTTTTTTGATGGATAGTATCGTGTCATTTCTCTAAGCCTACATGTCCTAGTAACTTACAACGTAATAAGACTTGGGTGACGATGGAATTGGTTAGATAAGCAATATTGTTAACAACATTTATTCATCTTGCTTTACTTTATATATTTTGCCCATATTCGGATTATCAAGATTGTAATGTGCACTATAATCTGTGATAGAAGCTGTCAAAATAATCAAACATTCTTTTCTAAATCCAATGAAACAATAAATGTAATCTATTAATACATATGTATATGTAATGTATAACATACCTATGTAATATAAATTAAAATGCATTTATAATTTATTTAAACGTATGTTTGATATCCATATTTGTTTTTTTAATTTCAATGTTCACTAGTGTATGAAAATGAAAACGGGGAAAAATCCAAAAGCTATTTGTGTTTATTTTGCGTGTTGACATTATGAACAAAAACTATGTTAGATGTGTATAATATGGTATGTAAGTCCAATGCAACCATTTTTGCTTTTTAATAGCACACATTCTATTTTACCAATATATTATGTATTCTTTTCGTTTGACACAGATATGTAGCAAACTGGATCATAATTAAAAACAAAGTTAATTTTATATTATTTATTCCCGAAATATTAGATTTTGTTGTAAAATAATTATAAAATATTTTCAAAAGATGATGCACATTGCGGCATTTACATTGTATGAATGAGTTTGTCCATAAGGTATTCCATATTATACATGAATCATATATTGTTGTGTATATGATGTAAATTAATAATTTATTTAAAAATATATAGTTTTTATAATATCTACCTAAAATTAATGAAAACCGACAAAGTCCAAATTTTTTAAATTGATGATATAAATAAATGTGAACTTATACAACTTCATATTTATTTATATCATTATTACATTTAATTATTCATTTATCAGGGTGTCGTTTGGATTATTGCCAATTTTGTGAAGAATTTTTAGGTATGACCAAACAGTATATTATGTACCTCTTAATTAATCAAACAAATCGTTACCTTAGTGGCAACACCGGCTATTTAATTTTCATCACATTTTAGAAGAGAAATAAAAATGTTTTTTGTTTGATTAATGCTACTTTCTAATACTTATTTCTTTAATGTGGCAACCTTTTAATGTCCAGTTTTACTGGCAAACTGTTAAATATCAAGGCTTTCCAAATGTACGTCCGCTCGTGAAGCCACCTCAATATTGCAAAAATTTGAGATAAAGCGGGTGTTGCCACTTAGGTAAAGAAATACATGTTAATATATATTTATATTATATTTTAAATCTTCTTATTCTTTTGACTTAATTATTTGAATAAATATTTATTTATTTGAATAATTTAAAAAATTTACGGAAATGACAAAAAATATATTACTGTTTGTAATAAATAAAGTTTAAAAATGTGTCAGAAGATATGTTTTTGTGCTTAAAAACTCATTAACTTTATTTTAGTTCTGCAATACATCCGAATTCAGAGACACTCCACTCCGTATATGAAAGTTAAACTGGCGAATACAGTGATTCCTCCGATTTTTAAAAAAAACGTGTTTTCTGGTAGGGTTTAGTGCCCTGATTTCAAAAAAAGGGGAAAAAAAAGATTGGTTCACAAATATTTAAAAAGTCATTACACTTTAAAGTTTACAAATTTTCACAATTCATTTTGACATTTGACATGTTTTACCTACGAGTGTCCTTATTTAAAAAAATATATTTTGGTTACTCCTCTGCCCTGCACACATGCCAGAGAAAAACTATATAATAAAAAGTAAATATTCTGTCAATGTTCATTAAATGCATGACTTCTGTTAGACTTAAATTTCGTGCCAAAGTATTATAAATTATTTTTGAGAGATTTCATAGCAATTTTTATTAGCATAAAACCAGCTTTAAGAAATCCGTTTTATTTCTTAAAACCTTCACTTTTTAATATTTTCCTTTATTATTTCACAAAAAAATTGCCAAGTTTTTGTTGGGTGTTTTTCATAATGACACGATTTGTTGTGTCTAGCTGGTGTTCTTTATAGAGCAGAATTAACAAGTTTAACGCAAAGTACACTGCACCGTATGTATTTTATACGTGTGCCTGATGCAGTCCGGACACTGAAGTTAATTTAATTTAGAGTTTTCCTGGAAATAGAACATATCCATTTACCCCAGATAATTTTCTCATATTCAGAAGGTATTCACTCCAGAAAATAGTTTTAAATAGTACTTATAATTTTTTTATCCAAAAATATATTAATTGACAGCAACACATTATAAACTATTAAATCAAATTGAACAATATCAGTTTTAGTATGTTAATCATTTTAAATAAACTATACCCAAAATAAGTCATGCAGAAGAGGCCCTATCTGTCATCTTCAGTTGAAAAACTGATAGCGTTGAGGGATACTAATTTACTAAGAAAAACAACACTACAAATTTCATAAAAAGGCACTCAGATTCATACCCGGATTTGGAAAATATCAATCCCAAATCCATGGAATCTGTACCTGGCAGAAAGTGTCCAACCGGTAGAGTCCTAACTAAAATATGAGTTAAATTGAGTTTTGTTAGCGCAATAATGACTCGCTAAGTATTTAGATTTTACACAAATGTAACATAATAGTTAACTAAAAAATTAAATGTGAACATATCCTGTATTTTTTGTTAATTATTTTAATTAGGTGTTGTTTGTCATCTGCATATTATTAATGTAAAATATTACACTTTTAAAATATCAATTTCTTAATGGTGATATAGTGCTGTGCATAAACCACAACCAAAGATTGTAAAATCAAAGTATTGGTCCTATACTGCTTACTCGGGTAAACTTCCTATTCATTCCGTTTTATATACATGATATTGAATTTCGTAGCACAATTATAATATCAAAGAATTAAAAAATTATTTCCACTGGTAACATTAGAATAAGCGTTTACTGAACATATTGGAATTTATTTTCCCTTTATTTACATAATTCAATTTTGTCACACATTGCCTCTTTCATAAGAAACAAACTGAATAAGTTGATATATTTTCTTATTTAAAAATATATCAATATTAAATTCAATTCAGAATTTGTTAATTTTTAAAATAGCTTTATAGCACAGACTACCAAATATAATAGACATGAACTAACGCAAATGCCTTGTTTCAATATTTTCAATTTGGTGTCACTCACGTGATCACTTTAGTACCACTTACGCAATGAAATAGCTCCACGACTTTTTAAAAAATATATGACACGGTTGGAACGAAAATTTATGTATATACAGTAAAACCGCGATATAACGAAACCCGATATAGCGAAAAATGACGTATATCGAAAAAAAAATCGAAATTTAGTCCCTAAAACCAATTTTTCATACAAAAATGCATTTATATAACGAAATCCCGTTAATATTTATAACAAAATCATTTTTGTCCCGTACGAAAAAATGCCAATACATTTACGTAAATTTATAACGAAATAAAAAAATGTTAAAAGATGAAAATATTATTTCGCACTTACAAAGCCGCGCCGCTGCATCTGCCGTATGCGAACGGTTTAATGGCCTTTTCGGCGGTGCGCGGCGGTCTGCCGACAAGGTAGTAAAACAATTCAAACTTCTTCTTGGGTTCATAGTATCATATTTTGAAGTGGTTGCCGCCGTTACCGGTAAGTACCTTCGTAATTTATATACGACTCATTTTATAAAAATGCCGCGATTCAACTGTCAAATTTTTATTTTTGAATTATTTTTTATGTTTCATGCCCAAAACTATGTTTGAAGCGGCTCTACATTTAAACACAATTAAAATATTGTTTTGTGTTTGCAATATTCTGGAATTTACAAAAATATCTTCCAATTGGTGTTGAATAGGTTCTGTTCTTAATTTAATTCCTTTGATTATCCATTTGCTTATCTGTTTTAATAACAAAACTACTAAAAATATGTAGGTATTCAGTTCCCTATGGCCTTCTTCCTCCTTTGTTTGCAGAATTTGCGATCTTTTTTGAAGACGCGCAACATTTTTTTGCGACGGCGCGTAACATATAGTAGGATTTTTTTTATTTATTTCGTTATATGTGGGAATTCGTTATTACGAATTTTTATTTTTTGGGCCCTTGGATTTCGTTATATCGCGGTTTTACTGTAATATGCATTAATGTAAAAAATATGTTTGTGTAAATTTATTTTTCGAAGAGTAAATACTTTTACTGTTGCATAAATTATCAGATTTATGTTTCCACAAAGAATGTGTGTAGAATGCCCCTCGTCTCGCAACTATGTTCCAAACCTCTCTCCTATATGTACCATTTTATTTCATGTCTATTCATTTACTGGTCTGTGCTTGATAGGAAATTGCAATTTCCATGCGGCATATTGTATATATATGTATGTGTTACATCTTAGCTTGCGTCACTTTCAATTTTTTTTGTGCTAGACTAATCTTAGAAAAAAGTGACCATAGAAAAACGTCATACTTGTTACCATGGTCTCTGTATATTTTATTCAGTATCCAGAAATGTCAAACTTATTTTTAAACATTTTTAAGAAATTGACATGTTCAGAAATATTGGAAAATTAAAATATGTTCTTTACATCCTGCATGTAAAAAGACTTATTTGTGATTCAGTACCCATACAATACCTACCTAAAAAATTTAATTTTAAAAATAATAAACACTTAGTATGTACTTACCTACACAAAGTGTAGTGCCAAGGAACCAACAAATGAACTGTTAAAATGTCAAAAGTAAATTCAATTTCATTCCTCCCTTCTCAGTGAACTGTACACGTAATACACACACACATAGTGATGTTTACACATAACCATGAGGGTAGGTACGAATTGAAGGTACTTTATTATTTTTAAATACATGAACAGAATAATTGTTAAATCGATTACAAAAAAACAATATGAATTACAATATTTTATGAAATTAGAATAAATACTAACATTGGCTACAAGGTTCCGAAAGTGTAGTGTATTTTATAACTTTCATACTAATACAGGGTCCCGAGGGTTCACATTAATTGTAATAATGAGGGAAAAGTATAAACAAATAAATATTAGCAAGAGACTTTATTAAACACTGCAACAGTACAAGATTCCAAAAGTGTAGTGTATTTTATAACTACTATAATACAGGGTCCCGGGGGTTCACATTAATTGTAATAATGAGGGAAAAGTAAAAACAAATAGATATTAACAAGATACTTTATTAAACACTTCAACAGTTAAATTTTAAAACTTTTCAAAATACATAAAAATTAAGATTCTACGATTATTTTAGTTACTTTAGTGCAATCTAGTCAATGTACCTTAAATTTCCAATGACATTAATTGAAATTTTCTGAAAAAAAAAGAGTTTATTTACAATTATATTTATGTACATCCTATACATGCTTGTTTACATTATATTCAGAGTCTATGAGCTGGTTGTGTGATCAGCAGTAACTTTTTACTAACGTCCGTAGTAAAAATACTTTGCGGGTTGTTGGTACATCAAATTTACTACTGTCAAAGATGGTTTTGAACAATCTCGCCTCTCAGTGTGGCAAAGCAAATAATCATGAAATGTGCGCTCTATTACTTCTTTATCTGTGGTTTTATTCGCCCCTGGATTTGAGACCCGTCGGATATCGGAGAGTAAAATCAGTTTACTACGAGGGATGTACTTTCGAGAAGTAAATATTTTTTACCAACGATTAGACAACCTTTATTTACCTGAAAAAATTACTTATTTAAAAAGTTACTACTGATCACACAACCGGCCCTATATCATACTTATATAATATTATTAAACCAAAAATGCAAAATTATTGTGTTTTATTTTGAAAACAATACTTATTAATCAAACTATTCACCATATCTGCATTATATGATATCAAATGGAAGACTTTGACAATTTATGGAATAATAACAAAGAATTTTAGTGCAAGCATACTATATAATATTATTTAAAACCCCAAAGCTGGTATAAAAAAATATTTAATGTACCTATAAAAATATGAACCTGCAGATAAGAGTCTAAAACCGACACCTTGCGGAGTCTAATTTTAAAATTATAATAATTTAAAAAATAACAAGAAACACATGATTCGGACAATATATAGATTTTTCTAAAAAATTATTAAATTATTAATAAATTCAATTTTATTTATTGTTTCAATTTATCACTAAATTGAACTGAAGAACCACCTGAGTTTGCAGAACCAGCACTCATAATGATGAGAATGAGATGTGTAAAAATATTTCAGTTATAAATCCTAGTGCCTTCAAGCAAATTTCATTCAAAGTCGAATCTAAGAAACATTGCATTTAATAAAGTTGGTAGCCTTCTACTGAGATAAACTAATGTGTCGCTGTAGCTCAGTCGGAAGAGCAATCTACCAACAAATCCCTGTGAAAACTATTTAAAACAAAAAGAATTGTCCTTTGCATTTTTTAATAATATGTATTTTCTCTGGATAACTTTTTTTTTTAGTATCTAAAGTCAAATTTAAAATTTTGGTTCTTAATGAAAAAGTATATGTAATTGTTTTATGTATGAATCAAATAGAAAATGCAATAAAGAGCTGACACTTACAATGGAATAAACGGCAGTTCAGTAAAAGCCCATCCATAATACAGGTCATGTCCGATGTGAAGAAGGGTATTTTTGTACTAGGGTTTCAATATCATCTTCAAATACTTCTATTATAGAATTCTCCTCCGTAGTCACCACCGACAGACTGGCTCTACTGATTGACCGCCTCCTCACATCCCGTCTATCGGAAGACAAGTAGCATTTGTACGGGAGTTTGAGCATCACAGAGGGTGTCAGTTTGAGATTATATCTGAGAAGTTTTTAAGAAAATGCCATATTTTGTATATCTAAATAGAAGATTCATTCAGAGAATACAAGGAAACCTTTCAGTTTACACTTTGAGAATTGTAAAATTTTGGCCAGAATTCATCAGCAATACTATGTAAGGCCAGTTATTTCTTGACAACACAGTGTGGAGCTGTTCTACCGGTTGAACAGAGTTAGATATTATGTACATGATAATGTAAAGGCTACCTTCTTGGTGGCTTTTTAGGCTTGGCCGCTTTTTTCTTCTTCGGTTTACGTGGCGAGAAGTCCCCAGCGGGCGAACCCAACTTATACATGGAAAGCCTTTCCTCTAAAAATAATAAATTTATTAAACATGATTTATCAAATGAAAAGATAATTTTTATTTCATTAATAATAATTCATTGATACAAACTAAAGTATTGGAACATTTAAAATTCTTTTTTAGTCAGCCATTCACACCTGCCATTTGACAGAAGTACACTAAAATTTATCATATTTAAATATACTCTGCAAAAGCACCAAATTAATAAAAGCATATGTAAAATTATTTATTAATGACATGCCAAATATTTTTTTAAACAATTAAATAAGAAGTAATTCTAAAGAAGCAATCCTTTTAAGAAAGATTGCTAAGCCCTATTGTTACATTTTCGGTTTAAAAATCTACCAAAGAAATTAGCCAATATCCTGGCTAAACAAGCATGCCCCATTAGTGAATAATATAAATCTTGCACTATAATTTAGAAGTCAACCGATGTATTTTGATTTTATAAATGAACATTAGACTTCTTTGAAATTTTTACCTGGAAAAAAATCTGCAAAATTTATAATCTTTAATATCTATGTTACAATTAATGTGTAAACTTGGTATGTATAAAGTTTTTAGAAACAATTCTATCGATAGTGAATGTAAACTTTTACTACTAGTAGATATGAAAAGTATAACAGACAATTAATTAATAACCATATTATTTTATTAGGCTGAATTATTAATATATAATCATATTACAGTACACTCTAGATTATCTAGGGTTAGAGGGAAAAAAATTGCTAAGAAATTTTTAAATAAAAATGGCAAAAAAATATCTTGCACGCTATTGTACTTAGTTACGTGATATAAAAATAAAAAATGAGTGTAAAATAGTTAAAAATATATCAATTTAATTCTAATAATAATTTGCAATTTTGCCAATTTGTTGTCTGGTAGGTATTATGTAGGCAAATAATTTTAAAAAATTGAAATTTTTACTGCCCTGATTGATCCGCAACACAGTTAATGTGACCATGGAAAATTGAGAGACTACTTTATTATCATTACATGGGGTTAGGTCAGGTATAGAATCAAGAAGAACATAACCTTAAATATGAGGGGTACCTAAAAAAATGACATTTTTGTAAATGAAAAGCATTTTTTTAAAAACAAATTTATTTTCATAATATTATTCGAGAAAATAGTCTCCATCGATAGATACAACCTTCTTCTATTGTCCAGGCAAGTTTTGAATCCCTGCTTTGTAAAAACTGATATGCTTTAATTTAAAATATCGAGGGTGGGCTGTTTTCACTTCACTGACACTATTAAATTTTTTCACATCTAAATTATATTGTAAATGTTGTATGGCGCCACATCAGGAGAATACGGAGGGTGATCAATAATTGTCCACCTGAGAGCGTTAATTTTGTCTCGCGTTATTCTCGCAGTATGAGGCCGCACATTGTAGTCGCCTTTTGCGTGCGATACTCACACCCCTTGTTTCCACACCTTTCGATTTTTTCCAAAATTCTTTGAATGCTGGGCCATGAAAATCCTGGTCTTCTTTGTTAATTCTTTAATCGACATCTCTGAATTGGTCTCAATCTTAATTGATGATTTTTGGTGTTACACTTCCAGGCTTGTCTTCGAATCACAAATTTCTTGATTTAATTCTTTTGAACCACTTTTAGCATTGACGAACTAGTACAGCTTCACCATAGACGGCACAATTGTTTTTGGTTGCTGTGGTTACCAAATATTTTTGGTGAAATTCATACAGCACACAAAATCGTAAAAACAGCTTGCTCGTAACGACGTCCTCCATTGAAAATGTGGTTTGTTTTTAAACTGTTTTATGCTCGCGACGTACTCTCCCAGATGTTGATCAAACACTACCGTAAGAAAGGTGTGCGATTCAAACAAACAAATCACAACTGACCGTTTTTATATATCTAACAAACATTTGTCAAATGGAGGGACAGAACTTACCAAGCACATGTGGTAGTATTGCCTGCTACATTTTATTGAGTTTTATATTTATGTATGCATGTTCTAATATCTATTGTAAACATTTACAGAATTGAGAAATGTCTGACGACAATTACTAACATCCCACTTTTACGGTAGAATTAACAAATCTTTGATTTGAATTTTTTGTTCAAGAGGATTTAATGACTCCTTTGCAAAATCAGAAAATTTAAATAATGCGCAATAAAATATAGAAAAAGGCATTAAATAAATTTTGGACATAAAATATTTACTCAAGGGTACAACGTGAGAGTTCTTCATCATATTTTTTGCTGGTACAAAATCAGATCTCTGTTTTCGATCATCCGGGGTGGTGTTTTGACGTTTCTGCTGAAGTTCTGTTTTCGATGTAGCTTTTAGCTGCAATGAGACATTAATCGGGCTGACGCCTCAGAAAATCACTACCAAATCACATTTACAATTTATTACACTAAATATCTGATGAATCTGAGATCTTGTCTGCATCTTGACATTATTGAAGAAAAATAAAATTACCTGAGATGAGATGGTGTTTCGCGAAAAATTTGTTATTCTCACTGGCATACTTGCTAAAAAAGATTTATTTTGTAAGTGCTATGTGAAAAATTAAAAGAATTAAATGATATTTGTCAATAGAACAGTAGTAAATAAACAATTTATAATAATTATGGTTTAATTGGACAAGAAATAGACTCTTTTAATGCTGAGTTTAAAGAGCAACATAAACCTATCAAATAGATAATTATCTAAAACAAAACAGATGAAATATAGTAGACAAAAATTTTGAATATGGATTTCTATAATTTACATTCAAAGAAAGGACTTCACATTTGATTTTAAAGTTCCTACTTTGCACTAGATTTAACAATAAGCGTAATTTCAACAAACAATGAATATCAAATTCGTAATTTAAAAATTCTTTTACACATCATCTATCTAAAATTGCTTAAAATATTTAATAAGTTTGGAAAAAAATACGTATTGATTAACCATGTCTATTTTCAATTAGGTTTAATTCTATTATCGTGTATGCACTTTGAGTAAATGTCGTCGAATTTATTGTCCCGTTACATAGCTTATAACAATACATTTTATCAATCAGTTCTTTGAATACCTATCTAGAAAGGACCCTTCATAAACTTACAATATTAAAAAATACATGTTGTTTTAAAATTCACTAAGCTAGTGTTTCCCAAACTTACAACATGCTTGTATCCTTTTAGAGACATTTTACCCACTCAAAAAATAATTAGAACTGTTATGCAACGTGCAATTGTTAGGAAACTTTTTCTTTCTGCCTCGGCTTCATGTTCAGGGGGGAGGCATCTAGCCTAATTGGTTCGTTTCAAATATTAACAAGTCAAATGGTTATGAAATAAAATAATATTTTTATGTAAGAAAATTTATAATCTATATTTTAATTACTTGCATGTGTGGAAAGTGGAAAATGAGCAATTTACTTTAAATATAAATAAGGCTATTCAAAAATTATTACAATCAAATGAATATTAAATATTTGTGTTCATCATGCCAGCATTGATTTCTCTGCCAAATTGTCTATATTGACTCTTTTCTGATGTTGATTATTCAGGTCCCTCACGTAAGGGATTACCTTGTAGGATGGTCCTGGATCCTGGACGTGAAGTGTGGTCAGCTCCTTGTGGTGCCAGCATAGGGTGACGGAGTTCAGGCTTGTAAGACGATGACGAGATGAAGCTCAATTATCCAGGCAAACCGAGACTCTGGACACGATATTGTGATGCTATAGCGACAGTCTGTTCTCGCTACACCGATTGTATTCATCAACTTTTTGATACTTACTCATTTACGATTAAACGCGGAGAACATCACAGTCTAAGCTTAAACTCGAGGCGCACAGTTTAAACTTTCCCCGGAATTACAATCTATAGCTATAGCAAGCGCTTACTTGATATTTTTAGAGACTATTTTGATTTTATTTTCGAATTGAAAATGAAATATCGCCTTAGACGGACTTGACGGACGGACAACTTCTCGGCGGAGAATATCAGAGGACTCAGGCGGAGCCACTTCCCATGGCGGAGAATATCAGGGGACTCAGCCGGAGCCACTTCCCACGGCGGAGAATATCAGGGGACTCAGCCGGAGCCACTTCCCACGGCGGAGAATATCAGGGGACTGCTCGCCTATGGCGATGCATACCTCAAGGTGCATTTTGCGGACGTGACTCTACTCATGTTTGCTGGATTACCGCCGCTACACCCAAGCTGTATCGGTGGTCCACCTGCATCTGACAATACCGAGTTTTTATGACTGTCCGTCCCTTACTTTGGCTAAGTGCTTTTGTAGTCTTGAACAAAATATTGTTTTGGGTTATTTTGGATTTTAACACAATCTTGGCTATTTTTTTTTGTTAAAAATAAATAAAATAATAAGTGTTAAAAAATTAAATGTATTTCATATTTTCAAAAATACAAAAACTAATAATATATATTCTACATATAAATAAAAATTATTAAAAATATTTAATAGCTGTTTTCGGGCGTGTCCGTTGTCGAGTGCTCGCTCCGGCTTTATTTGTAGCACGCGCACACTTTTACAACAAAAAAAATTCAACTGCGTACACCTTTTTTACATCGTTCGAACAGTTTGGGAAACACTGCACTAAATAATATAAATGAATTGAAACGGCGCGCTGATTGAATATTTTACAATATACCTTCGAGAGTATGTTGATATTACAGTTGCCATCATTTATAAATCTATTTTTAACGTTTATAAATTCCTTCGACAGAGTCAGTCATCGGGTTTATCTATCCACGAATGAGGAATATAAATAATAGGAATGAATTTTTCATTTCAATATTGATACATTGAAGTCCTTTAGTTCCACATCGATCATCTGTTGGAGCAGGGTCTCCATTTCCAGTTCCTCCGTCACCGTACTCAGAGCGTCTTCTATCAACTCCTCAGATATTCTGCGGTCAAAATAATAACACACAAAATTATGATTCGAGTAGGTATTAATTCTGCAGTAACATTAAAAAAACAATACAAATGTTTGTAGATATAAAATCGCTAACATATTGATAAAAACATAAAATTGTAATAGTTTAACAGGTCTGCACAATGAAAGTTTTTGATGTATAAACACCTTAGTACGCGCATTCCCCAAAAAAATTCGTATGCAAGACGAAAACATATACGTCATATATATTTTATTTCGTAGCCATAAACGTCAAACTTGCATTTCAACACTTTTTAGAAATTAACATGTTCGAAAAGCCGCAACACTCGAATGTTCGAAAATTAAAATATGTCCTTTCGTGTCCCTGTACAAGGTAAAGAACTTCTTCATATATTCAGTACCTACTCATTAATTACACAATCCCGTCGCATTTCAAGTCAGCGCATCAGATATATACACAAGATGCGAAAGTTGTGTTAGGAAAAAATGTACAGAGTTTTATTCTCTCTACGGATACGATATGATGATAGGTATTATTAAATAACATTAAGTATGATATTCTAAAATCAGTAAGACCCAAAATAAATATTAACGAGATGGTATTCACGAATGACAAAGCGGAACATGTTTCATCGATTCTCGGAAAATTCGTCGCCAGAAAGATTGCTCATACGAAAAATTTCGAGATGAGAAAAAAGAATTGTAAAAAATTATTTCTAAATTTAACCAAAATAGACTTAAAATAGAAAAACTTTAAACAAATATAAAATCGAAAACGACTTATATAATACTAAGCAGTTTTATTTATATTAAACTAAAAGCTAAACCAACTTAATTAATATTCTAATAGGAATAAATATATTCATTTTGCTTGTTGATCTAGCGGTAACACTCTCGCCAAGTGGTCAAATTATCAGTCCCGGGAAACTATGTACATTCCGCGCAGCGGCGTAACTACAAAAATTGAGCCCCAATGCATAATGGAAGAAAGGGCTCCCTAAATAAGTATCGTATATAAGATATGCGAATATTAGTACTGGTTTATCCATTAAATATTATGAATAAAATGAGTCTCTTGTCTCATATAATATTTACACTTAGCAAGGCATTTACACTTGCAATTGAAAAAATACTTCACTTTACGGCGATGGACTGGTTTCTAATGTTTTCACGTGTTTTTGCAATACTCGTGAAAAACGATTTTTTAAATTTTATAATTCTATTTCTTGCCGTGTATTACTATGAACGCAAGGAAAGGCATCAACACTCACAAAAATAACATTTTAATGTATTGTAGGACGCGAACTTTTTGGTCCCCAATGAACCGCATTGGCATAGTTTCACTCGATATTCTGGTGATACATTTTCCGAGTATCGTTCTATTTCGGGCGATATTTAGCGTATTATATTTTAATAAATTTGATTACTCGCCAGATATTGCACGACCGAGAAATCGGTTCAATTCGTTTTATCGTAGGTCGGACTCACCTCGCGACGGCCTCCCAAGGTTTCTTGATGGAAGGGTTGGCGTACATGGAACTCTTCGCGATGTGTTTGATGAACTCTATCCTGTAATTGTGGACCGCGTCCTCGACAGCTGCCGGAACAACCAACTTGACAGGCGTGTTAGCTCTCGCGTTGGTTCTGTCATTACGTACAGCCCTCGTCGGGATGTGCGACTGCGTCGAGTCAATTTTTTTAACAATCTTAACATCATCGTTTCTATTTTTCTCTGCTTCATCTCCATCTGTGTCTTGGACATGTTTTATCACAGCATCATATTTAGCTTTATCTTCGTTAAGACTCTTTGCATAATTTTGCAGCTCTTCGGGGTCCGTCGTGGAAGTGAAACGTGGAAAAGAATCATCATGTGATATCGTTAATAGCTGAACGTTTCTGGATTTGTTGCTCTGTCCGTCACCAGAGGCGTTCACGTTCATGTTTTTTCTGAAAAAAGGAAAAAAAAAAACATTGCAATAAATGATAACTTCTAAGAAAATATATCTTTATTTGTAAATGAGAATAAGTCTGGGTACTAGTATGATAGTATGTGGTCCCTAAGTAAATACTCGACGTACCTATACATACGTGTGTTTCTATGGTTATCTATCAATGTAATCGTGGGCGTACTAACACATACTGTGGGCCTTAACTCTGGCAGAATAAAACATATTAAATATCTGGGAGAGGAAGGTATCCCAAATTTTTTTTCATGGATTTACCGCGGGAAAATGGGAAATGGAGAATCAGATACCTACAATTGTAAGTTTTATACAGCAAACCGGATATCATGGCTACACTAAAGATCGGTCAATTATGCTGGGCCAGACGTATCTAAAGAATCAGCAAGCCCAAGAAACGCGACGTCGAGAAGATGGTGAACAATGTTGGGAAAGAGGCAAGAAAACTTGGTATCCACGATTGGGGGACTACCTGTGAAGATAGACGACAGATGCGGAAACACCTCCATAAGAAGGTGAAATTTCCCAATGGATCGTAACCACGTGATGATGATGATGATGACTAACGTAGATTAATCATTAAATCATTCCATCATGTTAGTCGGCCATCTTGACGAGTTCATGTGGCGGCGGCATTTTGGAAGAACGCACGATGAGGCATTCAATAACATTTTAAATAGTATCATTACATGTTTAAATACATTACAATACATTTGGTTACATTTTAACTTCTTCTGCAAAGTCAGCGGTTCCCCAACCTCGCATGTACTGCGTTATTGTTGCGTCCAGTAAAATTCAAGCGTCTGCTGACTCCATTCTAGACAATTCAATTTATGTTTTTTTTTAGCTATTAAAGTAAAATGATAATAAGTGTTATCACCATAAAACTATGAATTATTATGGAACAAACTCGTCATTACACAATGTTCATGTTTCTATGTTTTTTCTATAATATATACATATAATAACATTACGAAAAACCTTTATTATAAATAATTGGATTTGATTATTTATTTTTAGATAAAATACGCAAGAGTGAAAAAAATTAGAAGTATTCTTGTGTGTCGAGAAAATTTAATACTTCAAATAGTGTGCCGTGACGCCAAAAGAGTTGGGAAACACTGGCTCAAGTAATACGAGAATTACAAAGTTTTCCGGGACCACGCGATCGTACTTGTACCCCCCAAGTTCGAATAAAAATGAAACGTAAAGATAATTAAAATGCCTAGATAATCTTCTACAAAATATTATGAGCTTTCGACATGAGAATCGGTAGGCAGTACAATACTATAATAGTATTTTGCTTTAAGTGCCTACATAAAATATGCGGAATATATTTCCTCGTGAAGTGACGATAAAGTAAAAAAAATGTGAAGCTAAAAATAGGACATGTAAATGACGCGGAGTCGTGAAATCTGAACGCGCAAGTGACGCGACAATCAATATATGGTAAGAAAAAATTATAGAGCCAAGCTGACAAACGAACTTAAGTTTTTAACAGTAATTTACAACCATACAAGATTGTGCTGAAAAATTAATGGTCTTCCACTGCGAGGGTCGTCCTCAACATTCTGGCGTCTGCGTTTAAATTTGGCTGTCCACTTTTTAACGGCTGCATATGCGATGGAGCAGTATTTTCGACTCAGCTCCAACAGTGTTCGGTATCTTTTCAAATATTTGTTTCTGTAAAGAAAACGTAGATCCCGCGCCGATAGGATCTACCGTAACGAAATGGCGCGATCTTCGACTCGCGCGTCCCGCGGATTGGATTATGACGATTCCGGTCGTAAATCGGTGATGGGAGGGAATCCAGTCGAAGGACCAGTGGATCTCTGGGAATCGGGAATCTGAAGAACTGCTCGCCTTACCTCGTGTATGACGCCTCCGTTACTCCCGCAGTCGCAGCCGAGATCACACAAACAGCACGCGGGCGGGCAAATCTCCGCTTACAAATGAAGACGGCGATATCAATCACTTCACCCGCGGCTCACACAATAATCACTGTGCACAAATTACAGGATCACAATACAGTACTGATGCACCAGAGTTGAACAAATCCACACTACTAATGCAATCGCGGTGTCGCAGCCGAACAAGTATCGCGTCGCGTTAACGTCTGCTGACGTCAAGGTCAGTATTCATACTAAAAACAAGCAGTAGGGAAAAAGGATGGGTGGGAATTTGAATGTGGAAAGGTGTCAATAATATAGGTCGCGACCGATTCTCAAGAAGCGCCAAAAATGTGTTCGATGAATACCGTTTAAAATTTTTCGGTTTCGGTGTAAAAACAAATATTTGTCAGTAAAAGTAAAGACAGTATTGTCGATAAAAAAATGTGCTCACGTAAACGGAACACGTGTCGCATCAATATTCTTACTATTTTCAAAATAAGCCAAACGTTAGTGCTATGAAAATAGGATTAACTTGCTGAACTCCTGGAGTGAGGCTCTAACCACCAACTACTGGATCACTAGACGAGTGTCTTCCCATTAGACCTACGAGCGCGTCAAATATAATTAAATTTTCATTAAATTAACTGCTCTCCTAAAGTGATTTATAATTGAATATAAGTTACCGAAACAACCCGTTTCATATTGCATCATCCTACAATATGAACTGCGTGACACGGTGGTGTACTGGTGAAAAAAAAAACTCACTTATAGAATAAACATATTATTTTCTCCGTGGCTTTAGAGCAGTCGTAAATAATGTCAGCCAACAGGCTAAACAAACGGTGAAGGTATCGCTCGCTACGCATTACACCCTCCTCCTTCCGCCCTTCCGCCCTTCCGCCGGCCAGACCCGCCCCGAGACCCGCCCAAGGCCGTCCGCGCGAGAGGGAGCATTTCGCAGCTGTTTGGTCGATGTCAATATGCCGTTGTACCAGTTACCTTGATCGGACGTGAGGATATCAAATAACATGATATTCTCTTATAACAGATGATCTGTTATAAAAGTACATCAACTGTTATTTTGATTTTTTTCATAATTGTAACCCTATTTCACAAATAAAAGCTCGGATATTGACTTTAAGTGCTTTAAACTTAACTTAACTTAACTTTAAACCTTATCTTTCACATAACCCAAAAAAAAGTTCAGATGCATTAAATCGCACGATCTGGGCGGCTAATTGATGTTCCCGAAACGATAAATTACGCATTCAAGAAATTTCCGGCTCGATTATTTCCAGACTTGTGTGGCACGTAACCCCATCCTGCTGAAAATATACATCGTTCAAAAGCACTTCTGTTTTTCGCATATTTTTCACAATTTCTATATACTCCTTAGTGTGTATCGACTCATTTTACTTAATGGTGTAGTTTGTATTTTACAAATATCACATAATATGACGTTTCTCACTCTGAAAGATAAAAAACAGAGCCATATTTAAAAGAAGTGTGTCAAATGAGTGGGGAAAACAAATCATCTCAAATACATATTACTTTATTTAGTTTGTAATAATTATACAATATTCATACATCTAGGTATGCAACTATAAAATAATTTAAAAAAAAATTATATCGTATTTTAATTAACATCAGGTAAAAAGATTTTAAATACAAAAGAAAATAAACACATGAAAAATAATCAGTTATTAAACTTGAGATATTACATATACTGCACTCAACCTACGAAAAGTAGCAAGACTGGTTGCTTCCTTCACATTTGAAACCTTAATAGCATAAAGTATTTAGTGTTCCTGCCAGATTTATTTATGGAAGTCTAAAATTCCATCGACTCATCGTAGGATACGTGTGGACTTCAAAATTATATTTTTATTCATGTATTATCGATTTTTAACATTGTATATCGCGACACAACAACATTTTGAATAGTTTTTTTTTGTTTAATTAATTAATATTAGTTGTTTTTAACGTATAACTTATTCTTATTATTATCAATTACATCTTAAAATAGTCCTCATTGGTCTGTTTTGAATTATTTTAATGAATTATGAAAATATGTGGTGCATGTGCGTTTAGACATGCAGCAGGCAGTAGCTTGATGTAGTTTTGAAATAAGATGAATTATTTTTAATAATTAACTGCCGACGCGTAAGAATTATTTGTTTACAGATGATAACAAAACACTGAAATTGAATTTGATGTCTTCTGAGATTGGCTAATGTTCAAAACGAAATAAGGCAATACAAAACTCTATCGAATAATAAAAATCAAAAAGCAGGTCATTAGTTAGTGTATTTTGCGAAACAGGTCAACGTAGGTCGCGCGATAAACTAGTATAGGTCGCCGCGATGCTCGATGGCATTTCTATATAACATATTGTTCTGTGATGGGAACCAGATATTATTTAACATTTACATGATTGTGATATTGAGGAAAACATTTTAGAGTTTTAACAATGCGACCCACGCGGTCGTATCAACAATATTCGGTGATGTCATAATTTCATAGTCACGGCGCCAAGGATTACAAAACGATTACATAAAAAGTTACCAAATAAATCCCGTAAACAACGCGAAAGGAATTAATTAACTTTTAAACTTAATTTATTTGAATAAATCAACTAAAATACAGTGGCGGAGTATTTCACTTTGTTAGACGCCACACCCGCACACTTTTTATCCAGGATATCTCCAGGATTCACAGGACAGCAATTGTTGTAATGTGGCTCACTGTTTTATGTTGCCACGCGACTACATGATTGTTTTACGAGTGTGTTGCTACGGACATAAGGAAATTATGGTATTACATTTATCCTTACAAATGAGGGTACTGGTTGCAAAGTCAGCGAACTCCATTATTATTTTTAGAATTTCTAATGCAATTGACTTCTCATATAGTCTTTACGCAATGTGTTAATTGATTAATAATCAAACTTACCCTTTTTTGATATAAATTGATAATTTAAGATCGATTTTTGCTGCAAAATCAGTTGCTTTTGCCCGCCGCCATTTATATTAGGATTCGACCAATAGCAATATTCGCTATTCTGAAAATTAAATAACCGCCTTTATGAGAATTAGATAAATTTTGAGAGAAGATATTGCGCTTATTTGAAATCAAAATATCATTCATTAAAAGAAGTACATTAATAAATATATTTAAAATTCATTTAAATAAATTCATAAAAAATTTAAAACAGTCATATAAAAGTACATTAATAAATATACATTAATTTTTCGTGTTTTTGTCCAAATAATTGTAACTAGTATCTCAACGACAAGTTTTTTTCTTGCGATTATTTAATAAATTGTTTTTTTTTATATTATTACTTTTAAAATCAAACAATGTTTAGATTCGTTAATTTTATGTAGATTGTTTTGTTAAAAAAAATTCTTTATATAATACGGGTACTTGTAACAATTAATTACACTTAAAGAGAGATAAAAAAAACACTTTTTTTTTATCACCCCTGAATAGAATATGTTTTTTCTTACGTATTTCTTCATCGTTGGTGTCTACAAAGATACTAAGTACCTTTAATAATGTTCTTATACATTACAACCCATACGCGAATCTCCAATAAAAAATGTGAGAAATTTTCTAAATCAATATTTCTAGTTCTATTTATAACGCAGTTTCGTGACACATTTTACATCTGGAACCTCCATCGAATGTTTTAGAATGAAAAATGAACAAATTCTTCAACTCGTCTCATGTCGCCTGAAGTTCTGTATCGCGATTTATTTTAAACTTCTCTATTACGCTCGCTCCAAGGGCAGTTCAATACGCTATCAATAATAGAATACAAATTGGTGTTGAGTCAATGTGACCACCATATTTGTCTAATAACGAAAATCGAGGCAGCACACACGCGGAAACATGCACAGGTGCTCGCGTAGGTACTAACCTTCGGTCTGGTAACGTAGGTACCGCGCCCTAGGTAACGAATTGAATTACAATTTCATGAACAGCCGTTAATCCACCATAGATTAAATGTAGATTAACGTACGCATAGATATGTTATCATTGAGAGGTATTTTAGCAGATTCATGCATAAAGTACGAAACTGTTAATCGCGTAAAATAGTGTGCACTATACACCACTTCCCTAAAGGGACCCTATATACAATTATAACGCCATGTTTTTTTATATATCAAAAATATTTAAAAAATAATTCTTGACCTAATATATATAAATGTGAAAATATTATATTAAATTAACATTTAGTTGCATTTTGATTTCTTTTCAATTCTAAAAAATTAAAACCAATATTTTTTTCAAAATAATGATTTAAAATTTCAATGGTCGCGTTGTACTCGAGACCTAAAGCCTAGACCTAATTATGTATGATAAAGTATTATACGTGGTTAAATTAATATAACGTTGCGCTAAAATTTTAAACTGAAATTAAAAATTAAAATTCGAGACTGAAATTCGGAGTAATGCGGAATTTTAAATATGAATTAAATATATTAATTAGAAAGATATACATTATCGAAAATTATTATTGTTGCGCCACCGGGATTCGAACCTGGATCTCTTTCCAAACCGGGGAAGGTGCATTATCCAACTATGCTACAGCGACGATATTTTTAGCGACAAATTTTTGAACCTATATGTTACCTTTTTTGATATTAATACATTTAATCGTTCCATTATTTGAAAGAGCCATCTACCTTATTTATACGGAATCTCAAATATCTTTGAGTAATCTGATAGCAGACGCCAGAATTATCTGTTCATTTTTATTAAATTTTGGACACATTGATACAACTTTATTATTAGGAGAACACATTCTTATTGTGAAGTCCAACCAGTCTTAACACTTCACAATAAGAATTATACGGTATTAACACATCTCTTGTAAGTTGTCGAAAAATAAACCAAATAAATAAATATCTAGCCGTGGATAACGGTGGTTTTATTTGTGGATCCAAATCGTAATTATTATCGTACATTACCTTGTGGGATTAAATTAATGAACCGACGCCAAGAGACTCACATTTTAATTAAACCATGCTGTGAATCAATTTGCGATAGAAGCACAACTCACCACTGGTAATAAGTAGGTACTCGCGAGCTTTACGCGATTTGTTTAAAGGACTATTTTGAACGAGAAAATTTTAATGATTGATTTAAAATATCATAACATGTAAACGGTAATCACTCAATCGTATATCACAAGGTGAATAAGTCAAACTAGAGATCTGCGCGGCCAAAACAAATACAAATTTATACAAACATCCGTTAGTCGTTTTAAAATAGTAACTTAACACTTTACTTATTTCTAACGATTCTAGATTAATCAATTTGAAACCAAAATTGTTTATATGTAATAAATTTTTATCAAAAGTATAATCATTTTCTAATAAATGATTCGAAAATTCTAAAAAACCACGATTATTTCAACATCTAAAATGCTCTTATGTTAAAATTTCGACCTGTTTTTCCCATATAGAAAGCAGTACAATCTTTACAAACAAGTTTATAAACACGGGAATTGTTAAATTTATATATTTTTTTAATGCAGGTTTAATGTGCGGCGGTAGGTGTTTTAGATATATGATTCGAAAATTTGTTTACGAATACAATTCTACTCCAATAATCATGAATATTAATTTGCTCCTTACTAAATCCTTTAATTTATTTTTAAAAATTGCGTTTAATTTGTGAAGTGTACCCGTTATTAAATGCTCTTTCTTTTATTATATTTCAATATTCAAATTAGAACGTGCAGTCTCACGTATAGTGTGTAAGTCTTGCATGTAACTGTAATGTAGTGTCTATCTATATAGTTGTTGTTTTGCATCATCTTGTAAAAATCTTGTCTCCGGTCGTGTTATAATTTTGTAATCTAGTGATACGTGTCACGTGTGCACCTCCACCTTTATACCGGTCATCAAAAAGTCACGCAAATCTTGATTCGCGAGACAAAACGAGACACGCACGTGTTGCGCGAAATAATTACACAAGTGATGGAGAAAATCTCCTCGTCTCGGGAATTGATATCGCGCCATCCCCATCTCGGATAGACTGCTAACTGTTTCACAAAATTTAATTACTAATTGATACGCTAATTGAAAGCACGTCGCTAACTTTATTCCCGTGAGAAATACGGCGGGTCGTCGTATCCTCGTTAATGGAGTTTATATTAATTTCATTTGCGTAGGCGGTACTGTGTAATTAAAAAAAAACTATATCTACATTACAGTATAGAAGTCTACCCTATCTACCTACCTACCCTCTAATTAAAGTATTATATTACATGACATATTATAATAAGTCTAATAATAAATTAACCATTACCATGCATCAAGTGTTTAGATATTTTTTTTAAATACATAATTTTTAAATACAAATTAAGTGTATTAATTAAAAAGATATACATATAAAATCAATTTTATCGAAAAATATTGTTGTTGCGCTACCGGCATTCGAACCTGGTCTCTTTCCAAATCGGGGAAGGTGCATTATCCAACTATGTTACAGCGACAGTACTTTTGACGACAAATTTTCGAACCTATATGTTACAATTTTTTCAAATTAATACTTCTATCGTTTCATTAATACATTGTTTTTACGAAATCTCAAATAAAGGAGATGGCTTTCAAATAATGGAACGATAGATGTATTAATGTGAAAAAAGTGTAACAATATAGGTTCGAAAATTTGTCGTCAAAAGTACTGTCGCTGTAGCATAGTTGGATAATGCACCTTTCTATAAAATTGATTTTAAATGTATACCTTTCTAATTAATACATTTAATTAGTATTTAAAATATCACAGACCGTCTGTTCTGAATAATTGCAACTTCACAATAAGAATGTGTTTTCCTTAATAATATTTTTTTATTTTCACTTTGTACTATACACACAATTTTTTTTGATTTGTATCACGACTAGTTCAATTTACACCAGTAGATGGGAAAGACTGCTCTTCTCGAAACAAAATACAATAGTCAGACAATTAAAAAAAAATTGTGTGTATAGTACAAAGTGAAAATAAAAATTAAATATTAAAAAAATATATATTTGTTACACCACGAAGTAACTGCCAAATCAATGAATAATATTAAAGTATTAATAACTATATTTTCCGTAGTGCTAGAATCCTACACCGTTTGATCGATCTAGACAAAATTTTGCGTGGTTACTCTTTAGGACCTGAACAAAAAATAGATTCCCTTCCTCCTGGCCGCCACATTCTCTTTCCGCAATATAAATGTTTATGACGTATATTTTTTATTCTTCTTCTTCTTACTTAAAAAAAATAGAGATGCATACACAGAAAACATGTAACATCAATATTATTACAATTTTCAAACTAAGCTAAACGCTCGTGCTATGAAAATAGGACTAACCCGACCACTAGATCACTAGGCGAGCATCGTAACCACTAGACCACAAGCGTCTCTATTGAATACAATCTGTCTCACATTTTGCTCAATTGCTTACCAGGACCCTGAAGAAAATATTATACTCACACCCCCGGTCTCACTCTCCCCCTGTCTGGACAAAATTTTGAATATATCATTACTCTTTAGCACCCGCACATGACAAAGGCATTCCTTTCCCTCCCATAATGTTCCAAAGCCTCCGAATCGTGCAGAAATACCAATAATATTTGCAGCTATAGTTTACAGAGACTGCACCTAGAATGATGGCTGAATTTAATATCACTTTAATGAAATCTTTCTATGAGTGGAAAAAGGGACTTAATGGCGACCAGTACACGCAGTTTGGATTTTATAACCGCACTATAAAGCGTACGATTCTTCTACCTATTTTACTTTTCTACCTTTAAATTAGAATATAAAAATCACATCACACCGAAGGGCCCAGAAGTAACAGTCTTTTGATATTAATACTCTAGCAACATCGTCAAATGAAAGATTAGGCTTCATGCGCAAGACTATTCTCAATTACTCTGTTTAAAGTGAGACATTTTAATTATGACAAAGTCATTATTAATTACTAGCATCTTACCCGTCTGTGATAGTTGGACAAGTTGTGAGATCTGACAATAGGAGAAGATGCGGCGGAATTTTTTCATCTCAAGTTTTGAAAACAGAATGAGCGCTAAATCTTACGGGGAAAAGCATAAAAAACATGTGACAGTAAAATACAACACATATCGTGCAATTCCCTTCATGATTACCACACGTACAGTGTCACATGACCGACACACATATCTGGACTTTTATTAGGTATATTATAATATTAATTACTGATAATGACAGTAAATTACCCGTTACCGATTGACTAAGAAAACTTAGAAAACATTTTAATGATCAAAACAAGTTTTATATGTAGATGTTTCTGGGATAATCTGCCGTGTGTATCCGACCTCTTTGGTAAGGCCCATCATCAGGGCTATTTGTCTCTGATACCATCAGCGACAACAGCTCTGATGAAATTGAGAAATTCCTTTTATAAACATTTATCTTAAATTTTGGGAAGATTGCTCACAGGTGTACAACGTAACACGACAGAGAAAGGGTTTTATTATGTATTAAATCTACTTACGCAGGAATAGCACGTATCTCTTTTTAATGCTTAATAATTAAATACGTTTAGTGAATTACTGATCTATAAAAAAGTGATTTATCAAGGACAAATGATTTACCAGCACTGATGGCGGTCGCATGTTTATCAAACTAACTGGCAATGATTTACGCATTCCCAAACAAATAAATAACTTCCATGGGGATTAATTATATTTAAAAAAAAATCGATAATAGTTAAATATTATAGATTGAATGCGAAACATGATAGAAGACAGAAGGCAAGGCATTCAAACAAATTTTAAAATTATATTGATATGATAATCATAAACATTTATTGAGACATGTGAAATTTGGACGCAGGGCAGGTAGGCACTATTTAGTATTACAATCTGTTGATATGTCTAAAAGTATACTTCCTGGACAGACAGGCGACGTGTTTCAGTGTTGGTGGCGAACATTACTACAATAGTCAGGTCGGCTTTAATGATATTTCAATAACTTGTGTTTTAAAATACGTCCCACATAGGACACAATATAAATAATTGGTGACAAGGTAACTTGCACATAAGACAGGTGCACACAAAGTAATAGAACATTAGGTAGATTAATATATTTTTATTTATTATCTTTTTTTTATTAACCGCTTAATTGAGTTTAAATACATCTATAAAGTTAATATTGCTAATTTTAAAAATATAGATTAATATAAATCACCTTACGGTAGCTTACATTAATTTAAGATAGGTTAAGTAACTATAAAGACACGGCAGTATAGTAATAAGTTGTCATGAGCGCACTTGTCTTGTGTGCAGTTGTCATGTAATAGAAAAATTACCTAACTACAAATACAGCAGCATAGTAGTTTACCAATTATCAAAGACTTGTTTTTCTATTTGAGAAATGTAACTTCATAACAAAAAGATATCAACATAATTTATATATTTCAAAGGCAATTAATATTTCACTCGAATGTAACAAATCAATTTCCTTTCAAATTTCCCTACGCGTGGCTATACATAAGGACATTGGGAAATTACGCATAAGATTTAATACTAGTACATACAATAGTATTAGATGACAGATTAGGACGACTAAAATTAAAATACTTTTGAAATTAGCAAATTTATCTTTGTGGTTAAAATTCATATTTTTATTTGTTTTTGATAAAAAATTGGGATTGTCAATTTTGCATATAAACGGTGTTGGTCACAAATTAAAAAATTTGAAATCATTGGAGATAAATAAAGCGTGTAAAACTAATCAAAAAATTATAAACAACCAACTAAATTTAACTTTGATTCCCATTCTAAATTTTTTTCCTTCGAGTAAATTTGTATTAAGTAACAATTTTTAGTTAGGTACTAAATTTATTTTTTAGTAATAGTTTAATATTCAGTATCTATCTGAAAATTTTATTAAAAAAAAAAAATACTCACCTACCTAGTACCAACCCACACAAAGTACAATGTTTAGCAACCATTTTTTTAATTAATGAAAAATAAATAAATACGTTTTAATCCAATGAACTATACCACACACGCGATGTTTATATATAACCATATAACATATACCTACTAATTGCACTCACTCGATAAATTTATAAGGTTTCTAAACTATTATGTTATAAAATAATAAATTTACAATATAAAAATATATATTTTTTTAGCGTAATCAATTAAACAGTTGCGCAAACAAATACACAATCAGACGTTCTTAAAATGATTTAAATAATAACGTAATTATCCATTCCCGCGACACACGCGTCGCCTGGCTACAGTCTATTCCGAATCTCAATTATTGAAATCAGAACAATCCAAATTATTATCGAAAATATTGTGCAGTTGGGGCGTTTATCGGTTTTTTTATTTGTATTTTCGAGAGTTCGCGATGCTTGTTTACATTTCAGACGAAGTTAAAAGCTTTCCGGACAGATCTGGGTGCTTGTTATATTAATGATAATAAACGAATAATAAAGACGCGATTAAGTAATCGGCCGTTATTAATATAGTTTTTGTGAAAAAAAATCTTGAAAATGATATAATTAACAATTTAGAAATACAACTATCAAATAATTAGACAAAATACGTTGTCTAAACCACTATTTATTGATTATTCGACATGTTTCGATACGTATGGTATCTTCTTCACGATACAATGTATACTGAAATTAAAAATACAAGCATGGATAAAAACAAAATTATAAAGTGGTGAATAAGTAAGAACAAATATGAAAACAAATTTAAAAGGTGACTATTTGCAAAGAGGATTTGGTTATTTCTAATATTTAGCTTGCTATTAACACTTTTTCTTATTTCTAAAATTTTAAATTGATCTATTTATGTTTTGTATCTAACTATGTTATGTTATACATTGTTTCTTGAAGAAGATACCACAGGTATCGAAACATGTTGAATAATGAATAAATAGTGGTTTAGACAAAGTATTTTGTCTAATTATTTATATAAAATGAGGCCACAGAGTAATTTTGCTAATATTAAAAAATATAATTACCATGTTATGTCATACTTAATTAGCCTCAACTACATTCTAAAATCGTTTATTTATTAGGAGATCCAAGGGAAACGTCACCACATGCTCGATTATTCCGTTATTTATTGCAATACTTCTGGAAACTTTCCAGAACCGTCTCTGGTTCAGGAAATTGTCGCCCATTTTATATGCACTTTGTAGCAGCTCACACATTATGCGTATATTAATAGTTATACTCGTTGAAGAACAGACAAGAAACCATAATCTACATTAATTACGGCCCGTGTTCACGGAACGAGACACGATGAGATAAATCTCAATACCGTGTACGCGCACGCGTTGTGATTTTGATCTAGAAAAAGAATTAGAGAAAAAAACTTTAACTTGTCACCTTGAACAATAGTTACTTAACACTAATATTTATTTATTCTGAAAGTTACACACACATTACACAAGCATTCAATTATAGATATTTATTATAATTTTTCACTAAACTAAATTTTGTACAACACAGTGTAATTTTATCATTGCTATAGTTTCGAGAGGTGTATTCTCTCCGGTCATCAGGTGTAATTTATAACTCCCTCTCATCATCAGGTGTAATTTGTAACTCCCTCTCATCATCAGGTGTAATTTTGTAACAATTATTTATTCCGTTTTAACTACCAGGGGTGAGATTTAGATTCACCCATCCAATAAACGAAATATGAACTGACGTTTGACGTACACCGAGCGTGAAGTGGACTACGAAAACCGAGCATTGTTTCCAAAGAATCTCATGGTGACATAATCTTTGTCTCGGACACTATTTCGAGTCGAAAATCTCATTATTAGGAGAACACATTCTTATTGTGAAGTTGTAATTATTCAGATCATAGGTCTGTAATATTTTAAATATAATACTAATTAAATATATTACATATAAAATCAATTTAATAGAAAAATATTTTTGTTGCGCTACCGGGATTCGAACCTGGATCTCTCTCCAAACCGGGGATGCACATAGGTTCGAAAATTTGTCGTCAAAAGTACTGTCGCTGTAGCATAGTTGGATAATGCACCTTCCCCGGTTTGGAAAGAGATTCAGGTTCAAATGCCGATAGCGCAACAAACGATATTTTTCGATAAAATTGATATTATATGTATAGCTTTCTAATTAATACATTTAATTAGTAGAAAATCTCACTCGTGGACTCGGGCCATTATGACAGTAATTTGTGTCTCGCGTTCAGTATCACAGCTGCAATACTGTTTTGTAATGCCATTAGTAGTCGTCTGTAAGGTAGTATTTTGAAGAAATACGTTTTTACTGCGATTACGTGCGAAGCGCACATTACACCAGTGAACTGTGGATCAGCCATAAGCTCAGTCAATACGAAAACTAAAGGTTTCATATACTCATAACAACGAACCTATTCGGTCTAGGGGTAACACTCGCCTAGTCATTGAGCAGTCGGCGATCGAACCTCTTCCCGGGAGACCACAGAGTTAGTTCTATTTTCATTGTACAAAAGTTCAGCGTAGCTTATAAAAAATGATTTTCCCACCTCAGATTTGCATATGATTATTGCTAGTGCTCGGGAAGATTTCAAAATAAGCTTCAAAACCCCAACGATTTATCAAAACTAACTTAAAAATAAATTTTGAAATTGAATGATCAAACTGAAAAGTAAAACTAATAAAGATATCAGGCAGCGAGGTAGACTAAGGTTAAACAATACAACTAGAGAGACAGAATCTTCTTCTTGTGCCTTATTCTGGCCAAACTGTTACCATAAGTTCCTCAGCCATGATATTCTCTTTCAGCCAGGGGTCCTGACTTCCAGCAATCTTATCCCGCATTATGAGGTGCAATAATCTCATAATTATGCTACGAGAGTAAAAAAGAATAGGCTCACCGTGAAGCCTAAAATGAAAACAAGCTTTGGTTAATCCTCATATGTTTCTGACCCCCAAAGCCTATAAAATTTTGCCGAGCAGTATGAAACAATTCTCGATGGACAAATTTAAATACTATCTTAGCAGCTGCTTATTGGGTGTTGGCAGAAAGGAAACTGAGCAAAGATTCATAGAAATGATCACACGAACAGAACATCGAATCAGAACAAGTATAGATATATATTTATATATACATTTATTTTTTAATTTCAGTATACATTGTTCCCTGAAGAAGATACCATAGGTATCGAAAAGTGTAGAATAATCAATAAATAGTGGGTTTAAACAAAGTATTTTGTTTAGTTATTAATATAAAATGAGGCCACAAAGTAATTTTGCAAATATTGAAGAAGAGAACATCATTTCTTTATATTAATTTTTCTGTTTTGTATAGTGTTTCAATCATGGGATGGCAAGACTATTTTATTTATTTATTATGTAATTAGAATTCTTTTATAACCATGTTTATTATTTAATATTTTTGGTTTAGATAAAAAATATATAATAATGGTTTTCATATTTGTATGATAGACAACGGATGAACCTGTCTCCTTTAGTACAGACTTCGGTCTAGTTAAGGAGACAGTAGACATCACTTACATTATGAAGCTTGTTCGCCTTTTTTGTATAATTATAAGAATATTTATAATGTATAATATATACGTATATTAAGAACATGAACAGAATAAATAAAAAAATAAAAAATATCTCACACTTCTCTGGATGTTTCATCACATGTCTTAGATATTGAAGTTTTTAGATTTTTATCATCCGAAACGTCTTCATTCGTAACTCTATCAATCCAGCTTGTTGCGAGCATTCTTCTGTAGATCCGCATCTTAATAACTTTCGAGACCTCATCACAGAGTCAAGAAACGCTTTCAGCGTTGGATATAAAAATTTGAAGCTCAACATCTCAGTTTGGTGCAAATGTCAATTGATACCTTGTTACTTCAAGATCACGATGTGACAGCGCGCGGCATTCGTAACGACGTTTTGTATGTCGCACTAGTGCGAACCTGTCTACGAATGCACATCAATCAAATACGCTAAATTGTGCTCGCAACGTGAATAATAAAAGTGTATGAAGCAGCGTTTCTTAACGGCGTGTATAGTCGTCGGTGGTACAGAAAGCAGTGTGCAGTATGTTTGGAAGGGGGCGGCTATTTCTGGCAACCTGTGTGAAGAGGTCCGCGGCCTGGAAAGCGCAAGTTAGTGTTATGCCGTCTGAGAGCATTTTCCAGAGCCAAAATACCCAAATGATAATTGGTTTTAAAGCAAATTTAATAAAAATAGCTTTGCTGTTCGATGCGATGAATTGGATAAAATTTAATGTAGGTTACTTCTACTCAACGAATCACAAATATTATATTTTTTATATAAACAGTCGTGTTTACACGAGGGGATGAGGAAATAAAGGACGCAGGAAGGGTGGAAGGAATTCGGGAGATGGACAGAACCAGAAAACACGGTATCTCCTTCCATTGGATCCACAGGACTTCCGGCTCCAGGACACGTACAACGCTGTTCAGCACGATGTACACTCGGACATATACTTTCGGTGATAGCGCGAAAGTGTCAAACAATACCTTGCTCGTTTCCACAGCAGGCGAACTTGGCGGCAATAAACGCACCCAATAGTAAACGCTTACTTGACAGTTCGAAACAACAATTTCGACTGAACCATAGAGAACACACCACAGAAATAGGTCGTGTTCTGGTACAGAAGGAGGGGGTAGTGGGTAAGTACTGGCGCGCACGGCGACCGGCGATCCAGTAATAAATTACAAAGATCGAACAGGATGTAACAGACCGAGTCCGCAATATTTTTGGGTGGAAAAAAAAACACTAAGCGTATCCCCATCTAATCTAATGGAATCGTATATCTTTTACGTAGTTATTCAAATGTAGTAAGCTGCTGTTAGATGGGGACATTACATAAAAATGACAATCATCGACAGTGACTTGTAAGCATGTTTTATATTATCAATAATAACTAACTAATATAAACAACTTAATAACTTTTTTGTGAGGAGAACGCATTATTATCGTGAAGTTGCAGTTTTTCAGTACATAGTTGTGTAGTATTTTTAATACAAATTAAATTAATCAACTAGTAATAATAATATATTCTAAATATGAATTAAATATATTAATTAGAAAGATATATATATAAAATCAATTTTATCTAAAAATATTGTTATTGCGCCACCGGGATTATGGAAAGATTAAATGTATTAATATCAAAAAGGTAACATATAGGTTCACAAATTGTCGCTGTAGCATAGTTGGATAATGCACCTTTCCCGGTTAGGAAAGAAATCCAGGTTCGAATCCCGGTGGCGCAACAACAATATTTTTCGATATAATTGATTTTATATGTATATCTTTCTAATTAATATATTTAATTCATATTTAAAGTATCACAGACCTATGATCTGAATAATTACAACTTCACAATAAGACTGTGTTCTCCTAATAATAATATATTCACCTTAAAAATATATAAGTTATAACAATGTTTATTAAAATTCAATAAAAATGAATTGATTTAGTTCTGGCGTCTTCTAGCGCATATTACTCCGAGATATTTGAGATTTGTCGTACTATAAAGTTGATTGGTTTATAAAAATAAAATAACAGATGTATTAATTTAAAAGAGCTACAGCATATAAGTTCAAAAATTTGTCGTTAACCTACTTAGTTGATGTGGCTAAACTGGATAACGCATTTCCTCGGATAGGAAAAGGTAGCAACAAAAATATTTTTTCAATAATTTTTTTTTTCTGCATATTTTCTATTTGATTGATTTGATTTGTATTAAATTTAATAACATTTATACATATACATTAAAGAATTTGAAATACTTAAACTAGATTAAGGTTAATCAATATTTAGCCAAAGCAAGCTAAAAATAACAATCGTCGACAGGCGGCACGTGTATTGCTGGAATGGTAAATTACGTTACCATTTAAATCATTTGTTGGATATTTGTATGCGATAATTTGTTAAGTTAAGCTGTACTGTGATAGACTACTACTTACCTTTTATTAATAATACGTTATATTTGTAACATTGATAAATTTGTTTTACGGAAACACTGGACGTGACTGCACAGCGTCCTACTACCGCCACTAAGCAAATGCAATCGGCACGAAAGCTCTAGCAGTGGTCGCGCAGTGTCCACCAGTGGCAGCGAAGCGGCCATTACCCAGTAATAATAAACGAGCTTGGAGTCAAAGGCAGTAAGGCCACGAGGCGAGGCATTTTCTTGATGAAAATTATATATGACGCACGGAACACAAATATATTATTTTCATTTATAGGTGTGTGATGCATTGTAATAATTTTACAGTTAGATAAATCGGCAAACTAATAAAGATTATGATATTTCTAAGCGAACCATAAACATGAATAAAGCCATCTTATCTGGCCTCATTTACATTGTTTAAAGAAATCCGAAAAAGATAAAATACAATTTTGCTTGCGTTGTCGTTAGCGCCATTTCTTCGATTACCAATATTAAAAAAATATATATATACTTTATAAAAATAGTGGGAAACACTAGGTGAAAAATTGACATTCGCGCGTCTTGCAGTAATGCGCGGCATTATCCTCCAATACTACATCTCGAATGCATCTAGCATATTCATCTCTGTCGTCGAGTTCATGTATCTACCGTATATACATCTCTACATAACACCAAAGATTTTCAAGTCTTGGTAATTGCAAAATTAAATAACAAAATTATCAATGCCTATTACATAATTAGGGGTTGGCTCGTCCTGACAAGTTGAATCTATCTACAAGAATCCAATTGTTAATTATTCCGATATACACAACAGGTTAGCCTGTTCTAGGATGTAATAATTAATAAAATGTGTTAAAATATATGAATCAAATAAAAATATAATTTATACCCGATCTCATATCAATAAGTCTGAAACAAATTCTAATTAAGAAATATTAGACAGGAGAAATGAATTTGTTTGTTTTACTACAAATTTAAAAAATATACTTTCAGAACAAAAGAATTTAAACGAAATTGATTTTTCTTTCCGATGTAATGAAATTCCTTTCAAATTTGCATACAAAAAAGCCGTAGACACAAGACTTCTATTTATGTGGGACTACATTATAGGTACTAGTGATGGTAAACCATCACGTGACTGTGATTGTGTCGACGGTTGGTAACTGAGATATAACGATGATCGGTAACTAAGATTTAACTTTCCAGTGTACCAGTCATTGCTCGAAGAATTACGTTAATTAGTTATCAATCATCGTTACAATCGAACACAATCAAAGTCACAATAACAGTTAAAATAACGGTTTAAATAACGATTTTACCATCACTAATAGGTACATAGATACTATTTTTATACAGATAATTCAATATAAAAAAGTAATTTATATTGAATCTCTAAATTTGATTATTTATGTGTTTAAGTGATGTTGATTTAACTAGGAATGTTAATCAATGTTGCTTCCAAATAGGGAAATCCAATTACGGATCCACAATTATCCGGTACCAAAATTAGATCAAGATTAAATAATGAAACCATAATGCTAATGCTATTGCTTCGGAAATTTATTTATAATAATAAAATTGTTTCACATTCCATTTGTTGCTTCTTAATCTTGCATTATTATTGAAGTCATTTTTGTTATATTTAAATATAAATAAGGAATCATTCTGGTCTTTTTTTTAAATGTAAACTTAAATGAGAAAATTAGCATCTCGGCTTATTTGTATCATAATATATCGGGTCCATATTGGAATAATTTAATAGCGGTAAATTAACGATATTATCGCTAATTTGAGAGACATCAAAATCATACCGAACATTCCTCAAGATTTAATTTTAAAAAAAGTGTGTCGTTGTGGTCACATTTGAGACAATGCTCGCAGTGTGGTATCACGAGCTGAGACAATAATTCAGAAATCAAATCGAGACATGCGGACGCACATCGCGAGGCGCGACGATTGAGCAATACGTGAGACATTGTTCCAGACCCGGCGCGCGCTGATTTTGAAAATGGCGATTGACTCACAGCGCGCCGCCATTTTGCGGTCAATCCACCGGCATCGCCTTGGGTTCGATATTATTGTATTATTAATTTATTAATGGGGTCTCCGCGTAATGCATCACCCGCCGGGCACCGCTCGCGTCACCGCTCTGATTGGCCGCAGTAGGTCAACTGGACTTGTTTGAACCGCATTAAAAAAATGGTAATGCCGCTTCACGATCGAGAGGGAAAATCTTAATCAAGTCGCACGATGCATTTGAAACAATATTTTTTTTAAGATTCTAAGGAATTAAATAAAAACTAACCCAACATGTATAGTTACAAAGAACTAAATTAATTATTGGGTAATTCAGAGCACTACCTTGTTCAGACACTTTTTAAGTTAGTACAATTAAAAAATATTGATCGCATTTTCAGTCTATTAATTGACTAATCATTTTGATTAATTAAGCATCTCGAAGTCAGATATCTTGCCTTTCTCAATTAAATGAAAAAATATATATAAAATTTTATTAAAAACTTGGAACAATGTTATATTTTAAATATATAGTCATTTTTAATAAAATGTAATATAATATAAATAACCATGTCAGTTTTATAATATATTTAAAAACCAACCTGTTTTGGAAAAATTCTTTTCCTTCTTCAGGGCAATGAAAACAAAACCTAAACATAAAATAATCTATTGTTTCAAAAATTCAAATTTAAAAAATGCAACATATCTAATAGTATAAAATATAAATGCGTATTATGATAAAGTGAACTTAATGATCGGAAATAATTGGAAACATTTTATATTCAGTTGGTTTTAGTGTTGATGAGATTGTGTTCGAATGTGACTATGATTGCTCTAAGAATTGCGAATAATAATCAGTTACCAATTATTGATACAATCCGACACAATCACAGTCACAATCACGGTTTGACCATCACCAATTATTTGTGATGTTTTAGTTATTTTTACACATTTTAAAATGTTTCCAATAATTTCGACCATTTGAGTCATTTTACTACATCAATCATCGCCATACTAATTGTAAATATATTTTACGCAGTCAGGTACTTGATAGAATATTTTAAAATACAATTTTGTAACAAGGGATAATTTTAATTTGATGTTTAGTTTTTATTAACTCGATGAAAGAAAATATTTTTTCAGAAACCGGTCGGGTTTCATTACAAAAGTCAAGTAAAAATACAAAGTTTTCGTCAAGTGAAAGTAAAACTTAAATCTTTTGATAGAAGATCCAGCCTATCGAGATTGGTCGCACCGGCAGCCGCCAGACGGCACCTGCCGGCCGCCCGAGTCACGAGTCACGCGGCGCGGCGGCGGCGCGGCACGACACGGCGCAGGTGTGGGCGCCCCGTGGACCCAAGGCCCGAGAAAACGGAGCGGATGGACAGAATTGGGAGCGCTAGGCGCACCGCACCGGTGATTCACGAGGATGACGGAAGGACCGCGCTCCGAGGGGGCGTCCAGGTAATTTGACTGTTACCTTAACGGTATTAATTGCCAAATTATTCCGTCTCAGGCCCAGAAGGCGACGAGTGACGCTATTTTAGCTCAGAACAAAAAGGAGCACCAAATTAGACATTTCTAAATGAATGAAAATTTATTGACTTCCCACGCGGTTCTCAATCAAAACGTGACCTTTTCAATCTGGTGAGATAGATGCTCTAGAGATGTGGTGATACGACAAATGTTCATCTTATAAGCCGCGCCATGATAATAAAACTAAATCTAAATCGTTGTCTGCAAATCAGACAAAAGTTTCCGACCTAACAAAACATTTTTTCTTCAAATTTATTTATATTTTTCTACATAGTCTCCTTGTAAGTCTATACACTTCTCCCAGCGATGCTCCCATCCCTTTAACCCGTCCAAATAGTACTTGGAGTCTTTCTCTGCAAAATAGTTATTTACGAAGGTGATGACCCCCTCATTTGACGAAAATCTCTGTCCTCCGAGCGCAACTTTTAGCTTAGGGAACAAAAAAAGTCGCTCGGGGCCAGGTCTGGAGAGTAAGGAGGGTGGTCAAGCAGTTATACCGTAGTTCGTAGATTTTCGCCCGGGCGACCGCTGAGGTGTGAGACGGCGCATTGTCTTGGTGATGTCCAAGCACTAAATATATATGGATGGTTTAGATGACGTTAGATTAGATAATTTACCTCAACGTCCCAGAGAGCAAAATTTGAAACGAATGGTGTTCAATATAATGTACAGTTAAATCGAGGCGAGAGGGTGGAGTGAAAGGTTCCTATATTTTGCGCAGGGTACTAAAGTGTAACTGAGCAAAATTTTGAACAGATGGCATTCAATGTAATATACATTTATATCAGCGAAGGGTGTGGTGGCCATGGGGGGAAGAAGGGGAGGTACTTATGTATTGCGCAGAGGTCTAAAGTGTAATTATGCAAAATATTGTTTAGATCAGTCTCATGGTGTAGGATTGTTTAGAAATCAGACATTTATACAGAAAATTTTATTTACATATATAGAAAACACATCACAAAAACGAAATAACGTGGTAATGGTTCAAGACAGAGTAAAAGGTAAAATTAGGCGGATCAGGGGAAAGCTTCCACCAATAACAGTCTTTAGGACTGCAGCAGAAATGCGATGCGTCAAACGGCGCTGAATCATTTTTCAGCTGCTGTTTCGGCCGCTCGCCTGCACATTAGGCATGCCTGTTCTCGACAAGAGGAAAATGAAGAATATGCCATGAATGAGAAATGAAACGATATATTCTCATTCTTCGTGATCTATTAAGAAATTAAAGGAATTTCGGACTTTTCCGGAAATTTATCAGGGTGTGGGCCTTCCGCTGGGGGGTTTCTAGGATGGACGATGCCGGGAAGAGCGGCGGCTAGAGGGAGACCTAACGGAGAATTCCGCTGGCTCTCTCTCGCACCCACTTGCCACCTGGACAGCGCGAATTTCTGCCGAACTGTGACCGAGTCTTGCGACTTCAACACATAAATGTGACGTTTACCCTCTCCTGACTTCTCTCTGGCTGCCTTCTGACATCAATATGATAACGAGTCTTATTGTACAGGTATCATTGTACCAGAGCCAACCTACATCAGTTAATGACCGAATGTAATTAAAATGTAATAATTGTACCACATAATAAAGAAAAAGAAAAAAGTAAACTATGAAGTGGCGCCAGGTTTTAGTAACTAACTGACGGAACATAACTAACTCATCTAACTTAATATATTCTAAAAAACTTTAAAAAATTTGTAAAATATTGCACACGTTGCATTGTTGAGCAGAATCGAAGTGAAAGGAAACAACTTTCAAAACGATTTCGGGATAGGGTGGGACCCTTGGACCCTTTGGGGTTTCGTTTATTCTCATTCTTAGTCAGATGTTAAGACTGCATTTTGGTATTTGTACACAGAAGTCAGTAAGTATGAAGCCGTGAGCGAATATTATACATTTGATGGAAAATCAGAAGGTATTGTTCGCACCGGACTTTACACGAGGGATAATGAACATTGCCGATCTTTTTATCATTTCCGGAAACACTGGTCGTGACCGCCATAGCCGTCCGCAGGGACTAGAAGTAAGCATCGGCCAAAAAGGATTTCATTAATGAGTTATATTATAGCGTAACTCATTAAATGGTTTCGAGTAGGAGGTAATAATAACAATCTATCGAAAAAATTTCTCCGATAAATCATAAAAAAAAAAAAAAATACAAATACACGATTGTCCGATAATTAATATGTGGGATCAAATAACCGATCGCCGTATTACCTTGGTCCACATCAACTTTGTTCGACAAAATAATATTGAAAGTGATGTACCTACATTTCAGGGGCGTGCACTCTGCACAATGAAAGAGCATGCACTGAGTTTTGTTATAATATATAGAAAAATAATTGAGCGCGCTTAGAATTCAGCGTTTTCTTTTGATGTAAGCAAACGGGCGTTATTCAAAAATAATAGAGAAAGTACAGAATAATTTTTAGTTTTTGTGTTGATTTTTCATTACTACGTCGATAATTGAGAGTACTGTATTGCTTCCCTCGCCAAGTGCTACTAGTTCACATGAATACAACCTCTAGTGTCAATAACCATACTTCTATGTGGTATTGTGCAGACACACAGTGCGAATACCGAGCTGCCCAAATTCCCCCGTTCTGCAAAAAGTACATAACAACGATAGACTATACGCAAATGTGTCTGAGGCTAGATGATGCTGATAACCTGTGGTGAGGAAGGTACAGTCAGGAGGGCGAGAGTTCATAAAATCTGCAATATAAAACAAACCGACACGACAGTTAACTATGAATTAAATATATTAATTATAAAGATATACATATAAAATCAATTTTATCGAAAAATATTGTTGTTGCGCCACCGGGATTCGAATTTGGATCTCTTTCTTAATATATTTATTTAATTCATATTTAAAATATCTTCACAATAAGAATGTGTTCTCCTAATGACAATTAACGTTCGATAACCAGGCAAATACTAGAAATAGAAGAAGAAGAAGATAACCGTGTGCTAAGTAGTGATGGTAAACCGATGTCTCGTCCACTGTCCCTCTTTTCGGAGTGTTGTTTGATAAATGCATCCCTGAGTGTCTGCCTTGAACTACTGCACCTTAATTTTCCATCTGTATGTAAAACTATGTTCTATGAATTCTTAAGGGACGCTGGAGGGTCTAAATTTTAAAATATTTGCGATAATTGCTAATAACCACAATGAATATACTTAAATATGATATTGAATTAAATTAGCGTATTTTTATTAGCTTTGATGAATGGGACCGACAAGGAAGCCCTAGTTTCTAAACCGGTGCCGGGAAATAGTGGGTTCCCCCCCTCCAGCTATCCTGTGACGATGATTGGTAGCTGAGATTTAATGTTGATTGATAACCAATGATACCTGTACGTTTAGTTCACGGTGTGGGCATAAATTTTTTTGCACCAATGTTATTATTATTGGTGCGCCGGAATAGTAGAAAATATTAAGAACGTTACCATATCAGTATAAGGCTACCGGTAGGGCCCGGGTTGACCGCATTACTAATGAAGACGTATTAAGACACATAATTAAATCAAGATAATTACTAACAACAACAATCAAAGAAACATTCTTCGCAATGAAAAAAAGAGATATTTTACAACTCTTTATGTAGGGGAAAATAGAAAGTAGCAGAGGTGTAGGTGGTAAACTCAGAAAGTGGTTTGATGTCTAAAATGTTGGTGAATTTATACAACATGGTCGCCAAACGTCGATAGAAGGCTGAAGAAGAATGAAAAGTCTTTTTAAAAATTGTGTGCGCTATGATGCCAAATAGTGTGCGCACGCACATCTAACAGGGAACATTATTGGTAACTAAGATTTAACTATTAGGAGAACACATTCTTATTGTGAAGTTGTAAGTCAACTTCACAATAAGAATGTGTTCTCCTAATAATAAAGTTGTATCAATGTGTCTAAAATTTAATAAAAATGAATTGATAATTCTGGCGTCTGCTATCAGTTTACTCAAATGTATTTGAGATTCTGTAAAAATAAGGTAGATGGCTCTTTCAAATAATGGAACGATTAAATGTATTAATATCAAAAAGTGTACCATATAGGTTCGAAAATTTGTCACGAAAGATACTGGCGCTGTAGCGTATATGTTCGGTAATGCACCTTCCCCGGATTGGAAATAGAGATCCGGGTTCTAATTCCGATAGCGCAAAAACAATATTTTTCGATAAAATTAATTTTATATGTACGTAAATATAATTAATACATTAAATTAGTATTTAACTATCCAGTTACCGATCATCGTTACGATGGAACACAATCACAGTCACAATAACGATTTAACCATCACAAATACCTAGTTCACGCCACTGTTATGTATATATATTCCAACATTATAATAAAAGGCGCACATTGAGTGAGAACGTCGGCAAAGTAGCCATAATAATAAAATAAAAAAAAGTGTTTTCAGTCTCACTGGACGGAATGCGCGCTCGGCGCTCGGCGCTCGGCAGTATTCCCAAATATCGATGCAAAATTGTTGCCCGCTCGCGGTCAAACGGATAAATGATCGGATTTGACCCGGGGGGCGAATATCGATTTGAGCCGAGATGCAATTAATAATCACAGAGACTTGTCCCACTTTCCGACGGGCGGCATTTTCATTGACTACTGACTACACATTTCGAGTAATCTATATGATTGTATTAGCTCGTTGCAGTCAAATCAAATAACATTTAATGTAATGATGTATGCGTCCGGCCCGTGAGCACCGCGCGGGACACGCAACGCACAAGGGCGCCACACTCAAGGGACGGCCAATTTTTTAATTTAAAAAAAACGATACAAACATACGACTTTTTTTCCATTTTGATTACCTCCAAAACACACGTGGAAAATAAGCGTATGAAAAATAACTGAAACGATCATTGGCCTTTTTAAACAAATATAAATTAAATATATTAATTATAAAGATATACATATAAAATCAATTTTATCGAAAAATATTGTTGTTGCGCCACCGGGATTCGAACCTGGATCTCTTTCTTAACCGGGGAAGGTGCTTTATCCAACTAAGCTACAGCGACATTATTTTTAGCGACAATTTTCGACCCTATATGTTACTTTTCTGATATTAATACATTTAATCGTTCCATCATTTGACAACTTCAACTTCACAATAAGAATGTGTTCTCCTAAATTATAAATTAAATATCGGGAGTAAAACCCCTAGTGCACAATATTTTATGGATAGATATATATTAAAAATATGTGTCGAAAATGTTCAAGATGCACGTGTCTAATCCTCAACCATATCGGAGACATACGCATTTAAAAAAAAATCATAGTTATGCGATTATTTCGATTAATTGAAATTATACTGATACGATATTTTACTAATTCCAAATTATATATTGAATATAAAAAATTAAAGACTATTTTTTATTTGATGATTTATGGCCTGAAGCAAACATATAAAATAATATTTATTTCGAAATACATACTCAGAATTTAGTCAAAATCTCGTACAATACAATGTTGCATAATGATGCAAAGTTTGTACATACTCCTTGAACATTTTCGACACATCATTTAGTCAGGTTCCATCAATAAAATATTGTGAACTAAGTCTGTTACACCTGTATATTTTTATTTAAAACACATTTTTATCGAGTAGTTGTAAATTTAAAACATAGTTATACGATATTTAAAACAAATTAGATGTATCAGCGTCCTGGCACAAAAGATTATGGAGATGTAGGAGAGATTGAAAAGGCATACACAACTCGCTACTGTCATCATTAGAAATGGTATTACAAGCAAACCAATGTTTGGTTTTGCACCATCTGTGGACTGTCTCTTCAAATATTGATTTATAACATTTCTTAATAGATTGCGGCACTGGAATCCAATTTCTAACGTAATTAGGAGACATAGATGCACTTCCCCCATAGATGCACTTACCCCGACTCACCCTACAGAAAAAAAATCTGTGTACTGATAAAATAAATTGATTGAATAATCCTGGCGTTATTTAGCGTGAATTGATGACTCAAAAGGTTTTTTGGAATCGTCGCAAATATGATATATAGTTGATAGGTTTTAGATAAATATCGAATTTTAAAAAAATGCACATCTAATCTAAAATTCGTTTTAAACATAAATTAATGTGGCGTAATGGTAACGCATTCTTCCGGCAAGAGAAATTTCGAGTATCCCCGATGGTAACCAAAAATTTCTGTATCGATTCATTTAATTTATTTTAATTATAAAATGATTTTTAATTCACTCCAGAGAGAAGATGACATTTTTGGGAACTAGTATTTGCAACCAGTTTTAAAAGAAATTAACATGTCGTGACCTTGGAACAACAAAGTTATCTGATATTTTGTTTGTTTTTGTCAAAATTTACTTTTCTATAATAATTTTCTCTTTAAAACTATTTTAAAAACATTTCCTAGTATTTTAGGAGATAACAAGAAAAACAATTTATATTTTAATAGCACGTATAATATTTTTTATACAACTGTTGATTAGAATATAAAAAAAATGTATATGTATTATATAACATGTAGAAAGTCAAGAAACAGTTTACCTTATTATTTTTAATAATAAAACGAATCATTGCACAAAAATTATTTCAGTCATCGCATTTTGAGTTTTATTGTTTATCAATTTATGTTTGCTTAAATTTTTTTTCACACGTGCCCATTTTATTATGATAGTGATAAAAATTTATTTAGCCCACTAGATTTATAATTTATTTCGACATATAAATGTTGTATGTAGTAGGTAAAAGGAAATAAAAAAAAAGTTTGAAATGTATCGCTCTATTATAAAAATAAACACTAGCGGAATACCGTTGAACGTCGGCACAGTACATATTATATTAATTCAAAACAATGTGACGCGAAATGATTGATAAATTTATTTTTATCAATCTCTTGACTTTGACCACTTTCATAATAATGGACACATATATGACTATGAATTTTGATAGTTAAAACGTACGCAAGTACGTATTTGGATATAAGTTTCAAATTCAAAATTATCATGATAATGTTTACGTAATATTATTATATTGTCGTTGCATAATTTCGGTGCTGTGCGACACGCAAATTTAATTTTAGGATGCAAAATATGATAGAGATAACATATAAGGGCGGCACATTACCCAAGAGCGGGTCTGATGTTATTATAGATTGACAACAATACGACATTCCGACTGAAATTTTCGTATCAAATTACCGAGGCCGGATATTATGGTTTAATAAATCAAGCGGTACGAACATTATAGCACCAACTGATTGATATGAAATGATACGTTTAAATTTAATTTCCAAGTTAATCATTTAAAAAAAAAAAAAAATGGCTAGCAAAACGACGAAGTGGATAAAAAATTAAGATTAAAAATAAATCAAACATTCGCAGCACTCCGCCTCGTTTGTAAATTATAGTCGAGTAATACTGTAATAAATCTAGTGGTTTTGTATACCGTCATCTATGGATCGTAAAGTAGGTAAATACGATGTACCGGCTGCATGCACTATCTACCAACCGACGGTCCCTGGCTTCGGACTCGTCACCAGCATCTTTGTTGCTTACTCCGTTCCAGCGAGTACAATCGATCAGTATATTTTAATTATTGTATAATTAAACTCTAAATAAATTCAGCAAATCTTTGTTACTTTGTTCTATTCACCTTTTCTGTCAAAACTGCTGTCACACAATAACAAAAAATGGTGAAATGACTATGAAGGGGAATCACCGTTCCTTGTGAACAAGTCGAAAGTGATGGAATTCGAGAAGGAAGAAAGCAAGACGACGTGCTAAATACTTGGAGGTAATGAATGTTTGGAACACGTAGATAAGTATGTTTGATAGAAACAGAAAGGCTGAGAATGATATCGAAAGGAGGGTGACTGCAAGGAATAAAGTTAACAGTGGAATTATATCTAACGGGAACTTTTCAACCAAGTCAAGACTAGCGGTACACAAAGGAGTCTCGGTATCGACACTTGATGTATGGAAATGAGGCCTGGAGCTGGCAGAAGATGAACGAAAGTAGACTGAATGCAGCGGAAATAAGATCACTTAGGCGTATACGTGGTAGATCTATTTAAAACAGAGTAAATATTGAAGAAATAAGGAAAGAATGTACAGCTGATCACAGGTATAGTAGTATTAAGGTAGTTTAGTCATATGGAATAGATAAATGAGGAGAGAATGGTACGAAAGATGAGCGTTGATGGCACCAGACGTAGAGGACGTCCGCGACGTCGACGTCTTGGCACGACCAGGTAAACCAGACACTGAAGGATGGTCCCATTGGAAGCTTCAAATATCGCACTATCCTCTCGGTCTACCCCCGCGAGGAAACGGCGTGACAGTAAGTTTAATCCTTCTAATTACATCGCACACGCATTACCTCCATAAGTAGTTATTTTGATCACATCATGTCATTATCTTAATTCTTTTCATTCCTCATTATAAGCCAATGTGAATACTGAAATATTTGAACACAAACGGTGGTCCGAAATATGATGGTGGATCGTCATTGCGTAGCCTTTTGATATATTAACAAACCATACTTCCACAGTACTGTAGTACATTTTCGAGAGACTAACGTAATATTTATATTATAAATTACAGACATGATTATTAACTGATTGTATTTAATAATATAAACTGTAGTCTGATGTTCCAGGTGTTGAAAGTGGTCGGAGGAGGACCAAAATATCGCGTAGACGTGCCGCGGAAACCGCTCGGGAAAGTTCAATAATAATTCACCCAAAGTAAACACAAAAAGAGCCAATGAAATTTGCCAAGCTCCGGTGGGAAAACTAAACAATTTATTATATCGTCGGAATAGTACAGCGATCGAACCACGACGGGACTTTGGCGAGAGCGAAAATAGTTCTCACTGTAATACCTGATGATTGAATTATTATTACCTGACATTGAAAATAATGGTTTATTTATTATTTTGAGTCACATTATACAAACTAAAATCAAATGTGAATTTTTTATATGTATTGAAACAAGATATTCATATTATTGGTATGTTACAAAAAAAAAGAGGACGCGGAAAATGAAGCAGGAAGAATAGAACAGCGAGAAGGCCGAGGTGGGCTATGGTTTAAATGTTATTGGAGTGTTTATTTAAAAATGTAAGAAAATTTTATGACATTATTATTTTTTTATTTTTTATTGTAATGTCCGTTGTTAGTTTTATTTCAATGTTTTAATGTCTCGTTGTTTAAAGCTTTAATCCATTGTATAATTAGTGTTTGTTGTATATTTGATGGTTGAGTTTAATAATTTAGAATGGCCGGTTATCGAGACATAATTATAATTATACATATTTATGTACCAATTATGCGTGAAGTTTGATATTAGTACTTTTCAAATACGGTTTTTATCGAATATTAGATAATTGATTACCACAATAGAACAAGAATAGGTATCAAAATACCAAGTTAAGTCTACGATCAGTGCCAACTCCCAGTACTTACGAGACGTGAACCCTCACCGTCAATGTCGTACACAAATTAACAGTTGCCCAAAGCTTGAAATATCTCTGAGAGATGGAGTACCTAACGTACAAACTCTCCACAGAATCAAGGTGACAGATGCTTCCCAAAACATCTGGAAGCTCGAGTGATAATAGGCTGGACATATTGAAGAAAAGATGACGGACGGTGGATAAGGAAGATCCTGGAATGAATGAAGAATTATTGGATGAGGCGACGATATTAGAAGAGTGGTAGGTAGTGGTAGCATGCAGTCTTTTTTACAGCACTAATTGAAAATACTCGGGAAAAATATGAACGCCCTTGAAATAGAAATCCACTAAAGAAGTTTTGCATAATTTGTGCTGTTATGATATAATATGTAGATCGCGAAATGAAAGTATTCGCTCGTGAGATAATATTACGCGGGTCCAGAGGATGCTGCGTGCATGCGGTAGAAAATAGTTACAAGACATGAGAATATTGGAGTGGCTGGACCAGTGTCCGATGAAAGCAGAGATCTGCCCACTCCACTACTGTTTTGGATGCGGTTCCAAAAAAAACATTCACTCTCGAACAGGGTTGCCACAACATGTTATAATAGAACGTTAGTATAACTATCAGATAAGAAATCGGGTTCGCTGATTGCTTACTGCTAGACCCTGTGGGCGGCTACTGTGACTATTACGGCCATTGGTGATCTCATGTTACATTTGACGACAGTGACTGCGACGCGATATAACCATGAGACACAGATGAGATGACAGGATGCTTTTCTTATTTATGACGAGTCTCACAGACCTGACCATTTAAGCTGGTACTTTACAGCCTACCGATGCGAATGACACTACCAAAGTCGCCAGGACCGCCACATCCAGAAAGTCATAGAATATAGACGGGGACGTTTAATATTATTATGGATAATACTTCAAAATCGCGATGTACGCGTGTGCGTATGGTGTATAGTTAGCCGACACACATAATATCCACGACGTCTGGGAGCGCGAGTTTGATCTCCGCTGGCACTTTTATTTAGCCAAAACATAGCCACTTTATTAAACGAGTCGCAGTTGTGCGTTGTGTCGTCGCCGGAACGGTCAATTACGTATATACATATCACTTTAAGAATATGTCTAATTGGGTATTTGTTTGCATTAATCGTACTATGGTACTACTTCCTTTTTTTGACAATTTATAATTTTGAGATTGAAAAATATGTTTTACGGAAACAACTGCTCGCTGCTGGGACCTGACTGCCTCGCGGCCAATAGTAGCACGGTGACGTTAGGGTTTCCGTGAAATCTATGATTGATTTTGCTAAATAGCGTTCGCTGCGCGGCCATGGCTGATGGTTCCGTAAAATTAATTTATTCAATCATTTAAAATATTTTAATAGTATCAAAAATGAGAAGTGGCACAAAATAACTTAACCAACTAACGCAAACCAACCAAATCAAACCAATCAATCCAAGCACGAGAGCTAGTCTCTTTTTTGGAGAGGTAAGCGATTAAAAAACATGTCATTTTAATAATGTTAAATACTTAATTAACTCATATTATTTTGCTGTCCTGGCAGCATTATTTATTGTTACAAACTCTCACTTATTTATGTTTTAAATAAAACATTAAAAATTATTGTTTAAACATCATTATGTAAGCTGTAAACAAATCTAAATACGGCTTTCTCAAATAAAAAAATTATATTAAAATGTCTAAGCGATAATTAAATTATATTTTTAAAAAAGGGGTGGTCTGGGGTTTGAAAGTGCGCACGCCACATCCGATTCTGATACCAGCGTCTTAGAGTATCCGGCTATACGAAGTGTGTTTATATTTTCATATTTATAATAACAACGTATATACAGTAATGATGGGAACGTGCATTCGTAACGTATTTAAATGTATAGACATTAAATAGTATTATATTTTAAACAATATTTATATACTAAAGGAAAATATTCCAAATTCTATACAACCAGCTTTTTACACTAATAACAAATTAAATAATTATATATTAAATAACAAGGATAAGAATTATAAGAATTAATTTGCAATGATTGCAATTATTTTAATATAATGATAGATGCCTAAGTAGCAACAACTATTCAGAATTTTACAATCTGCTTTTGGAAACGAACCATTCTTTTGATATTAACATACAATTACTAAGCATATTATAGCAATTATACATACAACTACTAAGCATATTATAGCAATTATACATACAATTACTAAGCATATTATAGCAATCATACATACAATTACTAAGCATATTATAGCAATCATACATACAATTACTAAGCATATTATAGCAATTATACATACAATTACTAAGCATATTATAGCAATTATACATACAATTACTAAGCATATTATAGCAATCATACATACAATTACTAAGCATATTATAGCAATCATACATACAATTACTAAGCATATTATAGCAATTATACATACAATTACTAAGCATATTATAGCAATTATACATACAATTACTAAGCATATTATAGCAATCATACATACAATTACTAAGCATATTATAGCAATCATACATACAATTACTAAGCATATTATAGCAATTATACATACAATTACTAAGCATATTATAGCAATTATACATACAATTACTAAGCATATTATAGCAATCATACATACAATTACTAAGCATATTATAGCAATCATACATACAATTACTAAGCATATTATAGCAATTATACATACAATTACTAAGCATATTATAGCAATTATACATACAATTACTAAGCATATTATAGCAATCATACATACAATTACTAAGCATATTATAGCAATCATACATACAATTACTAAGCATATTATAGCAATTATACATACAACTACTAACAGTAATGTTAGATATATTTGAAATTTTAAAAATAAGAAAATGTATTAATATCAAACTAAACATTATAAATAACCATATCCTCTTTGCAAATAGTCACCTTTTAAATTTGTTTTCATATTAGTTCTTACTTATTCACCACTTTTTAGTTTTGTTTTTATGTATGCTTGGATTTTTAATTTCAGTGTACATTGTTTCCTGAAGAAGATACCATAGGTATCGAAACATGTCGAATTATCAATAAATAGTGGTTTAAAAAAAGTATTTTGTCTAATTATTGATTTGAAATTTTTTTTTTTAAATTTAAGTGTCATAAAAAATCTTTTTTTTTCGCCAAAAACTACACTCACTACACTTGTTTAACTCTTGATCTAAAATATATTCGATTCCTATTGCAACAATTGTTTAAATAATAAGTATGACAGAAAAAATTTCGCCCGAGGTTGCCAGCCCTGCTGCTCGGATTTCATCTCGGCTCCATATTACGGGAGTCGGTGTAATATAGTCGCCCAGATCAGTATTGGTCCATCGAGGTCTTGCTTAGTACGCACTCCGTGAAGTTAGTGTTCTGTTCCGCCGTGTCGAAAGGGAAATCTTGCAACCCCTCCATCCGCCAGCTCCAAATCGCCGCAGTGTCAAAAGGTGAGTCAAAATAACACACAAAATTGGATTGCTTATTTTTGGCGAATTTTTTTTTTTCGAGAATTTTGCTCATGAAACTATATTTATTTACATATTTTTATTTAAAATTATTAAATTAATAATTAAAAAATAATTGAAAGAACGGTGCGTATAATAAGAATACGAAGAAAAGTTAGATATTTCAGGCATTCGGAAAGAATGACTAATGAAATAGTAGATATATGATATTATATTAGATATGGATTCTGCAACAAGTCGATGCTAATCACACGTAAAATTGATAATATATATAATATAAAAAGTCCAGTAATATCTCATCTTACACTTGTAAACAATTCATAATGTTCATTCATACACTTTAGTAATACCAATAACACATATCAACATAACAAGTTGTAAATGTTTTACTTATATCCTTTTAAAGAAAAAAATGAAAATAGACTGAATGCAGTGGAAATAGATGAGAGTGAAGAATGAACAAATTAGAAGAGAATAGCAACATAATAAATATAATTAAAAAAAGATCACCTAGACGGTTTGAGTTTTGGTACGTATGAACGAGAATAGGATGGCAAAGAAATAATGTGAGTTGAGTGTTGGATGACATCAGGAACAGAGGGCGTCTGCAAAATTCCTGGCATGATCAAATAAATCAGATATTAGAAAACAGCACTGGTCGGAAGCTTCAACGATAGACGAGTATGTGTGAAAATATGAATAAAAGTGAAGGAGATATACAATGACATGTGTGGCTTTCTATCTCTCCGGCCTACCACTGCGTTAGTAAATGAGTTATTTCTAACATATTGTCTTCTTGATATTATATATTTAATTTATGAATATTTTTTAATTCTAATCACAAATACCCGTGTAAAATAAAATAAAATTCTATCTAAAAATAAATAATTATAACTGTTTAAATGACGAAAAAAATAATCGAATTAAGAAATGATCAAAATTTTAATGAAGGACAATAAGCCCAATGAAATAATATGGATAGGGTAAAAAAAAATGTGCAAGATGAACAAAAATAACACGCTTAAAATATTTATTTATTGATAAATAAATTATCGGATAGGATTCACGTTTTAATTCGATTAGAGAAAGTTTCAAGATGACAAAAATAAAAATAAAATTCACTGCACACGAGATTACATCACACAGTGGTCAGATCTGTGTTTGAAAGATTAATAAAAAATATATCCATTTAGTATGTGCAACCGACTGTGATTTAAACGATTGGACGTTTGCAGGTGATTTATTCATAACACCTGCTCTTGCACTTGTAATTATATTCGTGTACGATTTAAAATATATTCCAGAATACGGGGTGTGACATACTTAGTCCACACCACTATTTTGTGTGTGTATATCTGACTAAATTACTATTCGAAAAAGTACAAATTTTGACATCAATGAAACGAAAAATAGTTGCTTGTAAAGCATTAGGGTGAGGTAGGATTTGCTGATTTGCCAGTCGCAATGAGTTACTGGTCGGGAGCGTACCGCGCGTTCGCGGTTGAGCAATATTTAAAGTGGGGTGATTCATTGGTTCGTGTGCGTCGCGCTTTTTGTACTCACTTTAATACTCGACGAGTAAGTGGTGGGCCGAGCACGCAACTTATCTGATGTTGTGTTCAAAAGTTCAGACAAGAAGGGACAATGGTTAACCAAACTCCTCCGGGACCATCAACGTCAGCAGCGACGCCAGAACATGTGGCTCAAGTTCGACGTGAAATTATGCGCAATCCGCGTAAATTTATAAGGAAGATTGCAGCCTTTACTGGAATAAAAAAATCAACAGTGCACGTTATTTTGAAAAAGAAACTACAGTTTCACCCATACAAACTGCAAATCGTGCAGTTTCTCAACGAAAATGACTATTCTTTACGTGAAACCTTAGCGAGAACGATGCTGGAACGTTTTGGAACAGCACGAACGCTTGGAAACATATTGTTTATTGACGAAGCACATTTTTGCCATCAAAAACGTTAGCATTGTCCAAAAACGACAGTATGGTGTGCAATTTCTGCCCGAGGGATAATTGGACCTTATTTTTTTAACCAGCGAGAGACAGACACTGCTGACGTGTATTGCCGAACGATTGACGAGTTTTTGACATCGCAACTGCAGCTGTTTCCCGGGTTCAACAATAGAATACAATTTCATCCAGACGGGGCCACTCCACACACAGCTAGAGTTTCAATGGAGAAGCTGAGGGGAATTTTTCCCAATAAATTAATCAGCAAGTACGGAGACATATTTAAGAGTCCGATTGCAAGAGTGTCTTGAGAGAAATGTTAAATATTAAAGAAATATTAAACTTGAAAATTTTCCGCTGGACACCCATTATTTGCGAAATTGACTCATGATTTTTAAGGAAGAACTAATTTTGTTGTAATGTTGCAATTTCAGAACACAGTTTTGTGGTATTTTTAATTTAATCAACTATTTATCGAAAAAATATTTTGTTGCTATTATTATTATTATTCAATATCTTTGCTTCAGGTCCTAAATCATATAATTAAAAATAGTCCAGCTTCTTGAGCCATATATAGTTTGTATTCAATAAATCGAAATAATTGTTAAGAACACATTTTTATTGTAAAGTTGTAATTATTCAGAAAATAGGTTTGTGATATTTTTTTAATTAGAAAGATATATACATAAAATCAAATTTATCGAAAAATATTGCCGTTGCTACCGGGATTATTATTACAATATTTTTCGATAAAATTGATTTTATATGTATATCTTTCTAATTAATACATTTAATTTCGTATTTAATGAAATAATTGCATATATTTTTTAAATGCTCATATCACTGACATGTGTGACATTAGGTACATACAGCTTGAACATTCTCGACTCATATTTTAATATATTATATGTATGATTATGTATTGTATCGAATTTTACATTAAATTTGTTCATTCGCATGCGCCCGCTAAAATAAGTACGTTTCAAGTCAAGAAATATTTTACAGGGTCGAATCGGCATAGGTGAAAAACATTACCCCTGTGTGGGCATTCTGTATAGAAAAATGAACCGAACCATAATAGACATTGCCAACATCTCTACCACCTGCAATCTATTTATCTCCTGTTCAACCACACAGATATTTAATATTAGAAATAGATCGCGCTTTGACTTATTAATATACTCTTGTGTGGGTTTATATAAATGTGTATATAAACAAGTCGAGCTAGTACAATAAGAATTCAGATGGTTATATGCAAACATCCCGAGCGCGCGAGCGTGTTTTACGAGTACATTTCACTGGGAAGAAAGGAAGGAATGCGATTTTTTATATTTATTTTTAAAATTTTAAAATGCCATTTTATATAAAATATTTAGCATTGTACTTTGTGTAAGTAGGTACTGTATTTTTTAGATATATAGGTGTGAGCATCGCGCACGTGTATTGTTTTCAATTCACTGAAAAGGAAGAAAAGAAAAGAAATGACATTGTGTTACGTTTAAAAAAATATTTTTTTTACAAATATTTGTGCAGTTATTATTTTTAAGCTCAACTTTTTAGAAAGTTACCGTTCAGGTGCCTATTGTGTTCATAAATAAGTTCTTTACGTACATACAAGGATTTATAATTTAAGTTAGAAGCAACAAGTGTGATGTATTCGTTTGGTCCCTTTTATTTATACATTTTTTTTCGAGATTACTCTACGAGCAACACAGCAGCTAAAATGTTTACACATCAAAAAGCATTTTTAACAATTTTCATTTAATGTGTTTCGTAAGCGCGGCGTACATTGATACTACAATCTGTTGCCGCCAAAATATAATACAATCTTTTGAGCGATATGCGCTATTATTATTTTCAATCCGCCGCTTGGCCCTTCCGGTGGCGCGTTGTCTGGCGGTGAAGTGATTAAAATAAATTATATTATTTGTTGAAGAATGATGGCATTCTTTCCAAATGCTTTGGCAAATTATTATGCCGTCACATTTGACACGATGCCAAAAAAACTAGCGACATTTTTTTCATTCATCGCGAGATGAATAGATACATTCTTACGGTAATTAGTGGCTTTACAAAAAAAAAAAACTAATTGTTGATGTCCATTCTCGGTATTGTGGAAAAAAGTATATTTTTGTAATACCTTATTATTTGCAACTAATGATATTCAATTCAAATTTAATTCATTGTGACGCCAACTTGATAACGCATAATGCATTTTTGTTGTCATGTTGCAATGTAAGAATACAGTTTACATTTTGATTGCTACGGGGGGTATGAGTGCGGAATATTTCCTACCAGAGAAAAACGTTAACATTTCGCGATAACAACCAATTAGATTTTTTTTTTTAATTTTGCGTCTCCTAGCGTGTATCGCTCAAAGGACATTGCAATATAAAGTTGATTGCTTTTAAAAATGGATTAACAGATGTATCAAATATAAAAAAAGACTACAAAATATAATATCATTGATTGATTTGGCAGTTACTTCGAGGTGTAACATTTTAATTTTAAAAAATATTAAAAATATTTTTTCACATTGTACCCTTTGTATTATATATATTTTTTTAAATTACTGTATATAAGTTTAAAATTTATCGAAAACGAAATCGGTTGATACGGCGAAATTTTAACGTGTTTTCAACAACAAAAATATATTTACGATTTTTAAATAGATTTTCTATCTAATTAATTTAATTTAATTTGTATTAAAAAGCATAATATGTCGATGAAATAAGATTAGTCTCGGAATCGTCTGCCTTCTATTTGCAACTCTTCTAGTTACGTAAAATAGTTAGTAAGTTATAGGAAAACTATAGTCTTTCTAATGACATATTCTCATTGATGTTTGATTATTAGGCTAATGGAGGAAGTGATGAATAAATTATTGATTTTGGTTTAATATGGGTGACTTATATTGACAGACTGTTCCGAAAATAAGTATTAACACGACAAAAATAATGTGCTATTATTAATTAAATAATCATTCTCACTGTTACTCATTCTCTTTATTGTACCTACGTACATTCCTACTAAATAAATAAGTACATTTTTTTTGAGCTGTTAAAAATATTTAAGTCAGTTTCAATTTTCTTTTCGGTCAAAATCAATTTAGATTTGATTTTTGACGAGATCAGTTATAGTTTTGGTTTCACAAATATTATTATGATGATTGTCACTTTATCAACTGGAGATTGACGAGTTAGAAGGTTCGAGGTCGTGGATCGTTCTCATATTTCTGAGAAGCGAATTGAAATTAATAATTATAATACAATTAGTAAAATTTTTAATAATATTCATAATCAGTGAGTAAACAGTTCAGCTTTTCCGGGGTGGCTGTGAATAAAATCGTGTCAAGTAACCGAAATTGATAGCGAACATCCGTTAGAAGAGCACGGCAACAAAAGAGGAAGAGGTTAAATAAAAGTGATGTAGAATTTTATAAAAGTATGACTGGGCCTTTATAGTTTTGCCGCAAGGGCATTTGATGACAACATTAAAATGAATGTCACCGTTTGCAACGATTACGCCGGTTAACAATAACGTTATAAAAACAATAATGTCCTCACAGTAGGGATAATAAAAATGACAAGCAAAAATATATAACTCCCTTTTTAGATAAAAACATATGTGTGTAAAATCTCAATTAATCAATTAATTAAAGAAAATAACACTGTAAAATTTGAAACATTTGCACATCATTGAGGTTTAAAAATAACTTTAAAATCCCTAAATGTAACACCAAACACTATCAGCAAAATTTTATATATTTAGGGATAAAATATTTCAATAGTCTCCCTACAAAAATTAAATAAATAAATATACAAAAGAGTTTAGAAAGAAACTAAATGAATACTTCAAAAACGCATAATTGGAAAATAAACAATATTACTTCAGAAGCACACAATGAATAGAATATGTAAGGTATTATATAAAATTATTGTAGTGTGACTCCCTCTCCAAGCACAAGAGCTGGTCTTTTTTTTTGGAGAGGTAAGCGAAAGAAAAACCATGTAATTTAAAAAATGTCAAATACTTAATTCATGTTATAAAAAATTGTAAAAATGTCAAATAAAAAAAATTTAACTAACTTACCATCACGCCGTTTCACCGCGGGGGGTAGGCAGAGAGGATAGAGCGCCACACTCTTCTGTCCTGACACACAGTTCTCGCCTCATTCACATTTATATAGCTTCTCATACAAGCTCGCCGATTATTGAGGCCTCTAACAATACCATCCTCCAGTATCTGGTTCACATGGTAGTGCCAAGTTTTCCGCGGACGTCTTCTATTGCTGGTGCCATCAACACTTGCGTCATATATCTTCCTTACCATTCTCTCCTCATTCATCCGTTCCATATGACCAAACCACCTAAGTGATCCTTTCTTAATCTTACACACTTATACTAAGATCAGCTTTACATTCTTTACTCTGTCATAAATGGATCAGCCACACGTACGTCTAAGCTATCCCATTTCCACTGCATTCAGTCTATTTTCGTTCCTCTTCTGCCAGTTTCAGGCCTCACTTTCATACATCGGAGTCCATTGTGTACCGCTAGTTTTGCATCGGTTGACAAGTTCCCATTAGCTATAATTCCATTCAAAGCGCCAATCGCCTTGTTTCCTGCAGTCACCCTCACACCCGATATCTTTCTCAGCCTTTCCGTTACTATATTCGACTGAGCGTTGCTTAATCTAGCCCACGCGTCTGTTGCCCACGTATCCAATAATATTTTAATTCGAAACTAAAAGGTAGGCAGGTAGGTACCTACCACCTATTCAGTGTAAATTAGAAAAAAAAAAATTCTTGTCATTATTGACGGACCTATTATAAACCTAAATAAAACTGAATGTCTGTTTGCCTAATATCTATACAATCCTAAACCAAAATTTGCATTGTTACTCTGTAGGACCCCGTTCAAAAACATAGATACCCTTTCTCCACCCCCTGTCGCGAGACAAACGTGTATTAAATTATATGTAATGCTTTTCATTACAGATTATGCATAGTTGCTCTCTAGGAACCCGCGCAAAACATAGGCATTCTCCTCCCGACCCCTAACTACTTCTCCCTTAGAAATAAATGTGTTATTGTACTGAAAGCCAATTTCGCATAGTTATTTCCATCTACCCTCCTTCCTCCTGCACCAAATTTAGTTATTATTTAGAACCTGCGCAAAACAAAGACACTGCCGCCTCCCTAAACTTCTATATTAAATAATAACTAATTCTGTATCTCAAAAGGAAATGATGATTAATTTACTGCGCGAGAAATACTCATCCGACAGTGCTGATCACGTGGTATTTCTGGAACTGGAATAGGGCAGCTCACTTTTTACGACTGTATATAGGCGGTTTGCGATTTTATAGGATAATAAAATTTATTTGAATCATTCCGCGGGGTGGACGAGTATGAGAAAGATGAGACTCAACGGAATGCGTTTTCGTGGACCGCGACGCCCCGCTGATATTCAGTTGCTGGGGAAATCGAAATGACGCACAAAACTATTTCAATTTCTGACTCAATCTCCACTGGGGGCAGGTTACGCTCGGCAACAGAGGGTTGGTTCCGCTCGGCGGGGGTGACACGCGGTGAGCGCGCAGAAGGGGGTAGACATGAAGGGATGCGGGGTGTAGCGAAGAAGGTGACATTGAATAATTGATCTCTCCGATAGTTTTCACCGCAGTGATCTCATCGCAAAAATACATTTCCATTCTGAATAACTTTGAAAGTCAACTCTAAAATAGGCTTTGATAATACACGATTCAATCGTCCATCGCAATCTGTAGCGTAAAAAATAAATAATTTAACCATTACCAATTACTAATAAAATTAGATTAATTCCATCTATAAAGTTAATAATATTCTCAGTTTTCAGAAACAGCTGCTTATAGTATTCAGCGACGTCAACCCTGTCAAATTAAAACAGAATATTATTTTAAAAGCATTTTTTATGTGTAAACATTTTAGCTCGCGCCACCTCCCTCAAAAGAAAATTTCGTACTAACGTGACCAAACAAAGACGTCATAATCGTTACCATATTTAATTCATTACCCATATTTTTTTATATATTCTACATATTTTGTTAAGCAATCGTTTCCTAAATTTAAAAATATTAATAAGAAAGGTAATAAAATTTAATTTCTTCTTTCTTTCCCAGTGTTGTGTACACGTATAATACACACTCACGCGACGTATATACACAACCATGAGAGTATGTTCTAATAATTAATTCTCTCAATTTTTAATAAAAACATATTTTCGAACATAGTTCTGTGGTATTTTTAATACAACTTAAATGATCCAATTAGAAAGATCTACTATCTATTGAATTAATTTCTTCATTGTATTTTTAAACCTTACTACATGTATTCACAATTCATGAATAAAAAATGCGTATTTGATTACTTCGTCGCTAGTCAGTCGCCAAGAAAGATTATACACTAGAGAAGCCATTAATCGCGATTCACTAATTTGTTAACGACTGTTGTGATGTGACCAATTTATGTGTTGAGTTAATGCATTCTTATTCTAGGCCCGCGCTGAGACTTGTGTTTATATTTTAGAATCTAATTGATTTGTATTTTTATTGTATTAAATATAATATATGAAAAAATACGAATAAAGTTTGTATCTGGTTTTATAACTTTGCCTCGATTGATATATCTCATTGGACACCATATTTCAAGTACGTATGTATCAGAAACTGACAAATATTTCGGTCTACATTTCTTGTGATAATGTCACATCAGTTTAATTGTATTGATAAAAAATAAACTATGTCAAAAAAGAGCGTGATTTTGTTTTCAAAAAGGTTCCTATTATAAGTTCAGAATTAAAAGGTATATACATCGATAAAAATCAGTTTCAAAGGAAATTGACACTTTAGTCCGGGGTACAGTGAGGTAATTTTCTTCGCTTTATTCTGGACCGGACCGTAAATAATTTTCGAATAATTTGACAAATTTGAAATTGTTATATTTGTGTACTATGAATTATTTCTAACATTGACAATTTTATTTGACTCTTTAATTTTATTATTTTTATTTCTGCCATTACTAAATCCGGTTTTTATATCCCCCAAATAGCAAACTAATCTGAAATCTAATTAGCTTTGTTATAGTCATTGGATGACTTAAATTAATTTTCATATTGTAAGTGTATGGTGGTATTTAGTTTACGGTGTTGTGATCAGTAGTAAAAATCATTCGCGGGTTGTTGATACATCAAATTTACTACTATCAAAGCATAGATAGGTGTGACAATAAATAAAGCATATTTCATGATTAATTTTATGGATTTTTTCTCATAGGCGTTCGAAATTTGTCACTTTGGTGGTGAACATTTTTCGTATTATGTGCTAATGCATATTAAACAACGAGATCATCATCAACCGAAATAGCGGGATATTGAATGATTAATTGTCGTTTACTGCAACATTCAAAGTATCAACGTGTCGGATGACTTTTGGGACAGCTGTGAAAAGTCCGCCATATTTAACTATCGATTCTCGTATTTACTATCGGATATCGGAAAGTGAAATGAGTTTGAAAAGTAAATAATTTTTTACTAACGAACAAACAACCCGCTTTTGTAAAAATTTTCAACTTTAGTAACTTTTTTCACTAAAGAAATTCCAGTTCGACAAAAGAGTCGCTTAAACGAGGTCCTAAAATGGATTTTAAAAACAATTTTGTAATATTCAGGAAGGACTCCGACAAAACCTTCACATAATTAGAGATACACACGCGTCCCGGATAATAACAGTCCGTTGACCTTTCACGATCAGTCGGATATGATGAGAGACGTCCTAACGAGCCGAGACTGCGATGCTGTATTATTAAAGATGACATTTTTACACCGTAATTCACATCCTCTCAATCTTGCGAATGCGCGAGTGCGATAACGCGCGCTGGTGCCCTATAAACATCAAAGCTATTTTCCAGTCTGGAATTCGTTAATAATAGTTAACAATTTATGCTCTTCCGGCGATGATAGAATGCTTCAGAAGTGGAACAGTTGATAGAAAATTGTCGAGTGTTTTTTACGATCGACCCAATAATGAAAAGAATTCTAGGAATTTTGTATTAATTTTTTTAACATTTAGACGAAAGCGCTGGGTGTGGAACATTCAGCGCACGAATTGTTATAGCTACAGCTCCACACGACGTTTTCGGATGACTTTAGTTAGTAAGCGGCTTTTTTGATGCTATATATTTTATTTCGTTTTATAACTAACACATTATCAACCCTTAATATAGAGTCCTGCAAAGACATATCAAAAATTTAAAATCATATTAAAAAATGTTACAGAATACACCTTTTTGTGGTTGAAATGTTAACAATTCGACAATCGAGAAGAATGAACAAGTTGTTAAATCTATAGTACACAGATAAAATGAGCATGGGTTCCAAGGTCAACAATGTCGGAACGCGTGACCCGCGACACTGCTCGGCGTTCGAAGGCCAAAAATGCGAACTACAATTAATTAATTTATAATACAATTTCGCCTTTAAACTATGCTCGAGTCATGAAGTATACGATCCAGGATTAAGTTAAAGGATTGAACTCCTGAAGCACCAACTACGAAGGTGTGCGTACGGATGATCCACGTCTGTAAAAATAAACCACCTATCTCAAGTCTTCTTTGAGGGTGGGCCGAGGAAAAGATTCAAATACATCCTGAAGATGAATCTATGCAGATGTGGCATAGACCCTGAACACTGAGAAACCGCGGCCCATGATTGAGGACAATAACGTCACAAAGTATAAATATGAATTAAATATATTAATTAGAAAGATATACATATAAAATCAATTTTATCGAAAAATATTGTTGTTGCGCCACCGGGATTCGAACCTGGATCTCTTTCCAAACCGAGGAAGGTGCAATATCCAACTATGCTACAGCGACAGATATTTTTATATATGTTACCTTTTTGATAATAATACATTTAATCGTTCCATTATTTGAAAGAGCCATCTACCTTATTTTTACGGAATCTCAAATACATTTGAGTAATCTGATAACAGACGTTAGAATTATCAATTCATTTTTATTAAATTTTGGACACATTGATTCAACTTTATTATTAGGAGAACACATTCTTATTGTGAAGTTGTAATCAATAAGAATGTGTTCTCCTAAAGTCACAAAGTATATTGCGCCGGGGAAGGATGTGAAAAAGCGGAAAGAAAAGGAGGAAGATCCGTCTCTCGGAAACGTGCGAAGGATGTGCGGTTCGAGAATAGGGCGCCTGACGAAGAAGAAGAAGAAGAATAATAATATATGGAATCTAATTGTAACAATTAAGCATTATTTCTTCATTAAAAATTCACTACAGTTCAATTTCGAAATTCTGTCCATTATAATTGGTGACAAAAATTAGTTTTTTATGTCACAAGCGAAACTATTAAATTAACTATTTTAAAAACACAGCGACCGTAAAATAGTTGCTCAATTTCAAAAGCATCTGACTGAATAATCAATGAGCTACGGGTCAATTGCTACGGGCGTAATACAATTATCAACAAACAACATGTCAATTTATTTGTCTGTCAAAATATTGAAATAGCAACCGCAAGAGACCATCGTGATGTAGATGTCGCGGGGTGACGTAACGCCTCGTGTCATGGAGATGAGAATTGGAACCAGACGTGCGCGCAGAGCCACCGTGTCAGTGTCTTTCAAACGGTGTGTCACTGGTGTACCGCCCAAAACACACATGAAAAGACTTCAGACCTTCCAAAATAAGGTCATCAGATTAGCTCTGAAGGCCCCAAAATGGATCAGAGTCACTCAACTACATCACGATGCCGGCATACTCCCCGTCATGGAGCACATCAAACAAACCTCCAAGCGTTTTTATGCGGGACTCCCCAAGCACCACAACCCTACGATCAATTCGCTAGAAAACTATGATATAACTATCCCCTCAAAAATAAAACGTCCCAAGACAATCCTCGCATAGAGGCATTAAAATCACTGCGTCACATTGCAGGTATTCATGCGCCCGGTTAGGAAGCCTAAAAACCTTCCTAAAGCAAATTTAATAATAATTACCTTAAACAAATTTCCTGGCCATTAGGGCAAACTACACGATGAAGGGGCAAGGGGTCCAGAAGACCCGGTACCCTATATGCCAATAGAAAAAAAAAAAAAAAAAGTATCTTTATAGTGCGATTTCAACGGGAGAACGATGTCGCAACGCCACAAGTGACATCTAGTTATTTAACATAATTTTAACTAATCCGGAGACGGCCAGATCTGAAATTGAACCTTGTGACTTCGACCTGCAAGAAACTCCAACATAACCTCAAGTGTCAGCACGATTTGTGCATGTCGTCGTTTCTCTGTTAACCTGAACGTAAATTATTAAGATGTAGTTTTAGTCTCCAAATTTGTCCTATGCCAGGCTTTCCATGTCAAGATTTTTTATATTTCTCAAATTTGATTGCAATCGTATTGGTTTTGTTCGTTCGTTTTGTTTGTTTTTTTTTTTGATATAATTATAATATTTTGAACCAGATTTTCGCTCTTTTTACGTATCTATTTTTCCAAGAACAACTATTCAAAGCAGGTGATGAAGAAGTAGTCAATAATTCTATCATAGTACTGGCGAAAAACTTATGCAATACCCTAAAGCTACCCGGTGGACGGTCACATTGTACCTATAAAGGGTACAAAAACAACATCAAAGATTTTAATAACCCACATCCATGACAACGATTGGCCGACTCGTGTTTCTCGATGATATTCTCACAAATCACAACGCCCGTCTTGTCAGTACTCTACCGCCGAATTGCCGCGAAGTGCATATTTAACGAAAGCTGCGCACGTCACTGAATGACGTAAAACATTTGTAAAACGCGCAGGATTAAAACAAAGTTTGCTAATCGCACTTTGTTTATTTTTTTATCTAACTATTATTATGTGGATGCTTGGTGTGTCATGAGAGTTCGGCAGAGTGTGTGGGCGCTTTAGTAAAAAGGTTGAAAAACACTGCACTGTACGCTACATAACTACACAATACGCACAGCTCGACGCCTCCACACTTTCTCGGTTATAAATTTATCACGTAATAAACGAAGAAGGTCCAGCCCGTGCGTGTAAAAGTGTGACTCACAATTTTCAGAAACTCGGCGTTCGCGATTTCGGTGACTCGCGGTCGTAAAATGTATTATTCTATATATTGAAAATAATTTATTATTAGAAACACGGTAGTGGTCTATCACAGTACAACACACATAAAAACCTCCCCTTTTGATTTCTATAGCTTCTTTCTGGCTGCCTTTTGAAATTAATGTGACCACAAGTCTCTCATATTGCACAGGTATGGTTCTGGTACGACTATGATGGTGTTATGATGATATGACTGAATGTAATAAAATAAATAAAAATATATGTAATTATGACGAATCGAAACGAGGGTAAACAACTCTCAAAACGATTCGGGATAGGGTGGAAATAAATTTAAAAAAATATATATATATATCACAGTACAACCTAAAATGACCAATTATTGCAAAAAATCTGAGCGAAAAACGGGCCCACTTTCCATAGCCAAAGCAAGTGGGCAAAGTGGGTCCCCCCCCCCTACAGCTGTCCTTTTAAAAAAAAAAATAGGACCTGTCAGCAGCTTTCGTTTTTCACTCCGTCCCACTGCGTACAATTAATCAGTAGATTCAAACCTTTGTAATTCAACATCAATTAAGTTCAGAATAAAAAAACCGTAGTACCATAGTGGGCGCTCTAATCTGCCGCCATGTGAACAGGTATCAATATCGATTTGAATATGAGTTGATGTAATACATACATTATCTCAATTACTTTCTCGTGTCGGCCATCACAATGGCCGCGGCCCACGCGATGTTCGAAGCCAGACTACGAGAATCGAGAAAGCGTCGCGATGGCCGGTGCAGGAACAGGTACCTACCAGGTATTGAAATATTGCGCCTGCCCTGATAAGGACATGGACTTTTAGCCGACGTGTCCATACGTTCGTAAACACGTCTGCGGCCTTTTACAACGGACTAATTTCTCTCTTGTCGGCACCTTATAAGCGAGGCAGATCTACGGCGGATAGCGCGTCCGCCCCTTTGTCGCGGGGCCAATCGGACGAAGATGGATAATGCACCAGATACGAAGCTGGTGGATTGGGACAGCTTTGCTTTATACGTATAAAGTAGACGCTACGGATGGTATCGGTACTTCTCTAACCCAGATGGCGATATAAGGCGATCATAATTTTGCATTTGTAATAAAAATGTGATGTCAGCGGTGTAGTTACCGACGAGCAGTTAGAATATGTCAATATCAAATTTATGAATGAGAGGAATTCTAAGAAACTATTATTAAATGCAGTTTCCTAAACGTTTACAAAAATACATATATACAGTATACATATCGACCCCTCCTACGTAAAGTATGGTAAGTAAAAAAATGCAATTTTGAATCATTCTAGTATTTTGCGTGCATTTGATACTTATTTACGTGGGAGATTAAAAATATACATACATATATTGTATTCTATGATGTAGGTAGGTAATCCTAAAATTACAAACATTTAAAATTGTATCAAATACGTGCAAAATACTACAATTTATTAAAAATCTAATTTTTTACAAACTTTTTACTTTACATAGGTTAAATAAACTTGGACATGCCTTAAATGTCATCCGCCTGGCCGGCATATCCCTCCCCAAGATGTATATGTGTTATATTATTTTTAATAACATTCATTTCAAATTTTGCATACATGCGCTTCAGTACCCTTACGAAAATACAGTAACCCGCGGACACATCACTGTATCGCCGCATGGACCAAATTTTGCATACATTTTTATTCAAGACCTGCGCAAAACGAAACTACCCTCTTATTTTATTATATCTATCTATACAATATTTATTAACACCGCGGGATATTTACTGATCACTAGTTCTCGATAGAAAAAAGTTGATTTTACTGTAAGCTATAAAAATCAAAATACCGAGAAATATTTAAAAACTATCCGTCGCTATTTAAAGACGAAAATTCATTTTATGTATTCGACTCTTATGACAGCTGCTTCTCCCGATAAGGGTATGCCAATATTGTTCAGGTTTTAATGTGTTCTCGGAACGCAAAGCTCGGCACAAAAATAGAAAGCGCACATATAATTCACATGGCCGAACGTGAGCTTTCCAAACGTCTAATACAGAATGTGATAATATGCCGTCCCGTAAGGAGCGATCAATTAAACTAGACAAATATATAGAAATTGGTACGAAATTAGAGAAAAAACAAAAAAAGCCAACACATAGAAGTAATGTATTATATGATGAATGTACGTTAACGAAGAATCGAATATATAATCTAGTATATAGTTTTCTGAGCTAATCTACTCTTTTGGTCAACGTTTCGGATCCCATTGCAAGGTCCATCATCAGAGCTGAGGTTATGTACGACCGTTAGTGTTGTTTTTAAGTAGGTAGTTTTTTGCAGTACCGTGTCGAAAGCAGTGTCGGTCATTTATTAGGTACTGGATTGCAGTACCGTGTCGAAATCAGGGTCTGTCGTTTATTAGGCACTGACTTGCACTACCGTGTCGAAAACAGGTGTTGTGTTATGTTAAGTTCCATCTACTGTTTGATCACTATATGCGAGGGCTCTTCGAGTTATAGGTGTTTATAGACTCGGACTTAAGAATCTAAGAGCATTGTTATCGAATATAATAATTAAACACCGTTCTGGAAGACAGGTATGACTCCAAATATAATTGTCAAATTTTTCAATCGTTACAGATATTTTCAGTCAACAATAATAATAATATTTTAAGATATATATCAATTTGAAATAGCTGCAACATATAAGTTCGAAAATTTGCCGTCTATTTACGAGGCTGACGTAGTGTAATTAGTTATCACACTTTCTCGGATAGGAAGAGATCATAATCGGTGGCAGCTAAAATATATTTTCGATAAATTGAGTTTATCTGGTATGTACATCTTTCTAAATGATACATTTAATTTGTATTAAAACAATAATAATGATTATCAAAAAACGGTGATATTATTTGCAAATCGTTTTGAGCAATTTACGAAAGAATTATTAAAAATAAAGTGAATTTGTGAAGCCAATTTAATATTCAAATAAAGTTAACACAGAAAATATTATATCCAATTCTCAGCGTTATAAACTATCACGAGACAATAAAAATGTAGAAGAAAAATAATGTTTGAAGCGGATGAGAATTAAGAGGATTTAGGATTATGTGCACAGCAGAGGCATTTTCCACCCTGTAACCCTGCAACCCCGCAACCCTAAATCTCGGAAAATGCTGAGAACGGACCGCTAGTATATAATAAAAATTACATATAAATGTGAAAATATAATCGAGAAATTTTTTATATTCGCCTTCAGCTTGCTATGATATTTCGATCGAAGATTTCTAGAACGCCATTATCATCACCCAGCCACAAGTTTACAGACGTGACATGGTGATCATTTTCTTTCAAAATTCTTTGTTTTAAGTTATACTTAAACATTATCGTATGTATGAATGAAGCAATTGAAGTACCGTATAAAATATATATCAGATTGAACTATCCGATAGTGAAAATAATGATAATACGGAGATGAAATTGAGGTGAAATACAAACATTTGATGATAACTCATTTGAAAAAAAGGAAATGTACGAATTAAAGTGGTATTAAACTGTTTTTTATTTTAAATGTGAATGTAGACTAATGCTAGTTTCACGCCTGATTCTAGACCACCCGGCTTCAAATAAAACATCGTGAAAATGTCACATCGTTTTGACAGTCTGACAAGATATAAATTAAGACCAGGTTTTCCATCAAATGTTTTATTAAGTAAAATTGTGATAAAAATGTTGCGATACTACTTTTGTTTCTTGTACAATGATTATTTGAAACGTATCGTCTTTGTCGTATGGATAAAATATAATGAAAAAATGTTTATTTTAACATTATTTATAGCAAGAAATTTAAAAGTTTTCATCAAATTTCACATTTTTCAAAAGAAAAAAATCATGAGCCTAATGACACTATAACACGTTTGACATCCCTTCTATACTTTCTAAATAACCCTGTCTAATTTCTCAATTATAAAAAAGTGTAAATTATTCCCCTAATTGTCTAAAAATATTTTTATATTGTACCTTATAAATCAAACTGGGATTATATATCATTAACCGACCTGTTGATAATCTGTCCAATAAAAATAAAATAAAATTGATTCTTGTCGTTTATCGTAGATATGATTTTTAATTTTATATAATATTTATTTTAATTAACTTAAATTTTACAATGAATGAAATTAATCTGCAGCCTTAAAATGTGTGTTTGCGTGGTCGAAACTTTGATGAAATTGAATAATGAAATACGCAGAATTTGAGCAAAACCTTTGTTCCATAAATTTACATTAATAAAATAAATACTAAATCTCCCTGCATTTTCCGCCTACCTACACAAAAACCACCCCTGAGTCATGCGATCCACTCTATTGGGTAGATCACTAGTACGTATAATTACACGAATGATTTATAATATATATGTACGACATGCGTGACCTTGATTTGGATATATTTATACGCTCGTATATAAATAAACCATTTGAATTAATAATCTCTCAATAGATCAAACTCACATCTCGTGAATGGAATGTACACAGTCGTAGAATCATCTTTAAATATCTGGTTCATCTTCTATCTTCTTAACACATGCATGGTGTATCTTTCTTACTAAGCTTTTTTCACTCATTCGTTCCATATAACCAAATAAACTCACCTAATAATACTGATAATAATGCAACTAAAACATACATATTATATATTTTTACAGTATTGCGTGCATCCATTTAATTCTCAATTAGTGCGATCTATTAATTTTTAAAGCATTAGTTAATTAAGTAGTTACATTAGTGAAGCTGGAATGAGATAATTACAAATATGAATCTTGTATGGATAAGAGATCCATTATAAACATTATAGAAAATCTATGGAGCCAATGGATAGGCCACAACGCATACCTCATGAATGCAATTGAAATAAAGATTAAAGGAAAAAGACAAGGAGGAAGGTTTAGAATATAGATCTTAAATATACAATAAGGAAAAAGTAATTTGCAATCTTGACATTTTGAAAGATTAAGTAAAATCATGCTTTGTAAAAGTCTTGTAAATTCTAAATATATTATAAATTTTAAGTCGAAATGCAATTTTCCGATTTACATAGATCGATACACGCGTGTGGATGTGATATTACAATTTTTCAAACGAATAACGATTATTACTCGGGATGTATAATACCTGACTGTATTCGTTTCAGACTAGACAATGTGATAATTTAAAATTATGATCGAGGTCTGAGCCGATCTCTCGATATGGGCATCGGCGGACGAAAACGAAACACGCCCGCAGGAAAAAGTACACGTCTGGTGACGTAACGACGAAACGAACGGGACCTGACGTCACTTTGGCGTATAAGGATCGGTAAAAAAGCGGTTACAAAAGTGGTATCCGAGTGTGCAGTGTGCATAGAGCCGATAGAGCGCCGGCCCGACTCGGCCACTGTTTACCGAATGTTTAAAAATGGATTCCGGGACGCTCTTGCTGCTGGCTGCTGGCACAGTTAGCGTCAACAGTCATATTAAACAATGTCAGACTGGAAACATCACGGCATCTTCTTCTCGGGCCCTTCTCTATACTTTGACACCCGCATCCAGCCGCTTCGTGCAATTATTTTAATATAATCGGTCAACGGGCTAGGTAACAGTCAACAAGCTAGGGAACTAGGGAACGGTCAACGAGCTAGGGAAACATAAGCGTGATAGGGGATGGTTTACCCTAATGGTTGTTTGTCTATCCTTCAAGGATCCGTGAAGGTCATTTTTTATTTACTTTTATTATTTATAACTAACTAACTAACTTACCATCACGCCGCGTCTTCGCGGGGGTAGGCAGATAGGATAGAGCGCCACACTCTTCGGTCCTGGCACACAATTCTCGCCTCATCCACATTCATACATCTTCTCATAGAAGCTCGCCAATTATTGAGTATCCTCCAGTATTTGGTTTACCTGGTCGTGACAAGTATTCCATGGATGTCCTCTACTTCTGGTGCCATCAACACTTACGTCATATATTTTTCTTACCATTCTCTCCTCGTTGATTCGTTCCATATGACCAAATCACCTAAATGATCCTTTCTTAATCTTACTCACTATAATAAGATCACCTTTACATTCTTTCCTTATTTCTTCATTCTTAACTCTCTTATAAATAAATCTGTCACATATACGCCTAAGTGATCTCATTTCCACTGCATTAGGTCTATTTTCGTTCCTATTTTACCAGCTCCAGGCCTCACTTCTATACATCAGTGTCGGTACCAGGACTCCATTGTGTACCGCTAGCCTTGCCTCGGTTGACAAATTTCCGTTAGATATTATTCTATTCAAAGAGCTGTTCACTCTCTCCCTGCAGTCACCCTGCTTTCGATATCTTTCTCAGCCTTTCCGTTTCTATCAAATATACTTTCCAAATACACAAACTACCTATTATTATTTGTTAAAAAACTATAATTATGATAATACTAGAAATATCCCGTTATATCGTCGTTATTGACGGAAAATTAATAAATTTAAAAAAATCATCTAAAATACGATATCAAAAAACTTTACTTTTTCGACGCTATGTCCGTATTCTTTCACCTGATAGAGTTAACAACAGATCTAGCTCCTTCTGTTATCATGAGACACGGACAAGTGTCGATATATTGTTTGATTTATCTTGTTATGCGACACGGACGAACGAATAAACATATGGACATATATATGTAGGATTTATAAGTGCAGATAAAACAATTTCAATACCTTATTATGAAGTGACATAACACTTCAATAATAATGAGAAATAAAAAGTATTTATAGCCTTGATTTATTAAAAACAATAAACGATAATAAAATAGCAAAACATTTAAATTGATACACTTATATTATATTGCATCTCAGGTAGAATATAATTCGGTCATATGGTCGCCTCATTTCAATGTTCACTCGACGGCGGTTGAAAGAATCCAGAGAAAGTTTATAAGATTCATTAATTTTAAATTAAATATACGCTCTGAAGAAATCAATTATAATTATCTCCTTAGCCGTCTGAAATTGTTAAAATTATTAGTGAGACGTGCGATGACCGACCTTCTATTTCTATACAGGATCGTCAATGGTATGATAGACTGCCCCCAGATTGTTGGTCTATTTGACTTTCACGCACCATTGAGGTCACATCGAGACACAATTCATTGTTCTATTACAGTGGTAATGTCAGAACACATGCATTAGTTAACTCCGCAGTCCCCAGATTGCATTCTTTGGAGAATGAATATGCAGAGGTAGTCGACATTTCTGCTGTAAATTTAACTCTTTATGGGACGACATTATTACAATTTTTTGTGTCTCAACTCAATGGTGATGGATAAATTGCTTTATTTCATATTTTATATTTAGTTTTATTTTTAATTTTGATTGCGTAAAAACATGCTGATATTTTTTTTCTTTGTGTATTGCACTTCTGATGAATTTTTTTATTATTTTACAAATTATGTTAATAGGGCGTGTATAATATAATAATAATAGTGATAAATAAATAAATAAATAAGTATTATAGTTTACGAACTTCTCTATACATTAAACTTTTTTCCGTCTATGAATTGTAATAGTTAAAAAATATGCAAGTATCTATTTATTTAGGGTGTGTATTAACTATCAAAATACAGATTCGAAGTCTGCTTTCATTTAAAATTATTCATTGAAATATGTTTGCAATTTCGCTGTTATACGATGCGTGCGAAGGGCGTGTGCATATGTGCGATCGTTATCGACGAGTGTAGTATTAAAAAAAAATCTAACACTCTCCCGTGTTATCGCAAGTCGATGCGTAATGACACGATTAAGTCTGAGATCATCTTTATCTTATCTCGATCCTTTACGATCGCGAACATGAAAAATATTTAAGAGTTTTCACTCGAGGCTTGAAAACGGTATACGGCGAGTTGATAGGATGATACGTAGGTGGCTTGCGGCTGTCTTCCCACGTGTAACGGAGCGACAGATAGAGCTATGAATCAACAAGGTGTGAAATTTCCGATAAAATAAGATAAAATTATATTACTAATATGCCTATTCTCAAATCTTATTATTATTATTATATTAATCATTTCATTAGTTGTGAGGTGCATAGTTTTAATTGTATTTGAAGCAATCTTGCCATCTTGATAAATATATTATATATACAATAGTGACAGACGGATAGTTTGTTCAGAAAAATGTATGTTGACATTTTTTTATATTAAGAAAAATATACAAAGAATCTGACACCATAATTATAATTTAACACCTTATCACGTTTTCGCCTGCCAAGCCTGGAAAAATGTAACTTTTCGTCGGCGGTATTTATTTTGTTGCATTAAAAATATTTAAAAGCTTTCGTAATATTCTAAAAAGTGTAAAAGGGTTCAGCGACTAAATTTAATTGAGAAACTGTGGGTTACAATGTAATTTACCAAATTTTAATCTCCGGGAACAAATACAAAATGACATTGTAGTTTGGATTATTTTTAAAACTAGTGACTAAAATCTATCCTAAAACGTTACTATACCAATCTAATTCGTATACTTCAAAGGAAATTGACACTTAACTCCAATGTAACGTTTCAGTTTCTTTTAAAGTATCCCTTACGCATGACATACAGAAGGAGATGATTTTCCAATTGAAATTTGGATAATTCAAAATTGTCAAAATTTATTAATATAGGTTTAGATTTAATAAAAATAAATTTAAAAACTTAAAACTCTAATATTATTAAATTGCCATGGCGGCTACTTTGCGATGCAACTATAAATAAGACAACGTTATAACTCTAGTTGAGTTCATTCTCTCGAAACTCGAGTAAGGCAAATAAACTCAAGTAGAGTTATAACAATGTTTTATTTACATCCATCCATTTTGATGATGAAACTCTACAAAGTTAACGCCGAATCTATCAATAATATGATTATTTAAATTTTTAAACATACTAAACTATGCACTGCACACACAACTGAGCTATATTTTTGTCACGAATGTAGTTTCGAAAGGAGCAGTACTTCTCGTCAACAGGAATAAATGATAACCATTTCCACCATTTAAAAAAAGTTGTCATATACACCTGTCAATGAGAGGGACCGCTTTGCTCCTCTCGTGACAATAATATATATAGTATCTATAAAGTTTAGCGTATTTAAAAAATTAATAAAAAATAATGTCGTTTTTTAATCAAGGCAAGGGGGGGGGGTCAGTTATAGGACAATTTAAACAAATTAAACACCAATGAAAATTCACAGACATGGGATTGAGGCTCTTGACCTCGCGGGATGTGTCTTAGCTGGTGTTCCATATCGGGGGCCACGTGACATGCCCACTGGCCACCGCACAAATAACATAACATTACCAATTGAGAGGACACCGGATATAATAATGCATGACGGTTCCCGTAGATCTTCATTCTTCTCTCACAACATTACGTCATATTGTTTTATTTTTATTTTCGCTGATTACTATCAGCCATTCGTATCTTCAACCGCCGTGTTCGAGTAATCTGTACAGATATTAAGATAACGTCTAATAATAAAAAAAAATGACGCGTAATTAAAATACTGATACCGATTCACAATGACATTGACTTTGAATCCTTAGACCATAACCACTGTGCTCTGAAGGCAACGTGTTCAGAAAGTTCCACAAACTTAAGAGGTGGCACGATCCACGTGCTTTTTTTTTTTGTGAGAAAAAAGTGAGAACATCTCTTAACACATGAGTTATTTAATTAATTATAATTCTTAATGTAATTATTTAGGCACAATATTTAGCAAATCAGTAATCATCAAAGCACCCCATATTGCAAAATCTACTGGGTTTAAATCAAAATCTACTGGCTGGCTCGATGAAATTAACATTCTCACGACGAAGAAAGTTGATTGTATTTCTGGCTGTGTGAGATGGAGCTCCGTCCTGCTGTAATGTCCAGTTATGCTGTATTGTCTAGCTATACTCCAGGCATTGTTTTGAAACTCTTTGATCATTTCATCAACCCACCTTTTTTTAATTCGCAAATCAGAATACGGCCTTCTGCAGTGATTTTTGTCATGCAACAATTTGAAAAAACCAAAATAAACAATGGGAAAATTAATAATCAAAGATGGCGACCGGAAATTGTCGAAATAAAACGTAATATAGGTAAATGGGTAAGTAAATTAGTAAACTATTTAAGCTATTGTTAATATAGTTAAACTAATTTTGATGTAATTATATCACATTTTACGAAATGTTTTCACTTTTTTTGGGTCACCCTGGATATATATCAATGAGGCTGGACCCACCGCTTGCTCAGGACCGTTGCAATAAGCTCAAGGCTCCTATCTCGGTCCTACTCATTTGCCGCCTGGTTGGCATTTTTTAATGCTACTAGGCAGCTGTTCGATAGCGCCCCGCATATATGACAGGGCGATACCGCACAGCTGCCAAAATAAAATTTGCCCTTATTATCCCCGGCTAACTCACTTTATTAGTAAATAAAATATTTATAATACATTTAAATAAATAACATGTTTAAAGTGATAATATAAATAATTCAATGAATATAGAATAGAATAACATGGATAGAATAGTTGACAGCGAGATAGACAAGGTGTAAAAAGGCCGGGGAGCAGACGGGAAGTGAAGAGGCACTACCTTCCGAAAAACGAGACTACACAAAAGAAAATCAGGAGATTCACCCTCCACGCACCACTGCCGGCAGATTTAACCCACAAGAATAGAACATAGCAGATCATAAATATAAATATCATAACATAAATAGGTGCCGACGACTGTCGATAAAATTCGATCAGCTTTTACAGGCTCTTTTTTAGTAATTATTAAAAATATATGCGCATAAGTTATATATAATTCAGTAAAATTGAATATATTAAATAGTATAAAATTCTCTAGGTACTCTTATAAATTTTAATTAAATAATTCGATGTTTTCATACTTTTTTGGATATTGCAATATAAGTGACCGAACGTGAATTTTGACTTCTTTGAAAACGATATATTTTAATAACCAATGCAAAAATATTCATTAACAAAAGGTAATAAATTCCGTTTAAACCTTTTAAAATCAATTTATAAACAAAATGTATGGACTTTATGTGGAAGAATTTCAAGATTCGGTGCACTATTGCGAAAAATATAATATTTTTTACGTATTATTACATTTTTTTGGGTGATAATTACAATACATATAGATTAAACAAGATTGTATGGATCTTTCATCATAAAATTAATTGAAAGCACGTGTTGCTGTAATTTTTGCAAAGAGATTCGAAAACTTTACATTAAATTGACTCGCAAAAATACGTGGATCGTGTCCTGCCGCCTGATAAGAGTGACGCTAATTGGCGTGGGAAAAATGTATATAAGAAATTTCACAACAAAATGGTAATATGTACTTGTGAATAAGAGAATTGACAAGAGTAGTTGATCTAATTTAATACGCTAAGAAAATTACATGGCAATGGGCCACATCCAGTGGCGTAACTTTTCAGACCTGCACACTTAAGTCCTCTACATTTCTCTAGTCAGACCTCAGTTAGAATATAATTCAATCATATGGTTTCCAAACTTGTACACTCGACAGCGGTTGAAAGAATCCAGAAAAAGCTTCTAAGATTTATTAATTTTAAATTACATATATAGGATATCAATTATGATTATTTTCTTAGCCGTCTGAAATTGTTAAAATTATCAGTGAGGTCGTGCCATATATTTCTATACAGGATCATCAATGGTATGATAGACTGACCCAAGATTGTTGGTCTGCTTGACTTTCACGCACCATTGAGGTCATCGAGACACAATTAATTGTGTTATTACAGTGGTAATGTCAGAACTCATGCACTAGTTAACTCCACAATTCCCAGAATGCATTATTTGAGGAATGAATATGTAAATATTAATTTAACTCTTTATAGGAGTGCATTATTACAATTTTTATTTTTATTCCTGTCGAATCTTTAACTTTCTTGAATTATATACAGCACGAAAAAAACTGGCTGCTTTAACACAGACTGCAGTCTAGTAAAGTAGCCATGACAATACTGTATATATCAGAAGCGGAGTCTACTCCATCCCACACAATAAACTACGAGTATATACTCAATTGCAATATAATTCTATCTTATGTTTATCATATTCTATTATAATATATTCACCTATGTTACAACAAAAACATGTATGTTATTAATGTTTAATAAATAAATAGACAGGTTTAAAGCACATAATTGAAATCCATAATCAAATACCAGTCAGATTCATTCGGGATCTGGTTTAAGAGCGTCCACACGTTATACATACCTTGGACTACGAGATAAGTGAGTACTATAATTATTTTAATAATGTGAATAACAGAACAACGCCGTTGCCAAAAAAAACAACTTCTCAGAATTTTGAAATCACATAATTTAAACTATTTTATCGGGTCAATTTATCAGAAAAGTTTGATCGAAATGATATAATAACCTACTGGAGTTAATCCCATATATATTATATTTAAAATACTAATTAAATGTATTAATTAGAAAGATATACATAAAAAATCAATTTTATCGGAAAATATTATTGTTGCGCCATCGGGATTCGAACCTGGATCTCTTTCTAATCCGGGGAAGGTGCATTATCCAACTATGCTGCAGTGACATTATTTTTGACGTCAAATTTTCGAACCTATATGTTACACTTTTTCAAATGAATACGCCTATACTTTGTTTTAACCTTTAAGTAAACCGATAGGCAGACGCCAGAATTAACAATTAATTTTTATTCAATTTTTGGACACATTGATACAACTTATATATTATTAGGAGAACGTATTCTTATTATACATATAAAATTAATTTTATATGTATTTCTTTCTAATTAATACATTTAATTAGTATTTAAAATATCACAGACCTACGTTATGAATAATTACAACTTCACTTTAAGAATGTGTTCTCTAATAATATTATATTTAAATACAGACAAACATTTTAACGAAGGGTGGTTTCGAGTCCTCCTCGTCACGATCGAAGAGTGTGCAATGAAATATTTCCGAATTCTATTAAAATCCAGTCCCGACACCTGAGTGCCGTGTATTTAAAAGGGGCATCAGTTATTCCAGCCCGATTTCTGAAATTCAGCAGTGATAAATGGCGCGACGTATTCCGATGGTGTCACCGCCGCGCGCTGCGCCGGCAGCTTATGGCAACACTCTGCTGTCCCGCCCACGCCCACTTTATTTCGGCGCTGGCCGGCGAGACGGACGACGGAGGAGGTGAGGCGCGCGTGCGATAGGTGAGCGCGGGATCGCCCGCTTTATTTCAGATTGACTTTTGCACTCGGTACCTTTTGCGACACGACACTACCGCTCCAGGGCGGGCGGCCCGCCGCGTATTTTGGAAACGATCCATCCGTCATTGTTGGATTCAATTTTTAATGTGGTCACCACCCCCGTCACAGTACACGCTTCGTGTTGTGTTACATATTTTATAAAAATATGCATTAACACTTGGAAAATAACCAAAACTCCCGTGTCTGATAGATGGATGGTGACCTTCAAAATTGTTCTTGAATGAAAAATTATATTTTATATTTGTAATAATAGTTTAAGCACCCTATATATTTGCAAAGTATTAGGTTGATGCATAATTAATAATTCGCCGTCTTTTTAAAAATATATTATAACATAACCAAAAAAGAAAACAAACTTAGAACATTGTGTACCAATATCATTCGAAGGCGTAGGTCACCATCAACGTCAATGATGTCGAAGATCTCAGCCAGTGTCCTAGTGGTGCAACTTTCGTCCTCTTCCACAGCCGCTAGAAAGGCCCGGTCATGAAAATCCTAAGAACCGACCCTTTCCTGACTCGTCATCTATGCCGGTGTCACCAGCTTTGAAGCGAACGAACCACTCTCGGCATGCCCTTTCGCCAATCGTTCTCTCGCCGAAAAGATCGTCGAGATTGCGAAATGACTCAGCAGCTTTTCCATCCTTTCTCCAAGTGGTGTATATCTGTATGGTTTTCTAATTTCCTTATTCCATTAAAGAATTATATTATGACAAATGTCAATTAAATGTTAAATTAAAAAAAAAACAAAACGGCGGATAATTATGCGTCAACTTAATATTTTAACACCACAATAAGTTAAGCAACAATTCTTCCATTTGTGAAGCACGCGCTCATATTTTTTGTATTAATACAGGTATCAAATCATTGTTACATATATATTTTTTTTATGCTGTTTATGTCGTCAACATGTAAATGTTTCTATCAATTTTATAAAACGGTAAAATTAATATGTACGCTGTCACTTTTCTACTTCCATGTGCAATATCGAAATTATCGACAAATCACTAACGTGAGTGTTCTACAGATTGCAAATACGAACAGATGCAACGCATTTACACGTAATAAATAATTATGAATATGAATTAAATATATTAATTAAAAAGATGTACATATAAAATCAATTTTATCGAAAAATATTGTTGTTGCGCCACCGGGATTCAAACTGGGGAAGGTGCATTATCCAACAATGCTATTATCGAATCTCGGTGGCGCAACAACAATATTTGTCGATAAAATTGATTTTATACGTATATCTTTCTAATTAATATATTTAATTCAAATTTAAAATATCACAGACCGTCTGTTCTGAATAATTACAACTTCACAATAAAGAATGTGTTCTCCTAAAAATAATTATGATTACTACATTCGTGCAGTCTGACTGTGCTTTTAAAATATCACGGAACCGTGATACGAAAATAAAAGATTTTATCTGTCTTTTTGATTTTTTTATCTACGTATAATAGTTTATGATGTTTCGTCAATATGTAAGATGAATCAATTCAAAAAAGGTAATGTTTAGGTAGAGAAAGACACTAAAAATGACTGAGGAGCTCGAAAATGTACGATATTAAACTGACTTCTTCTTCCACGGCACTACATCACAGGGCGGGATTTGGCCTACTCCACAAGTGCTCTCCACCGACACCTATCCCTGGACCTTTTTATCCAGTTCCTATCCTACTACAGTCCTCTACAACACAGCCGGCCCACCTCTTCCTTGGCCTGCTTCTAGATGGCTTCCACTGGGGTATCCGCTAAGTTATGATCTTTGGAAATCATTAAACAAACTGTATAAAAGTATAGAACGTCACGCGTTTGAAAGATGGGAACGAACACAAACCAGACTATCTACTACTTCTCAACCAATCGTTCGGTGCACGATTCTGGCGCCCGTCCCATGACGGGGCTTAAACATTAGTAAATTAATATTATTGATCAGGTAAGAGCAAAGATATTATGTATTATGTTATGTATATTATTTTTTACTTGAAACCTGCCACTCTCCGTACCTGACAAGAGCATAGCAATCATCTTGTGGCGGTTTTAAAGGTTTCAATCAGAACTGGCGTAAAAAGTACACCAACGTGCAAATGCTCGGCATATTAAGTGACAAAATTCCGCACACGATAATAGACAGCAAATTGCTGTCGGTCAAGAATAGCAATAAATTATAAATTCCCAGTATGTACTTACCGCCGGCAATGTTTAAAATACACTTGGCCTCGTTGGAGACGATTCCGCCAGGAGGTGACAATTATTCAGTTAAGTGCAGCAGTGGTCCGATCCGACTTAAGGCGTGATTAAAGTGACCGCATTGTTCGGAATTGCTGAAAGAATTTTCGGCATTTAATCTTTTGTGAACCAGTGACACAATATGTTGGAGTTGACATTCTTCGGCGGCTTTGATACTTTTATTTATGCGCGGTACACTTCATGTGTGGTATCTCGCTATCTACGTAATTTTGTGTTATTTAAAAATTGAAAAATAATTAGCAATATTTGAATATGTCCAAGAACATACAATTACTGGATTTTTACCTACAAAGGCAGGCACTGTTATTAAACAAATATCAGATATCTCATAGAGACAAAGCTATTTTTTAAATTATATTTTAATGGAAAATATATGGAAGTATAGGGTAATTACAGGGCTTACGACCTGTCCTCGGCTGGCTTAAGAGGTCACTATATATATATAATATATAACGTTCACCAATTCTCACTCCTCAATCTCCACATTTATCAAATTTTTGAAAGTTGTACATATGTTAGTATGTGGGCTCGCTTCGAGTACCACTACACCATCGCCATCTATGGATCAAATCGGCGAGCCTGTATGAATGTGGATGAAGCAAGAATTGTGCGTCAGGACAGAAGCGCATGGCGCTCTATCCTCTCTGCCTATCCCCGCGGAGAAACGGCGTGATGGTAAATTAGTTAGTTGATTACTCCTAGATTGTACCTATACATTTTTGAATCTTTGAAATTAGATTTGGTATTTTTGCAATTTGATAGATAAAAATTGAACCGAAGTTACGAACGATGTAACAGTTTATGATCACGTAATATATCTAGAAATAACATTAGTGACTAAGATAAGACGGGAGAAATGAGGTGGAGCATTAGCAGATAAGCCATATCAAGGTTAGACACAAATCGAGAGTGACGCAAGGATTTCCGACTCGGGTTTTCGTTACCGACAATGATTTTAGGTAAAAAAAAAATAAACCGTAAGCCTCACCATTAGTGTGAATATTACTTTAACAGATTAAGCCTTATATACAATAGAATAAGATGTTAAAATTTCATGTTCATTTTTGTTGTGTGTGTGTGTTGCGAGGAGTTTTGACCGCCTAAATAAACACGAACGAAAGTGCACTAGTGTAATTCAAATTGCCTACCATTCAGGCGCCACCACAGATCAACTCTGAGAACACAATTCATTTGGATCAGATCGATATTGCCCTTCAATTTGGTTCACTGCCCACAAGGTGAAGTTTTTAAAACAATATCGCTATATAACTAACTGATTTCTGATTTCGAGCACGTTATTTAATATCACTCATACATATTAATTGCATTCAAATCAATATTCAACAATGCGGTTGTAAAAAATGTCACAAATATTATCAAAATATAACTTTTTTTCTCTTATCTCTTTAATTACTAGGAAATTTGAAATGTTTGTAACACAGTTCTAAAGATAAAATTATTGTCAGCATGTCGATACAAAAAATTATAATTTTGACTAAAATATCAAATGATATCTCGTTGTTTCACGGTCAAGAAGTAGGGGTGGCATTTTAAAATCTATTATTTTCTTTAAATTATTTCACAATGTGGCGAGACAATTTGCCATCGCAAGAAGATGGCCGCGTAATTATCATCCGTTCACCCCTTATTTTCATCCCGCTTAATCAAGTTTCGAGAGGCGTAGTCGTGATAAAGATAAAACTCAGTTGTGTGTGCAGTACAAACTAAGATTTATTTAAAAAATCATATTGGACAACAAAATAACTGCCATGTAAAGGCTGTTTTTTTTTTCAAATTGGCAACACTTTTTCCAGCGACAGATAATTTGACAGCTGACAGCTGATTTGTGCTCAGTTTGGTTTGCCATTTCGCCAAAACAACGCTTGTAAATTGTGAAAATTTATTTCGAAAATCGTGGTTCAGTTCGCGAAACTTATTACCATTTTACCGTCGACATAATCGTCCATCCGAGCAAGTAATTCCAATAACCATGGATCGTTTTCGCACCACGCATACTCTAATTGATAATACGAATCCGCAGACACGTCGTACATTGCGCACCAAAAAAGCAGTTGTTTCTTCAAAAATGATGCCGGCCAGAACGTTACATGATTACTGACTTTTTCGTTCCCCAATTGAACTGCATTAATGTGGAAGAGCTGCGGTTTCAACAAGACGGCGTAACATGTCGCACAGCGCGCGCCACAATCAATTTATCGAAGGAAACATTCGATGAGCGCATAATTTCGCGTAATGGACCTGTGAATTGGCCTCCAAGATCGTGTGATTTAACACCTTTGGATTATTGGATAGAGGCGATAGACGACTTGGAAGCCAACATTCGTGGCGTTATTGTCGATATACGACCCCAGCTGCTCCAGAAAGTGGTCGAAAATTGAACTTACAGATTGCGCGTTATTCGAGCCAGCCGCGGCGCGCTCATATGCGCGAAATCATATTTAATAACTAATGGCATAAAATTATCTTTGCAATAAAGCCAATACGCCATGGCCATTATCACGATTTTTATGTGTTTTATTTAATTTTAAAGTAATTCTAAAAAAACAGCCTTTATATTAGGTAATGATATCACAATTATACGCTCGCAAATAAGTAAGGTCCCATTTAATAGACAAGTACCTAAAGTACTCTAGCGATGGCCCCGTTATAATTCATTAATAACGTCATAATATTATAAATATTAGATCACGGACTTGCGCGCAGTGGCATGTGTAAGTTTCTCGTCATTTAAAATAATTTTTCGGTGGGGTGAAGTCATCGAACGTTGTGACAATTGTCCCGATGACGGAATGATCCTTTGTTATCATCAATAAGGAGCCAATTGGCTTATAAAGTTGTCCAAATGTAGAGCGCGCGACGTCACCGGGACAGGCAGGTACAGGTGGACCAGGAATGAACTCACGTGATCTATATATAGATAGTCATTTTTAAATAGGACAGTGATAAGATAAATTCGTATTTTATTAAAATTATACTCGGCGTAGCGCACCTAGTGCACAATATTTTACGGATAGATTAAAAATACGAGTCGGAGATATTCAAGTCTTGTGTGTCTCTGATCGCAACCATTTCAGAGATTTTAAAATTATTTTTTAAAAAAGTTGTTGAGCAAATTTTTTTCTGATTAATTGAAATATTTTATTGATTCAAAATTATATATAATACGACAAATAAAATAATAATGGGTAAATTTCGCAAATATTTATTTAAAAGTTCGTAGACTTGAAGCTTGACACGATTTTGTTAAAATCTAATAACAATAATATTTTTTGTATTATTATAAAATATTGTGTCCAGTATACAGAGTGGCTGACGTCAGGAAGCCTGGAGGGGTGACAAATAGCGCTGGAAATGGTCTTTGATCATACCGTTCCCTGGCTGGCATTGTGACCCTGTCTACAGACGACATTTTTATGAGATTTTTGTCTACAAATAATCTCTGAGGGACTATGTTCGTATTAGATTTTTTTGACTGAATTTTCATTAATCATCAAATACTGAAACGGCACAAGATAGGAGAAAAAGAATTTTCTTTATAGAGGGGCACGAAAAGAGGTAGAGGGACCCACGCTATCCCGGTACTGTTATGGGAGCGGTTACTCTCTCGTCAGTTCCTCTCAGCAAAGCAAATCGCGAATTTAGTTGTAACCATAAGTTGATATTATTGAAAGTTAATGAATTTTGACATATTGTATTTGAATTATTAAGTTTAATTTCGAATTCTACATTTTTTGCCTTTAGCGTCATTAGGGTCTCAACGGCTTGATAAAACTTTGAAGGAGGTCAAAATGATGATGATAATTCAAAGAACATCTCAAAACTAAAACATCATTGCAGTGCAAATTGACAGACTTAAAAAAAAGTGACATGCACACACGCAAAAGACGCAAATAAATAAATTTCAAAATACATTGTAATGTTAAGTAAAATGTGATTTTTAAAGCCATTGAATAAATTAATACAAATGTGGGTCACTCGACGTTAGGTCATGTCGCCCGATAAACATGCATTGCAGTATTTGACTCAATTATCGGTTCACTGAAACTTTTCCGATTTGTTACATGTTGAGCTGAATGTACCATCAGGTCGCAGTCACCGCTTGCGGGGCGGCAGTGCGGCAGGGGCGGCAGGGGGGGCAGGGGCCGGTAATGGCCCGCAAACACGACATCTGGAGTGATAACATGATCCGGACATTAGGGACGCCGTTAACTCTTCCAGGTTTACGGCTGGAGTGGGCTAAATTTATATTATTACTCGATATATGGGATTTATCATACTGTAGCCTTTCAGATATACTAAGGGTGGGTTTTTCAATCGGAGCCACCCATAATACTATGAAGTTGGAATTCAACTACAAATTTACTGAGGGCAAAAGGTACACGAAAAAACTGGTGGGGTCGAAACAAACTGCTGATATACAAAACCACAGTAAGACCAGTAGTCACTTAACGTGAAACATGGTGACTAACCGAAATCGAAAAAACAAATTATCATTATTTGAACATATCTAAGAACACGCAATAACTGGACTTTTACCTACAAAAGCACTGTTATTAAACAAATATCAGATATCTCATAGAGACAAAGCTATTTATGATTATTTTTAATGGAAAATATATGGAAGTATGGGATACGACGACCTGTCTTCAGCTTAGCAGTTTTTGAGCTTAAAATATTAAGAAAGATTTATGGACCTACACTATAAAATGAAATTTACACAATAAAAATGAATCATGAGCTCGAAAATTTCTTCTTCTTCTTCTTTTAAGCATGCAATTCACCCTTCAAGAGTGATTTGTGCCATTAATCAAGTTAAAACATTATTTTATAGAAAGAAGTACAACAATATTATAGAATAGGGAATATTATATTACAAGTTAATACCATTGTCGTTCAAGAAATTTGCTATTATATAGATTAAATGTGGCGAGTTAAGGGAAAGAAGATGATGACACAAGTTAACCGGGAGTTGAAAATTACCATTGACAAGATTACTGTAAAAAAAACCTGTGATCCGCAATGGGCAGGAAAAAAAGATATGGACGAGGGTTACCTCCTTGGCTCCACACTCACACATTGGGTAATCTATTATGTTCAATCTGAATAAATGTGAGGCTACCTGGCAATGCCCAATTCTCATTCTAGAGATATTTGATATTGTTATTTTGGAGACTTTCCTGTTGAAGAACCAAGGGGTGCGGGGAATTGATCTTTGGATTATTTTAAGCCGAATATCCTTGTGATTATTTGGATCCATCCATTGTGCAGTCTAGATAGAATTCGTACGTTTTTTTACCATATTAAGTCTGTCATACATCGGGATATGGAATTGATGGGAGAAAACTCCGGAAAGAGTAGCCTTCTTGGCCAGTTTATCAGCATATTCATTTCCATATGTGCAGCTCGAAAATTTGATTAAGCAAAAAACAATTTTAAGATTCGGAAGGTCCCAAAGCTTGAGATGGGCTGGCCATGTCGAGAGAATGCCAGATAACGGGACACCAAAGATTATGACCAAGTGAATACCCCAGTGGAAGCGACCTAGAGGCAGGTCAAGGAAGAGGCGGGTTAAGTGTGTGAAAGACTGGAGCAGGATGAGAACTGGACAAGAATGGCTAGAGATAGGAGTCGATGGAGAGCACTTGGGCAGGAGGTCAAAATCCACCCTGGGATGTAGTGCCGTGGAAGAAGAATACTTTTGAAATTAATTAAATTAAATTATATTTAACATAAAAGCACCGACCACGCAAGAACCGAGGGTTATCGCTTCGACATTGATAGCGTGGAATTAGTATGTTTTTTTAAAAAAGAAAATAAACTAGATATTTTAGAAAACTTAACGATTAATTCTAATAAAAATGTCGTCAGTATTTAAATACCTTATTTTTTGTCCCCTTTCCCGCGCTTGTTGATCACGCCTCTACACCCACCCAACTCTAATCCCCCTCTCTTCCACTCCTCAATCCTAAGTAGCACGTAATCCTTTAATCTTAAATTTAGTATTAGCAACATTACTGAAGATGATGCGTCGTCAGCATTGAAAACGTTATAATAAATAACAAATTAGTGAAAGTAAACAGTATTTTAAATATAATTTAAAATGGCCTTTCACAAAGTTTCTCAAGAAAATTTCGAAAAACCATTTAATTACATTATCTTGACGAGCAGGTTTAAAAATGAGATATCATTTGTAAATTCCTAGAACATGTTTTTCAGTAGCTTGCCACCGAGTGTAAAATATAAGATATTTCTACAAAACATAAAAAAACCATCAGATCACATTTGAAGAAACCAAATTTGCATACAATGTGGGGCGGAGCGAACCAGAAAAATACATTATATGCAGGGGTGGTATATTATACGTGTCTGAGATATGTACCTAGCACTTATTAAAATACGATCCTACATATATAATCTCCCTCTATCTGCCGGTCTGTGATACAACATAAACAAACAAGATCTACTGTCCATTATATTACAACAGTACAGTTACAGTACAACAATTCATACAGAATACTGTGCGGATTGGCGCGTTATTGCAGCGCATCTACAATGTTTACCGAAGGCCGTATACATGGATTCGTCCCGCTTCTGAGACATCGAGTTGCGCTCAGCACCAACTCTCTGGTGCAAGCGGCGCTCTCATGGAAAGCTGGTTTCCTGACCAAAGAATGGCAACGCCTACAGAATAGTTACATATATAATTGTGACAGTGACTGAAGTATTTACATATGTAGTATTAATATTTCGTTTCAATTTATATATATATGTGAAATTTTTATTAATTTTTAAAAATTTATTTATATCTTCTCTGGTTTTCTTTTTCCATAACATTATATTTATTTCGTAACTTTAATGTATTCTATATAATACGTATTATTGTTATGGCATTATGGGTTTAAAAAATACTTGATCACGCTAGAATAAATGCATTATTATTGTTATTATTACGCGAAAACGCGAGGTTACCGGGTAAAATAAAATAAATTAATTATATATTGTACATTCGGTCATTTTTATAAAAAAAAATTAAGGTTATAAACGTTATTTATTTGCAGTATAATAATATTACATACATCCGGAGTGGTGGTACATAACTCTTTTGATAATAAGTTATAATTTCAAAACTGGAAAATACGTATATGTGTATTATATGACACATACAACACCGATATGCTGAAAGTTTTAAATGAAATAAAAATCAGTACGTTTTTTACTCTTCTTTTAGTAGTGTGATAATATATATACAGTTGAATCAAAATAACACATTTGCTTGAACAAGGCCGCGCCAGCCGTCAAGTTGGCAGTAAAAATGTCAGCCAAAGCGTACGCAGTGACGATAAAGCGTCAACCGCACAAATACGAGGCGCTCTCGAGGCGATAATGATGACAGGCGCTTGGGTGACGTCATCGGGTAGTTTCTTCTATGACGCTGTAGAGACTTACTGGGACTGTAACGTCACCACTAACTAACTAACTAACTAACCATGACGCAATTTTCCTGCAGGGGTAAGCAGAACATTATACTCTTTTGATGCGTTTACATTTTCATGACGCTTTTAACCCCTTTACGGCCCGCGACTGATACGAGTATATCAGACGCGGCGCCGCTTCTGATATATCAGTCGCTGGCTGTGGTGGAGAGTTGTCTGGCGTCTGATATACACGTATCAGTCACGGGCCGTAGAAGGGTTAAAAAAGTAGTTTTCCGGTATCTGTTTTACCTCTCTCTCTCTCTCTGTTCTTGTCCAATATATTTTCTATACAACTCTTATCCTTGTGGTGCCGAGGAGGAAATCCTTGACCGTGTCTTTTTTGCCTGTCCATTGCGGATCACAGGTTTTTTTTACAATGATCTTGTCAATAGTAATTTTCAACTCCCGGTTAACTTGTGTCATCTTCTTTCCCTCAACTCGCCTCATTTAAGCTATGTAATAGCAAATTTCTTGAATGTCAATGGTATTGACTTGTGATGCAATATTCCCTGTTCTATAGTATTGTTGTACTGCTTTCTATGAAATAATGTTTAGACTTGTTTAATGGCACAAGTCACTCTTGAAGGGTAGATTGCCTATTTGAAAGAAGAAGAAGAAGAAGAAAAACTCATATCCTCACATATCCAGAACATCTTCTCAACCTTTACATAATTCTTTCGACTATACTATATAATAAAGGTATCTGTATTCGATTATAATTTGTTAGTTAGTAATCCTATCGTATACACAATTCAAGCTGCATTCACACTCATTGCTCAGCTCTTGGCTTCACTGTCGGCACAAAAATTCCATTATGTATCGCTAGTCTCGCTTAATATGTCTAATTACTATTGGAGATTACTGTATTAGGAACACTATTTACTTCTATCTGCATTAAGATGTTATTATTATAACTAACTATCTTCAATAGCTAAATGGTAAATTTCTTCACAAAAAATATTCAAGTATTAACACAATATTCAAGTATCATCGATAAAGTACGATTAATTAAATATTATTATAAGGATAGCTAGTTAGAACATATTTAGAGTTTGCGTTGAAATATTAATTTCAATGTGAATTAATATGCGCGGCTGTCTTTATTAATTGTTTCATAATTACATATATAATGAATCTAGTTTTCTTTAACAATGTTTTATAATTACATAATTTTAAGAATTATATTATACATATCGCACACCTAGATAAAAACTAACACAACTCTAAAAACGAGAATTTTGAGCTATTCGGATACTCTGTCAAAAAGTGCCATTTTAGGATACATTTATGACCTAAAATGTTATTTAGTTTCATAACATTAGTAACAAAAACGAGAGAAAAATGTTAATTTTTTTTTGTAAACTAAAAAATGATTTTTTGAGTTGTCTCAGTTTTGATCTATGTGTACGATATGTACTCGTACTATTTCCATTATGTCCCATTAAGCATTTCGAGGTGTGAGGGTGCTAACAATGTTCGATATACTAAGTAGGAGGGGACAGAATTAATAATAAAATATAAATATTTTAAATATATTAATTAGAAAGATATACATATAAAATCAATTTTATCGAAAAATAATGTTGTTGCGCCATCGAGATTCGAACCTGGATCTCTTTCCTAACTGGGGAAGGTGTATTATCCAACTATGCTACAGCGGCAATTTTTTAGCGACAAATTTTCGAACTTATATGTAACATTTAATCGTTCCATTACTTGAAAAAGCCATCTACCTTATTTTTACGGAATCTCAAATACCTTTGAGTAATCTGATAGTAGACGCCAGAATTATCAATTCGTTTTTATTAACTTTTGGACACATTGATACAACTTTATTATTAGGAGTACACTTAAATGTATTAATATCAAAAAGGTGACATATAGGTTCGAAAATTTGTCGCTAAAAATATTGTCGCTGTAACATAGTTGGATAATGCACCTTCCCCGGTTTGTAAAGAGATCCAGGTTCGAATCCCGGTGGCGCAACAACAATATTTTTCGATAAAATTGATTTTACATGTATATCTTTCTAATTAATATATTTAATACATATTTAAAATATCACAGACCGTCTGTTCTGAATAATTACAACTTCACAACAAGAATGTGTTCTCCTAATTTAAATATTTAAAAGAAAATTTCATTCAAGTTTGTTTCGTTTGTTTTACATTTTTGTGAGGGATGCAGCAGCAGCACGTATCATATGATGACGTGTAATTCATTAGTTTCATTCGTAATTTTTTTTTTGTGTGTTCGTTTGCGTCGCGCAGTATAATCAGTGTGATAAACATAAAAATAATAATTCCAGCCAGCCGAGACTTACCCCTCCGCGTCCCGACGCCCGTGCCCCCCGCGCCCCCCGCACCCGCCGTCCAGCGCAGACGTCGCCTGTGGACAGAGAAACCGAGCAGTTGAGTTCCGAGAGCAGTGGAACGCGCGCGGGCACCGCACATCACTTAACGCGCAGCCAGCCACCGAGACGATATCGAGATGGTATGTTTACATTTCTCTCTCGGCACATGCCGCAACACCTAATACACTTTTCTTCCGACACACACACACTCGATATGTTACAGTCACACGACTCATCAAAAGTTATTCAAATTTAATTTGATTAAGAACTTATCAAAACAATATTTTAAAAGATCTAAATAATAATATTAACTTTATATTTCACGTTAATTTTTTAATCAAATATAATCACGTTACATATATATTCAATTAATTAATACAAATTAAATGTATTATAGTAATGTATTGTATTAAATGTATTGTAGAAAGATATACAAATAAAATCAATTTTATCGAAAAATATTGCTGCTACCGGGATTGTTAATTCTGGCGTCTCCTATCGGTTTACTCAAAAGTATAATAAATAGCTTTCAAATAACGGAATGATAGACGAAATATAATATAATTCATAATCGATTAATGCACGTTCCCCGGATTGGAAGAGATCCAGGTTCGAATCTTAGTAGCAACAACAATATTTATCGATAAAATTGATTTTATATATATATATATATATCTATCTTTCCAATAAATACATTTAATTTGTATTAAACACATCACAGACCGTCTGTTCTGAATAATTACAACTTCACAATAAGAATGGTTCTCCTTAATAATTAGATGAATTATTATTGGATGTTATATTTATCTTATGCTTAAACAACCTATGCCTGCCTTAACACAGATTAATCTGGTGATGATTGATTAGGCATGATTTAAAGTGAAATATATAAATATTCTACTTGTAGACAAATAATAAATACGTTTATTTTTAAGACATATTAAACATTTCTGAATAAATATGCCGAGTGGCAGCATTGATCACGATCGATACAGACTGAAAAAAAAAACATTTTTAAACATTTAATTTTACAAAAATACCGTCAACTAATAATATTATTGATTAATTTTGGTGGCTTGGTGGGAGGGGGGGGGGGGGCAACTTACTTGCACACCGATCTAAATGATACGATACCTCTTATTCATAGTAAAAATGCAAAGGTTTAGTTTTAAAATATAAAGATAAATTAAATAATAACATTTATATATATCAAATTAATATCGTAATAACACGTTGTAAAAGCAAATGTGTTTTTTTTAATTACTAAAGAATATATCGATATTCTAATTATGTTTAAATTATACCAATGCACGCTATGAAAAAAAAAATCAACTTAAATGGCGTCTTAGATAAAAATGTTAATGTTTCTGGTTAAGAAAAAAACTGAAATATTGCATACTTCACTCGTTCGGCTGTTGCTACATATATGTATATAATATATAAATGCACTTATATATATTTATTTATTTTTTAATGCCTAAAAATATAATAAATTCCCACAAGAAACCACGCCCAATTTTTGAAATTATAATATTTTTGACGAGATAAAAAAGTGTATATCGGGTAATCAACACTTGAATTTATTGAAATAAATAATCTATGTAAAATGTCGATAGTGATAAGCACAAGGAAATAATCTATCAAGAAACTTATTTGCTCGTGTGTAGATAATATCTTAAAAATACATCGCACAATAATAATTTTCAATTAATCTTCACATTTCAATATGAACGAAAATCAAAAATAAATTAAAAAATATATATTATTATAATAGTCGTATGCACTGATGTATAAAAACAAATATTATTAATATTTATAAAGTAATATTAACTTAATAATCTACGACACATAGAATGTACCTAGATCGGTTATATAGTACCTATATACGTACATATTCTCCATTATTTTAAAGACGTCTCATAAAGTATTATAAATTTTTACACATTTTTATTATTGTTGAGATATAATGCTCTTCTCTTAGAAAATATGCATTTCGGAATATTATATTTGATATTTGTATTATCAACTGTTTACAACATCGATATACATGTAGATTTATATATAAAGCGATCATTTCTCCATATACGGTTTATTTTTATGCACCTTGTTAAAAATTAACAAATGTATACAAATCTTCAACAATAACAAACGCTTCACTAACATTATGTTCGCCAGAATTTCAAGTTTTTTATTTCACTTCAGATCTGAGTGATGTTCAATCAGGATCGTTCCAATGACGTGTGGATTATTCAACATTGGCACTCACTTCCAGGAAATTACATACAATGAATTTAATAAACTGATAACAAACTCACCAGCACTGCAGGGAGGATAGAACGCCATCCTGGCACACTACTCTCGCTTCGTGCACTTTCATACATCATATCATGAACACTCGTCGGTTGTCGAAGCTTTTAACAGGACCTTCCTTCAATGTTTGATTTGTCTGATGATGCCAGGTCTTTCACGTACGACTCCTGTTCCTGTTGTCATACATTATTATGATTTTAAACAAAATAAATAAAGATAACGTTCCTAATTGTTATCCAATCGGTTTTAATGTTTTGGAGTTGTAATTTATTATTGTCTTTGATTGTTATTGTATTTGAAAGCCATCGCGGTAGAATAGCCAGTACCGTCTCTACCTTTCCTGCTACCTACCACAAGTTTTTACAGATTCCTCTCATCTTTTTCTATATCATTCTCTCTGCAAGCGTGCCTCAGACAGATCGCGGACAATCTATTTTGCATCCATAATTATTTCAAAATTAAGGCATCAGTATGCACCGTGTTCCAAGGGATTTTAAACATCCATCATTTATTTTTCTCACTTGCTCTCAAAGTTGGGTGTTTCTATTCCGTAGAGACAGATGGAAATAACGAGAATAAAACAAACGTATTCTTGTGGTTATGGACCTATTTTCCAAATTGTATCCTGTTTGACATCACATTTTTTGCCATTCCGTTCTCATAACTTCGACCTTAATTATCAGATATAGAATCGATTATCAGTCGTGGTCCCCCAAAGCCAGGTATGCTGGACCCGTAACAAATGAAGTCCCAGACGCATGTCTCCTCGTTACTCTTAGAAAAATTGTGACATCACAATATGAGAATGGATAACTTTTTACCGCCCATAGGCAATCCTACCAACCCATCGCGAGCCACTTTAAAATAATATATTGACTTTTTCCTAATAGTCATCTTATCGTGCGTCACGCGTCACGAAAATTTTAAATAAAACTGACACATTACGCTGGGGAGATGTATCAAAATTATTTAAAATACTATAAACATACTGTTAGTAAACAATTAATTAAACCATTTTATTTTCATACAAACTGTCCTACGTCTTTCCCGCCCATCTAAGAACTGGTTTTCTATGATTTCAACATTGAAGGATGCCAAGCCAACCTTGGAACGGAAAGACAGTAGTTAGATCTCTCACGTTTTCTCGACATCTTTACTATATTTAAATAACAACAATTATTAAATAGATATACACATCCAATTTATAATCAATATGTCAAAAATTTAATAAAAATGAATTGTTAATTCTGACGTCTCCTATCGGATTACTCGAAGGTATTTGAGATTACGTAAAAATAAAAGTAGATGGCTTTCAAATAATGGAACGATAGATGTATCAATTTGAAAAGTGTAACATGCAGGTTCGATAATTTGTCGTCAATGTACTGTGTGCTGTAGCATAATCGGTTAATGCACGTATTCGCCGGATTTGAAGAGATCCAGGTTCGAATCCCTGTAGCAACAACAATATTTTTCGATAAAATTGATTTTATATGTATATCTCTCTAATTAATACATTTAATTAGTATTTAAAATATCATAGACCCATGTTCTGAATAATTACAACTTCACAATTGTGTTCGCCTTAAAAAAAACCCAATAATTATTGATAATTATTTCCCTATTCTACAATTTAAAATTTAAGACTAAGAATCAGATATGTCATCCGATGTAAGCGTGGATCGACCGAGAGATGAACTGCATTGTTTTAGTAGTTGTCATATCATCTCACATCCGTTGCTGTTACCCGATCAGCTGATCTGTCTTTAACGCTGCTCCAAGGCACCTCTTGCTATCCAGAACGATTTATTAATTAAGCGTCCGTTGGGGCGGGGGAGGGGGTGTAACATACCCTTGACATTGTTGAATCGATACAGCAGCTGCAGCACGCGATACGCGGATATAAATGACAAGTCATCTTGTCGCTTTACTAACGCAGGATGTTGTAGAATAGCTGAAATTATTTATCACACTTCTCTTGCCGTTAGATAAAATTCTCGGAACCATTAGCATATTGTGACGTGTTGGCGTTAACGTAGAATAAACATTGCAACCGTTGTCCATTGTCAGCGTGCACCGCTCTGCTATTGTTAGCAACACGAATTTTCTTACATACTTACCATCACGCCATTTCCCCGCGGAGAGGATAGTGCGCCACACTCTTCTCGCCTCATCCACATTTATACATCTTCTCATACAAGTTCGACGATTATTGAGGCTTCTGACAGGACCATCCCCGGTCGTGCCGAGTCTTCCGCGGACGTCCTCTATTTCCGGTGGCATCAACACTTGCGCCACATATCTTTCTTACCATTTTCTCCTAATTTATCCGTTTCACATGACCAAACCACATAAGTGATCCTTTCTTAATCTTACTCACTGTGAATTTTTCCGAGAATACAAATGTGTAATTTTACTAAGTTCAAGCTGTCCCAAAAATATTTTTTTATAATAAAATAATGGATAGATTTAATAATAAAAAAAATATTTAACATTTAAGTACAGTTCCTGGGAATATTTAAAAAAAAATTATATTTTCTAAATGTGATCCGTTATTTCGCTGGCACTCTTCAAAATGGGAGGCAAAATTTCTGAGAACTGCTCGGTACGCATTTACCGTGATCACTGCCATTTTTTCTCGGATATTTACTTTTAATTGGTCCATTGAATTGATTTAAGGTAGCCCCATAGGATAAAATCCATTACCAATTTATGTCACCTTGTAGGGATATCAATTTTCCAGGGAAAATTTCCCGAACAGTTGGTAAGGACACGCTCCATAGCGACTGAATTATCGGCATACCCCCCCCCTCAGCCCTTATCGCGCTTGTTACGTTTGACTTTGGGACATACTGTATTTCATACTTTCATGTCGCGATTATGGAAATATCTATCATGTCATGGGTTATATATATATATATACATCTTCACTTGAACGATGATTTTTTTTCGCCCACTAGGAGTATCTTAATACCGAGAACAACATGACCGGAGGATATCACGGCAGCACAGAGCCTACCAAATATATAGACATGAACTAACAGAAATTTCTCGTTTCAATATTTTCATTTTGGTGTCACTCGCGTGATAACTTTGGTAACACTTCAATGTAACCACCATGCAATCAACGAACGAAAATTTAAACGCTGACAATATAATATGCATTAATGTAAAAAATACGTCTCGTAAAGATTTAATTTTACTTTTACTGTTGCATAAATGTGTCACAAATTATCGGATTTATGTTTCCACAAAAAATGTGCGTATAATGCCCGTCGTCCCGCGACTAATGTTCCAAACCCCTCTCCTATATGTACACTTTATTTCACGTCTATTCATTTACTGGCCTGTGAATGGCAGTTATTTTGCGGTGCGTCCGCGCAACCTTTATAAAATGAACGAAACTTTGTAATAAACTTCACAGGCAATTAAAATAGATAAAAATAAGGACACTCGAATACGATAATATTTTTACACCTTTCAACACCGGCCGTGGCTTAGCGGATTAAGATGTTTGACTTTTCAAGTTCAAATCCTTTTAGGCTTCGAATTTTTATATAAAAAAAATTCGCTGTACCTATATTAAGCCAAGATACAAGCGGCTTTATTCGTAATCCCGATAAACTGGTAGTGAGACCCCGAAATTGTTATTATTTTATTTATTTTTTCAATCCGGGAACGTTGGCTGTGGTCGCGCAGCACCCACCATCGCCAGCGAATCGACCTATCTACCTGCTTTTTTCCATGTAGTATTATTAAATTTTCAGATTTGACTGAAATCAAAACTGTACCCCGACACTAGGATATTAGTAGTGACCTGCATAATAATTTATTTAGAAAAGACATATTATAGGTATGAAGCGATAGACAATAATATCAAATGGCTTATTGAAATCACTCGTTCAAGATAGTTTAATATTTATTACATAATTGGCTTATAACTAATTTTATATTATAATTACAACATATGGCCCGTGTCTACGGAATGAGACAAGTATCAGAAATTTAGTTGCGATGAATCTCAATACCTTGTATACGTGTTGAGATTTGGATCTGCAGACAAACTTGAGATTGATAAAAGAGATAAAAACTTAAACCTATATATACGCGACGTTCGATTCGACACGTGCGTACAAACATCACATTTAGAATTATAGCCACACCTACAACTATTATTTTTGAAAACAATGGATAATCAGAAGGCATTAAATTGCTAACATTTATTCCGTTTTTACTGCTGCTGGGGAGATTCAAATTCACCCAACTGACGAACGGAACATCAACAGTTTGACGTAGAACAAGCGTGCGGTGGAGCGCGAGATGGAAAATCTCCGGGATTCGGTGTGTGGTTGTGGATAAACGTGTTTGTGTGTGATAAAGCCCAAAATCCAAAATCTCACGGAATCATAGATCCTTAGTGATGAGAAAAAATGCTACTCTTGACTGACAGGTGTGATTGTGATTGGTATTCAATAATATCAGTGATTGAAAACTGTGACTGTGATCGCAGTTTCATTGCCTACTAATGTTCATACACCGCACGATATCATAATACATTAAATAAATAATGAAACAAAAAAAAATTAAAACTTCAATTGCCATATTATAAGACATATTCTAGCATAATTAATAAATAAATATCATCACGAAGAGAATGAAATTTTTTTATAAAATAAAAGTGTATTTTTAGAATATTAGCTTTAAAACTTTTTGACAGTCAAATTGACTAGATGGCGCTGGTCATGATTATGACGGCGTTTCTTCATACATTTTGCCCATCAATTTGTGAAAAAATTGTATAGTGCCATCTGTCAGATAGTTATAAAATAAATAACAATGATAAAAAATCTCAATACTCAATCACTGATAGTGAGTGTGACTCAAAGATATCAGTGATCAACTCGCAGTTCGTGATTTTGTGCTCATCACTAATTGTTCCTCGCGAGATTGTCCGCAAAATCGCATCCGTGGATGTGAGCCATTACATAGCGCAACGGCACATTACTGCCAGTGTAACTAAAAAAATAGATAAACCAGTGAATAGAAAAGTGTATAGGATACAAAAATATTCAGTAGAACGCGGTTTGTTCTCTCGTTTTTTACAATATTAACGTTTTCAGAAGAAAAATATATTTTTAGGCATTTTCAATGTACTCGCAACTGAAAAAAGTTTTCGCTTCACATTTTTTTCACGAGACTTTGTAACACGTGAAAAATAATTTTTAAATTCTATAATTCCATTTCTTATTGTGGTGGATTAAAAAAAAATAGTATTATTATTATTACATATTAGCGATGGAAAAAGTATACGCTAAATATATTTTGGATCCATATCAAACGTGGGCCCCGATGCACCGCAGCATTGGCACAGTTACGCCACTGATTACAACACTCCCGAGTGTGCACGAATAATTAAAACAAACACTAAAAAGTTTCGAAACAGCTGGGAGCACGAGAGCTCGGTAAATAACGCGGGCGGCACAGACAGCAAAGTGTGGACGGCATAAATGTTATTATATATGGAAGCAATGAAAGAAATCGTCAATGGAACGAATAAATATTGTTCATTCGGACAAAATGATGCGAATTAATAATGAATCATTCGAATGATTTTTTCCATATCTATCATTGACGTTAGGTTTAACGTGACCTTCGTACGATCGACCGTGATAAGACAGGTTACGTTAAGCTGCATTGAGATAAGTTATTTAATACAAAGTCAAAGGAAGCGGAGTAATAAACTGACTGTGCAGTTCTCGTGAAATCGGTGACGAGCACAAAACAGTAAGTCAATCGCGGTTATCTCTAATTCACAATGACTAACGGTGATTGAATAACATGAATCGCGATTTGCAGATGTTGATTTAGTTGATACGCGACATGGACTGACGGGTAGACGGACGTGAGTAAATTTTATAATATGTGTAGTATTAGTACTAAGTTAGCTATTAACAGTAAAAAATTAAACATGTTTTCAGAATTTTAGTTTATGCTTTTCGTCTTTTGTACTATATATTTTTTTAACCATTACTTTTAAGAGCACTAATACATTTATCACATCTTATATATTGCATTCTTTCATAGGCCATATTTACATGAAGTACATTGAAGTACATATTTTTTAAGCTTGGTTGTGAGCACGGAGTAAATTATACACGATGAATGCACATTCGTATAGTTTCCATTACTTTGTTTATGAAAAGGAGTGTCATTTTCATCGTAGTCGACGAGTCGGACACAAAAAGTGTTTAACTCTTTAAATTTACAATAAATATTAAATATTTTTTCAACATTAACATTGAACTTTAGGAAATAATTTTAGAATGAGACTCGTAGTTAAATGTAATTGCTTGTTAAAAATTATTCGACTAAATTTGTATTAAGTAACAATTTGAGTTAGGTACTAGATTTATTTATAAAAATAATTATTGTTTTTTAAAAATAGATTCTGGTAAAGAAACAACATATTTTGATTAATATTGACATTCTGAAGAAGAAAATAGTATTTTTCGAAACCGATACATGTATTTAAACTCAATAAGTGGTTAATAAAACAAATAAAAATAATGAATTTCAACCACAAAGTTAATTTTATTAATTTCAAAAATAGTATATTTATTAATATTTTTTCAATTATGCTTTTGATTGATAAGTCCGGAAGTTCTCGGACAGTACTGTATAAATATTATTACAAATGTGACTTTCGTATTTTGCACTGCCAAAAATATGTCATTTGGTTGGGTAACTTGTGTGGTTTGAATGAATATTTAAAAATAATATATTAAGTAAAATATTATCACTTTGTATGAAACTACGAAATTTATTATACGTCAACCGGTTTCGCTTATCTCAGGCTTCATCAGGACGTATTTGAAACTAATCATAAATACAAGTAATAATATGTAATTTTATATTCTATTTCCCTCTTTATGAATATATAAGTACACTCTTTTTATATTTATGATTAGTTTCAAATCCGTCCTGACGAAGCTTGATCTAAGCGAAACCGCTTGATGTATAATAAATTTCGTGATTTCATACAAAGTGATTGTATTTTATTTAATCTAATATGTCAAACCGCAAAATGATTGCTTTCTACGAAAATGTAAAAAATAAATAAAAACTCGATAAAATTATACAATACATTTGGATTTAACCTCAAGAGTTGCATATGAAAAACCAACTGGTTTTGGAAAAAACCTAAATCTAAACAACAAATTACTGTATTTTTTTTTTTAAATTCATGATCTTTGTATCTGACTCTGCTTAAAATACAAAATTATTACGATGAAAGAAAGTGACCTTAATGATTGGAAACATTTTGAGAATAGTAAGAATAAAAGGTAGTTAATTTAAAACTTTACTTATTTCAAAATTAAATTAAAATATATTTTTTAATTCTAACATTGTGTACATGTATAATGGATTTCGATAATTCTGAAAAACTATGATTTTATTAAAAACGACCAAACCACCTCAGTGTTTTTGTCGTAAATATTAAAAAAATGATAAAAATGAATGTCACCTACTGTGCACAACATTCAAATAAATATGTAAGAATGTAGAAATAAACACGAATTACTCATAGAACGGAGTTAATAATATATAAATATTATTTTGGTATCACTTATTCATTGCGCGAAGGTCGTAATATTTTGCGACGATAAATAATTACCTGAATTAATTTGAACGAATGAACGATATTATTATGACAAGACGTCACAATAAATCAATGTACAAATCACATCGCCCGACCGTGTTGTATTTCAGAAAATTGAAATGATCGATTGCATAAATTAGAATAATTAATTAACTATCAACTGGGCTGTCTTGTGCGTGACACGAATTGTGAAAACATAAAAGGAAAAGTTACACGAGTGGACTGGAATAAAAAATATTCTGGTTTTTAATAGTCAAAAAGAAAGTGTTCAAAATAAAACAATTGTACCAAATATATAACGTGCAATTTTAAAAGGACCTTAACCTCACTGAACATATCTCGAAATACAATACACACTTTTAAAGTAACATATAAAATTTCGTAATACTTTAAAAGAAAATTATTAGATATCGAAATACTTTTAAATAAAAATCGTGCTATTTTTTTTGGATATAAAAAAAAACATTCCCGTTTCAACGTTTGTAATTTTATTTATTTAAGCATTCTTTTTATAACATTCAAACTGTATCAATTTAATAATATTTATTAAATTAATACTTCTTTTGACTCCGTTTTGAGTCAGTCGCTGTGAACGCGAACTATCAGAAAGCAATCGTGATAAAAAATAAAGGTCTCGTGTTCGAAATCGAAAAAAGTGCATTGAAATTTTCCTAAATTTGCGTCACGAGATCATTTTGCAATAGATAGTATTTCTATCGAAATCTAAATGATACCGCAAAAAAATGTGATATGTAAGTATGCTGTAAAAAAGTACATCGTAAAGATTGATGACCTCATGGTATTCTATTTCCAGTGGCGTGAAGCCGACAGGGTTGGGAGTGATTAAGTGCATTTAAAGCAATAATAAGGTCAATATTATCAAGCCCCAGTGTAACAGAAACACGATGTATTAAATATTTCTAAGGGTGGGTTTTCATCATCCGAAAATCTAACATCAGGCGACATTCTCGATAGAGAAATTATAATAAGTTTATTGTTTTATACTAAAAATGCATCAAATGAGTCTTTTACTGTGTGCGACACAATATGTACACAATTTTGAAAGCTTTTAACAATTTTGGCTAAATAAATTTAAAAAGTTTTTTTTTTTTTTTTACTAATTTGTCATAATTTAAATGTGGTTATTACTGAGACACGAAGAAACTCTTCGTATTCTTGCAGGATCAGAACATAAATATATTTTTAAAAAGCGTGTTACGCGTCTCAGCAACATGTATCATACCACCCCTGCATAGAATATGTTTTTCTGGTTCGCTCCGCCCTACCGCGCATGCAGATCATTTTGTTTAGATCTCTTCAAACATTGTCTGAATTTTATTTCAAATTCAAAATGTGTTCTTTTGTTTTGTAGAAATATTTCTTCCCATTTGGTGTCTGTCTACAAAGATACTAGATACTCGTAACGGCGTTCTTGTATATTACACCCCCCCGTGCTGTAAAATGTTACGCGCGTTTTAACGTCGTTTCGTGACACATTTTACCTGGAAAGCATCCAAAAAAAACATATTCTATTAATTTAAAAAAAAAAACATCAGTTGCACGTAAAATTGGCACGAAACCACAGGAGACTACTAAATATATAGACATGAACTAACGCAAATTCCTTTGGTACCACTTACGCAATAAAATAGCTCCGCGACTCTTTTTAAATATATGACTAGATTGGAACGAAAAGTTAAACGCTGACAATATAATATGCATTGCTGCATAATATGCTGCATAAGTGTGTCATAAACTATCGGATTTATGTTTCCACTAAGCATGTGTGTAGAATGCCCCTCGTCCAGCAAACTAATATTGCGATCCCCTCTCCTATATGTACAGTTTATTTCATGTCTACTCATTTACTAGTCTGTGCATGAAACTAAAAATATTATATATTGTATTATATATTTTATATATATATAGATATTATTTTGCATGACGCTTGATAGTACAGATGAATCCACATTAATGTACACTTCCTTAGAATGCTGTGTGTTTTGTTTTGTAGCTCTGCTGTAAATCGAAAAAAAAAAGAGGATCAAAGGTAAATAATACTCATCTGTCATCTAAGAACACCACCACACATCCAAAACATCGTAAAACAAACCAAAATGGACGTAAGAAAAGTGTTTTTTTTCCCACAATCATTGGTTTAACGACACACGGTACTAACGGAATGGTAAGCCCGCGGTAAGTCAAAATCCATTGTTTTATAGCTTTGCTTTCTAATACTAAAGCTTTATTTTGGGTAAGCTTTATTTAATCATTATTTTGCTTATGGTTAATTAACAGACTGTATAAAAATGTTCTCAGGTTTTCTTTTTACAGTTTTCTGAGCTCTTCTGCCGTGTGTATCCCACCTATCTGGCCACGATCAGGTTTCCAATCATCAGACATCACTTCTGATATCTGATGAGGTCGGATACAAACGGCACAATAGCCCAAAAGAGTGTACACAGAAGACGGACTACAAGATTGATTATTTACTCATACAATGCGCTTGTCGGGTTTTATAGGCGTCTGACAATTTAGTTCGTAGAATTTTTTTATTACAATTACAGAACGTATTAATTCGTTATCTGGCACACGGTCATCTTCAATACAGTCCTCTCCTAAAGCAACTCACTTGGTCCGATGTTTTTTTCCAACGAAGCAATATTCAAAGTCATTCCCAGTGAGGCTGTTTAGAGCACGCGTCGTAATCTGTTTCGGCGAATAGGGCGGGCGTACGTACCTACACGGTGGTTCGATTTTTTTTTTTTTTTTTACATTAACGTCACGTTTATAAGTTTATGTATTATCACTGCAATTAATTACGGACGTTGAAAATCTTGAAAATCAAACTGAGAAAAAACATTATACTGAGTGATCATATTATAAGTTTAGAACTATAATATTACCTATCAATATGATTCGTATTTAAAATGAAATTGACACCTAACTTCGACGTAACGTACATATTATGACGCGTCTTGTTGTAGTATTTTCGACCAAGATCTTGAAACCTTAAAAAAGTGTATCTATATGTATATAAAGATATACTACAAATATGTATATATATATATATATAGATATACTACAAACATATATAACAATTTTTGTGGACACAATACCTCACGTAATTCTTATCATATTACGGTAAAACTTTTATGAACAATTGACCTGGTGGATATCTTGGCTACGACGTTAACCAACCTTATCTGGCATTTTAAAAGTTTGAAATATATATTTTTTTAACTTTGCAACATCCTTACATTGGATTCGGGGAGGAAGGTAAAAAATACACGAACACACAAGGACGAAATTTATCTAATTCTTGCTCCCAGTGCTGGAATGGATTTTTTATACTATATAAGAATAATGTCAATGTCGCTTGTATCTGTCCTTTTCCTATCTGCCTGTCTTCTTCTGGCTACGTGTACTTTTGTTAGAAGATGGTAAATGTACTTCTATCTCGACTTCCGCATTACTTTCCTATTTGTCTTCTCTCTTCTAATATACTTTTTGGGTAACACGGCAATTTGACCCAAAACAATAAAATAATATAATTTAATACTCTCATGGTTATGTAAAAACATCGTGATTATTTGCACAATTCACTGGGAAGGAAGAAAGGTATGAAATTTAATTACATATATTTTTGACATGTTAAAATTTCATCCGTTTAAACGGTTGCTTAGCGTATTTTGTGTGCGTATATAGGTACTAGGTATGTATTATTTTTCAAATGAATTTTTTTATGTAAATTAGGTAAAAGGAAATAAGTGCGAGTGTTTTGACTTCTCGAATATTTGAATTTATAAAAAAAGGTTACTGAATAAAAGATGCATTCACCATGGTAATGAATGTGACGTTTTCCTTTGGTAACTTATAACGGCCCTCGCAGTCTTGTGGGCATGACAATGGCTTTTCATGCCGGGGGCTCCGGTTCCAATCACCGTGATGTCAAAATACAGTCGAACTCGGTTGTAACGAGTACAAAAGGAGCAGCTAAATTTGCTCATCATAACAATTACTCGTTATTACAAAAAATATTTAATATCCAATAAAATTAAAAGCAAATCAAATACACATGAAAAATCTATAATTGTATGAACAAAAACATTTTAAAGTAAATTACTACATTCAATCACATTATTTCTTCTTCTTCTCCTTTTAAATATGCAATCCACCCTTCAAGAGTGACTTGTGCCATTAATCAAGTTAAAAACTCTGTTTCATAGAAAAAAGCACAATAGGAAACTCCATATTACAAGTCAATCCATTGTCGTTCAAAAAACTTGTTATTATATAAGATTGAACGTGGAGAGTTAAGGGAAAGAAGATGACACAAGTTAAATCGGGAGCTGAAAATTACCTTTGACGAGACCACTGTAAAAAAAAACCTGTGATCCGCAATGGACAGGCAAAAACATTATTTCTTAACAAAATTCAAAATACATCTCTGTTTTAAAGATTAAAACACTACGCACACAAAATAAACACGCATTGTTTTTTTTCTAAAAATTCACAAACCTGAAAGGAATCGTAAACAATAAGGAACCTCGTCGGTGGTAGATGCTATTTTTGATTTCATGACTTCTCAAGAATTAAGGTTTTTAGACTTGTTAACAATATTTTTGTACATTATATCAGTGAACAGAACTCATTATAACAGTGAAGAGTTATAAAACAGTCCTGAATTATAATAATAATAAGTATTTCTTCATTATAACCGTGATCTCACTATAACCGTGCTCGATATAACCGAGTTCGAGTTGTATATCTATATGATTTTCTCAAGCCAGGATATTTTGTGTTGTATTTCATTACAATAACTGGGTCTCACGGCCTGCTATAGTGTCAAAATAAAATAAAATAAACATTATATTTAAATATAAATTAATTAATTTTGTGGTAATTATACGCGTACCTCACATTCCAACAGGTGTCTCGTTATCAAAATAACACCGCAATTAGGCAATCGCCCTGTCATATAAGCGTGTTGTTAGCCGATAATGAGCGGCCAGCTGTCACACACGCCGAGGTGACGTAATATCGAGGGCGTGTTCGCGGGGCGGGCGCGCACTAAGCGGTGTTGTAAGGAAGCGGATCCGTCAAACGTCGGAAATCGGTTATTAATTACTCACCACACCTCACTACAGCGACGTACTTATTCAACGATCGGGTTTTCCAAATTATTTCAAATTTAAATGTAGAAAAATTCAGATTATGAGCAAAATTCTTATTTCGTCATTATTATTATTAACAGATTTCTATCCACTGCTGGATGAAGTGTTTCAATCTCTGCTACGTTCATACATCTGCAAAACTTAACGATTTCACCTTTTGGTATTTTGCCCTCTTTATTTTCGTGGAGTGTATTAGTCCAACGTTTGTCCGCCTTCCGAGGGACGTGACCTGCCCATTCATTACTAACATTTTTTTTGGCATATTCTATTAATGTCGACAACACTCGTCTGTTCCCTTGTTTGTGTTCGCGTATGATGGCGAAACATGGAGAGGTCTAAAAACGATGGACATCACACGACATAGGAATTATAATATAATTCATTTTAAATTAATTAATACGTTATAAACAGGTGACACGATTACGCAATACTTGTCCTACAGTACGCACACGAACGTTGCAAGTAAATTTTAATGAAACTTTCTAGTCGATCCATATATGATACAAGCAGTAAAATGTAGCAAACACAATTTTCAAATTAAGCTGTGCGCAAAGCAACACATTCAGCATCTTCATTTTTGGGAAGAAAAATTACAAAAATACTAGGTACACTACCACGAAGTTTTACACTATAAAACAGTTTTATAAATTGCAATGATGAAAATTTTTTACTGGTCTTCAAATGTAAGAAATATGGAGCAAATAATGAAAACTGGTTGTTACATATATATATCGTCATCGTTAGCAGCAACACCGCATATCTCAATTTTTTGTCAAATAAAAATATTTATATCATTGTCGTTCTATAACACTAGTTTCACGACAGAGTCCGCTAGGGGCGTGCAAATCAAAGAAACGTAATCACCACATATCATCTGTAACCTCCCTGTCAACTGTGCACAAGTCAAGAGAATCGTACATATGTTTAGTTCAATTTCAGTTTAGAAAGAATCTGCTCCTCTTTACAACTTTAGAAAGGTATACAATATTCAGTAATTCTACAAAAATTATTTAAAACTAGTTTTACCACGAATTAAACACAAAATTTGGGGAACCCAACATTGTCCAAGTTATCGAGGCTGGCCACAGAACGACCGGCGAAGAAAGGGTATGAAGCGAAATAACAAACATTCAAAATATTGAAGCTTAATATCTCGTTTTGATTTAAATGAGATCAGATGATACATTTTTGTTCCAAGGGTAACGGCCATAAACCAGTCAATAATGAAGAGTTCATTTATTTATTGGAAATAATAGCTAGAAATAATAGAGTAGCTTGTTTGTGTAGCGGTCAAGACGTTGGCCTAGTGATCTAGTGGTCGAGGGTTCACGCCCCGTTCCAGGACACCAGCAAGTCAGTCCAATTTTCATAGCACAAGCGTTTAGTTTAGTTTGAAAATAATAAGAATATTGATGTGACATGTATTCTGTTAAAATTTTTTAAAAAGTACAGATATAAGTTCAAGTGAATTGGACATAAAAAAAAAATGATGACAAATTACTCACATCCTAACATATTTCACATGGACAAAAAAAAAATGACACGAAAAAAGTAATGTATATAAATATTCAATGCCGGTGTAAGCTCGACACATTCTCACTATAGGAGAGCATAATCCAGAATCGGTACGATTTGAGTTGAGCGAGATTGTCACACAATCGCATTGAAAACCAACCGTACATACGTGAATGTGCGATGTATATATCGAAGTCGGTATTGTTATTGAATTGAGTACGCAACGATTTATATTTGTCACATGACATAAGTGCAGCAGCCAATCACGTACGCGGTCGTCTCCAGTTATCGACGATTGATGGCCATTCGTCATTGGCCAGCGACGGAGGCCTAAAGACTTCGACTATTAATAATGTCATTAGATATTTTGGACACTCGTGATGTAACCTCAACATTTACACGTTTGACAAAAAAAGGATATGACGTAGCATTTTAGTCCTTGCATTGAATTTTCACATCTCCATATCTATGGACACCGTAAAAGCTGATATTTCACTTAGGTATTGTTAAAAAAGAGTTCTAAATGCTTGTGCTATGAAAATATGATTAACTTGCTGGTCTCCTGGAACGAGGGTTGAACCCCCGACCGCTAGATTATTAGGCCAGCGTCTTAATTACTAGACCAACAAGCCTACTTAATTCGATGAATTACTTGGAAGGATAAACAGAAAAAAATAAGAATTATATTTATTCTTATTACAGTGCATACATATGTAAATAAATATATGCTTTCCTTTTTACTAAAACTTATCTTGCACATATTTGTTTAGTTTCATTTTGAATCTATGCAGTTTCACCACCTTTCTTATATCATCTGGCATTTCATTAAAGATCTTCATCGCACTGTACACCGTCGATTTCTGAGATTTAGCCTTCTTCCCGAATGGCGGCAGTCTCAGTCTATCTTTTCCTCGTGTATGATGAATTTTGCCGATATTTTTTCAGCTATCCGTGTGGAACAAACACATAATGATAGTGTCGCACGACAGCATAAAACAATCGTCAATTCTATCCCGCGAGTGTGTACGGTCAAAGCAAATAGTTTTGCTATTATATAAGTGTAAAAAAAAACCGTCCACTGTTAATTCTATCGCGTAAAAATGTGCGATTATTGCGTCAAACAAAGTCAATTATTTTGCTATTGTAATTTTGTTGATTGATAAAAATATGAGATTATAATAATTAATTAATTATTAGGAGAACACATTCTTATTATCAAGTTGTAATTATTATTGGCGTCTGCTATCAGATTACTCAAAAAGGTATTTGAGATTCTATAAAAATAAGGTAGACGGCTCTTTCAAATAATGAAACGATTAAATGTATTAATATCAAAAAGGTAACATGTAGGTTCGAAAATTTGTAGTTGGATAAATGCACTTTCCCCGGTTAGGAAAGAGATCCAACAACAACAACAACAACAACAAAATTTTTCGATAAAATTGATTTTATATGTATATCTTTCTAATTAATATATTTAATTCATATTTTGAATTAATTAATTTACCGTCATTATTGACGATTTACTCCCAGAGTAAATGTAACATTCTGATGTAAAACAAACACACATTCTGCCGTCAATCTTACAACGTGAAAACGTGATTACCGCACAAAACAGAGTTAATTATTTTGGTTAGTTGTATTTTAGTCACGTCATTATTGATGGGTTATTTCTAGTGTAAACGAAATGTCAAAAAGTGGTGTTATACTGAATCCATAACCGGATTGGAAATTTCTTGAAAATATTAACAATTCATAATGCGAAACCGGGCGCATTGTCTCCGCGTGCGACACACTTTCGCGAGTGACAACTTTCGAGACGCATTTTTTTAACGAAAGAATATCCTACATTTGCATATCGACTATCGACAGCCGGCAGTGGCCGCCGCCCGCCGCCTCAGTAAACAAACGATTACGACTCGACCTTCGCTCGATATCTCGATGATGACTCAAGGCGAAAATATTACGATCGGTGCTTAGTCAACCGAACATAACCGAACCGATCGACTACGGATCGCGCGTCGCGCCGAACGGAGATTTTCTATGCGGGCGTTATCGGCACAGAAAATTGGTACTTTATGTTTTTATGTAGATACAGTACATATATTTCGTTGGACGCTCGAATTTTAGATGCCTCGATCTGTGCTGATAAACTGGCCAAGGAGGCTACTCTTTCCGGAGTTTTCCCGCATCAATTCCATATCACGATGTATGACAGACTTAATATGCTAAAAAAAAACATACGAATTGTATCTGGACTGCACAATGGATGGATCCAAATAATCATAAGGGTAATCGGCTTAAAATAATTCAAAGATCTATTCCCCGCACCCCCTGGTTCTCCAAAAAGAAAGTCTCCAAAAAAAAAAGTATATCAAATATCTCTAGAATGAGAATAGGGCATTGCCAGGTAGCCTCACATTTATTCAGATTGAACTTAATATTGATTCCCTAATGTGTGTGTGGTGTCGAGGAGGAAACCCTTGACCATATCTGTCCATTGCGGATCACAAGTTTTTTTTACAGTAATCTTGTCAATCTACATAATAGCAAATTTTTTGAACGATAATGGTATTGTAATATAATATTTCCTATTCTATAATATTATTGTACTTTTTTCTATAAAATAAAGTTTTAACTTGATTAATGGCACAAATTACACTTGAAGGGTGGATTGCCTATTTAAAAGATTTACCTAAGGGAGACCCAACAGAGCATTTCGCCGGTTCTCACTCGCACTCTTTTGCGACATGGACAGAGTGTATTTTTGCCGGACTGTTTTGCGACTTCAACACATAAATGTGACGTTTAACCCCATCTTTCGGGGGTACATAAATTCTATAGTTTCTCTTTGGCTGTGTTCTGAATTTAATATGATAACGACTCTCACGTCAAATACATTTTGTACTGTTATGGCTCTGGTACGATGATACCGGAGCCGACCTATATCGGCGGAATTTATACGAAAAATTTATGCAAATCAACATGAGCACGAGTATCGTACAAGAGGAAGGGATAGACTGATACTGCCATTCAGGAAGAAGGCCAAATCTCAAAAATCGATGATGATTTTTAATGAAATGCCAGAAAACATAAGAAGGGAAGAGAAACTGAATAGATTTAAAGTGAGACAGAGTGAGACATTACAGATAAATATGTAAAAGATAAGTTTTAGTCAAAGAAAAAACTTTAATCTTGTTTATATTAGAGCACATATAGGAGTGCTTACGTATGCACTATGTTAAGAATGAAATAAATAAATAACAGTTAATGATTGAATATAATAAAAAATGTAATAATTATTAAAAGTTAACTCTGAAGGGGCGCCACAAGGAACGTAACTAACTTTAAAATATGCATACTCAAAAAAGCTTTGAAGATTTTGTAAAATATTGCACGCGTTGCTTTGTTGCGTGGAATCGAAACGAGAGTAAACGACTCTCAAAACGATTCCGGGATAGGGTGGGACCGTTTGGGGCCTCCTAACAACCGTTCGTGAATCACACTTGCTTAACCCATAAAAGATCTACATAAACTTGACCATGACTGAAAACTGGTTTTGGTTAGCCATTCAAAAATCTTACGGTATAAGAACTACGCCATCAGGCCGTTCAGAATTTTTAGCGTAGACTCTTCCGAGTTCTCAGTTTCAAGTTTAAGACTAAGTTTTAACCCTTGCAGGGTCCATCATTAATGTTTCTGCGACATCATATCTGACGATTGACCCGGTAATGCGATCCGAAATGCAGAAACACACGACAGAATAATCCAGAAAATTCATCACACAATAATCTTTAAGCAGATTTAATCATCTCATCATTAGATCTTTAGTTCTACGGGCTCATTGCTATGTTGTAAACGAACGCTGCTAATGATTTTTAAATGTGAATATTGCTCGATTTCATATTTGTATGCAACACGATTAAATAATCAGCTGATTGAAGCTTCGGTCTCGCAATATGTGTATCATATAATGTTTAGCCAAAAAGCAAATCTATTTGGGAACTGCATTTAGCGAACAATCGCTTATTAAAGTGTCATTTTTTACCAATGATTATCAGTGAGGATGGTATGACATGACAATTGTTATTTCAGCTTGGTTATTCGATGGCTTCTATTTTAGTCATTTGGTGAAGGTCATCGTTTGAGGTTCTGTCCCGCCGCCAGTTTCTTCACGCTTAGCTGTATCGTTCCTCAACCTGTTGCAAGTGTCACGTGCAGAATTTATAATAAATATTTCACAATACGTTATTATTATAATGTCAATTGAATTAGATGTGTTTACATATTCTATTATTAGCTAAACAAATTTGCGCGCACCGCCTCAGCGGTTCATATATTATGCAAATGAATGGTCGTCGAATGTACCGTAACAGGAATGGCAAACCGTTTCGGAGAAGCAGATTAAATGTTAAATTGTATTAATTAAATATTCGGTAGATTGCACTCTGACAACGTATTTCTAGCAGTACACCAAGATTCACTGGTGTCGCTCTCAAAAGTGTATTTGAAGATTCCGTGGCCGGATTTGTTTGCCTATTTAGGACTATCTCTCTCTCTCTTGCCATTATGTAATACTTATTACTGAGTGTGACTATTTCCCTCTTTGATTATTTTCTCTTTCTCCTCAGTAAGTCTGGAGACCTCGAGTAGAGATGAAAATATGTTATATTTCACACAATTCTCTTCTGCGCTTCGGAGAATGTCTTCTCAGGACCAGTTGCTTGATCAGTAGTAAAATTTAATTATAGTAATTTATTACCATCGTCCGTAGTTAAAAACGTCGGCGGATTATTCGAACCAAAAGTTTTCAAATCCCGCCTAATAGTGTGACAAGGCGAATATCTGAGAATGTCGTCAAATTTGATTTATTTTAAATATTCACCGTTGCCAACACATGCAATTTTATGTTTCATCTGTGGGGCTAGCTAGTCTAGCGAAGGGCAAAACTTTATTTCGTAATGAACGCTTCACGAAATGCACGTTCACCAACTTGAAGCGTTCAAAATATAGTTCACAATGAAGTGTGGTTAAACCGTTATTGAACTATACATCAATGAAGTGTCTGAAGTGCGAAGCGAAGTGTGTAGTGTGATACTTCGCGAAGTTTCGTTTTCTATATACATACACAGTTTGCAGTTAATTGTGTGCGTTGCTGAGAGCTTCATTGCAGGCAACTAAATTATTTACTAGTGTGTGTGAAAATGGTGTGAAGTATTGAAGCTTCAGCACGATTTAAAACGTGTGGACTGCGAAGCGCGAGTACAGTGTGGATCCATCGCTACTTTATTCACCCCTGCGTTCGAAATCTGTCACTTTGCTGGCGAAAAACCTTCAGTCTGTGTGCTGTCTCATCACTAAAATAGCAAGATAATGAATGATTGATTGACGTATAGCTGTGAAGAGTCCGCTATTTTTTTACTATAACTATAAGTAACTTTATTTATAATAGTTAAAATTTATCACTGACCGGCCCTCAGTTGAGTTTAACACTCGCCTCAACTCGTCGCAAAATGTGTCCAATAAACTATGAATGATTGCAATGAATAAGGCAATCAAATATATGGTGTTACCATGGCTTGTTAAGCCGCAAATTAATTTTCAAAATGTATGTCGTAACGCACATTTTTAATCAATCGCAGTTATGTAGGTGAATTGGACACTTACAATTTATTGTCTGCGGTTAGTCAGCTGACTAGGTTAACAATTTGGCTAATTGAGACCCGCTGATCGTGAAACAAATACCTTATATTATAATTAGAGATATTTTAATTTCACGCATTTCGAGCCTCGGGCGGGTCTCGTAAACGACTGAATTCATAAGATCACAAAGAGGTCCGTTGAATGGCCTCTCAGCCGGACTAGGTCATCCGATCCACCTGCGAGACATGGAAGTACCCCCCTTGTAATTGCGTGAATTTTGACTTACTAACAAGACAGATTCGATCTCAAAAATGAATAATAAAATAATATTATTATTATCATTGCTGCGTTTAAGTGGACTTTAATATATGACACCCAACAGGACACTCCGATTGTACCACTGCGAATGTGTTTCAGTCTTTCTGCGTGTCCATTCGAACCTTGGACCTTATCAACTGTTTTGGAAACATTTTTCAAAACAGTCGATAAGGTGTGATAAATGCTCTTCAAAAACTGATTTTAAATCACAAGCTGCTGCAACAAGGCGAAACAATAATAGTCAACGTATTCATCATTTTTTCATAGTTGTTAATATTTTCCGAAAATTAAAACCTTCTCCAACGATTTCAAAAGATAGAAAGTGAACACTTTTAGTCGTTCAATTATTGGCCGTTACACTCGTGGTCACTCCGTCGGACGGACATGCGATTTGACGCGATCAACGCGTAACGCGATCGGCGAGAGGTGTGATGTCACTTCCGTATCAAGATTTCGTTGGATCTATCGGTTTTTAACGATTTACTCAACCCGGTGTGTTCTAGATGTTTCACACCGAAAAGTCTTCATCGTTGATGCCATCCGACGGCGACATTGCGCAATATAATTGAAATACCTTGAATAATGTACTGAATTGACGTAATTAATCCAAGTACCGCGCACCGCTCGCTGGTGAAAAAAAAAATAGATATAATAATTATTATTTCGATTGTGTTGTAGAATATCGATTACACGTACCAGTTGAACCGATACAGTAACCGCAAACCGTGCGAAGGTCGAGCAGTATTTTTGTACGGGCTGTGAAAATAATATCAAATCTATGTCGGTATTATACAGAGTGTAACAGACCTAGTCCACAATATTTTACGGGTGGATAACTGATTAAATTACGAGTCGAAAATGTTCAATAAATATGTGCGAGTTCTGCACTGTTACGGACAATATTATTGTTTGAAATTTTTACAAAATCGTGTTAAGGTTGAAGTCTACGTAATTCGAAATAAATATTTGCGAAATTGTTCCATTATTAATCTAATCTTTGCTTCAGGTTCTAAATCATCAAATAAAAACTAATCTAACCGCTCGATATTCGATGACCTTTGACTTTTTGTATTTAATTTATAATTTGGAATCAACAAAATATTTCAATTAATCGAAATAATCGCATAATTATGTTTTTTTTTTAAATGCTTACATCTCTGACATGGTTGAAATTAGACACATATTCCTTGAACATTTTCGATTCAAAATTTAGTCAGGAATCCACCCATAATTTTTTTGTGGACTAGATTTGTTACATCCTGTATATTACAACGGCGGGCCGCGTGATGCGTGTCAGGACGGGAATGTATGGAGTTCTATCCTTTAAGGCATACGGCTTGCAGTACATCTTAATATCCCAATAATGTACATTTGTCAAAGCGATTAATTAAATTTATAATTAATTGCTTAACTTTTCAAATATTAAAAATGCATTTAATTTAATTCAATCATTCTGTATTTCAATTTGGATATTTTTTGCGTTATTATTTTAAATCGCTTCATTACAACTCGCGCTCCGGTCGATACCACCCGGGTCAAGCACTTTCCACAGACTGGTACGAAGGTAGGACCAGAGCCAGTGACGGCCTTTTTTATACTGACTTGAACCCCCGACCACCAGATCACCGGGCGAGTGTCTTAACTACTAGACCACAAGTATGTCAAGCAAGTCTTGTGAAAATTTCACGTAGGTGTCGTAGGCAAAAGAAGTTTAAATTCAGAACGCCCGGTATCGTAACCTTATCAGCGATGTCAATAATTTTACGTATAGAAAAAACAAATGGGACAGGGTTCTAAAACAATACAAATGGCTTCACGAACTAATCGGCAAATGGCTCGCCTTTAGGTGTGATGTAAATAGTAATGTCTACTGTATTACATTCCGAACATATTTCATTTTAAAGGTCACTAGGGTCCAGATTAAATAGGGCAAAAAAATTGCATTATTTCACTTGTAGATGACGTATAAAAAAAATAAAACAAAATGCATACATTATTGATTTTCTTGAACTAGGTTTTTTATACCACGCAAAGGTTACTCTTATGAACAAAGTGTATAATTTATCTGGGTCAAAATTGTTTAGTTAACCCTTCCGAAACCATACAGTAACACAGGTCTACCGTCCCAATTAAAACTGTAATATTTCAATTAATATACGCAACATAAAATTCATATTTTAGTTAATTATAGGGAAAATGTTTATGTTTAGAACTGACTGGTGAAAAACCAGTCATGTGAAGCGAAATCTTACAAAAATAATTATTTTTCAATTCAGTAAGTTGTAAAATTAATATGCTGGGAAAAATAACATTTGTGGTAAGACAAATAGAGATGGTACATTAATTTCACAATAAAAATAATAACAAACATACGAATGAAGAGAAATAAGTAAAAAGGTAGTATTGTATATGACTTGATGAATGCTCCGAATTATATTAGGACATTGATTCTATTTTCGTAATTAATGCTCAATATTTAGAATAAGTTTTTAGGATTAATAATTTTAAAGCCATTTAAACTAATAAAAACATTCTTCACGTATATAAAATGTTATAAATTTCTTACGGTAACACGAGTTGACAGCATGGCTGCATATGGGTATTTTATACCACGGTATGGTAAAGGTTAAATATGAACACACATAGCTCATTGTCTGTCTGTCTGTTCTCTCTACAATCCTACGCCCATCGATCGATCTAAACAAAATTTTGAATAACAAAATATAAACGGACCTTTAGTAATAATACAAAAACTACAAACGCTGGAGTTTAGTGTGCGTGTCAATGTGTAATACTGGAAAGATATTTAATAGGAACGTTTAATTTTTGGTAATGATCTTGGGTATTCATGTTTCCGAATTTATTTCACTTTATGAAAATCATTTCATCATTAAAGTAATCACGTTGATCACCTTCTACAGGATAGCCGGGTTTCCGTTCACAAAAATTCAAGTTCTTTAAAAAAAATCAGATGAATCAAGATATACACACAAAAACGAATCATTACAAAAATATTTTTTTTTACATACGATTCGAACTTGAAACTTAAAATGCGCTTTTCTCGAAAACGACTTTTTCGAAAAAGACCGATACGGTGTACACGATATCTCAAAAACTATTTCACCGATCGATTTCAAATTTTGAGAGCTCACACTACACATGGAGGACTGCTGAATGATTGAGGAGATTTTTTTTCCAAAAGAAACTCGCTATTTTATTAAGGAAAAACGAGAATTTTGAAAGTCAAAAAAGTGATTTTTCATTAAAATCACTGTCAGTAAAAATCAAAATTTCAAAAAATCCTTCGATCATTCAGCAGATGTTGACATCGTCTAATAGAATTATTATTTTTGTACGTTTCAGATAAGGCGGTTCTTAAGTTATCGTGTACACCGCAAAAAAAAAGTTTTCGGAGATTTGCTCTATGTCGCCCATTTTTAAATATACATTAAAATAATTTATACATCAAGTTCAATACTGGCTTATACTATAAAATATTTTTTTGTATTGGATTAATTTTAAAAAATATATAGAATTTTTCCTACGACAAGTAGACCCGTAACCTATTAATTAACAAAGCACATTGCAACTTCGCAATAAAAATGTGACGTTATCCAAATATTGAAGTTCTTTAACCTCCTCAGAAATCTTGCGAAAAACTTTATTTTCCAAGATCTGCAACCTGCTTTCTCACGGTCAGAGCGTTCGATCGTATCAATGTTTTCTTTAAATTCACAACGACAGAAATTTCCTTAAATCGTTTCCCGATTTATCCTGCCATTTATTGAATAACCAAACAAACGTCATTTCATCAGCAGAGACATAACGTGATTAGTGTTTATCGGATGCTGATGTGGACCACGGCCGTTTGGAAAATAAACCATTCCAGTCGTGGAGGAGCCGCCATTAATATTGGCGGAGAAATCATTCAAAATAATCGCGAGTGGCCCGCCCACGCCAGTCCGGAAATATTCACACGGTGGCGGCTTTGCACCCGACAATCATATTATTTATGGATTCTTAATCAGGACTGGCGGGAAATATTCAACGGCGAGCGTCGAGGGTTCGATCGGCGACGTCTCGTCCAGGAAGAAATAAATCACGCTAATTAGAGAGACATTTCCACGTCTCTCGATTACCCTGGGCGGTGCAGAAAGAACTGAATATGATAAACATCTTCGCTAAAAAAAAAATATATTAAATAATATTATCCTACATACTTAGCGTGAATTTAGGTCTATTTTTAACGTCATTATCATCAGTCGGCGACATAGGCATTGACAATTATAGTCATTATAGTCATATATATATATATATATATATATATATATATATATATATCATATTCTGTCAGATATATATTTAATTTCGCTATATTTGACTTTCGAGACTGCGTTTAAAAATATTTCAGGGGTCCGGTACCTAAAAAGGTATATTGTTTATTTTTATTGGTGAGTGAAAAGCATCCACAAAAAAAAAAAAAATTTAAAAGTGTACAGCGCAGAAATATTTTATTCCGCGTAGAATGTAAAAAAATATATAAGGAGCATTGGGCGCAGTTCGTGTTTAAACTGTTAATTTTTTTTTAAAAGTATTACATTAAAAAAGTGTAGTATATTGTTAAATTAAATTTTCAAAGACACAGATGAAGGTTCCAATTAAATAATGAATGACGAATGCATTCGACCGCGAAATTCATGACATCAACATATATTTCGGAAATTCCAAATCATATTGATAAATAGAACGATAATACTTAAATTAATTGATAATAAAAAAAATAACTCATATTTTACAATACAAATTGAATAGAAACTCATTACATTATGTACTGAAAATACTGATTAAAATAGTATAGTCAACAATAAGAATTATATTATTGACAGGCCAAAGTTCTAGATAGGTATATACATGTACTAAGAAACATATCTATCACGTGAAACGATGATACATTTTTTTCAGTAACATTAAACCGTTCACATTTCAGATGAAAAATCATAACGATTTTATGCGTAGAATAAAGTTGCCTTCGTTTAGCGCAGGATCCTAAAGAATAATTATGCAAAATTTGGAATGAACGGCATTCAATATAATACTAGTTTATATCGGTGAGAAGGAGTGTGGTGACCGAGGGGAGGAGGGAATGGTACCCTTATTTTACACGCAGGGTCCTGAAGAATAACTAAGCAAAATTTGGTTTAGATCGGTCGAAAGGTATAGAGAACAGATATCGACATTCAGTTTTATATGTAACTAGATGACGTACCCGGCGTTGCCCGGATTTTACGCAGAGTGAAAATGCTTCATTTAGGGGGGTAGGGGTAGTTTTTTCATCGAAATCAGAGGTAGACAGTGATTTTCCTCTTATTTTGAACGTTACGTGTGTCATCAAGAAGTACAAAAATTCTGCTTTAAGGGGTGGGAAAGGGGGATGGCGGTGGTTTTTCGAAATCTCACGTGGACTGTGACCTTCCTCTCGTTTTGAAGATCAAGTGTATAAAATTTCATCATGCTTGGATTTTTTCACACACTTGACACTTTTCTTTATATATTTATATAGATAGATATATAGATTTAATGTTACTGATTATTATCGATAGTTTTATTATATATTATATTAACGTCCAGTTAAAATGATAACGAAGCATACCAGTGTTCCTCGTATTGCCATTGGTTAATTCAGATTAATATACCAATCATATTATAAACCTCATATTAATACAGTTTGGTTCTATAGGCCCCGATGAGTTTTGCCTTCCTAAAAAGTTTTCCATCATTTCACTTCGTGCCTATTTTCTCCAATTTTGGATCTCTAAGGCAGATATGTCTCTGAGGACATTGTCTGTCTTCATCTTGACTTAAGACTACACAAGCTTTCTGTTGGTCAAGTGTTCAACGGTGACTTCGGTGTTTGCTGTTCAGATTATTACATTTTAAATATGACTCCTTACAATCTTACAATGTAAAACAATGCATATCCAATGCAACAATATCAATCAAATTAATGTAATTAGTGTAAATCAATTTGTTATTATTAATTTTGATAAACAAAACATGATTCAGATTAAGAAAAATAGATATGACGCACATACCTATGTACCTATATGGAAAATGACAATTATTATTATGGAAAAATAATAATTTTAAGATAAGAAAAAAAAACAAAACAAAATCTCATTTTATTTCTACTTTATAATTGCTTATGGTATATTTTTTTCCTTTCCAGTCCGCTTCAGTATGCTTCAGTTGCAAGGAACCCATCGTCGGGAAGGTAAGAAATATACAACTACTAATTAGAGTTTATAAATAACATCAAAGAATTCTGTTGAGTATATAACTCGGTCCAAAATATTTTGGTGGAATTATTTACCGAAATTCAAATGTTCAAAATGTTCGAAACGTTCGAAATATTCCGGATTATATTAAAGATTATTTATCATAGAATAAAAATTTTAAATTTAAAAAAATATTATTAATTTATTTATGTACACATAATACAACTGAAATTTGTTAGTGGATCATTATCAGCTATAATTTTTTTAAATATTCAATCAATTGTAAAACATTTTTTTAAAGAATTTTTTTACATTAAAATTTGTTGGTATATTTCATTTCAGGGGACAATTTATTTTATTGGAAAATATTATTTATAACACTGCGTTTAATTGATACGCCCCTCTGCAACAACTTTTATATTCTACACATATATTGTTTGAAATGAAACAAAAAAATATGAACGTTTATGATTTGAATAAAATTATTGAACCTTTGTAACAGTTGAAATTTTGCACATACAGCTTGAACATTTTCGAAAAAATAATCATTTTGAGTTAGTATCCTAAAATATTGTGGACTAAGTGTATTGTACTGTTTATTTCTTTTGTTTTGAGTCTCTCAAATGAATTATTTGATATAACAATTTACAGTTTGTATATATTTATAATATATCTTCAAGGGGTTCAGATATTTGGATGTTAAAAAGGTTAAGGGACCAATTATGTTATATTGTATTTTCAAAAGCTTAGAGTTGCTATAATTTTTGAAATGATGTAAGTGCCTAACATAATTAATCATTTTACCTCCAGCGTTGCTACTGCGTGAATTCTTTACATGAATTAATTTAAATATATTAAGAAAATCTTTGGATCACTGATTAATTTAAATTGTAGTTTGATTTTATTTGTCTTTTGGATTGGATTGAACATTAACAAATTGCTTGAGTCGATTTAATATAAATGATGTTACGCTTTATTAACTGACACAAATTCAAACATGAAACACCAACACAAAAAAGAACATGTGAAAATAATTACTTAACGGGTTAATCTTGTCGATTTTATAACAAAAGATTCTCATTATTGAAATGAAAGAAATCAATCAATGATAGAAATGTATCTTTGATAAAAAAAGCATTATCAAAAATCTCAAAACACAGGTGCTTTACGATATGTGGAAAAATTTGTTGCAATTTTGAAACAGCAACTATATATGCATTAACTTCAACTTATAATCAAGTTGAATTTGCCGAATGTAATGTTTTACTAATTTTTAAAATGAATAGTATAGCAAAATAATTTTTCTAAAATATTTAATACCACAAATTGTAAAAAAAAATAATTTAAACATTAAAAAATTAATTTTGAGTCACACTCGGATCACCTGTACGTACATACAATACACGCTTGTCTGAAGCTAATTCATAGATAAATTAAATAATAGAAAAATAATAAATACACATAGACAACCCGCAATCAAAACATACAACGTAAAACGACTGAACACAAATAACATTTTGATAATTTTAGAAGCGTTATAAATAAAAAGGAAAGAAGAAGGCGACACAATCCAAATAGTTAGGTTGCCAAATGAGTATGACACAAAAGACAAAGTTTCCCTAAGATATGTAACGATTGCAGATAGTGACAGCATTAGACAAGGATTGGCATCCTGACCACTTTGCTTGCGGCCACTGCAAGAAACCAATTTCGGGGGGTTCATTCCACACAAAGGATGACGTGCCGTACTGCGTCGAGGACTATACCGTACTCTTCATGCCAAAGTGCTACGCCTGCAATGAGCCCATACAAGACGTAAGATGAGGACATGATATTCAAGCAAAATCATCAACAGCACTATCAACAAATTTTTGTGGGGAAATGGTCCATCTAAATGTATTCTCACTTTGTCCCTTTATGTTGTCACCCTTCTTATCTAAAAACATATTTATTATGTCTATGTTCAAACCGAGACAGTCTGTTTCGTGTATCGCATAGTATTGGGAAATCTATTCACCATCTTGTCTAAGTATCTTTCTATTTTCTTTTACTTTATATATTTTCCAGTTACGATACAAATGCATTGTGTCAATATCATAGTTTACATGTTGATCTGTGCCAGTAAATATCACAGGACGCATCACTGGTCAATATGTCATTTGTTGTTTGCTTTTTGATGTTTTCGTGCCATGTGTAAAACTATTGGCATTTAAATTACAGATAGTTGGTTATATTTAATTGAATATTTTTTAGTTTTGAGTGCCAACGATATGAAAGTCTCGAAGAGTGTAACTTCAATAGAAGATAAAAATTATATCTAAAAGGTAATCCGGAGTGCATATTATTGCGCATTTGTTAGCAGGTTTCATCATAAAATGGTGGCTTGATTTTGTAGAGTGTCGAGTTTAAAATGCACTAATTTTATGCCATTTGATGCATGCTTAGTATTAATATTCTTATATAATAACAACATTAAATCTCTATTAAACAGCTTACTGCTCATTTAGTGTTTTAAGTGTTTGTTTATTTCTCTGTATTTATTTGTTCTCTTATGATTCTACTTTTCATTTCTTATTACATATTAACATTTCATCGCACATTGAGGAAAAAATTGACGTTGAATTCTAATATTCCAGAAAGATTTTTTAAATTCCATGAGAAATAAATAAATAAATAATCGTCTAATGAAACATGGTGCCGATTTTTTTTATCAAACATATATTATTATAAATGTCAAAAAAAGTGTTTCTAAAAATTTCTGCTTGCAAATAAGTTATTTTTTTGTAATGTAAATCTTGATGTTAAAAACAAATCAACTGATTGCAATTTTTTATAAGAATGATAAAAATTAGCCAATGCTTAAATAAAATTATGACACAATAGGATACTTTGTGACATAAAATATATTTTTTAAAATGTTATCAATTAATGTTGCGATCAAATGACAGAAAGTGGTGAAGGCCCAGGACAAGACCTGGCATGAAGAGCATTGGTGCTGCACGGGCTGCAGGAAGCCCCTGGGAGCCGCCTCCTTCATGGAGAAGGAGGGCAAGCCCTACTGTCTGCCCTGCAACACGCGCCTGTTCGCACCCATCTGCACCGGCTGCCACGAACCCGTTGCCGGGAAGGTAGTCATGGCCCTGGAGAGCAAATGGCACCCCGAGTGCTTCAAGTGCGAGGTAAAACTGATTCTAATTAAACCATCATCTTGTGTAGTACTTTGTCAAGATAGAAATAACTTTTCAAAATTACTTATTTATTGATTTCATTTCAAAATACACATTGGTTGATCGGTTTTTTATCAGCCATTTCTTCTAGTTAGAATTTGTTTCTAACTGAAGCCTCTCAATGTTAGCAAAGCTTTGATGCGTTATTCCGGCTCTAGAGATGTATAATATATACATGTCCTCAACAGTCAAATACGAACATTTACATTGGCAATGAATTTATCTATTCAAGATAGTATAACATTACTATACGCACGTAGGAAAAATAAAATTTAACAGCTTACCCAAAAACATCAGGAATATTAATGATAATAAAGAAAAAATCAATGCTATCAAAAAACACTTTAAAGATAAACTTGTACCCCGAAAATTATAATATTTTTATATCGTTATTGCTATTAATTTATTATATTTTATTTTATTATATGCTAGTTAATGTAAACAATAATTATTAATATGTAATCCTCTTCTCTGCACAAGTATATGCTTTTTAGAGAAGTGTAAGACAAAAAAAAAATATTGTATTGTATCATTGTACTTATAACAGATTAATAAATACAAATAAATAAAGAAATTTACAGAACTCCACTATATCAACTGAAGTGGCCTATTGGTGTATAGTTACATGACATTTGTGTGAACAAGAGATGTCGCCACTGATTAAGTTATTGAATAATTTAGACATGATTTGAATTACACAAAATAGTTCCATTATTAGGAGAACACATTCTTATTGTGAAGTTGTAATTATATATAAGTTGTATCAATGTGTCCAAAAAATGAATTGCTAATTCTGGCATCTTCTATCGGTTTACTCAAAGGTATTTGAGATTCCGTAAAAACAAAGTAGATGACTTTCAAATAATGGAACGATAGATGTATTAATTTGAAAGTGTAACATTTACATTCTAAAATTTGTCATCAAAAATAATGTCGCTGTAGCATAGTTGGATAATGCACCTTCCCCGGTTTGGAAAAAGATCCAAGCTCGAATCGCGGTGGCGCAATAACAATATTTTTTGATAAAATTGATATTATGTGTATATCTTTCTAATTAATACATTTAATTAGAATTTAAAATAGTTCCAATCTTTTGACAGGTTGAGTATCAAACATTGGTATATTGCAGCATTATAATGGAAAACATATATACATATTTAAGAGTTGTTTTATATATTTTCTATCTATTTCACTTGTACTCCTGACCACATCACATTCTTGTAAAGTCTTTATGGCGAAATATAAAACAGAAATCACTTTTTGTTAAATATCAGAAATCCGGCTCATATATATTAATTAGGTGGATTTCAATGAAAATACTACTATTAGAGGGTCATACAACATAAATACAAATGTTTAATTTTGTTGTCTGTGGGACAAGGTTACATTATTTGCAGGATATATTTGAAGTCTGCATTCTACTTGGAATGGACATACATTCCATTATCGCTCATTTGTTTCTTCTGAACCCGCGAATAATTACTGACACGCTTATGATTTCAGAAATGCTCCAAGCCCATACCGTCAGATGCTAAATTCAAGGTGACCAACGGCAAAGCCTTCTGCGCCAAGTGCTAGACACAACTCAACACGACGATCGACAGGGAGAGAGAGTGTAAGGAGAGGCTGAACAAGTATACATAATAATATATAAATATATCAAAGTATTTAAAACATGTACGGAGGTCCCGCGCACTGCAAAGCGTGTGTGCGCGCGGTACAAAGTCGCTATTTTATCGCCCATTACCTATTATTATTCACATTGCACATTTTATGTAATATTTTTATTTTGAATTTGCTTGAATATAAAAAAAATGTATAACAGTAAATTACCAAAAAAAACTTTCAGAAAGAAAATAAATTATAATAAACATTATAATGTGTTTTAATATATATGTATTTAGAAATTTTTTGAAATGGAAAATCATAGCCTGAAACCCAAATCGAGTACGTAGTGAGAGCAGTTAAAGCATCATTGAAAGGATCAAAATATTCTAAATATATTATATCCGAGCAATGTTGTAATAGAGACAGACAATTATGACAATTGATAATGTTTACACAATAAGATTAAATTCAGAAAATATTTGGTTTATCATTCAATGTGAAAAAAGAGTGAAATAATACTTGTTTGTTGATGCAACAGAATGATACAAACTGACCGCAATGTATTCTATCCCCCAATGTAATGCTGATATTATAATACTAGAAATAATCTGTCAATAATGATGGGAAATTAATACTTAATATGAGATTAATTTATTTAAAAAATCAACAAAAATACAATTCTCATATTATTGTTTATCAATTTCTCTATAAATTACGCGATTTTTCTTGCCTATGAATATTTCGATAAATTAAAAAGTACGCAAGTACCTACACATCTATCATTTTGATCAACAATATTTCACATTCAAAATTACAAGCAGAAAGCACTAGATTTATTTAGGTGGTGGCCACTTCTTGGCTAATATGTTTATGTAAAATCTATTTAAATACATAATGTACTGCAACACACAACTCAGGTGCTGCCTGGTGGCATAATGTGATCGGCATCCATGCCCCGAAACCTGATTATATTTCCTGAATCTGGGGTCTTAGCACACTCTACCACGACTTATTAGCATCGTAGCACACTGTACACATGATTATTTTGTCCGGCCTATAGACATCTCCATCTATGCTTTGACAGTAGTAAATTTGATGTATCAACAACCCGCAAAGGATTTTTACTATGGGCGTTAGTAAAAAGTTTCCATAGTAAAAGTGTGTTTAATGTGTCAGATGACTTTTGGAACAGCTGTGAAAAGTCCGCCATATTTATCTATCGATTCTCATTGTTACTATCGGATATTGGAGGGTAAAATTAGTTTATTACAGGATGTACTTTCGAGGATGCGTGTAAGTAAATATTTTTTTACCAACGATCAAACAACCCGTTTTTGCAAAATTTTTTACTGATAACACAACCGGCCCTTACTCTAAATATTGAGTATTTAAAGTGACACTGATAAATATGATAATATAACGAAGCATTCAATATCCGCAATCTAATGACGCGAGCATCAGCTCTGGCGGCAATGCAGCTGGCGGTTAATGGGAAAGAAAATAACAAAATACAAATAAATTTTAGCAGTTTCTTAAATAGATTACGTACTAATTGCATACAATTGAGAATCTGAATAAGACTAACCTCTGGTTGTATCTTCTGGAAGTGTTTTGCTATAAGTGGGATCAGCCTGTCAGCCAACTCTTGCTCGTCAATGTTGGAACGGGTGGGCAGCATTGCGTCCATTGGTGGGCAAACTATCCTGGAGTCTCCATGCTTCGAGTAGAGTATCCTCTCTGTTGTCCTATCCCTATCCTGCAATAAAAAACAGTATGTTTTAGGAGCCTAGAATCTCAGTGAAAAAAAAAAAGTATTTTAAAAATAATCAGTAAGATATATTTGTATATATTTCTTTTAACATTTATTTTTTTATGAGAGTAAGAATTGTGTATAGAGAAGGAGTATTAACGAAAGTGTATGTCTCTGTTAGTCTTTTGACTTCAGATACAAATTTATAATAGTCTGTAATTTATCTAATTGTGATGGGGAGATTGTTAAAAAATTTGATGCCTTGATAAATACATATAGTGATTTTGGGTCGTGGTATATTTTAGTTTTGGAATATCAATTTGGTCTCTAAATATTGTAGATCGGAATTTGCTTCTAATATTTAATTTATTTTTAATTTGTATATTTTTTGTATATGTCTATTATTTTTGATACTTTGAAATCTGTGAAGTGTTGGATACTCGGATAATCATTGGTTTTTTTTAGAATTATTTTTATCATAATTTTTAAGTAATTTTTAATTGTGATATTTAAGTTTTATATGCTCCTCCCCATCCAATAATACCGTATTGCAAATGTGACTGTGCAAACGCGTAATATATTATTTTCAGATTTGTAAGTTATAAGATGTTTCCGAGTCTTAAAAATATGTAGGCTGTTTTCCTTAATTTGTCTGCAGACATACAAATAATAATTTACAGAGGCCCTAATTAAAAATATCTTTTTGCTCTCTTGCGTGCATAGATTTATTAGATACATAAATACTTTTCCCGCAAACAATCACCAGTATTTGTTGGTTGAGTAATTTGCTACTCTTAAATCACTGGTGCACATATCCTTAACAATGATTGAAAACTGTGACTGTGATTACTGTTTTCATTTACAATAATTTATTTTGTAGATTTATATTATTTATGTTTGTGACTTTCAATATTAGTCTCAAAAGTGGTAAGTTGCAATAAAATTGTATGTCTAATTTCTTGGGTATGTGCAGGAACACAGTTATAGACTTGTTCAGATCATATGCTAACGTTGTGTAAGTAAACACAGGTACATGCTTGTTCGGATCACATGCTATCGTTGTGTAAGTAAACTCTATGCAAATACAGTAACAGGCGTGTTCAGATCACACACGCTATCAAACAGAATAGAAATGACTTACTATAAATATGGTGTAGTGTTTTAAACAAGAGCTCACAAAATCGATTTTAACCTTATGTGGTATACACAAAAGAGTAGTGGTGAGATTGTTATTAGTGTTTGATTGTAATGATGATTGATAACTGTGATTTAACAATTGTATGTTTAGTTTCTAATGTACCAGTGATTGCTCGCCAAATTACAAATAACTATAGTTACCAATTGTCGTTACAATTAATCATCAACCACACAAACAAAGTTGCAAACACATTTATCTCATCACTGCCACAGAGGTCAGTTATCTGTGGAAGGTAATAGAGGATGTCTTTTGACGAACGATGTAATGTTCCAATGTAATGAGCTAAGATGATAAGTAGACGATAAGTATCATAGTGCATACAAAAAAATATAGCATACACAATTTTTATCAAGTCTTCTTCTTCATGTGCCGCCTTATATTGAAGGTTGGCAACCATGTTGCATTATATCAGGTTATCGACATTTTGGGCATTGTACCGCTTTCTGAGGATACACTATCAAGATAATCTCTATCTACCGGCGCCTCACCTGACGCTTTATATCTTCCTCTGAGTTTTAAAAGATCATATTTTTCATTGTGGAGAATATGACCAGAGTTTGGAGCTTTTCTGTATTATACTGGTATAGAAATATTCTCCTTATTTTCTCTCTCGGCACACATATAATAGTATTGGTCTTGTTTTACAAAAGATTTTTTATGCACACACCGTGGTCCAAAACTAGAGTTATTTATTAATTGGTTAGGTTAGGTTAAGTGGATGAATAAGTGTGCTCGATGGTATGATTGTATCCTAGCTCTTACAGTCCTGAAGCCCCTGCTTATATTATAGATTAAGGAAACTTCATCACACCCTTGTAACGTAGTGATTAAACTTATACTACTTTGATTCCTGTGTTACCAGTGCCCACCTCATCCATCTTGTTAGATAGAGTTAAACTTGTATTAGTAAACAAGAGCCTATGTGGCTTGCAGCCAGCTTAGACATTTTTTTTACTATTTAAAGGATGAGTCCCCAGCTCGACACTTAGGGCTAGTTGTATGATCAGTAGTAACTTTTTACTATAGTAAAAAAAGTTACTAAAGTAAAATTTTTTGCAAAAACGGATTGTTTGATTGTTAGTAAAAAAATACTTACGTCTCGAAAGTGCATCCCGTAGTAAACTCATTTTACTCTGCGATATTCAATAGTAAAAACGAGAATAGATAGTTAAATATGGCAAACTTTTCACAGCTGTTCCAAATGTCATCTGACACATTGATACTTTGAATGTCACAGTATACGATAATTAATCATTCAAAATCCTGCTATTTTAGTGATGAGAGTTTGTCCGATGATGATCTCGTTGTTTACACACATTATTATACATAATATGAAAAAATTTCACCACCAAAGTGACAGATATCGAAAAAATTCACAGATAATGCATAAAATAAAGCATATTTCATGATTATCTGTCACACCTATAGACATCTCCATCTATGCTCTGACAGTATATATAGTAAAAAGTTACAACTGATCACACAACCGGCCCTTACATCGGTTCATCAAAATAACAAAATACAACATAAATATAAATACTTACATGGTCACCTATTGAACTTGGTTTTGTGGTAATCTTTATTTCCATTTCATTTTGCGTCTTCACCACCTCCTTTGGCCTTTTGCAATACTTGGCACTAGTGGATTGCTTGGGAGTATTGGAGTGGGCAGAGAGGCAGTGTTCACGGCACGCCGTACCAACGTACTTTCTATACGTGAGAGGTTTGTTCGGAGTGAAGATATGATCGGTTTTCAGCCAACCCTTACTCTTGTTCATCTGACTGCAATCAAATATTTAAAAACACTTAAAAATGGAATAAAAAAAAGAGTTTTCTGTTTTCATCCTATTTTTTTAAATTTTATGAGCAGCATGTCACTGACATCTACACGTTGCATTAGGTTGTATATTAGTAAAACAACTAAACAGCATCTTACAAGTCAATGTGAGATTTTGATTCGGGGATCCAAACCTATTTGATGTTGACGCAAGTCGAGTACCCATTCCCTGTCCTTTTGTTAATCTATACCTGTCTCGCTCTGGCCAACTCAATACTTGCGATTTTGCCGATGGGGGGGACAGATTATGCTCAGACATCGAACTATCAAGATCTTGTGCCTTTTTTCTGCCGTCCGATAGCCACGGCGTGCGTAACGTTCGGACTAAGAAGAAGCTGTGTTCTCTAGTGATCTCTCGGTTCTGCACAACAAACGTGCTAGTCAACCAGAGGTGAAGACGACGCCCAACAAAGAACTTTAGGCCAGATCCATCTGCCTTATTTTCCTTCATAATTCCAATCCGGGTTGCGTCTACTGATCAATATTATAATAGATACAGTCCACGGGATCTTATCCCACCAATTAACATTGAGTAACAATGAAAAGTGCATTAATTTAAAAGCACATAAAAGATGTATTCAGACATCATCACATATTTACAGGATAAAACACTAAAATAAATTATTATGTTGTGTTGTGTGTCTCTTTAGGCTTGACAAAATGAGCCCAGACCATAGGGATTGCATTCCTTTAGCCAACTCATGGTAAACATTAAATGGGCAGTAGGAATAACAAGAGAACAGCAATGAAATGCAGAAATAAATTGGATCCTATGGACTTATGACCAATGTTTCTTCTAAGTTGTGCATGTGTGTATGTGTGCGCATGATTTGTTAATACAACACATATAAATTACAATAAAATAATAAATAGCTTTAATGTAAGGTAATTAATTTTTTCATCATTTCCCTCCCAGCACATAAAACAGCATTGGACTTTCAAATTGCACAAAAGATTATTTTCCACACACAGTGATCCAAATATTAGAAGAAACATTGCTGTTAAACCTCTAAGTACTTGAAGAATTTATTGGATTCAGTGTGAAAAAGAAGAGCGATTCAATTCGTTGTGATTGCCCATTTTTGACCGATGATCTCCGATTACTTAGATGGAAATGGGGCGTGTAGGAAAGGACTATCTTGCATCACTGCTTTAATGATCCATAATTATACACTTAAGGAAGCATTTACTAACAATGTGGCATAAAATGAGAATAAAAAGTTGAGATATTCTTATACTGACTCCTTTCTTCCCCGCGTCACTGTTAAATCGAAGAGTGTACGGGGACCTCCGGATCAGAATCAATCTGAGTCGCGGATGATTACGGGGCACGGCCAATTCACAAGTAAACTGCTTGATTTTAGACTCGTGGATGCCCCGTGGTGTGTATGCGAGCGAGTGAATCAAACTCCGGAACACATCTTGTGGCACTGCAGGATAATGAGGGAGGCTCGTGATCACATGATTGGAGACTTAACTGAGTTCAATGGTAGGCCTGATCAGTAATGCGAGGAATCTCAAGCTGTATAGGTATTTCATCAAAACGTGGACTACGAGATGGGGTATATTAGGCAGATGATGACAAGATCGTGTCAGCGAGAACGCGGACTTTTCATAAGTCAAATTCTTAAAACAAACAAAATTATGACATGACTCATACATCATTGTGATTCATCCCTTCATGGGAGAGTGTACTTGATAGTTAGCCCTTTAATGGCTGTCTTGTACCCACTGGTTTCTTTACTCCCGTACATAACACTTGATTATCTGTTTGTTTGTAATGTTGTTATATACCTGTATGTAAAAAAAATAAAGATAGCACTTAAAAGGGCGCAGAAAGGTTTAAATTTAAATCTCTGTTCGTTTTCGCAATCTCTTACATTAGCTTTTGTTTTTTTTTTATTTCCTTTCTCTTGTGTTTATTAATTGTACTGACTTCTTACATAAATCCAATTAGAATAATATTGTGCTTTGAAAAATAAGCCAAATAGAGTATAGCCAAGGCTAAAGACACAATGTCTAGATGACACACAGAGGTATGACAAAGATGTTTAAAGTGAAGCTTATGTGTTCCCTCATCTTTTTAACATTTCTCTGGTGGTGTACCTTGGACCCTCAAGCAGCAAAAAAAATGAGGATAAATCAATGCCTTTGAGGCGTGGGGTTGGAGGCGAATGCTGAGGAATCCTGTGATCAGCCAGGTACACTAATCTATCATAGAGGAACTTGGAGTTAATGCATGGCTTTGATGCATCTATTGATACATTGCCCGCTGTCATGACGGAAGAAAGGAGGACAGATGAAGCAGGAGAAGATCTCCAAGATGACGAAGCTATGGAACAGTAGAGTCTGTTGGTGTAGTATATTCGGCAGTGCATGCAGCCTAGGATTGAGTTTTATTTAAAATAATAATGGATCTTTCACAATTCCAAAGTGGTCACGATCGATAGTAATGAAGAACCGTCTATGAACCCTTCTGAAGAGCCCCCTTCTTCTCTGCCACATAACATCCATCCCACAGGTCACACGATTCTACATTAGTAGAACATCCCGCACGAGTGAACTAGAACAAAACAAAATAAAATGTTACGCAAACAAAACTTACAGTCTTGCTGTATTTTTTTTGCTATCTTGGGGTCCAGGATTCCAATGTTTGTTTTGATTGATCATCTTGTTTGGTACTTTACTACGGTACATTGAATATCTGTCACCTGTAACAAAAACGCAACAAAGTAAAACCACCACATTCTCACTAGTACAGAGACTGCATTCCGATCAAGGAAAGAAAAGCAAACCTGAGCCGGCGCTCTCAATTCTCTTTGAGATTGGATTTTTAATGTTCAATTTAACATTTTGCGTGGGTGCATCGTGCTGACAGCTATTGTTGACTCTACTCCCTGCAGAATTCACCTGTGTTAAAAAAAAAAGTTATGAAAATGTTATCACGTGCTGTAAGTTTGTTAACATTAAAATGACAGCAAAAAAAGTATTAAGCATTTCATGTATTAAAACACATGCTTAGAATATGGTTCCCCCACTTCATATACAGATCATTATGTATATGTATTTCATTTTAATCTTTCCAAACATCGTCTGAATGTTCTTTTATTTGTGGAAATATTTATTTCTCATTTGTGTCTACAAAGATACTAAATACCCAAATATTATACCCCCCCCCCTCCTGTGAATCTCCCATAAAATATTTCATCCTTTTTATATTGCAGAGTCCATTGGAAAAAACATATTCTGTTACCTGGTGCAAAACAACATGCATTATAATACTTTAAAAATATTATTGTTTCAATAATTGTTATTCCTTGTATTGTTTTCAAATTATTTAATGGAATATCAAACGCAATTAATTGTAGCTACATATGTATATCAATTACCTTTCTTTCCCCAACAGCTGGCGAGAACACTCGGTAGTCCACCAAGGAGGCAGAATTGCTCGAGTTATTTTCATCGGGCAACTCGTGCAGAGATTCAATAAGTTTTTGGCACATGTGTTCCAGATCCTGTAAATAATTAACCTATCACTCAGATTTAAAAAATGTGAATCACATAAATAATAAATTGACTCAAACATATTATGAAACTCTTAATGTGGCGATAAACAAATTATCAACTAAACACATCATAAAATAGAAAATATTCCTTATATACCGTAAACACCATTTAACAGATATATAGATTAGGAGAAAATTTGCTAGGATGATACTACATATTTGGTTCATTTATCTAGACTAGAAAATGTTGCTTTTTAATTAACTCATATCCTATATTATGTAACTCCCAAAAAGCCACGTCTGTGTACGGTGTACAGTTTGATTAAGATTATGTGTGTATAAAAATGTTATCAAAAATAACTAACAGCACAGGATATATCCGAAGGGCTCTGATGTGAAATGCAGAGCCTGTTCACCTCTAGAGTGAGTTGAAGCAAGGTGTGGAGCTTCTCATGAGTGTGGCCAAATCCCCACACGATTCTCATGTGTCGCTGAAACATCTATAAAATAAAGATAATATGGTGAATTGTGTTCCCTTGTTAGAATATGCCAAATGAAATACACATTAATTACAATAATATGTACATATATAAAAATATTATTCTATAAATAGTTTAATCAATATTATTAAATATTTATTAAGAAACTAAATATGTAGTTGTAAGTAATATAATACATATGAATGGTTATGTAAATATGAAGCTAATGAATTTTAATTATTAATATGTATTAATAATCATTAAATAACGAAATTCCAAACATATGTAATAGGTTGACCCTCAAATAATCTTCTAAAACATTGATAATAGAAAACAATACAAACTGCATTAACTAAAATCTACACGATTTTGACAGGAACATGCAACATAATATTATGTCAATAAATAATCTGTAATATATTATAATTATTGTTTAAAAACATGAGAGTTGTAGTTTTATAATAATGGGTTCCTGAAAGTCAAGTGAGTTATCAGCTATGTATAAATACTGAACTGTTATTAGCCATCTATTTAATCTTGTATTAAAAATAAGTTTTGCATGATCGATCTTGACATTTTATTCAATAATGTTTCCACATTTGAAGTATCTAAATAAGCTACATTTGAAATAAAGACAGCACCGCAACTGGATTGAAAATTGACTAATTAATTCAGTACATGTAAAAATATTATCACTTTATCAAATGAATGTTACATAAAAATATATTAAACTTACATTGTACACCTGCAATACAATATACATTAAATTACATAGAACACATTCTTAGACACAATGCTTATCTTATAAGTTTAACTGAGGGAAAGATTGAGTGAAGAAAACAGAGAGAAGGCCTAGACAAAAATACATTCACCAAATGAAACCAACTCGCAATAACGTTGTATATCTTCTTGGGCATTGAATAGTATATTAAACAACCATATAAAATAAATAAAAATACTACAAAACACAATTTCTAAGTGAGCTTCTCAGCAACAACACTGTATAACATCCAAGATGGCCGATGCTATATCTATCAGTACAAATAATAATGGAAAATATTGATATCCTAAGTGATTTAATTTAGAAGAGTTTCATATTTTTATGTATTATCTTTGTTTTATTAACCACTAAATTGAGTTTAAATACATCTACCGGTTTCGAAAAATACCATTTTCTTCTTCAGGATGTCATAACCAACTAAAACATATATTATTGTTTCTTTGACAGAATCTATTTTTAAAAAAATAATTAAAATAATAAAATAAATAATATTTTTTTTTTAAAATAGATTCTGGCAAAGAAACAATAATATATGTTTTAGTTAGTTATGACATCCTGAAGAAGAAAATGGTATTTTTCGAAACCGTATTCGATGTATTTAAACTCAATTTAGTGGTTAATAAAACAAAGATAATAAATAAAAATATGAATTTTAACCACAAAGTTAATATTGCTAATTTTAAAAGTAGAAGAGTTTCAGTTTTCTACTGAGTATTTATTAAATGGTCACCATTAACTGTGCTTAACTTGTTCAAATAAAAAATATTAGTAATCTTACCGAATAGGCCTGGAAGAGAATTTGATGTAAGTTGATGATGTTTTTGGACTGTGTGGCGTACTGTTTCCACTGATTATATGGAAGACAATAATTCAGGCTTTTTGTAATTTCATTTAGCTGAAAATAAACAATGACTGTAATTAATTCTTCCGCTACCATCATTATTCAATCTAAGAGTTCAACAATATGTAGTATTACAGAGATCTGTTAAATGCATTGAGAAAAATACTTACATGCCTTCCAACTTGATAAACATGATTTCTAGAAAATCTGGCGCAGAATTCATTAGCTTTTTGCTGAATTTGCACCATCTCTACTGAATCTTCAGGGACACGAATTGTATTCAAACTGGATCTGAAAATAAATGTTTAAAATATAAGTTGTTCCTCGTCTCATTCCTCTCGATCCTGTCTTCATTATATCCTTGACAGTGCAGTTGTAGCCATCATCATAGTTGAAATTATTTAGTGCAACACGTTGAGTTATTTTGTCACTAATAAAATGTGTAGTCTCTCTCATCATCGGGTGTGAGTTAACAATTATGTAACTTATTAGAATAGGTATTAGGTGAGTTATTTAAGAAGCTCCTAATACAATATCTTTATCTATCTATCCTTTTCTTTACTTTGTTGCCACTGTGTATTATTATTTGTTATTATTTTCATTTGTCATTTTTCTTTCACCTGTTGTATTAGTAGTTATTTTCAGTAACAAATACTTTTGAATTGCTTCTGGACTGTTTATCTGCCGGCAGTGGTGCTCAGATGACTGGCCAATTAGTTTTAATTTTGTTTCTGTCTTTTTTTCCCTTCTTTGGGGGCGTGTTGCTTTTTTCCCCTCGGCTTCCCAACTTAAGTAGCACACATGCTTATGTATGAATGATTGATTATGATTTTAAACTATGTTTTTGTATGCAATGTAACAACTTTTGGATTTCTTTATTGCCTTATTTTGTTTGACTGAATTTATTATTAATAATTACACGCTTAATGGTTTCTAACACTCGTACACTTTCCTTGTAGCTGTTTGTTGAATCATGAATAAAGAAGAGTTCGGGGACTGAGGGTTTTGAAATGGCAGCTGTTCGGCTTCGTGTTGACACTATGTGTGAGACGAAGTTGCACAGCTGCCTATTAGCATTAAAAAAATGCCAACGGGGCAGTGAATGAGTAGGACCATATAGGAGCTTTTGCATGTAAACGGTCCTGGGTAAGCGGCGGGTTCACCCTCATAGTTATTAATTACACCAGATGAATCTTCCTAAAATAAGTCATTTGTCCAGCACCAGATTTGTGATCATGCATAAGAGATTTGGGATCTTTGTTTCACTTGGGACACGACTTAATTACCTTAAGTGTGTATAGCTGAATAGTGGAAGACAAGAGCTATGCAATATTATTTTTGTGTACTAACTGAATTGTTTTTTCTGTAAGCTATCCAAGGGATTCAAGAATATTATGCCAGCACCACCATTTTGATGTGCCTATTGTCCTATATTTTTGTTATCTTGGTGTCACATCTTTTAAATAAAATTATAAGTAAGCTCACTAACTTTCACAAAACTAATCAATGTTATTTATCTTCTCTAACTAGAAAGCTTAATTTCTACAATGAGATCTCATCTAATATAGATATATTCTTCATGAAACAGGCTCTAAAGTGAAATAATATTATATATAAACAATATATTCAAACATGTAATACATGCACATGGTTTGGTACGCCGAGGACTGTAGCATGCCACGTGATTAGACTTTGTTGACCATGGAGCCAACGTATGCCTGGACTTATGCGATAGTTTTAAATAGCTTGTTTACTCTCCTTAATTGTAAATTTGTAATATAACATATGTATTTATTTTCTCACAGTTTTTCTAATATCTACATATAATAAAAGTGTATTCTGTAACATGTTATTTCTCTAATTGTCTTGAAAAGTTTTTACATTGTTATATGATAGTCCTGGTATGACATCAGATTTAATGTCAAACCAGGACTATCTATCAGATTGATTTATCTTCCTGTTAGAAATCTGTACAATAAAAATAAATAAATATATAAGCAATATGAAGAAATGTACGAATATTTGGACTTACGCAATGACCTCCAGAATTTGTTTTAATCGCAATCTTATAGACTTCAATTTTTCATTAGGATCAATATATCTTTCAGAGTTATTACATTCTGCCCTGTGAGACGAGACCAGTGTAATGTTGGAATACCCCAAGGATTTCTGTTTGTTTGTTTTCGTCACACATTCACTCGCCTTCGTCATGTATTCATCGGCGAAATCGTCCTCTTCTTTGTTTTCGATATTATAATTAGGTTCTTCTGTTTCTTCTTTATTCTTGAAAAATTTTAAAAATAACATGATTATAAAATAAAATGAGGAAAATTTAAAAAATAATATTAATATATAATTCTTATAAATTTGTGCAAAAGACAATTCAAACGACCTATCGAATTTCTTGACCGATACCTTTGTGCTTAAAAGCTTGAAAAGATTCGCTGTCAAGGTGCTTAACTGTATTGCAATATAAGCTAACAAATAGGACCATAAAATACCCTAGACACGTTTTATGATCCTGTTTTTTGGGTATTTTTGTGGAGAATGAGTCTCGCATATGTAAAGTTTAACCTTTGCCATACTATGATATAAAATACCCAAACGCAGCCATGCTGTCAACTCGTGTTACCATAAATAACAGTTTAAAAAAATGTTTTTATTAGCTTAAATATTATTTAATGGCACGAATTTACTCTAAATATTGAGTATTCAATTTTGAAAAAATGATTAATAACATAATTTAGAGCATTCATTAAGTCCTATACAACGTGTTCTTCCTTCTTATCTCTCTTCATATAATTAGTAAGAAAGATACAATTATATTTGTTGTTCTTTTCACTGTGAAAATAGTGCGTGATCTTTGTCTTTTATATCAAAAATTGTATTTTTACCAACGTATTAATTTTACAACGGATTGAATGGAAAAAATTATTGTTTTGTACGATTCACTTTTCATACTTGTTTTTTCACTAGTCGTTCCTAAGCGATAATATTTTCTTTAGAATTATCTAAAATATGAATTTTATATTGCATATATTAACCGAAATATTAGAGGTTTAATCATGATGGTAGACCTACGTTACTGCATGGTTTGGGAAGGGTTAAAGCAACATAATTTAAGTAGCTTGAAAATATATTATTTTACATACATTGAAAAGTGTATCTTCACTCTCAGCCTGTATGACGTTCTCTTCAAACTTATCGGTGTGTTTAAAATCAATTTCATGTTCTTGATCTTCTGAAAATAATAATACCCAAATATTATAATATTTGTTTAACTATACATTAATAAGTACAAGACTAATATGGCTGTTGGGTTAGTAAATGTGGATATAGCCTCTTGCAATGACCAGTGCCAGTGCTAGATTCTAGAATAAACACAGGTCAAATCCCATTATAACAAATACCAAAGTAACAAAATTTTCAGAATAATAAAGATATTTGACGGACCGGACAAATTTTTATACTAAATTTATTAAATGAAATTCCAAATAAAAATTTCAATATAACGAACTTCTTAGCCAAAATTTACATCAATTTGATAGTATACAATATACTCAATGGCTGAACGGCAATCGTTGCATTCAGCACTTCCCTGAGCGGCGACGTGGTTAGATCAAAGCAGTGGTTGTGTGGAGCGCATAGACATATACATCGGCCAATCTTTCAAGTACTTCTCAAACTTTTTTTTATTGATTTTTTTCAAACATCGTGTGACACACGTGAAAAACGACGTCAGTTTACTGTGAAGGAAAAATTAACCGTACTAGAAAAGATAAACTCGGGAATGAAAAAAGGTAATGTTGCCAAGAAATTTAACATTGCACCATCTACGTTATTGACCATTTTGAAGGACCGAAAAAAAATTGAAGACACTTGACAAACTACTTGAAGACTATAAAGTTTAACAATACTGTTTTAATGCTAACTAGCGCAGAAACAAATGGTCACATGATAAGTCTAGGCCATGTCTGGGTGACCAAATGGTGTCTATGCAAAATAATTTCATTATGCCTTTGTTATTTTTTTTACAGTATTTTGAAAATGTTTTTCATGTACAGTAGGTATATGTTTTTCGTTATATTCACTATAATGAAATTTCAATATAGTTAAATAATTCTTTTGGTCCCCTGAATTTCGCTATAATGGGATTTAACTTGTATCGCCTTAAGTGAATCACAGCCATTTGCCAGTGAATATAAAATAACTGGACAATAGACAACCTTCTAAAATACCTATTGTTTCGTAGAAAATATGGCCCAGCAAAAGCGCTGCGTGTGTTTCACAATGTATGTATGCAATGGAGAGACTTATCGAGAAGGATTCTGCATCCAGGAAAGATCGCAGACTAGGTTAATGAATCTAGTGAAGTCTGCAATTAATGGCTCTCTCCAGAAAGCAGTCAGGAATGCAACGGATCGGATTGGCAAATAACACCGGATATTTTTTTTAGCTGTGGTGATGACATTGTCATAGCGATCACACACTGCTCTGCCAATAGCGTACAGAAAGAGAAAAATTGCTTAGTAATGAAAAGGTTTAAATACAAAAAATAAACTTATTTATAATAAGTAATAAGTAAGGTATGACACTGGAGCAATATTGATTAATTTAGACACTCGCATTATTTAAATATTCTGGCGGCTTTAATATATGACAAAATTTATAATAATTATGATTATTGCAAACATACGCCTGGGAAGAGGTGAGAGAAACTTCTCGATTTGGCTTGCGCAATAATGTGACCAGATATCATAATCTTTTTTATTTGCTCTTTGTCTTCTAACTTGGCCCATGGCTTGGGATAGATCTTCTTCTTCAATGAACTGAAACAAAAATATAAAATAAATTGGAAAATAAATATTGGAATGGTAACATTTACAATAACTGAGCTGTCTAAGAAAAAAATACGATGTTTAGATACTTGATGAATAAAGAACTGTTTAATAATCTGTTTGACAAGTAACAGACCGAACCGTGTTTTCATTTAAAATACTTACTTTAAAGGATTCATTTCGAGATGAAGATTTCCGATGACAGTCGCAATTTATGTGTGTAAATTGCGACATTTAGTATTAACAGTATTTTTTAAATGACTAAAAACCAAATAAAAATCTACTTGGAAAATGGAAGCCCGAATGAATATTAACAGGAATAAAGTCAGTTATTTCATAAATAACGAGCAATCAGAAAGTTCTTGAAATGTGGCGAAATCGTAAACAAATCAAACGGTTGTCCAGCGTGAAGTTAGCACGCGTCATACTTTGGCTACGTTGCTATGGATACGATTCTGTTTGGTACTCTGTCAGCTGATCCGTTGTCAAGGTATTTCAGAGGGGATACTATAACAACGGGTCATTTTCCCTGCATACTTTTTAACGTAAATTTTTTGTTTGTAGTAAATTTTTCATCAAGGCATTCAAGAAAGAGTTTACGAGCGTGTAGTCTACGAACTGTTTGTGCAAAATGTGGCTTGAAGTGAAATAGTTTTAATGAATAAAGTAATTTAAAAAAAATGGAAACCAAAATTCGAAACTAATTATTTGGAACGTAACCTCGAAATTTTCTTAGTGGATTTCAGTGCTCAGAATGGAATGGCAGAAGATACAAACGATGGATAACGATTTAAATGTTATTATTTGAAGTTTTTAAAATAATGGACGCTCCTTCATTACCTCCATTGACCCGCCAATATCCGCAATGGAGTAGAACTGGAATGTTGAGGTTATCAAATCAAAAAGAATTCACTTCAAGAATAAGGGTACGTAATTTTGTTTTATTTTTTGGTTGCCTGACTCCCAATTTTATCGCACATATTAATGAAAAATATGTAAATGATGTCTTAATTTATGATTTTATTTAAATACTGTTTGAAGTGTTATATTGTAAACAATGTAACTTCTAAATAAGGTTTTTGTGGGAAATTTTGATGTTTTTTATTTTTACGAAATGGGATGAATGAAAGAAACAAGTTTTACGTACTTTATAAATAGATACCTACATTTTATCTTCATATTGTTTTGAATTGAATTGTTTCGATATTGAGATTTTGGCGGGATGGACCCACAATCGTTTTTATTTATCAAGAATCATATTTTATTTAGCGGGAACTTAATCAATGGCTGTTTTGTGTTTTGATCGTGATTTCTTCTTTATTTTGTCGGGAGTCTCAATCCCATCTTCACTTTGTTTGGTCGATTAAACTCATTTTGGAGACATCTCAATATTGGTGGTGTTGATTTTTGGCGGGAGCGTCATGATTGTGTGTCCATGTGAGTTCTTTCCATCTCATTTTGATTTTTGTAGAACGGCTCCAATTTAAATTTGGTTTTGACGGAATAGCCTGTTGATTTTGGTGAAATTCTGATTTTGATAAGACAGTTTAGTTTGAGGATTGTTCGTCTTTCTTTTGTCCCAATTTCATCTTGATTTTGATAATAAATATAAATCTAATGCTAGTTTTTATCTGATTCTCAGATAAAAAATGGATAGCTGTTTTGGAACTTCACTTTGATACAAAAATAAAATAAATTTTGAAGATATATATCCCCCTCATTTTGAATTATTGAAAAATCTCCACCTCGTACGATGGCCGCAGTTCATTCGACGGAGCAAATTAAACAATTGTTGTCGGCATTGTTGAAAACCAACATTGTAATTAAGGTAAATTACCCATTGTTTTAACTTCGTTACCCGTAGCCGAAGAGCTAACAGCTGTCGACGATGGTGAAGCAGCATCTAAAACCTGGACGTCACCTCGTAACCTGTGTATCGTATAGTGGCGGATTACCACATGGGTGCAGAAGCTCAGAACCCCGAAAAACCTTCAAATATTGATTTGAATTAAATCACATTTTATTTGTTAAGTTACGATTTTTCAGAATATAATGATAATTAATACAAGTTAGATGAATCACTTGGAACGATTCACAGAAAAAACAATGTATCGAAAACATATAGTATAGTAATGAGAACCTTCAAGTTGCGAACTTTTAAATATACGAACGTCCGTGTACAACTATTTAAAATTTGACGATACTTACACGAATTGATGTTAACAATGCATAAATATTATATTAAAAAATATATCAAACTATTAATTTCTATTATGAAAAAAATCACCATTAAATTCTTATAAAACAATTTGACATGACAGCTCTCTGGATGTGTAGTTACGATGGTAAAGCGCTCACTTAACACGTGAGAGGTACCGGAATCGATACCCGGTGTCTCCAAAATCTTTTTGAAATAAATGTGAAAATGAAACACAATGTAAAATAATCCATCATCTACTTCGGTCTCCCACTCTTCCACTTTTCTCGGCATCCTGCAGATTTTAGGGCTGTCACCAGAGAAGTGCCTGTTGCCTTTCCCACTTGGTCGGTCCAACAGGTGGGGGATCTTCCTCTTCGTCCTTCGACGTGGCCCACCACAACAAGCTTCTCCGAGCTATCTTCCCTTTTCGCGAGATGTCCAAAAAATTTAAGGATTCGTTTCAGGCAAATAATGAGATGACAATGTAAAAACATTACGATATTTTCTACCGCGCTGTTTCTAACGCAATTGTCGTGACAATTTGTCCTGGGGAAGTATACTATGTTAAAAATCTATTCTCTAGTTTCTTCGATTGGCAGTCCGTTAGGTCCGCCACTGGAAGGATTTACCCTTTCAGCGGATGCTAGCAGGTTAATGGGTAAATTATCGATTTTTTTAATACAATATATGAATATGCCCTTAATTTGATTTAAAGTGGAGCCTGCAGGCAATACGTGTTTTTATCACGATATTGGACTATACAAATATTATTAATTTCGTTATTGTCTACTTTTGTACGTTTTGGATGAAAGTAGCGACATTACGCGACGTTATCGAGGAATAGGAATACAAAGCGTTGCACGCTTGAAAAAAATAATTCTCGCCGTTTGTACGTCGGTCGCGCTTTTAACGACGCGAGCCACGAGCACGCAAATTTTGAATTAAATAATATGTAATCGTGTGGCACTTTGACACTTGACTGGATATGAAAAATGATTGCCCCCTTGACGTTCGATTTTTTTCAAATGAATCAACTGAATTTTGTGTATTCGACCTACCGACTGTTTTGTGTAAATTTGAAAATGATATATTTTTTTCTTCGTCATTATTGACGGGCTGTCACATTATTAAAATGAATATTAAAATTAAAAACACGTTCAATGTCTCAGACGCGAGTATACACCACAATATGTTTTCTGGTTGGCCCCGCCCAATTTTGTATGCTGATCATTGTATATAATTTGTTTTGGTCTCTTCAAATATCGTCTGAATTTTATTTCATGGTCAGATGGTGTTTTGTTTTGTGGAAATATTTCTTGGTGTCTTCCAAGATACTAAAAATCCGTAACAATGTTTTTATATATTACACCTCATCCGCGAATCCCCTATAAAATATTACGCGCTTTTTTAACGCAGCTTTGTGACAAATCGTGAAGCCTTCTAAAAATATTATATTTAAAAAAAAAAACTTATGACTGACAAGAATTAGACAAAAATTCAAAGTACAGTGGCCCAAAAAAAACTGAGAACATCTCGTAACACTTGATTTATTTCAAAACATAATATAATTAATTATAATTCTTAATTAATTTTTTTTGCACAATATTTAGCTAATCAGAAATAAAACACCCATATTGCATAAACTACTGAGTTTAAATCTGGACTGTCCGGTGGCCACATACCTGGCTCGATGAAATTAACATTCTCACGACGAGGAAAGTTGATTGTATTTTTGGCTGTGTGAGATGGAGCTCCGTCCTGCTGTAATGTCTAGCTATACTCCAGGCTTCGTTTTTAAACTCTTAAAATTTTGATCAGAATACGGTCTTCTGCAGTGATTTTTGTCATTCTGGGCAACAATTTGAAATAAACAAATATAAACAATGGGAAAAAAATTAATAATCAAAGATGGCGAATGGAAATTGTCGAAATAAAACGTAATATAGGTAAATAAGTGTATTAGTAAACTATTTAAGCTATTGTTGATATAGTTAAACTAATTTTGATGTAATTATATCACATTTTACGAAATGTTCTCACTTATTTGGGCCATCCTGTATATACACTTATTCATGTTTTTTTGTTTCGTTTTCAGTGGAGCGTAGGTGGGCAAACGAAAACTCAAAATTTGAACTTAAATTATTCGAACAATCTTTGAGAGGTTAGAACAATAAACTATAGTTTCAGAAATATTCGTTCGGGCTTCGAGGCAATCCGAAGTTATAAGACCAAACTTGCCAAGAAGGTTCTCTTTTTGATCCTATAAGATAGCGTGATAACTGGTCTTGAATTCAAGATGTGCAAATGTATCAAAAATAGAAAAAAATAGACTGCTCGTATATTAATATAATTATTATATATACAAATTATAAATTGTACCCGCGAAAGTTTAAACACTATATTTAAATAAATAAAACACAATTTACCTTCAAAATTATTGTATGTACAAAACAAAATATGTACATCATTGAAACGAGTAAGAAAGATTGTTTACATCACATTTCACAGTTTTCTATTTACAAGAAAATATACTATAGATATCGCTACAAGATAAAAAAACAACAGAGCAATTAAAAAACTTTAACGCTTTTTTATTATACATACATTTATATGCACGTATGTATTGTATGACAAATTCTAGGGGTGTGGGGGGGGTGTTGTGACCTCTTCCCGCAAATGGGTACGCGGCTCTGAGATTAAGCCTATGAATTTGTGAAGTCAGATTTTGCCAAACTTTTGGTAAAGATTGTATCGTGTTCTCAAATGAGTGTTGCCGAACAAATGAACAAACTTTCTGAATTATGGTAAAAATTATATTGGAGAATTTTGGTGACCGGTCACAGGACCCTGCATCATTTCATTGTTCGATTAGGCCGCCTCATATTATATATTGCCTCAAAGGGTGTTTTATCGCGTTTGTAATATATTTTATATCGATTACTTTTTTCAAGCGTTGGTTGGAGGGTACATCCATTTGGGTTTATCCATTAGGAAAAAATCCATTATTCGCTTATGTTTGGTTGGCTATGGAGTCATCCATTTGAAATGTAGAAACTATCATTATCATCGTGGGTCTTCGCTGCTAATCAGAAGATTTCTCCATTCTTCCGTGTTCAGCGACCTATTTCGCCAATTTTGGACACTAACTGTTCTCATGTCCTTCTCTAATCACCTACCCATCAAAGTCGCGGCCCTTCAATAGTCCGTCTTCTTTCTGGTTTCTGGGTGTTGGGTCATCCTTGTGGGCGATAGGTCCAACCCATCGGAGCTGTATGTATAATTAATATACGAGTATATCTAATTTAGTATCATCACAAAGAGAATGAAAACCCTTAAAAAATGTGGTTTATTTTAAAAATCAAATTCTCATCGTGTCGGGTCAAATGCGTAAAACGTTTTGGCAAAATCTACTAGATGGCGCTTATCACGAATTATAATGTCATTCCTTCGTGAATATGTTCGTTTCATATGCACATGCGCCGAATCACGGTTCACAACCAAATATAAATAAAATAAAAAAATGAATCACGATATTCCCAGATATTCAGTTACTGATAGTGAGTGTACCTCAGATATATCAGTGATTGACTCACGGTTCGTGATTTTGAGATCATCACTAGTAGTTACGCCACTGTACTGTGTGATGCCAAGCTATAGAGTTCACGATACCTGATACCGTTCTCACAGAGTGGGCCAAATACCTTATTGAGGATCAACTTTGTAGTTTCTGAGAGATTGTCCGTGTCTCCGATCCCGTATATCATGTAGAAACTCTATCTATCTCATATTAAATATATTGAAATAACACAAACGGCTACTTAAAAATGCTGAATGTCCTCTACAATGCAAACCTCAATCTCAACTTACGGATCCGCACGCTACGAAGCTATTATATTATATGAATAATTAGACAAAATACTTTGTTTAAACCATTATTTATTGACTTGGTATCTTATTAAGGAAACAATGTGTACTGAAATTAAAAATACAAGCATAGATAAAAACAAAACTATAAAGTTGTGAATAAGTAAGAACTAATGTGCAAACAAATTTAAAAGGTGACTATTTGCAAAGAGGATTTGGTTATTTATAATATTTAACTTGCTATTAACACTTTATCTTATTTCTAAAATTTCAATTTTATCTAACTGATAAACCCTAATATTTGTATGTATAATTTCTAAACCCTTGTTAATATCAAAAGAATGGTTTGTTTCCAAAAGGTGATTGGAAAATTCTGAATAGTTGTTGTTATTCAGGTATCTCAAGTGCTCCTTAATTCGAATGTCAAAAATTTCTTTAAGTTTTACCTATATTACACTTTATTAGTACATATATAATCATGGATGATAACTCAAGCCATCATGAAAAGGGTAAAGGATTTGAAATGTGGCGATCGGTTGAATATAATTCGGAATTAATATGTTCTAATACGCATAAAGAAAAATCAGTACTAATCTCTATATGTATATATATATCGTGTGCACACAATTACGAAGCCACGGGTCTCATAATACAGGGAAAGATTCATAGAATACACAGGACCTGAAGGAGACGTGTTTCCTGATTGGTTTCATCGACATCTTAATGTTAGACCTAATCTATCATTCAACTCCTATTTGGATGCAGCAAACTTCCACAATATGAAAACCCTAAAATATCGAAGAACACGTGCTGACCGAATACTTCTCTTTAAACTACTGCATGGCCATATTGACTGTCCCGGCCAATTGGAATTAATATCTTTTCATATATCATCAAGGTCGACCCGGCAGTCCGCACTCTTCCGCATTCCCAGAAGTAGAACATCTTACGTACTAAATTCATTCATTCACCGGTCATGCAAATACCATAATGAGAAATTAACAGAAATTGACTTTTTCAACATTAACCTCACTACGCTTAAATAGTTATTTTTGTGAACCACCACATTCTCAATTTTGACCAATCATTCTACCTATAAAGACATGTTGCTCTTCCTTTACCGCAACAATAGTTGCAACCTCCCCACCCTTTCTTCCACCTTTTTTATTTTTCTTTATCTTCTGCTATATTATGTAGGTACCTCTAAACATTTCTGTGGATTTTCATAAATAGTGTCACATGTTAAATATTTAGCATGTTTACACTGTCAAAATCCCTTGATAAAATTTTTTTCAACTTCCCCACACATGTTTTTCATCCCTGATGAGGTTTTCCAGTTCTTCCTCGATGTCCTTTACAACAGCTGACCGTACCCTTCCCTTCCGGACTATTTGCCAGCGTAGCTCTCCCGCTGGGCGCTAAAATTTTACCACGCTCGGCTATTGTCACGCTGTCTTGATTGGTCAACAAGTACAAGGTAATATGGAATCGTGTTGTGGGGTTTCTATCTTATCCCGGCCCTTCCCCCCGGCCCTCCTACGGTGAGGGAAGGTAAATGATGATGATAAATATAACACTGGGGCGTATTCGCTTCCCCGCGGGTTGTATTCTTCCTTCCGGGCAAAAGAGGCAGCCGTATCGAGCAAGGTCACCCCCACGTGCGCCGATAACACGGCTGCATCAAATTCTAATTTATCGCATTAAAAAATATTCAAATAAGCCGACCGTAAATTATAAAGTTATAATAGCGGGGATGATAAGAACAAAATCACGTGTAGTTTCCATAATAACTGTATTAGTAGAGCCGACGAGGGTTTCGTGTTCAGAGAAGTATTTCAATCAAGAAATATTTTATTATTTAAATATGTATTAAATATATTAATCATAAAGATATACATATAAAATCAATTCTATCGAAAAATATTGTTGTTGCGCCACCGGGATTCGAACCTGGATCTCTTTCCTAACCAAGGAAGATGCTTTATCCAACTAAGCTACAGCGACAACATTTTTAGCGACAATTTTCGACCCTATATGTTACCTTTTTTGATATTGATACATTTAATCGTTTCCATCATTTGACAGAGCCATCTACCTTATTTTTACAGAATCTCAAATACCTTTGAGTAAACTGATAGCAGACGCCAGAGTTATCAATTCATTTTTATTAAATTTTGGACACATTGATACAACTTTATTATTTAGGAGAACATATTCTTATTGTGAAGTTATTGATTTTATATGTATATCTTTATAATTAATATATTTAAAATATCACAGACCGTCTGTTCTGAATAATTACAACTTCACAATAAGAATGTGTTCTCCTAAATTTTATTATTTAGTTTAAATGTAAGTACTTTAATGGATGGACCGCGCTTAGGTTAAAACATTAAGAATAATCAATATGCGCATTTTATCTTGTAGTTGTTTTAAATGAAATATTTTTATAATGTAAGATTGGTAATATAATACATTACGTCACCGTCAGCAGCAAGCAACACCGCATATATCCATTTTTATGTGATTCAAATTAAGATATTTATATCATTGGATATGAATTTTTTCGGGGAATCGTTATATATCACTAGTTTCAAGATAGCGTCCGCTAGGGGCGTGTAATGCGAATCAAAGAAATGTAATCACCATATATCATCTGTAACCTCCCTGTCAACTGCGCACAAGCCAAGGGAATCGTACCTAAGTTTAGTTCAGTTTCAGTTTAGAAAGAATCTGCTCCTCTTTTGCAACTCTAGAATGGTAATTCTACAAAAATCATTTAAAACTAGTTCTGTCTCTCTCCTGTAAAGTACACAATGTGTGGTGTTGCAGCTTAGGTGACGATTAGCTATGACATTTTCAAAGAGTTAAGATAATATAAATTCATTTTCAAAGAGTCAACGTAATACAATTTCCATTCTCTTTAGTGCTAGTGAGGTGGCCAACCGTGTAACAAAACTATAAATGTTTATACTAGTTTTGTAATATCTACAATATTATTATAGTTGTGAATAGACTAATTAAGAATAGTTTAATTAGACTATTTAAATATAATATTTCGTATTATCTACTTGGATACCTAATTCAATATAATAACATTACTTGAATATCTCGTAGAAGAATTATGTATCACACAATTATAATGAAGAGATATAGTAAGTGTAACTGAGTGCTAATGATGTAGCTATTGGAAACACATTGTCATTAGCAGAATTCTTCAGACTATAAGAATATACTCTCCAAAATAAACTCCACGTAGAGTAACGTTAACATTATTTATTTTTCAATACTTTAAATGAAATCACATTTTATTTGAGAAATTCTAATTATTCATAGTTTCTTGATAATTTAAACAAATTAGATAGGTATATCATTTAGAAATATAACAAAGACAACATCTTTCGAAAAAATACATCTTACCCAGAACTTTTTACTGTCAGTAGAGTGATTAAATTAAATAGACTATCACAGGGCCGTCCTTAACTAATAGGCGAGTAAGGCAAAGCCTTAGCTTTGTATTCCAGACAATTTGAATGGTAGACGTCAAACTCTCAGGTCAGCCTCTACCACAGCCGCATGAAGGGTTGTAGAACCGATCAACCGTTGCCAGAAGTCTAAATTTTGTGAACGGCCATTTGCGGTGGCAGGCCCAAAAGCGTGGTACTCTTTGCCCTCCGTCTTAAGGAACAATGCATCAGAGACTTTATTTAAGAAGAAACTAAAAACGCACCTTTTCAAAAAATCATTCTCATAAGTGAAAATAACAATTTTTAATTTTAAATAAACAGTTTGTGTAAAGCGCCCTTGAGGGGAAAGTTTTTATGAAAATGGCGCTATTATTATAATTATTATTTGGGCGGCATTTTCAAGAGGCGAAAAAAACAAACAAAAAATCTGAATATATGTTGGAACTCAAAACGGTGATGTTAAGTCAATAATTGTTACGTTTGTAGAAACATAAGGGCGGCACAATGCTCTAGGGACAGCCCTGGATAATCGTGTGAGCTTTACTTCGCGATAAAACATTTTTTACGACTCGAGGACATTCTCGATTGGAAAAAAAATTAGGTCAGTTGAATAATTTGCGTGTCAATCGTGCGTACCGTGTTATTTACCAAATAAATGTATACGCAGTTTGACTTTTAACTTTTCACGTACCCACTCTACACAATAATATTACGTTACCAAATCTAATCCAATATTTAAGATAGTATTGCCATTTTGGACTCTAAAGTGGGTCATCCCGCGTCTCGTATTCCGCTCGTAGAAGCCTTCATAAAATATTATTATTTTCGTGTTTGAGTGTCGCAAGTCTGTGAGACGTTCGATTCCGTCAACCAGTCCGGTTATCGGGTTACTCAAATATTCATGTTATGTCAACTCGCCTTGGGTACCTGCTACTCGCTGTTTATGTGAACGCCTTCGATAGCTGGTTTCCAGGTTTCCTGACCTTTTTAATTTTGCTGTCTTTCTGGTCCGATGTTGTTGTTCTTTTAGCTGGATTGTCTTCTTTAGATTTCGACCGACCGAAGCGCGAACTGGTGGTTTATTTGGACCGCTGGACTGGTCGTAAAAGAATGACGCCTGTCGGTTACCGTCCTCTTGGCTTTCTGAAAAAAGGGCGGTAATACTCACACACACATTTACATTATTATAAACTAGGTATCCCGGTGGTGCCAATCGAAGTAAGAATGCGCGTAAACACTCGCAATTGTTGTTTTTTTCCGTGTCTTTATTAAATTGAACTAGGCAATATTGTTAGATGTACGTTTTTATATTCGAATCTGCTCAAGTTCGAATCGAGAAATATTACGTACTTACTTACTCAATGTGGTGTTTACATTAGCCAAGTGCTTGAGCCTTTGTAGTTGTAAGCAATTACCGGTTGCTGTTACAAGTGCTTACAAATATCATTTGAAGAAAATCAATTTAGCCGCTTGAGTAGTAATATCATATGTCACATCAACGGAGACGATTGCATTCCAAACCAAACCTTAACCAGCACTGCCGAGTCATTTTATCATTTTCAAAGTTCCATCACTACAAATTCGCAGACACATGGCCGACGTCATCTTCCTATACAAAATAGCCAACTCCAAAGTAGACTGTCCTGATTTACTCAGACGCATATCCATTCGAGTGCCAGCCGGGTCAACCAGAACTAATTGCAACACCAATGCCAAACAGAACTCATTTTTCTTCCGAGTCCACCTTTATTTCAACTCGCACTTTCATGAACTAGACATTTTCAATACTCCATTTACCTCAATTAAATCTAAATTCAATACATAAACTTAAATGGTCTTCGTTTTATTTTAATCACACAGATATTATTCCTTATTCCATTTTCTTTTTCCTTTCCCCTCACCTCTCCGTTCCCGTGGAATATTTTCTTCTTTATAACTTTTATCATTCCTCTGTTTATATTTTTATATTCTTATTTTCAACTTTTTCTCTCCCTTTTTTCTGCATTAGAAGAGAAAGTACATTATAGTCATCCATATATTTAATAAGTCCTTTTTAAATTGTCGTCATTGTTTAAAGTGTACTATAATTTCAGAGAAAACATGTAACTGGTTGAATTATTGTTTACCTAATACAATAAAATACCACAGCTGACCAATGCCTAATCTAATAACGATTTTTAAACAAACAGTATTTTAATTATTTTTTTCTTACATATGTAAAGAGTGTCCAGCGAAAATTTTTTAAGATTAAATTGTAATTGCTCGTAAATCAGGAGTGATTTGCGGATTTGCCAGTCGCAATGAGTCACTGGTCAACTGGCGTTCGCGGTTGAGCAATATTTAAAGTGCGGTTCGTGCGCGTCGCGCTTTTTATACTCACTTTAATATTCGACGAGTAAGTGATGGGCCGAGCGCGCGACTTATCTGGTGTTGGGTTCAAAAGTTTAGACAAGGAGGGACAATGGTTAACCGAGCTTTGCCATTGAACCAACAAATTTCAGTGTCCGATTGCAAGAGTGTCTTGAGAAATGGACGGCATTTAGACGATATTGTTTATAAAACGTAAAATCCGCATCGTTAAATTCCATTTTGTATAAATAAAATATGAGAATAACATTGTAGTTTTTTTAAATTTATTTATTATTAAACTTGAAAATTTTCCGCCGGAAATTCTATATATGACCTCACGGAACGCGGAAGTGCACGACCGCAGTTCAATGATGTCTCCCTGTGGGTTGATATTTAAAACCTATTTGAATAGTTTGAAAAGTTTATTTTAAACTTTCAGCTTTGCTGTAATCTTTCTGCGGTTTTATCGCCATTCTCGATTGCGTCATCTACACGATAACACAGCTAAGGTTAGTCGTGTTCATAGATTGGATGTGTATCCACGATGTACTATATTGTTTGAGGGACTTAGAACTTACACGAGAACTTACACCGAAACGTGATTTGGGGTGTTTTATAGAATAATCATTGACAAAACACCCCAAATCACGTTTCGAAGAGGTGTACAGAGGGCGGTAATGGGTTAATGCGTACGTCGGATTTGGCAGTTTCCGATGCGGGTGCTTCAAACTTTTTGGTATGGTTTAATGTTCAGGTTGCTTGTCATCGGGTTCATTTTATTTTTTACACTACCTTATTCCACTTAAATCTCCGCGTGTGTGTATTATGATGATGATTGTGACTCTTGGAAATCTAACGGTTAAACTTTATACACAATTGATTATTTTATCACTCGGGTGACGCTCGGTCTCCTACCTTAGCGCAAGAAAACGGGTTGCAGTTTTTCGAAAATAAAGTCTCGCTCGAGTTAGGGCCCGTGGCCCGATAATCTCACAGAATTAGTTGAGATACATCGATTTTGTTATTTATTTATTTATTCAGGCATTAACATAATTTGTAAAATAATAAAAAATTTCATGAAAAGTGCAATGCACAAAGAAAAAAATGATGTAATATCAGCATGTTTTTTAATAATCAAAATTAAAAATAAATATAAAATGTGAAGTAAAGCAATTTATCCGTCACAGTTGAGACACAAAACATTGTCATAATGCAGTCCTATGAAGAGTTAAATTTACAGCAAAATTGTCGACTACCTCCGCATACTCGTTCCCCCAAAGAATGCATTCTGGGGACTGCAGAGTTAGCTAGTGCATGTGTTCTGACATGTATTGTAGATAAATGAGATTGGGAGAGACAAAAACTCTAACCAGTGCACACGACGTTCGATCTGACAGCGAGATTTGTATATCCGTATACAACAGACATACGTATTGTATATCTGTTCTGAAAGTTAGCATAAGTCATTAAACATTAACATTTATGTGAGGCGTTAAATCATAAACATTTATTCAGTTTTAACTGTTGCTGAGAAGATCCAAAATCACTTCACTGACGAACGACAAAGACATTTGATGTTTGAAGTAAGATGCAAGTTGGCGAATCTCTGAGACATACATAACGTGACCATACGTTCCGTTTTGAACGGGACCATCCCGTTTTAGGTAGCCTATCCCGTGGTCCTCAAGCACAGCTTCGGGACGCCGAAATGTCCCGTTTTCAGAAAGAGTAACAATTTGAGTAAATTGAGCTCGCGGTAACAATTTCAAAAAAATTCCGACGGTAGCGCCTAGTAGCGCGGCGATAATAGCATGGGCAATACGTCTCATACATATGTAAGTCGGTCAAAAGCCGCTCGCTCCTCGGTTGCGAGTGCGCGTAGACAGCTGATTGATTATTGTTTTTTTTAATCAACGTATGTTATTGTAGTCAATTTAAATTTCTTGTACGTGAACCCTTCATTTTAACAATGCCTAAACGCAAGTGCACTTTTGATGTTAACTTGCAAACTAAGCACCCGTTTATAAAGCAAAGAAGTACACTAAAAGTGCCGTATAGAATTTAGCGCAGTCCATGGAGTAGATGTCCCGTTTTGAGAAAAAAAAAATTGTCACGTTATATACGAAAGCCGAGAGTTGTCTCCGAAGAATTTCATGGGAATAAAATCCGTATCTCAGAGATTGTCTCGAGTCGAAAATCTCATTTGTGGACAGCTTAGTAGAATAGATACGGAGAATGGAGGAGAAGATAATAAACTTAACATCGAGTACGGTATGACGCTCCAGATATCATATGCAGTGGGCGGGACATGCGGCGGTAAGAGTAGATGAATCTCGCGACACGTGCAAAACTAGCTGGACCAAGACCGAAGGCAAGATCTAGACGGGTGTGCAAGAGGAGAATGCTCGGGAGAGTGAACCGCAATGGCAATGTCGAGGGATGGATGGTGTTCTATAGTGGGTGCGGAAGAAAAAGATGACGACTCTCGGGTACGATACAAAGTGCGGGAGGGGTACTTGGCTTCTAAATACAAGCGCTGCTTGTATTGCAAGGGAGGCGGCGGTACTCTCGCGGCGGCTGTCACGTCACGGGGTGGGCGCTACCCACCGCGAGAAAATTTAATGCAGGAAAAATAGTTACAGTGCGCACGCGCTACAATCCAGGGATCTTCAAAGGTTTTTTTAAATACATAGTGGATATTTGATTAGATATTAAAAAAAGAAAAACAGTATCAATATGTATTTTACTTTGGGCGTGTCGCGAGACAGTGAAGAGACTGGTGATTCAATGCAGAGTCGAAGGAAGATTGTGCTGCAGATCGGGAGCAGATGGCGCCGAATAGTTTTGCCCTTTGTGTCATCCAGGGGCGAATTGACGTGAAATTTTTTTTTAGTTGATATATTTTGTAACACGATTGAAAAATAGTGTTTAATGTGAAATAAAACATTTTTTATAAAAGTGGACTTATTCTCAAAAAAAAATTTTCTCTTTAATAACGCATTTTGATCCGCAATTAGATTATTAATGACATCAACATCAATCTTATTCAATATGTATCTCTGTTGACATTTACATCAAAGCTTTTAGTCTACTGTATAAATATATAATACAAAACAAAGTGGACATCCTAGACGAATCATTTATTAGAAAATTATCAATCTTGGTCTTTAATTTAATAATTTAGAATCATTAGAAATAAGTAATAAGTTAACAAAAATATTATAAATAACCCACTAAATTGAACTACAAGTTCTATCCTAATTTTGATCATTAAGTCGATTTCCACATCTTTCATTTATTTTGAAATAATTTTCCGAAATCGATTAGTTTATTAAATTTATTTTATTAGAAAAAAATACAGTTTATCTGTACTAACAAAAATCATAATGAAAGTGAAACAATACTTTAATCAGTTACATGTTTTCTCTGATATTACACTGTACTACTTTAAACAGTGAGGACAACTGTGAAGAGTGAAGACTTATTAAATATACAGCTAGCTCGTGAGGACTGTAATGTACTTTCTCAAACATTTTACAGGAGGTCCGCAGGTGGGGGTAGGGGGTGTAATAGATAAGAACATAGTTACTGGCTTTTAGTATGTTTGTTGACGCCAACGAAATGAAGAAACATGCCCGATCGAGTGTATAAAATGTATATCGTTTATAATTTATACAAAACGAAAGAATGCCACCTCCTGACCTTGTAATATGATTCAGACGACGTTTTAAGAGATCAAAACAAACATTTGCAAAGAATAGTTCTTCTGAGGCTAGGTTTTTAACTACGTGATGACATAATTAATTTGTTTCTACCATTTTATTAGATAATTGGTGGAGTTATAAGGGGCAGAATGGTTATGTGGGGAAATATTCAATAAAGGATTGTTTACAAATTTTATCTTATTATTAATTATATTTAACTTAATATTCACACCTTTTCTAATAAATAATATTTCTAAATTGTTAATCTGCGAGACTTTATAACATGTATGTGATATCATTATCGGGTTTTTTACAATGCATATTAAACAAAATTTATCTGATAAAATATCGCTCCCCCCACCTAACGCCTGGAAAAATTACTGGGTCTGTCGGTGTGTTTAAGGCTGCACGTCGTGGCCTCCTGACATGTTTGGAACTTGATGCGCAATATGGCCCCATTCCTCCCGCTCCTGAGCCATGTCCATCGCAACGTTCAAAGAGAACCCCGTCGACTCCTTTATTTGGTCTATCCATTTTGCATGAGACCGTTCTCTTGCTCGTTTTCCCTCAACTGTCCCTGGGATCGCGAGTTTCTTTTCTTTTCTTCTGACAACATGTCCAAAATATGCGAGAATCTTCTCCGAGGATAGAGACATTTATTTTGCCGACAGATATTTTTGATTTTACCTTTGCTGGCAGTCTATCATAGAACAATCAGCTTCTTTCTTGTTTTACGCCGACTTTTTGAAGAATGATGCCGACCCGAGGGCGGGTCGCGACCCCTGCCCCGACACCCCTCGGCGCGAGCACACCGCCACTTTGGTCCCGTCATGACTACAGATCAATAATCGCGTCGCCGGCTTCCTACCTACCGTCGCGTGCGTTCCATCGGAGAGCCCGTCACCTCTCGCAGACTGCTAACGATTTAACAAAATACGTGTATATTTATTAACAACGCGCCCGACAGACGAATCCGGCGCGTTTCATCCGAACCGGCCAAAAATCTAACGATGGAGTCTCCGAGTTCTGTCTCCGACTGTTGAGCCCCGGCGGCGCCGCCGCTGAATAAAGACAAATCCGTGTAAAAATAGAATTTTAAACATTATCAAACCGATGCGATGTTTCGTGACTGAGTGATCAAAATAACACTTTCGAGTGACGTCAGTGTACAGTACGAGAAAAAATGTTTCTGCTCAACTTGACAATTTGTGTGTTTTGTGTATTTTTCAATTTGTTATTGTTTTTTTTTATATATACACTTTTCCGCTCTCTCTAGTGTAACAATTTTCTTTAAAATTATTGCTTATTTTGTATCCGAGTTGTATTTCTTCAATATTGTCGTTTGGACTACTGCGCAATTTGCCGCGGCTATCAAACAAAACTGGAAATGACAACGGAATTTGCGCTTAGATTATAAAAATAAAATAAAAAGTAACGTTTCTTTGTTGATTGAATCGAGATTGGTTTTTATCGCAAGAATTCAATGCCGGAGAAATGCGTTCGTTTCTGACCGTCTAAATAGAGTTAGTGAAATACCGTTCTGTTAAAACTATACCGCGGACGACATAGCCACGAGCGCGTCGACACCCATGGTTGATAACACAAATTACGAAACTCATTCCCAGTTCGTTTGAGAAAATGGTGTACGTTCTCGCCCTCGTCGGCGTTCATGATTAAGTGTAAACACCCGCATTTTTATTATAAAATATGAAATGCCAACTTTATGAACTGGACCGATTTACAATAATAACAGTATGTTGCTCGCTCAATGAGTCGCAACGTAAACGGAGCGGTCTAAATATATTTTTTTACTTCAAACGGATGTTGTGAATTTTGTATAGTTTTTATGTGTACACAATTTAGCTCGCCCCTTTCCCCATCCCCCAAAAAATTTCCAGCCGTGACTAAACAAATACTCGTTACCGTGGTGACTACAAATTTTATTCAGTACCCATAAATGTCAAACTTAAAATCCCGACAGATAGGTAAACAACTTCTTATCAGTGCCTTGGTTGAATTAAAAAAATGATACTTTGCACATGTAAGTACATACATACCTGGACGTGTACAAAGTACAATGCAAAGCGTCCATTTTTTATCAAAATAAAATGTTTAAAATAAAATGTAATAAAATTTTATTCCTTCCTTTCTTCCTTCTAGTGAACTGTACGCATAACACGCGCGCGATGTTTTCACACATCAATAAGAGTACTAATTATATTCGACCGATTATCATTGGACTTTGTATCGAATTTTCTCTCTTATAAAAATAAAATCTAGAGTGATGAAATGAAATACGAAACGGATGACAATAATTTGTGCCCGTTTAAGAATTTTATTAATTTATTAATCCATTTTTTTTTATAAAATTATGTTAATAATTAAGTTTTCAATAATATCAAAATAAATTACCCACTACTGACATTTAGATATTTTAAATGAGTTATTGCAAAATTTAGTAAGCAGATAAAATTCGTATTTGCAATCTGTAGAACACTCGCGTTGCCGATTTGTCTTCCGCGGGCGCGTCGTTAATTTCGCTACGGTACATTTTTATCCAATTATAAAATAGATTGGAACATTTGCATGTTGACAATTTTATTATTATTGTATTATAGTCGGTTCTGAGGGTCCTTCGGGTGCACGGCCGACCGTACAACCGTCGGTCGTCTCCCAGGGGGAAATTTGTAGTCTCGCCGCATCCTTTCGGACATTGTCCGCCCACCTTAACACCGTGTTTACGTTGGCGTTCCCTCATACGCCGTACGGAGTGCTCTGGAGTCGTCACATCTGACAACATGCCCCGCCTATCTTAGCCCTCTCGACTCTCATGTAGCAAACTAACTTACCATCACGCTGTTATTGGACTCTCTTCTGTCCAGATACAACTTTCGCCTCATCCTCGTTCATAAATCTAATACAAACTCGTCGATTGTCTAGGCTTCTAATAAAACCATTTTCCAATATTTGGCTAACCTGGTTTCTCCAAGTCTTTCGCGGATATCCTTTATTTCTGGTGCCATTAACACTCGCATGTTATATATTTCTCTCTCTTTACCATTCTTTCCTCATGATCACGATCATACTCTTACTCACTATACTAGAATAATTTTTTACTCCATCATAAATGGATTTACTACGTCTAAGTGATCTCATTTCCAATGCTTTTAGATTATTTTAGTTCGCCTCTGCCGGCTCCAAGCTAAATTTCCATACTTCAAGATTACCGAAATATTTGTTTGCTGTAGTAATTAAAAATAAAATTTCGACTCTAAAATATTGCCTTTGTAATGTAAGCCATAACAAAGTATAATGATTGTGGTCGGTTTCAACATTGTTAATTGTCGTGTTATAATAATTGTTTTATTAATATTACGGAAATTACCTTATTTGTTGATATATGGTTTTGAGTGTCGCCTTATGTTAATTATGTAGATTTCATTGACACACATCTTACAAGGAAGATCTTTCCAAACATGGAGAATTGCGTTTAATTAATTGGTTTGCCGTCCTCGGTCTCGTGTTACTCTCGCTTGTGACTTATTCGTCCGATACCGTGTAAAGACAACACTATAATAATATACGTTTATTACGTGCGTACCTACGCACCAACAAATTCAAGCCTTATCTGCAACAGTGCATACAAGATTCTTACAATTCCTTGGCCACAAGATTATCCTGGACATGACTTTGGGCCGAATGACTGGAAGAGTGTCACAGCGGTGAATAGATACGTCGTATCTGGTTGGAGAGGACACGCAGTCTGCGGTCTTCCCGTGACACGTAGTTTCGCCGAGTACAACCTGTGCATGTGTGTATAGTAGTTCCGAGACGTACGAGACGCCGGGTTCCCACTGGTGTATTCGCTGTTGAATAAAAATAAATTCTTCTAAAATATGTGCATCGTTTATTTTCATCTTTGGATTTTTTTAAATCATCGCCTGCATTAAAGTTTAATTCAATCACGTACATGGGTGTTTTAATTGTTCAAGTTGGAGTCTAAAAGGAAACTTGAAATTCATTGAATAGCCATAAAAATACGTCACGTGTCTTAATGCGTATCATACAACCCCTCCGTACGATAATACGTTTTTCCGGTTCGCCCCGCCCTACATCGCGTACAAGTCGTAGTAATTTGTTTTGATTCATTGCAATTTCAAACATCGTCTGAATTTTATTTAAAGTTCAGATTGCATTATTTTGTTTGTGGAAATATTTATTTCTCATTGGTAATTTACGAAGATACTAAATACCCGTATGTTCTCACATATTACACAATGTTACGGGCTCTTTTTAACGCGACATATTTAACTATGTTAACTGCTACAAAAATGAATTTATTTTTATTTTTTTTGCTTTAAAACATCCGTTTTGGTCTCTGACCATTTTGTCTCACCTCTGCTACTGTTGTCCGTTGATCTTTTTGCATGACGCACTCGCGTATGCGCCTATGCCGTGTAGGTGGGCCGCACTCGGGACCGCGGTGAAAACATTCGGAGTTTGTTTATTTCTCGTGCAGTAACCTTGCCGAGTCACCGGTCACCCCCCACCCCTCCCCTCCCCGCGGCGCAGTATCAAGGCCAGTGTGCCGCCATCTATACCGGGCGTCGGGGTAATAAAACAAGGATGTTGTTATTTTGTAAATCAGGATCGCGGAAGCGTTATGATACTTTTAATGTTATCGATATGTATTCGACAATAAATTAATCGATATCGATGAAAATCGCCTTTGTCGTACTACGTCATTCCGAGGGATTATTTACGTTGCGTATGTTGTCCAAAAATAATAACGTTTTAAATGTTGACATTCAAGGCGTTGGCTACGCTCGGATTTAAACCGCGATACACCCACAATCACCGATAAAGGCAGTGGTGTACAGTGGGGCTGGAACGCACCGGAACGTCCGCCGGACATTTCAGGATTAGTGGTGCCGCCTTACAGGTTTTTTTTACGGTATTTTTCTAAGAAAGCTTAAATTCTATTCGAATTATCGTAATTTTATTCAAAATGTACCGTCACATTGTATCGCGTGTCGAACCTGAATAAGCCTAAATTGAAAACTTTAATATTTAGGTGAGTTGATTAGTCTCCACTAATCTAGTTTTTTTTTAGTCTTGTTCGTTTTAAATCATTTTTTACCATTATCGGACTTTTTCGTTATTGTTTGCGGGCTGATTTTTGCGAGAGATGTATTAATTAATGTACGAAAAATACCTAACCATATCCGAGCAAAGAAATGAAACGTTATTTTCATTTAGTACCAGGAGTACCGGGACGATGCTATCCTAACGGGGTGTAGCGTTACGGTACTTTTTTTTTTTTTAGCACTACACCACTGGATAAAGGCGAAAATCGAAATTTCCATGGTCTGCTGTCAGTTGATAATGTGCGTGTTGACAAAACGAAATGCTATGATTGAGTATTTTGAATATGCAACCACTGGGGCCCACGTTAGATAGGGGACCAAAAGGTCTGTGCCCTACATTTGTTTTTTTGCGCGGGCGTGTGGTATCGATACTTTTGCCAGTGCTAACACGGACTAGTCATTTTTTTAATCTTATCACAGCGAAAAATGGAATTTAATACTAATAGGAATGGAATGCAGTAGTACCCTGCTGATATGTCGGGTTAGGAACTAGATCATCGTCATAGAATGAAGCAAGATTTTTTTTTTTCATGAATATTATAATAGGAGATAAAAGAACAATATCGTTCTTCGTGTTTAATGTATAAACCGCGTAGTAATAATATTATTATATCTTATACCAGGTATACAAATATACACAATCAGGGAGCCTTTACATTTTTGCATTTGGGCCCAATTAATTTATTACGTTTTTTTAGTTACGCCACTGGTTTTAAAGCGAATACTCACAGTGTTAAACATTTATCGTAATGTTCGTAATTATTGTCAACGTCAATTTTTAATATATCGTTATATTTATCTCATCAATTTCTAATTGGATACATTCATTTTGTGGTCACCCGAAACACGTACTGGGTAGGTACCACCTCCTAACTAGAGATTCCAACCCGAATATTTGATATTCGAATATATTCGGTCTTTTTCTCGATACTCGAATATTTGTGCAGCTATTCGAATAGGATGGAATATTAAACAATTCTCAGGATTCTGATTCGGACGTGGAAGAGATACCTGTCGCTTGTTCGAGGAGTTCATCGACGTCCGAATTGCAGACTGAATTAAGAAGCACTCTTCAAGTAATCCCTCGTAGAAACTACAAATGTTTGTTCAAAATAATCTAAAAAAATATTTTAGATATTTGGACAATTTCAACAAAAGGACAGAAACATTAGACCTACTATATAAAACACTTTTAACAGTTAAGCCTATATCGACGCTACTGCGCGGGTATTTTCAACTGCAGCGACGACAAAAACAAAATTAACGAATTGAAAATACGAAACGTTCAATGTGTTTAGTTTTACTATTCGATATTCGAATAGTTGTAATGTCCACTCCTAACTGCATCGCATTCCGTAGTTGCGATCGAATCCGACAAGAATCTGGAGATGATTGGAACGTGAAATGCGATCGCAGAGAAGATCGCCCAGATATTGGAAATGTATTATTGTCTGACCTGTTGTGTTGTACGCCGTACAACTGTGCGGTGTTGGCGTGCACAGGTCAAATCTCTTTGTTGGGAGGTGCGGAGGCGGTGAGATCGTTCACGTTTCTTCCGAGTCATCGTGAAATATCAACAGTAATATGCGAAGGCGGCACCAGTTACGGACAAATCGATCGATTTGAATTATTTCGAAGAACTGATCTATTGGGTTGTCTAATAAGCATTTGCGGTTTTGTTAATTCCCCATTATTGTTCAGAACTTCATTTCATCTTTCAACCAATTTGTCAATGCCTTTTCTATAAAAATCGGCCGGTCTGGTATCGAAATAGTTATCGAGCCGACTTCTGAAGTCATCGTCGTTGTTGAACGTAACGCCACGCGTTTGATTGAAGAGCGACCGTAAAAGGTGATAATCTGATGAGTGAGGTCGGGAATGTAGGGTGTATGCTGTAGAATTTCTCAGTTAAGCTCTTGGATGACCATTTGAACCTTGATTGAAAACGAAAAGAAGTAAATGTTTGTTTTTCGCATCTTGATGCCACTCCATTAGTTAATCCCAAAAATTAAGAAAAAACATCTAAGATACAGGAAAACGGCGATATATACATTTTAGAGCAGAAAAATGCTATCGAATAGTACATTTCAATCATTTTTGGTCACAATAAAATAAAATAGCGGGAATTTAAACATTTAAAAAAATGCAATGACTTATTACATGGCCCAAATATAATATGATGCCGATTGATTTTGAAGTTTTTAGCTTAAATCTTTGTTTTTTAATATTAAAACCTGAGAGGGACCTGCTCTATGGGCCCACACCAACTTTGAGGAGGTTATTGCGGTAGAAGCGAACGGTTGACTACATTTTTTCTAAATCTCTTGTTAAACAGAAGAATACAAATGTTGCTTTGAAGCTTGAAAAAGTCGTGTCAAATTTTAACGACCTGCACATATCTCACTTCATTGTGAAAATATTATTTATTGTTCAATTTTCTCAGACAATTGTTGACAGGTTCTTTTATTGTTTAACGCCGTGCATTATAATGAATTTAAAAAATGAGTCGATAACTGGGCCGTCACCCCGGTCGTGCATCTCCCTCGCGCAGCTTTGTTTTGCCGCCGCCCGATGAATCAGTGCGTTTGACATTCGCGGATCGCGTTCTCTATTTGAAAATGCAATGTCATAATTTTACCGGGAACCGCGCGTCGTTTCCAGTTTTCATACCTTTCGCTGATTCGATCTTTTGCCAGTTTTGTTTTGTTTCTCGGCCGCGCGCGGTGTGTCGTGATTGGATTAATAATTAATCTGTACGATTTGTTTATTTAAATATTCTTAAGTTTATTACGATAACACAAGTGATTTGTATCTTTATAACGGCATTTTCGTGCACTCATTTATTTTCGTATTTCAAATTGATTATAACTGAAAATCCGTTTGATCTTTATAAAACTCAGGATTGTATGTAGATAGAACCACTTAATATTGCATCGTCGGTTTCTGTGATCGAGGAGTCTTTTGTTTGGCTTTATTTACTTCAGGGGAGTTAAACTGTTTCACATGTATTATTATTATTATTTTAGATATTGTTTCTTCTAGACTGTCAGTCCCGCACTTCTTTTTATTTGTACGTATAAATATGAAGACGAGAGTAAAGTATCCATATATTATATTAAATATGAGTCTTAAGTTTTATTAAAATTTCCATAGAAATTATTTTTTTTAATACATATTTCATCATTCTCGGGCGGGTATTTAATACGTTATTTTTTTAATGTTGTTTATTGTATTTGTTAATAATCATTTGTGAATTATTTTTTAACACATTCCATGTCAAAATGACTCGACAAAACTCGCAAATTGGTTATTTATTTGAAAAATATTACAATGCATCCAGGATGTTGGGGGTTCTATTTCAGGGGAATTCAGTTTATAGAAAAATATTACAGGAAATCTAAAGAAAAATATATCATTTAGCCATTTATATTATTTTTTTATTTAAAATACGAAACTGAAAAAAAATTCTTTACAAAATAAAATAGTAAAATGAAGCACCCTCCAAAATATTTAAAAAAACGCAATTTTTCACCAGCCATAACTTTTTATCAGGTGTGAAAAGACTGATTTAGCAGCTTTTCGAATTCAGTATTTTAGCAACCACATTCTATGCCTGCTTCACTGTATCATTCCATAAGCTGTGCCAGGTCTTTTACTCTCAGTATCTTGTATTTTCCTCAGCTGTTTTCTTCTTCCTTTTACTTTTCCTTCTTTTTGTAGGTAAGAAAAATAGATTTTGTCTCGATGGTCTACATCATTTGTTTCTTCCGTTTTCAAAGTGTCCCATGATAGTCTATTTCCAATACGTTTTATGTCTAATCATACCAGGTTTTACATGGTGGCCTTTGATTTGTTGTTAGTCGACACTTGTTTGTATGACAGATACCTGCATAATTCTGCTGTCACAAGGTCGCTTCATATTATCAGCAGTATATAGGATTACTCACTCACGCATTATACCATCATGACCTTGAATTATTTCCTCATTTGTTTACCATACAGGATATAAGAATTCTTTGTTTGAAGAATAATAAAAAACTTTCTCACTGTCTCATTGAATGGAAATATTTTCACAATTGTATGGTGAAATGTCACCACGTCTGGAAAATAAACAAATTTCTTTTGTTTGACAATATTAAAAAATTCCTTTGTATTTAATTATGGTGGTTCAATGGCATGTAGGAATGGCAGTGTCAAACTCGCTTTCAGAAGTTGAGAACTTGATCCTATCAAGGCATTCCTATTTTGAAAACATGATTCGCATTTCTGTTTAAATAAAAAATAATCAGGCAGTGTCTCCATTATTACGTATGATTATTATTGACGTATATATATAAATGATTAGAAATTCCATTGTGTATTGCGTACATGTTATAAAAGATTTCTTATCAAATATATATGTGCAAGTGCATTACTTAGTGAATCATTTAGATTATCAAATAATTTTAAAAACTTAAGAACCGATTTTAGTAAAAAAATAATAATTTGTATTTTTGTAATGTATATTGTATTTGTTGACGTTATTGTACTCGACCACCGGCCCGGTTCTCCAGTGCTCAGGGTCTATGCCACTTCTGTTGAGATTTGCCATCAGAATGTCTTAGCCCACCCTGTCTTAAATAACTGTGAAAATAACTTGTCTAGGATAAGAAGTCGTGTATCATCCATACATAATCATAATCGAAGTAGGATTCTTTTGTTAAACAAAGCCGTTGAAAGTGTTTAATTTGTTTGTTGTTTAATTTTTTGTTTTTGTTGTTTTTTATTATAGAACGTTTAATATGAACATTTGAAAATCTGTGAATTCTAACATTTCAAAGTTAAAATCAGTTACAATGACTTCAAAAGTTCTAGTTAAGATGCCGGCTGTACCGCCCTTTGTGCAAGTGAATAATGTAAGTATTAGCGCCAATCCCAAAGATAAATTGTTAGTAGCTCTAAAACTTTATGCTCATTATGTTTAATGATTTTTATAAGCTGTTGTCACTGCGACTATCCAAGAAAGATACTGAACATTTCAGATTTTCAGTCTATCCACAGAAAATATTATTTTCTACTTTATCTGTATAAAATAATGTATGATGATTCAACTGAAGTATGAATTATAGGATGAGGTAATGAGTCAAAAAGGTACATACAGTTTTCTTCTGGTCACTAAGTGCGGCATGTGTACCATTGTGTACCAGTATGAAATATTTCATTAGTTAATAGTGTTGTAAATGTATAAAAATTTTCAGGTAAAGAAAAATCCATCCAGCTCGGTGACAGAAGTATTCAGTCCAGCGGGTGGGAGCAGCGGTTCCCTAGCAACCCCCGGCACCCTCGATGCCGTGCTGCGTGTGGGGCAGCTGGAGCAGAACATTCGCTTCTTGCAAGAGCAGCACTCCTCGCTGCTGGCCGGTCTGCACCGGGAAATCGAGGCGCAGAGGCAGATGAACAGGGGTAATTTTAGCCATTGAGACTGCAAATTGTAAAAAATTAATGATAAGACTTGATATTAAAGGTTGTTATGTATCAGTTGGCTAGTTTACTCTGCGTACAAAATACATCAGACAACGAAGAACAGCTCATTCTGAGCTCAACTCTGTACGGTTCCTTAAGCAACATTTCAAGTCTCATCCGTGTACAAATTTGTTTAACATTGATGATTAAAATCTGTACAAATTCATGCGACATACAATCTAAATATGTACTGTACCGAGTCTTATATAAGCATAGGACCATAAAACTCACCAGATGCGTTGTGCACACCTGAACCAGCTTTGCGCTTGGAGCATGTCTCGCGCGTTGTCAGCATGGAACGTGTTAAAGTTTGTAAAATAAATTAAAACATTTATTGTTTTATTTGGTTATATGAAATCGTATAAATATGTCCTTTCATATTGTTCTTTTTTAAAAATACAAAACAATGATAAATAAATAAATTGTATTATGTATAAACACAGTGGAAAAGGTGTAATTTAAAAAATCGGATAACACGAAAAAATATTCTGGTCCCGACAAAATGCTATGTGATTGCATATTGTCATTCCATAAATAATTTTTTTATACTTTTATTTTTGAAAATTAAAAACAAAGTTATTTTTTAATCTAAAATATACTCTCCTTCATTTTCTACAATACTCTTCCATCTTTCTGGTAGACTTGCAAGGCCCCTCTTCCAAAATTCACTTGTCCGTGCCGAAAAATATTCCTCCAGTTACTTGTCTGACCACGTCTATAGAATTCATATTTTTTCTATCCAAATGATTTTGAAGACTGCGAAATAAATGATAATCTGATGGGGCAATGTCCGACGAATATGGCGGGTGGGGCATCGTTTTCTAAAAAAGGTTAATTCCTGAGACGTGACAGCAAAGAAGAGCATGCATTCACTCACTGAACGCGTTTAGATTCTGAAAGTTTGTGAGGAACCCATTAACTCAATTTGCTGACTTTTCCGATGGTAAGTAGATGTCGATGAATGGTTGAATAACCAAATCCAAGCTTCTCTGTTAGTTCTTCAACAGTTATGATGGGATTTTATTCCACCAGGGTTTGCAGGACGTCCTTGACGAGCTCTACAGATCTTTCAGGACACAGGATCACCTTATAAGCTTTAGTTTCCGGCTCGGATTTTCTGGAACTATCGTTGACACTTGCTTATTGGCCGATTTCCATATACTGCATTAATATTCCTCGCACTTTCTGTTGCGTTGTTACCTTTGTTGAACTCATAAAACAAAATATTTTCATTTGTCACTTCCATTATAGCTTTGAAAAAATAACTTAAAATCGAACTGCACTCTTCAAGACTTTCACTAAGAATAAGTTATTACCTGCTTTTATAGCAGGTAGTAATTTTACCTGATGCAGGTAGTTTATCCCATCCCCTTCCGACTTTTAGTTCATGTAATTGAAAAAACCACATTATTTATGGGATGACATAATATTTATTTTCTTTTAACATAGTGCAAAAAATGCTTAACATCTTGGAACAAAACAAATATATTCCAGACACCGTGTCATCACCAAATTATTTACTATTCATGATATTGCAACTTAACTTTGACTATTGACACAGCTCAAAAAAGGTTTCAGATTTTAACAAGAAATAATCTGCATTAAATTTTTATTTCATTTTGTTTGTAAAATTTACCCTGTTTAGAATTAATTATAACATGAAAAAATATTTTGACCCCATGGTATCTTGTTAAATGATTATCAATGTACATACATTTTTATTTTTATGTTTTTCTGTGAATGTTGGCTTAATGATAAGCTTTTTAGTCTTCAAATTGGATTCATAATTAATCATTTATGATTTATAGATTTCTCAAATATTTGAAGGTCAACTTTACACACGTTCATCGTAGTTGACCTCAAAGTAGAACATGTTATGTTTGAGCTGATTTTATATCAGATTTAATTTTTATGCAACAGAAGATATGGCATCTTATATAATAATTTGAATTACTGGAAAAAAAAAAGTTGGATATCTCTGACACATATACAATATTATAATACCCCTGTGTAGAATATGTTTTTCTAGTTTGCCCTGCCCCATCTCGCATACAGATCATTGTATTTTGTTATTGGTTTCTCAAAACATGATTTTTATTTCAACCTTTGATAGTGTTCTTTTGTGGAAATATTTATTTATCATTGGTGTTTACAAAGACACTAAATAGGATGTACCCGCTACCTGCGAATCTCCTATAAAATTTTATGCGATTTTCTAACACATTTGATAAATGCGGTTTCGTGACACGTTTTACCTGGGAAGTCTCTGAAAAAACGTATTCTGTTAAAAATAATATTTTATATACGAGTATATTGTGCCTTTGGAGTAACAAGGCATCATCTGACATTTACGTCAAATTGAAATATTGAATTTTTTAATATTAATTTTTCCATTTCTTCGGCGAAATTGGTTCATTGCCAATGAGGTGAAATTTAAAAAAATATATAGATAATTAGGTAAACTAAATCTTAATTTCGATTTCCAAAAATAATACAAGTGCTATTAAAATATAACTACATATATAAGTGTAACACCATTTTAAAGAGAAAATGAATAATACTAATTAAATGTATTAATTAGAAAGATATAAATATAAAATCAATTTTATATAAAAATATTTTTGTTGCGCCACCGGGATTCGAACCTGGATCTCTTTCCTAACCGGGAAAGGTGCATTATTATTAAGGTGTCTCCAAAATTTAATAAAAATGAATTGATAATTCTGGCGTCTACTATCAGTTTACTCAAAGGTATTTGAGATTCTCTAAAAATAAGGTAGATGGCTCTTTCAAATAATGGAACGATTAAATGTATTAATATCAAAAAGGTAACATATAGGATCGAAAATTGTCGCTATAGCATAGTTGGATAATGCACCTTCCCCGCTTAGGAAAGAGATCCAGGTTCGAATCCCGGTGGCGCAGCAACAATATTTTTCGAAAAAATTGATTTTATATGTATAATCTTTCTAATTAATACATTTAATTAGTATTTAAAATATCAAAGACCTATGTTCTGAATAATTACAACTTCACAATAAGAATGTGTTCTCCTTAATAATAGAAAATTATTATTAGAATTTTGATACAAAAAGGACAACTTTGACCAAAATGTCAGATGATACATTTTTCCAAGGTCACGATATATAGATATATTTTGATAAAAATTAAACAACAAATAGTTTGTAGCGATATTATTTTGTTTCTTGAAAATGATAATAAATAATCCTTATCTTGTTTTATCTTTATACTAATCCCACAAATTCTTTTGTTTTCAGATTTACAATTTCAATTAGTCTTTTCAAAAAGAAAATCTACCGCCTCAACCGAAGTATCGACATCGAAAAAAGACGATTCGAAAATCACACCTACGCTCAGTGACAGTTCCCCAGATACCGATGACACCCCTAAACCGAGTGTAAGATTTCTGTACTATCAAAAATATTCTACCCCATGACCTTGTACATTCTGGGTTATAAATAGTGATGGTAAACCATTACGTGACTGTGATTGTGTTGATGATTGGTACCTAGGATTTAACTGTCGGACACTTACTTCCTAGTATACCAGTCATTGTTCAAAATATTACATTAATTAGTCATCAATCATTGTTACAATCGAACAAAATCACAGTCACAATAACAGTCAAAATAACAGTTTAAATAACGATTTTACCATCACTACTTATAATGTACATATATTATAATTAGGTAAATGAGAAAATGAGATAATGAAAAAAATATGTTTTTAAATTTATGCAGAATTGTGTGAGACGTATTTATCTCATGGTACATATCATCAAATTGAATTATTATTGAACACAATTATGACTACTTTAACACAGACAGAAGTTTGACAAGGCTAAATAACTACTGCACCCCAAACAAAAAACATTTTAAATGGCAATTTATTTCTAATGATCTATTAGAAAATTTTCAGTCATTTATAATCTTCTGTGTAGAGTTTTATGAACTGTGTATTCAATGGATACTGGCCACACCATTTAGCATTTAGCAATGGGATCCGAAACTTCAACCAGAAAGGTCAGATGCACATGGCAGAATAGCCCAGAAATCTTTACACAAAAGATGATATTTGATTATATTATTGTTATTATAGTACACCTTTCATGAAAACTAAAAAATGTCAATAAACTTTTATGTTATCTTACCTACATGGAAGTAGGTACTTTTGGACAACAGAATGATATATTTATAAATCAATTGATTTTGTAACGATGAAGTAACATTTAAACTAATCATAATATCAAATCTCTAAACAAATATGAATCCATCTCGCAAACACACAAAAAGTTTAGTTCAAATCGATTAGATAGATTTAAATTATATTACATATATGCATTATCTTTGCCAGCGCTCACTTCTCAGTCTCGGTGAATTTCGGCAGCCACGGACGCACACCATTACAATCGGTATAACAATATGATGAATGTTGCAGGAGAAGTCTGACAGAGAAGTGTGCGTCAAGCTGGAGCAAGAGCTGACGGCAGCGAGGGCCGCCCTGCAGACCAGTCTGGCCAGAACGGCCGAGTTGCAGTCACAGTTGCAACAATACAAGTACATAATGTGCACATGCTGCTCAATTTATCCGACATCTTATTGATTCAAAAATTTTACATTATTCAGAATCTTTTGTGTTATATATATAATAGTAAATAGATTGAAAAGAAAGTATATTTTATAATATTTTAACTCAAATTTTTAGCTTTACATTAACATAATTATTAAATCAACTTTTGCAATATTTTAATTTTATTATGTATTATTTTTAATCACAAAACTTGTTACATGTCTCACACACGTGTATCATATCATATATAATAGTATATTTACATAGTATATTTTTTCCATTCAAATTAAAAAAAATTAATTCATTAAAATATTAAATTAAAATCTACCTGGCGGAGAAATGAACCCTAGAAAACTCTGGACTCACGCGTGATAGGCGGAAATACTGTTACATACATGTAAATACCATTACACTGCTGAGAAATCAAGCAAGACACCAGAGAAAATAGCACTTTACAAATATCTTAAGTTCTAAATTAATAAAAAATATAAATCAGTGTATTAAATTCTGATATAAAAAAATCAGCATTATATACTTACATGACAATTTGACACAACGGTCTACTAGGGGGAGTAGCTAATATAGTAGAGTACTGACTGCCTCAGCGCCTTCAAATTCTTCTTGATTACAAATACTTTTTAAAATATTTAAAGAATGTGAGTGACCTTGCCGAGTGTTTACATTAATGATTGATAAAATGTTACATAAATTATAGGAACCAGGAAGCCAACGCACTGAAGGAGTCGACATCACGCCAGATCGCCTCATCTTGGTCTAACGGGGCCGGTGGAGAGCTGCCCACCACCGTGGGTGCGGAAGAGGAGCGCGAGCTGCGCGGCCGGCTGGCCGAGGCGGAGCGTCTGGTGGGCGGGCTGCGCGCGCAGGGCGAGCGCCAGCGCAGAGAGGTACTGGCGCCAGCGTCGGTCGGGGAGCGCGGAGTCACCAATCTCTTGTTTGAGGCGCCCGTCGCTCGCAACTATGTACGTGTGTGTGAGCGCGCGCACGCATCATATGAAGCTCCGCGTGTAAATACGCGGGGCTTTCGTCTTCGTTTGGGATTAACCGGTTTTAATTCTATCCTAACCTCTTGTTGATTATTGATATCATACGAATTCTAATATCTAACCAAATAAGGATTAATATCTAACCTATTTTTAATGTATTTATTATGGTATACGAAATATTTAATATATATATATATCTTTTATGCAAGAGTATCTCTTCATTGTACACTTGCAACATTTGTCACAGTGACAATCTTTTAACTAACGTAAGTTGTCACTAAAATGGCAATAGAAAATATGAACTTTGCGGGACTTGGTACATAATTTTATTTAACACGTTAAGCGTCACCGGCAAATTCTAGTGTAAGGCCATATATATCCTCGGGAACTGATGCTTAACATAGATTATGAACTTTCTAAGACTCAAATGGTCCAAAATCAATAGACTCAAATGGATACAAATGTCACAATAGAATATCCATTTTGAGTTTATTTATACAATTTTAATGAAATAATAGCCCATGTCTCTTAACGTGTTAATTTGTATTTCATTTATGAAACAAACATATTTTTTTCAGTAAAAAACTAAAATATTTTTTTCATCATCAGCTAATTCATTTTTTAACATCAAAATTAAACACAATTGTGCACGTTTACACATAACATAATACATGTGACCGTATTAGTCCTATTTCAAGGTGCATAGTAAAATGACCACAATATAAGATGCCAGTCAGTGTGGTTTTTCTGGTATGATTAAGGGACTGCCTCATGTCAGTGGTGGTAAATATCTTCTAGCCGAAATTTTAAAAGTATTAAAACACACAAATTTTCTTTTCTTTAATATTAATAACATGCCAACAAGTGAAGTGCATAAAGTAATGGAATATTAGGTAGTTACCACCTCACAATAGCTTACATTCCTTTATGTTACATTAGGTTATTTATTACAAAGTTACGGCAGAAAGTAATAAGCTGACTGTGTGCAGTTGTCTACATGACCATCGGTCTCGTGTGCAATTCACATGTGTGTAATTGTCATAGAATTCAGTATGTATTTAACAAAAAGATTAATTGATCAGAATTTAAAAAATACAATGTAAGGTAAGCTTATTGAGATGAAAATATTATTATTTAATATTATACAGACTTATTTGACAAATTCTTTTGAATTTTATTGTTAATTGTCTTTGAATATTGGAGGAGAATTCAAAAGTCCTCGTATTCAGAACGTTTTTGGAACTCAATTATTCACATCTGAGAATTAAGAGATATTTCGGGGGTGCTGAGAGATCCTGTCCTATCTGTTGTTGAAAATGTTGCTTTGGCTCTTTTATTAATAATATATAGCTAGAATGTCCTGCGCAGCTATTATGACATTCATGTTACTGTACGTGGTCACCTAATGATGGGGCTAATATGGTAAAATTGGTTATTTCATGAGCATGAATAAATACTAACATTTTTGCATGAAAATAACAATTTTTTATGCATTTGCAAGTCATAAATTAGTCTTAAAATTACTTATTTATTAGTCAAATATTTATTTATTTATTGTTTGTGATAAAATAAATTATAAAAGAAAAAGTGTTTTGATTTAAACAATTTAAAAAAAATATATTTAACAGATTTTCAGTAATGTATATCTTCACTATTATTTTCCAAATTATTCTGATAATTCTTTTCATGTCAGTTGTTGCTGCAGAATTATTTCACGGAAGAACTATAATACACACAAAGTATGTGTTCTATTGAATATACGCTGCTTTAAGTAATTGTTTATGTCCTTTATGCCTTTGGTAAATCGGCATACAGAATAATTAAAGTAATTAAAACAAAAACATTATATTTTTATAAGCAACAGCGGTATATTATAAGTATATATATATATGTGTATGTATACAAAATAAAATCTATAAGCAATGTATGTAAATTTCATAAACAATATTGTACCTATCTACAGTTAACTTATCCGACTGTCAACAGTTGCAGTCAATAAAGGCGTCCTTGAATGCGGCTGGGCGTGGTAACGCTGGCGGCGGCGGTGGATCCGGGAGAGGTGGGCAGAGGGGCGGACAGCAGAGGTTCCCTCCACTCCAGCCTCCCCAACACCAGGCCTACTGGCAACAGAGGGAGTAAGTAGAAATCTCGAAAACTCAAAAAATCAATCCTGCTCGACTTACATTGTTGCTGAAATTTCTGTCAGACTTACACCAAGGACATCATGGCTTTGTATATATTTTTTTGTTAGTATAATTATTATTTTTTTAAATTTATGCTTCATACTAATAATATTTAATGTTTCTGTTATAATTCTTTTTAATTATCAAATTATGCATTTTATAGTACAGGATGTTACATAGACAGTTGTCCAAACTTCAAGGGAGTTTTATTTATTCAATTTTGAGAACAGAATGTTCTAAAACTTATTGAATTTGATGAATTCAATCACTTTCAAGTCAAATAAAATTATTCAAATCTTGTGGCGAAAATACATTTGAAATTGCTTCACACAAATGTTTTTAATTAATTTAAAATGTCTGTAAATGAAACCGCATCTAATTTATTAAAATTAATACACCTGCTTTGTAGAAAGGAGTAAATTATTAGCGTTTTTTCAATATTACTTTTTCAACTACTTAATTCTCATTTCATCTCCATTTTGAAACTTTCATTTGAATTTTTCGCCGTCGCTTGACAACTCGATACTGAACACCTGCACAATTTCTAGTACATAGATTCATTTACCAAGGCCAATGCGCCAAGTATGATATTGACCTATCCCGAGAAGATGCATTGTAAGATAGAGATATTGCGTAATACTTAAATCTGTGGTGGCATATGCTGAAATTGAAATAATTAAAAAATATCATTACTTGGCAGTCAAAGAATTCACAAAAAGCCAAGAGCATTTTTCATTAAAAATTAATAGATTTATCTAATCCTGAAATTGGATAAATAGCTACGTGACATCCGGTATATCGCTGTGTTAGTTTAATGCCAGCAACTCAAAACAAATTTGTCGTGTTCTTTAATAAAAATTTAAGTTTATATATACAGATACGCAGAGCAATCTTTGTTTGCTAACTGCAAAAAAGCGCAATAAAAAATGATTTGGTAGTATTGAATTAATGTGGCGAACTGTTAAGATTTATTTATTTATAATTTACATGTGCGTTGTGTTGTTTTAAATCTTTTTTTTTAATTTGCAGACCGCAAAAGAATACAATTATAACAGAGCGACCGGCAAACAAAGCGGTTTCGTCGAAACCCAATGTCGTAGCGTTTGGACGAACCGTTGAGAAATCAAGCCTGAAAACATCACCTCGAAACAATGTAACTGTCAAAATAGTGTAAGACATTTAGTTAGTTCGTTGAACTAACAATCATTTAGCTACTGCCATTGCTCACACCGTCATGCGCTAGGGTGAGGGACATATTTTTACTAAATCTCCTGTGAACCCTGTTGGGTACGGACGGCTGTTCGCTCTCTGAATTTGAAATAATATACTTCTTCTGAGATTTGCGGTTTCAAGTGAAAATTTTAGTATTGAACTAATTTAAATACTTCCTGCACATCTTCACGCTTTGCATCTCATGAATGTTGTATTTTTTCTTGTGATCGAGATGTGTAAAACTATTTTCAAACAATCCAACAATAGTCTGTCAGATCTACGACGATAAACACAAATTTAGGTACAATATATCAATACTATTTAGCGGAATCATCAATATGATGAATTATTCATTTGATTGAGAATAGGGACTGCGACTACCTACCTTCAAATTGAGCTTTTATTTTTAAATGTTCTCAAGTTTTTGCGACTTTTCCGAATCTTGTGTGTTAAGTTTTCTGGGCCAAATTCGATATGCAAACGTCATCGCACAATGAGGTAGTGGAGCTCGTCAGAAAGGAGCTTTTGCAGTATGTTAAAAAAAAATAAGAAAAAAATCTAGATTACTATGCTTTTTGAATTATTTCAAAATGTGTAATACTTTCGGAGATATTGGCGTTAGCCTAAAGTTGGGCTTGTTGAAAAATGCTCAGATTATCATATCCACCATATGATGTCGCATCTCTTATATGTATCAGCCAGTACTAATAATATTAGTACTAGAGTGTCGAGTACCAACTTGTCGGCTCGGAAGACGTGACGTCACACGATAAAACTATATAAACCGATCGTTTTTAAAAGACTCAACTTTGAACATATATCATACATCTGCCATATTTCAAGATATTGAAAAAAAAAAACAGTTTTGTAGATGAGATTTATAGAAAATAAAAAAAAGTGACTCCACTACCTCATTCCAGCAATGTGACATAGAACTTGTGATTAGGTCAAAATGGTTTAATTAACCCTTGTGTTGAAAAAGTTGGCACATTTGTATTTTTGTAGCACTTCAATTAATTTTTAATTTCACTCATATTATGCTATATATAATATTAGGCAACAGATATCTTGATCGATAGTGCTAAAAATATATTTGAATATGGAATTAATTTTGTCATTTTTGTTTGCACCAAAAGGCTTCTTAAAACTTCTTAAAACAGTTTCAACTGGTTATCTTCCTAGTACAAACAATTTTAATTTGTCCCAAATCTTAACGTTTTGAAAAAGTTAATAAATAAATTTTAAAATTATGTACATATATGGCAGGCTCAGGTGTTTTTTTTATGTGTACTTAACTCATTGGACATTCAACTGGTTAAATTAAAATTATCTGACTTTTCACCTTGCGTAGAAACAATATATTCTTTCACAAGAAAAAATATAACTCGCTTTAATAAATTCATATTTTTGTTTTTGAACACAATGTACCTATGTTTTGTTTTATTTGCCACCACATGACCCCACGACACCTTCTCCTTTCAGGGCCGGAAATAAAGAAATCAAACACAAAGTAGTTAGCAGTATTGTTTTGCCAAAGTCACAAAGCGTGTCGGCACGATTGCAAAGAAACACTTTAAAACTCTCATCTCCGAGCGTCCCGACCATTTCCTTGGCAGAAAGTGACAAACAAAAGTAAGATATGTCAGTGGCGCTGTTTAAATTTTTAATAACCAATAGATATTATTTATATTTATATGTTGCGTTATCAGCGTGATTGTATGATAGATGCATAAAAGTGCCAAAATTTTATTATTTAATGTGAGAGTATTCTGCGAGGTGTGTGTCACAGAAATTAACATGTAGAATGTTTATTTGTGCAGAAATAGCGAGTACGGTAGTTGGACGAGATCACATCGCCGCGGCGGTGAAAAGGGCGAAGTCAACAATGGACCTCCTCCCGCGTTGCCAGACCTTAGGACTTCTAATGTACCTATTTATAATAATGGTAAGGTTCATATTGTTTATTCATACCAATAATAACCAATATAAAATGGAGTAAATCTTTAAAATCTAATTTCCTAGTTGATTATTGAAATAAAATCTTTTCAAAACCGATATTGAACTATATAAAATAAACCAGAATATGAAATCCTGTCAAAGGTTGTGAAAAAAAGAACATAGTCTATGATGCTATGCTTTTGTATGTCTTGTGTAGAATGATAGATTAGGAATGGCTAGTAAGTGAGATATAAAGAATAACCCAATGCAGCTCTATGGGGCAATTATAAAATAATAATTAAACAACTAAAGATTCCAGCCATTATATATTGATGGTAGGCCCTTTGCGTAATCATAATACACTGCCAGTTTATAAAATATGGATTATTTAATTTATATTTTTTTCCCAGAATTTCTAGTAATGCACAGCTTTGCTTGTATTCGGTGTCTCTTGTAAGCAATTTGAATTGTATTCATATTGTTTACATATTTTGGTCACGGAACTGGTCACAATCTAGTACTTTGTAAAATAAAAATGAAAAAATCATTATAGAATCCATGAACGATGTAAGCCCCCACACAAATAGACTAAATTAAATCGGAAGACGACCTCCGGAGGATTCAAATTGCATTGAGCGTCTCAAAAGGACAATGCGGCCATCTTCACAGATAACACAAATACCTTAACATTCTCAAGAGCTTTTTTAAGATGTACACTAGCAATTGATGACATAAACAAAACATTAAAAAAATGTATCTTTGACAAGGATGCAAGGGGTCCTTTCAGCGCTTTGTCACCCACAGTCGACCAATAGGGAGCTAGACATTATCGGTTATATTATTAATCGGTGGCTGGTGCAACAAGTGGTACAGACCAAAACATTTACATTGTTTTCAAAATATTTACATTAAAATATAAATTATCTTTTATTTAATTATCCGTCTTCTATATAAAATCTAACTTGGGTCACATACTTTAAAGAAAACTAAAATGTGCTTTATGATAACGGAACATAGTCCGAGTAAATGAAAAATTGTAAAATATAAACAAATAAATCAAGAACACTTACATTGGGGAAATAGCGAAACATATGATATTGTCAGATTGGAAATACAAGAGAAATGTTATTGTAAGTCCATGTGAAAAGGATGGATGGCTCAAGATTGCCTCACACGGTGCTACATTGTTGTAGAGGTCCTCCTGAGAGGTAGTCACTAGACGTCCGCCTAAAAAATAGAAGCAAACCCGAAGAGTAAATAGACTAATGTCTAGAAGATGAAGCTTACACATATTGTTTTCATCTTGCTTAAGATTTTAGAAAATCCAATACTGACGTCTGGCAAGACAAATACTTTTTTTAATCATAGAGAAATTCCTCATGGCGAACAATTAATTGACTTATTAACATTTCAATCCATCCTCACAATGAATTGCCATTCCATTAGTGGTACTGAAGAGCTTTTCCGGGCCGCAGTAAACAAATGATAGCCAACATTCATTGAATGGATAAAGCACAAGTATTTTGCATATGTTTGATACATATTTTAAAAATATATATATTCTATTATGTACTATTGTACACTAACTGATTTAACAAGAGCGCCACACTCTTCTGTCCTAACACACAGTTCTCGCAGCATACCAGCTCTCACCGATTATTGAGGCTTCTAACAGGACCATCCTTCAGTATCTGGTTCACCTGGTCGTGCCAAGTCTTCTGCGGTCGTTCTCTATTTCTGGTGCATCAACACTTGCATCATCCTTTCAGTGATCCTTTCATAATCTTACTCACTATACTAACATCAGCTTTACATTCTTTCCTTATTTCTTCATTCTGTCATAAATGGATCTGCCACACATATGCCTAAGCGATCTCATTTCCACTACATTCACAATTTATAAAAAAGAACACTTACTCACATAAAAATATAACACATATATTCAAAATATTAAAATGACCTAGTTGTTAGATATGATGTAAGAGGGGTTGATATTTGTTGCTCAGTGTTCGATGGAATCAAGAATTTCAATTACAGGCTGGAAAGGTTCAATGTTTTGTGTTCAGCCTGTCGTGATATTCTGGTATGCGAGCAAACCAGGGAACAGACTACGACTAGCAACTCGAAGGCAGTTTAATGTACCTCTTATAGTATTTATCATCCTCAAGGGGTATTATCTGTTCTGCACATTAATTTTTTTCTCTTTAATTTGCAAGATTTGGAGAAAGCTTATTTTATTATTATTTGCAGGAAATAGTAATAATAGTAATCAAGGTCAATCTCGAAGAGGAGCGGGCAACCATGGGTACTCCAACCACTACTTTAGGAACAGTGACCGCACTCACAGAAACGGTGACACCAAGAATCCCGAAGGTGAATGCTTTTTAAAATGGTTGCTTGAAAAAGTCGTCTTGTGAAACTCTACCAAATATATAGACATGAACTAATGCAAATTCCTTGTTTCAATATTTTCATTTTGGCATCACCCACGTGATCACTTTGGTACCACATGTAATCAAATAGTTCCGTGACTTTTTTTTAAATATGTGACTCGATTGCAACGAAAATTTAATATTTAATTTTCGAAGAATAAATACTTTTACTATTGCATAAATGTGTCACAAACTATCAGATTTGTTTTCACAAAGAATGTGTGTAGAATGCCGCAACAAATTTTCCAAATCCCTCTCTTATATGTACACTTTATTTCATGTCTATTCATTTACCGGTCTGTGAATTCTACAGTGAAATTATGAATAATAAACTTTTATCTAAACATTGTTTTTCATTTCACCAGAAGACCAGCAACCGAGAAACTTCAACACCCCAGCGGACCTGTCTGACGGAGAAGTAGAGCAGCCGATGGAAGGAAATGCGAGGGGAAACTATAGGAATAAACGAGGGCAACACAGGAGTCAGGATAAATCGTAAATCTCGGCTCACTATCGCTGTTTATCAAAGTTTTCACCATTGTCGAACATGTACGGTTTTACCAAGTATGCATTTTGACAGATGGTAACATGTATTGTACTTAGCTAGAGATTGCAACAAATTCTCGCTAATCGTTAACAATTAATAAATTCAGAAAAAACGTGTCTGATATAGTCCGCGTGTCACAGGATGAATTTCTGTTTTGAAACTCGTGAAAACCTAAGAAACACCAGATATTGTTTGTTCGAGGATTTAAACTACTCAACATTTCACGATTACTTCACTGTGCAGATTTCGAAGAGTTATTATAAATTAAGATTGTTTACACCTGAGAAATTAATCCTAAAACAAAAACGCATTCCTTTTATTTACAAATTATTCACTGCCAGCTCTTAGGCATATTTGTGTGATGAAAATATTCCGAGATAAAATTTTATATTCGGAACATATTTTTGAATAAATTGCTCCATACAACACTTAAATGCAGATTTTACTTGAAACAAGACCGTACTTGTATTTAAGAACATTAATAATTTTTTGCTTGATTAAAGATTGTACAGGTTCCCTTCGTTTACATTCCGCACATTGGTGAAATGTCAACTGTAAACAGTGGCAGTTTTGATTTACGTAAGCAATGTATAATACTGTTAACAAATGTGTAATTTAGAAAGTGTAATGTGATTACTTGCCTTTTTGCATCTACTATTAATAATCGTTGAAATGTATAATTTGTTGACGAAATTATTAAAGTTTGTTTCGATGTTGATGACTTTATAAAAAATACAAAGCGCGATATTAATAATATTAAAACCGTATCAAGTTTATTTATAACATCGCATCGGGGCACTAGATTATATTTTAATTGAAGTAAGCTTTGTCTTTACATCAGATTAACATAACTACTAATCATAATTAAGAAAAACGATCCTTCCTAAGTAAAGTATTGTATATTATTATAAACAAATAGGTCATTTTTAGTTATTCTTTATATATTAATATAATATAGTATTTCACATATTTTAAGTGACACAATAATTATTTAAAAAATCAGTCACTTAAAAATGTATCAAATACAATGTAAAAAATTACTAGAACTAAAAATGATCTATTTTTTAGTTGCAATGCTTTTCACAGGAAGGGATCGATAAGTTTTGCAGATATTATTTTAGTCGAAACTCTTAACAAAGGAAATGATTTTATATTAACTATGTAGAATCTGACTGCAAATATTTTACAGATTTAGTTAAAAATAAAAAGTAGCAAAACTTAATAGGATTCAACCATCTTTACTTACTACTTACTACTATTTATTCTGTTAAATCCAAATATTTTAAGCATTTTCTAGAAGAAAAAAATGACTGATATTAATGTATAGATTGGTTTGAAAATTATAAGTACATAATTAGTGACTGCCATACACATTAGCCTTTCAAATAAATAATCATGTGATAGCATAATTTTATATACAATTTGAAAATATTTAAATTAAAATCATTTTACTGATCCACTTTTAACAAAGCGCATTTGACACACTGGCTGATTCCACTCCACAATACACTTTTACTCAAAAAATATATTTAGTAATTTAGGTATACTTATATTTAAAAGAATGTATATTTTGTGTATGTGTATAAATCTGCTTCGTTGCAATTTGCTTTGGCAAAATTCTTGAAAGTCTTTAAATTTAAAAGACCCTCTGTTCTATTATTTCATTTCTGCAATAATTTGCGGTTTCTATTAAAATATTTTGTGTACATATTGAAATTATACCTTCTAATGTATTATTAAGCTTCACTTGATAGAATTTCAGATGTGCATTGAAAATTTAAAAAAGATATCTGCATTTGTTCAATTTTTACCCAATGTTTTTAATTATTTCATCAATTAATTGAGATATTGACCCCTCCTATGTAAAGTATCATATATTTGATAAATATTTTAACTGGAAGAATTTTTAAAAATATTATATTATCTGTATTATTCTAATACTATTATGTTATATTAAAAAATATATATTGCCACATAAAAACCATATACTAGAAAATATCAATATCAAATATGTACTAGAAAGTCTAAAAATGACCTATTTGTTAGTTATGATCCTTTACATAGGAGGGGGTTAATGTGGTAAAAATGATTATCAATCAGATGTATCACATAACTGGGTTGGTAACACAGAAAAATAAAAAGCAAGATATCATTTTTTAATATCTCAATTTTGTTTTATGCCAAAATAAAAATTGTTAACTTCAATAATTAAAGCAATATAATATCTTAAAATGAGAGTGAAAATACGAGCACGTGTTTAGAGAATAATGTGACGGGGGTCAGTTAGTTGACGTAGAAACGTGTTTTAGTAGATTACGTTTGTGTAAAGTTTTATCTAGAAGGTATCTAATAAAATGTGGATTCGCATAATTATACAGAATTTTTTCCATTTATTAAACTTTCCAGTAGATTCAATATTAAATTATGCATTTTCAGTACTTTAATTACGAATAGCAAATTAGCTGAATGAAGTGTGGATGGGGAAGATGATTTAAATAATAATATCCTCAGATCACTTGATTAAAATGATTATAATAACTCTATAACAATTTCAACTATTAAAATATGTACTTTATTTTTCTTCCTAAATTAGTTAACACTATCTGAAATACATATTATATTATACAGCTTTTTAAAGTTTTCTTTGTACTTCAAGGTGTAGGCTGTCGAGGAAACAGGATTACTGTCACCGCTTGAGCCATATTTAATGTGTGGGGTAGTTAACCAAATGTGATCAAAATCATTGGAAAATAAAACAGTTATTGATTATATACAACAAATTATAAAATATACAAATAAACTGTGTTTCATTATAAATCTTTTCCAATACTGAAAATCTGGACTCCCTCTTGATTTACAATTTATTAAAAATAATGAAGATAATGTGGCCTGCTTGCCTACTAACAAAACAATTATTAAATTATGAAGCCATTTTTCCCATGGGCATTCTTGTAAAACTAAAATACATATGTATAATTTTTTTTTAAATGTTTCAATTTATATATATCAGGGGTACCAAAAAAGAATATCATTTTTTCGTTTTCAACGGTTAGTTGTGCTTTGACTGCCGCCCTTACACACAACATGTTTTGTGTTATTCTGGTGACTATATAAACAAAGAGTTTATTGTAATTTATAAAACTGAAATTTAACAACCCTATTTACAACTGACAATTACAACAATCTATTTACAATTGTACCAAACGAAGAATTTATTTGAAATTTGATCTTATACTATTTTTTGAAGAACAAGACAGCATCAAGTGCCATTAAAAATATTTGTAACGTACTGGGAGATGTTTTGGATGTCCACAAACGTCAAAGATGGCGCGCGAAATTTCGATCAGGAAATTTTGATTATAATAAAAGCCCTGGAAGTGGATGATGTCATACTGGCTGCCAAAATCGAAGACAATCCAACTTTATCTATTGAAAAAATCGCAGACAAACTCAGATACTCATGGTCAAGCATTGAACTGCATATTAAAAAAATCGGCAAGGTGTGTAGACAAGGGAAATGGATACCGCACAAACTAAGTGAAGAACACCTGGGCAATCAAATAAACGCATGTGAAAACTTTTGGAAATGGAATCAGAATGCCATTTTTACAACATCTGATAATTGGAAACGAGAACCAAGGACGGAAAAAGCAATGTCTTTCGAAAGGTCGGGCAGCAAAACCCACCAGGCCTAACAACGAAAAAAATCCTTTTGTCTGTTTGGTGGGACTTGCAAGGGCATTATTCACTTTGAAGTTCTCGAACTTGGACAAACGATAAATGCACAATTGCATTGTGAACAACTGGACTGTTTAGCGGCAGAAATTAAAAAAAAACTACCCTTATTGGTGCATCGAAGACAATTTTTTTGCAGCACAATAACGCATGCCTGCATATTGTGAAAATCACTAGAAAAAAATAAATGCCCTCGAATGGAAGGCGATTGGGCCCCCCGTATTTTCCAGATCTAATTTCTTCTGATTATCACCTGTTTAGATCAATGTAAAACTTTTTAGATGGCAAAAGTTATGACGATGTTAAAAAGGTACTATTTAACTATTTTGACTCAAAACTGAAAGACTTTTATGAAAGAGGAATTAAAATGTTGCCAGAAAGATTGAGAAAGATTATTTCGCAAAATGGAAATTATATTTTAGAATAATAGTTAAAAAAAAATACATTTTTTATAAGCATTAAAATCTTTTATTTAAAAAATGACATTCTTTTTTGGTACCCTTATTATATATACCTAATACATATAGTAAGCCCTTTTAAATTCAAACCCAAGACTTAGGATCTCAATTTATATACATATTTGAATTTTGATACACCACATGATGCCACGGAACCTTGGCAGTCCTCAAAAACTTGTGATATAAACCTGTAGAACTTTTCTTGAATTCCTTTATGCTTTGTGTTATTATATTTTAAAGATAATTAGGTTCCCAATGTTCCATATAACAAATTTGGATACGTTTTAAATATGAATGTAGCACTTCTGCCAAAGGGGAGTCTGAATCAACAAAATTCCATATATTACCCAACAACCACAAAGTTTCCCCTCTTAATTCTTTTAGTGACGTGGTCAACAATGTCTGAATGCAATTTTTGAAATTTTCATCGAGCAGTTCCGCAATTTCAGAACTCAAAATAACTTTATTGCAGCTCAAGTTGGCGGACACTTTTATGAGGCAGTCTATGGTTCCTTTTTCACTCTCCCAGTCTGGTTTATTAACCATGCCGACCAATTGGATCAGTAATTTTCTAAATATTTTAAGAGAATTAAATATATCAATTAAACTTTCATCAATTGATAATGTGAAAAAAATCTTTAGAGCATAACTTGACATCGGTTCATGGGCTGCAATGTGTTTTATTATCTCTTCCAATTGAAAATAACTAGAAATAAAAAAACATTTTTTTTTAAAATGCACTTTGTCTAGTTTAATTTCATAACTAGAAATATACAACACGACTGATAAAATGCATACCAAATGTCTGAAAGATTAAATTTTAACTGATTGATATGCGGATTATTTCTATACACACAGTAAAACCTCTATTCATTCATTAAGAAATATGAAATATCAGGGTTTTCAAATTAACAAGGTTACTCAACTCTGAAATTGACAATTTGGGTCTTTAGTGTTTGAAAAATTTCAAATTAATGGTGTTTTACTGTACAGTAAAACCGCGATATAACGAAATCCAAGGGACCAAAAAATAAAAATTCGTAATAACGAATTCCCACATATAACGAAATAAATAAAAAAAATCCTACTACTATATGTTACGCGCCGTCGCAAAAAATGTTGCGCGGCTTCAAAAAAGATCGCAAATTCTGCAAACAAAGGAGGAAGAAGGCCATAGGGAACTGAATACCTACATATTTTTAGTAGTTTTGTTATTAAAACAGATAAGCAAATGGATAATCAAAGGAATTAAATTAAGAACAGAACCTATTCAACACCAATTGGAAGATATTTTTGTAAATTCCAGAATATTGCAAACACAAAACAATATTTTAATTGTGTTTAAATGTAGAACCGCTTCAAACATAGTTTTGGGCATGAAACATAAAAAATAATTCAAAAATAAAAATTTGACAGTTGAATCGCGGCATTTTTATAAAATGAGTCGTATATAAATTACGAAGGTACTTACCGGTAACGGCGGCAACCACTTCAAAATATGATACTATGAACCCAAGAAGAAGTTTGAATTGTTTTACTACCTTGTCGGCAGACCGCCGCGCACCGCCGAAAAGGCCATTAAACCGTTCGCATGCGGCAGATGCAGCGGCGCGGCTTTGTAAGTGCGAAATAATATTTTCATCTTTTAACATTTTTTTATTTCGTTATAAATTTACGTAAATGTATTGGCATTTTTTCGTACGGGACAAAAATGATTTTGTTATAAATATTAACGGGATTTCGTTATATAAATGCATTTTTGTATGAAAAATTGGTTTTAGGGACTAAATTTCGATTTTTTTTTCGATATACGTCATTTTTCGCTATATCGGGTTTCGTTATATCGCGGTTTTACTGTATTAAGAATATCTGTAAATTTTTTTAAATTAATTTCAAAATGTTGGAATGACACAATTAGTTTTGAGGTATTTGAAATCTGGTTTTACAATTTTCTTGATTTTACCAAAATGCCTAGATTATGAATAGAGCATTTAAAATCATCCGTTAGAAATTTTCTTACCATTCTCAATCTTATTTTTCTGTGTGACACACAAGGAAATCGATACATTTCATTGCAGTGAAGAATCATTTTCCTTTGAATGTGGATATGTGACTTTTTTTGTTCTGAAGACACGTTTCAGAACATATAGTAAATAAAAAATATTGACAAAAAAATTAAAATTGGATCGGAAAAGCAATTATTCAATAATTTGAGGTTTTAAGCTTCTTTTTTAATAAATATCCGATACAAATGATAACAATAATAATTTTTAAAATCAAATTATTTTTCTCAATGTTTCAAGATGTTAGTTATAAAAAGGCAAAACTTAAACAGGTTTTAAACCATGATTCTTGCAGTGTGAATCGGGAGATATTTATTGAAAATAGATTTAACTTACTCTAAGATGTCATAATTTAACGGCAGGAAATGACTTAATGCGTACGCCGCGGAGACAATGAGATCATTTTCATTGTTGATATTCAGCAATGGAATAATTTTGTCTAGAAACCCCTGCGCCTTGAGTATGGTTCCAACTTTTGTTCCGCTGTCTGCTGCTAAATTACCCAGAGTCCAGGCACAAACTTCCTAAAATGATACAGACTAAACATTATGGAAACAGAATCTGAGGAAGGATCTCATAAAATCATTTGTAGATGAAAATAATGTGCGAGTATATAAAATTTATATGATAAGTAGTTTAAAACGATTTACGTCGGCGGCGAGGCGATGACTAATATCAGAATTACTTATGTGGTCATTCAACTTTTTAAGTCACATGAATATTAAGATAAATGTATTAACTATAAATATATTTCATATAAAATCAATTTTGTTGAAAAATATTGTTTTCGCGCTACCGGGATACAAACCTGGATCTCTATTTCCAAGCCAGTATTTTTCATGACAAATTTTCGAACCCATATGTTACACTTGTTTAAATTAATACATCTATCGTTCCATTATTTAAAAGCCATCTACATTGCTTTTACAAAATCTCAAATACCTTTGAGTAAACCTATAGCACACGCCAGAATTGATTTTATATGTAGATATTTATAATTAATACATTAAATTAATATTTAAAACATCACAGACCGTCTGTTCTGAATAATTACAACTTCACAATAAGAATGTGTTCTCCTTAATAATATTAAGATAATTACATATTTTAACTAGTTCTCAAGTGTTACCAAAATAAAATTGGATTGTCAAAACCTTAACTAAAATTGGCTAAAGTCATTTATTATCACAGTATTATAAATACTGAAGAGTATTCTTTTAGAACTTTTCTATCAAAAGTTATAAGTGGTGACAACTTTAAGAAATAGAATTGAATAGATACAAACCACAAGTTTAGGATTAGCACTGTCGAGGTAGGTGACGAGGTAAGCTCCGGAAGCCTTGGTTAAAGTTAAACAGGTTTGGAATGAACCAAGAGCAATGTTACACAAGCATTCTGCAGCCAGTACCTGTCGGGTTGTATCAGTTCCTGGAAAAATTTTATACATGTCAAGTAGTGACAGGCTCAAAATCACGAACTGCGAGTTCATCACTGATGTCTTTGAGTCACACTCGCTATCAGTGATTAAATATCTGGGAATATTGTGATTCAATTTTTTTTTGTTAAAAGTTCTATCGGTTTTCAGACACCGCCGTTTAAATCGATTATCACTTGAATCAGCGCCATCTGCCGGATTTTCCATAATTTGATCAGCGCCATCTAGTAGATGTTTAATGCATATTTGCTGAGAATTTGATCCGAAAAATAAATTAACATTTTTTTGGGCATTTGCATTCTTTTTGTGATGATATTAAATTATATATATATGAATTATTTATGGTAGAATATATTTTTTATGCAAATGAGATTTCAATAATACATATACATAAAAATAATAATGTTTTCGTATATTGTTATATCGTACGACGCATGCACATTAGTAATGAAACTGTGATCACATTCACAGTTTTCAATCACTGATATTATCGAATACTAATCACAATCACACCAGTGAACCGAGAGTAGCATTTTTTCTTATCACTAATGTCAAGTTAAGTTTTTAAATTGCTAACATGTTTTTATAGTTTTTCAATTCAATTTATGATGGAGCCATCAGGGCCGTTTCTACCATTCGGCAAGACTAGGAAGCCGCAATTTAAAGTTAAACAGCGAAAAAATTGAGCAAATTAGGAGAAAAAAATTTAAATAGAGGAATAATTAAAACATTGAATTGTTTTCAAAAGCATACGGAACAATTACATAAAATGTCTTTACTTTGACTAATGTAAACATTGTCTCTACCTACCTCAAAACTAAGAAATTAAAGAGCCACTAAGTACAAACGTAAACAAACATAAGTCATGACCTTGATTCATCTCTGCCGAGCACTGGAGGGGAGGCAACTTCATGCTCATGACAATGGAACAACTTGAATGAACATCTCAGGAGGATACAAAATAAGCGTAGAAAACACGCTCACTATGTAGGCAACCTTATTCAGAACAAATTGATCCAAATGCAATCAAAGATAAAATCATTTCATTGGTTAAAATGCAAAGTACTTTTCAATCAATCTTGATTGCACCCCAGATATCAGCTGCACGGAACAGTAATTTTAGTCTTCTAATAAAGAATTCCAAGAAAGCAGCCTTGTGCAAATAAAAGAACAATTTTTAGGATTTGTACCACTAACCGAAACCACAGGTGAATCGATGAGTCATGTTTTGATTAATTGAAGACCTACGAGGTCAGCATCTACAGGAGCAATATAAAGGGCAAGGAAATATTTTTACAAAAATGTGGATTTATATCATTCATCTATATCAGAAGCATACACTAGATTATACTTTTATATAGATAGGACCTTTACATAAACAGGCAATTTTAACTAATACATATATTGTATTAACTGACATGCTTTGATGGGGATCAACTACTATTTAAGGGTGAGTTTTCATTTTTCCAGTTTAAAATTTGAGAAATTCTACATGAATTACATATGCTTTCAAGATGAGACTAATACGTAAATTATGCGAGAGTAGAAGGTTTGATTAGAAAGAGACGACAATGAAATTGTTTATTTTCTCGCATTCGATACAAGTATCAAAAATAACTCATGCCTAGAGTCTTTTCCACCTTTTTTCATATTGATATATGGAATCATAGGAATGAAATAAAAAAATACCTAATTCATATATATGAATATGTTTTAAAATCAGACAAAGTATCTACATACATTTAGATGATCGCTTAAATCAACGTTCTAAATTTAAAATGACAGCTTCAATTTATTATTTTGTTTAATATTATCGATTTAAAATGCCTTGTTGCATTTTGGTGATCAGTCTGTTTCATAATTACATACTATTTATGAAATAGACAGCTAGTGTTTAAAAGATAACAGTGTTATATGTAAACAAAATATGTTGTGTTGTGAATAAGTTAAATATTAATTCATATTGTGGATAAAATATGCGTGAAAACATACATTTTCAGCATTTTTTAATGAAAATAATGACAGCATGGATTCGACGTTCGTCATGGTCGGATCGACCAGCGTATTAAAGTTCAACGGACAATTAAAATTAGTCTTTTATAAGACTGGAAATATATTATTTAAAAAGTGATTATTGTGTTTTTGATATAAAACTGATATCAAAATATATATCAGGGTGATAAAATAGTCCAATGAAGAAAAAGGTAGTTTTCGAAACCAGTTGGTGAATATAATTAACTCACAGTGGTTAAAAACAAAGTTAATGAATTATTTATTATTAAATAGGAAAATAAATTCAATTCACAGCTGTGAGACAATAACAGAATTTTCTCTGGGTTACTCAGCTTTATTTCTGGGTCAGGTTTTGTCATAGCTGGCATCGAGGCAAAGCCCTTTCAGACCACACTGCTGTACTCAACTGTGGTAAATACTTTAAAAAAAAATAGACGATAATATTAACTTATCCGGATGCACAATAATTTCTTACAAGTGGCGCTAGATTACCTGTGAGTTGTCCGATCAGCGCGTGCAAGCCTCCGGGGACTTTGAAAAATGCATTAATGTTATCTTCATTTTCGATTACAGCATTTTTCAGCGTAATCAAAGTCGACGCGTCTGAAAAAGATTTACTACTAACCAGCAACATCACATCATTTTCTTGATAAGTTCTGCAAAGAAAAAATAATAAATATAACTAAAGGTACATAAACGTACAGGTGTGTAGGTTTTCATGATAACCAGTGGATACCATTTATAGTTTGTAGGAGGCTAAGCATACCGTAATTATAGGAAGCCAATTATGGGCATGGTACATTACATTACTTAAAAGCCATCAAAATTATAAAACCTATACAACATTCATATCAGAAGAATTATTATTTTAGAAATAAACACATCCACAGAATTAGAATTCATATGAAATTGATACTTCAATCCAATGTAATGTAGAAATTTTCTTATGCGTTACACATAAAATAATATCCTCAAATCTAATAGTGGTAATGCATTTTTTATTAAGCTGGTTACCCAGTAAGTTAGGTTTTCATTTATGATACTACATAATCAATAAGAATTTGAACACCTTTTTTCAAATGCGGCGAGTTCACGCCTATTATTTACAGACGCTTCCCTATTTATTTTCCTTTCTTTTTCTACAATTTCCCGATTCGAAGACCTAATACGTTTAACGTCTTCTTTGTTGTTCTCATCCATGACGGAAGTATGACAAAACTTGCTTCCTCTTTATATGTAATAACACGATTACTTTTAGCACGTGGCACTTTATTTACATCAGACGTAACTTTCACGCGCTTTTGCCATAATTTAACGAGATGTTCAAATACTTTCTATGGTTAGTTTTAATTCATAGATAAGGGTCGCGTTGATAAGAAATATACTATGAAATATACTAAGGGTCGGTTAGTTTTGTTAAGGTTTTTCATTCTTATCTATGATTTTATTTGACAGTTTACATCAATGTTGCTAGAATAAATTAGGGTTCTTTCTTATCTATGGGGTTTTTCAATTCGTTCAGCATCATCAGACCGGGAGTATACACATTCACGAAAGACGATACTGCCTTGTGCGTTCACGGCGCGACAAGGCGTGGCATCGGCTGTATAAACAAAAGTCGGATACACGTAAAATTTAAGTGCAGATAGATTTAGTAAATAATAAAATTTAAAGAATTATTCTTCAATACTTTTTTACGTAACATAAACGATGAGATGTGTAATTATCGATTTACATTAGCCCCAAATATAAACTATGCAAGAAAAAAAAGCATATTAAATAAGGTGAAAACTTCACATGCAATATTTTTATTAGAAAAACATGATATGGTGTGAACACGTCACATTATAATTTTGATAGTTTTAAAACTATGCTTTGGACTCCTGGCATTGGTAGAGATTATTATTCTATAAATCACGTATAATATTATGATAAGGGAAGGAAACACATAATTTTTATTTTATTTATTTGTCAACATAGTCTCATTGTCCAGCAATATTACAACTTTTTTAAGTCATCCAAAAAATAGGTTTTGTCGAACTCAGCAAAATAGGTCTCTGTTTCGGCGATGACTTCCTCGTTTGACGTGAACCGCTTTCCGCTAAGCCATTTTTTCATGTATGGAAACAAAAATAAATTACATGTGGCCAAATTTGGAGTAACATAAGTAGTGTTCATAATGTAATTCGACCAGTTTTGCTGTGGCAATTGCGGACGAGTAAGCTGGTGCGTTTGCAAGGTGAAAGACTATTTTTTTCTTTACCAATTGGTTTTTTTTTTCATCAATTTAGTGTCGAATCGACCTAATAAATCAGTATAGTACTGCCCTGTGATTGTCCTTCCCTTTTCCAAATAGTCGGTGAAGATAACGCCTCGAAAATCCCAAAAAATGGAGACCATGACCATTCCGTTTTCGCCTTCCTTTTTGCATGGTGAAGTCTAGTGTTTTGACTGTTCTTTTATTTCTGGCGTATAGTGATGGATCCATGTTTCGTCAACAATCACAAAATGTCGCAGAAACTCTTTTGGATTGTGCTTAAATATGTCCAAACAGTGCTTCTAAGTTGTCATGCAATTTCGTTTATGTTTTCTTATAGCTTTCTCATGCCCAATTTTTTGGGTAGGATATTTTGTATGCGTTTAGTTGAGATGTTTATAATGTCAGCAATCTCTCTGATCTTCATCCAGCGATCTGCTAATACGATATCATGGATTTTGTAGTCGCCTCAATCGGATGGCCTGGGTACTCTTCATTATCAACGGATGTTCGACTTAAACTTGAATTAAACCAATATCTGATGGTAGTTATCGAAGGTGCATGGTTCTTATAAACAGCATGCAACTTCACTTTGATTTCCTCACACGTTTTCCCACCCAAAAAAAGGAATTGAATCACTGACCGATATTGTTCTTTTTCCATAGTTACAAATTAATACAAACTTGCCCACATTCAACAACTTTCAAAACAAAACTACTCGATAAATCTGTATGAAATTTTGACAGGCGTCATTCGAAAAATGGCGTAAATCAATGGTATACAGATTTTGCATCAGTGGCGCCATCAGGGTACTTATCATTAGTGTCCGACCGAAAGTCAGTTTTTGGCCGAAGCTGATTGATCGGCTCTTGCCATAAGCTACGGCTTCGGCCGAACGTTCAATCGTACTTAGAAATTTTACACACGGTTACTTAGTTTTCTGCATTATGGTGTTGATAATAATTGAATATATAATATGTATATCCATTAAATAAATAAATTGCAGTTTTCCAAAAATAATAAACTGAATTTTATTCACATTAACTCTTTATAGATCTACATTATTACAATTTTTTGTGTCTTAACTCAATGGTGACGGATAAATTGCTTTACTTCACATTTTGATTATGAAAATACATGCTGATATTATATATTATTTTACAAATTATGTTAATGCCTGAATAGGGGGTGTATAAAATAAATATTTATTTATTGAAATGAAATGTGCAGTCGAGGGTATATTTTCTGTCCGAAGCCAAAGGTTCGGTCGGACTTAACTCATCATACAGCCTTCGTATATACTTCTTTCATTTTATTACTATTTTGCCTGTCGCACAGATTTTAATCCCTGTCATATCTTTCCTTTCCTTCTCCATTCCGTTCCCCCTAAAATTGTTGACCTTTTCCTTTTATTCTCCTCTGGAAATATTTCCTCTTACTTTAAAAAAATTATTTCATATACTATGTCACTTGTATTCCAGTAATTGGCTTAATTATTTATTACTGTAAAGCTGTATGATTTCCTAATAAAATAACAAATATAAAAAAATACATATAAAATTATTATACATCTTTAATTCTACAAATTATTCAAAAAATATACAGGGTATGTATTTGTATATCAGAAAAATAAATATTAAATAACATTATGTCCAAAAGCAGTAATTACTGAGTTCATAAAACTATGTTATGTTCCAATAAAAAAAATGAAAAAACCATAAAACAAAACATTTTTATAATTGTGAATAAGGTTAGATTTTATGGTTTAACATTTTCCTCATTATTACAAAAAATTGAGTAATAAAAATTCTTAAATTAATTTAATTTAAATAAACATGTGATTCACAATCTGCATAAACATATGGACAATGGTATCTGGGCCATTAGAAATTGCAGATGACTCCATGAATACCCAGAAAGGGAATGAAGCATAACTTGATCCAACTGTTTCATCATCATCAAAACAATTATTCATTATATATAAGTAGTTACCGACAGTGGATGATCACCATGTTTAATTATAATTTCAAGGAATGATATTGAACAAACAACTTATTTATAAAACAGGATAAAGGACTGCATAATATAGACGTGGATAAGTGTTGAATAAAAGTTGTCATTAAATATACCATACATTTATAAACCTAACAATTACTCACAAACTGAGAAACACGATACATTTTTAAACCATGAATTGCCAAATTTAATCACACAAAAATATGTTTAAATTATGTGCACTGATAACCAATCAAATGCTTTTTTTTATTACATATTAAGATTGTATTTATTTTGCGAGAATTATTTTTCTTTCCAAACAATGTAAGGTGCAAAAGTAATCCCAGCTAGAATATGAAAACTTCCTAATGATAGATGTATAGAAATATATTCAAAACACTTGTACATACGAGCAAATGTATTATACTTTCTGTGTAGATACTGAACTATTTGGGATTACAATACAGGTATGGCATAAGTCAGTTAAATGAAAATGCATGATCTGGTGTAGCAATAATGGTTTATTAAAATAAACAACAATCTAGATAGTCTTTGATCATGTAGGTCTGTAAGGTTTCATATAAACTTTCCTTAAATTTAGACTTACCATAATTATGAAGCTCTAAACCGGGACAATTATCACCTTCCATTTGGTTCTCGCAGTCTCGCAAAGCTTTTTTATAAATGGGTAGTCTTTTTGCAGTTCATTCGTAAATTTGCAATTTCTTTTCGGCATTTTAAACACAATTTTAAAAGGGTTAGGTTAAAACCTGAACTAAATTAGGTAGATAAATTACGCACTGATGCGTCACATTACTAAAATGTAATTACACTGTAAGAGATCCATGATTAGCGTAAACTGTCACCTGCGAAAACATAGAGCCACGCGGTGCGGGGAGCTCGCGCATCGCACCCGTAACGGTTGGGAAAAAATGTCATACTGGCCGAGATCACTATATGAAACCGGGACGTATGGTAAGCCTACTTCAACTCCTATCAGAAATTACTGGTTCTCTAGAAGCTTTTCATGTTGATTTCTTGGGAGACTGAACAAACGCTTCTGCAACGATCCTCATATTGTCTTCTTGATATTGGGGACCACAGCGTAGTACGTCAGCTACTGAATCTGTCTCCATAAATCTTTTATTTAATTTATAGATAGCTTACTTACATTGTTGAACGAAAACTTCTTTTACATATGCATAATGTTGATTAAGTTCTGCCCCCACTTTTGAGAAGAGAAGCTTGTGGTGGACCACGTTGAAAGACGGAGGGAAGGAAAAGATTCTTATCCATTGAATGGAACATGTGGAAAAGGCAAAAGGCACTTCTCTGGTGACAGTCCTCAGATCTGTAGGATGCCAAAAAAATTGAGGATAAGGGACAGATGTGGACGAGATTATAAATGATATAACCAATCAAGTATCGCATAACTTTACAATCGTAACAAAAGCTAAATACGATGGTATATATATTTCTCAAGAAAGCTATACGATATTTTAAAAATATTTAGCTGCCTTAGCCAAGGAATTTAAGAGCAGATTTCAGGACTTACGTTGTATCAAGAATTGTTTGTTGCTTATAGAAAACTCCTGGCACCTAGAAACAGCAACTATAACACAATTGGCTGCATTGGGATATGATTATGCAAAGCTATTTGATTAATTTATTGATTTTAAGAACGATACTAATCTGAAAGCTATTTTTAAAGAAAAGAAAGAGAGAAAGGAGTACATCGATTTTTGGAAATTAGTCCCTGAAAAATACAACACTGTACAAAAATGTGCCTCCTGCTGCTCACGTTGTTCACATTAACGTATCTTTGTGAATCATCCTATTCCAAAATGAAATATGCGAAAAATGTATACAAGAATCGACTCATAGATTCTCACCTTGACGTATTGTGGGAAGCATGTAGCAATTATAAACCCGATTTATCTAAAATAGTAAAAAATTTATCTCAGTATCAAAAATCACACTAAATTAAAAATAAACGCTGGATACACGTTAGTTTTGAGTTTTATTTTTTTCATTATTGTATTTTGTATACAGATATGACGGAAAAAAAATTTCATATAGGTAAATACGCTGTTGTTAATGTTTGAGCTGGTATTGGCTGGTATGCTAATAAGCGATAAGTATTATTATCATTCTGTTTTAGTTAAAAAAAATATTTACAATTTAAAATGCGTTTCAACCAATACTGTTTTTCCTATATGATTTTTTTTTTACGTTATATTAGTATAATGTTGCGGCCCGCGTAATTTAGCTAACATACGTATGTGGCCCGAAGTAAACAAAGGTTGAGTATGGCTGCTCTAGAAGAATGCTTATTTACACATGTAAAATATAATTGATTAGAAATAACCTGTTGTCAATAATGATGGCAAATTAAGACTTTATTAGCTTAATTTATTTAAAGAATCGACAAAATTACAATTGCAAAATAATTTAAATACATACTTGAATTGATACATAAAATTTGCAAGTATCGTATAGTTAAATAATGTTCCATATTCAAAATTATTGTGATAGAATTGAAGTCAGATTTTGTTTAAAATTATTTATTGAAATATTGTACATAATTTCATTGTTATATTATGTAGAATGAGGTTTCGCACATTGAAGACAAATCACACATTCTTATGAGGTGGGGTGTGATCAGAGCACCTTACACGGAAAGAAAGAATTAAGCATTAATTCAGAATTGTAGAGTGTTAAGTGAGACACGATTTGTTGCTAATAACTCTTTCAAATTTCAGATATAGGGCAGTAATAAAAACAAAATATTTTATTCTTGCTTTATTTTGATAAATATATATGTAACATTAACAATGTTTTGTATTTCTGTTGAGTACTAATTTATTCAATATCATTTTGAGACCCTGAATGTCTTTGGCGGTAAAAAGTTCCTTAAAAGGCATTTCTGAATGTAGCTTAAACAAAAAATTACAGGTTGTAACAGAATGTAACAGTTTTCTTAAATTCTGTCTGACGGGAAAAGTCTATGGATATTCTGATATGGTCATCAAATATAGTGAGATCATGAGATAATAATCCTCCTTCTAAACATAATTCAGACATTTTAACTAGCTAGAATAAAGCACCACGTTGGCCCGAATATAAGGCAAGATTTTTTGAAGTTGCGCATTCTAAAAAACAAGAATCATCACCGCACTTTTGAGGACTCAGAAAAAAAAAGAAACTCATTCACTTTCAGCTGTTACACAAAGTAGGTCCATTCAGGTACACACTTTGCGTAAGGCAGTGACGTCCCTCTATGGGTTCGGGCGAACCAGTTGTTAAAATTGAAAAGTTATCACCGAATCGTTTGTTACTGTATATTTATAATAAAATCAACCTCGACGATACCGATGTTTCGTAACATTGAGAAACACTGTTTCTTTTGGTACGTTCATCGTCAACTAGTTTTGTTCATAATATTTGAGATTTGCTTCTTAAAAAATTGTGGCCTACTTTGAAATCCTTTTCAAAGCCCTCAAAACAGTACAAATGATATATTTAACATGGTCAGAAATAATAACTAAAAATGTTTGAAAATTAAGTCGGTTACCAAAATTATTTCTGCAAACCTTTGATAATGCTTTCGGGGGGGAACTTTATAATATTATTGGACAGGCAGCGTAATAATCATAATTATTTTATGATACTATTGCTAAATTATTAGCTTCCATTGTGTTTTACTATATCAAATCAAAATATTATTATATTTTTAGTCAAATACAAACATCTATAGACTGCAGTCATGTTTTAAATTTTTTCATGTCATAAAAGAAAAATTTATGCAAATCAATATGAGCACGAATATCATACAAGAGGAAAAGAAATACTGAGACTGACCTTCAGGAAGAAGGCAAAATCTCAGAAATCGATGATGTACAGTACGATGAAGATCTTCAATGAAATGCCAAATGATATAAGGAGGAGAAACTACAGATTCAAAATGAAACTAAGCAAATATGCGCAAGATAAGTTTTAGTAAAAAGGAACATTATGATCTTATTTATAAAAGAGCATATACATATAATTACATATGTATGCACTATATTAGGAATAAATAAATATGTTGTGAGTACATTTAGTATTTTAATATCTGCCTTACTTATTTGACTAATTTTGTTTGCGATTTTGTAAAAATACAACCATTACATGAACGAAAACCTTACAATGTTGCAAAAAAACATTTTTCTGTATGTTAAAATAAAGGATTGCCTTATATTAGGGGCCACCTTATATCAGACTTATACTGTAGAATATATAGAAAACAAACAACTTATTTTAATAATGAATAAAAAAATATTGCATAGCGAAAACGCCATTGAGAAACATAATTATCAATCTAAAAAATATATAAGGGATACAGATTATTTAATAACATCATTGGGATTACAACCTACAGTAAGTCTTAGCTGCCTCTTCGAAACACCTTCACTCAAGTCTGTTTGATTGAATACAATTCAGCCATCTTAGTTTCCTAACAAGCGTGCCACATGGCAACAAATATAATACCGTGAACCAATAAAATAACCACGTTCATTAAATAAATTGTTAGGCAAGTTTTAAAGACAAAAAAACATTTTTATAACAATTTTGTTCAGTTGTGATGTCATCAATATTTGTGAATAAATGATAATGTTTCCTTCATTGACAGTGATTATGTAATTTTGTCTTCGAATAATGTAAGTACGTGTATGCGGTGGTGGGTCAGATTTGACCCAGGTGTTTGTAAAAATATGAATTACGCTACGAATATTCGTTTAATACTGTTTTCCTTCTAGCTAATCTTTTATTAAACATTTCCAAATAATTTGAGACACAAATGACCAGATTTGGATTTTATTAGACCAGATTCAAATAAGTAAATAAGTTATTGATAAAAATTTTAAAAAATGCACAAAAACTGACCAAAGGCGGTCGATTTATGGGATTACCTCTCACCGCTCATGTTAAAATCATATATTGTCAACCTTTAGACTATAATTTTTAATGCCTTCATTACTCTCCTTTCTAACGTTCCGTGAAGAGAGTACACAAAGGATTCCAGCTATTTGACTTATTTTCGTCTGGCGGTGATATACGTATTTGAGGTGTGTTGTCTGGTTCCCCCAGAAAGGGTCACCGATAAACTTTTAGGACCCTACCTGGTGACGATAGTCGGCTTTCCAGTATTGTTGTGGCTTTTGAATTATATTTATAAATGTTGTTTAAAAATACATGGTTAAAAAATATTTTAATGTTAAAAGGTGGCTTGTTTTACCTACTTATTATTTAAATTATGTCAATTGTTCTTTATATTTTTAATAATTATATCTATTTTGAATAAAAGTTGTCTATTGTTTTCCTTATTTTTACATTTGCTTCTGCTTATAAGATTGTTGATTGCATTACATGTAAAAAGGATGTAATTTTTTTATATTTCATTTTACTTTTATGTATATTTTATTTTTATTCTGTTTATAGCCAATATATTTATGTGCAAAAATAAAATAAAATAAATAATTCAGAGAATGTAAAATGTTTATTTTTGGTCCGTGTTGAAGGTTCATTGATGTGTATTTACACGTACTTATATTATTCGTAATATTTTTTATAAAAACTTTAATTTTTAAGAGAAAGTTAATGGCACATCATGCCATTTTATTAAATCATATATATATTGATATATTTATAAAAATTCTCACAAAAAAATGTTCAAAAACTGAAAACTTGAGGTGGGTCTACAAAGACCCACCACCGCCGGACGTGTTTTGTTTTGACCCACCGAGCGAGTGGTAATACAAGAAACATAATTTTTGCTAAGTCAAATTTCACACTGTAAATGTGGAATCAGAATGAATGATGTCATTGGTGATGGTACAATTCATATGTTCGTATTTTAAACAAGTTCTATTTATGTATTCATATTTTAAAGACTAACAAATATACATAGTCATATGTAAATAGATAAACTGACAAAGTATAGAAGGCATCTGAAGACACGCATGCCTAAATTGGCAATTTCATATGTTTCCACTCTAATAAAAATGTTAAAGCGTTTTTTATTTTAATACATAGTAATAAAACTTAATAAATGTAGACTTAAATTAAAACATTGCCAATATTTTACGTAAAATAATGATTAATATCATTCCCTCCCCAAAACAAAGTAATGGCATGCAAACACGGATGAGACTTGGTCAATAATATTTGGAGGAAAAGGTTGGTATGTATCAGTTGGTCACTCTACTCCTCAAACAACGACTGACAGTTCAACTCCGCACTGCCCTTTACGGGACTTTCGAGACAAATCTAACCGGTGTACAAGCATCATAATCTTGTTTTGAGTTGGCCACTAGTGTTTTCTAGGGAGGGGTCCCATATAAACAAACATAGTATAAAAATAATTTTTCAAATAATTTACAAACACAATTTTCATATTCGAGGCTGTGGTTTAAAAATATTTTTATGCGTTAACAGAATATGTAAACCTTACGACTAATATAAAGTACATAAGTATGTATTATAAAAATGCACAAATAATTATTATGAAAATATACGAGACTTAATAAAAAGCTAAAAATAATATCAAAATATCAATTGCGTTGGAAACATATTATAATGTTTAAAATAAAAGATTAAAAATAATAATCACATTTAGATTTGATTTTGGCATCAACAAAAATTAGTTTTTTTAGTTAAATTAATATATATTTTACACGAGAATATAGTATTATTATAATATTGAGACGCAATAACTTGCAAGTTTGAGAATTATAAAAATATTGAACCAAATATTTTAATTTTATTTTATAATAGAACAACAAATTCGGCCGAGCAAAATAAATATAAAATAATATCCCGCTAAATTAAAATAATCCGATAGCTATACAACAATGTGCAACAAATTGTGCTTGAGATATGTGCTAAATTTTTTTTTTTGGCGAGTATAATAAATCTAAATATATTTAATTTGTGAATATAATAAATCTGAATATTTTTCTTTGCCAATATAATAAATCTGAATATTTTTTTTGCAAATATAATAAATCTGAATAATATTTCTTTGTGAGTATAATAAATATGAATATTGTATAATAAATCTAAATATTTCTTATTATAAGTTTGCACGGCCTTAGAGAATCCTCAGTTTCTATGTCAAAGAGGTCAGATATACAAGGTACAATGACCCAGATAATGTTCTATAAAAGATTTCTAAACCGCTGACTTGCACTTTGTGCAAATCGTGCTATACAATGTAGATAACACATATATATATATATAACTAGCAAACATTTAAGTACATCGTTTGTATAGAGAAAACTCCAATACTTTTATTTACTTCACAAAGGCTCAGGACAAAGGCTCAAACACTATTCTTACTATCTTCATATACTGTGAAGCAGATCTAATGTAACACATCTTATATACAACAAAAAAAAAAAATTCTTAAAGAGGCGGTTAGTCACAGCAAAACCCTGTATCTAATACACGCCACGTTTCAGTCATTCAACTCAATTGACAGAAAAGTTAAAAATTATTTGACACCTGAGAAAAAAATCTACAAAACACCCAGAGTTATAGCCCAAAGGCAAAACTTACAACTGTTAAGAATGTGGACGAAGACGTAAAACAGAACAAAGGGCACGTTAATAATAATCCAAATGTTAAATTATACGATGACTTGTGAATTAGTATCCTTTTTAACAATATAAAATGCTAAGTTATTTCCTAATAATCCCCAAATCACGGCAATATTTTCCATAACAGCATTGACCGGAATAGCTAAAACAGTCACGCACAAAAAATAGAGAATTTTCACGAAACTGAAATGATTTGCCGCAAATGTTTTAATCACTCCGAAAATATACAAATAGAAGTACACGGAAAGAATTGCAACAAATATTACCTCGAGGAAGTAAGGAAACGGAAATGGGTAAAATATTCTCAAAATAGCACCAGCAGTCGTTACAGGCATCACTGCCCACGAGTAACACGATAATGTCACAAAAAACTTGTACCGAAACGACAACTTTTTGGACTGCACTACCAGTAAGATACCCTGGATCCAGCGTTTACGCTGCTGAATGAAGTCTAAGATGGTGAACGGAGACTTTTCCCACATCTCGCCTTCGATGAAATCAAAGGAGAAGCCTTCCTGGTAAGCTTTTATGGCGAAAAAGGCATCCTCTGCTACTGAACCTTCAGGACCATTGTCAAAAGAAACCTTTTTTTCAGCACCAACCTGCAAGAATATTAACACAATGTTAGTAAACTGAAAACTGCCGCGTTCTCTGCTAAATAAGCTGGAGGATTTTACTTTTGATAAGTGTTATCTAAAATACCACTGATAATGAACTCCAAAACATTCAAAGACATCAACATACAATTAAAGTTCACAAAAAAATTACCTGTGCAACAACAAATGATCCCTTCCAGCAAAAGAGGGGCTTATTGAAACATTTGAACTGAAATCTTAGTTTTCCCATATCTTCTGCGACCCTGAAGTTATCAGCCGAAGTCGTCAGCCAATTGACCACGTGCCCGTGGGAGTACGTGATCAGTCCCTGACCAAACTGGTGGCTTCCGTCCATCACGAAGTTCAAAATCCCTCTGACGCAGTTCGCTGTGAGTAAAGTTTCCTCATCGAGGTGTACGATCCAATCGGAATCTGATAAATAATTTCCTACATGGCCTTCTAAACAGTACTGCAGCGCTCGAGCTTTGAACAATGCCCCGCTCTTGGGGTGATAAGACACGGGGACCACCACTTCTTTAATTTGCACTTGTTCCTCTATCCCTAGCTTTTTATCAGTCACAACCTGGATCATGAAGTTCTTAAGCTGCGCATGTCGGCAAGTGTCAAAATTTTGTAGAATATTATTTTTGACTAGTCCTGGATAATCTCCTCGAGTGACTACTCTCACACAAATGAACGGGGCGGTCAATGGCGATCCTTTTAACTTGACCGGTTCTCTGAAGGCGTTATAAAACACGAGACCGCAAAAGTTGAAAAATGTTTGCGGAAAGGACAAGAGGGTTGTCAAGCGAGAGAAATATAGTAGGAAGGTACCGATATACCCGTACTCGGTCCAAGGATTGATGGCTGACATATTATTTCCAATCAAGATGTATTGGCATGACAGCATAACACACGCAAGCAAGAGACAGTGCAGACAATGTTTGATGTATGTTAGAAAAATATCCACCAATCTGAAAATAAACATAGGTAAGTACATTTCTAAAATCGGTAGTTAGATAGTTTTAATAGAAATCTTGGGATATCATAATATTATTAAATTAAGTTCGTGATCTTGATATATTTCTTGAAATGTTGACAAATGTCAAAAAGGTGACTTTTAAAATGTGATAATTGGTAAACAAAACGAAAGTAAAAACTCAATTAATATTACATTCTGAAGAATGACAAAAGTTACACAACGAAATTAGATATAACATAAAATGATTACAACCAAATTATTAGACAAAAATTAATTTCCCACTAGCTAATGAGAATGAAACTTACCTCGACGGACGAAAGTTTTTGAAAAGGGCGGGAAGAACCATAATGGATTTGAAGAATTTGACAGATCCGAGACGAGTTGAAAGGCCTGCCAAATTATCAGTAAAATTCTCTCGCTCGGGGATAGTTCGACAGAAGTCATTAATTACAAGACTGGACCATTCTTAAGAACAATGTAGAAACCAGAGGATTAACGTCAACAAATCTAATTTTAAATTTTAAGGAAGCTTCACAAAAATGTTTAAATCACGAATGATGAAAACCATAGAAAAACCGTGAGAAAAAATATAATTTCTTAGTATTGCCATGTTGTTTACCCAATTGGACCAAAAGCTATGATAAATAGATGTTCTTACCTACCAATGACGGAAAAGGACAATGAAAGGAAAATGGATAAAGCTGTTACGGTTGTATTGCATAAAGATGAAAATTGTTTCGGAGACTCCAAAGCGCGTAACGGACAGTGTAGGGTTGAGCGGAAAGCAAGCGCGAAGTCGTGTTTAATATATGATGTCAGCAGGCCATTCTCGCCGAGGCATGGCAAGAGGAGCCGAGCACATAAATGTACTGCGGCTCTTGGCTTGCATCGAGTATTTTCGTGTCGATTCGGGTTATCTCGTGCCGTCTGCCCTCGCCACGAGTGTACGGTCAGTTCTGGTCAGAGGCATAGATAGTCGGAGGCGAGGTGAGGTGTGTATTTGGCGGGAGTGTACTTTGTACCACTCGGGTCTTGGCACCTCGGCAATGCCTCACCCGAAGCGTTTCGGCGAGAATGGACTGCTGGTATGAGATTTTGTACGTGAGTGGATAGAGTACTATAAAATGTTACGGACTTTTTAAAATGAAGTTTCATGACTAATTTTACTCGGGAAGCTTCCGAAAAAAATACTCTATATTAAAAAAAAAATAGCGAAGCTGATCTTAACATTTAGTTGTTAAAAAATATGAATGACACTCCTGGCTGCGTACTATGTTTAGGCGTAATTCATAACGTTTAAATATTTTTAAAAAAAACATCGTTTATTAAAAAAAGTACTATTCCAGAATAACGTTTTTTGATTAATTTTTCAATGATAATCTTTTGAACGTCAAAAATGGATACGAAAAAGGATATTTCAGATAGTTGCATACATAAAAAGTATCAGAGTATATTAGTCCATTCGAAGAATGAATTATGCGGAGATATACCTTTTCCGTCTGTAACCAGCATCGATTCTGGTAAACCGTAAGTAAAATTAAGCAAGGGCGTATTAATTAAAGATGATCCATTTAAAATTGTTATAAAAAACATTTTCCTTTTTTGACAGAGAACCGATTAGAAAAATAGTAAATAAATTAAATCCGAAATCGTTTGTCGTAAATAATTTGAAATCAGATATATTCAAAATTGATCCAGACCAAATCCATTTTAGCAATTATAAAACAGGACACATTTATAAAGTAAGTTGTTTAATATTATGATATTAATAAATTTTAGTAACGGACGATAATGAAAGGTTTGCATTTTGTATGTATGAGCGATATTGCTCTCATCCTTAGTATATTTTTACAGAAAAATCTCTAAACTCTTGACTCCATATGCTTGGAAATTCGTAATAATACGAGTATAATAATAAGCGCAAATTAAAACCGATTGTTGATTTTAAATCTAGGCATGCCATTACTCAGATAATAAGCTTGGAGACATGACAGCCATTTTTTTTTCAAAATTGTTAGATTTATGTAAGGTAGTTTATTATCATATTTCTTATATACTAGACCGGTATGAATTGAGTAATACTTATAATATAAAATACACATTAGATTTAACGTTCGAAGAGTGTAAATAGGGATAATATGGACTTCCTGATCAAGTTTAATGCCTATTGTGAACAACGTCAGATTTGAAATTATGAAAAATTTGTATGAATTTAGTGAATTTATCTGCGTCCCCTCTTCCATAAAGGTAAACCAAGATGAACACCGATATAAACAAATGCTAATTGTAAGGCATGATAATCCGATCCGTTCAAACACACTTTTTACGCAATAACCCTCTAAAAACTTTTTTATTTTTAGAGAATTATAAAATCGACGAACAATTCAAGTAAAATAAGTAGAATCGCAATTATTCCTCCAAGATCAAAAGTCTTCTCTGTGACGATTCTCACTGGACCTCAACATTTGGAACATAATGCACAACACGAAGTAAAAAATGAAAAAGACGCCGATTGCTGCGTTAAAAAAATATCAGCAAAAAATGATTGTCTTCTCCGAGACAGTATATGGGCGGCTGCCCCGGGAACTTCTATATATTTATTGGTGATTTTTAGTCCTACGAATGAGCATGGCGACGTATCTGAGTTGGCACTAAAGATTCAAGGAGGCGATCATGTAATTATACCTCTTTCAGCTTTGAACAATCCTCCGATTTTAGATGGTACGTAATATTAATTTTACTGTTTTTTTAAGGAGATGTTGTGATATTGTATTTTCAGAACATAGTTCTGTGGTATTTTAATACAAATTAAATTAATTAACTCAAAGGTATTGCTTTTTAAAAATATGGGTAATAAATAATAAATAATGTTTTTTTAGGGGTTTGTTTTTCGAATTGACAACACTTTTTCCAGGGACAGCCAATTTGACACATAGATAAGATTTGATGATAAGATGATTTGACAGCTGATTTGTGATCAGTTTAGTTTGCCATTTCATCATAAATAAACTTACGCCAGAACAACGCTTGCAAATTGTGCAAATTTATTTAAAAAATCGTGGTTCAGTTCGCGAAACATACCGTGCGCTACGTCCATTTTACGGTTGACATAATCGTCCACCCGAACAAGTAATTCTAATAATAATGGATCGTTTTCGCACCACGTATACTCTTATTGATAATACGCATCCGCAGAGACGTCGTCTTGTCTACACCGATAAACCAGAGACGATAGACGACTTGAAAGTCAACATTCGTCGCTTTATTGCCGATATACGTCCCCACCTGCTACAAAAATTGGACTTCCTGATTGCGCTTTATTCGAGCCAGCCGCGGCGCCCGTATGCGAGAAATTATATTTAAACACTAATGGCATAAAATTATTTTACCAATAAAGCTAATACCATGGCCATTATCACAATTTTTATGTGTTTTATTTCATTTTAAAAATTCTATATCTCTAAAAAAACACGCTTTATAAAATGAGATTCCCATCTTATGCACTTTTATTTATTTATTTGTATAACATTATTTACCTTAGGCTGTTAAATGCTAGTTATTTTTGATTCAAATGAACAAAAAATTATTTAAAATAGTAGGTCAGTTTACACAACACATTTTATTTGGAATTATAATGACGTTTTATATATTTTTGTTCCATAGTTGTCCCTGCCGCGATGCTTCGCAATTTAAAATATATATTCGGGTCGGATAGTGCGGTGTTAATGACTCGGATAATCGAGATACTACAGAATTGAAAAATCTCGAAAATATAAAACAACATTTTTGTCGATAATAATACCAATTTAGATATTTCTGAAATCTTAAAATAAAAGATCTGTGGCGGCTCGCGCGCATCGTCCAGATGTTCCTCGTTCTGTCAATTCTTGGTATTGCACCATCTTACGCGCACAAAGCGGAAACGTTCGAGGTAGGCCGGACTGCGCCGCCCGGCGGGCATGACACACGCGCACCGACACATGCAGCAGAGGAAGCGGTCGGCGAAACAATCGGCGCCCAGTACCCAAACCGACCGGACCGCAGATGTACATCCCGACTCTCACCTTACACTAACCGTGCATCGTTTTTCCATAACGGTTACATATTCTGTGTTGTTTCTTGCTCTCGGTGGCTTCTCCCCGATGAGAACAAACATGTTCGGATAAAAATGGTTTTCACCAGAACACCAACCAACCTTCCCACAGATCTAACAACAGATGTCGCATTATTTAACTTTTTGTGGATATAATGAGGCGCGCGCTGTAATAATTTAATTATAAAAATATTTTTATCCACCTGTGTTTTGTGTTGAATAAATAATAGTCTCGAAATGAAGATTTAACACTTTTGACATTTTGCTGTCAGTTGATGTGTTGGGCGGTATTGTTGCATTTAATGAGGTTTTATATTGGGAAAAATTCAGTGGCGTAACTACGCCGATGCAGCCAACGCGGTGCATTGGGGCCCAAAAGGTCTGTGCCCTACAATTGGTTTAATTTTTAAAATACAGCACACTCAGAAATGTTATTATAAATTTATAAAAAACATTTCTGTATTACAAAATAGATGAAAACATTATCAAAGTAAATAGTAGTGCGCCCCTAACATGTAGAGTTAGGAACCAGAATGTACCAGAAAAGAGAAAATTGCCCTAAAGCAAAGTAAGGATTTTTTTCAGTAGCAAGTGTATATAAATACCTAAAAACACTTTTTATTTCATGAAGTGAGAAAATTATATCAATTTGTTATTACTATTTAATGGGTAAACTTACACAGTTAAACTATTCCTTAAATAATATATTTTCAAGGGGCCCAATGTCTTTTTTCTGTTCTACATTGGGGCTCAATTTTTTAGTTACACCATTGGGGAAATTGATATAGAATGTGTTTTAACTCTGAAACCGTGTCTGAATCGGGTTAATCGTCTAGTTTGTAATATTCATTAATCAATTTAACTAGGTTATGTGATCGGTGGCCCTTTGTATAGAGTGCCATCTCGGCTCACATGGAGCTCTAGATTTGACAAGGAGCAGGTGGACGTGGTAGAGGTGGGGGCAGCACTCCTGGGAGGGGAGGGAGAACGGGAGCTGGTTCTCCACAACCAAGGAGGCAAAGCTAGTTTTTTCATTGTTCTGGAAGAAACTTGGATCAGGAGCCGTTTTCAGGTACCTACCTGTAATGTAGTGATATAACCTTTTATTATAGTGAGACTATGGGTGAGGCTTTCATCTCATCTCAAATAACACGGAATTTGTCAGAAAAGCCTAATATTTTTATTTATTTTCTCATACATTAATATGCACATAATATATGAGATGTTTGCTGTCTCCTTAGACCAAAGTCTGTGCTAGAGGAAATGGATTTATCCATTATATCTAACAATTTCAATCTAAACCAGAAATATTAAATATATTTAAATAATTGAATTGAAATTGTTTGAATAAACAAAAATTTAAAATAATTAAAATAACAAAAAAATATTAATATATTAATGTATATATGCACTGGTTGTGTCATTCTATTCTGCATACAAAACACAAGCGGCAATGAATCATACCTCGTTTCGTGCTCAACTCTGTATGCCCTTTATGACGAATCTCTGAGAGAAATCTCAACCGCGTACACATAGTCAAAAAGTTGTAATATTTTAACAGCTTTTCACTTCAGCTTTGATGCCCAATGTGTGTTTTTTATTGATTTTTAAAAATTTAAAATCACTGATTAAACATTAATAAAAAACACTGATTAATAGGATTAATATAAATATTATTTAGTAAGAGATTATTGTGTTTTTAAAATAAAACTTAATTTTAAATAGTAGCTGAATCTTCAAAGCATGTAAGTAAATATAATATATTACTTAAAATAATTTGTATTCACTAACACAAAGTGTTTTAAAAATGTCAAAAATTGATCATATGTACTGCAAATTGAATGGTTTATAACTATTAATTTTAAACATTTTGCTAATTTGATTCAATGCAGATTTGTCTCCGTAATCGTGGCTTCAAGATTATAAGAAAATATAATTCATATATGTAAGAATTTTCTATATTAAGGAAGGTAATTTTGAGGCACGTAGAAAATAAATTTAATAGTTGTGGTCTTTCTTATAATGCTTGTATTTTATTAATTATAGCAAATAACATTCAGTTTATTAGTTTTACATTAGTGTAAAGGGTTTATCTAAGTAATAGTTTAAAAAAAGTCTAATCTTTTCTATAACTTCTGATATAAATTAATAAAAAAAAACATATTTTTATAAAAAATGCGGAAATATGAATTATATTTGAAAGGGAAGCCTTAACATGTAATGATTTAAATGAAACTGTTACATTATATATACACTTTAAATAAATATAGTTATGTTTAATTTAAAATCATTTAGCTTATATGGTAGATTCTCGATTATCCAGGGTGGTAGGAAAAAACTTGAACCCTCGCATAAACTCACCCCAAAAAAAAACAGTTATAAAATAATAACAAGTAAATAAAAAAAATCATGCATAATTTAAATTTACAATTTGATGCTATGTGTTAGTTAGTTTGCATGATAAATAAATAATTAATCTAATTGTGCCCGACAAATTACAACAAATTTCAGAAATCCCGGTCGATGATTCGTTCACAATTTCACCAGATTAATTTTATGTTACATATTTTCTTCTATTTTAATGATCTCACGAGACTCAGACCATGACTGTAGTCACAACGGCGCGCCATATATCCTTTGACATCGCCGCCATGGTCCAGTCTGCTGGGCATATGCCTAAACTTTGCAGGACTGTCTTGATATTATTAGTCGACTTATCGGCTCTCGCTATATGTCCCGCCTGCTACAGCCTCATTGTTTTCACCTTTCTCAGGATATATGGGGCAGTATATTGTTCTCGAAATCCCAGGTTCTTTAACCTCCTCTCTGATTAAGTTGTCATATATTGGATCGTAATTGTTGCGCAAGACTTCATTATTGAAGACCTGCAATCTATTTTCTTGTACTAAAGTCACACTTCACATCCGTATAGAACAATCGGTTGTATCAGTGCTGTGTTGTGTTACAAATTATTTATTTAATTCGAGCCTCTTTCCAGGAGGCCGTCTAGTTAGTCTTATTTTCATAGCACAAGGATTTAGCTTAGTTTTAACACACATGACGCATTCTGTGTACGCATGTGTACATTTTTGGAAATATTATTAAAATTTTTTTAAATTTTTACTGCCCCTGTTAACGCTACCTTGGTCTATCGAGTCTACCTTGGACAGTCGAGTCTACTGTATTTGTATAATTTATTAACCATTCCAATTTTTTAGTGTTCGGTTTCAATGAGTTTTAGCCAAAAAATCATGTTTTGGTTTTGCTGAAAACGGTGCAAAACCGAAACTTGTCACGTTTGAGGTCGAGTAGCCACTTGTTATTTAGTTTTATCTGCTAACTTTTATATTTTTAACATTTTATTTACTTTATTTTTCATTTACGTTTGTTTTATTTTTAAAATGTAGAGTATAACATTTTAAAAACATTGTAGTTTAATTTCTTTCATCGGCATTGTCATTTTATCTAACCGTTACATATTAAACTTTTTGCATAATAGAATGCTAAAATGTACTGAATACGAATAGCGCGGTTCCACTGTAATATTAAAATCATCCCTTCCATAAAAAAAATGAAGATTTTTAAAAAGATAATACATTATAATTTATTTCTACATAGGTATATGTTGTATTTTTTAAGGACATCAGCTTCGATAACGAGCTGGTTGCACCACCTTTCACCATTTGGCCTGTTCACTTCTCTCTTGACAACAAGGAGACTGTCAAATTACAACTGAGATTCAAGCCTCACTGCTCGTGCATCAGCTGCCCACACGGTCATGCCTGCCAAGGATGCATCATGTGCTCCCAATGCAAGGATAATCATCAATGCAACAAAATACCCAAATATCACCCCCATGACACAGCCCAAGGGTGTTCAGCATTCGGCCTTCACATGGAAAGGCTAGCTATTCCCTGCACCAATGGGATTGTTCGCTACATCCATTTGCTTGCCGATGGGATTCAGTTTCCCAAGAAACCGTTACACATTGAGGTAAGTTTTTTGAATACATACACACCCTTTTTAACCTTCCAACGGGCGCGCTGTCACAAAATTTATGACAAATGCGCCTTATTGCCTCCCCCATTTTTACCACTTAGTTGCAAGCATCGAGCTCTAAGCTATTCGAGTGTCAGTGCCTCTCTAAACTATAGACGTACCGGGTGTGCTTAGAAGTTTTTGTTATTCATTGATATTTGGACTCTAATGAATATTGGCGGCATAAATGCTCAAATTTTATACAAATTTGCCTGTCCAGGAAAGGCTCCAAAGCATCGAAGAATTTTCTTAAAAAAATTTGGCATTGACCATGATGAAAGAGCATCTTATCTTCAGATCAAATGTCAAACATTTACTGCAAGATATAAGTGCTTTTCTCAAAGTGAATTACGATTGGGAAGTTGAACCGATTTGTCGGTTGAGAAGAAGAAAAGATCCTCAGCATCAATGAAGTGTTCCCGTTGCCAGTCCTTTACATGCAAGAACCATTCGGCAGTTAAGGTGGTTTGCAATAATTGTAATGATGAGAATATTGATTCTGACTAATAGGTCGATAAAATATTTTGTTTTGAAATAATTAGTGTTGTTTCGTTTTTTGTTTAAGAAAGTCATATATATATTTTTTAAAGTACTGTTATTTATCATTTTTCATAACCATACAGCAATTCCTTAACATTTATATGAACACATAAAACATTACATTAAAACACCATTTACATGGAGAAAACTTGATGACGTGAAATTTACGACAAGCTCATGGGAAATTACTCAGCGTTCACGCTGGAAGGTTAATATATATAATATGTTTATTCAGGACTTCTCCCAATAAAATTTGTCACAAATACTGCATTTCGTAACATTGAGTTTTATTTTCACCTATACCGGTAACAGGATCAATGCCAAGAGCTAATTAATGTTGACAGTGCTCTATCATCGTAGCTACCCCTCTAGTAAACTATGGTGCTAAATTGTCATATTAGTATAATATGTTGATTTTTTTTGGATGTATTAGAATTTAATTGTACTATTTACTCATTTAAAAGATATCTATATTTCGATTAGTATTGAATATCTCAAATTTCCGACCAAAATAATAATGTTCTATGAAAATATTTGAAGATTAACATTTTCATTATATACTAGCAGAAAGTAACCAACTGTTGCCGATTGCTGTTGTCTTTGGAGTAATTAATTAAAACTTTTCATTATTACATCCAAGTTTATTTTTAGTTATTATTATTTTTTTATAAATATGTACATTTATTTTATTTACAATTCATTTTAAAAAATAGTAATCAAAATATTTGTTGAATCTTTTATACAAAAAATATATATTTTAATTATATATCTCAGGTTATTGGAAATTATTGTCGCTTCTTTGTATTAAATAATTCATATACATTTTTTAGCTGCCTAATAAGATTTATGACATTGATACTGATGGTGATAGCCTATGCCAATACTTTCTGGATCTGGGTGTTATTTTTCCTAGAAATACTTGCAAGATTGAATTTCTCGTACAAAATTTGAGGTAAACTTTATTATAATTTTAGAGTTATGTATGTATATATAAGGTTTGATATTTTGTTTGGTTTTTTGGAGTAGCTACTCAAATATGAAAATCACGGTAAACTTGTAATGTTGGTTTTTTTATTATACATCTTTTCAATTTTTTTTAGGTGGTTTAAAATTGTTTGTTGGGACCACATTTTTATATGTATGTCAAAGCATTCTAACTCCTGAAGTAAATATGTAATTAAATTGTTTAATTTTTATTTCTGTTCTTAAAATGATTAAAGGCTGGTTTGCAAGGTCAATTTTAAACAAATATTCCATTTTCGCTAATTCTTCAATATTTATAATGATAAAATATTATTATTACTGTCATAATTTTGTTTTCTATACACTGCTGGATAAAGGCCTCCCCAAATGTTTCCAACTTTTCTCTATTCTTTGTCATTCTCTGCCACGTATTTCTGCAGAATTTGATGATTTTAAAAGTTCAGCGGTTTTAATTCCTCTCAGGTGCTAGCGGATGACCGCATTCGTCCAGTGATTGTTCATCCTCTAGGCGATGTGTCCTGCCCACTGACCATCTCATTTTACAAAATACTTAAAATTTATTAATACCATAGTAAATTTATGAACCTGATTACTATTAAAAAATGTTTGTCCTGGTTTTTAATTCAGCGAGGTACCATTAGAAATAAGATGGGTCTGGCGTCAGTCAACTGCCACGAACAGAGCCCCGTGGCCCCACAGGGAAACAGGACGGTGCCAGAACAAGTGTGGGGGATTCTGCTCCAACTGCTGTGGGGGACTCTGCCTCCTGACTCTCAATGGAGGTATTCTGGAGCCTGAGTCATATTTCCCAGTTAAATCGGAAGTATTGTCAGAGGATTTTCTACCTGGAAAGTACTCAGCTGTTATAGGGTAAAAATATTTATTTTTAACGGTAGTTATAATAGTCAGACTCAGTTACCGACTTTTGTGATAATTAAAATAAATTAAATATATCACAGAGATTGATTCACATAATGAAGAATCTAAACCTAAAACATTATATAGCCGTTCTTCAGCTAACAGCTTATCTTTTGCTTTCTCATCTTGTGCTAGCTTTTTGCCAAGGCAATGAGCCTCATACACTTCACTTATTACGTTCTTCAATTTGTACTTATAACGCAAGTCACACTGAACTTTGCGAGGGCTTGTAGAATTATGTCAGTTTGAAGGTACAATCGGTACGAACGGTGATTGGCGACAATAGTGTGATGGCAATTTGGGAATATCCTTTATAAACTTGTCCAAGTGGTCATGATGTACGGAAAGGGAATGGAGTGTCCGAGGATTATCGTGATTTGAAAAAATAATTAAAAAACAGTGCATCACTCATCTCAATATAATACATCATCCATGGTAACTGTGTGAGTTGTGTCATGATGCTATACGATTTTAGTTGTGCAGTGATGACAAAAGTGGCTACAGTGGCTCTGCAGTCGACTGAATCGTGAAACTAGTTTCACAGGTCGAACCGGCACGAAAATTTAAATGTGCATCCTGATGTAGAGTGTGAATGGATTGAATGCTTGAGATAGACAAATAGAGAAGCTGAGAATGAATGATTTTCAAGAAGATGTTTTACTTTTTTTAAGATTGATCATCATGGACATACCAGAGAGCAGTTTGCCCCGAGACTTCTCTATGAAAAGGTTCATTACTACAAAATACTCAATACAAGATATAGAATCTAACTACGTGTCCGAGGTGCGTGCAATGATGTTTAAATCAACTAATATATACATACATTATATGAACTTTGAATTACAAATTTTGGCAACATGATTATTTGTCATTGTTGACATAAACTTATTTACATCTCGCTGAAGTTTTTATAGAAATATGACATATTGGCGTATGAAATCGAAGTTTGGCTCGAGATTCAGCTGCCAGAAGTTTTCATAAATCCATGTCTCATAGAACTACTCAGTGAACCACTCATGTATGTATTTTTATTCTTCTATCTATGTATGTTAACTATTTATTTTATTTTAATCGTATAGATTATTCTACAAAATCATATGTATGTATTAATGTACAATGTGAAGATAGAATAGACAAATCTAATATGAAGACAAATCCATTGGTATAATAATAATAATTATGCGTTCATTCCAGCATAATTGAGTTTTTTTTTATGAAGACCCAATTCGCCATAAAGATAATACATATAAGTTACGAAATATTATTTATGTTATGAAAAGAAACCAAAAATAAGTTCACACATATATATATATATATATAAATATAAACAAAATATAAATACTACATTTCAGCCATGGCCATTATTGTATCTGTAGCTATTCTGTAGTCATTGCCATTCTCTCTGGTCAGGGAACCAGCTTTCCATGAGAGCGCCGCTTGCACTAGAGAATTGGTATAAAAGCATTAGTTAAGATGTGTTCCAATTGAAGAAAAAGAAAAAATAATTGCAATCAAAATAAAATTCGCGAAATGTAAAGTGCATGACTTCCAATGTTAATGATATTGAAACACGTGATAATTGTGTTTACTTGGTTGAAACCTGTTTGAGCATGTTATGTATAAGCATGTATGCTGAAATAGGTTTCAACAAAATTTTTATAAATATTTATTCAAATATAAATAAAGCACTGAAATGACAATGAATGACATTTTGCTGGTAACCCTGTAGAGTAAAAATGCCAACCTGGCAGCGAATGAGTAGGACCAAAATGGGAACTGCAGCTCGTAAAACGATCCTGGGTCACCATTCACTGACAATTCAAAAATCTTGTCATATGAAAAATGTTATGAATTTTATGTCTTATGTCACAGTTTAGTTTGCTAAAACAGTGTAATAATATCAGTAAACATAAAAAATATTTTTATTTCAATTTTACAGGCAATCGTCGACTGTAGTAAAAAGAAGTGTAGCAGTTCTCAATTTGAGCGAGAAAAGTATCGAAGCTCGCTGGGTAAGAGAGGAAACCGATGATAAAACTTTACCTATGGAAATTCTTCCGGAAAATTTCACCATTGCTCCGGGCGAAGATTTTTTTTGTATTTTCTGTATTACTGTAATCAGTGTGTCGCAAATTGTTGAAGAAATAATTATGTAAGTATTTTATTGATTCTTTTTTTTATATGCAACGCAAAGGTACAATTTTTAATTTTATTACTTAACCAAGATATTCTTCTTATTTTTCTTTAGATACATTTTGGAAAATTTGGAACAAGACATCGGACGCTCTGTCTATCTAGCAACATTTGTAAAAATCGATATACAGTGTTGTTGCAGGGGGGGTTTCATACATAGATAAAACTAACACATTTTATTTGTATTCAAATCAACAGTTGTAAAAAATATCACAAGTGATACTAATATATAACTTTATTTTTTTATTTTGTAAATTGAGTCTGTTTTATTCTACTATACTTTTCATTGTGTTAAATGATATAACTCCAAACACACCATATATTACTGTTGAAAGTGCTTTTAATTTTAGTTGATCTATAATATTGATAATGGGAAGATGTTCCCGAAAACATTATATATCATTCAAAACAATGAAAAGTGTAGTGGAATAAAACAGAGTTTGACTCAATTTATAAAATAATCATGAAATTCAACAAAAATTTCACCAAAAACCTTTGAACAGTTTATTTTTTTATTAATTATTAAACTTTTTGGAAATTTGACATGTTTGTAACAATTTTAAAAAGAAAATGTCATTTTTAATTAAACTGTCAGATGATACATTATTGTTCCAATGTCAAGTTATATCAAGGACCCATTTTTTTACTGTCCCAGGCACTACAACGACTAGATCTGTCTCTAGATTCCTATCCTGGCAGAAATAAGCTTTTTACTCAAAATATTCAAAGTAAGTTTAAGTTAACATAAAAATGACTTGATTTTGCAGTCTAGATATAAATGATGGTATGCTTCAGAAGAAACTTATGATCCATATTGATGTTGCGACACCTCGTACACAGCTGGTCCCCTTTAGAAACTCAAGAGTAGAATGCTTGAAGCGGTCCGATGTGTTAGGAGCGCCTCCTTACGTGGCGCCCTTGGCAATCCTGTCTCTTCCTGATGTACTGTATGTGAGCATTCACCAAGTTGTTTCTGTAGTGCTGAGAAATACTACTCCAATAACTATGGACTACAAATGGGGTGAACCTATAGGTATGTAAAAATGTAAATTTTTCGACCTTTTAAATAAAGCAGTAATTATACTTTTAGTTTGATGAAATGTTATGGAATCTATCATCAATTTTGTATTTATATTTTATCAAATTTTACCAAAATATAAATATACAAAACATTCATCAGAACAGTCTGTGATATCTACTGACTAAAAAAACGACCTGCACATTTCTGAAAGAATAATTTTGAAGTGTCTCTTTGATCAGGTTTTAGAAAATGGATTTTGACATAGACATTACGACAATGTGCTTTATACATTGTTTAATGAACTAAGTTTGTCAAAATAGGAAGACTTCAATGGTTGGGCCATATAGACCGAAGTATAATTGAACTGAACTGAACAACAAGCATTGAGTCGCTGCTGAACAGTGAACTAAGCTAAGATGGAGCGACCATGTCCTCAAATACGTATATGCTTTGGAAATCCAAATCTGGAGAGAAATGGAGTGAAATAGAGTAAAAATTTTGAGGAGGTTGTTTTTGTCAATTCGAGTCATTAGCCAATAATGATAACGATTTTATAAAATTTAATAATTAATCGTATCTGTCCAAATTTTTCAGGTGAAAATTTGAATGATTTACATGTAACAATCACTCCTAATAGTGGAACTATCACAGGCTGTTCAACTCACCAAATTTACATTAATATATTACCTAAACGGAGATCCTTGATTCAGGACTTTGTGATCCCTTGTACCGTCGGAGAGTTGGAAGAAATACTGCCTCTGGCTATCATCTGTTTTGTAGAAAATCTCTGCATAGAGTTTAAAATTCAAGACAAGTTTGATGAGAACTACGATGGCTTACTGGATTGGATTTCATGGTCACAGAAAATTGAGTATTTTGAATGTGAAGAGGTATTCAAAATTGCATATATAATACTAATTAGAGTAAGGCTACTGTTATACACTTGAAATTTTTTTTTAGGTTTCTGTTTTTCTACTGGTGAAGTCTGGTGGAGATTATTTCCTCAGTTTGCTTTTGATTGTTATTCTATTGGTGATAAAAATAGCTACTTCAAATGTAAAGTCTTTTGTTTAATCAAAATAGCATAAACATAATATTTATATTATAATTTTTATTATATTTTTAACTGATTTTATAGCTAGAACAAAGATTTTAAAATTTATGTGCTTTTGGTAAAATGCTTCTAAAACATACACACTGCTACTGTTTACCTGAAAATCATTTTCAAACATGTTGCTCTCTATTTATTGTCAACTGGATAGTGGCAGTTTTGTTTTAAAACTTCTTTTGATTTTAATCAAAATATGTAGCTACTGTAAAAACAAAATCTTTTGGTTTTAATCAAAATAACAACTACAAAATAATAATAATGTCAAGATCACTTGTACTTCTTATTTCAGTACGAAAATATCTTTAATTTCAAGATATCAGATGTAAGTAATGCTGACTTAAGCTCCAGTAATATTGACTATGAATCCGTAAAGGATAGAAATTTATACTCATTTAATGAAGAAATCATGTTAGATTGGAATTGGGAAGATGAAATAGAAGGTATTCAAAGAATTTAATAGTCTAGAAATGGCAAATATAGAATGAAAGAATGCGGTGGAAGTGCGCTCACTCTGATGTGTGCGTGAAAAATCTATGTACAATAGAGACAAGAATGAACAAATTAGAAGCGTAGGAATGTATGTCTGTAAGTTTGATCATGTAGAACGTATGATCGGGAGAGGCTGGTATGAGGCGAGTGTTGAAGGCAACAAGAAAATGGAGCATCAGTGAAAGACTTGGCACAATTAGATAAACCAGATATTGGAGAATAAAGCTTTAAATGAAAAGCATGTATGAGAAGTTGTATGAAAGTGGATGAGGCTAAATAATATACCAGGATTGAAGAGTGTGGCATTCTATGATATATAGAGCGTGATGGTAAGCTACTTAGGGCCGGTTGTGTGATCAGTAGTAAATTTTGACCATGGTACAATTTTACCATTATAACTTTTTACCCTCGCCCGTGGTTAAAAACGTTTGCGGGTTGTTCGTACATCAAATTTACTACTGTCAAAGTCAATCCTGCTGGAATGCGAATAATCATCAAATACATATAATTTTATGCTATATCTATATTCACCCCTGCGTTCGAAATCTGTCACTTTCCTGGCGAAAAATTTTGTAATATAAATTAAATAACAAGATCATCGTTGGACAACTCTCATTATTAAAATAGCGAGATATTGAATGATTCATTGTTGTATACCGTAACTTCCAAATTATCAATGTGACAAATGACTTTTGAAATATCTGTGAAGAGTCCGCAATTTTACCATCGGATATCGGAGAGTAAAATTAATTTACTACTGGATGTACTTTCGAGAAATAAATATTTTTTACCAATGATCAAACACTAACTTAGAAGATTCTTCCGTCGGATGCTCGGCCCTTCGAAGTAGTTGAATATTTATAAATTTGATGATGTTAGCTTCATCATAGACTTTTTAGTGGTAACACCAAATATTATCTTCACAAATAGGACCAAAGATCTTTCTCATGATTTTGCATCCAAACACCCATAATTTCAGAAAACTGAGAAACTTCAGAGTCCAGGTTTCTAATTCATATATAATATATAGACCAACTTTGCATTGTACGTTATATACATATTTCTTAATAGTTTATTTAATATTTCAACCCCTGTATGTGTTTGTGACATTACTAGATATTAGGTAGTAGTTGCAATCTCAGCAAACTCCATTTTTTTATTTGAAGAAAAACATGAATAACTTATAGAAGCTTGAACATATTTATTAATACGCTTACAATTAATAATGATAATCTGATTTAAAACACAAAATAAATGCAACGCAATCATTCCAAACAAGCTAGTTTCTACAATAGCGGCCATTTAAATTTCAGAGTAGCAAAGACAGCTACTGGTTGAATCTTAATATAAAAAGTGGCGGGCAAACACATTGACATTACAGCTAACACTGATTTTGAATGATCAATGTTCATTAATTATAATTATTCAAGTTTGATTGTTAATGAATTACATACTGTGAAAAAAAAGTGTGCTAAAACTAATTACATTCATATTTATCTCTATTTTATTTATGCAGGTGAACATTATGATGATGTTTCATCGGCGATTTCAAATAATGATCTACTACCGTTTATATATCTCAAGTCATTACTTCCTTGCATTTTCCTTGTACCAAAGATTGAAATCTATCGGCTGCCATTGAATAAAGGTGCAACATTTTTTGCTTACATTGATGCATCACATTTTCAATTTTTAAGTTTGTTTTTCAATAAGTAATAATTAGATTAAATTGTTTTATTGATTTGTTTTAGTTGTAACAAGGATTGTATTGATAAGAAATAAAACTCCGATTCCCACGTATTTCAATGTCTGCGTTACCAATTATCCTGCAATTTGTAAGGACAGCCCGGAAGATATATTGAGAAAGATTGACGCTAAAGTTAATGGAAAAAGTTATGGTAAGAATATTGATAAAATTAGTATATTATTGAGTCTGCAAGTGACTCTAACATGAATAGTAATTCATGATTACTCATTCGTTCTTGTTAACGTGTTGTTCAGTTCAATATTTTTTAATTGCCATTTATTCTTACTGCAGCTGGCATAATGCCTGAGGAAGGAGCCGGACTTGGAGTACTCACCTGTTGCAGTTCATCACAACTGCCACCTTATGGAGTAGAACAAGTGCAAATAGAAATATTATCCAATACTTGGGGTACTTATACAGATACCATAAATATTCAGGTACTTGACGAATTTGATTATATTTTTATAAGTGAAATGATTGATGATACTAATTATCTAACTAACTTACCTTCACGCTGAGGGTGAAACGCTACACTCTTCTGTGTCGACACAACTCTTGTATATCCACATTCATATCTTTGATGATATAATTTTTAAAATTTTATTTCAGGTGGAGGGTCTGGCAGTCCTACCCATTCAGTTGATGGCTCAGGTGGTTGAGGGTCCTCTCAAAGTTGCAGAAGACTTGAGGTTCGGTTCCCATTTGATTGGTGGCCCCGATGTGCAAAGACATCTGAGTGTTACCAACACATCAAGTGTTCCACTCCTTATATATTGGCATGTGTTTGATGATGAAGGTTGGTTTATTTTATGCTGCTCTTTTACGAATATTGTGGATGGATTGCACTAACAAGGCAACCTAAAGATTATTGAGTATGTGTTATCGTACTGCATTTGCAGATGTGCAGAATGGTTGATAAGTTATCTTTTTTACTTTAAAGCAGCGTGGTCATATTCTTCTGCTTTTATATTGATTTTTACTGTTATAATCGTTTTCTAATTACTTAAGGTACATATTATATTTCATTCCCAGTTCATTCATTCTCTACCAATAAGCTAACTGAAGAATATCAGTGATTAAACTTTATCATTATTAGGGTTTGTTAGTTATACTATACTATCATTTGATCTGGTCTAGGGATAGATTCACGTATTGAAAAAAGGGTTAGTTATTATCCATATACAGTAAATTTAACAAACAAAAAGTTAATAATAAAATCAGAGTTAAGTGTCAAAATCAAACTCACTGTTTTTAAAGCTGAGAATGAGATCAAGAATCTAAGCTGTCGAAATGAGTAAATCTTAGGGGAGTAATAGAATTGGGGTGAGATAAGGGAGGCCCTCCCTGTGGATCCCCTATTTCTACAAATAAAAAGATCTTATAATTAAAAAAATAATGTTATAGTTTTAGATCACTTTATTATGCCCATATACTAAAGTTAACTAGTTTCAGTTGGACCCAACCTTCTTTAGGACAATATAGTATATAGACTAACCTATATTGTATATGTGCACAATAAAGTGGTTTAAAAGTAAAACATTTTTTTGAATTAATCATTTTCATTTCAAAATTTTGACACGCCAAGCCATCACTGGACTACGTCACATGGACTACAAAATGAGTCACACCATATCCGGTACAGGCTAACGTAGTTATGCACACGAGTTTGTTTGATTTGATCATTTGAAAGTTATTAAGTGAAGTGTCCATATTCCCGTTGATATGATCTTATCATCATCTGCCTAATATACCCCATCTCGTAGTCATGTTTTGATGAAATTAAGACCTCTATAGTCACCTGCTCCATTGTATAGTCTGACAAGTAGGACAATTGCCCTTAATGATGACACAACACCTCTGAAGAGTCTGACCTTTTTGAAATCAGAGGAAAAATAAACTGTTGGTACTGTCACTTGAACGGCTACATGCCCACCCTGGATTGTAGAGCTATGATCAATGAATGAGCATAATTTATAATATACAGTGGAACCTCGGGTTATGAACTTAATTCCTCTGTAAGACTGTTCATAACGCGAGTTGTTTGTAAACCGAAACAACTATTCTCATAAGAATCAACATAAAATGGATTAGTCCATTCCGGACCCCCTGAAAATGGCCCTTTATTATCTTTGCTATGTTATTGGTAATCCTATACAAAACAATTAAAATTTATAGTATTTTTTCTGTATATTTGATATTTCGGGCCAACGTTTCGGATCCCATTACAGAGCTGATGTGATGATGGACCGAAAGGTCAGATACACATGGCAGATTAGCCCAGAAGACTGTATATATAAGATTCTGAACGGTCGTAAAAATCTAAGAATATTCAAAGTCTTAACTAAAAACGAATTGGAAGTAATAAAACAATACGAATAACGGTGAAAACGAACATTATTTCAACTTATCTTACAAAGGAGATGAGTATTATTGTTTGGAATGGGACTCCCCTTCTATGAAAATATCAGGTGCTTTAAGCTCATCAGGTTTCTGTCTCAATAAAAATCTGTCCAATGAGATTTATTTCTTCCTTCTTTTTATAATATTGCGGAAATGAGACATGGCATTATTATCATTGAACTTATTTTTTTTTAAATAGAGATGCCTACATGGAATACATGTCACGTCAATATTCTTACTATTTTCAAACTAAGCTAAACGCTTCTACTGTGAAAATAGGACTAACTTGCTGGTGTAACATTACACCAACAAGCTACTATTATATATATTGTTGCTGTCATAATTACCTGGGTTTTCTATTGGTATTGTTGAATATATTAATTCAATCTATTTAAATGAAAAGAAACCAACCTTTGTGAAAATAGGCTGATAGTCTCTGATTCTTCTTAAACTCCGCAGGCCAGCGTCCGAAACTTTATATAACTGATAACCGAAAAATAATACACAAAATGTGTTTATATCACCGCCCTAAAATATTATATATCCGATCGAAAACCGTATCTCACCAGAAACAGTTTTGCTATTGTTTCTGTTTTAAATTTACATAAATAGAATGCACATATTCAAACTATAATACCAGGCCTACCCATCAAAGTATAAAATGCGAAAACATCATACATATATAAAAATAATAAAATACACATTTGAGTTGCGATCCGATAACTAAAACAGTAAAGTGAACGCTAAAGTGACTGTTCGTAAACTGAGATATTTTTTCAGTGGTGATTTTGTTTGTAGATTGCCCATGTATTGTATTTAGGTTCTGAAAGTTTGTTTATAAATAAATCATTTTACTTTTTAGATAACGAACTCTACGAAAGACCAGAAAATGAAGCGCCATTCAGTCTTGTATTGAATATTGGAAATAAGAGCACTTGGCTTGAATTTAAATCACCAGAACCTTCATATGACGTAGCGCCGAAGGCTGAATCACCTCAATTTACTCCTCTCAGTAATGTGTTTGAAATTGAAATTAAAATTTCCGATCCGATCTCGGTACCGAGTTCCTTTAAAAGCAATTTAACAAAATACCACGTGGAACTCCCCGCAGATACAGAAGAAAGCAACACAGTGTTACTTTCTCCAAAAAAACATAGATCAAAAACTTCAAATGTGGTTTTTAAAACAAACAGTTCAAAATTAATGTCTGTCGGGTCGTCCCTCTCTTCGAATTCTGATGTTAAGATTTCCAAGAGTCGCAAAACAAATATCTTGAGCAGACCTAAAACACCCAGTGTGTGTATTTCTGAAGCCAGTCACAAAAAGTACTGTTTGCCTGAAGTCTACAGGGATGCTGTTTGGGAAGAATTTGAAGATTTTTCTAGCACATCGTCTAATGCAGATGATGATCTAAAACTGCAACTGAGTTTCATAGATTATTGTGGACGTTCGGCTGAAGATTATTTTGTGGTCAGTTAATAAATTAATATGCCATTTTTATTGTTTTATATTATATTTATATTCATCAACACTAAGGTGGGAAATGTAGATTGATATATTAATTTAATAAATCACAAAAATATTAGCTTTTGCTTGGTTGCTTTTCAAAAGGATTTTATATAATATCATATACTTTAGATATTGTTGTTTTTCAACTTTTATAAATAATTAAACATAGTATGTACCATATATGCTCATGTATATGTCAAGAAATTGTAGTCGACTTATTCATGGGTCAGTGCTAGTTTCGATAGAATTTTGTACATATTAGATGTATCAATAAAAAAAATAATAATATACAGATAAAATCAATTTATTGAAAAAATATTTTTGTAATAGATCTGCGCATTTCCACAGATAGGAAGGGTTCCCGCTTTGAGTCCGGGTGGCAACAAACAAATTTTTTTGATAAATTGATTTTATCTGTTGATACATTTAATTTGTATTAAAATATCACAGAACTATGTTCTGAAAAACTGCAACTTCACAATAATAATGTGTTCTCTTTAATAAGAATTTTGTACATTCTGACGGTGACGAGTCGGAGTTTGATGGATTTGAATAGGTCAAACAATTATTGTGTTATTTTAGAGGACATAAATAAGAATTCCTTGTAATAAATTTAAGAAGTTCTCTACAGTTTAATCCTTTTTTAATCCATGACATAAATTAATAAAATCTTGATGATTGATTTAAAGACATGTCATTAATATGTAGTCTGCAGAGCGTTAAGTTATGTAGATTTAGATACAAGCATCTGGTGTGATATGTCTGGAGTCAATCATATACCGGCCATAGTTTAGTATACAGTGCAGTGATCGCTAGTAGATAAAATCTGACAAAATTATAAAAACCACAGAATTTCACAGCCCCGAGTCTTACTCTCGACTAATTCACATGTCATAGCATAATTTATAATTGTTGGTTAAAAAACTACCCTCGACTTATAGACGAGTTGTTTCGAATTCGTAAAACACATTTTTGGCGAGTCTTTCGAATAGGCCGCGACCCATGTTATTGACACATTTCCCCGTCCAAATTCCCATTCATACCTTTCCTCATGCTCGTCTTGTCAGTGTGAATTGTGACCTTGACGTCAGCAGATGTTAACGTGACCAATATTTATTCGACCACGACATCGCGATAGCATTCACAGTGTAGATTTGTCAGCTCCAGTGCACCGCACTGAAATTTGTGATATTGTATTTGATCACGTATTGTTTGTTATTTGTTTGTGTACCATGGGTGAAATTGTGATATCGCCGTCTTTAATTGGAAGCGGAGATGTGCTCACCCGCGTTCCATTTGTGTGATCTCGGCGGCGACAGGAGGGATAAAGAAGGCGTCATATACAAGGTTAGGCGAGTGGTCCTTCCGAATCCTGGTTCCCGAGATCACTGGTCCTTCGATTGGAATCCCTATCCCCTCACCGACCTCATCCTGTACCAAGGTTCCCCTAATTTTATTTTCATACCCTGCGGCGATTCCGATTTACGACCAGAATCGTCGTAATTCATTCCACGAGACGCGCGATCCGGGTTACGTTTGGAATTCACGAGTACGTTTATTATATCAATCAACAATGTTCCACATTAACGTTTTTTGTGACAGATTCGAAGTGTGGTGTTGTTTAAAATAATTTAATGAAGTATTGTTAGATGCAGAGGGTTGTGAGGCAATTATATATTAATTACCAAACAATTCTTTTTCATTTCATTGGAATACGGAATGAACAATTTTTAGTGATTAGGGCTGGTTAAATAATGATTTCTATCTACTGTGTGACATTGTCTAGGCTAATCTGCCGTGTGTTTTCAACCTCACCGGCCAATGTTTAGGATCCGGATAATTAAAGAGTGTATCATCAGGGCTGTTGTTGTTGTATTAACGACTTTATCAGGTCGGAAACACACGCCACAAGATTCTAACGAGATAACGGCCGTGAAAATCTAAGTACATTTTCAATGATTGTTTGGATGATGAATATTTTATATCTTGAATGGTTTGTTGGACTATTAATGAAAGTGTTTTAAATGGGATGTTTTCCGAACTTGTAAATGATTGCGGTTTCACCGAACAATAATTTTCAGATCGAGCCGAGACAGATGTTGCTATCTCGGGGAGAGACTGCCAAGCTGTCGGTGACTTTGGTAACCAAAGGAAATCGCAAGGATAAGAGTGTCATTGAACTCATAAACCTTAACCGTTTGCTTATTGCGTATATCCGGTGTCAAAAACAACAAACGTAAGCGATGTTTCCTTTCATTTTTGGATCACTGTGTGTTTAAAAAAAGACCCAAAGCTATTATAATTTGTGTGTCAGCGGGACAATTAAGATTGATATAACCTTACATAGGGCTATTTATATGAGTTTGAATTAATGATTCTATTCGGAATGGACTGAAGGATTGCGGGAAAACAAAAAGGGATAAGTCTGGCATAAAGATGCAAATAAGCTAATGCAAGAGTTATGTTGGCAAATTGTGTGCGTGAGCTTACGCACATTAGGTTGAAGGGAACATTGATCATAAGAATACTCATGCTATTACCATCTAAACCAATTTAGTTTTACCCTACCTTAAACTATTGTGAAGTAAGTGCAGCTGCTTGATATAAATGTGTTTATCTCTCTTGAAAGATATATTAAATACAGTTGGAAAAAATATGAGCAATGAGTTAATAATATTATAAGTTAAATGTTAATAGCTAATTAAATATTATAAATAACCAATTCCACAAATTTAATAGTCGCCTATTAAATTTGTTTTTACAGTAGTTCTTAATTAGTTACAGACCCCTTATCTTTTATAGTTTGATATGGCGGCTCGCGCGCACCATCCAGATGTTCCTCGTTCTGTCATTTATCGGTATTGTGTCGTCCCGCGCGAATAAAGCATGAACACTCGAGGGAGGGCAAGCTACGCCGTCCGGCGGGCATGACACAATTGCACCACAGATGTGCACCAACACGTGCATCAGAGGAGGCAGTCTCTACTAACAATCTGCGACGAGTACCTAAACCGATCGGACCGCAGATGTACATTCCGATTCTCACCTTCCACTAACCATGCATCGTTTTTCGATTCTGTCTTTCATGTATTCTGTGCCGTTTCTTATTCTCGGTGGCTTCTCTCCGATGAGAATAAACAAGTCTGGATAACAATGGTTTTTACTTGAACACAACCAACCTTCCCACACTTGTATTTTTAATTTTAGTGTACATTGTTTCCTGAAGAAGGTATCATAGGTATTGAAACATGTTGATGTATTAATAAATAGTGGTTTTCAACAAAGTATTTTTCTTATTATTTAATATATATATATATATTTTTCGCTTTCCATTGTAAATGATTATTATTTTTCAAAAATATTATTTAAAATATTTCTCTTTATGTTTTGCTTCTAGTGATGAACTGTACAGGGATTTTCCGCCAGTGAGCAGTACCAAATTAACTGCCCGCCTCCTGCTGCCATGGGTCACAGTCTGCGAAGCCAAGAATGGAATCATCTTCACCACACACGCGTCCAAATTGTTCAGTTCTCGCCTCGGATACCTCAGGTAAAATTCTTGGCTTCGTTATTGTGATTATGATGCTTACAGATGTGTTCTGATATTTTGTGGGAACAATTATTTCCAGCGTCATAGTGTTATTGAAATAAGTGATCTTAGAAGTGGAGGGTCATAAGTTAGTTATGAGGTGTGCAAGAAGAGCACTTCTTGATTAAATATGTATATATGTATTCAGCAAACGGAATAATATAATGAATGCCGACTTTTTAATAACTATTAACATTAATTGTATATATTGCATCCCATTTCCCTCCTTACCTTATGTTTAGTTTAAAAACACTATTTTTTTTAAATTTATACTATTTTTTAGTTTATTATGTTTATTTATTAGTCTTTTTGTTTATCAGTTTTTATTTGAGTATACTATTTTTTAGTTTATTATGTACTAGTTATTTAATTATATTATTTACCTTATGTTTAGTTTAAAAACACTATTTTTTTAAAATTTATACTATTTTTTAGTTTATTATGTTTATTTGTTAGTCTTTTTGTTTATCAGTTTTTATTTGAGTATACTATTTTTTAGTTTATTATGTACTAGTTATTTAATTATATTATTTAATAATATTAACTCGTACACCTTAGTGATTAAATGGTCAATGTTTTGAACCTCGTTCCAGGAGACCACCAAGATAGTTCTAATGTCGTAATATTGAGCAAAAGTGCTTGGCTTAATTTAGTTTAGCTTAGCCAGACACAAATTACGTGTATGAATAACTATTTAAAAAAAAAACTGATTAAAATATTAAATTAAATTTTCATTTTTGGTGATGCCACTGTAGGCTATATTTTAAAATTGATAGCCATTTTTTATCAGGTTACGCAAATCACTGGTTATTTACAATCCCCATGAGCTACCGGCGACGGGGAGTATTGTTGTTGGACATCCCTTTACTTTGAAATCTTTAGGGGATACTTTCAACATACCTCCAGAGTCATCGTATAAGGTGGGTGTTACTCATATCTTACAATATTTATTAATAATCTCCTATAACCTAAAAATAAAGTTGCTAAGTTTTCTAATTAGATTATATTTTAATTGGCTTTCTAATCATTCCCTCATGATTGAGAATCAAGAGTTTTATAGAACCCGTCATTCTCAGCGCTATTACAAGTGAACAGACTGATGCAATTTTAATTTGGTCGGTTCAATGGTAAAAAGATTTGTTGTAATACCTCTGTATTGCCAACCACTATAAATTTCTCCAACTGTTGTTTTCTTGGCAGGATGCCCGAAATACAGAAGAATCTGTCATTTAATGCGCACAACACAAAGAAAATGAATTGGCATATTTAACACATTTTAGGTTTAATATTATGATATATATTTACATCATTCAGATAAAAGTGGAGTGTGCGGTGACAACTTCCATGTGCTTGAAGGGATGTTATCAATATTCTACGCAGCTAAAGATGGTACATGCATTGGAAATATTACAGGATCAATTGCCAAAACAGGTTTAAAACATCACATATTGAATAAAATTACAAATATGCACAATAACCATGCATTGATTAGTTAATAATGTTGATCATTGACTTGCAGTGGCGTGCAGTCTAGAATTCTGCGAAATAAATCAAATTAAAATATGCATCTCATAATATTCTTATCATTTTAATATTGATTTGTTTATAAACCACCTTTATCATTTAATTATACATCAACCGGTTTCAGAAAATACTTTCACCCTCATCCTAATGAAGCAAAAGGTATTATTCAAAACCGGTTGGTGTGCAATTAAATTATAAAAGTGGTTTATAATTATTATCATTTTATTCAGATTTTAATATATCATAATAATATTCTGTCAGATAAATATTTCAATTCGCTTTGTTTTCCAAAATATAGAATAACATACAGCGTATTTTGATGTACTCTGTATTTGCAAATTTTAAAAAGCTTTCTATTAAATTTGATAGGTATTCTGTTAAAAAAGTATAGAAATAGTTTATTATTATTAATCAATTCATTCATTGTATGTCCATGGCAGATTATAAAAATGGAGATTGTAATTCTATTTCCTCAACTGAAAGTGGAACCCGCATTCATTGATTTTGGACCGTGTTCAGTAACCGACTCCATGGTTCGCAACTTCAAAGTTGAAAACCTAACAGGTAATTTATTAATTAATTTATGTTGCATCATAATATTGAGGTACATTATTATTACATTGTTTACAAATTATTTGTATAGAAAACCATTATTGATGTTAAAGGAAAATAATTTTACACATTTTCAGTTTATCAATCTATGATATAACATATTTAATATAATTTATCACTAACTGAAAGTCCATAACTGGTGTTGCCTGAAAGTTTTTTGTTTTGCACAGGAAAACTGTACACAATTTGGTTTAGATCGGTCAAAGGGCATAGGTTTGTATAGAGAACAGACAGACAGACATTCAATTCAAGAATAGCTTGTTGGTTTAGTGGTTAAGATGCTAGCCTAGTAATCTAGTGGTCGGAGGTTCGAGCCTCGTTCCAGGAGACCAGCAAGTTAGTCCTACTTTCATAGCACACGCGTTTAGCTCAGTTTGAAAAGAATAAAATTTTTTGATGTGACGTATTCCGTGTACGCATCTCTATTTAAAAAATAAAGAATAAATAAATATATATATGTCGCAGAATGAAGACAAGATTTTGGAAACAGAAGAGACATGTAAGATAGGAGTTTTTTCAAATAGAGATTAAAGTTTAAAGATAGATTTAAAATTAGAATAAAAGCATTGGTTTTAACACATAATATTATTAATCAAAATCCAAATACAGTGGTGCATTGTGGTATACTTCTTGTTTGGACGTGAACATTTTTGTTTGGTATACAACCTTTGTTTGGCGAAGACTCGTGTGCGTCAAATGGTGAGCGCTTACATCATTGGTCTCGTTCGACTGAATTCGGTTTTGAAGAGGGGGGCATCATCAGGGCAGTACGACTGTTTCTACCATTCGCTGAATAACGCACGCAATAACGTTCTCTGAATTTCGCATGATTTTGTGTTTTTTCGCCATTTTTTTTGAAAATTCATTAATCATAAGTTTTAAAAAAGAGAAATTTAATGAGAAGCCAACGAAACGGCCAGACAATGTCACATTTCCGAAACATCCTGAAAAAAAGGCAGAAGCTAATTTATTTGCACAGATTTTTAGTACTTAAACGTCAAACCTGATGATCTACAACATGTTAAATTTTCATTTAATTAATTTGATTGCTTTTATATTTGTATATTTTAATATTAAGCTGTGTTTAATATATTTTATACAACCCCATTAATGTGTAATGTACCAATAACAATAGGATGTTTTTTCATGGGAACAGATCAATCATTTTCCCTTTATTTCTTATAGAAAAAATTTGTTTGGTATAAGTCCAAAGATCTGGAATGGATTAAGGATGTATACCGAGGTACTTGTATTTTAAATGATATTCACTGTGAGTTCAACAACATTTTTGATCTAGATCAGGAAATGGAGTGCACAGTGTCTCCGGGCTGGAGCTGTCTGGGAGCTTGGATGGTGGAGCCCGCAGTGGCAGTACTAGAGCCCATGCGGTGTGGTGGGGTCAGGCCTGCAGTTTTCACAGTCAAATTTATACCGAGGTAAGCAAAATACATTAGCACCACCTCTAGGGCATATCAGGCAGAGTAAATCATTGATAACTAACAAGAAGTGACATCATACCTCTTGCTACACAGTGAGAGGTGACCCACCACTTAACCAGGACCGGGAATTAATTAGGGTGTGGGTTTCTCGCTGGGGGTTGCTGGAATGGACAATGCCGGAAAGATCAGTGGCTAGAAAGGCCTAACAAAGCATTCTACTGGCTCTTGCGACCTGGACAGGTTGAATTTCTACCGGACTGTGACTGAGTTCTGCGACAGCAACACATAAATGTGACGTCTACACTCCCCTTTTGGGGGTGCACGATTTCTATAGATTCTCTCTGGCTGCCCTCTGAATTTAATGTGATAACGAGTGTCACATAAATTGTACAGGTTTGGCTCTGGTACGACGATACTGGAGCCAACCTATGATGGTATTAAGTTAACAACTGAATATAACAAAAAAAACGATTCCAGGATAGGGTGTGAATAAATAAAAATGTTCAGAGTCTCACATGTTACCGTGATAGGCACAATCGACGTCCTGCAAGTCCTTACACGAGGGATATTTATTTAATTGACGTATTTATTTCCAGGTTGATGGAGGGTACGCTGCAAACCACTATAACAGTCAATACACCGGTGCCTCACTGCTCATTCAAGGTACGAGTAATTGGAGAAGGTGTTCCTCATGTTAACAGTGACACATCTATGCAATAATACATGTTAACAAATCATCAATTTATATTATAAAATTGTATGAAAATATTTTTTATTTTATTTATAACTCTACTGTCCATGTTTAAATCCCAGGATTCAGTAGTGAGGAGGGGAAAGCGGGGTGCCAATTACGATGTATGATGCAAAATTTGGTCCATGCAAGAGGAGGGTGAGATTTCCGGGGGAGTGGGGGTTTCTTATTTTTCTCAGGATCCTAGAATGCGACTGAAGAAAATTTGGGTGGCGTTAAATAAAATATACATTTATATTACGGTGAGGAGGTGGAGCGGCCAGAGAGAGGGACAGGGTGCCTATGTTTTGCGTAGGATTTTAAAGAGTAACGATGGAAAATTGGTATGGACACTATTCAATTTGATTTAATACGCATTTATATCATGGGGAAGGGATGGGATGGTCAGAGGGAGGGCAGAGGGAGGGCAGAGGGAGGGCAGAGGGTGTCTAAGGGCTTTTTTAAAATATTATTTTAAAGCCTGCTTTAAATTTTTTTACATTGCGTTTTTATCACACATGGTTTTCTCTATATTTAAAAATATATTTGGATTGTGAATTATATCTAGAACTATCCAATTATTTTGAATGTTTCCAAAGTAACCCGTGTCCACGGAAAGAAGAGACACAATGAGATAATCTCAGAGATTTAGTTGAGATACATGTCAACACCATGTACACGTTTTGAGATTTTGATCTGAAGATAAACTCAGAGATCAGCTTGAAATTGGCAGAAAGAGACAAAAATTCAAATCAGTGCATATGACGTTCCACGAGATTCGGTATGTGCACGTAAACGCCACCTAAAACTATCGTAGATCTCTACAACTATCTATATTGAAAGTTATATACGTATAAGTCATTAAACATTAACATAATGATTTTCCAACCACCTTTTAGAGACGGGCCACAATTTCTTAAAAGAAAACGGCATTGAAAGTTTACACATTTATAATAAAGACCTTAAGATTGGATAATTTATAAAGTTTAGAAATCAAAAAATCACTCAACACTAAGTCCAATGTAATCAATAACCAAATAAACCTTACAAACCACCCGCTATTTAATGCCCACATGTCAATCACCTCCCACTCCTAAGTTGTACGCCAGTCCTGACTAAGATACGTTGTATCGAAACCGATTGACGTAGAAATATCACAGTGGTTTAAACAAAGTTAAATATGAATACAATTTTTAATTATGTCTAACCACAAAGTTAACGCTACAACATGACGATTATGACATTTGACGTACGAGGGTGAAGTAAGGCGCGAGACGGAGATACATGGTACACGAGGAATACGAAAGTCGAGAATTGTCTCTAAAGCATGGGTGGCCAACCTTTTCAGCAGCCGGGCCAGATTTTAGAAACGAGATTTTAAAGAGAGAGAAACGAGACCAAATTAATTTTATTATTCAAAGCAAACGACGGCGTTGCGAGCTTGCCGCCCCGCATTCGCGCTCGCGGCTATCCACGCAAAATCAGTTTAATGTTGTGATTGTTCGTTAATACGAATATACCATAGAAGAAATTGTCACGATAGTTGAATCAATGTACTGAGACACTTCCATATATGAAGATATGATGCGAACTACGCACGTTGGAATGCTTTTTTTTAGTGGTTTTATGTATACTAAAAATAAAAAAATGTGTGCATACCGCACAAATGCCGCTGGTCGGCCACCCATGCTCTAAAGAATTCAAGGGAAAATAATATCCGTATCTCGGAGATTGTCTCGAGTGGAAAATCTCTTCCGTGGACACGGGGCATTTTGTTAAATACATGATTTTTGGAGACCTAATAAATCTGGACAATGTTTATTATTTCCTAGACTATTGAAATGTGCATTCGAATTCATTCTCATTGGCAATTTGCCATATTATGATTGTATTCAACATTATGGCTGTTTAGTTAAGACCACGCCATGTGATAAATTCACGTCATATAAAATAAATCTATTTTCGCACTAAAAGAAAAAAAAATTTTTTTACAAAATATACTAAACCCGTGTGCGCCGCGTATCCATCAATTTAATTATTATGGAAGATCTTTATAACAATAAAAAAAAACAGCTTTAAAAAATTGTCTTTAAGTATTTTATTTAACCTTTCCCTTACGGCGCTAAAATAAAAACGCGCGTTTCGGTACTGTAAACTCAGTGTGCATGTAGACTTTGGCGATTTGTAAGTCGAATTAATAAGAATATTTTACATTTATTACTTATATTAATTATTAAAAAATAATAGTTGACATATGTATTAGTGAATGTTTATATCAATTATTGTGTAAAAGTGCTAAAAATGAGAAAAAAAAACATTGATCATTACAAATGACAATATAAAATACGTCTAATTCGACCAGCGCACGCTGTGCTACTAAGTGACGATCGGCATCCGGCATCCCACGCACACATATGTTATATTGTTGCGTATGGTAAATACTTATATATTGTAATTATTTTATCCAATACGTGAATATATTACGGAGGAATATCTAAAATATGAACTCTGCATTTAGTATATTTACAGAGATGTTATGTTACATAATTAGAGGCAATGTTAACTCAGTTTATATCATCGGAGAGGAAAGGTTAAAACGTGTTGTTTTGAAGTGTTTTAAAGTGAAAAAAATAAATCAAGAAAACTGACGTCAGTCTGGATTCACAATAATTTGTAACAAATAAATGGTGTGCGCCTACTTTTGCAGTCCGTAGAATACTTGCGTTGCTGAATTTGTGTTCCGCGAAAATAAGATATATTTTTTACCTTAATAATGTTATACATATTTGGGGGTTAGGACGGTGGTTAAATGAAATAAATGCGATTGGCGCGTGTTGGGGTTTATTACGACAAATGATAAAAACAATGAGGACAGATAGAAATGAATACAGTGAATGAAGATGTAGGAAATGATGAAATTAAATGATTTGGCGGTCTCGCTCGGCGAAGGCGAGCCGGCAAGACCGCCATTGTGAAACGCTGATACTCGAGAGACTGCTTGGTGGTGAATTGTCAAGCCAGGCATGTGGCAGCAGCCGGCAACGGTGTCGCTAGCGTCGATGCCGACTGAGATGGCGGTGGATTCGAATTACGATCGCTACACATATAAATAAATAAAATACATCAAAATTGTGGTAATGGCCATGGTATTGGCTTTATTGGTATATGCCATTAGGGTTTAAATATAATTTTGCGCAAATGGGCGCCGCGGCTGGCTCGAATAAAACGCGGACGAATATCGGGTTCCAAGTCGTCTATCGTGTCTAGTTTATCGCCGTAGACTAGCAGCGACTTTTCATATCCCCACAGAAAATAATCCCACGATCTTGGAGGCCAATTCACAGGTCCGCGTTACGCGCTCATCGAATATTTCCTTCAATAAATTGAGTGTGGCGCGCGTTGTGTGACACGTGGCGCCGTTTCAATTGGGGGAAATAAAAAGTGAGTAATCGTGGACCGATTGCTGCGCACGATGGCGAATCGACTCATTCGGGTCCATCTCAATACTACGCGCTCCGCTGCAACAACAGCTTCTTCGGTGCGCACTGCACGACGTCTCTGCGGATGCGCATTATCAATTAGTGTATGCGCGGTGCGAAAACGATCCACGGTTATTCGAATCACTCGACACGATAAAGTTCCACAAACTGAATTTGCACAATTTGCGAGCGTTGTTATGGGGTATGTCGATTCGCAGCGAAATGGCAAACCAAACTGAGCACAAATCGGCTGTCAAATTGGCTGTCACTGGAAACCTCACCAAACAACAGCGATACGAGGGGTGGTGGGAGGGGGGGGGGGGGGTAATGCCAACCGCCTGACGTCATAAATGTTTCATTCGTGCGGAATCTGACGTCATTGTATCAAGGCCGCATTAATAATCGGTACACCTTGTTTAATGGAATAATAAAGCGGGCCGAGAGAGCGGCAACAAAAGTGAAAATGTAATCAAATTTAAAGTGGCCACTCGGTGGAGCCAACTTCCTGGTGCCTACACTCATAAATAGTACAACTCAGGTGTAGATGCAGTGGCGTAACTAAAAAAATTGGGCACTAACGCAAAATTATATGTATTTATTTTTGTATATGTTCAAAATCGGTTGTATTTTAAGATAAGTGCCTTTATTTGTGCAGGTCCTGTATATATCTGATAACGATGCAGTACAAATTTTTCCTAGGTAGAGTGAGGTGTCCAGCGCGTGGGGTAGGGTGATTACATTTGCCTCAGGATCCTAGAGTGCGACTGAACAAAATTTGGATGGTGTCGGGCGAAGGGGGGTACTATTTTCAAATTAAGCTAATACTCAATGCTTTTGCTTTGACTGGGGTTCTAAAGAGTAACTATACAAAATTCGGATCCCGCCCAATAGTGTGGCATCTGATATATAAAACATTATGTCTGTGTTAAAGTTGACAGTTTTTTTTTTCCGTGTGGTGTTATTTAATTATAATAGAAAGGAAAGAGTTACATTCGAAAGAGATGTATGAAAAAAATAAAAATAGAGACAATAAAAAAGTGTTGTGAATGTATTTATGCATTGTGAACAGCGATGCTTCTGACTGAACTCTGCCCAATTGAATCACGTATTGAGTCCACATTTGCGTTATTTTTTTGAAGGTGAACGCACCCTTGGGCTCGAAATCAGTCACTTTGCTGACGAAAAATACAGATATTGGTTTATGTTCTGTTTGCGACAGAATATCTGCTCAAAACACGACATTATTATTATGGTGATACATTATTTCAGCGCAACCCGGTCGGTATGGTAGAGAAGAACCTTCTGAAAAACTTCCTAAAATATATACCTAGTTTGAAAGGAGGCGAATGAGAATGGTGCCACGGTCGATTGAATTGCAATCGTAATAGGGGTGTTCCTCGATTAAGCCTTCAAACCCCTAACCCCTTCACACACGACTAGTAGAACATATTTAAAATAAATTTATTTTTAGTTTATTTGGAAGCAATCTGCATCAGGGACTGGGGGATTACGGCGACAGACCAGCGCGCAGCGGGCGACACGAGCATTGCTACGGATTTCAGACCCATTACTTTCGTTGCGAAATATCTTTTGAATCTTGTGCGTAAAAATATGTATTATGGCCCATGTCTACGGACGAGATTTTTGACGCGAGACAAACTCTGAGACGAGGATTAAGAAATTATTTGTAGATAACTCTCGGTTTTCGTAGTTCATCGTGTACAGATCAAGTTTTAGATAATCGCTTCTCATTTTTCACTTATACATCATACGTAGAGCCCTTTGATAATTGAAGTTCTGTTTGTCAGTTGGGTGAATGTGAAACTCCCCAGTTGCAGTTAAAACGGAATTAATGTTTGTAATTGAATGCCTACTGTTTGTCTAACTTTCTGAATAAATAGTTGTAATTATTAGATCTAAATGACGTTTGCGCGCACGTGTCGAATCTCGCTATCAAATAGAATGTTGTGTACACGGATTAGAGTTTCTTTCTCTTTCTTTCAATCTCAAGCGGATATCTGAGATTTATCTCATCACGTCTTATTATTCTGAATACTATACGTAGGTGTTTTACTCTTTCGTTTGTGTCTTATCATGTTGAACTGGTTAATATGACTATTTTTTGCACAGGGTCCTAAGGAGCGACTGTGAAAAATTTAGATTGGCCAACGGGTCTAGGGATTGTATTGAAAGCAGGCAGATGCACAAATAGATATTCAGTTTATATTTATAGATCAGGTAAAATGATTTGTATTTAATACAGCTGATTTCGTGATGTTGGACCTGAAGGCGTCAGAAACGGGCGTCTTAATATAGTACAATATTCATGAACCCATTTCCTCCCAACCGGGCCATTGTGGGTTCACGCTGGAGGTGTTAGCGCGCTGAATCCAAAGAAAACCATTTAATCCCCGGATGATGATGCAGAAGTACTTCTACTCAAAGTTCCAGGCTATTTCAAAGAGAATTTTGCAAAAGGAAAATAACAGTTAACTGTCGAAATATTCAGATACGTTTATCCGAGGGCAACTTTAAAGACACTTTTGTTTCGAGTAAAGTTTCAAATAAATATTCTTCCGCTTTCTGATTTCTACACTTTATAGTGTGTGGCGGACGCCGGCCACCATTTATGAGCGCATTACTAACCGACGGGTGCCGCAAGCTCCTCAGGCTTAGGTGTACTAATTCCTTTCCGGCAGCGGACTAGTTCGCAGCTTTTGTTTCTCACTCCGTTCCACCACTACAATTAATCAGCAGACCTTTGTAATCTGACTGCAGTAATATATTCAATATCAATATAATTTTACTTTTAACTGCTTGCAATCATCTTATATAGTGCCAAGAGACAGATTCAGCGATATGTCTACACGTACAAGGAATGACAGACAGACTTGGAGGCGGATTACCATTCCCCGTCTCATCCTTCTAGCATCATCTTATACATCATGAACAGAGCAAAAAAGCTGTGCATTACTAACAATTCTGGGAAACAAATATAAATTAAATAATTGGAATAACATAAATGGAAACATTATTTTTCAATTGGCGCCATCTGTGTACCAGTAGAGACTTCAATCGCTTAGTTCTAAAAACTACCACGACAACTCACCGCTGTACCCGTGGCGCTCTCCTATATTCGCCGTATCGAGCTATTCGTCATATAATTGGCTATTTGCTGAATTGAAAATATCTTTCGGTAGATCCGTTTTGTCACCTATGCTATTTTTAACAGAATAACATTAGAAAGGCTTACAACTGCGTGTAAATCATTGAAGTGTCTACTTCCTCTTTTACTAATTCGCGAATTTTACTATCTTACTGTTTTTAACGTGTTGATTTCATGATTGTTCTTTAAATTTGGTGCATGGATTGGTTTTTGATTTGGGAAAAACAAAAAGCAATTGGCAGAACTATTTCCTACGTTAACCTTTAATATAAATAATTGTTTCCTTTAGTTATTACGTGAAGGATTTTCAAACAATAAATGAATCATGTTTAGTCATAGAAAGTGTTCTTTAAAACATTTTTTATATTGATTTTTATATGGATAAGAAAGTTAAAACATAAACTTTAATAACACTATTAATAGTACTCTAAAATTACAAATAAATACATGGTAAGGTCGTATAAACGACGGATTTATTTTATCTTTGGTTAAACGAAAGTACATATATTATATATGATTATATAATGTTATTGGTAACAGCATAACCTAAATCTATATATACTGCACGCCACTGTTTATACTAGTACTAGATGTCCAGAAAGTCATAGAAAATAGACGGGAAGACGTAATCTTATTATGGATAGTATAATATGACCACTTTAAAAATGTAGATATATTAAGAGGCATACATAAGTCAAGCGAACTAATAACAACTATCAAGGGTAGCTACATACTTCGGACACATTTCCGCAAAGAAAAATATGATCTTCATTATTATGCAGGTAAAAATATAAAGTAGTAGAGGCTTAGATAAAAAAAGATTATCTTGGCTATGTTACCTCAGAAATTGATTCAATATCCAAAATGTTGGTGATCTTATATTAACAGGATAAATCAATATGTTCGCTATCCTTCGATAGAAGGCGGCACACGAATAAGAAATCTTGTCAAAAATTGTGTGCGTGCTATATTTTTTTATATGCGTTATAACGCTGAATAGTATGCGCGCGCGTACACTCGTACACCAGCCTCCAAGGTCAACGATGTCGAAACACGTGACGCGTGTCAGTGAAAGCGAATAGCGTCTAGTTTGTTTGCATTGGAAGATATGAAATCAGTCATTGTTCCAGAAACAAACTTTTTTCATTAAATGTTTAGACACAAAAATCTCTGCACAATCCGAATTCTTTAGAAAGTAATAAGATTGAGAAAGAAAATATTAAGATTAATATGAAATGTTCAATAAAAGTATGGTAATATAACATGTGAAATACCTGCCGAAATGATATATAGGAGGCACGCCATTTAAGTGAAAAGGATCGCAGCAATGAACTTCCGCGACGATAAACTTGAAAAGACGAATTCTTCAAGAAACTGGAAATTTTTGTTGGTGATATAGGTAGTTACTGTGGACTTAGATTACATGGCTAACCCTTCAAACAGAAGGGTTCGCACCAGGGAGGATAGCATTTTTTAAACATTCTTAAAATATGCCATATTATGAAGAGAGTTACATTCTTTAAATACAAATTAAATGTACTGTATTAATTAGAAAGATGTACATATAAAATAAATTTTATCAAAAAATATTGTCGTTGCTACCGGGATTCGAACCTGGATCTTTTCCTATCCGGGGAACGTGCATTAATCGATTATGCTATACCAACACAGTGCGTTGACGACAAATTTTCGAATTTATATGTTACACTTTTCAAATTGGCATATCTATCGTTCCATTATTTGTAAGCCATCTTGATTGGAAGAGATCCAGGCTCGAATCCCGGTAGCAACAACAATATTTTTTGATTAAATTAATTTTATATGTATATCTTTCTAAATTAATACATTTAATTTGTATTTAAAAAAATATCACACACCTGTGTTCTGAAATTGCAACTTCACAACAAAAATGTGTCACAAGTTTTGAAATGTTTTTTTTTTAAAAATATTCTTCTATTTATTTTTTAATTAAGACTAGATTCACAAAACGTCTTACTAGACGTTTGTCTGCAGATACATTTATATCTATTTTATTACATTTAATATAATCAAAACATAACAACTAATCAGTCACAGTTTAAACAATTCATTTCATTATTAAGGATTCGAACCTGGACCTCTTTTCCAACTCTGGCGTCTGCTATCGGCTTACTCAAATTATTTGAGATTCCGTAAAAACAATGTAGATGGCTTTCAAATAATGGAACGATAAATGTATTCATGTGGGTTCGAAAATTTGTCGTCAAAAATACTGTCTCTGTAGCATAGTTGGTAATGCACCTTCCGCGGATTGAAAAAGAGATCCAGGTTCGAATGCCGGTAGCGCAACAGCAATATTTTTCGATAAAATTGATTTTATATGTATATCTTTATGCTTAATTAGTATTTAATTCATTTAAACAGGTAAGGAAGGTTATTATCGATAAGCCATTTTTTTTATAATTTCTTTCAAATTGGGAGAAGGCGTACTCTTTTGTTAAAACCCAGGTATGTAGTTAATTGTTTAGTGTTGGAACAATAAATTCTAATGTCCTCGATCCTTACTTATTGGTGATTTTGGGAATTGTTAAATTAAGATTAGCTACACCTTTAGTATTTTTTCCGGGTGAAGCTACCCTATTTAGTGCATTGTTATAATAATTTTCTTTTATTAAAAGGAGCAGTGACAGCCCGTGTACAGGAAGAACGTTTACGAGTATCGAAGTATAATATTACCTACAATATATATGGGGTTAAGCAATAGGGAGTCAACCAACAAATGATAAATTTTGTCTAATTCTAATGATTGTCAAAGTTCACAAAATTCACAATTGTCTCTCAAACTGGGCGTCTCTTTTTCATAACAAATTCAAGCATTACTTGAAGTGTTTAGTTTTGCCGTGAAATATGGAAGTTAAAAAAAATAACGTAGGTTAGAAGTTGGGGCGCAGATCGAGCTGAAGAATATTATTGGCACTGTTAAAAAATACAACCGGTTTAGTGGCGCACGTCCGCGGATGAGATTTCTCTCGGAAGATAGTCTCGTGAGCGGGTAAAGGTCAGCAGTGCACAGTTCTATGAATCATCATAGCAAGTGTTTTGGTCTCGGATTAAAATGATGCATCCAGTACATGCGTACCTTTACTAACACACTTGGAGATCAAAGTTCAATTGAGAGATCACCCTGGACACGGGCCTTAAAGAGTGGGCTACATTTCAATAAGCACCGATAACCGATTGAGCCAGCGACTGTAAGCTCCAATGGAGCTGTCTTCATCCAGGAGACGCGTCTTCTTCTGCGCCACGTCTCCCTTGAATCCTACCTTGTTTAGTCTTGAACTTGTCTTCTGCAACAACACTGTATATCGATTTTTATAAACGTTGCTAGATAGACGGAGTGTCGGCCGTCTTGCATGATATGGAGTGTTGTTGGGGGGAAGCTCGCTCAGAAATTGTGTGTGATAATATTTTTATTTATTTGATATATCGTTCGATGCCCAAGAAGATATACAACGTTATGGCATTCATAATTAAGATCGGCCGAAAACCGATATACAGTGTTGTTGCAGGGGTGGTTTTATTTTCGCTTCCGGGAGATCATAAATATCCTCCTGTAGCACCACACTTGGAAAACCTTGGTTCGGTTTAGTGTCCATGTTTTCTTCTTCATTTAAAAAAAACAGTTCCGCGCTATCATTAATCTAAGTTTGTTATCCTGCCAGCCAAATATATATATATATATATATCTGTGGACTTTTTCAATATTCTCCGTTTCTATTATTCATATACTCGTATTCAATAAAGGCCCACTCAGGGGTGCTTGCTCCCTTGCTCCCTTCATCCCCTCGGCTCGCGCCCACAATAGGGTTATTAAGGCTGTTGATTATATTATATTAACAGAGAGCTTCTTCACTATAAATAGCGTTCAAGGATGAGATTTCTCTTGGAGATTCAACTCGAGTGCGCCTGAAGACCAGTACAGAATTCAAGATATTATTCATTTAACATTCAAAGGCGTTAAATTGTTAAGTTTTAACTGCTGCCGGGTAGATTAAAAATCACCCAACTGATGAACGAAAATAACATTTGACATACGTCGAGTACGAAGTTAGGTGCGAGAAAGTGAATATCTGAGACATAGTGTATACACGGGGACTACGAAAGCAGAGAGTTATATTTTAAGAGAAAAAAACGTCATCTGTATCTGTAGATCTTTATTCTAAAAGTTACAAACAGAAGGCATTAAATTACATATATTTATTTAATTTTAACTGCTGCTGGAGAGATTTAAATTCATCCAACTGATAAACGAAACATCAACAGACCATAGATTGACATTTGATGTAGGTATAACAAATGCACAGTGAGGCGAATCCTGGTCTGTACATAGTGAACTACAAAAATCGAGAGCCGTCTCCAAAGAATCTCACGAGAGACCGTATCGTAGGGATGGTCTCGAGTTGAGGTCATAAAAATCTCATTCGTGGAATCAAGCCTTTACGTATTATATAATTAAATTGTCAATTAATACGAAGAAAAGTCAAAAACTCTCAAAATAAATAAAATACACAAAACAAGCGAAGTGGCATTTGGAATATTTTTGTCATTTGTTAAATATCTCAAGCGTCTTTTTGAACACTTAATGGATAGAACTACAGAACCATAGCGTGACTGATACGCGTTAAGAAGATTGCCCACGAGTGTCTTTCAAAGCCCTTCCTGGTCCCTCACTAGGCAGGTACCCGGTGTCGGAAACACCCCCCGTTTGCGCCGTTCCACATCCGTACCCGAACATCCCCAAATAAATCGTCAACGAGAGTGTTTTGAAACCCAATATGACGGCAAAAGACGAGAGCTGAAGGTTTCTCGCAGGAAATAATACAATCTCTGATCACATTCCCCTAAAGTCGGGGAGAAGTGGTCTGCCTGTGCAGGGCTGGCGATATTTATGTCGTCACCTAGCTTATTGACACAAATTTTCAAAAATGTATTTCGTGATTGAACGAAAATATTAGTTTTTTTTAAGGAGAACACATTCTTATTGTGAAGTTGTAATTATTCAGAACAGACGGTCTGTGATATTTTAAATATGAATTAAATATATTAATTTGAAAGATATACATATAAAATCAATTTTATCGAAAAATATTGTTGTTGCGCCACCGAAATTCGAACCTTCAAATAATGGAACGATTAAATGTATTAATATCAAAAAGGTAACATATAGGTTCGAAAATTGTCGCTAAAAATATTGCCGCTGTAGCATAGTTGGATAATGCACCTTCCCCGGTTAGGAAAGAGATCCAGGTTCGAATCCCGGTGGCGCAACAACAATATTTTTCGATAAAATTGATTTTATATGTATATATTTCTAATTAATATATTTAATTCATATTGAAAATATTAGCACTGCTAACACTAAATTATATTTTGTAAATTATTAGTTTGTATTTGTGAGATTTATGACCGTTATTAGCTACTTGCGGACAGCAACACTTCATACTGGAATCAATGTCTGCGAATGTTAAATCTGCAATTAAGTTATTGGGCGACATAGATTCAGATCTTTCAATGAATACACAAATCGGCAAAACTGTCTGTGCATGCTGACATCTCAACTGAGACAGATTAAAAGTATTCGGAGACATCTTCCTCTTGAGGTAGCCCGTCTACTCATTGTGGTGTCACGTGTGGACTATTGTAACATCATCTATGCTGGCCTGCCAATGTTTCAGCTGGACAGATTACAATCCATTCTAAATGCGGCAGCACGGATAATACACGAAGTTTCCAAATTTTATCAAATAACATCCCTTTTACATGAGTTGCATTAGTTGAATTTAAATTGTGCTGGTTGATGTACAAGGCGACACATAACATGGTGACATTGACATAAACATCAGCCCCTACTTCAGCCGCAGGAAGGGTTGTAGAACCGACCAACCGTTTAGTGAACGAGCGTTTGCGGTGGCAGGCCTAAAAGTCTTTGCCCTCCGTCATAAGAAACAGAGCATCAGAGACTGTATTTGAGAAGAGACTAAAAACGCACTTTAAAAAAAATCATTTCTATAAAATATGAATTAAATATATTAATTAGAAAGATATACATATAAATATTGTTGTTGCGTCACCGGGATTCGAACCTGGATCTCTTTCCAAACCGGGGAAGGTGCATTATCCAACTATGCTACAGCGACTTTTTGATATTAATACATTTAATCGTTCCATTATTATAAATTCAAATAATAATTTTAAAAACATAGATAACGTAGGAATGTAAACAGTTTGTACCAAGCGCCCTTGAAGTGAAAGGTTTTACGAAAATGGCGCTACATATATGTATTTATGGTGATTTTTGTAAAACTTGTAGATTTATCTACACTTGTGGAAACCAAGAAATAGTCAGAAAATACATACTCATGAAATCTGTTAAAGTCACTTTGAAAGTTATGGCAGTCTGAAGGCTTGGAATTTTTTTGATATAACTTTACATCGTCAGCAAAGAGTAAGAATACAATAAATTGAAATCACGTAGAAGCATCAACCATAATAATATTATGTCTCCCCGTTTATTTACATGGTTTTCTGGACGTCTGGGACGTCTGCGACGTTTAGGATGTAGTGTCATTATGGTAATATAATGCTTGATTAAACGGCCAGATGTGTGAGACGCCAGCAGGGCAATAACGAACGTGTTTTTACGTCTAACATTACAGAATGTATATTATTAAGTGGTGTCTGTGTGCACGTGTCGAATCTTGCTGTTGTCTTGTTGTGAATCTAATTGTTATAAATCTCTTAGATTATCTCATCGTATCTCCATCCGTGGACACGGGCCTTTATAAAGGGCAGGATCCTGGGTTTATTAATCTTACTTTCAACGTTTTTTTTTCTGTTTCTGCAGTCGTATTTTTTCCAATAGGCCATTTATTAATTCATGAAACATCGTCTCTTCCGTTCAGCGCTAAGCGAGCGAGTCCCTCGTGTGATGTTAGCAACGTTCAAGCAAACTTGGGCCGAGCATCCTGAATTGTTGATGATTTACTGCCTACCGTCGGAGGGATGATAAATCAGGCTGTGTCACGGAACACCATGTCTTTATAGGAACTGGTGTGTTCTTCGGGAACTGGAACAATTTATCCGAGTGTAAACACTTTGAGTAATGTCTTAATATCAGTTTGATATATGAATTTTGATTAACCGAGGATCTGGAATTATTATTTTAATTTATACGCTGATAGTTCACGCGAACTCTAGGACTATAGATTTTATATTTTAATTCTTTTATTTTTTTAATACAGACGGTATTTATTTTATAGAACTCCATTGTTAATCAACACAATAAATCAAACACGATTTTTTGGTTTTATGTTTGATCTTGCCAAATAATTGGACGATCCTAGCGTCGGCCAGACAGCCGAAACGATCATTCAATTAAATAGAAAAATTAAATATATAAACAGAAAAATCGTGTTTGATTTATTGTGTTGATTAGTAATATTTTAAGTTTATATAAGACTTGATACTCTAAACTTATACAAAATCTGTCGAAACTAGTTTAATTGTCCACCCCTTTGTTGTTAATAAATTTTCATATCCCGTAGCGAGTGTCATGAGAGCTACCCCTCTTCAGCATTTCTACAGGTCGAACCAATTCTGGATTGTGCTCTCTTATAGTGAGAATGATTTGTTCACTAACATCGAGATATATTTTCTGTTTCATTACCAATTTTCAAAAACCCAAATTGACAATTTTCTTCGATGTAACACGTAAATGATTTTTCCTTGTTTTTGATTTTTTGTCAACACCTTTTTTTTACATCGTACGATGCTTTTTTCGGGGTTTTTTTTTATGTCCATCTGAGATGTTAGGATGTAATAAATTTGTCACCATTTTTTTTTCAATGTCCTTATACTTATATTATGTGTTTTTTCCAATAAATGAAAATTACTAAATGTGTAAAATCTTGTAGAGGAGATTCGTCTTTAAAGTGCCCAATAAAGCAGTATTTTTCCGACAAATCCGAAGTCTCACTTGTGGACACTTGTGGCGGTTCTCATAGTCCAGTGGGTAAGACACTCTCTTCTCATACCGAGAGCTTCGGGTTCGGTTCAATACATTTATGTTATTTTTTCAAAGTTGGGTATTTTTGCGATTTGCTAATGTTAAAAATTAAAATATTATAAAATAAAAATTAGGTAGTACAGAAAGCATCTAAAATGGCTGCCGGTTGGCAGTTCAACCGTGAAATATCAACAATTTAACTGGTGACCTTTGGATCAGTTATCCTAGATCACAGGATTATCGGAGGGTGTTTTTGAATACCGATTGTCACAACTTTAGTTTATTAATTGAACCTCTTCTACTGAAAAATCAAACTCAATAAGAACTCACCTGTCAGTATCCAAAGAGCGATATCTTTTATTATTTAAAATCCCCTGTCTAAAATTAATTTAAAACGGAGTGTAAAAAAGTTTAACGTGTTTTTATCGCCAACAGGCACCCGGGCGGTTCGATTCTCTAATAATTTATCGCCTACCACCACCCTTCAGGCTGAGGGTGTTCCCCCGCGAAGCCTTCAAACCTTCGCTTGAAAACATTCAATAAATCGAATGGCAACTAGTTATTTCTAAGGAATTGAGTCAGCATTCATTTTAAGGCGTTTAAAAAGTTTATGCATAATTTTTCTGCCTTTCGTAGATCTCTATAATATTCATCGTTTATAACCCAAGAGATAAACATTTGGAGGTCGTATTAACCTTTCGGGTAATCCGGCCCATTCTGAGAATAACAATATTTTTAGGGTGCGTGCACACGGGTGAGACTTTGCTCTCGTGTCTCGGAGATTTGTCTTAAATATAATTATGCATATACATTAGTCGGTCATTCGGCTCTGTGTAATAATTAAAATTTAATAATGGCGCGTACACATATGCGACACAGAAATATTCTAATTATTTCCAAACTCGTGCTATAAAATTAGGACTAACTTGGTGTGTGGAGGATTGACGCTCGATCCCTCGTCTACTGGACCACTAGGCGAGTGTCAAAGACGTCCAAATATTATAATATAATATATTTGTTCATCTTTATTCTCAATAAGTATAGGTGGCTGGATGGATGATTGGCTGACGATTGGTTAAATATACAAATGGTTGTATTACATAATAAAATACACAATGAATGAGAGCTCGTTTCGTGCTCAACTGTACGTACTGTCATTTACGCGAGATTTGAAACAAGTGTCATCTGTGTATGTGCATCCTTAACATTAGATCTTTTTCTTTTTATCCGACCACAACGTAGCCCACCACACAATCAATCTTCTTTTCTCGGAAGATGTTGAGGGCATTCGCAAAGGACCTAGCATGATCAGATCAACTAGATGTTGGAGAATGGCCCTGTTAAAAGTTTCATGAACGGAGATATGTGAGAGTGGATGAAGCAAGAGTCCTTTCTGCCTATCCTTACGTCGCTAAGTTAGTTAGAATGCGAAATTCGTGTAGTACAGTTATGTTAGTTATTTCATGTTACAGCTAGACCTCGCTGAACGACCAGGTTCCGTTTCACCTATCTGGCCGTAAAGCGAATTGGTTGGTAAACGAACACTTAAATATTTTAAATACTAATTAAATGTATAATCAGAAAGATATACATATATAATCAATTTTATCTAAAAGTATTGTTGTTGCGCTACCGGGATTCGAACCTGGATCTCTTTCCAAACCGGGGAAGGTGCATTATCCAACTATGCCACCGCGTACAGTACAGCGATAGTAGTAAAAATAATGTCGCTGTAGCATAGTTAGATAATGCAATGCATAGAAAGAGATCCAGGTTCGAATCCTAAAGTATTGTTGTTGCGCTACGGGATTCGAACCTGGATCTCTTTCCAAACCGGGGAAGGTGCATTATCCAACTATGCCACCGCGTACAGTACAGCGATAGTAGTAAAAATAATGTCGCTGTAGCATAGTTAGATAATGCAATGCATAGAAAGAGATCCAGGTTCGAATCCCGGTAGCGCAAAAACAATATTTTTTGATAAAATTGATTTTGTATGTATATCTTTCTAATTAATAGATTTAATTAGTATTTAAAATATTACAGACCGTCTGTTCTGAATAATTATTTGGAGGTTAGGACGGTGGTTAAATTAAATAAATGTGATTGGCGTGTGAGGTTTATTATGACAATGACAATGAAAACGATGACAGATAATAATGAAAGGAATGAATGAGTGAAGATGTAGAAGGTGCACGTGTCTTATGAAATGAAATGAAGCGAATTGGCGGTCTTGCTCGGCGAGCGCGAGCCGGCAAGACCGCCGCCGTGAAACGATGAAACTGGAGAGACTGCCTGGCGGTGAATGCTTGAGCCCGACTTGTAGCAGCAGCCGGCAGCGCTGTCGCTAGCGTCGATGCCGACTGAGATGGCGGTAGATTTGAATTTCAATAAGAATGTGTTCTTCTCAATACTTAAATATTTTATTATGCTTTAATGAAAGACGTAAAGGTTTATAACTTGTGGATGGTATACAATAGATCGACATGACTGTCTACTGAATATAGCTGAGATACTTTCTAATCTCATAAATATAGTTCAATTGCTGCTCATTTGGCGCTAGAAGTGTACAACGCATCACATCTTACAACGTTGTGTCTCTTTCATGCTGACGACCAGTGGCGTGCAATAGGTGTACATTTAGGTTATCCTGTTACCGATGATATTATACAATCATATATAATATATGTATTACAATATATGTTGTACATGGGATTATAAATTTTCGTATAACCAACGTCTTTAGACAAAATAAATCCGTCGTTTATACGACTTTACCATGTATTTATTTGTAATTTTAGAATACTATTAATAGTGTTTTTAAAGTTTAAGTTTTAACTTTCTTATCCATATAAAAATCAATATAAAAAATGTTTTTAAGAACACTTTCTATGACTAAACATGATTCATTTATTGTTTGAAAATCTTTAACGTAATAACTAAAGTTTAATGTAAAGTAATACCCTATTACCCATATAAAAATTAATATAAAAAATGTATGGAAGTTTTCAAGAACACTTTTTATGACTAAACATGATTATTTTATTGTTTAAAAGTCCTTCACCAGGAAATAGTTCTGCCAATTGGTTTTTGTTTCTCCTAAATCAAAAACAAATTCGAGCAAAAAATGCACCTCGAACGATAGTAATAAGATAGTAAAATTCGCGAATTAGTAAAAGAGGAAGTAGACACTTCAATGATTTGCACTCAGTTGTGAGCCTTTCTAATGTTATCCTGTTAAAAACAGCATAAGTAACGAATCCATCCAAAACGGATTAACTGTAAATAGTCAATTGTATGACTTGAGTAATTCACTAACTTAAAAGTAGACGATAGTAATGTGAATAGTTACAATGCGTCTATTGTAGCTACTAGCGCTGCGGCTGCAGTGGTGGGTTAGTTTTAGAGGTGGTGTTTTAGAACTAAGCTATTAAAGTTTCTACTGATACACAGATGGCGCTAATTGTAATTAATCCGTAAATATACGTTATTTAACTTATATTTGTTTCCCAGAATTTTTAGTAATGCACATCTTTTTTGCTTGTATGCACTGCACGCCCCTGCTGACGACGATGGGACGCAGAAATTTGAGGAGTTACTGTACAACCGCACCGAGTCCTGGATAAATATACTATCGGCAAGCGAGCGTAAGAAGGTGCAGGGATGCTCAAGCTTCAACAGGGAACATGAAATATGTACAAAAGTAAAAATATATTTAAGTACTTGTATTTCTAGAGATCTCAATGTGCGACATGTGTATACGATTTCCGACGCGGCGTGGGAGTGTAAAAGGGATACGTCATGAAAATGAAGAGAATCTTTGAATTCAGAATCCATTGAGATGTCAGGAATCGTTTGCAGATTTTTTTTTACATGTCGTGTAATATTCACGTCAGGACGTTTTCTGTCAATAGATGAATGTCGTATTTGAACATTTATTCATTTTCATCTCCTTAGTCTGGGAGGGTCGGGGGGGGGGGGGGGGCAAGGCGCTTTCAACTTGCTCTGTTTCCCAATCGTTTCCAATTCGTCTCAGCCCACCTAATCACCTAGCTCAGCATTGCCAGCGCAACGTAGAACGGATGATACAACTGGATGGAATTATTTTTAAGAAAGTTATCATCGCTATACATTTTGATCTTTTTCGCATAGGAGGGTTGTAGGGTCAAAGTCTCGACAAAGCGTTTTCAACTTCCCCCGCTTTGCGCTGTTTCAGTACAATCTGTTCCCTCGTCTGAGCTAACCTAACATTACCGCCGAGCGCAGCATTGTCGGCGTAATATAGAATGGATGATATTACTCGACGGAAATATTTTCATTCCCTTTTACTAGAAGGTTCGAGGGCCCAATGTCTTACATACGAGGCATTTCTATGTCCCCTATTTAATTATTTGATTATCAATCAAGGTCCGTAAATCTGTCTTCATAAAGACTTTGCTACTGTTTATCCCAACTTGGGACCATCAAGATATGTCTTGGTATTTTCTAGAATTCACAATACGTGTCCAAACCACCTCAACTGATATCTTTCCATATGCTCCACGCTAAGATACTTATCGCGGTACTCTCATTTGGTTCACGAATGTCTCTCCTACTACTCCCATAAGATATCACCATGTACTGATTATATACATCTGCCCCAATTTATTTATTTGATAAGATTTTTTTACAATATACGACAACAATAGAGTTATACACCCCAAAATTAGAAAGATCTTGAATTATGGGGGTGGCTGTAAACAATTGTTTACAACTAATAAAAATATATTATATAATAATACAATATGAAAATTAACAAAATATAAGAAATTGATCGGATTAGAACTTGGGAAACATGTCAAATAAATAATTATTTAATGATTTTGAAGACCTTCAAGCCATTTAAGAACCTTTTTTTTTTGGACAAATTTATATATGCTGCTAATTTAATTGATTTTGGCAGTTGGTTATACAGTCTAGGAGTAATGCACGGTACGATGCGTTCTCTGTCCTATTCTTAATTTGGTTTTGCTCCGAATCTGATAGATGTGGTAAATTTTTATTTTATCCTCTTTAAAAAAATGAAATCAATACAGTTTTCTTAATATATAGAAGATAAATTTTATACGGGAAAATCTTTAAAAACTTGTTTGGTTTGAGTAATCTCTAGCTTTTTTTTAAAATTAACAAGTTCCGCCCCAACCTGGTATTCCGTATTGTAATATTGATTCAACCAATGCAATAAAATTTACGTAATTTATTATTTAATCGTCATCTTAGTCCACGTTTAACTTATGATAACCAGATGCTGCGTAGTGTTAAAGAGTAACATTCGGGTACTCTCAATTAAAAGTGGCCTATTGTCGTCGGACCCATTTTGAATTTACATCTCTATTGTACTGATTGAACTGATTTCATCATCTTTCAAATGAGTTGATATCGAAACTGGATTTCGGCTCATTTGTGTTGTTATGTTTGAAAGCTGTGCACAGGTGGTACACAGTTGGGTCAGAAAATTTAACAAATTCAAACAGATGATAATATTTAAATTTTACAATTATTTTTTATTAAGAAAAATATTGGAATATTGGATTGTCTAATAAGTCTTTGCGGTTTTGTTCAATTATTCATTATAAAGTCAAATTTTTAACATTTTAAATAATGATATATACTCCTTTTAAAATTAGCAATATTAACATTGTGGTTAAAATTCATATTTTTATTTATTATCTTTGTTTTATTAACCACTAAAATGAGTTTAAATACATCTATCGGTTTCGAAAAATACCATTTTCTTCTTCAGGATGTCATAACTAACGAAAACATATATTATTGTTTTTTTTACCAGAATCTATTAAAAAAAAATCTATTTTAAAAAAAAAAACAATTTACGGTAGATGTATTTAAACTCAATTTAGTGGTTAATAAAACAAAGATAATTAATAAAAATATATATACTCCATTATTGTTTAGGACTTCATTCCATCTTTCAACCAATTTGTTAATGCCTTTTCTGTAATAATCAGCTGGTCTGGTATCGAAATAGTTATTGAGCCAATATCTGAGATCATCGTCGTTGTTGAACGTAACGCCACGCATTTGATTGGAGAGCGACCGAATAACGTTATATAATATGACGGAGCAAGGTCGGGATTGTTAAGTGGATGCTGCAGAATTTTCCAGTTGAGTTTACAGTTAACTTTGATTAAAGGCGAAAAGAAGTAGGTATGTGTCGCAAATGTTCATTTTTCTCAGATTAACACTCTATTATTTTAGCCCAAACTATAATATACGAGAAAACAGCGACACTTACGTTTCAGAGAAGAAAAAATGGTATTAAATGGTGTTATTTTTTGTCATTTTTCGCGGGAAAGAAATCGCGAGATTTTATTAGACGATCCAATATTTTAAAATATTCAAATTGCGCAATATTCGAGTCGCTCAATTCCGGTCGTAAATCGGAATCACCGCAGGGTAGATGAGGAAAAGTAGGGATACATGGTATAGGATGAGGTCGGTGAGGGGATAAGGATTCTAGTTAAAGTACCAGTGATCTCGGGAATCGGGATTCGGAAGCACTGCTCGCCTTACCTTGTATATGACGCCTCCGTCATCCCTGTAGTCGCCGCCGAGATCAAAAAAAATGGCACGCGGATGAGCCGATCTCCGATCCTAATACAAACAACAAACAGTACGTGATCAAAATACAATATCACAAAATACAATGCTGGTGCACTGGAACTGAAGAATCCACACTGCGAATATTATCGCGATGTCGAGATCGAACAAATATCGGTCAAGTTGACGTCTGCCGACGTCAAGGTCACAATTAACACTGAAAATACGAGTATGAGGATGGTAATTTTGATGCGAAATGTATCAATAACAGTGGTCGCGCCTGAATCTAAAAGGGTGTTCACAAATTCGGAACATGAATAATTTTTTATTTAGTGAGTTACATATTTTCAATTATTAATAGAAAATAATAACAAGCCCGGAGTTGCTAGTCATCAATTTCGTTTGGACATCCAGCGCGGGGGTTGTCTTCCAGTGATAAATTCCCCGAACGAATCTTGCTAAACCACATATGACTCGTTCGAGTTTTTAAGACACTTTCACCATACACTAAATAAAAATTGTTAGTAGCTGTAGTTGTACTGTTTTATTTTTTAAATTCATACAACACACGATGTGGCAAATGATGTAGTTATGTGATTGAAATTGAAAGGCAACCGGCTAAAACGGGTAGAATGTGTCCCTTTTAAAAACAATGACAAAAAACAATCTAATCTCTAAATAAGTACCGTTAAAATGGCAACAACTTTTGCGCCAACCCAATTATAACATCATTTGTTCATCTTTCATGCAAATACCATAATGAGAAGTTAACAGAAATTGCCCTTATCAGCATTAGCCCTACTACGCTTAAATAGTTCTTTTTATGAACCACGACAATCTCAATTTTATCCAATCATTCTACCTACAAAGACATCTTGCTCTCCCTTTACTTTACCATAACAATAGTGTCAATCTCCCCACCCTTTCTCCTACCTTTTTTATTATTTTTATTTTCTGCTATATCATATGCTTATGTTTATTTATACTGTAAAAATCCTTTAATTAATGAAATAAAGAATAATAATAAATAATATTAAAATGTATATTTCTAATAGCTTGAATAGCTCTAATAGCGAGAGTAGTCGTAAATATTTTAGGTAAGATTGTATCACTTTGCCGAACACCTTTCTTGATAAAAAATCTACAAGATGACTTACGAAGATTAACAGATGCTGTGGCGTTAATGTATACACAGCTGATTATGTTTACCATTATACCGTTTAACACCTTGTTTGCTAAAGGCATCTATAAGCCATCTTAATTGTATATTTGAAATTTATCTCATCGTGTCTCACTCCGTGTAAGTGCGCATTATATTTGATATCTTGAGCGTGTAGTAATTAGAAAAACCCACCGATGGGATTATGTGTAAGCCTTTCCTCGGGAATTATGCAGATCATCCCTAAGCAGGGTAGTTAGGCAGCGCGCCCCTCGCGATGAAATAAACAGGAATTCCCGGTCCGACTCACGCTCGCCCCTGAATAATTAAGGGAGGTGATAAATCCTCCCTCAGTCGATTCGTTGATTTTAATTTAACTTACTTCTGCAGGGGCGATACAAGGGAGGCAATAAAACGTTTCCGTGAAAAGGATAATTGAATTAAATTTATTGACGTATTTTATTTGATTACGCCAACACCTAGGCTTACTAAATACTTTATTTTAATTAATTAAGTATAACACATTATTATTGTGCAGTTACAGTTTACCCAGAATATAATTCTGTGGTATTTTAATACAAATTAAATGTATCAATTAGATAGATATACAAGAGAATTCAATTAATAGAAAAAATATTTTTGTTGCTACCGAGATTCGAACCTGGATACTTTCCTATCCGAGAAAGATAGATACATTTGGCAATAAAAGACGATGGTTTTTATATTTTGAATAATAGATATATCAATTGTGACGTCGAAGATGTGAGGTCCACCGGCTCACCCAGGGTAAAGCATGATGTGCGAGGTTCTGATGCACAGAATTCGCCATACTGTCTCCATCCACTTCAGTAATCGTTCTCAAGGAAAAAAATAATAAAATAAGTTTTTACAACATTATAATTATTTAAGTTTTTTTTCATATAAGATTGATCATAATAGAAGAAAAAAAATGTTGACGCCGACTAGATATTATAGCACAAAATAATATTACTTCAACAAAAGATTTCAACAAATCATCTTCATCAATATATATATATAAGATATGTGAATAGAAATGTATAATGTTCGACTTCTTCAAAATTATACAACTGGGAATTAACTTCACAACAGTAAGACACAAAGAACGTTTGCTCTACAAGAGCAATCTACAATTTAAATTCAGTTTTTGATGATTTGAGTCACCCTGTCGTATTAAAATGATGACTCCTTGCACCGCAAACGTCACAAAAGTTAGGTTACTTGCTTATTGGCGTGGTTCCCGATGAAGTGTAGAAATTATTGTGTCCTCATGTTGTAAAAATCAGATTGAGCAGATGGAACCCAATCGTGTTCTCATCGTGCTTTGGCTCGTGAGTAATCCTTCACGAATAATAATTATTGTCTTCACATTCCCGTCTTGTAATGATCGTTAACACCAAGATACGCCTCACAGACGTCGTAGTAGGGAGGTATTTTTACATCCCTTCCTTTCTAAATTTGATGTCACATTTTTGATATTTAATTCCACGAGCTGCTTGTTGCACTCACTCTAATCCGTTCCCGGAACGTGCCATCGAGAAGATTACTTTCAGCGGTGCAGTGCTGCCTTTTTCGAAATGTCAACTCGAAACAAAATCTAGTGGCGGGTAGGTACTATAACATAATGTTATACAATTTGAAAGAACTGTTATCGGTTAACGCATTTTCCCGGATAGGAAAAGATCCGGGTTCGAATCCCGGTAGCAACAAAAATATTTTTTCGATAAATTAAATTTTCCTGTGTTGATGAATATCAGCGAGGAAAACATTTTCCTTAGTTGCTGATCAAATAAATTATCAATAAGGAAAATGAGTGCAAAATAAGGCGGATAATTTTCCATTTTTATCATAGATAACTAAGAAAAATAGTAATTGTCGATGTTTATTTAAACACTGTGGATATGAAGAAAATGCTCGCGTAGATTAGATAAATAAGGAATAATAATAATATTGTATATATTTTCGATAAATTAAACAAATATTTTATCTTATAATTAATTAAATGCATATGATTTAAATATGAATTAAATATATTAATTATATAGATATACATATAAAATCAATTTTATCGAATAATATTGTTGTTGCGCCACCGGGATTCGAACCTGGATCTCTTTCCTAACCGGGGAAGGTGCATTATCCAACTATGCTACAGCGACAATATTTTTGGCGACAATTTTCAAACCCATATGTTACCTTTTTGATATTAATACATTTAATCGTTCCACATTTTGAAAGAGCCATCTACTTTATTTTTACTGAATCTCAAATACCTTTGAGTAAACTGATAGCAGACGCCAGAATTATCAATTCATTTTTATTAAATTTTGGACCCACTGATACAACTTTATTATTAGGAGAACACATTTTTATTGTGAAGTTGTAATTATTCAGAACATAGGTCTGTGATAAATTGATTTTATATGTATATCTTTCTAATTAATATATTTAATTCATATGTAAAATACGTTTTGAATAATTACAACTTCACAATAAGAATGTGTTCTCCTAAGCATATGATTTATTAAAAAGTGTTTTAATAAATAATTAAAATGGAATTTCACCATGAATTAATAGTATCAAAATTAGAAAAAAATTATAAATGCACACTTGTTATTATTGGAAATAAATGCACACTAAAATAGTCTAGTAACCATAAAAAAAATGTATACCAATTAACACGGAGAGCATTAAGTTAGTTCCGCATATTAATGATATCACGAATAATGCTATGACATGTCTTGGTGAAAGATAGCTCGTAGCAGGGTGATTCGTAGTAGTAAGATGGTTCGTAGCAATTTAGAATTCAACTCAACTATTTGGTCTCCATTTTATAAAGTGTATGAATTAAAATTAGAAAGGGTTCAACATATATTTTTAAGGTTTCTTAACTTCAAACTGTGTATACCCGTTGAACAATTGAATCATGATTTTCTAATGAGCACTCTTAATTTAACTAACTTGTCGTGTAGTGATTCCTTATTTTTATGGATAAGAAGGTATTATATTACGTTAAAATATAAACTTTAAAAACACTATTAACAGTACTCTAAAATTACAAATATATACATGGTAGAGTCGTATAAACGACGGATTTATTTTGTCTAAAGACGTTGGTTTAACGAAAGTACATATATTGTAGTACGTATATTAAATATGATTGTATAATATCATCGGTAACAGCATAACCTAAATCTTATTGTTGATGATTTGCTTTCAATTCTAATTTGTATGATTTTAAACCATTATAATCAATTTTCAATTGAAAAGTAGGGTTGGCTTAACTGATTTAAGTTAATCGCAAATAGATTTCTTAAAAATATATATTTTTAAATTGTTCCATGGTTGTATTAACATAAAAGTATATTTAAAATTAATTTGATGATTTTAAATATATTTTTTGTGGTAAGTGTGTAGAACTCGATAATTACATCAAAATTAGTTTAACTATATCAACAATAGCTTAAATAGTTTACTAATTTACTTACTTACCTATTTACCTATATTACGTTTTATTTCTATAATTTCCGGTCGCCATCTTTGATTATTAATTTTCCCATAGTTTATATTTGGTTTTTTCAAATTGTTGCCCAGAAGACAGTATTCTGATCAAAAATTTGCGAATTGAAAAACGTTAGGGTGCTAGGAAAATGATCAAAGATGTTTTAAATGTTTCAAAATAAAGCCTGGAGCATAGCTAGACATTACAGCAGGACGGAGCTCCATCGCACACAGCCAGAAATACAATCAATTTTCTTCGTCGTGAGAATGTTAATTTCATCGAGCCAGGCGTGTGGCCACCGAATAGCCCAGATTTAAACCCAGTGCAATATGGGGTGTTTCGATGATTTCTGATTAGCTAAATATTGTGCAAAAAAAAAACATTAAGAATTATAATTAATTATCTTATATTTTGAAACAACTCGTGTGTTACGGAGATGTTCTCACTTTTTTTGGGCCACCTTGTATACATTCTGTATATCTTTCTAGTTTATTAATTTAATTTGTATTAAAATACCATGAAACAATGTTCTGAAAAATGAAAATTCGCAACAAAAATGTGTTATCCTGAAAAGCACTGTATTTAGTTTAATATAGTAGTAATAATAATCCGATATGTGTGTAGTACAATGAAAAAAGTGTGTTATGAAGACTAAAATTGATTATTTTTCCTTGCTTAAAAACAATTCAAAAATAGGCACAACTTAAGATTAAAATAAAATTGGTCCGATTTATTTTCGTACAGTGGTCACCCCGCACGCGGTTCGATACGTACGCAATTTATATAAAATGAGATCCAACAGCAAGCGGACATCAGTTGGGGAGATTGCAGCATTTGGCATTTCCTCGAGAAAACTAAACACTTCTGCAGTCATGAAGTTCTTGCACCTCGCGGCATTCCTGGTGTTCCTGGTGGTGGCGGTCATCGCCCTACCCGCGCCGCAAAGTAAGTCACTTTTCAACTATTTTAAATTTATTTTATTTTATTTTTCTGGTCTATTCTGTCGTGTGTTTTCGATTTCTCTGGTTGGAGACGATTTTTTAGTTTGATTTTAATTAAATGATTTCTTTTTAATCAATACCGATTATTAATTGCTTACGATAGTAAATATAATTAATCCTATATATATAATCACGCTATTTTTCTAGACGACACGTGCAGTGAAATTTGAATGACACATTATATTCGAGTCATGTGTTAACTTTCTCACTTTCGAGACAGTTTGTCTTTCTAACTTTCTCTGGCAAGATTTACGTAAAAAAAAATCAGTAAAAAAGTAGTAAAAATCCTTTGCGGGTTGTTGATACATCAAATTTATTACAGTCGAAGCATAGATGGATAAGTCTATAAGGCACGACAAATAATCATGAAATATGCTTTATTTTATCATTATCAATGGATTTTTTTGCCTAGGCGTTCGAAATCTGTCACTTTAGTTGTGAAATATTTTCGTATCTATCATCATTAAAATAGTGGGATACTGAATGATTAATTCTCGTATACTGCAATATTCGAAGTACCAATATGTCGGATGGCTTTTGGAACAGCTGTGAAAAGTCCGCCGTATTTAACTGTCGTTTCTCGTATTTTACTATTGGATATCGGAGAGTAAAATGTGTTTACTACGGGATGTACCTTTGAGAAGTAAATATTTTTTTATCGAATTTTTTTTTACTTTAGTAACTTTTTTATACTGTAATTAATATATAACATATTGAAAGTAAATTAACTAATATTCTCTAATATTCTTAATTTATATAAAGAAATCTATAACAGAATTAATAACAAAATATAAAAAATGTGGAGAAATTGAACAAATACATTTTTCTTTCATTGTCTATTGTATTTTATATGGAAAGCAGACCATATCAGACATGTATTTTATATGGAAGGCAGACATTTGAGCTTAACGCATTTCAAAAATCTTCGAAAATTTCATCCGTGTATAACCTAAGGATAAATAAATATTATTTTTAATATCTCCACTGGTAACGACTCCGTCATTGTGCTCTTAAAGAGGAATCGCTATCAGGATACAGGCATTTTAATAACATTTTTATTGGCTGGTCATACAACAAATACTTGAGCATATTGAGCAGTTTGGGAAAAAAAACCTTAAACGTAAATTGCTTTCGTTATATATCGTATTTTACACGAAAAGCAGACAGACTAACTGATGCATCCGACCTTAATGCACCGCAATTAATGCACTTATCAACAAATATAATATATTGATTTATCCTTAATTTCTTCACAGATGACGATTATGGCACGGAGCTTGTGAGGACGCCCAATCGGAATACAGGTACACCCTAATGACATATATATTGGTTGACTGTAAGATAATAAAACACTAAGGGTGCGCGTATATGTATAATGGAAAAAAAGATACAATAAATTGAATAATATTTAAGAAACTAATGTGACAGCGGGATGGTAAAAAGTGATCTGACGACCAGCCATACGTACATAAAAAAACAAAAAACATTCGAAAAATGAAAAAAAAATGTCACACGATTATCCTAGTGAGGAGGCATTGCCAAAGTTGTTGAAGAATTGTATTTTTATTTTTTTTTAAAGAAAAATATAAATGAAACTTTGCTTTCAGAGCTCGCATATTAAGGATTAGTGTACAATTGGTGAGGTGCGAGCTATCATTCGTTGCACGCGAAGGTGGTTTGATAAGTTACTTGGTTCGCATACTAATAGATGGCGCTAACGTCATCTGTATATGTAGTCATAAATTTTCCTTCTTATGAATATATAATCAATGGTCTCAAGTCATTCTGACAGTAATTCGTTGTTTGACAGTAGCTTAAACAGAAGTATTTCGATTAACAGTAAAAAATTGATAAAATTGGAATTCGTGGTGTGATTCAATTCTTTTTTCTAGAAGGGAAAACAGCGAAGGAAATTCATGAAAGGACTTTACCTATATTGGGTGACTCATGTCCTTCCTATAAAACAGTTAGACTGTGGGTAAATGAATTTAAGTGTGACAAAACAAGTATTAAAGATGCATCACGTTTTGGAGCCCCGAAATCAGCTGTGAAATCATCGATTAAGTCTGTGATTTGGTTTTAAACGACAGACAAGTGAAGTGCGCGAGTTAGCAGAAGCCACAGGTATCTCAACTGAGAGGGTTCACTTCATGATTTGCATAATGAATTTCACATGAAAATACTTTGTACAATATTGGTGCCTCGCAGAGTAAAAGCGAATTCGCATGAGAACGTCTGCCGACAATTTACAAGTGTTTGAGAAGAATTCAGTACAGTTTTTGCGTCGTTTTGTAACAATGGACGAAACCTGGATACATTGCTACATCCTGGAAATGAAACAGCAGTCAATACAACAATCTATGACAACGACATGAATTGACCGGTGCATGAACTGCTTTCGCATACTGACTACCCGAAACTCAAAACTTTCCTGGCAGGGTAAAAAAATGAGTCAAATGAAGGGATGAGGGAAACGAGGGAAGTATTTTTAAAGCCTCGAAGAAACTCATTTCCGCGAAAGAATCGCGAAACTGGAGAAACATTGACTTCGAGAAGACTATGTCGAAAAATTAAGTACGGTACAAAACTCTTATTGTTTTCTTTAATATCAAACCTGGTTACTTATCACACCATCCTCGTATTTTATGCAGAGAGCAGACAGACGAACGATCATTGGCGTCAAATCTTCGAAAAAAAAATCAATTACTATATTATCCCTGAATTCTTTACAGGTGACCAGTATGCCCCGGAACGAAGAAGGAACCCCAATCAGGATATAGGTATTTTAATTACATTTTTATTGGCTGGTTACAGGGGCGTGCACTGCATACAAGTAAAAAAGCTATAGATTATTGAAGATTTTGGGAAATAAATATAAATCATATAATCCTTATTTATTAAGGAGAACACATTCTTATTGTGAAGTTGTAATTATTCAGAACATAGGTCTGCGATGTTTTAAATACTAATTAAATGTATTAATTATAAAGATATACATATAAAATCAATTCTGGCGTCTGTTATAGGTTTACTCAAAAGTATTTGAGATTTTGTAAAAGCAATGTAGATAGCTTTTAAATAATGGAACGATAGATGTATTAATTTGAAAAAGTGTAACATATAGGTTCAAAAATTTGTGGACAAAAATACTGTTGCTGTAGCATAGTTGGTAGTGTACCTTCCCCGGATTGGAAAAGAGATCTAGGTTCGAATCCCGGTAGCGCAACAACAATATTTTTCGATAAAATTGATTTTATATGTATATCTTTATAATTAATACATTTAATTAGTATTTAATCCTTATTTTATGAAAAACAATAAAAAATTCTAGCCGTTATTACCCAGATTAGCGTAATCCACGGTTAGACTTTTAAATTGCGGCAGTCGTTTATGTGCAACGTCATAGCGTTGCTGCGAGATAATTTGCTAGTATATATATTTCTAATTTGTTTGTTCTATCCGCGTAACAATCTTATGAAGTAATTCATATTTCTCTACTGAAGCTTTCAAGTATTTTCGAAAATAATCATCTTGACTGCGTGCTATGGCACCTTTTACTAATTTTACAGACTAAACGTTTTGTTTTCATGGTGTATTCCAATGTCATTTCGTAATTCGATAATGTAGATGATTCGTAGATGTTCAAGTTCGCATGCATAAGAGATAATATAGGTGTTCATCAATTATCTGACATGCAATCGAGTTAGCATTTTTATAGTAGATTATTAGCAATATTAAATATATTATTACTTTCATTTATAGTAAAGTTACTTATTTAAATATTAGTTTTTGAGCACTATTTCAATGAAACATTTTAAAAATCCGTTGATAATGTTTTAAGTGAAATAGAGAGCGAGTATGGCAAGAAGCAAAAAATGAACTTGCGTTTTTTGAAGTAATGAATTCACAATTATTTTCTAAATTTAAATAAAATAAAATAATTTTTCTCACATTTTTATTGACACCTAATATAATAATAATATATCTAATTGCACTATAATACAAAGTACTTTGAATTCTTCATTTAAAGGGTGTTCCAATAATCACCTATATCTTAATATCTCCATGCCAATCTATTAGCTTTACAAAAAAAAAAATTATCCTGTGTTGTCTTGGAATCAGTTAAGGAAATCAATGATCTGGGTGTAATATTTGACAGAAAATTATCATTCATTCCTCACATTGATTCGAAAACTAATAAAGGTCTCAAAATGTTGGGATTTGTTTTGCGGACTGTAAAAAACTTTTCAGACCAGCACACTCCTCTAATCAGACATCAGGTAGAATATAATTAAAATATCACAGACCTATTTTCTGAATAATTACAACTTCACAATAAGAATGTGTTCTCCTTAATAATATTATATAATTCGGTCATATGGTCGCCTCACTTCATTGTTCACTCGACGGCGGTTGAAAGAATCCAGAGAAAGTTCTTAAGATTCATTAATTTAAAATTAAATATACGCTCTGAGGATATCAATTATGATTATTTCCTTAGCCGTCTGAAATTGTTAAAAATATCAGTGAGACGTACGATGACCGACCTTCTATTTCTATACAGGATCATCAATGGTATGATGGACTGCCCCCAGATTGTTGGTCTGCTTGACTTTCACGCGCCATTGAAGTCATCGAGACACAATTCATTGTTTTATTACAGTGGTAATGTCAGAACACATGCATTAGCTAACTCCAGATTGGGAAATAAATATACATATTAAACTAGTTATACCATGAATTCCTAATTTCTTCACAGGTGATGACTTCGGCACTGAACGAAGGAGGAATCCCTTTCGCAATACAGGTACTTTAATGAGATTCATATTGATTGACTGCACAGCATATATAATACTTGAACATATGCAGCCTTTCGCGAAAAATAAAATAAAACATGATTAAAGGTGCGCGTGTATGGATTAGTAAGTGTAAGGGATAGTACAGAGTTGATGGCGAGCGAGTCGTATTTTTTAGAGCAGCGATCGCCTAACTTTAAGACCTCACGGACCACTAAATTCATAATATTAAATCCCGCGAACCACTAATAGATTTTTTAAAAATTATTAAATATATTTAGAAAAATGTGATCAAAGAACACATATTATGCAACTAGTTAATAAAATAAAACTATTATTTCCAACAAAATTATAAAAGCTTTACTAATGGTACAAAAATTGTAGAAAAAAATGAATTAAAATATGTAGATATCTCATAGAGACGAAGCTATTTTTTATTAATGGAAAAATATGGAAGTATGGGTAATTACAGGGCTTACGACCCGTATTCGGCTGGGTTAAGTGATCACTTTACACAATGTAACGTTCACCATTCCACCCAATCAACCTCCGTGCCTATAAATTTTTTGAAAGTTGTATATATGTTAATATGTGGATACACTTCGAATACCACTACACTGTCGCCGTCTATGGACTAAATTTGATATTCATTTTCGTGAAACAGCATATGAGGTGCCTTTGTAGGTGAAAATCCAGTAATTGTGTGTTCTTGGACATATTCAAATATTGCTAATTTAAATATGGTTTTAATTATATGAAACTTATAGCAGTATACATTTCTTGTATGATGAATGTTCCGGCTTGCTTGGCATTAGATTATAAATATTTGGCGCCAATCATGCTACTGCAACACGGAGAACTGCATTTGTTTCGACATGAGATCGGTACCGCGTTTTGATCGCTGTGACAGATGAAAATGCCTTTTCGCATAAATAAGTTGTGAAGAGTTGAATCAGAAATTTCATCGCCTGTTCGTTCACTAAGCTAAAGGTGTTCACTTTTTATGAAAAGCCAAAAATGACGTCTTGAAAAGTGAATACGCTTTGCTAAATTAATTAAATTTAGCTTTGAGAGTGTCATCGGACGATAGGTCGACGAGACTTTCATTTAAATTACTATCTCGAATGTTCGCTGCAAACGGATCTATTATCCACATGTTACTACGGATTGAAAAATGCAAATAATGTCAACATTTCTCTGCGAACCAGCGATATTTTCTTGCGGGCTGTTCTACAATATATTGTAAAGCAACTGATGAATGCATTTAAAGGCAAATTTTCAAAAATTTCTTTCATATCTTAAGGATCAACAGCTATTATATATATATATTTTTTTTTACAGGTGATGATTTTTTCTCGGCAGCAGGAAGGGAGTCTTTTCCGAATATAGGTACTTTAATTACAATATATTAGTTGATTATACGAGTACTACAATGTCATGTTCTTAAGGGCTCGCGCACACTGATAAAACTTTAAATGTATTAATTAGAAAGATATACATATAAAATCAATTTTATCGAAAAATATTATTGTTGCTACTGGGATTCGAGCCTGGATCTCTTTCCAATCCGGGGAAGGTGCATGCATTAACCAACTATGCTACAGCAGACAGTACCTTTGACGACAAATTTTCGAACCTACATGTTACACTTTTCAAATGAGTAAATCTATCGTTTCATTATTTGAAAGCCATCTACTTTATTTAATTAACACATTTAATTAGTATTTAAAATATCACATACCCACGTTTTGAATAATTACAACTTCACAATGAGAATGTGTTTTCCTTAATGATGAAACTTCACATTAAAAACTCGCTATGTAAGAACAGCTCAGAATTAGTGAGGAGCGAGTTGTTAGTATAGTGAGTAAGATTAAGAAATAATCACTTAGGTGGTTTGGTCATACGGAACGGATGAATGAAGAGAGAATGGTAAGAAAGATATATGACGCAAGTGTTGATGGCACCAGAAATAGAGGACGTCTGCGGAAAACTTGGCACGACCAGGTAAACCAGATAATGGAGGATGGTTCTGTTAGAAGCCTCAACAAGCTTGTATGAGAAGATTGTATGAATGTGGATGAGGCGAGAATCGTGTGTCAGGACAGAAGAGTGTGGCGCTCTATCAGCTCTGCCTACCCCCGCGGCGAAACGGCGTGATGGTAAGTAAGTAAGTAAGTAAGAGTTGTGTCTTTAAGTTTGCATGGAGACCAACCGAAGTATAATCGTTTAATCTTGGAAAATTCATCCATGTATATATATCAATAAATATTATATTATCCCTATTTCTTTCACAGGGGATGACTTCGCCATGGGGGGAAGATGGGAACCTTTTCAGTTTACAGGTATTTTAATGATTTTTATATTGGTTGATTTGAGAATTGCACGTAATGCACAAATGTAATATTAAATAGTTTCTCAGTAGCTTCATATCCAGTAACATTTTTCTCATCAGACTTATTTCATCTTACTATCTCCGCCGTGCGGTGCACTTCTTCAATTCACAACACACTAAAATGTTAAAAACGTATTAAAATATAAAAAAAAGTAAATATACCTTGCGAGTGCAAAAATAATAATTCCGATTGTTTGTCCAAATTTCAAATTAATATTAGTGAAGAACTCCAAATCGCGAATCGTGAATCAATCACTGATATCTTTGAGTCACACTAGCTATCAGTGATTGGATATCTGGGAATATCGTGATTCAAATTTTTTTTTTTTTTTTAAATTCTATTGGTTTAAATCGATTATAACTTACATGAATCAGCGCCATATATTGGTAATACTTACCTAACTTAATATTTTTTAACATTTTGAAGGAATATGCCTTAATTTTCTATTAATTATAAACTAGAATATGTTTTTTACGCAAATGAAGTTGTTGTAATATAAATAAATATTTATTAATTTCGTGTATTGTGACGTCAGAAACTGTGATCACAGTCACAGCTTTCAATCACATATATTATAGAATACCAATCACACCGGTGAATCAGGAGTAGCATTTTTTCTTTTCACTAATTAATATATGTTGGTCGTTGTTTTAACTGATTATGGCTGAATTAACTATTTTTATAATTTGATGTATTTTGAAAACTTTCAATATATATATTCAATAAAGATTTAGGATATACTCTTTCAGCTTGACATATAATCCGACATTGAGTAAAAATTTAATCGACATTTTTTTCTTCTTTCGTGAGATTTCGTCTCTTCCACAACTGCTTTCTAGTGATGAGAAAAAATGCTACTATTGTCTCACTGGTGTGATTGTGATTGGTATTCGATAATATCAGCGATTGAAAACTGTGACTGTGATCATAGTTTCTGATATAAAATAATCATAATTTTGAGCGTACTTTTTCATATTATTAAAACTTTATTTGCGTAAAAACATATTCTAGCATAAATAATTAGTACAAAATTACTCCACATACATACACATATCTACAAAATGTACATTAAACAATAAACATTGCCAACAAAAACAGATTCCAATAGATGGCGCTGATTCAAATGATAATCGATTTAAACGGCGGCGTCAGAAAACCAATAGAATTTTTAACAAAAAAAAAATTTGAATCACAAATCACGATATTCTCAGATATTGAATCACTAATAGTGAGTGTGACTCAAAGATATCGGTGATTGACTCTCGGTTCGTGAATTTGAGTTCATCACTACTGCTTTCCGCTGATTCCTATCCTTGGCCATTCTTCTCCAGTTTCCGGATGCTCCCATCCTGCTCCAGTCCTCTCAGTATCGACTTGGTCATAATCATTGATGTTCTATCATCTGGTATAATTACAACATGGCCATCGCAGTTTTTGGAACCTACAGAATCTCATGATTGTTGGACCACTGGTCTTATTATTTTATATAATAGCAGTTTGCTTCGTTGAGTCTGTATTTTTGACCATAAAAGCTTCTTATCGCGAATTTTCAATATATTCGTTTTCTCATGTAACGTATCAAAATTAATATGTAAAATTATCAACCCCTTCATATACAAGTTGTCCTACGCAATCATCTTTAGGTACCACCTGTTCTGGGTACTACGACGTACTTGAGGGGTTTATATGCAGTCCGAATTTTTTCGTTTTCTTTTTCACGATAACAACAAGACAGATTTTTTATTATTTATATCGAACGATTCGCAATAATTAAATTATCTAATACAGGTCGCAATGCTAACTGTACGAGTTATTGGATTCAACACTAGATTAAAGGTTATGATCTAGTGGTTACGATACTCGCCTAGTGATCTAGTGGTTGGGATTTCGAGCCTCGTTCCAGGAGGCCATCAAGTTTATCCTATTTTCATATCAGAAGCATTTAACTTAGTTTGAAAATAGTAAGAATAATGATGTGACATGCATGTCGTGACATGTTATGCTATTTAAAGAAAAAACATGACAGGAAGTGTGTCACCATGTGCAACTCCTGACTAAATTTCAACAGTGTGCGTGTTAGCTCATTCTGTACATTGGATCGACTATTCAATAGCATCAGAGCGATTAAACTAAAATTTTTAAAATCCAAAATCTTTCTTATACAGGCAGCGCTTTTCCGAGAGGTTCCGAGTCTAGCAGGAGTTTCTTCAGGTCCACATCCAGCAGCTTTGAGTGCAAGAATGGAAACTGCATCAAGGAGACATGCGTCAATGGTCAATGCAGGAAGGAACGATGTGATGCGAATCAGTCAAACTGCGTTCCTATGTAAGATGAAGAAATGAAAACGATGAAGTCGTACATTTTATACGGCTTATCTTTTTAAAATCAGTGTACTCGTCTAGATAAAGAGATTGCTGTTTATTAAATTATATAATATATAAATTATAACATTGAATAAAATACCTTCAAATTAGATTAAAGATTTTACGATTTTTTTCATTTTCACCACTACATATCATTGCTCATCTCAATGTCAATGATTCTAAGGATTCATCACAGATGATCTCAATAAGCGAAAAAACGTTATAAGTATCGAAAGGACCTCACAATTTCCCGGAACAGTTTTAAAAGTTTTCACTCACATACCAAGAAAAGTTTAACTTCCTAGAATCTATACGAATTTTTTTTAAATGTATAATACAACAAAAAAACGAGATGTTAGTTTGTGAATTTAAATACTACACCTGTCGACGACAAATATAATGTTAATAATACTTGATAAGCTTAAATAACAATTATCATTCATTAAAAAAAGAGATACTGATACTGAGTTATTTGTATGTGCATACAAGCAAAAAAGCTCTGCATTACTAAAAATTCTGAGAAACAAATTTTAATTAAATAATTGGGTTAACATAAACGAAAACATTATTTTACAATCAGCGCCATCTGTGTACTAGTAGAGACTTTAATTGCTTAGTTTTAAAAACTACCACGACAATTCACCCATGGCGCTCTTTGGTATTCGCCGCATCGAGCTATTCACATTACTCTGTTATGTCTTTAAGTTAGTGAATTACTCAAGTCATATTATAGACTACAAATGAATAACTTAATATAAAATTATTATAGTGTAACTTCCTCTCCAAGCACAAGAGCTAGTCTGTTTTTTGGAGAGGTAAGCGAAAAAAAATCATGTAATTTTAATAATGTAAAATACTTAATTCATGTTATAAAAAAATTGTAAAAATGTCAAACAAATAAAAAATAAAATGGCTATTCACTTAATTGAAAAATCCTTTCGGTTGATCCGTTTTGTATGGAGTCGTTACCAATGCTGTTTTTTAACAGAATAACATTAGAAAGGCTTACAACTGCGTGCTAATCATTAAAATGTCTACTTCCTCCTTTACTAATTCGCGAATTTTACTATCTTACTGTTTTTAACCTGTTGATTTCATGATTGTTCTTTAAATTTGGTGCATGGATTGGTTTTTGATTTGGGAAAAACAAAAAGCAATTGGCAGTACGTTAACCTTTAATAAAAATAAATATTTCCTTTAGTAATTACGTGAAGGATTTTCAAACAATAAATGAATCATGTTCAGTCATAGAAAGTGTTCTTAAAAAAGTCCATACATTTTTTATATGGATAAGAAGGTATTATATTACGTTAAAATATAAACAATAAAAACACTATTAATAGTACTCTAAAATTACAAATAAATACATGGTAGGGTCGTATAAACGACGGATTTATTTTGTCTAAAGACGTTGGTTAAACGAAAGTACATATATTATATATGATTGTATAATATCATTTGCAATAGCATAACCTAAATCTATACCTACTGCACGTCATCAGTTTAAAAGAAAATGTTAGCAGTTTTGCTTGAGATTTTGTTGTCATATTTGTGTAAACAGAAATAACGAATCGGACTAAGCATATTTTTATGTTGAGATGTATCAGACCGAAATTAACATTTACCTTTACATACCACCTTATGTATGATATATAAGGTGTATGTATAAAAAGCAATTACAAAATGGACTTTCAATATATTATTTTTGAAAATTTGAGACAATAATTATTATAGATTTGATCAATATGTTTGGGTGAGTGCACCAATACCAGCTCTACCCATATTACGAATCCACATTTTTATTTTCAGTTTCATGTTACCGGGACAGTTCAATTCAATTAAATTCAATTCAATAATAACAGATTAAATGAAACACAATCACATTGTATAAAACTACGAATTTTATTAAACGCCAACTGGTTTCGTTTAGTTCAAGCTTCGTCAGGGCGTATTTAAAACTAACAATAAATATATAAAAGGGTGCACTTATATATACATAAAGAGGGAGACAGAATATAAAATTTATATGCGAAAGAGAGCGAAACAGAATACATATATCGCACACCTAGATCAAAACTAAGACAACTCAAAAAGTCATTTTTCAGAAGACAAATAAATAAAAACATTTTTCTTAATTTTAATAATTCGAGAACTGGGAATAAGATATTTGCGTATATAACAGAGTATCCGAATACAATAATAACACAAAATTCTTGTTTTTTTTTGAGTTGTCGTTGTTTTGATCTAGGTGTGCGATATGTTTAGACAGAATATCGAAGGGGGAAAGTATAATGTTGATGGATATTAAATTGATTTAAACAGAAACATATCTAATATGGGGATAATGGATAAATTAATTTGTAAAACGCCTGTGACTTTTTGCGATGTCCGACTTGACTACTTCTAAATTATTGTTATTGATTTGTAGCTTATAATTACCCAATAATTTTATTTATACTTTTAAAAATGGACTCTAATAACGATCTGTTTTATATCCCTTAGAAGGTTAAGAAAATTATACAATATAAGAATGGATGATAGTAGAAAAAAATGGTCAGATGCTATGTGTTACTAGTATTAATTTTATGGAATAAAATAATGAAATACTGACTTGACTATTAGTTTAATGGATTTATTGTACTTATAATTTCTATCTTGAATGTATCAGTGTACCTAAAATTGTATTTCTAACTCAATTTCAACAAAAGCGTATATATGTATAATAATTGTTCGGTATTTATGACCGATTCACGGATCGCCGTACGCGTGTGTAGATGCTACACTATTTATATCTACCTATCTTTTACTTGTTGCTAGTGTATTCGGTTCCTCGCGTGTGCGTACCGAAACCGATATCGTGGATTACAGTACTTCATGCTGATCACCGATAAAGGTCCCTGAAGTTTAGGAGCTGTAACTACTGGAGAGAAAATGCAAGTGGGTCATGCTTCATGATTGGTCCATGAGCATTGTTCTGTCGCTATACCTAATTTCTACATCGCGTTTCCCCACCCCTTGTGTAAATAATAATAATAATAAATACTCTTAATTTAATATGTAAATGCATATAGTTAGCAAGACTTCTTTTCAAACTTTTATTAAAAGCTGAAAACAATTATTAGCTTATTTTGTAATAATATGTCAAAAAAAAATGTCGCAAAATTTGGTTACAAAAAATAGGGAGAAATATTACTTCTAAGTAGTTAATCCATCCCTCATTTCAATGGGGTCTGTTTGTTCATACTTCCTGCATGTTTCAACGCCACCGCGAGTTATTACCATAGTATCAGTAGGGTAGTTCATCAAACATCGCGAGCCTCCGTGAAAGGGAAGATTTCCTTATACCACGCTGAATAAAACTGCTATACGATGAGTCAAGTCTACAGTAATGAGACAGTTTAAGTCATTGGATACGACGCATTGTTTTAGGTACATTTTCGGAAAAATTCAATGCACTCTTTTCGATCGTGACCAGAAGAACTCGAAACCATTCATCGTTAAAAAGTTCCAGAATCGATTGCCAGTGATAACTACTTAATACAAATTAAATTAATCAATTAGAAAGATATACAGAAAAAAATTATGTATCGAAAAAATATTTAGTCGCTACCGGGATTCTTCCTATCCGGGAAGCTCATTCTCTGATTTCGCTATAGCAACTGAATATATTATTGACAAATTATGAACGTATATTCTGTAATATTCTAAATTGATACATCTATTATTCCATTTTTAAAAGCAATCCACTTTACATTGCCGAGAATCTCAAATACCTTTGAGTAAAACGCGATAGGAGACGTCAGAATTAAATAAATAAATAAATTAATTTTATTAAATTTGGAAACTTTAATACAAATTATATATTAAAGAGAACACATTTTTGCTGTAAAGTTGTATTTTCAGAACATACATAGTTCTGTGGTATTATTATAAAAAAATAATTAAATCAATTAGAAAGATATACAGAAAAAAATCTATCTATCGAGAAAATACTTAGTTGCTACCGGGATTCGAACCTGGAGCTTTTCCTATCCGGGGAAGTACGTTCTCAAATTTAAATTAAATTTTGAATAATAATAATAATAATAATAATAATGCAATTTACCCGGATAGGAAGAGGATCCAGATTCAAATCCCGATAGCAACAACCATATTTTTATTTGTATATCTTTTTAATTAATACATTTAATATATATCTAGTTATTATTTTGTTATAATTGACGATTTTAGATTGCGGCTATAGATTGTATGAAAATCTCATTCAATTTATCGTCAATATTATTAAATTCGATAATACAAATTATGACATATTCGAGGCTTTTAATCATTATGAAACACGTATTGTACGGGTTACTTAATTACACACAATTATTACAGCAACATTCCGATTGTTTTGGGTGTCGCCAGGGGGGCGAAAATCCGCCCCTAACCGCTTCAGCCCCGACTGTGGTTCGGGGGTTGTTTTAAAGCACAAAGTGAAAATATCACCGCCTCGCCTCCCCATCATTAGACTTTCAGTTTAAATGGCTCGCGACATTGTACGAGCCATTTAAACTTTGCGTACGGGTTAAATTATTCTGATTCGTTTATCACTCAAATCCAAATAATAGAAAAAATATTATTTGGATTTTATGGTATTATGTTATTATGGTATTTGAGATTCTGTAAAAATAAGGTAGACAGCTCTTTCAAATAATGGAGCAATTAAATGTATTAATATCAAAATTGTCACTGTAGCATAGTTGGATAATGCACCTTCCCCGGTTAGGAAAAAGATCCAGGTTTGAATCCCGGTGGCGCAACAACAATATTTTTCGATAAAATTGATTTTATATGTATATCTTTCTAATTAATATATTTAATTCATATTTAGAAAAAATATTACATTAGGTTATACAATTAATTGTAAATATTTTAATGGGATTAAAGTATTCGGAGACATCTTCCTCCTGAGGTAGTACGTCTATTTATAAATGCATTTGTGGTGTCACGTGTGGACTATTGTAACAGCATCTATGTTGGACCTGCCAATGATTTAGTTGGATAGACGACCCGGCAGCACGGATAATATTATATATGGAGTTTCTAAATTCTCTCATAAAACATCCCTTTTGCACGAGCTACATTGGCTCCGGTTTCCTGAAAGAGTAGAATTTAAATTTTTCTGGTTAATATACAAGACGACACATATCAAAAGCTTTCTATTCCAGACAATTTGAATAGTAGACGTCAAATTCTCAGGTCAGTCTCTACTTCGGCTGCAGGACGGGTTGTAGAACCGACCAACCGTTGCTAGAAGTCTAAGTTAAGTGAACGGGCATTTGCGGTGGCAGGTCCAAAAGCGTGGAACTCTTTGCCCTCTGTCAAAAAAGCGAATAACTAAAAATGCACCAAATAATCATTTCCATGCGTTCAAATGACAATTTTTAATTTAAAATACGAAGATAATGTAGGACTATCAACAGTTTGCGTAAAACGTCCTTAATTAAAAAAATATTAAATAATATTATTATTACTATTATTAAAGAATGAGTTTTCGTTGACTTTCAGAAAGTCTATGACCCAATCAAGAGGTCAAAACTAATTAAAGAAAACTGGAGATTCTAAAAAAAATTGTAATACTCTTCTGCAATGATGAGACTCGCAGTAGAGTGTTAATCTTTTAAAAAATGTTGGATCCCTTCCGAATCAGTGGCCTTAAAGCCCGTGTCCACGATGGTCTCTCTATGAGAGTGTGATCTCTGAGCAGTGGCGTAACGAGGTACGATATTTTTACGAGAACGAATACCTTTTCTAGTGTTAATGTGGATTGATAATGTCTAAAATATACCACAGTAAGAAATAAAATTATAAAAATTAAAAAATCCACATGTAATTCAAAAACATGTGAAAGCATAACGTTAGACTATTTGAATACGTAAATACCTAAATACACATAGCTTTTTTTTCCGCGAAAGTGTGAATATTATAGATGACAAAATCCTAATTTTGTACGGACTAATTAATGAATAATCCACGCAGTACTAATATTCGTATACCTTATATACGATACTTATTTAGTGTGCCCTTGTTCCATTTTGAACTGAGGCCCATTTTTTGAATTTATGCCGCTGTCTCTGGGAGTCAATAAAGATATCTGGATGTGTCATTCTAAAACGCGTGCAAAACATATGGAGTGATGATTCATAAACCGTTTCACGCTAAACTGCACCGTCTTGTGCGAACTCGAGTAATATCTCCGAGAGATATGTCAAGGGTGACGCGGGTCATTAGACAAGGAGATCCACTGTCGCCGCTTGTGTTTAATCTAGTTGTGGAATACGCGATAAGGAAACAGTAAACGGCGAGTAACGATAGATTAGATATGTCATTGGAATTTGAGAATATATTATGTTTTATTAGTCGTAAACGGCACGCAAATGTGCCACGGATTACCGCATAACGCACAGTAGAGAGATGGGACTAGAAGTCGGTATTGCCGATACAAAACATTTGACAGACAGAACAGACGACATCACCAATACTGTTATTCATCGTGGTGGGAAATAGATCCCGCAGTGGACTGTATCTCTGCTGGTTATTGTTTGTTTGACGCAACTCGATTTGGATCGAGAGAGGTTTAAGAACAGAAGGAATCTGGTCTTACCTTGATCTCAATCTCATGAGCTGAATTCTTGAAAATAAAGAAGGTTTCACTACCCTTCGGAGGGGGTCAGATGCTGCCGAATTCGGTTTCCCGGTCCGGATAACGTTAAAGCACGGCGATCTCGATCCTTCGACACTCGAATTTGCCGTCCGCCGAATGCGTCCAGGTGAAAAGTCAGTCAGACAGGGATCGGCATAAATTGTGACGCAAGTATTGAAATGAAGGATATCACAGGTAACATTTGACTTGCGTCAACACATCGTGAGATGAACTACTTTTCATTTAGAAAGAACAATTGTGTCAGTGTGTGTAACAGCCAGTTTCAAAGACATGTAATATATATATTTTAAATATTAATTAAATACTCGGTACCAGAAATCTCATAGGAAATATAAGAAACAACACATACAGAGCTCAAATTTTCATGTACACTGTTTTTTTTTTGCGATATATCATATGTTTTCCGTTTTCATGTGTATGTGATAGAAATAGGGTTAGTATATTTATGTACAGAAAAAAAATTGGAACATGTAATGCTTTTAGGAATATTTATTTCTAAATATGGCTTTTATAGTGTAAAATAATTACATAGTTATATACCTTTTAATGAAAAACCAAAAAATGCACTCGACTAAGACACATTTTGATAATAATATAAAAATACGAAAATACAACTAATAATACATTAAAAAAATTAATAGATAATAAACATGAATATAAACTTTCCTAAAATACAAATTTCAAACATTCCGTAGATATTTTTTGTCGGTACTTTGCCTTGTACTTTAACTAATTTAAAAATAGAACCCTGTCCACTGACCAATTAGAACGCAGAGCGGTACACTGTGCATTAAAATTAAAATTAAAAACTGAACTAAAGTGTTAAAACAATTAATTAAAAATGGTTTATCACAATTCATATTTAACATAAAAATGATTTATTGTAAATATGAAAACACTCTTAATTATTTTTGAGATTATATGTAATTTCGTACGAGAGAAGTATTTTTATAAATTTGCTCCCACTTTATTTATTATATTCACAAATACTTGGAGAGGCTTTGGGGGATCAACCGTCAAAGGGATGAACTGTCAACTGGGATCAACTATCGTGGGATCAATCGCCAGACAACCGTCACACGGAATATCGGGGAAATTTTTTATATTATTTATTTGACTAAATTTATATAATATTTTTTTTAACCAGATAAACATATTTCATGCATAGATGGAATGATACTTGTGCCAGAGACGAATAACGCATTAAAATAAAAAGTATAACGAGGTACATAAAAGTTAGCAAAGTTTATTAATAGCTACGTCAGTAAAAGCGCATCGAATAATTTGAATTTAATTATACTCGTTAGCATTCGTGTGGATCGGTGGTAGCCGTTGGCTAGAGAGAAGTAGATGTGATAATTTGTGTCTGTATTACCTTTAAGGGATTTTCTCATGTACATATTCAGGCCTATTCTCAAAATTGCAATATTGAAATGAAGGTGATTGTTACACCAACCCTCAAAAATAGTCAGTATGTAAATTAACGTCCGTGTTATATTTGAATGAGAGAGAGGGAGAGAGAGTGAGGGAGTGAGGGAGATAAACGTACCATAATCTGTCAAAACATAAAAATGGCAACAGGATTGGCCGTGATTCTTCACTACGACGCTGCGGATGAGGAAATCAATAGGTAATTTATGAACAAACCTTTTTCTGTGAACTTTGAATACTGTATTAGTACTTATTTTAACCAAAAACTTATATTTTTAGTCGAAACTCGAGAATGGAAAGACGTCGTTTGCGTGATTTGTGCAACCCGATGGAAATTCCAAATGGGCAATTTTTACAACTATACCGCCTTGATAAGGTACAACTATACCGCACAAATCACGCAAACGACGTCTTTCCATTCTCGAGTTTCGACTAAAAATATAAGTTTTTGGTTAAAATAAGTACTAATACAGTATTCAAAGTTCACAGAAAAAGGTTAGTTTTTAAATTACCTATTGATTTCCTCATCCGCAGCGTCGTAGTGAAGAATCACGGCCAATCCTGTTGCCATTTTTATGTTTTGACAGATTATGTTACGTTTATCTCCCTCACTCTCTCTCCCTCTCTCTCATTCAAATATAACACGGACGTTAATTTACATACTGTCTATTTTTGAGGGTTGGTGTAACAATCACCTTCATTTCAATATTGCAATTTTGAGAATAGGCCTGATTATGTATAATATTTCTCAGGACTGCACATGTTAAAATATTCATGTTTGTTCGTCAAAGAATAGCAGAGACCTTGTGAGTGATATTTTTTGTTACGGTTTAGCATGTCGCAAGTATTTCTCATAATTCCCATTTGATACGGATTTGAATGTACTCTTACAGTGACAGATATAAAGTTAGACAGTTATCGATTTATGAACGGGTTCCATTCTTTGGGATCGTTTGTTATATGTTTTAGTTCGTTATGCGTTAAAACACATAAATAAGCATTTTTTGCATTGTATTAAATGACAAGTGTGTTATTTTTATTATTTCAATGCACCATGAACGTAAAACAAATTGAAAAAATACTAAGAGAACACAAGATATGCAATGTTATAGTTAATTTTATCAATTAAATGTATTAATTAGAAAGATATACATATAAAATCAATTTTATCGAAAAATATTGTTGTTGCGCCACCGAGATTCGTACCTGGATCTCTTTCCAAACCGGGGAAGGTGCATTATCCAACTATGCTACAGCGACATTATTTTTGACGACAAATTTACACTTTTTCAAATTAATACATCTATCGTTCCATTATTTGAAAGCCATCTACGTTATTTTTACGGAATCTCAAAATACCTTTGAGTAAACCGATAGCAGACGCTAGAATTAACAATTTATTTTTATTAAATTTTTGGACACATTGATACAACTTATATATTATTAGAAGAACACTTTCTTATTGTAAAGTTGTAATTACTCAGATCATAGGTCTGTGATATTTTAAATACTAATTAAAAAAAAAGTGTAACATATAGGATCGAAAATATATCGTCAAAAATAATGTCGCTGTAGCATAGTTAGATAATGCACCTTCCCCGGTTTGAAAAGAGATCCAGGTTCGAATCCAGGTGACGCAACACCAATATTTTTCGATAAAATTGATTAATGCATTTAATTAGTATTTAAAATATCACAGACCGTCTGTTCTGAATAATTACAACTTCACAATAAGAATATGTTCTCCTAATAATAAACTAATTAGTTTATGGTCTTGGCTTGTCTCCATATTTTCCGTACATGCTAATGTATCCTGTCTTTTTGTTTCCCTCTTTATGTATTTATTGTTAGTTTTAAATACGCCATGACGAAACTTGAGCTAAGCAAAATCGGTTGGCGTTTAAAAAAAATCTTGGTTTTATGTAAAGTGTTTGTGTTTTATTTTATCTAAAAGAAATAAATTTAAAAACTGCAGCTATTTGTCATTGCCAATTTTCTGAAATGTCACATTTAAAATTTTTAGCGTACTTCTTTTGTGTTTTAATTTGCTTCTATTTCTTTATACTCATTAGTTATCATTTTCTCAGAATATGAGTTCAAAAATTCTATTACATCAACATCAAGTTCGAATTCCATTCAATTATTCAGTTTAACAACTCTCTGCGTTACGTAAATAAAAAAAAAATTATAATTTTGATGTTCGTTGTTGCAAGTGTTCGTAAATCGAGAACTATCTGGATTTTAAAATCAAGTTCTTGGTTTGTTTAAGCTTTCCCTATACATTTAGTTAAGCAGTTAATACAAATGTATGTCGAGTAAATTGAACCTGTAATATTTCTGTAAAAATGTGCATATTTTAGCTAATCCTAGAGAAAATATCCCGGTAGCGCAAAAACTATATTTTTAGATAAAATTGATTTTATATGTATATATTTATAATTAATACAATAAATTAGTATTTGAAACATCACACACCTATGTTCTGAATAATTACAACTTCACAATAGGAATGTGTTTTCCTTGATAATTAATAAGAAAATATTTTCGCATGGAGATGACTATTGAAAAACCGATTACGTAAAGCGAACGCTAACATTTATTATTATTTTTCAATTCAATACGCGATTGATTGAATTGATTTCGTCCTTTGAAAATTTTGCATTGTATTATATACAAATGATTTTAATAATTACTGGATGAAATATCTGGTGCCTACTGTTTAAAATGTACGATAGTAACTTCTTCTACAGTTGCATAACACTCGAGTGAGACGAGATGATGGGTTTCAAATCGTTATTAAACTGGGATTAATGCACTCGAGGATTTGAGAAAATTTTTCAAAAGAAGATAATAAAATCCCAAGATAGTTTCTTTTTGAAGTTTTAATTACTTCCGATGAGCGGTTAACTCTCTGCGAACCTGCATCGGATGAACCCGTTTTATCTGTGAAATACTGAAATAATTTTTTCTAACCCTTTTCATACAGCTTCACTTTCAGTGAATGTTCCATTCGGCTATTAAAGTATTTAGTATATAAATGATTTTTATTCTTACACAAAACGATAACTTGTCTGGACAAGGAGACACGAAGAGATAATCTCATCTCGATACCATGCGCACGTGTTGATTTTGATCTGGAGATTAACTCAGAGATCAGTACACAAAACGTTATGTAAAATATCTAAGAGATCGGTACAATTATCAATTCTTCTGAAAAGTTAACATAAGTTATTAAATATTAGTATTAATATAAAGCGTTAAATTACAAACAAATGAAAGACAAAGACATTTGACGTACGTGCCTAGTATGAAATGCCGATAATGGATGAGACATGTACAGGGGGGGTTGAGAGCTCATCTCAAAGAATCTCATGGGAGCAAAATCCGTATCTCGGAGATTGTCTCGAGTCGAAAATCTCATGCGTCGACACGGGTCATTACTTTACTAGTTACTATTTACATTAAACGTTTAATAACCTTTCGTTTAGGATGCGTCGTAACTTTAAAGAACGTTGTTATGAAAATGTTTTCTCACTGAGTTCGACCTTTTTTAAAAAAAAGCTTCACGTTGCACTTCAGCAAGCTAACCTAACCATAACTATTAGATACTGTCGCGAGATGGTAGCGCGTTTCTTCGGAGAGGAACAGTTTCGGGTTCGTATCCCGGTGGTAGTAACCAAATATTTTTACGATAGATAAAATTCTTTCAAATTGATTAATTTAATTTGTTTCAAATATCATAGAATTATGTTTTGAAATTTTTAAATTCAAAAAATTAAAAATGTTTTCATCAAAGACTACCAAACATATAGACATGAACTAACGCAAATTCCTTGTTTCAATGTTTTCAATTTGGTGTCACCCACGTGATCACATTGGTGCAACTAACGCAATCAAAAAGCTCCGCGATTTAAAAAAAATATATATGTCTCGATTGGAACGAAAATTTTAACCCTGAAAATGCATTAATGTAAAAAATACGTCTTGTCATAAACTATCCAATTTATGTTTCCACAAATAATGTATGTAGAATTCCTTTTATTTCGCAACTAATGTTCCAAACCCCTCTCTTATATGTACAATTTATTTAATGTCTATTAATTTTCTGGTCTGTGGTTTTCATTAAAAATAAGACGTTTGTTCGCAAGTCAGCATTAAGAATGTGGAATATTTTCACACTCAGGAATTTATATTTATATATTTTGATACTCATAATGTTTTTTTTTTTTTTATTTTTTTTTTAATTTTTTTTATTTTTAGGAGAATAATAAAGTTGTATCAATGTGTCCAAAATTTAATAAAAATGAATTGATAATTCTGGCGTCTGCTATCAGTTTACTCAAAGGTATTTGAGATTCTGTAAAAATAAGGTAGATGGCTCTGTCGAATGATGGAACGATTAAATGTATTGATTTCAAAAAAAGGTAACATATAGGGTCGAAAAATTGTCGCTAAAAATAATGCCGCTGTAGCTTAGTTGGATAAAGCTCCTCCCCCGGTTAGGGAAGAGATCCAGGTTCGAATCCCGGTAGCGCAACAACAATATTTTTCGATAAAATTGATTTTATATGTATATATTTCTAATTAATATATTTAATTCATATTTACTCATAATATGAATATAGTTAAATTAAATTACAAATTTTATCTTTTTACTTTAAAAATAAAATAACTAATATGAAAAATTTCTCCGAGATAATAAACGATATACAAAAAAGGCACTAATTTTGATACTACCCTCTTTGCGTTTTCATTTCGAGCTATTGTTAACTAAAATGGTTAGCTTTGGACTGATAAACATCCCTGAAGTTTCTTCACTGGTCCTTTGTCGTTTGCATCATAACGTATTTCAGGGACTACAAATATTGCATTCCAGGCAAAATGACTTAATATAAACTTCCTGGAAACTATTTCAACAATGACTTTTGCGCATGGGTGACGTCGTGGGATATACATATACGTTATTTTATGAACGTCTTGTTTTGCATGCGCACATATTTACTAACCCGTAAAACACATTTTTCAATGCGGATAATACAATTGATTTTCAAAAATCCGAGTGAAAAAATGTTTCGCACTATTGAATTTTTTTATATTATATTTTATATTCATGATACAATATATATTTTTTCCCGTACTACGCTTCTCTTCAAAGCCTATGCTTGTGTAGAGAAGTGGACTGTATATAAATAAAAAAATATTGTTTACAATAATGTTATATAATAAAAATAATAACATTAAATATTAATTAGAATGATATACATATAAAATCAATTTTATCGAAAAATATTGCTGTTGCGCCACCGGAATTTGAACCTGGATCTCTTTCCTAACCGGGGAAGGTGCATTATCCAACTACGCTACAGCGACATTATTTTTAGCGACAAACTTTCGAACCTATATGTTACCTTTTTGATATTAATACATTTAATCGTTCTATTATTTGAAAGAGCCATCTACCTTATTTTTACGGAATCTCAAATACCTTTGAGTAATCTGATAGCAGACGCCTTCCTCGGTTAGGAAAGAGATCCCGGTGGCGCAACAACAATATTTTTCAATAAAATTGATTCTATATGTATATCTTTCTAATTAATATATTTAATTCATATTTAAAATATCACAGACCATCTGTTCTGAATAATTACAACTTCACAATAAGAATGTGTTCTCCTAATGATAATAACATAGCGATATAAATAAGTTTCAGGGGTACATGTTTCTTTTTATGCTCAATTTGAAGTGTTTTTTAATAGCATTTAATAGTTCTACAGTATCACTAAATTTTTAACTAACGTACCATCACGCCGTTTCACCGCGGGAGTAGGCAGAGAGGATAAAGCGCCACACTTCTCTGTCCTGACACACAATTCTCGCCTCATTCACTTTCATAAATCTTCTCATACAAGCTCGCCGATTGTTGAGGCTTCTAACAGAACCATCCTCCATTATCTGGTTTACCCGGTCTTGCCAAGACTTCCGCGAACTTCCTCTATTTCTGGTGCCATCAACACATGCGTCATATATCTTTCTTGCCATTCTCTCCTCATTCATCCGTTCCATATGATCAAACCATCTAAGTGATCCTTTCTTAATCTTACTCATTATACTAACATCAGCTTTATATTCTTTTCTTATTCTTTCATTCTTTACTTTGTAAATAGATTAGCCACATATACGTCTAAGTGATCTCATTTCCACTGCATTCAGTCTATTTTCGTTCCTCTTCTACAAGCTTCAGGCCTCACTTCCATACATCGGTGTCGGTTCCAGGACTCCATTGTGCACCGCTAGTTTTTACCTCGGTTGACAAATTTCCGTTAGATATAATTCCATTCAAAGCGCAGTCACCCTCCTTTCGATATCATTCTCAGCCTTTTCGTTTCTATCGAATTTTTTTCTTCCCAAATACACAAACTCATCTACTTATTCCAAACATTCATTACCTACAATATTACCTATTTTGCAAATAACGATATGTTAATAAAAGATGGAGAATATTTCTTCATTCATACATGAATTTCTTGAAATATGATAACTAAGTCGTATTCTATTAACTAAATTCTGTATAATTTGTCTCTTGATTTTTGATTAAATTATTTTTAATACCGATATAAACGAATTAAAAGTCCGAAATCTCTTTGCACACTTGGATCAACTGTTCTACAGGCCGTCACGCTCGCACGCGATACCGCGACAGCTGTCGTCTCTTTTGCACACTTTTGCGAAAATACGCCTCTCCTTCCACACAACGCTGTCTCACCCGTTTTTTTTAATTTTCATTTATTAACGTCTGTTACGTTTCGTGACAATTCCGAGCGTACGATAATATTAAATAATTTACAAAATATTGTCGAAATTCGCCTGTTGATCCGACATCATGTCGGACCCGCGGGCGGAAGCCATTCGCAGTTGGTTACCGCTGACAGAATATCGTTTGCTTTACAGCGGCGGGGGTCGTTACGTCGCTCGCTACTCGCAGTTTGCCGCCGTTATGGCCGTGTCGTTAGTCGTTAGTCGTTAGTTGTTAGCTAACCGCGACCAGAAAAATAATGCTCATTTCGTGTATTGTTGACTGAAATAACTAAACTTTATTTCGCAGCACAAAATGTTTCGTGACGCGATCGCGTTATCGAATGCTACGCGGGGGAATAACACCATTTTATTTAATACGATAATTTAAATAAGTGCCATTATAAATCAATTGTTATATTGCATTACGGGCATAGTAATACGGGTAGTGTGCACTGTCTTTATCGTCAGTGAGAAAAAATCACCAAAGTAGCGTTTCTTTCTATGCTATTATAGCTCAAACATTTACAACGCTCTTTATAAATATAAAACAACCCACAAAATGACAAGACCGTAGCTTGTTGGTCTAATGTTTAAGACGCTGGCATCATTCCAGAAGATCAGCAAGGTAGTTCTATTTTCATAGCATAAGCGTTTGGCTTAGTTTGAAAATAGTAAGAATATTGATGTGACACGTATTTCGTGTTCACATATCTGAAAAAAAAATTAAACGTTACAAATTTTTCTAGATATTAATTAACTGGAAACATTTTAACCATGAACCAAAATATCATTATTCGCTTTCATCGCCTAGGTAGCTAACGCATGTCACGTGATTACACTTCGTTGACCTTGGAACTGGCGCACTTCTGTGCGGTAGTTTTAGCAAATTGAAGGTACGTTATACTGAATATTTCGTTACTTCGATATTCGTGTAAAATTAAACCAAAAACATTACAATCGTTTCCGACACTGGTCGCAATGATTATGTAGATTTTGTATGTGCTTGTAAATTTTTACTTTTTGTGTCGTTTTTCTCTAGGTTCAATATCAACGGAGTTATAAAATTTTAAAGTATTTGGACAGCTTCAATTTTGAAACGAGATTTGGTGGATCAGGCTAATTAATAATCTTAGCTGAGATTTCTACCAGATCAATTTTAGAGACAACTTTATATAATATAATTAAATATTACAATAATATGTAGCAAAGACCATGGCCAGAAAAATCACATCTCGCGTTATTTAAATTTACTGTTTGACATTATCACGCGCCCGCTCGGTTGTATCAAAAGTAAACACTGAATCTAAGCGCGCCCAAATAATGATATACGAGAAAGAGTTGCGAACATGTCATTGTCCGATAGTTTTCGGTCGATGATGTGTTCTAAAATATCGGAAGATAGCTTTCATCTAGGGGAGCACCTTGTTGATACTTTGGTTTCCCTACCCACCTAGGGTTGAAAATGATGATGATCTTTTTTAAACATGGAAAAAGATTCAGTTTAGAATAAGCGATGCTTTAAAAGACAAAAATGCCACAACAACTTTGTTACATATTTTTACGAAATTGTTCTATTGGTTTTAAACCCTAGTTAGTAAACAAACCTATCAATGAATGGAAGTATCGCGCTTTGAATAATTGATAAATAAAGAAGTCTCTTTTGTTTCATGCACGACATCTGTGAAAAATATCACACATCACCTAATTATTTACCGCCATCTATAATTCAATACTGAAAACAGGTTAGTGATCGTTCAAAAAAATCTATTTGAATTCGGTAGGCATGTTATGTGAAGTAAGCCTTTCACATTTGACATAGATTTGTAAAAAAATATTAGTTAAGTTTAAATGCCGTCGAGAGTACCCGGCTCGTTGGTCTAGGGGTATGATTTTCGCTTAGGGTGCGAGAGGTCCCGGGTTCAAATCCCGGACGAGCCCAAGTTTGTACATTTTTTATTTATATATATAAATAATTTACAGTTTCATCACATAAGTTCATAATACAACAATATAATAATGTTACAATATAGATCTTAGGCCCGGAAGAGAGTTAATATGTGGTAATTTTTTACTAAAGTAAAAAATGACACTTTAGTAAAAAAAATTGCGAATGCGGGTTCTTCGATTATTGGTAAAAATATTCACTAAATTATATCATGATTTTACCATCGACATCGGAATATCGGAACGGTTAGTTAAAAATGTCAGACACTTCACAGCTGTTTAAAAAGTCACATGTCATATTGATACTTTGAATGTTGAGTATACCGTATACAATAGTGAATCATTCAATATCTCGTTATTTTAGTGATGAGACTTTGTCCGATGATGATGTCGCCGTTTAATTTATATTACCGAAGATTTTTCGCCAGGAATGTGACAGATTTCGAACGCTGGGGTCAATAAAGCATAACATCAAATGCATGCATTAAAATGCGTAGATATTTGATGAATATTCGCCCTTGTCACACTGTTAGGCGTGATTATTTTTGACTATATAGTAAATTTGACGTACGAACAACACGCAAACGTTTCTTTACCGCGAGCGATGGTAAAGAGTTACTAAAGAAAAAATTTACAATTGTCAAAGTTTACTACTGATTACGAAGCCAGCCCTTAAATTCATTACATGACGTATGTATGTATTTTTTATGCAACGCATTATAAATATAGTAATGGTAGTTTAGAAATAATAATTTTTAATTTAATAAGAATAGCGCGAGTGCCGATGACGCAAGAGATAGAGTTCGTCCGCAAAAGATCTGGCACCATCATATCGAAAGATGGTTCTGTTAGAATATGGACGAGGTAATAGGTGTGTGATGTTCCATTGTCTCTGCTTACCCATTTTTTAATATCATATTTTCAAAATGCTTATTGAAACAAAACAATCCTATATCTTGCATATGCATAGTAATGAAATTACTAATGTGAGATATAGAATCAAAATCAGACATGTCCAGTTTTTATGGCTTTTGAGTTGTGTATGTACAAATATAAAGAAAATTAATGTCTACAAGACTAGCCTATCGAAATTATACAAATATTACTTAACTTTGTATAAAAACGCATTTAAAATTTGCTCGTTACTTCAATCGCAGATATGTCCAATATACAATTAATTCAAATCCAGACAAATATATTTCCTTAGCTATATTTGAATATGTTCAAAAACACATCATTTACTTACAAAAGCACTGTTATTAAACGAATATTCGATATCTCATAGAGACAAAGCAATTTTTTTATATTTAATGGAAAATATATGGAAGTATGGGGTAATTACAGGGCTTACACTACGAGTCCATATACTAACATATATACAACTTTCAAAAATTTGATAAATGTGGAGATTGAGGGGTGATATATATCTGATATTTGTTTTCAGCCAATAAGACGACAGTATTTGGTCATGTGACCTGCGGTTACTGGTCATCTTCAATATGATCCCAAACGTCACAGTTGTGGTACATGTTTTTTTGCATTTTACTCGAAAACTAGTAAAGTGGACATGTCTGCTTTTGATTCTGGACCTCTCATGTACAACAATAATATTTCAATAAATAATTTTAAACAAAAGCAGACTTGGAATCTGTCACAATTTTAAATGTGGAACACAGTCGTTCGACACTACAAAAGTATTTACTTGTATACTGTGAGAACTGTCACTTTGTAAATATATGTGTGTGTGTGTCATGAAAGTGAGTAAATGAGTGGTGGGGTATGAACCTTATAAGAGGCCAACTCTGGGGGATCGGCTCTCTTCCATCACAGCTTCTTCTGAATAACTAGTCTATCTCTGAATGTTTAATTAATATTTACTGTAATAAACGTATAACATTGTTACCCGGAAAGACTGAGTTACACTTACAAGGGATTGAGACCCAAGTAATTAGACAGTAATCAGAGGATAGAACCCCAAGGAAATCTGGTGGTAATCTAAGAATTATCACATGTACTTTTAATTATCAAAATTCATGGACGGAAGCGTGATTTATTTCAAAGAGTGGGAAGTTGATCTCCAATTAAATAGACAAACCAAGTTTGTGAAATGATGAGTCTCGATACATATTATATTAAACAAGGCTCAGAAGAAGACTGAGAAAGAAAATAAGAAATATTTTTATTATGAAATTTTCGGTGAATTTTTAAATATAAATTAAGTTGTACAACGTAGTAATACCCCATCATTATTTACGGGTTACGTCTAGAAAGTGTACAATTTAATTGTCTGTGGACTACAAAAAACAAACAACATATCGATCCCTCCTACGTAAAGTATCGTAAGCAACAAATAGGTCATTTTAGTTATTCTAGTATTTTACACACATTTGATATATGTTTTAAGTGGCAGTAATTATCTTTTATTAGTACAGTATTGTATTACGTTCTATCGAGCACAATATGTAAAAAAAATTCAGCCACTTAAAAATATATCAATACTAGAAATGCAAAATACTAGAACATCTAAAGTTGGTCGGATTGTTAGATACAGTAGTTTATGTACGAGGGGTCGATATATTGTCATTTCTAGCTCGTGAATGTGTGAGATTAACGCGCCAAAGTATTATCAATGTTTTCTTTTAACAAATTAAGGGTATCAAAATATTAATTCCTCGTCATACGTCGGTGTAGAAGGAACCAGACCTTTTGGAAGGTCGCCAACACGATGGACCGACCTGGTACGGATTTTGATGCAGAATTCACTTCTGGCCTTTATAAGAAACGCCACAAAACGGAATAATTGGCGTTATCGTCCGTAATATCCGGCCGTATGAATCATGATCGCGACTAATCTCACTGAGAATAATACGAAGAAAGAGAAGAAGAACTTAGGTAGGCGCAATGTCTGTTATCGTAAGGTGAGTAATTTTTACAACAATAAGTTAATAGTGAGTAATTTCAAAATGCGATCCACATGAGAAATGTAAAATGTTCAATACTAGAATATTTATCGCCTTCATTATTGATTCTAAACATTTTGTTTTGAATCAGTGGCGTAGCAAATTACTGGGCCCCCGGGTACCGGGTAATTACCGGGACGTTAAACGGGCATCTATTCCTTCCCGCCTTGGATTACTAGAAAATTATTATTACAAATTATATTTAATTAAATTTTTTAAAATTAGATAATGTAATATGTAGATAATTATTACTAGCGACATATCAGGTTAGACATTGCAAGGATAATACTACATATTGATAATACCACGAATTATTTTATATTTAAATTGAAGCCCATAAGAATTAAAAAAAAATATTTCAAAATTCCGGTCTAAATTAAATTTATAACGGTCATAAACGTATCAAATGTCTTAGCAGTTTAGAAGATAATAATAAAACAAAGTTATATTTTAGTATGTAGCATTTGTACATTTTTTTAAAAAATCTGCCGCAGAAATGGAAAAATTTCTAAAAATGATAACCAGTTTTTTACGACCGCTTAAAATCTTTTATGTAGAGTTTTTTGAGGTATTCTGCCGTATGTTTCTCTGGCCGACATTTCAGATCCCATTGCGACCTTAGCCGTGATAGTGGACCCGGAAAACTAAGTATTCATAACTTTAAAGTTCATAGAATGTGATGTAAATGTCAGATGATACCTTGTTATTCCAAGTTACTTTTAAAAAGTTTAGGTATAAACTTAAGTTGTAATTTGAAAGTGTTCAGCCATTTCGGGCCCCCGGCGGTTGCCTCTGCTGTCCAATGGTAGTTACGCCAATGATTTCATTTTATTGTGGCGAATTTACTAAACAACACCAAAGATATTGCGCTTTAAAGACTTATGTACATATAATTATACTATACGTGGTACATATATATAGCTACACTGTGTGTCGATACAATATGTAGACACCTACGCGCTGGTTCTAAACCACTTTCACATTTGACACAAATTCGTATCGCAAAGATTGAAATACTTTAATTAAAGTGACGGTTGAGATAGTTGGCTCGTTGGTCTAGGGGTATGATTTTCGCTTAGGGTGCGAGAGGTCCCGGGTTCAAATCCCGGACGAGCCCAAATAATTTTTTTTTTCCGGTAAATCTTGATTTACTACATTTGTGTACACATTAATACTAATAAACTCACTGATATGAAAGTAAAAAGATTATAAAATTTAATATTTTTCGTCTTTTTTTACTATTATTCACCTCTCTTTAAAGCAAACAGTTCTCTCTTACACAATCATCAACTTCTCCACTCCGCATACAAACAAAATTAATCTAAAATTTCAACACTTTCATTGGACACATTGAATTAGACACGTTGAGATAAATCTTAGTACCATGTATACGTGTTGAGATTTTAATCTGAAGATCTCAGAGATCAGTTTGAGATTACTAGAAAGAGAAACACTACGTGTACACGCCATGCGTCACACCTATTTCCCGCATCCAGAACCACGTATAAATACAACTAATTATTCTGGAAAGTTAGACAAACGAATGATATTCAATTAAAAGATTCGAAGATTACGGACTGATGTTTGACGTCTAACAATACTTCTCAGGTGACAGCCCTCAGATCTGTAAGATGCCGAGAAGAGTGGATAGCAATGTGTGCGGGTGTGCGTGTGCACTAGATTTGGCATCATAGCGCGAACAATAAAATATAGGCCGACTTCCAAAATGAGCTCCCATCTATGGATTGTGCTGTCTGAAGTTCGTGCGTATCTCTTCATTTCACTTCAATGACTTCAAACCAAAAATAATAAAGTGGTTGCTTGATGTGGGTAGAAAGCAAAATTAATCTAATTTGTCATTTGTGCTAACCTTACTACCTACACATTTTTGTCTCCAACTATTATATATTACAGACAATAATATTTTTATAACTTTTGTAACTAAACTTAACTTTATAACTAATTTAACAAACATAGTCCAACATTGGTGGATGTATATCAGGGGCGTGCAGTGCATACAAGCAAAAAAGCTTTGCATTACTAAACATTCTGGGAAACAAATATAAATTAAATAATTGGATTAACATAAACGAAAACATTATTTTACAATTAGTGCCATCTGTACACTAGTAGAGACTTTTAATTTCTTAGTTCTAAACACTACCAAGAAAACTCACCGCTGTACCCATGGCGCTCTTTTCTATTCGCCGCATTGAGCTATTTACATTACTCAATTCTGTCTTTAAGCTAGTGAATTACTCAAGTTATATAAATGGCTATTAACGTGTTGATTCGTTTTGTATAGAATCGTTACCTAAGCTGTTTTTAACAGAATAACATTAGAAAGGCTTACAACTGCGTGCTAATCATTGAAGTGTCTACTTCATCTTTTACTAATTCGCGAATTTTACTATCTTACTGTTTTTAACGCGTTGATTTCATGATCGTTCTTTAAATTTGGTGCATGGATTGGATTTTGATTTGGGAAAAACAAAAAGTTATTTCAAACAATAAAAGAATCATGTTCAGTCATAAAAAGTGTTTTTAAAAACGTCCATACATTATTATATTAATTTTTATATGAGTTAGAAAGTATTCTGTTGAAACTTAAACTTTAAAAACACTATTAATAGTAATCTAAAATTATAAATAAATACATGGTAGGGTCGTATAAACGATTATTTTGTCTAAAGACGTTGGTTAAACGAAGGTACATGATTGTATAATATTATTGGTAACAGCATAACCTAAATGTATGCCTACTGCACGCCACTGATAGATATAGTCGAGAGGGCTGGAGTTCATGAAGATGGCGATCCTGTCACGAGGAACCGACGTGGTTGGTGAAGTTTTGATTCGCTCTTCAAATAATAATAATGGAACCCGAAGATGTAACAACTCTCGAAGCTATCACACAATCGCACAACTTTCGCGACCCACGCCAATAAGAACGTTGTTTGGACACACTTAGTGTTGTACAGACGGGAGCCGCACGAGAGACAGTTCGAAACTCGCCTGCCGACGTTATCGCAAACCCAACTTGCTAAACAATAAAGTTGATGATAAACTTTATATTGACGGACAATAAAGGATGGGATTAACAAAAGTCTAAGAAAAACTCCAAGCGAGGTCAAACAGTTTAGTTCCGACACTTAACGCTTCGTGTATCTACTTTTGCTTTTTGTTACAGTTTTTGTGAACGCACGCCGGCCGGTTTTTCAATATGAGTTTTCAATATTAACGCAAAGAGACACGGAGAGACAAAAAAAATAATGTGGCAACGGGCAGGCCACATCGTAGGACAATAGTTGAACGAATGTAGGAACTCGAAAGGAATCAAGAGGCTGAATGACGAAATCATCAAATACGAGGGCAATTCAAATATTATCTACATTTATTTATGCAAACTTTACGGAAGCCAAGCTCGTCGTGGATGATTTGATAGCCAGAACCATGGCTGATGTTTAATGAAGACGCTGCGTCACCGATGGTAATTCGCCTATTCGATAGAACCACCTCTCGAGCTTGCTGAATCTTGTCGTCCGTGGAGGCATCTCGCTTCCTATTCGTGCGTCACACTCGTCCGGCCACTATAAAAAAATACTTTTACATCATAAAGCACTGTGTCCGTATTGTGATAACAGTTTTCAGTCCTTTTCACAGCCTCCGCTGTTCCTCTTCGGTGCAAACTGCTAGCGGAGCGGACATGTTTACACTGTAACAACCGAAAGGCAAATGACGTAATCAAGATCTGTTCTGTGCTGCAGCTCTATACTCTGGTAATTAAAAATAGCTCTACGTTATATGAGCGCGATATATCTTGAATCTTAAATAAAAATCACTTTGTATGCAACCACGAAATTTATTATATGTCAACCGGTTTCGCTTAGCTCAAGTTTCGTCATAGCGTATTTAAAACTAATCATAAATACAAAAATAGTGCACTTATATATTCATAAAGAGGGAGATGGAATATAAAATTACATGTGAAAAAAAGAGATAAAATACATATCTCTCTTTCGTATATAATTTTATATTCTGTCTTCCTTGATGTTCTATTTAACTATATATGTATTCTGTCTCTCTCTTCCACGTGTAATTTTATATCCTATCTCCCTCTTTATGTATATATATATAAGTGCACTTTTTTTGTATTTATGATCAGTTTAAAATACGTCTAGATGAAGCTTGAGCTAAGCGAAACCGATTGACGTATAATAAATTTCGTGGTTTCATACAAAGTTTTATTTAATATAATTAGGCAAACTACAAAGTGATTGCTTTCTACGAAAATATGTCTTGTATCATTCTAGTTAACGTATTCTTACATAAAATTTTTAGTTTGATAAATAATAAAGAAATTTATATACTTTAGAGAGTAAAATCCATTTTACAAACGGCACCACCGTCAAGCGCACGGTTAAGACAGAATATAATCTTTTCATAAAAAAAATCTCACCCCTTTGGAGGATGCCGGGGATGGACGTAATTAATAAAACATCCACGTTTCATCCCCGATCGTAAAGGTCACCCTATCCGGGATTTCTTTACGAGAAGTGAAGTATTTCTGGTTGTGAATGTTCATCAAAACTTCATTAAGCTTGTTAAAAATATTTAATATTCCGCCCGTCAGTGACTTAAATAAACAATGCACAATCTTATATCCTCAACTATATTATGGTATGAACATCGTGTATAGCCAAGATACAAACCGTTCGGTCCTACTATTAAATAATTTAAAAACTGTCTAATAATAATAATCAACGCTAGGTAATATGATATGTCGCCGGAACGGTAAATCGCCTAATTACTTAATCATTTTAATAATATTTTTATTTTTATTTGCAATAATTGATTTAGTTGAGTTAATTATTTATTTATTAAGGAGAGCCTGGATCTCTTTTAAAGAAATCCCGAAAGCAACGACAATAATTTTCGAAAAAATTGATTTTATATGTTGTAATGTGTTCTCCTTAATAATATATAAGTTTTATCAATATGTCCAACATTTTATAAAAATGAATTATTAACTCTATAGTTTGCTATCGGTTTACTCAAATGTATTTGAGATTCCGTGAAAACAAAGTAGATGGCTTTCAAATAATGGAACGATAGATGTATTAATATATATCGTTGTTGTCAAAAGTTGATAATTGATTTTATATGTATATCTTTCTAATTAATACATTTAATTAGTATTTATTATTAATTCACATAGCCTTTCTAATACAATTGTAATTGTACATAATTTAAGAGATGTTCACTGTCTCCTTAACTAGTCGGAAGTCTCTGTTAAAGAAGAAATGTCCAATCGTTTTATCGAACAATTAAATCTAAACAATTAATCTCAATTAAAAAACAAATTGAAACATTGAGAAACCAGATATATTAAATGATTTAAATAACAAGATCGAATATTCAAAATAATAAAATAATTTTAAATACAAAAATATTCTCGTTAGCTATGATTAAAATACAATACAGAGAAAAGGAAATGAAAATAACAGAAAATAAATATAAAATTAAAATAAAGAAATGCTGTTCGATTGAAGTAAACATTTCCATAAATCTTTGTCCAGTTTCTTTTCTGCCAATACGAAATAACCAATTTTTGAGTTTGTCCATCGATAATAGTTGCAACATATAAATTCGAAAATTTGTCGTCAACTTACTGTGTTGGTGTAGCATAATCGGTTAATACTGGTTGGTGATTCGAATCCTGGTAGCAACAACAATATTTTTTCGATAAATTGATTTTACATGTATATTTTTCTAATTAATATATTTAAATTGAATTCAAAATATCACAGACCTATGTTCTGAAAAATTGCAACTTAACAATGAGAATGTGTTCTCCTTAAAAACAGTAAAAGTATTCACTCAAGACGTATTTTTTACATTAATGCGCGTTAAATTTTCGTTCCAATCGAGTCATATTTTTAAAAAACTCGGGGAGCTATTTGATCGCATAAGTGGTACCAATGTGATCACGTGGGAGATACCAAAATAAAAATATTGGTTCAAGGAATTTGCGTTAGTTCGTGTCTCTATATTTGGTGGTCTGTGGTATAGATTTTTACGCGTTTTTGTAATACAAGTGAGAAATGATTTTTTAACAATTAGTACATATTATCACTGGAAAAAGTGTCGAGACTCGCAAAAGTATCACTATTCAAATTATTATAGGGCGCGAAGGTATCCAGTGACGTGGCTACGTCACTGGATAGAAGGAATAAGAAGAAGAAGAAAAATATTTATGATCGGAGAAGATACAGAAGCTATCGGGAAATTATAGAGAACAATGGAGAGAGATACAGTGATAAGATATTGTCCCTTGAATAAGAAAAATAATGTAGAACAAACGAATAAAACAATTACACCCAAATTCTGGAATCAAAATTTCAAGGGTCTAACAGAATAAAAGTTTATCATGACAGAGAGGGAATTTATAAAATTATTTTTTACTATAAAGGCTGCGACAAGCCATCCTGCGTGGCCCGATGTTCTTTTGTTGAATTGTGTAGCCAGGTCACGCAAACTCGGCTGTAAAAAATGTGAAAAGTAGGTATACTAATTTTACGATGAGACACCGCTTAATCTTTTTAGTCTTCATAACAAATTCATATAAACCACACACATTTTTTAAAGGTAAAAAAAGTTGTTTGTATCAATCCGTAATAATATTACACTTCAATGATCTGGGTTCAGTAGTGTGATTATGGCTGTATAATGCTTGCTTAAACGGACATGTCTGTGAGACGTGAGCAGGGAAGATTACTTAAATGTTTTCTCTTTTATAAATTCAATAACAGTACGTAAATATATATAAAATTTGAAATGAAGTGTACATTGTCTTCATTACTCGTAATAAAAAAACATGTATGACATCTGTTGTCTTTTCTTATCTATACTGTCTATGGTATACCGTAGAAATAAGCACGTTCCGAAATGTCAAAACAACGATTTTAGGTTATGTTTTTCATCCGATTAAAAATAGCATTTTTGTGTTTATCATTCTCTATCCACGAACATAGGTGGAATAATTTTATTTTTGGGGGAAAGCTCTATCATTGAAGTATAGATTCTATTGAGACTCTGATCGCGCAGCGGCCACAAAAAAAAGCAGAAGCAATCGGCGACAGCTGATTGTTAATCTGCTAGAATTGACCTATTGGTCTTTTATGATCAGGAAATTTAATGCTTTTATTACGTACATACATTTATCAAATAAACAAACGACTTCATTTCTATTGTCAGAAATTTCAAAAATACAAAATTATGAAATTTTACACCTTCATAATATTATGATCGATACCATAAATTTGACTAATTTAAGCACATCGCGGTTGTACGAGGACAGACAGTTAGATTTAGAAAAAAATAATAATTATAGAACACCCAGCCGTTTCGGTACGTACATGTAAATGCCTTCGATAGCTGGTTTACAGGTTTCCGATTAACAATAAGCACACATATGATATGTAAACTGCACTAACCTTTTTATTTTTGCTGTCTTTCTGGTCCGATGTTGTTGTTCTTTTAGCTGGATTGTCTTCTTTAGATTTCGACCGAATTGGTTTATTTGAACCGCTGGACCGAAGCACGGGATATAATTAAATGATACCTGTCGGTTGCCGTTTTCTTAGCATTCCGAAAAAAGGGCGGCAATACTCACATACACACATGTACATTATTATAAACCAAGAAACCTGCCAATCGAAGTAACGAGGCGCGTAAAAGCATTACCTTAGATAGAATGCTGGATTAACGGTTAATCCCTCGGGAACAAATTCTCGATACTCCAATCAAGAATACGACTGGCATACTCTTGATGTTGGCCTTCAGTTGGACGTATCGGTCTATCGGCGATGTAAAGATTCCATGTTCATTCCCGGTGGTACTTCAATTTATTTCAAATTCATTTTAGATTCGTTCATTGATATGTAAACTTTGGTTCATTTTTGGAATAATTCAATCGGTCCGTTCGGACAATCAAGCGATTGAATTATCGACGTCAATCAATTTTTTTCCAATTTCGCCAATTCCCGGTTGTCAGTGACGAGTGTATCAGATTAGCCAGGACCATTATATTGACAATAAATCAATAAGTGACTCAGCGCGATTGTCGGCCAGTGGACATTGTACATTCGGCGAAGCGTGACCCGACTGCTAAGCGAAAAAATCTCTATTTTAAACGAGGCATGTAAAAATCACAGTAAATGGAAAAAAACATTAATTTTTTTTTGACAAAATAGAGTTTTTTGCGGTTACGCTTTAAAATTTCATGACAATTAAATGTAGAGTCGTGTGGGTGGAGACATTGAACGCTTTTGCTTTTGGATTACGGTTCAGTTTGAATAATTGCACGGAGAGGATCGAAAACGATGACGAACTGTAGTGGAAGAAAATATACAGCAAATAATCAGCACTGGGTATCCGAAGATGTCCCATCTTGCTTCACGATAACCTTAATCTTTTCGAGTGTTTTGATTGTTTCAACTCACACTACAATAGAATACTTATCCAAACAAATATCAGATATCTCATAGAGACAAAGCAATGTTTTATTATATTTAATGGAAAATATATGAAAGCAAGTTTAATAACAGTGCCTTTCTAGGTAAAAATCAAACACTGCTAATATAATATACTGGTGAAAATGAGAAGCTATAAAAAACTGAAAAATATTAATTTTTCAGGCGTATTCTAATATTCTAGTATTCTATCTGTAAAAAACATTTTATAAATAAAGAATATTGTTTTAAAATAAATCTGATTCTCATAGTGATGACATACATGCTGTTTAAAAAAAGGAAAAATGGATGATCAAATTTGGCCCATAAATGGCGATGGTGTAGTGGTACTCGAAGCGAGATAAATGTGAAGATGGAGGGGTGAGAATTGGTAAACGTTACATTTATATAAAGTGATCACTTAAGCCAGCCGAAGCCAGATCTTAAGCCCTGTAATTACTCCATCCTTCCATATATTTGCCATTAAATATAATAAATAATAGCTTTGTCTCACGCACTCCTTTTATCGTAAAATTAATATATACATTTATTCAATCTATGCAGTGTAAAATTAATTTCTTATCACTAAAGTCTTAATAAGCTATTGTATCAATTTAGATTTATTAAAATTATTGTATCTAGTATATTTTTCTAATTGATTAATATGTATTAAAAATACCACGTTCAGAAATTGTAATCTCACAATAAAAATGTATTTTAATTAAAAATCAATATTAAAGTTTATTACTGAGAATAATTCGGGGTAGTCAATGTTATTGTATGGTATGTTACATGTATTAGTACATCTGCAATATTTCGACGTTTTTGTAATGTTGCAAGGATGCAAGGGGTAGTTTTGTTGTACATATGATGAAGTTTATTCTGGTTTAACAGTTTACCCTCCAAGCTATTGACGTAAATAAGGTTCCAAATAGGGGAAACGTACTTCAGTACCACAGACTACCAAATATATAGACATGAACTAATGGAAATTCCTTGTTTCAATATTTTCATTTCGGTGTCACTCACGTGATCACTTTGGTACCACTTACGCAATAAAAGAGCTCTGCGACTTTTAAAAAAAATATGTGACTCGATTTGAACGAAAATTTATTTGCTGACAGTATAATATGCATTAATGTAAAAAAATACGTCCTATTTACACAAAGGTTAAATGTAAATTGAAATTTTCCACAAATAATGTATGTAGAATGTCCAACTAATGTTTCGAATCCCTCTCCTGTATATACACTTTATTTCATGTCTATTAATTTACTAGTCTGTGTCCATTACCTATTCTTCTGACTGATGAGAAATTATAGATATTCATACTCTTTTATATATGAATGTAACAATGTAAATAGTTTTGAATAATAATAAACTTTAGCTATCTAACTATAGAATTATAGAATTTCGATAATCAAAACATATGATTCACTTCTAGTAATTTGTAAATATCACATTATATTTTATTAATGTCCCGGGTTTGATTTGAACGGTTACGAGAAAAGGTGAGGTCTCCCCCCTTTCAGTGTCTGTTAATAATACAAATTAAATTAATCAACTGGAAAGATTTACCTATTTATTTACTACCTATAAATAGAACATTAAAAGAATACTTCAAAAAGAAACATGTACCCCTAAACTTATAATATTTTTCTATTTCTAATGCTATTATTTAATTATATTTTATTTTATTATATACAAGTTCTCGTAAACAATAATTTTTATTAAAATACACTCCACTTCTCTACACAAGCATATGCTTTCAAGAGAAGAGTAACATGAATTTTTAAAATTATATTTACATTAATATTATTGTAGTATATATTTTGAAATTTATTGTAATAATTAAAAATCTAAATGGAATTATTATACATTGTGTCTTATCACATAAAATAATACGTGGTGTGGAATATTACACTCTGCTAAGAAACCTTGTTTGATGAAATGTGTTCAATTTCATTTGGAAAAATAAAGCTTGAATATGGGGCGAACGACCGAACAAACCAGAAATTGTCGTGGCTTGTTTATCCAATATGTTTGCGAGAAACGGTCCCAGGGAGGAGAAATAAACGCTGCACGAGCGAAACGTAATACACGTGATTGGTCCGTTTGTTTGTCGCGTCATTTCCGGCGACGGTAGCGCCACAACGTCACCTGGCGGCGTTAATCAAACATTGACTACCCCTCTGGGACGATGCGGGGCGATTACGGCTTTAGGAAATTTGACCGCGGATTTGGCAAGTGGTGTCGGGGATCGTAACCACCCCCACGAATACGCTTGCCGGCGATGATCTGCGAGAAAAATATGTTTTTCATTTTGTATGACACGAATTCGAGTTAATGAAGGGTTTCGAAAATGGACTAGGGTGAGATTTTGTAGGCTGTACGTCAAATAAAGATCATATCGAGTGCGTTCCGAACCACCGCCAGTTCCGAACATTTTGAAGAAAATAACCGCCTTTTTTCATTTATTTAGTTTACTAACATAATGCGTAAGAATGTGTTACATGTCTCAGACGTGTGTATCATACCACTCCTGCATGGCATATGTTTTTCTGGTTGTAAAAACACATTTGAAATATATCCCTGGTGGAGAACCGATCCTCGTTCTCGACGGATAAGAAAGATACGTGAAAATATAAGTTTACAAATACGTAAAGCTATTTAATGATTAACTTAACTATAGAGTTCATCATGTGTAACTATTTATCAAATAAAATTAAAAATTACTATTTCAAAATTGACGTTAATATATATCATAAATATTATGTCTATGGAATGAGGTCGGAATGACAGAAGCATGCGCGTTCGGGACGAACGGGTCCGAGTGTATGTGCGCGTAGAGGTACGTCAGGCGAGAATGCTTAAGTATGGCGGACCGCGAGAGAACGGCCTCTTCGCTTCGCGTCTTCCTAACGCACATTTTGTGATCTGTACTAATGTGATCGAAGTAAATACTAAATTAAATATATTAATTAGAAAGATATACATATAAAATTAATTTTATCGAAAAATGTTGTTGTTGTATAATATTTAACGTGCATTATTCAACTATGCTACAGCGACAATTTTCGAACCTATATGTTACCTTTTGGATATTAATACATTTAATCGTTCCATTATTTGAAAGAGCCATCTACCTTATTTTTACAGAATCTCAGATACCTTTGAGTAAACTGATAGCAGACGCCAGAATTATCAATTCATTTTTATTAAATTTTGAACACATTGATACAACTTTATTATTAGGAGAACACATTCTTATTGTGAAGTTGTAATTATTCAGAACAGACGGTCTGTGATATTTTAAATATGAATTAAATATATTAATTAGAAAGATATACATATAGAATCAATTTTATCGGAAAATATTGTTGTTGTTGTAATAAATAATTATTTTTGGTACAGTATTTGAACCAATCGCAAGTATAATTTTTTCCCAGTAAAACTGCATTCAAATATACAATTTTTTCATTTTTTATTATAGAGGGTTTTGGAAGTAAACGACTCTGTACATTATGTATTATTTTCAATAAATAAATATATAAGGACCGTTTGTATGTATATCTTCTGCATTAACGATGTCGCCCTCATCCATAGTCAGGTTATAATGATATTTGTATAGGGAAATCGGTAATTATCTGAGAGCGTTCACGAATATTATTATTTTGATGGAAAATTCATGGTATATTGATAAATACAAATTAAGACGTGAGTTATTTAAATAGTTAAGTTAACAGTTATGTTAGATGGTTGGTATCGTGTTGAAACGTGTTACGCGCGTAAGTTATATTTCAATTTAAATGTTACATTACATGTCTTCTTCTTCTTCTTTTAAATAGGCAACCACCCTTCAAGTGTGATTTGTGCCATTAATCAAGTTAAAACTTTATTTAATGTTATATTAAATCGTCGTTCAAAAAATTTGCTATTATATAATCTATATAGATTAAATGTGGCGAGTTAAGGGAAAGAAGATGACACAAGATAACCGGGAGTTGAAAATTACCATTGACAAGATTACTGTAAAAACCCCTGTGATCCGCAATGAACAGGCAAAAAAGATATAGTCAAGGGTTTCTTCCTCGGCACCACACTCACACATTGGGGAATATATTAAGTTTAATCTGAATAAATGTGAGGCTACCTGGCAACGGCCAATTCTCATTCTAGATATATGTGATATTTTAAATATGAATTAAATATATTAATTATAAAGATATACATATAAAATCAATTTTATCGAAAAATATTGTTGTTGCGCCACCGGGATTCGAACCTGGATCTCTTTCCTAACCGGGGAAGGTGCTTTATCCAACTAAGCTACAGCGACAATACTTTTAGCGACAATTTTCGACCCTATATGTTACCTTCTTGATATTAATACATTTAATCGTTCCATCATTTGACAGAGCCATCTACCTTATTTTTACAGAATCTCAAATGCCTTTGAGTAAACTGATAGCAGACGCCAATATGTGATATTGTTCTTTTGGAGAACCAGGGGGTGCGGAGTGAATTATTTTAAGCCGATTACCCTTATGATTATTTGGATCCATCCATTGTGCAGTTCAGATACAATTCGTACGTTTTTTTTACCATATTAAGTCTGTCATACATCGGGATATGGAATTGAGGAGGGAAAACTCCGAAAAGAGTGTCCTCCTTGGCCAGTTTATCAGCACATTCATTGCCATGAATTCCCTTATGTGCAGGAATCCAAACGAATGACACCTGTTTATTGTTGCTGTCCAAATTAAATATACGTCTTTTGATGGAACAGATTATCTCATTGTCTAGCCAAACTTTCATATTAGCAGAGAAGGATTCAAGAGCTGCTTGCGAGTCGGAGCCTATCGCATGGCATAACAGCCTTATCGACGTTCCGGAGTATGCAGATGTCCAAGGCCTCTTTAATTGCCAACATTCTGCTGAGAAAACCGACAAATCCGAAGTAAGTCGTAGTTTACATTCGATGTTAAATGTAGAATCAAATCCAATATTACGCAAGATATCGGAAGATACGGATGATATAAGCACAAGCCAGTAAATTGTATGCCGTTTTATTTTTTAAACTAAATTAAAAAATACTCCAATCAGCCATTTAACATATTCTATGCAGGGTTGACATGCATGCATGTATGAACTACTGGAAAGTTAGTCTACAATTAGTAAAGAAGTTGATTTCAAAAATTTTCAGAAATTATGAATTATTTTTTAGTTCTAAATATTTTAGTTAGCCCCCCCAATCTCGTACTTATCAGATAAATATATTTTGAAAAAGTTAACAAATACGTTATACTCATTAATGTGGTGACTGTGTATTTAATTCAGCACCCATAAACGTCAACCTTACGTTTTGACACATTTTAAGATATGTCCTCTCATGTCAAGTAAAAGTACAGAGTTCAGCGTGAAGCGATCTATAAATCATCCTCGCACGTGTTTCGCTTGCGGAGTAGAGTAACGCATCAAGTATATACGTAACTTAACCGACTCTCAGAGATCAAAGTGTCACTGAGAGATCATCGTAGATACGTGCCTTTACAAACGAAATTTTAAAATATCTAAAATAAATATAATAAAATTTCATTCTTCCCAGTGACTTACTATACACAAACACGCGCGATGTTTACATACAGCATGATCTATTAATTTTTAGGAATACAGTGGTACCTCGGTATACGTCTGCTTTGGTATACGTCCTGTTTGGACGCGAATTTTTTTGTTTGTTATACGACCTTTGTTTGGCGACGATTGGCGTGCGCCAAATGGTTGTGTGCTTAGGTCCTCGGTCTCGTTCGGCTGAATTAAATTTTTGGAAAGAGGGTCACTACTGCCCACGAGCATAGTACTACTGATTCTACTATTTGATGAATAGCGCGCGCTATAACTAATATAGTTAAAGAGAAGCCAACAAAGCTAAATAGGCCGTAATAGTATTGTCTAGAATGGCCGGTTAATGTCACATTTCCGAAACATCTTGAGGAAAAAAAAGGCAGAAGCTAATTTCTTTTGACAGATTTTTAGTCTTAATCTTCAACCTGTTAAATTTTAATTTATTTAATTTAATTCCTTTTGTATTTATATATTTCAGTATTAAGCGGTGTTTAATATAATTGATACAACCCCATCAATGTATTATATAATATGCCAATAAAAATATGATTTTTTTCATGGGAATGGATCAATCATTTTTTGTTTATTTCTTATGGGAAAAATTCGTTTGGTGCACGTCCTGTTTGGTACAAGTTCAAAGATCTGGAACGGATTGTGGACGTATACCAAGGCACCGCGGTATATTATGATTAATTAAAGATTTAATGCAGCAGATGGTAGCCAGTTTGTAGGCCAAGTAGACGGTGAGAGCATCTTTGCAGCATACGGTCCCCACTCCGCACCGAGTTACCGGAAGTGATGTGCGCGCCAACCGCCGACCGGAAATTGGATTAGAACGCTGTGCTCGTGTATAGTCGATAAGAGTGTCTTGAACTCTTAATTGAAATACTTCCAAGCTTGCTCGAGATACATAATTAATTTTAATTAATTTCATTTGGAAAACAAATACGGATTGAAAGTGGTGGGAGACGTGTAATTTCAATATTTGAAGGGTTCGGCCGAATAACGGTCTATGTGTTTCTTTCAACTTTAAAAGAGACGATAATAAGAATAATAATAAGCTATTCTAGCTGTGTAAAGTGGCACGGCAACGACATCTGTTGATTTCTGTAGGAACTTGCTTAAGGAAGGTACATTGAACGACATTCAGTCAAAAACGCGATTTCGAAAAAAATGTAACATTATTAGAACACATTCTTATTGAGAAGTTGTAAAGACGGTCTGTGATGTTTTAAATACTAATTTAACGTATTAATTATAAATATATACATATAAAATTAATTTTGTCGAAAAAAAAATGTTTTTGCGCTACCGGGATCCAATCCGGAGTATTTTTCATGACAAATTTTCGAACCTATATGTTACACTTTTTCAAATTAATACATCTGTCGTTCCATTATTTGAAAGCCATCTACATTGTTTTTAAGAAATCTGGCGCTATAACACAATTGGTAGTGTACTTCCCCGGATTGGAAATAGAGATCCAGGTTCGAATCCCGGTAGCGCAAAAACAATATTTTTCGACAAAATTGATTTTATATGTATATATTTATAATTAATACATTAAATTAGTATTTAAAATTTAACATTGACCGTTATTCGGCCAAACTCTTCTTTTTCACGAATAATATTTTATTTTATTTCTAAGTTTTGCCATTTCTAGAATTTTATATTTTCTCGGTATATTACCCTTTTCTAGGATTTACACATTGTATTTTTAATAAATCGCTCTATTGTTCCTCTGTATTAAAAATAATTTTAACAATATTATACAGACTTAATTGTATTATTATCATAATTATGTTCACAATCATTGTAAACGATCTCCCTCTCTAAGCACGAGATTATCTCATATAGAGAAGCAAAGGCGCGTAAAGAAGACGCTGGTCTAGTGATCTGGTTGTCGGGAGTTCGCGCCTCATTTTTAAATTTTTAAATAATTTTGAAAATGTGTACTAATGTATATATCGATTTTTTTATGGCTCTTCAAGAATGTATTCAAGAGTCAATATTTTCATTTAGATGTGATTAATATTATTGTATTTCCTACCCATATAATTATTAAACATAAAATAAATCTTCAAAATGACCTGAACACATTCTTGAAGTGTCATGATTAAAAAATTGACCTGTAGTATATTCATAAATCAATATTGCTACCCGTTGTTATTCATTTATGACAGAGTAAAGAATGAAGAAATAAGGAAAGAATGTAAAGCTGATCTTAGTATAGTGATCACTAAGATGGTTTGGTCATATGGAACGGATGAATGAGGAGAGAATGGTAAGAAAGATATATGACGCAAGTGTTGATGGCACCAGAAGTAGAGGACGTCCGCGGAAGACTTGGCACGACCAGGTAAACCAGATACTGGAGGATGGTCCTGTTAGAAGCCTCAATAATTGTCGAGCTTGTATGAGAAGATGTATGAATATGGATGAGGTGAGAATTGTGTGTCAGGACAGAAGAGTGTAGCGCTCTCTATCCTCTCTGCTTACCCCCGCGGGGAAACTGCGTGATGGTAAGTAAGTAGGTAAGTAATATTGTTACAAGACCAATGATCCCTGCAAATGCAAGCACAGACAAAAACAAAACTATAAATATAACCAAATCATTAAATTTAAATAAATAAATATTTTTAATAAACCATTGGCCTCGAAACACGTTAACTTATCAATAAATAGTGGTATAAGTAAAGTGTTTTCTTATTATATATTAAAATAATAATTAACTTATTAGATAAAGGTTGACATAAGAATGGCCTATATAATTATAACTCTATAATATGTAAACTTGGGATAATTTTATTTTTCCAGGGATCCGTGTTTAAGGTCATGCCTAGGGCTTCAATTATCTTAACACGACCCTGAACGACATCGGCAGACTTCGCAAAAATTTTCTAGAGAGTGTATTGCGAACATTTAAAAATAAACGAGTTCTCTTTCTCTCCACTCCGAGACACTTTAAACAAGATGGGGATGTTCGCTCCTTGGGGAGATTTATTCAATTTTCACCCCAAAACAAAAGCGGTAGGCTACTAGTTTTATGAATCGTAAACGTTTGTTAAATATTCGAAAGGTTTCACGACATTGACAACACCAGATAAACTTATACAAGCTCTTTAAGCACACCTTCTCTGGTGGATAAGGGCGGGTGGATGGAGAAAGGGTGCCCTCCTGGTGAAGGACGCCCGGAGTATTTTGTTCTAAGATATAAAAATGACACAGTTTTTAATAAATATTTGTTTAAGAAAATATAATAATATAAATTAAATGCATCAATTAGAAAGATATATAGATAAAATCAATTTATAGAAAAAATATTTTGTTTCCATCGGGGTTCGAACTGGGAACCCTTCTTATCCGGGGAAGTGCGCTGATCATTATGCCATGTCCACAATCTACACCATTCTCCGAAAAAAGCGGCAATATTCACACACATAACATGACCGATAGTAACAACAAGAAATCCCAGAGGTGTCCCAATCGAAGGAACAAAAGCGCGTAAACAAATATACTAAATTATTTTATTTATTTATAATAATTCATAATAAATTTGCAGTCTATATAATATGCGGAGGTCCCACTTACCATTTGCAACCTTAATTATAACATGTAACATATTTAAAAAGAAAATTAGAAATATAAACTATATAAATATTATAAATATATAAACGTTCATTTTAAGACGAAATTAAGTATGGTTGTTCGCGTAATCACACGTGATTAAATTAACCTATCAGATAGTTACTTGCTTGTTTATATGGAGATAGTAAAACATCTAAATTACTGCCCTTTAAGTATGTTAAATAAAAAACTAGGATATAATAGGTAGAAAAAGTACCTATAAGAAAAAGTAAAATTAAAATCAAATGCTTTAATATTGAACTTAAAACTTGTGAAGATGTTTCAAGTTCTAAAATGTTTAATCTGCGCCAGTCATCCCCGACTTCCGCCTTCAGCGAAGCGCCCCCTGATGACGGGGGTAGGTAGCTACCCTGGCAAGGAAGCTTCCTGAACGTTCCCAACTCAGCCTGTTTCGGCTCCGGGAATCTTAATTGACTGGGAATGCTAATGAGGCCAGGTTCCATCTCTAGGTAGTCAGTTTATTAAATTCTCAAATCGTAAAAGCGTTGTTTGGCACGATATTGAAATAAAATTGAGAATTTAAGATTTGATTATTATTCGTCATTTGCGTGGGAAAGAGAAATTTTACGGTACACTGAATTTTGCATTAATTCTATTATAGTTTCTTTCTCGAAAATTTCTATGGAAACGATTCTCGATCACTTTTACTGATATTTTTATTATTTTATTTTGATAAAAATATTAATAAAAGAAAACACTCTTAGTAAAAATGTTTAATAGTACTTAAACGACGAACGCAAATTTTTGGAGATTTTCCTCGTGGAGTGCGGGAAATAGATCTTTGAATAATTTTAAACCGGTGTTGTTATTTGGTTCCATCCATTATGCAGTCCAGATAGAACGCTAGAATCTTTTTATCATATTAAGTCAGTTATACATCGGGATATGAAATTGATGAGAGAAAACTCTGGAAAGAGATGCCTCGGTGGGAATATATCCCGTGGACTGTATCGATTTAAATTACTGTTTAGTTGACGCAACCCGAATCGGAGCAAAAAAGGAATAATGGTAGATGGATCTTAGTCCTGTGTTGGACGGCAATTTGCACCTCCAGTTGACTTGCACTTTTATGGTGAAGAACTAAGATATCACTGCATTTCAGGATGATGTAGAAAACTATTTTTTCGTGGTTCGGATTTTACGCACGTCGACACTTTCGATCCACAAAAAGAAGCCTGTTGACATGTCTGCTTTGAAATGCAATCTGTCCCTAGAATCCCTAGAAGAATCTCTTTGGCCAGAAATGTACAGGTATAAAGGTTTATTGGAACGACGGAATGCACATGGACTACTCGACAGGCCTCTTTGGCCAGTTTATCAGCACATTCATTTCCTTGAATTCCCCTATGTGCAGGAATCTAAAAGAATAGTTACACATCTGAGGCAATAATTAAGTTTTTAGAAAATATGCATCAAATGAAATTACTTCATACAAATAGATTCATAAATTAATTAAAAAATTGACATTATTAAGATCAAACACTGACTTATGTTGGTTGGCCTATAGTTGCGAGGATAGAGGTCACACACACAACTGCACATTTAACAGGTATTTTATATAAAAAAATATAGAATATAGAAATTTTAAAGAGAACACATTATTATTTGTGAAGTTGTAATTTTTTTCAGAACATAGTTCTTTGATATTTAATACAAATTATAATCAGTTGGAAAGATATACGTACAGACAAACTCAATTTACCGAAAAAATATTTTAGCTGCAAAGGAATTTGAACCAGGATCTGGCATCTCCTAGCGATTATTTCTCAAACTAGATATTCGCAATTAAAAAATTGACAGCTTTCAAATAAATGGAACGTTAGATGTATCAATTTAAAATAACCGCAACATATAAGTTCAAAAATTTGCCGACTATTTACATAGCTGACGTAGTGTAATTGGATAATGCACTTCCTCGGAAAGGAAAAGATCCTGGTTAAAATCCCAGTGGCAGCTAAAATATTTTTTCGATAAATTGAATTTATCTGTATGTATGTCTTTCTAATTGATGCAATTTAATTTGTATTAAATATGGGAATTAATCATGACTCACAACTAAAAAAAAACGGTATGGAAGTAGTGAATATTCCAAATAGTTTAGCTAGCAATAGAAATATAAAAATAGCTTTCGTAATATCATGCCCTTGAAACAACAAAGTATCATCTGATATTTACATCAAACTCAGGATATACTGAATATTAAAGTAAAGTGATTCTTGATTGAAGTCACTCTACAGTAAATATTTCAAGTTACAAAAAAATTAATTTGTTTTCTTGTTATCTTCTAAACTGACAGATTTAAATAGAAAATAATTTTCAAAAGTTTGACCAAAATATCAGATGATGTTTTGTCATTTCACGGTCTCGATTCGTTGAAAAGCTTAAAATTAAATTTAAGATAATTTGACTATTTAATTGACATATTATATCCGGCACAAAGAAAGGCCTACCCGCTCAGCTGACAAGGTGAAACTCCGCGACAAAGGAGTCACATGTTGGCGGCAAGCCCGATTTCGCCCTGAGGAAAACATCCAGGAATTATAATAAGCCTTTATTAAAGTTTATCTTATACCCGGCCCGGGGTGCGTCTCTTTGTTCTGGAGTGAGCTGATTAGATATCATCCACAGGTGTTCGTAAAAGGGGAAGAAATTATATATCTAGCTATGAATATACAAGTATTACTTAAGTCACATGTACAGATACGCGATTTTAAAGATAAAATGAGCTGGACCTTAAGACGCTACTAACATTGTTTATTAAATAATAAGTTGGAACGTTATTAGGTACTTTAATATCATTTAGAAATTAAAGACCATTGGAAAATAATAATTATGATAATAGCACCACTCGCGTATGCGTGGTCGGTGGTCGTGGTCAGGTACCAATCACGGCATACGCACGGAGTGCTGATGGGCATTCACCACATGTATAATTTAACAAATGGTTTTTTTTTTCCCACTTGGACCGGGATGGAAGATCAATAATGAACGTGGTACGAGATTGCACACGGATGACTTAGGCCCGCAAGTAAATTTCACGAAATATATCACGCTTCGACCAGAAAGCTACGAAAACGAGTTCAATGTGGAGGAATAGCGTCCCGTGTCCAAGATCATGTTGTCTCAATTATACAATTGTTTTAATTACTGTTGTTGTTGAACAACCAACAATTTTTTTTACCACTGTGGGAGTGGCGGTCAACAGAATCATCTGGGGATACTCGCGCGTCACGTCGTCGACGAGCAACTAGTATTTTTCTCACATTAAATTTGTTAATTGGACATAAGTTCTTTCAGTAGCGCAACCTATCTTTATAATTATTAAAATATTATTATGTTATCAGTATTTTGCCTCGAGGGCCGAATGCAGATTTGGGGAGATCGTTGGTAAGGTGAGGAATTCTGCTAAGTGTTTGCCTCGAAGGATCCACATCTTAGGTTCACTGAATTAGACGGTGGAGATGTGGAGCCCCCGGTTCTACAGATGACAAAGTGTTTTAATATGAAATATACCTTCCTCTTGTGGCCTATTCGTTCAACGGACGTTGGCAATCATCAATTTGTTTACTGCTCCACAGTAGATTGGCCAAACTATTGCCTCAGGTTCTTCAACAATGATGTTCTCTTTCCAGCAATCTTTCCCTGCATATTATGAGGTGCAAGATCTCGTACTTCTCCGTAGTATCATTACTTATGTGAAAATAAAACATTTGTTTTTTGATTCTACTTGTTTAATTTACTTGAGACGCATTTCGTCTTGTAAGGATATTATAAATCTGATAATTTAACTCAACAACTTGTATTTATAACTATAATGGGGACAGCTATATAATTTTATTTGTGTTCATTAAAGAAGAGTTGTTGTAATTTAAATTAATTTAAATTGTAATCGAATTTTTAAAAATCAAACGCTTTGGGCATCCAAAATACGTAAATATAGCTGAAACTCGAGGTCCGCCTTTTTGCTTCACGATCTTCCAAGAAAAACTGACAGATCCTCAGATCAACTATAAGAAGATCTAGAGACAGTCTAGAGTTAATATTTCAGACATCTTGTTAGAAGAAATAACAGCCTAGAAAGGCGTGAGAGGGATTTACATGGAGACTTCACCTTGTAAAGAAAGGAAAAAATATGCTTTTGTGATGTGGTGCTGGAAACGCATGTTAAACTCGACGCATCAACGTGTGTGTGTGTGTGTGTGTGTATGTGTGTGTGTGTGTGTGTGTGTGTATGTGTGTGTGTGTGTGTGTGTGTGTGTGTGTGTCTGAAGTATATAATTTATAATTACTGTAGTACTGAGTTTTATATTACAAGAAATTGGGACCCAAATAATTAGACAGTAAGCAGAGGATAGAACCCCAAGGGAATCTGGTGGTAATTTTAAAGTTATCACAAGAAACTACGAGGAGATCGAGATATCAGTCGCGAAGAGACAACTTAGAAGTAGAAGAAATTTAAGACATTATTATAAATATTATGTAATAAAAAAAACTGTAATACGACCAGTGGTCACTTATGGTTGTGACACGTGGTGCCGAACCCAAATAGAAGAAAGGAAATCAGCAGTTTTTGAACGTAAAATATATAATATATAAAAATGGAACTTACGGAATAAAAATGAAAGCATGATCTTGAAAATTGATTTGGGCAGAAACGATTGTAAGATTTTGTAAACCCCAAATACTGCGATGGGCTGGCCATGTTGAAAGAATCCTAGATGATAGGACACCAAAGATCATAACTATTTTGAGTGAAAAAGGACTGGAGCAAGATGGGAACTGGAGAAGAATGGCCAGGGATAGGAGTCGGCGGAGAGCACTTATGAAGTAGTGCCACGGAAGAAGAAGAAGACGATTATAAAAATAAGTGTAACCTGAAAATAACTCCACCGCAAGTCTCCATCGGAAAAATTCACTTCCGGCTGTTGTAAAAGTTGTAAAGGCGGAAGTAAGGTAATTCAATTGAAACTATCAAATTGGATTTTCGGAATTGAAAAGTATAGGGTGAGCAGTAGGCACGGATGGGGTTGGTCGGACAGAAATATTTTGCGCAATCAGGGGGCGAATTTTCTTTTGTCACCGCGAATTTCCAAAATTTTTTTATTTTTTATGCCAACGCTGTGGCTAAGGGATGTGCAGAAAGGACCCTTTGACATATGTATTTCTAGAGGAGGAATTTTTACATTTTGCGGGAATTTACATCTGGCATGCTTACAAAAGGGATTTTCAGGGCTGAATATTTAATTTATTTTAGAATTTGTAGTAATAATATCGCGGTTAGACATTTTTTAGTTTATAGATAATGACATGCGTAAAATAAAGGACGACTTTTTTTTTTTTTTCATATTTATGTCTTTACTGATTGAAATGGACAGAGTAAGTGAGAGAAAAAAACTAACTTGACACCTTTAAAACGTGTGCATGTCGGTGCCGGTAGCGTTCAGCACTGTATGACTTATCGTTGATGTCCCACAGTGGTGGTCTATTACTGCCCTAGCATGTGCCACCATAGTTCTCTGTTCAATCCTCTCATCATCTCTTCCATCAGATGTCCAATGCCATTTAGTTCAACTCCCAGCCGGGATCCTTCCACGCCTCTTTGGGCATGTTTAGCATTGTCATCATGGCATTCGTGATGGTCCATGCTTCACCCCCTTACGTCAAGACAGGTAGTGAGGGATGCTGAAAGGCTTTCTTCTTAAGTTGTCGTGGCACGTTTGATTTGAAGACAATCTTGAGATTTTTGAAGCTGGTTAGTGCGCTATTCATCTCTGACTTCTAACAAACTCTTACAAACTTTGTTGAATCTAATGACTTGACCAAGATAGACGACTCTTTGATTAATTCAATTTGTTAAGTACTTATATGAATCAATTAAATTGCTATAAAATAAATCAGACATTAGTGTTAGAAGGTTCGAGAATCGTCAAGCGTGCGCGCGATATGTATGAAAGTGAACGAGGCGAGAAGACCAGGACCGAAGAGTGTGGCATTCTACCCTATCTGCACACGTGAATGTGTTAAGAATACTAATACTTACTAATCTTAAAATTGGAAAATCAGAAGATTTCATTCTTACGGGGCGTGTTTACGCAATGAGACACGGTGAGATACATTTCGGAGATTTAGGTGAGATTAATCTCAGTACCATGTACAAATGTTGAGATTTTGATCTAGAACAAACGTCACCTAGAACCATAGATATTTACAACTATTTATTCTGAAAACTTAAAAAGAAGGAATTAAATTACAAAAATTCATTGTATTTAACAAGGGAGATTTGATTTGACGTTTGATGTACAAGACGCATGAAGTCAGGCTCGAGATGGTGAACTGCGAAAGCCTCTCATGGGGGAATATCCCCGCCTGATTGTATTAAGGCGAAAATCTCATCCATTAGGCACGAGTCATTACTCATATTTCGTATTTTCAGATGTCAATAAGGTTTACCCGAGTGACGTCAAAACAACAAAAAAATCGACCCTTCCTACGTAAAGTATCGTAAGTAAAAAATTACATTTTTAATCATTCTAGCATTTTGTACGTAGTTAATATATTTTTAAATATTATGTTTATTTACTTATTAGAATACAAATATATATTTTTTTCAAATCTGCCACATAAATCGGTATCATAGTTGTCAAAATTGAGAAATAAATATTTGGTGTTTTTCAAAATAACTGCCAGAAATCATTAGTTTTTATAAAACTAAAATTGTATTTTTTCATTAATGTTTTTAATATATATCAAGTTGTTCCATTTACAGTAATTGTTTTTTTAGTTTATTTTTGGTGAAAAAGCAGCAATCAAATAATAGCAAAGAAGAAAAAATGTTACGAATGATAAGTCCCTCGTGAACAGTTTCTCGCTTGCTCAGAGACAGGTGCGGATTGGGTTATTTGCAGATATCAAAATGGATATTTAATGACGCAGTGGGTGTCAAACATACAAAATAATTTTTTGCTTGAGTAAATAACAAATTCTAACATATAATTAACGATGAGCACAAAGTCACGAACTGTGAGCCAATCACTAATATCTTTGAATCACACTCGCTACCAGTGATTGAATATTTGAAAACATCGCGATTCGTAAATTAGTTTTTCACAAATTTATAGAATGACGTCATAATCATGACCAGCGTCGTCTAATAAATTCTGCTAAAAAAATTTACGCATCTTTGCTGGGAATTTGACCGTTTACGCATACACGTGCGTAAAACAGCAAATGCTGGGAATTTGATATGACAAATACATTTTTATTTTATAAAAAAGATTTCATTCTCTTTGTGATGATATATAAATGAGATTTAAATTAACGCTATTAAAGCTTTAATATTACGCTCGGTCTTTTTTTTGTTTCTTTAATTATTTAATGTATTGTGACATCGTGCAGCGTATGGACATTAGTAATTCAATATTAATCACAGTCTTAGGTTTTCAATCACTGTTATTATCGAATACCAATCACAATCACACCTGTGAGTCAAGAGTAGCATTTTTTCTCATCACTACATATAATGTATGTGTACGGTTTCACGTAAAATTTGTAACAAATTAAATGTAACGTTAAAAAATTTCGTAATTTTAAAGAAGGATTGGGACCCAGATTTCGAAATTAATAAAGAAATCTAGATGGCTACAAGCACTTTTGTGAAAATTAAGAACATAAGTCTGAGCACACGTTGGCGGGCAATAAAATGCTACGTCATACCCGTGTTGCTCTATGGAGTCGAAGTTTAGACGTTAAAAGAAGCCACCAAAATGCTGGTGTTTACGCACTTTCTTATTCCTTCGACTGGCACCCCTGGTTTTTGTGATGTTGGTATGATTAGTTTATGTTGTGTGAATATCACCGCTTTCTGCGACCGGAGAATCGTTGTCAAACCACGGTCGGAGCGGTTGACAATTGCAGTTGGTACTCTGCCAGAGAACGACCAGGCTAGATAAGGAATCGGCTCTGGCTAAATTATTTCAGCCGGTACCACCCACCCTATCCAGACCGAAAATCGGGGAGCACACAAGAAGAACAATACAACCCACGATAAGCAGAGAAACAGCATATATATAATTCGTGGTTAGTGGTGATTTTTCTACCTGCATAGACTTTCATATTATCAATAGGAATCCCGGGAATAACAAGTTGTCGAAGAAATTCTCAAGAATAGCTGGGGGCATTTTAATTATGGCTATGCTATAGGTTGACCACCTGGGTTGACCACATTATCAATGAAGATGTATTAAGATGAATGGATAAGTCAAGAGAATTAATAATTTGTATCAAACGAAGGAAAGCTGCTTACAATCCGAAATGAGACTTATCGATTTACGCGGATTGCGCATAATTTCACGTCGAACTTAAGCCACATGTTCTGGCGTTGCTGCTGACGTTGATGGTCCCGGAGGAGTTTGGTTAACCATTGTCCCTTCTTGTCTGAACTTTTGAACCTAACACCAGCTAAGTTGCGTACTCGGCCCATCACTTACTCGTCGAAAATTAATATGAGTACAAAAAGCCACCGAACCAATAAACTTCAAATTTTACTCAACCGCGAACGCGCGGTGCGCTCCCGACCAGTGACTCATTGCGAACGGTAAATCAGCAAATCACGCGCGTTGAACAATATCACTCTCACTTATTTAACCTTGATGGTTTACGAGCAATTACTATTTAATCTTGAACTTTTTTCCGCTGGATAACCTATATAATGAATAATAAAATTTAGCTTATAATTGCAGATATAGATTTGTAATATGTATTATTTGGTGAGGGCCAACAATTTTGGTTGGTGGAGTTAATTTTTTTTGCATCGTTTTTGTTGAGAGTCGCTGCAGCACAGCTGGTGTGAAATCCTGTGAAGATGTTACGAGGCTTTACCAAAGCTTTCTTATAGGAAGAGGCCTTTTAGCAGACAAAGGGGGGAACTTTTTGTATTACTGTTGAAGTAAAATGGGAATTCGTTGAGTCCATTGTGTAAATAATATTTTCTCTGAATCGAAAAAGATTTTTAGCTTCATTATTTATTGTAATACTTTTATTATAAGAGTCTTTTTAGATCTTATATTTATAATAAGATTTACAGTCACATCTTCATAGAATTGTATCCATTGTAATATTATTAACCCCTCTGTACGTAGGCCGATTTCAAAATTAGTATCGCTTGCTAATATGTATTAACAATCAAAGTAGACGCTTTGCCTGAGTAATAATATATTCACTCGGAACGACACTACGTAATGTACTCACAAATTACATTTTTTAAGTTAATATTTCAGTGGCATGTTAACTATATATTAAATGAAAACCTCCCCAATAGAAAGGGTCATACCATAACGTAATATACATATATAAATAAAATTATAACAAAGTTGAACCGGAAGAATTGTTTATCACATACAACTAGTAGGTATCAATTTAATATGTAGGTTGATTATAATTAACTTTGTTATACCAGAAACGCCAGTAGTGCCAGTTGCCCGTCAGTTGGGGAAAGTAGCGCACGTTTGTCGCGTCATCGCCATTACATTTCATTACGTAAAATCATATTAATGATATTTTAAGACTAATTGAATATTTGTTTGCGTTCATTAATTAAGTTAAGTCGTAGTACAGTAGACCATTTCAAAAAATTGGGCAAATACATTTTACGAAACACTGGCCGTGAGTGGCCGCCTTTGGTCATGAAGCGGACACTACATAGTTGATATAATATATTGTTCAACAGATACATTAAAAGGTTTTAAATGTCTGTTGATGGTAATTTTTGTAGGATAATCATTCACATATTATATTCCTATACATACGATTACGGGGTTGGGATAGTAGGATGTAAGAAGGGTAGAAAGAATTTGGGAGAGGAACATGAAAAGGAGACAGAGAGGCGGCTGAAAGATCACCCAGAACCAAAAAACACGACCCACCTGAGAATTGCTCCTTTTGATATCTGGATCTTCTTCTATTAGATCTGCAGGTATTCTGGCTCCAGGACACGTACTCTGCTATTCCGCACGAAGTAATCTTAAACATACACTTCGGTGATAGCGCGAAGTATCATACAACAAGTACTATTGCAACATGAAAGCACTAAACCTGTACACACAGTAGCGAGAAACTGAACAGGTTTCGGCACGCACAGCGAGATTCTAAACACGCAGGTTTTATAGTCTACCTATACCACTGGTAACCGATATGTCAGTTCAAAGGTTCAACTTCTACTGATCTTGAAAATCATAGAGAATACAACCACAGACAAATATCGTGTTCTGGTATAGGGGGAGGGGGTAGTGGGTAGGTAATGGGCAGGAACCACCGATCTACGTATGTCATGTTCACATGTACGCTCACGGCTACCGGCGATCTAAGACTTAGTTATAAAGATCAAGCACGTTATTAAATATTTATACAATTTTTGCTCCTGTTGCAAGGGTTGTATAATATTAATATTAGTGATGATTCTATCAGTTAACCTATGCTATTACGGTCTTTGATCTTTGCATCTAAATTCACCCGGTTGGTAACCGAGATGCAGTATGGTGATTTATCATGTACAAGATGTATAAGATTACTGACATTGAGCCACTTTTTAGGTAATGATAATCTTTTTCTAGCTACGCATCTGCTGCCTTCTATTTTCTCTGAAGTATGTAGCTTTCCTTCACTCGACGATTGTTATTAGTTCTCTTGACTTATTCGTACGTCTTAGTACCTACTCGTTGGTAATATGTTCAAGTTAACGATATAAGTATCAAAAATATCAAACTGTATATGACCGAGTGAATAACATAATCGATGATCCGAACCACAGATTACGAAATTGAGACAATTGCTGAAAAATTTGTCACGCGTGATCAATATGGTAGTTACATATTTTTTCATTATTATCATTAAATAATAAAACAGTAACTTTATTATTTCTAACAACCAGCCTTTAGCTATCTCAATTTAAATAATTAATGTGTAGCTACAAGTAAATGGCATTTTTAATGAAACTCCCATTATTTCAGGGACAGAATTATGTATTGAGTTTATTTCCAACCTCTCAAATCACCGAATGTCGTGAAATATAACAATGAAACCTTAATGTTAAAGGAAGGTAATTTTCGAGAGATAAATCAAATTTCAAGCCACAGATATTTTGAATTCAGGGTCGGTACTTTTTAAATTAATTAAATAGTTAATATTCCATCCGTTAGGCCTCTAGAAAAGGGTATTGGATTGCCTTTTTAAAACAGATTTTTTAATGCCTCTATTTAAAACAATGGAATGTAACAATTTAATTTTGAATAAAATGATTTTTATTTGTGAAATTACGATTTTTAGAAACAAAGTTTCGTGATAATTTAAACCGTATGTAACTTGTGCACAAAATGCAAGCTCTGTTGTGAAATACAACCAAAAACTTTACTTTTAAATTTAGTTTATCCGAAAACGTGTTAGGTCATCTTATTTTATCGCTTACTTTTAACTTTAACTATAAACTGCCGAAAATCTCCTCTTAAATGTAAAATTTACTAATGCACATGCGCACTGCGTGCGAGCCAACTGACAGATGTTACCGAAATCGAGTATTTTTAAATTTTTGATACTGTAGTATCGAAATGTACAATATTATGTCGGATAGCAGTGATATCGCAGACTTTTTTAATGATAAACTAATTATACAATATATTCTTAATAGGAATAGTAAGACTCGGACCTCGGCATATTATTTTTTGCGGGAAGATATGGATTTTAAAAAATCTTTTATCGATACGGATTGTATCCATTGGATTTGTCATCATTGTGCACAAGCCACTGGCATTAAAAGCATTCTTTTAAATTTTTCGACGTCGTATTATTGAAATGAACATTATTATGTCAGATAGCACTCATACCGATTCTTCTGACGATCAAATAATTGTTCAATACATCCTTAACACTTTCAGCTCGGTGGGTCAAAACAAAACACGTCAGGCGGTGGCGAATCATTTTAGACCCACCTCAAGTTTTCGGTTGTTTTTGTGGCAGATTTTTTATAGATATTTCATTTTAAATATGATTTAATGAAATGGCATGATGTGCCGTAATGTTTCTGCTAAAAATTAAAGTTAAAAATTAATAAATATTACGAATAATGTACATATTCTCACGCATCAACAGACGCCCTATACAGTCAAAATACAAACATCCACTGAGCATGTGATCTTCTCGTCGGAATCCGAGCAGGTAGTGTCATAAAACTTATAGGTAGGCGCAAAGCTCTTCAAATAGTTATTACTGGTACTGTCTAGGGGCCGCCAGACGAAATTAAGTCAAAACAAATACATGGACGCACACCTGGTGTCTTTTGTCTACCCGCTCAAAATGTTGACAATATATGTTTCGGCGTAAGCGCTGAGATTCAATCTGACTGTCTTAGGTCAGTTTTTGAGCGTTTTTTCATATTTATATCAATAACTCGTTTGAATCTCGTCCGATAACATTTATTTGTATCTCAAATTATTTTAAAATGTTTAGCTAGGAGGAAAACAGCATTAAACGAATATTTGTAGCGTAATTCATATTTTTACAAACACTCGGGTCAAATCTGACCCACCACCGCAGAGTGTGTGTTAACGAGAAGAGCAAAACTTTTAGGCCACAAACCTTTTTATATGGGAAGAATTAAATTTTATTGCAAGTCCAAAAATAGGTTAGACAACTGGTTTTGCATATTTCTGATAATATAATGTCATCTACAAATAAGTAAGTTAAAGGTATCTACTTTATAGGTATATAATAATACTTTTGAAAAAGATCAGAAATCACGCAGTTAATTTGTAGACCCCTTATTTTTTTAAAAATATCGTCTGTGTTTTTTTTAATTGAATTTGAAGTAAGATTATTTAAAAACACAATTTTTCTCCACTGCTTCCCGCTATCGATAACAGGTGGGTAAACATATGATCTGATAAACTTTTTCTTGCACTTTTTGTTTAACAAATTATCTATTAATTTTATATTATAACCATTATTGCAAATAGTCATGTTTTAAATTTGTTTTCATATTAGTTCATATTTATTCACCATTTTATAGTTCTGTTTTTATCTATGCATGTATTTTTTAATTTCAGTACACATGAAGAATAATTAATAAATAGTGGTTTAATCAAAGTATTTTGTATAATTATTAATTTAAAATGAGGTCACAAAGTAATTTTGAAAATATTGAAGAAGTAATCATATCAATTTAAGACAACTCTTGGTGTATAAAGCCTGTATCATTTTACAAATATTTAGTTTTTTCTTATTGGAAATAAAGACGATTTACATGGATTTCTGCATTGAAATGTAGATTTTAAGGAACCCTTGACGACAGCCGCCACAATAGCACAAAAGCATGATCGATAGGCTATTTGCTGGTATTCTTAGAATGACTTCCATCGGTACCACAAGACACGGCAGATACAAACGAAGTATCTATGTAGATTGCGTACGAATATCAGTATCGATGTAGGCAGGTAGAAATGATGAAAGCAGCTGGCAGCAGGCGAACAAAGATCAGGGGCTGGGATTGAATAATTGATGGAACTGTGAACATTAGTTACCCTAATGGCGGACATCGCTCACGGCGCGTACAACAGTCCCAGCGCTCGTCTCCACTTGGAGAAAATTGCGCCAACTTCCAACTTGGAGTTCTTGATGTACGAGCAGGGCTTTATCACAAACACCTGCAGCCCAGGTTAACCAGGCGTACGGAAGAGGCCATCTGTTGCGTAATTATTTACGTTATATATACGTTTACAGATTTGTGACGTCATTGGTTTTATATGTTTGATTAGAGAAAATTGCAGTCATCATTTTAATTATATTCTATATCGTGTCTAAAAATTTTTTGAAATCAAAAAATATCTTTGAGACAAGTTTCAATTCCGGTTTCGCTCTCACAAGAGATTTTAAATATTCTCTAGTTTAATAGTATTAGCGCAGTTATAAAATTGGGCTAATTAAAATTTTAATATAATATCGTTAATTTAAATGAACGATGGTTTTATAATTATTTACATAATATTTTAAGTTAATAATATTAAAATAAAATTTAAAAACATATCCATAATGTTAAAACAATAAATTAAAAATGGTTTATCACAATTCATAAAAGTAATAATATTCAACATAAAAACGATTTATTGTAAATATGAAAAGATTCTTAATTATCTGGAATTACATGTAATTTAGTACGAGAGGAATATTTTTGAAAAATTGCCCTCACTCCATTTATAACATTCACCGATGCTGATATTTACGAATAGGTACTTGAAGAAGCTTTGGGAGATCAATTGGTAGAGGTATCAACTGTTCAATCAATATTCGGTGCAGCTGCAACCAGATATAAGTTTACCAGAAGAACAAGAACAAAGCAGCTAACTCCATTTTTCTAAAATGTTCAGGAGCAACAAAAAACTGTTTCATTTTGTAATTAAACGTATTACGAAAATTCCAAAACACGCCTTGGTAGATTGTTTATGCAGAAATAGAGTGGCTGAGAAAATTTATTGATATCTCGTACTTATAGGGAGTTTATTGTGAAATATTATTGGGAATTAGCTGATTTTCCATAATAATGTAGTGCAACCATTATTATTTCTGGTGCCACCAACACTTGTGTCAGGAGAAGGTATTGAAGGTTTTTACAAAAATCAGTATAAGGCTTTTCAGAACCTAGTACTTATTTATTATTTTTAAACACGTGTTTTACAATTGATGGGCATTTTTGGCTTAATCTAATCAGAATTATACATCCGCAATCCGATCAAGATAGATTTAATAAATAATAATCAAGATTAAGATGTCTCACAGAGACGAAGCTATTGTTTTTAAATGAGAAGCATGAAAGTCTCGGGCATTACAGGGCTTACGACCTGTCATCGGCTGGCTTAAGTGATCACTTTACACAATGTAACGTTCACCTATTTACCCACGCTACTATTTACCATGTGGTCGTAAGTCCTGTAATGCCCAAGACTTCCATACTTCTCATATCAAAATAATAGCTTCGTCTCTGTGAGACATCTTAACCTTGATGACAATCCCCCAGGGGATAAAACCCAGTAACTAGTTTCTACAAAGATTTGGACATATTTAAAATATTGTAAATAATAATAACTTTAAATATGAATTAAATATGTTAATTAGAAAGATATACATATAAAATCAATTTTATCGAAAAATATTGTTGTTACGCCACCGGAATTCGAACCTGGATCTCTTTCCTAAACGGGGAAGGTGCATTATCCAACTATGATATAGCAACAATATTTATATGTATATCTTTCTAATTAATATATTTAATTCATATTTAAAATATCACAGACCGTCTGTTCTGAATAATTACAACTTCACAATAAGAATGTGTTCTCCTAAATAATAATAACTTTTTTTAACATAATTTCTTCGAGCTATCAATTGGTCACACACAATAACCTTTCCATAATAATATTTTTATACAAATGTTTGATGCATTTTTATGGCACTATCAAACCGAGTGTGAAACTAGAAACCTTGTTTTAAAACTCTTGATTTATGATGACAAGCTTTTACAAAGTTTCACCATCCCCGTTCGCGGGGAGGGACAAAAATAAACAATAAACTACCCCCCGTAAGCCTCGTACCGGGAGATCGCGAGGGGTGCAAAGTGGGAACCTTATACCTCAACCCTCTCCAATATTCTATTGAATGAAATATCGAGACTGTTTTTCATACTTTTTTCGACAAAGAAAATAAAAGAAAATACAGGGCCAGAGTAAAAAAAATTTTCTATACCAGTTCATCTGTTTTGAAAAGGGTGAGATAGGTTACACAGTAGTAGATGAATTTATTTTTCTACCCAGAAAACGAATCTATTATTATATTACGCTACAAATGCCAGTAACACAGCGTCGCATGAAATTGTATAATCGCAGAAAACGCATCAAATGAGGCGGATATGTGACACCACCGGAATGGTACATTAAAAATTTAAATATGTATTAAAATAATATATGAAGTATGTCTTATTTTATATTTGTTTGCGTTAATTGCTCACGTTATATTATACTGTAGAAGACCATTCCTGTTTTTTTTATAGTCAATTTTAATATTGAAGATGTCAAAAGTTAGTAAACAAATTATAGATATCTCACAGAGACGAAGCTATTTATATTATATTAAATGGGAAAATATGGATGTATGGATAATTACAGGGCTTCGAACCTGTACATATATACAACATCCAAAAAATTAGATACATATGGAGGTTGATTAATGTGTGGAATGGTGAACGTTACATTATGTAAAGTGATCACTTAAGCCAGCCGAAGACAGGTCGTAAGCCCTGTAATTACCCATAATTCCATATTCTCGTTCCATAGGTTCGTCTCTATGAGATATCTATAATTTGTTTAATAACAATATCTTTGGAATTTATTTGACATTTCGGAAAATGATATTTCCGAAACCGGTCGGTGTATTGAATTAACTCATAAAAGTGGATAAAAACAAAATAATAAAAAATTAAATATTAAAAATATAGTTAATTGTGTTTACAACTTAAATTGGTTTTATGGAAATACTGGTCGTGGCCTCCTGGCGGCCGAGCTAGCAAGAAGCAATCGGCGATAGCCGATTATTATCTTCAATTAAATTTATTAATGATGTATTTATTTGACAATATATTATATATTTATTAATGAAGACAAAACACTATATGACGCAAGTGTTAAATTATACATATTGGAAACACTAAGTATTATATAAACAAGCCACATTCTCGTACACATATATTATAAATTTTTATGTATTATTGGTTTGATGCGTATTTCGTAGCTTTTGTATTCAATTTAATATACATATTTTTAAATAAACAAAATATATAAACTAATAAATAATACATCTTCCAGAACTGTTTACGATTGACTTCCTACAATCTGACAGCTAATCGCTTCCACGCCTGAAGAAATCCGGGGGTTTGAAAGTGATGAAGTCGTTAGACCAATTTTGAAGAGCAGCGTCCTTCTTCAAGGAGATTTCTCGGAGATTGTTGAATGAAGAGCGAATAATATGAAATCTGAGAGAGCAAGATCGGGAGAATAAGGCGGGTGCCTAAACAGTCGCTTTTGTAATGATAGCAGTATGCGGATAACATGAAAAATCACTTGATATCATCTTCACGACCGTTTTTCTTGATTTGTGACTTCAAGGCGATGGAGTCGTTGGGTGGTTACATTCCATAATTCATGCCTTAACTCTTCGGTTAAACTCAAACCAATGAATATATCGGAATTGTTCGTGTTTTGTAATTAACACTCCATTTTCATAACGAATCAACACAAATTACTACAAATCGAAAAGTTTTCAATAAAACAATATTTTGGCATTAAAATGACATTGGTATATTCGTATTTTTCGGTATTTATGACAGGTCCAAGGATCGCCGGTCATCGTGGGCATATGTGGATGCTTTTTTATGTTAACTATACCTATCTGTTCTCCTCCCCTCCGCTCTTACCGCAGAGCACGACTATTTCTGTGTGAGTTGTCTGTAACTTGAGAACTGTCAAGGATTGTGAACGTCTTGCTATGTGCTCGTTACATTGATCAGTTATTCGTACAGTTACTGTTGCTAGTGTGTATTCGGTTTCTCGCAGTGCGTGCCGAATATTTACAATCACGATTGGCTGATACACAATGCTTCATTCAACTCAACGAAGAAGTTACCTGAAGCGCAGGAGAGCTGTGATTATAGCAAGAATATCCAGGTAAGTCGTGCTTCCTGGTTGATCCGTGAGCCCTTATCGTTCTGTCCCTGTATACAATTTCTATCCCCCTTTCTGCATACCATTTTTCTGCACCCCTCGTGTAAACACATATGTATCACAAAAAATCTTTGTAAAGCACTCTTGTCTTAACAATTTATGGACAGTTGAGATATCTGGGTAAATTTAATGTTTTGATATTATTGCTGATTTTTTAATACGAGCTTCACACGGGATCTACGGGTCAGCTCGTAATAATTAAATTAATAAAATACCAATACTTTTTAGCAGACCCTTAGTTCCTGTGTTCTCTCGCTGCAGCAGGAGTGCGGCGTGCACTGCATCGAATGCACTCCGCGTCCGAACAAATTATTGGAAATAACTGCATCGAGAAACGAGGTTCAAAATGAGAGAAGAGCGAAACTCTATTGTTTCTACAGGACGTGACGCTATTGAAGTAATGGAAGGAACCTTTTTAGATTCGACGGAAGACATGACCTCGATAGCTTGAAGCTTATAACCTCAATATTACAGGTATAAAGCAATTGAATCGAGCTAGTGTGGGCGGTTTTTCAGTTAAAGTTACGAATTTTGTAATAATAAACATAGCTTTTATACATACATTTAACATATTATGCTAGTATCTTATTTTGACTTGGTACTGCACACGCTTTGATTTATATAATTATCACTACTTTAGTTCATCATTAGCTGTAAGTGACAACTGATCTAAATACAGTTTGGTGCCGACCTATTTAGGAAGAAGGAAAAGTGTTGAGGGGGGAGAGGGAATATGAAAAGAAAGACTATTAGAGAATGTTGTGTCATAAAATTTATGTTTTTTTTGTTTTTAGAAGAAGTTGTTAATTATTAATCCATTATAAAGTACCGATTGAAAAGATTTAGTTAATGGCTATAGAAATAATGATTAGTTTCAATCGTGTGATTAGACAATTCTGAGAAGTTATTACTTTTAGGTAAATGCGGTCTACATACTTTTTGTGTCTTTTATGTCATATTGTAGATGTTTTGTACAAGGATGTGTAATGCATACAAAATAAGTCCTCAAAGAGAAAGAATGCAAAATATGCGGTGGACACGAGGCGACATCTAGCGACGACGACGGCGCATCATGCCGTAAGACGTATGACGTTACGCCGGCACACAGGCATGCGCGGCACATCGCGGAGTGACACTAAAACTACTAAAAGATAGACCTAGGTCTTAAATATTAACATAAATCATAACAATCATTTATTCCATTTTAACTGCTGCTAGGGATATTCAAAATTTCCCAACTAACAAACGCCAATGACATTTGACATCTGACGTACGAAGAGCGTAAGTGAAATGCAGAACGGCAAATTTCTGAAATTTCTGCACACGAGAAATACTAAAGTCGAGAGTTGTCTGCGAAGAATCTCAAGGGACTAAAATCTGTGTCTCAGATATTGTCTCTAGTCAAAAAGTTCATAAAAATATCTTTCGCAGACATGAATCATAAGAAAGTTCATCTTCTGAGATGTGACGTCAGTTCTGCAAACACAACCGCGACAACATTTCCTTATTAGTGCTTGTGACAAAGGGGTTTGATGGGATCGGTCGGGATGGAAGAGGAAGAGGAAATGGCGATGGGTAAATAGATAAATAGGGAATTAAAGGAGCGTTAGAAGGGAGAGACACACCCTTTTCCGGAACTATTGTAGAAGTTTAAACTTATTTTATCGGTTCCACACACAGTGCTACAGAAACGCGAAATCTACAATTAACAAACACAAAAGAAAGAAGAAAAAACAAAAGCTAATGTGAGAAATTACGAAACCATCACTGATTTTAATTTAAACCTTCCTGCGCCCTTTTAACTGCTACCTTTATTTATTTTTTAAATACAGATATATAACAATAAACAGATACTTAAGTGTTTTGTATGGAAGTAAAAAAACCAGCGGGTACAAGGGAGCCATTAAAGGGCTAACTATCAAGTACACTAATGATGTATGAGTCATGCCATACACGGTACAGGCCAACAGAGTTACGCACGATTTTGTTTGTTATAAATAATTGACTTTTGAAAAGTAAAGTAGTAAGCGGAATGGGAAAATGGTGTATGCAATGATGAGGGAATCCTTCGATAATAGCAGACCAGGGTGTTGACTTTCGGGATGAGGAGGACAGCTCGACTCACCTGACGGTGACGCCGCCTGTTTGCTTCTCCAGAAGTTCACCCAATTAGAACTGCAACGACAGGCGACTCTGGTGAATCCACCGTCCAATGTTAAATTAATCACACACACAAATACTCTGTAAAGTACGTCCAATGATCACCAATCACACTGATCACAACGACGATAATTCACTCCGAATCTGGGCGTATTTCGATCCAAACGACAATCACAAACATCACAACTCGGCACAACGATTCCAGTCTAAATTTCAAAACCGATAGAAGCAACCAGCCCAGCTGTCAGACGAACCGGTACTGAGCTGTGAGTGAGCTCGGTGACGACAAGACAAAATAAAAAAAACGGTGACCATAAATTTTTAAATACATATTAAATGTATTAATTAGAAAGATATACATATAAAATAAAATATCATATATTGTTGCTACCGGGATTCGAACCTGGATCTTTTTCCAAACCAGGGAAGGTGCATTATCCAACTATGAATTGATAATTCTGGCGTCTGCTATCATATTACTTAAAGGTATTTGAGATTCCGTAAAAATAAGGTAGATGGCTTTTTCAAATAATGGAACGATTAAATGTATTAATATTAAAAAGGTAACATATAGGTTCGAAATTTAATTAGAAAGATATACATATAAAATTAAATTCACAATAATAATGTGTTCTCCTCAATCATAATATTTTTGTTTCAAGCGCATGGAATATATTGTAAATATATATTGAATTATAAAAGAGTTGCCAATACGGAAGAATGCTTATTTTTTATTCTGATTGCAACACTAGCCATTTAATTAATATCGGGAGAACACATTCTTATTGTGAAGTTGTAATTATTCAGAACAGACGGTCTGCGATATTTTAAATATTAATTAAATATATTAATCAAAAAGATATACATATAAAATCAATTTTATCGAAAAATATTGTTGTTGCATCACCGGGATTCGAACCTGGATCTCTTTCCGAACCGGGGAAGATGCATCATACAACTATGCTACAGCGACGATATTTTTAGCGACAAATTTTCGAACCTATATGTTACCTTTTTGATATTAATATATTTAATCGTTCCATTATTTGAAAGAGCCATCTACCTTATTTTTACGGAATCTCAAATACCTTTGAGTAATATGATAGCAGACGCTAGAATTATCAATTCATAGTTGGATAATGCACCTTCCTCGGTTTGGAAAGAAATCCAGGTTCAAATCTCGGTGGCGCAACAACAATATTTTTCGATAAAATTGATTTTATATGTATATCTTTTTAACTAATTTATTTAATTCTTATTTATTTAATTAATATTCCATTTCAACGATATTAAAGCTATTTTCGACTCAATACGAACATTTAATGGTGTAATTCAATTCAGATGTAAGTAAAAAGATCCAAAATCCAATCTAGTAATATAATATCAGCAACAAAGATCACATATAGAAAAATCGGACGCAGAAAATAGCTCTTCAAGTAACACAACTACAGATCACGATTGAGATTTTAAAATGGCGGCCCAGAACGATTGGCATTTGAAAATTGAACAGTCAGTAGAGCCAATCTAAGTTAATAAAATTGACCCAGGCTGGTAACATGACATCGCGCCGGAGTCTGTCAAGCGGTGTGACATTCAATTTAACTTTAGAACTTGGAATCGATGTCGCCCATGGCTACTGCAAAGGCACCAACTTAATAGGTACACTTCACAGTACAGGTAATTATTTTTTGAAAGTAGGTACTGTGATAAATCTTCACCATGGACAGCAACGAGGGTCGTGTATAAAAAATTAGATAAAATAAGTTAAACGAAGTTTTATACTATTTATAACGTATTTATACTCATTTTTAACTATTTATTACGTTTTGGGGAGTAAATCTTTAAGAAAAGCCTGTCTTAATGATCGCCATTCCTATTAAGGCCCTGTCTTCCACATCCAACTACTTCCTTCGTCTTTCTCATATCATCGGCTGAGACGAACCATCTACGTTTCAGCTTCATCTACGAGGTCTCCATTTTGGCACTTTTTACATTAATTGTCATTACTATCCAGCCAGTTGCCATTTCAGATTAGTTATTTGGCTTATCTTATAAAGAAAGAAAGGAAAACAATGGTTTTGAAATGTAATGTTGGCGACGCACGCTAATAGCCCGTGTCCACGAAGTGAGAACGGTGAGATACATCTCGGAGATTTTGTTGAGAATATATCTCAGTACCATGTAAATGTTTTGATTTGGAAATATACTCAGAAATCAGTTTGAGATTGGTAGAATGAGACGAAATTCGATTTGACAAGACTTCGTCTAATGTTCGAGAAGAAGAACATTATATTTATTCTGTTTTAACTGCTGTTGGGAATTTTAAAATTCACTCAACGACACGATCGAATAAATGGCCAATGGACTGACGTTTGACGTACAACAAGCGTGAAATACGTGAACACGAAAGTCGAGAATTAATTCCAAAATTCTCATGGGAACAAACTTTGTATCTCGAGTCTAAAATCTCTTCCATGAATACGACACACGGCTGTCTCCATTCTGCAGGAGACGATGTATTTGACTGGCCCACTGTAATGGTCCTAAGACGCCAGAACGAGAAATCCCTCATCCGCTGAACTGACCGACTGAAGACTGCAACAGGAATTAAACCAAGTAAAGGGTGAGCCAATTTGGGCTGACTGTTTTTAAAAATTTATAACTTTGGTGAGGTTTATTTTTAATTATATATTTTTTTGCAGATTATAAAGAATTTATGTAAATTTACAATGGCTACATATCCAGTGCAAGAGCGTGTTAACGATCTATTTTCAGTGATCTGCTAATTTCAAAAAATGCTGAGTTTGCTTGGCCTCCCCGTTCCCCAAATTTGACGGCGCCTGATTTCTATTTGTTGGGCTACTTAAAAAGCCGGGTTTATATGAACAAACCAGCAACAGTTCAGGAGCTTAAACAAAATATTCGTGCGGAAATAACATATTTGGAGACAGAATACTTTAGAAAGAGCAATTATTTGTCAACAAGAAAATTGAGGTCATTTAAATGGTGTTATTTTCCACACATAGATTAAAAAAGTTAACAAAGTACACCATCTTGTAATAATAATTTTTTTAAATAATTATTAAAATTACATAAGTTATATTATGCATTTTACATCAGTCATCCAAGTTGCCCATTCTGTAGTAGCAGCGTTGAGAGCTGTCGAGAGGAACGGAAGAGTATCGTCATTAAGGTCATCGAGATCATGATTCTCACTTATGAGGAAACGATTCACACATACAAAAACGAACTAGCCAAGCTGGGGAACAGATGTAGACTGATTGGTAATAAGCTAAGGGGTAGGAACAAACTAAACACTGGTGACAATTATACTACATTTAACAATCATCATTTTGGGTAATGAATGGAAGTATATGTGTTCACCTATATAAAAAAATAAATAATAGGTACCTTGCAAGTCACTCCGAATACATTACACGCTAATCTAGTTCGTAAGCCAACATTTCATAAGGTGCTTATTGGTATTCTGGTGGTGGATTCAGTCGCTTCCAGCTGCCACCCCCTCTATGGAAAGTTATATATTTGCCCTGAAACTTCCAAACATTCCGGTGACTCGTCAAGCTATTGTCCTGGAAGGATGCCTTTTGCGTGCAAGATTATTTTACACATTGAAATGCAAAATACACTTTCACCATTTTTTGTGTCACTTTCTTTTGATTAGAATTTATTCTGTTCATGTTCTTAATATACGTACTTATTATACATTATAAACATTCTTATAAATACACAAAAAAGGCGAACAAGCTTCATAATGTAAGAGATTTCATTCACTGTCTCCTTAACTAGACCGAAGTCTGTACTAAAGGAGACAGGTTCATCCGTTGTCTATCATACAAATATGAAAACCATTACTATTATGATTTTTTTTATCTCAACCAAAAATATTAAATAATAAACAGGGTTATAAAAGAATTCTAATAATATAATAAATAAATAAAATACTCTCGCTATCCCATGATTGAAACACTATGCAAAACAGAAAATGAATATAAAGAAATGATGTTCTGTCTACGAATCTTCGCTCAGTTTCCTTTCTGCCAATACTCAATAACCAGCTCCTGAGATGGTGTTTGAGTTTGTCCATCGAGAGTTGTTTCATACTGCTTGGCAAAATGTTATAGGCTTTGGGGGCCAGAAACATATGGAAGGATTGACCAAAGCTTGTTTTCATTTTAGGCTTCACGGTGAGCCTATTCTTTTTTGCTCTCGTAGCATAATTATGAGATGAAGCTCTTTGTTGGAATGAAAATAAAGGATACGCCTTTTTACATAGAATTGTCGTATATAATTTAATTGTATCTATATAGCATCGAATAAGAAAGATCTTGAATTATGGGAGTGGCTATCGACGATGTGAAATTTAATAACAAAATAATATTTTATAAAAATTGTTAGAAATTGATCAAATTAGAACATGGGAATAAGAAAGATGCCTAATACATAAATATTTATTTATTTTCAGGACTCTTTTATGATCTCTTTTTTTTACACATTCGCTGCTAATTTAATTAAAATTTTATTGATTTGATTTTGACGATGCATGTCTCTGTCCTATTTCTAATTTGGACATTTTTAGAATAACATGCTCATTAGTTTTGATGGATTCTTATTTTTTTTCTCTTTAAAAAAATGAAATAAAATAGTTAATTTATCTAAGGATGATAAATTTAAAAAAATACAGTTTGCGAACGAAAATTTTGCAACTATGATAAAACAAATATTTTCTTCATGTTTTCGTAATAGTTTATATTATAATTAGTAACTTAGGGGTGTCTTGAATTATTGTTTCATTTTACCATCTCCACGATTTATTAATCTTTTCATTAAAAATACAACTTAAAACTAATTTTGTTTTTCATATTTTATGACCCGTGGAAAACTCAGTATGATCTAGAGATAAACTTAGAGATCAGCTTGAAATTGGTGGAAAAATACAAAAAATTAAGCCCGTATATGGTATACGATATTTGCGCCTAAATGTCACCTATAACCGTACATTTATTCTGAAAAGATATACAAGCATTACATTAGTAACATTTTTTTCGTTCTAAATGTTGTTGGAGAGATTCAAATTCACCCAACTAACGAACGGAACATAAGTAGTCAATGGACTGAAATTTTATGTTACGTACAAGGGATTGTAGTTGTTAACTATGATTTGCTCGTGAGGATCTTAATTGTGTGATCGTATCAGAAGGTTTTGAGCATGGTGAAAGTGAAGTCCCGATCTCTCTTCTAGTCTCACGCGTGTTTTTGCATTATTTATACTGTGTCTAAAGCAAGGTATTTAAATAAAATAATACTTTAAGAAGTTGGTATTTATTGCGGGACAATTTATAATGGCAGGTACGGTGAGTGTTCAGTTAAATGCGTGAATAAAGTTGAAGACTGGAGTGGCTCGCTTAAAATGTCGACGAAAGAACGGTCTGCAGAGAAGTGGTTGGTTAGCTTTTAGCTTGACTCGTCCGTCACGATGTATTGGCATCTGCTTATTGGTCAGGTAAGTCTATCTATACACGGCCATGTATGTGCAGGACCACAACAGTGTATACACAAGAATTATAAAAGTCGAGAGTTGTCTCCAAAAAATCTTAGAGATTGTTTCGTAATAAAAATCTCGTCCGTGGACACGGGCCATTATAAAATTGGTTATGGAAAAACTGATTAACTGCTTGGAAGGAAAATTTTGTATTTTATGAAGGGTCATATTTGAGTGTCACTTGATTTGGAACAAGATTACCAAGGGAATACTATAGATAGAGAGTAGGGTAAATTCTAAATTCTATGCAAATTCGGCTGGCTATAAACATGGTTATGAACGAGACCGTGGTGAACACCCCACCCCTTATGCATCATAGAACCTGAATATCGTCCACTGACGATTTCAGCAGAACAAATTTAAATTTCTCTGGAGTACGTAAATGTGTTACTTTTGATGTATGTAATTAAAATATTTCAAGAAATTAATATATTAAACACCCACATCTGTCTGGAACGCTCTCAACATCATCCAAACAGAAAACAAATAAAACGAAATCTCTAAAATCTAAAAATCGATGACGCCCCAATAGCATACAACTATCGATAATAATTTAGACAGTTCTGATTTTTAATAAAAACAGGTGTCGCGTAATTTTAAATTTTTAAATAAAATGAGGTGCGCCCTGTAATAAGTTGATTATTATAAAATTAAAATGATTTATTTCCATATTGACTTTTTTACGTTAGCGCTCATAGGGCCGGTCGTGTGATAAGTAGTAAATTTTTACTATAGTGACTTTTTACTATCGCCCGTGGTAAAAAAAAATTAACACAGTTAACACACGTCGAAAAATCATTAAATATCTGAGGATTTTACCAAAAATTGATTTGTTAAAAAAGTTCCCCGTTGGAAATACGTACAATTTTTTGCTTTAACTATTTTGACGTTCGAAATCTGTCACTGTGCTGGCGAAAAATCTTCGGCAATATGGATTTAAGAGCGAGATCATCATCGGACGAATTCTCGTCACTAAAATAGCGGAATGTTGAATGATTCACTGTCGTGTACTGCAACATTCCAAGTATCAACGTGACAGATGACTTTTGAAACAGCTGTGAAGAATCCGCCATTTTTATCTAACGATTTACGGTTTTAGCATTCAATATCAGATGGTAAAATTGATTTACCGCTGAATGTACTTTCGATCAGTAAATATTTTTTACCAACGATCGAATATATTACTAAAGTTTTTTTTTACCATTGTAAAAAATTCCCACTGGACTACACTACAATGCAGCTGACTACCAACAAAAATCTCGACTTCTAATTAAAAACTTTTTTTAATTTCATTAACATTGCAGAATTACTAACGCTGGTGACCAGTTGCCAAATGAACCAGCGGGGGATAAAGAAATGTTAGAGATGAATCAATATCTTAATATAGGCAACAATATTATACAGAGTGGGCCAATTTAGACTGACTGATGTAAAATGCATATAACTTTTGTAATTTTAATGTTTTTATTAAAAAAATATTTTATTACATGAAAGTGTACTTTGTTAACTTTTTTTAAATCTATGTGTGGAAAATAACACCATTTAAATGACCTCCATTTTCTTGTTGACAAATAATCGCTCTTTCTAAAGTATTTTGCATTACATTACGCAATGTTTCTGTCTCCAAATATGTTATTTCTGCATGAATATTTTGTTTAAGCTCCTGAATTGTTACTGGTTTGTTCATGTAAAGTAAGCCCTATAAGTAGCCCAACAAAAAGAAATCAGGCGCCGTCAAATCTGGAGAACGGGGAGGTCAAGCAAACTGCATTTTTTGAAATTAGTCGGTCACCGAAAATAGATCGTCGCGAAACATAATAAAATTCAATAATTTTAACGCGCTCTTGCACTGCGTATGTAGCCATTATAAACTTTCATAAATACTTTATTATCTGCAAAAAAACATATAATTAAAAATAAACCTCGCCAAAGTTATACATTTTTTAAAACAGTCAACCCAAGTTGGCCCACCCTTTACTTATACTAAATCATATGGGCCAGCGTTGGGTAAGGATATTAATGAACCAGTAACGGAATCAATGATACAGAAGTATTAACATTTTAACATAAGTGATTTGATTGGTGAGATTTTATCGACAGGCGGCGAGATCCATTAAAGCGGTGAGAGCCATTCTCGATGCGCCTCGAGTATCTCAGAGATTGTCTCGAGTCGTAAATCTCTTAAAAATCTCTGTTTACGCGTTTTTATACTTCGATAGATAGGCCTGGTATAAATTTTGAATGTGTGCATTCTATTTGTGTAAATTTAAAATAGCAAACAAAAGCGAAACTGCTTCTGTTGAGATGCGATTTTCGGTTCGGACGGACATATTTTACGGCGGTGATATAAATTTTTTTTGTCTATTATTTTTCAGCTTTTGGTTGTGATAAAGTTTCGGAGGCTGACCAGAAGAGTTTAGAAGCTACAAGACTGCAAGGAGAGCGACCATCGGCATCTACCAGCCCAGTTTCACAAAGGTTGGTGTATTTATATTTGCACGGATTGAATGAGGGTATTCAACATTACCGATAGAAAACCCAGGACTAGCTATCAAAGTGTAATTACGGCAACAGACGCTATTAACAATTAATTATTATTAAAATATGTTATGATAGAAGTTATTTGTCACTATTAATCTTTCTATATCCATTGAAATCTGCATAATTAATAAATAAAGATAAGGCGATGAAAATAATGATTTTATGCTTGCTTTCACTAGGAATTACATAGAATAGCTGATTTCGTACTTTAAATGCATAATTTACGTCACGTGTATGATAATTATTCTGCAGTTGAATCCTGAAGCACAGAAAAGCAAAATCCTGGTCCAAGCGCAGCTCTGTAATCCCGAGATGAGGATGAGCGCGTCTGTCTATCGCATAATGAGTTTTCAAACATTTATCTCTGTGACGCCACAGATGCCGAGATGAAACGACGCGGCTGTGTGAAAATTATTCCACCCAAACCACAGTAGGCCAACTGTTGAAACTCTGTCTATGAAATATATAATTATTTAAAGAATTCTCCAAATAATTTATATTTAATATTATTATACTCGTATATGCAGCCAACCGCAGTCGTGTATATTAAAACAAATAATAGTCTACCATAATATATGTAAAACACTCCTAACTGATCTTAATGATGCATTTAATTTGTATCAAAATATCACAGAACTGTGTTCTGAAAAACTGCAACTTCACAATAACAATAAGTTATGCTATTTTACTAGAATATTATGTACTGCACTAATGTCTATTAAACAAGTAGTTAAGTTTTTGAAATATTGATAAATATGAATTAAATATATTAATTAGAAAGATATACATATAAAATCAATTTTATCCTGGATCTCTTTCCTAACCGGGGAAGGTGCATTATCCAGTAATATCACAGACCGTCTGTTCTGAATAATTACAACTTCACAATAAGAATGTGTTCTCCTAAATAATAAAGTTGTATCAATGTGTATAAAATTTAATAAAAATGAATTGATAATTCTGGCGTCTGCTAGCAGTTTACTCAAAGGTATTTGAGATTCTGTAAAAATAAGGTAGATGGCTCTGTCAAATAATGGAACGATTAAATGTATTAATATCAAAAAGGTAACATATAGGTTCGAAAATTGTCGCTAAAAATATTGTCGCTGTAGCATAGTTCGATAATGCACTTTCTCCGGTTAGTAAAGAGATCCAGGTTCGAATCTTCGGTGGCAACGACAATATTTTTTGATAAAATTGATTTTATATGTATATCTTTCTGATTAATATATTTAATTCATATTTAAAATATCACAGAGCTATGTTCTGAATAATTACAACTACACAATAAGAATGTGTTCTAAATTGACATAAATTGTCAAATACAAAAAAATGCAATCAAATGTATACAGAGATTAAAAAATAATACTGTTATGATAGATGTATCGAATGATCGAGGCACAGCAACTGTTCCGGTTGAGTTTTGTTCCGGTTGAGTTTTGTTCCGGTCGAGTTTTGCTCCGGCTGAGATTTGAAACGTGAAGCGTTGTTATTTACCGCGGGTATCCGGTGACAGGATTATTCGAGAAATAAAATAAATGACTGGAAATATGAAGTGATGAACGCCACTTGTCACGCGGGTGGATTTCCAGCTGGGGTGGGTGGATTACTGTGGCCACCGTTTCAGATACCGTGGCTATACATTTAATGGCCGTATATTTATTGTAGCGAGTGCGCGGATTGTCTGGGTTGAAAGTAGTGAGTCGATATTTAAATAAGTCAAGGCGGCCGCCATCAATGCGTGTAACGACAAAAGATCCAGCCGACAAAAGCTCCAACCGACCATTGATCCACGCCACATTAGACCCAACGACATAACGGCCACAAATAAAAGTTCAAAATGCTTTTTTTAAAAAACAGCTGTCAAGAAATCGATGAATCCAACTGTGACTGAAATATGCAATAGCCTTTCGCAAATTACTAAAAATAAGCGACCGATCAAAACAAATCCGACGCGAAATACAAAGTTTGCTGTTAGATAGTGGAATTCTATGCATTAAAAACGAACGTCATAATTATACAAAAAACACATACGATGCTAAAACTTTATACCTCCTTAATATTTCCTATCCGGTGATGTAAACTGAGATGACATTGCCTCTAATTGTTTGAATATCTCTGTAAATATACTAAATATATAGTTCATATTTTAGGTATTCATTCGTAATATATTTATATGAAGGATAAAATAATTACAATATATAAGTATTTACCATACGCAACAATAAAAAATGTTTTCTCGAAGAACCTGACGTGAATTTGTCAATACACATACATGTATGTGTACGTGCGGAGTGGTGCCGAAGGCGTAGTGCGCGGGCGCGAAGTGCCGGATGCCGATTGTCACTTTAGTCAGTGGCAGAGTGTACGCTGGCCTTTTCGCTGCAATTGATATATATATTCACTTATATATACATCTATTAGTTTACCTTATGGGAAAGGTTAAATATGTATCATTAGTTTACGCGATTTAATAAAAAAATATAATTATAATTGCTATTATTTTTTTAACACTGCTTTAATTATGTTAATCCTTTTGAAAGTCAATGAAATTATATATACGTGACCGATGCGTTAAAGAATTCTACTCCGTTACAATTCAATATTTATCCGTCACTAAAACACGTTCATTAATTATTTATCCGATTCCATTAAATGGTTAGTAAACTCAGAGAAATTACCGACTCAAATGTTATAAATATTATTATCGCCAGTTTAAAACGTGGTCACTCGCTCAGGGTGGGAATAATTTCATTTGGTAGTTTCACATCGGGTTGTCAATAATTCACGAAGCCGCGGTAATTGGGTTATCGCGGGATGTGTCCCGGTGAAATATGGGAAGATAAATTCAGCCGGATTGTGGCATCATTCTCCGGCAAGTGTCAGGTTGTGCCAACTCAGACGACGTGCAGCGTTTATTAGCAACTGGCTGAAAACAATTCTCTCCCATAAAGGGACTTGGACGTAAGATCATGATCGTAAGGTCATCGAACTCCCCCGGAATGATGACATATTAAGAAATAATATTAATCTTGGACTTTTCAGGGAATTTATTTGGGTGTGGGTCTTCCACTGGAGGTTGCTAGTTTAGCGGTATAGTAGGGAAGGATTGACAATCAGGGTGTGTTAAATAAAGACTAAAATACCTTGGGTATGTTTTGATAATTTCTTCTTCTTCTTTTTTCAAACAGGCAATCCACTCTTCAAGAGTAATTTGTGCCATTAAACAAGTTTAAACATTATTTCATTGAAAGCAGTACAACAATATTATAGAATAGGGAGTATTGCGTTACAAGTTAATACCATTGACGTTCAAGAAATTTGCTATTATATAGCTTAAATGTGGCGAGTTAAGGGAAAAAAGATGACAAGTTAACCGGGGGTTGAAAATTACCATTGACAAGATTATTGTAAAAAAAAACCTGTGATCCGCAATGGACAGGCAAAAAAGACATGGTCAAGGGTTTCCTCCTCGGTTTTGCTAATTTATTAGACATGCACTATGTAAGTACAAGGTAAGTTAGACTTAAATAAAACTTTTTGAAGACGTTAGCTACGGCAACAGAATGATCGGTCATGTATTCCTGCGACCTGGACAGAGTGAATTTCTACCGGACTGTGATCGACTTCAACACGTATATGTGATGTTAACCCTCCCCTTATGGGGGGTGCGTGACTTTTGGTGGGTACTCTATTTTAGGTACCTACCAGAAGAAATACAGGACAGAGAAGGAAAAAAAGGACTTGCCGCACTTCGCCCTCTCCCGGAACTCCAAGCACCTCCGAAAGTGAACTGTATATAGAATTATCACAGACGATAACAAAGGTTCCAAAACATCAATGTATACTATGAAATTGATAACAGCTATCGCCGAACCGTTTCGATGCAGGGTCGCTTATCGACTAACGAGAAGTGACGAGAAAAAATGCTACTCTTGACTCACCGGTGTGATTGTGATTGGTATTCAATAATATCAGTGATTGAAAACAGTGACTGTGATCACAGTTTCATTTCTAATACGCATGTTCCGCACGATGTCACAATACACGAAATAAATTAAGAAAACGTAATTTTGAGCGTATTTACTTGTATTATTCAGACTTTATTTACGTAAAAAACATATTACAGCATATATATAGTGAAAACCATTAAAAACAGAGTTTATTTTTCGGGTCAAATTCTCAGAATTTCGGAATCTACTAGATGGCGCTAATCGTGAATTAAACGTTATTCCTTCATGAAATATTTCATAACCATATATAAATTAAAAAATTAAAAATCACGAATCACGATATTCCCAAATACTCAATCGCTGATAGTGAGTGCGACTCAAATATATCACTGATTGACTCACAGTTCGTGATTTTGATCTCATCACTACTAACGAGCGTGATCGGGTGGGGAAGGAAAGGAAGGGAGGGGGACACAGCATCATTTCGTTCAAAGTAATTAATATATGTTACATGGCTATAAATATATGTCCCAAACAACTGCCATAGTTTTTTTCCGCTGTCTTCTGGATTCGGTATGAAAACAAAATACCACAAATTAATACCATACGTACATCACGTACCTATGTATATTAATAAACGACATCAAAATATTGTAATTAATTTGTACTCTAAAATTGTATATCCATAAGTTATGTAATAAAAAAAACTATAAACTGTGAAAGAAAGCCACAAGACATTATTTAATTACCTGACAGAACATAATTAATCGAGAACTCTTATAATAATCGTTTACGCGCCTTGTTACTTCGATTGGCACCACTGGGTTTCCTGGTTTATAATAATGTACATGTGTGTATGAGTATTGCCGTCCTTTTTTTGTAAAGCTAAGACGACGGCAACCGACAAGCGTCATTCAATTACATCTCGTGCTTCGACAACATCGGATAAAGACAGCAAAAATAAAAGGTTAGTGCAGTTCATATATTATATGTGTCCTTATTGTTAATTGGAGACCTGGGAACCAGCTATCGAAGGCATTTACATGAATAATAATAATATCCTAATTAGCTATGAAGATTTTGATAATTAATAAACGCGTTGCGTTGCTGGGTGGAATCGAAGCGGGAGTGCACAACCCCCATAACGGTTCCGGGATAGGGTGGGACCCATAGAGGTTTCCTTCATTAATTGTTACACTTACTTATGTTTTATCTCACCACGTCATGTCTTATGATCTGTGTTCAAGGATGAGATTTTTTGCAGACAACTCTCGACTTTCGTAGTCTATTGTGCACGCACCTCAGTCTCACACCGTCTCAAGTCTAGTTATTTGTTTGTTGTGCCTCACTTCACACTACTTATACGTCAAACTCATTTTTGTATGGTGTGAAATAATGGATTCTAATTAATTCTATTGAGATGTGGTGCTGACATGCTGCGTATATCATAAATAGCAAGACGTTTGTTTAAAGGGTGTTTTTTTTAAAGGTTTGTATTTCGAATTGGCAACACCACAACCAGCGACAGCCAATTTGACAGCTGACAGCTGATTTGTTCTCAGTTTGGTTTGCCATTTCACCATGAATAGATTTACGCCAGAACAACGCTTGCAAATTGAGCAAATTTATTTCGAAAATTGTGGTTCAGTTCGCGAAATTTACCGTGCGGTCCATTTTACGGTCGACGTAATCGTCTATCTGAGCAAGTAATTCGAATAACCATAGATCGTTTTCGCACCACGCATACTCTAATTCAGTGTTCCGCAACCTTTTCTCACCTACGACACACCAAAATTCTTCCTAGAATTCCGCGGCACACCAAAAGCTAAAATATATAGGTATTAAATTGTACAAAGTACACTACGCAGTTTTCAACAGTTGGCACCAGGCGCTGGGGGACCATTGAAAAATTATTTAGTTATAATAATTATTCTATACTACATTTTGAAAAATAGACGGTATTATGAAAAATATTTTGTCATTGTGTATTAAATACATAATGAAAAATTGTAAAATGTCAAATACATTGAATTTGACCGCGGCACACCTGTATCCAGCTCACGGCACACCAGCGCTGCTCTAATTGATAAAACACATCCTCAGAGATGTCGTAAAGTGCGCACCGAAGAAGCTGTTGATTCTTCAAAAATGATGCCGGCCAGAACGTTTACAGTCAATGGAGAGCGCTACAGATCCATGATTACTGACTTTTTCGTTCCCCAATTGAATGACATTAATGCAAAAGAGCTGTGGTTTCAACAAGACGAAACAACATGCCGCACGGCGCGCGCCACAATCAATTTATTGAAGGAAACATTCGACGAGCGCATAATTTCAACCAGCTAACATTCGTTGCGTTATTATATTAAACACTAATGGTATAAAATTATATTTCCAATAAAGCTAACACCATGGCCATTACTACGATTTTATGTATTTAATTTAATTTTAAAGTTCTATACCTCTAAAAGAAACATCCTTTACAAATTGATCCAATCGACAGGAATCATTTATAGACTCAACCGTTTGCCCAAAAATAATCCTTCAAGTTTTCTGCATCTTACTAGAAGAGAAGACAGCTAGGAAAAGTTTGTTGCAGTGGGTCACGTAAGAAAATAAAGATTCCCCACTAGGACTTGGTATAACCAAGTGAAAAAAGAAACGGACACTTCTTCAGTGACAGCCCTTAAATCTGTAGAATGCCGATAAAAGTGGAGAAGCTTAGTCAAGAGGGCGGGAGTTCATAGAAATCGCGATCCTCAATCACAAGGAACTGGCGTAGATAATGATTGTTTATCAATATTTAAGTATGTCCAAGAACACACAATTACTGAATTTTTGCCTCCAAAGGCATTTTTATTAAACAAATTATAGATATCTCGTAGAGACAAACCTATTTATATTATATTATATGAATATGGAAGTATGGGTTACGACAGGGCTTACGACCTGTCTTCGGCTAACTTAAGTGATCACTTTACACAATGTAACGTTCACCATTCCACCCATTAACACACCTCTATATCTATCTAATTTTTTAGAAGTTGTGTACAGGTCGTAAGCCCATGCTTCCATATTTTTCCATTTAATATAATATAAATAGCTTCGTAGCTATGCAATATCTATAATTTGTTTTCTGATTGTTTATGTTTGTTTATTTTTATTTAAAACTTGTCGAATCTCAATCGAACGTCGTGTTTTAGCTTTTGTCTCTTCTTACTAAATCTCTGAGATTTATCTCATCGCGTCTCATTCAGTGGCCACGGGTCATTACGGATATATTATGATTTATACTGCCAGGTTTCCCAAATATATATTGGGATTTATGAAAACCATAAACAAGAATGTCGGAGCATTTTCGCGGGCCCAAAAGTGTAATTAACGGAGGACAGACGGACCGTATTGACCAGCCATTGTTATCATCACGTCGTGGTTTTGAAGTAACGGCCTTATTAATATTGCATGCGAAGATCTAATATCAACTGCACTGCAGTCGCGTCGACATATAAAGAAATATAATTTTAAATAAAATTTTTATTTTATTTTTTAACTTTTTTTTATTTTTAATTTCTGGCAATTGTTGACGAAGCCTGTATCAAGAAGAAGATTACAATAACTATTCACACATTACACTGAATCAAAGCGCGCCCAAATAATAATTTAGAAAAGATTCGCTAGTTTAATTTTCTATACATATTATTATTTGGCAGTCGTAAAATTAATTTCGCATTTTAAAAAAAGTATTTCGAAATGTTAATATAAAAAAAAAACCACGCGTTTTATGTCTCAGACGCATGTATCATACCACCCCTGCAAAGATTATTTCAACGAAGTTTTTATAAGTATTGTTAATTACGCGTTGCCCGTTTCTAGTTGTCAGTTGCTTATTACCAGGTGTCTGTTGCTTGTTGCTAGTTGTTTGTTAAATGGTGCTTGTTGCACGTTGCAAGTTGTTGTTAATTGTTTTTTGGAAAATAAAAACGATTCATTTTACAGTTATTTCATCAACAAATATTATGCCCCCCCCCCCCTTTCAAAACTAATTTATCTATTCGCGTTCTTTGCGAATATGTGGGTTTTTATTATTAATTTATATCAGAATTAATACACTATATTAGACTTTTTTGAAACTATTATTTAGATAGGACTTTTACACTAGTGTAAAATTAATAAACTGAATATTATTTGCCATAATTAAGACACTAAAGGCATTAATTGAAATATCGCGCCCATTAAATTTGTTTTCAGTGTGCCAGAAGAATTTCTAAATAAAAGAAATGTATCTATATACAGGATATATTTTCTTATGGGTCCAATGTCAAGGTTTTAAAGATATATGTGTGTTTATGAAATTATCGAAATGTTCAAATTAATAGTCATAGAGACGAAGCTATTTTTTTATTATATTTAATGGAGATATTGAAAGTATTTGTAACTAATTACAGATAAAGAATACTGCTTTAAATATTAAAAAAAAAAAATTAATTTTCATTGTGACATATGCTGTTTCAGGGAAATGAATTATCAAATTTAGTTCATGGATGGCAATAGTGTATTGGTACTCGAAGTGTTTCCACATATCAATGGGTGAGAATGGTGAACGTTATATTTGTTTAAAGTGATCACTTAAGCTAGCCGAAGATAGGTCGTAAGCCCTGTAATTACCTTTGTAGGTGAAAATCCAGTAATTGTGTGTTTTTGGACAGATTATAATAAAGCTGATTCAATTACTATTTATAACAAAGTTTTGTATCAAAAACATAATAATTTCTTGCGCACATGTTTTTTTTTTAAATAATAAATAAAAATCAAAATATTCTATAGCTGAATTAGTTTTCAAAAGGGTGCCTTAAGTATTTTGGTAACGTAGTTTCGTGACACGTTTACACCCGGGAAGCCTTCGAAGAGGATTTCCGAGTTTTTTACTGCAGCGGTTAACCCCGATCAATGTAATCCAGATAATCCAGAGTCTACCGTATTTGACATGTAAATTTGACCATATACGATCTGATCGAGATTTTGAAACGACTGCTACCAGAGCGAGTGCCTAAACCGCTTCCAACATGTTTCCGAGCTAATATTTGTCTGACAGCGCTGCGGAGAAAATCCTCATACAGATTTGAAGCAAATCCTCGAATGAGTTGCTTGAAATTGGCGCCGCAGGGCTCGTGCTACCAAAGCCCCGCGGTTTCGGCACGGCCCCGTTGCCAGTGACGTCATCTGCACAACGCACTGCGCGAACGGTCGCACAGACAGATTATCTCTTGCAATATACACACGTGGTGAGCGGTGGAAGGAATTAGATGGTGCGGGGAAGGTATAATTGTAATTATAACAGATTAATAAATAAAATAAAATAATTGAGGTAACTGGAGAATTGAAAATGTCTAGTTCGTTTAAGTGTGAATTGAAATAAAGGGGGTCTCGGTAAAAAAAATAGTATATTATTTTGAAGGTATTGTGGTTTAGATAGATATAAAGATAATCCAGCTTGCTTATATGGTCCGTGTCCACGGAGTGAGACACGATGAGATAAATTTCAGTACCGTGTACGCGTGTTGAGATTTTGATGCGTTGATAAATTCAGACATCATCTTGAGATTGGTAGAAAGAGATAAAAAATTCATAGTCGTTCGATTTGACATCGATATTTGATACTAGTGCACAAACATCACCTAGACCCGTATACACCTATATCTATTTATTCTGAAAGGTAGACAAACAGAAGGCATTAAATTACAAATATATATATTTAGTTTTAACCGCCGCTGAGGTTATAATTCACCCAACTGACAAATGTAATACATTATCCACATTGCTCTCTCATGCCTGAGTATCGCGATCTCAATGAACTACCGCCATCTTGATTATGTTTCTCCACTTTTCTCGGCATCCTGCAGATCTTAGTCACCAAAGAAGCGTCTGTTGCTTTTTCCACTTGGTCGATCCAACGGATGCGGGATCTTCCTCTTACTCTTCATCCTTTGACGTGGCCCACCACAACGAGCTTCTCCGAGCTGTCTTCCCATTTTGCAAGATGCCCAACAAATGTTCAACTCGATGGCCAGTTTTTGCAGAATGGATACGTCGTGCATCTCGCCATCCGTGATATGCGCAACATGTGTCTCCGGCATTTTTTTCCAGATATTTGACGTTTCACGTACAATAAGCGTGAAGTAGGGCGACAAATCTCTAAAACTCGGTATGTCCACGGTGAATTATAAAATCCGAGAGTTGTCTCCGAAGAATCACATGCGAGCGGAGCTGGAGCGCCAAACCGCGTGAGGTTTTGGAGCTGAGACTGACAGCGGAGGCTCGGGACGCCCACAACGTCTCGACGCCTTTTGTTAGCTGCGCTGCGAGAAAATTGCACGGGTTTGAAGAATGAACGGTGCGCTGTCTGTGTGTTGATGCATTTACTGGTGCAACGGGCTGCAGGGAAAATTGTCTGGAACGCGAGGTGGATCCAAAATGAAAGCTTCATACACTATGAAATCTAAAATGATATCATTACGTATTCTTCTTCGAAGCTCGTGCTTCGCATTCCGATGCGCATTTTGGACGGGGACTTGCAATTTTCTTTGAAAGATTTGTTTCATGTTTCATTCTACATCTTATACAGAGTTGTTCAAAATGATGGATTCAATTTCGTAACTCTGTATTTCAAACTGCGAACGGGTGACAAATATGAAGTAAATTACATTTGCAATGATTTACAATGAAGGTTACAAAAATAGTTTACAAATGTTCAATTTGGCTGTACGGCAAACATCTAATCGGTAGCTAAAGCATGTATTGTGTTACTAGGTTGAAATTGGTTTTACCGAACAAAGAGAATCTTGTGCTGCATAGTAGCCATTTTACTCACTACTGACGCAAAATGACTGCTTGGTGGCGCGAGCACTCTAGTGGTCGTTTACGCAACTATGAGCAATCTAGCGGTGGGATTAATAACTTTCGGACCTCCTCTATCAATTACTGTATAGATCATTCACATGCAATGTATAATTCAGGAAATATAGCAGTTTGAAATTGAGTTCATCAATTTGAATAACCCCGTATAAAAAGCAAACTATTAAGTTAATTTCCTTTCAAGTGTGATTTAATGTAAGGCTGATGTTTAGGTAAATGCCTTTGATAGCTGGTTCCCAGATTTCCGATTAACAATAAACACACATATGATATATGAACTGTTACCGACTTCTTAGGTTTCCGAAAAAAGGGCGGCAATACTCACACATACACATGTACATTATTATAAACCGAGAAACCCAGTGGTGCCAATCAAAGTGACAAGGCGCGTAAACGGCTGATCTTAGCATAGTGAATACGATTAAAAAGTCACGCCGGTACCGACCGAGAAACAGATAACAATACAACACGCCCGCATATATTGACATTTACTGCTTATACTTATATTTGTCAAATTGTTTCAAATATCAATAAACATAGATCTCCGCATTATAATTCAAACGAACAGGTAAGTGCCCGGTGTAAATTTATTTGGGGGTACTCGGACGCTCACACATAACCTTCTGATGTCTAATAACCTATCTTATCAAACAACATTTAGATGGTTTTGTCATGTTGAACGAATAAGTGAGGAGAGAATGATAGGAACAAGACGCGAGTGTTTGCGACACCAGAGATAGAGGAAGCTGCGGAATGCCTGGTGGAGGTCTCGCTCGCGCCTTCATGGCTGTTTAATCAAGCACTTTACAGCCATTCCTTGTCGCCTAGTAGCGACCGAAAATCTAGATGACAATACATCTCAACGCAATCGGTTCGAGAAGCCAGCTGAACATCTTTTCGGAACCACCTTCAGTGAGCATCGCTAGTCACTAACTTTAACTAGTAATTTAATTTGCAAAGATATAAGAAGTGCAATTATTAGTGAAATATGCATTGAGTAGAGTCTCTAAATACAGTGCTCTGATTTATTAAGCACTATCCGCGTTGTCGCGACGGTATTCTTGTAACAATATTATTTTAATGTCTTCTTCCATTGTGTCTTTGTTATTTCTCTGCATTTTCTTAGCTTTGCTGGAATCGTCTCTGATCAAAGAAAAACATTTTTCTTAATTGTTTTTTTACAACCGTCATCGAGCTTGTCGCGGATTGTTTTTTTATTTTTAAAGACGAATCCACAATACGACACTTTTGCCTCGAGAGAGAATTTCTACGTCAGCGATTCTTCTGTCACAATCATAGAATTTATTTACTTATTTTATATTTTTGATGAATCAGATTATCAAAATTATTCTAAAAAGATTTAAAGGTAGAACATGATATTAAGTTACGCCAAGTTGAGAAAAATATTTAAATAACTCGCTAATGTAGTAAGATTGAAGAGAAATAATATTGAATATAATTATTGCGATGCAAGGCGCATTACTTTCAAGGTTAACAGTAATAATAATTTATTATTTATTTATCAGTTTCTAGTATTTATAGTACATTGTACGAATTTGAGTAGCATTGTTACCGAGGGTTCATTTAATCCTCTGATCGCTAGTTTTTTCTATCTTTATTAGTATACAGTGTAGTGGTATTATGATGTAGAATGCAAGTGAATGAATGTAAAAAATAGAATATATGTGTAAAAATAACATATAAAAGAATATCACCATAAATTCAGATGAATGCTTTTAATTAAAATACAGATAATAATGAAATGCAACGTAAAAATAAGAGTAAAAATAGTAATGATACCAAAATACCTAAGACCTGATAGTGCGACAAAGTTTTATATTCTCGGAGTATGGTGCGCAAGTATTACATGGTCAAACGCGTATCGATCAAGTACGATAGTCGTTTTGTTCGCAAGTTTCGCTCGCTGATTCTTCATATATTCATCGTTCAGACATCTATTATTCCTCTTCTTCTTGTGCCATGTTTGTTCAACGGACGTTCGCAAGTAGACTGGCCAAGCCATTATCTCAGGTTCTTCAGCCATGATGTTCTCCTTCTTTCTGGGCCCCGACTTCCAGCAATCTTTCCCTGCATAATGAGGTGCAAGATCTCATACTTCTCCGGATGTCTAATTAGATGTCCGAGATATTGAAGTTTTAGGATTTTTATTGTTTTAATTACTTATTTTTCTTCATTCATCCGAATTATAACATTTTCATTCGTAACTACATCTATCCATCTTATTTTAAGCATTCTTCTATAGATTCATATCACAGATGCATCATGTCGCCTCATCGTTTCTTCGGTAAATGTCCATGCTTCCATTTCATAAAATAAAATCGAGAACACATAGCATCTGACCATTCTCATTCGTAATCTAAAGTTGAGATTATGACTGCAGAACATCTTCTACATGCGGATAAAAGTTGCACGAGCTTGCTCTATGCGGCATTTGATTTCAACAAAAGGATCTCATCTTTCATTTATATTGCGACCCAGGTATATTAAACTTTGTATCTTTCCTCAACAATTATCAGTAGAGAAAAATAAGGCTTTGAGAATAATACTCCTTGAAGCAGAAAATATATTTCAATGTTATGGAATTTATTTTTTAAATTCTCACTAAGAAAATATTGTATGAATTTAAAAGAAAAATCAACATGAGCACGAACATCGTACAAGAGGAAAAGATAGACTGAGACTGCCATTCAGGTAGAAGATTAAATCGCAAAAATCGATGATGTACAGTGCGATGAAGATATTTAATGAAATGCCAGAAGATATAAGAAAGGAGAAGAAATTACATAGATTTAAAATGAAACTAAGCAAGATAAGTTGTAGTAAAATATATTTATGTTTGCACTTTATTAAGAATAAATAGATAAATATATATATTGAAGATGATGATGACGTCATACCTCAAACTAAGCTAAACGTGTGAAAATGTCGTTAGACAGTAGCGCCTTCGAGATCCGTGGACACAATTTTGAGATGTGATATACCTCATTCAGTATTCATCAGTGAAATCTGAATAATATATCTTGGTAGATATACACTAAGATGAGATCGATCTCAACAAAATGTCTGTAATTCGGGTTAACCCCGTGGATGCGGTCCCTCAACCCTCAAGCGCCCGAGGGTCTCAGTCTGGAATAGTCTATTCCCGGGATCCAAGATACAAAATGTTCGGTTCTGTGAGGTCAGTCTGAGATGCGCTTATTTGGAAAGTTTATGGAGTTATCTTAAGTAAACTACGAAGAAAATAAAGTTTATATTTTCATAAAATATTCGTGAAAAGATGAGAGTATCAATGCATATTGTCTATCCTACGATGGGTTTGTTTATATTAAAATATATAGAAAACAGTCGTAGGATTGAATTATTTTGTGAAATTAAGAAAATATATTTAATACCAATTAAATAAATCAACTAAAAATATTCACAGAAAAACACTATTATATTTTGGTTGCTAGTGGGATTCGAACCTGAACCATTTCCTATCTGGGGAAATGCTTTAACTAATTTGGCCATATTAAGCAATTACATTTTCAACAAATTACTCAATTTTTAAAAGAAATCAACTATAGTAATCTAATCGGATAGAATAAGGTCCAGGTTCGAATCCCGGTAGCAACCAAATACTTTTTCGATAAATATTTTTTTTCCAAATTATAATTGATTAATTTAATTGGAACTTCACAACACAAATGTTTTCATTCAATTTAAAAAAAAATATTTCATATAATGTATAGGAATACATACATATATTTTATTTGTATAATAGGTATGCATTATATAAATTATTAACAGTAACTAATTCGAAACGTAAATCCGGATCGATAGGATTTAAATGAACGAATTGCGCGTTCCGGTCATAAATCGGAATCACCACAAGGTATGTGAGGAAAGTTAGGAAACCTTGGTACATGATGAGGTCGGTGAGGGGATAGGAGTTCTAGTTGAAGGATCAGTGATCTCGGGAACCGGGATTCGGAAGGACTGCTCGCCTTACCTTGTATATGATGGCTCCGAAATCCCCGCAGTCGTCGCTGAGATCACACAATGGCACGCGGATGAGCCGATCTCCGATCCCAATTGAATACGGCGATGCCACAAGTTCACCCATGGCACATAAACAATAAAAAATACGCGATCAAAACACAATATCACCAAAATACAGTGCTGGTGCACTGGAGCTGAAATGTCTACACCGCGAATGCTATCGCGATATCGAAATCGAACAAATATCGGTCAATTTGACGTCCACTGAATAGACGAGCATTAGGAAATATATGGATGGGAATTTAGATGCGGAATTGTGTCAGTAACAATGGTTGCGGCTGATTCGAAAGACGCACCAAAAGTGTGTTTTACAAATTCGGAACAATAATAATGAAATGATGTTTTATTGCTTTCAATTATCATAGATACGCATGACATTCAATACTCATTTAGGGGGGGGGGGGGCATGGCCAGGAGAAGGTGGCAAGTTGTCCATGTTTTGCGCAGGGTCCTAAAGAATAACTTAGCAAAATTTGGTGTAGATCGGTCAAATGGAGTAGGATTGTACAGAGAAAATACATACAGACATTCAGTTTTATATAGAATACATAGATATACTATTTTAAACGAGATATAGACAAATGTAAATTGTGGATTTATTGAATAAAACAATACGTAAACATTAAAAAAAAACAATTAGACCGTTAATTAATTTATCAAGATATATACTAATTAGAAAAAATATAATCTGAAACTGACACATAATGCATTAGAGTCCTTTTAAATTTACGTACAAAGAAAAAATCGTTTGACAGAGACATGCATTGATTTATTATATTTTAAAATAAATTATTAATTCAAAGCGATTTAAGATTTAACATATTATATATACGTGCACAGGGTGTTCAATATACAGTGAAATAAACGGGAACATCATTAGCAAACCATTGAACGTCAAATAGGGTTATTTGAAGTTCAACGATTTAGAAGTTATTTGAAGTTTTATGATTTACCTTCCCAGCCGAAAAAGCGGTATTCATCGGCGTAATTTGATTCGATGTACACTGCTTTGTAATCTGCTACTTCGATTCAGGAGTGTAGTGGTGGATGTATGTTTCGATGTAAGAAGTTATGAACATTGAAATGTCCTTTCGCGAGCATTTTTGGTCAACAATCGCGCACTCAGTTTTTCATATTCAATACATTGTGAACTCAATCAGTTGAGATATACTCTCAGTAATCTCGCACAATTTCACTCGGCGGTCTTGAATTTAACAATATCGGCCTCAACTTGGCGTCCAAAGCACGCTTCTTCATCTTCAGTACATCTTTTGTAGGGTTTCGGAAAATCCGCACACGTCGGGTCCAAAAAAACTCGGACTCGTCTGATCTGAGTCCGAGACCGGGCCCAATTCCTTTTCTATGTATTTCCCCTGCATATATACAGGGTAGCCCAAAAAAAGTGAAAACATCTCGTAACACGTGAGTTATTTCAAAACATAATATGATTCTTAATGTAATTTTTATTGCACAATATTTAGCTAATCAGAAATCATCAAAACACCTCATATTGCATAATCTACTGGGTTTTAATCTGGGCTGTTCGGTGGCCACATGCCTGGCTCGATGAAATTAACATTCTCACGACAAAGAAAGTTGATTGTATTTCTGGCTGTGTGAGATGAAGCTCCGTCCTGCTGTAATGTCCAGTTATGCTGTAATGTCTAGCTATACTCCAGGCTTTGTTTTTAAACTCTTTGACTATTTTCCTAGCACCCCAACGTTTTTCAATTCGCAAATTTTTGATCAGAATATGGCTTTCTGCTGTGATTTTTGTCATTCTGGGCAACAATTTGAAAATAAATATATAAAAAATGGGAAAACTAATGGCGTTTTCAATTTTCAAAGATGGCGACCAGAAATTGTCGAAATAAAACATAAATAGGTAAGTAAGTTAATTAGTAAACTATTTGAGATATTGTTGATATAGTTAAACTAATTTTGATGTAATTATATCACATTTCACGAAATGTTTTCACTTTTTTTGGGCCACCTGTATATACAAAATTAGATTCAATAAATTAGTACAAAATTTAATTTAATTTAACAGGATAAATGACAAATTACAATAATAAATACAATTTTAGGCACATGACAATTTTATTGTGTTACTAAAGTAACTTTTCACGCTTTACTCAGATATACATCAGAATTTTTCTACCACACGTATTCTACTTATTTATTATATTATTAGAATTATTTAAAACCCTGTTTTATTCATTGTTAATATTTTTGGTTTAGATAAAAAAAATAAAAATATTAATAATCGTTTTCAAATTTGTATTATAGACAACGGATGAACCTGTCTCCTTTAGTACAGACTTCGGTCTAGTTTAGGACACAGTGAACATCTCTTACATTATGAAGCTTGTTCGCCTTTTTCGTATATTTATAAGAATGTTTATAATGTATAATGTGTATGTATAATAAGAATATGAACAAAATAAAATAAAAAATAAAATCCGTGTAAGTTTGACTCAATCCATTTTGTGTCTCGTCCACTATCCACTTTTGGGGTGTTTTTTTATGAATGGATCCCTGAATGTCCGCCTTGAACTACTGTACTTTACTTTTCCATTAATTTTCCATCTGTATGTTAAACTACGTTTTATGGATTTATGTTATATGATTTTTATGAATAAAGATAGCGCTTAAGAAACGCTGGAGGGTCTAAATTTTAAATCTTAATTGCTAACAATCACAATTATTTTTCCTTTTTCGTTTTGCTAAAACTTGAATATGTAATCGAATTAAAGTCGCGTATTTTTATTAGCTTTGATGAGTAGGACCGACAAGGAAGCTCTAAGATACCCAAATTTTCCGACTGTTTTAAGGCCTGTGCCTCATGGAAATGACTTACCTGCAACTGTTACGCATATAACTCTGGAAGATGAATCAGAACATGCAGTAGCCACTGGAGTGCAATGAGAGGAGCAAAATGATTCCGATTTTGAAGCAGAATCCTCTGACCGTGAATCTCATCTGATAACTCATCGAGAATTAAACGACCTTGTTCGAGATTTGCAGTTGTCAAAGAAACAATCTGAGCTTTTAGGATCTAGGCTAAAAGGTTGGAATTTTCTATATACCGACATTTAAGTGTTTCAAGATTCATGTTCTCAAGTAAATAGTTCAGTGTACTTTAACAACATTTATGCTGTCATCGATGTACTTTATCATAAACATGAGTTTATTTATTTTATTTATATATTTATTAGACTTTATTGACATACATGTTTTTGTTGCAACAAAGGTGAATATATTATAGTATAACATGATTAACATTAGATACAATTATATTACAATTAAGTATATACTCGTAATTTATTGTGTGGGACGGAGTAGACTCCACCTCTGATATATACTGTGTTGTCCTGGCTACTTTGCTAGACTGCCATCTGTGTAAAAGTAGCCAGTCGACAGGAATAAAAAAAAATAGAGAAAAAAAAAATGTAGTGAGTGTTGTAGAACTAGTGAATTATTAGTTATGTTAAAATATTGGATAGCGATGCTTCTGATTGATCTCTAACCAATTGGATCATATATTGGGTCCATATTTGTGTAATCTTATTGGAAGTGAACAATTTTCAGTTTGTGCTGAGTGTGTTGTACAGTTTCGGAGCTAAGAAAATGTAGAATCTTTGATAAAATGTTGTTGCTCTCGGAACTGGCGGGTAGATGTTTGTTGTTTGTCTTTGTATTGTGTCCATGATTTATCGCTTGGGGTGAGTTGTTGTTAGCATGTCTAGGGCATTATACTCTTTAAATATAATATCTGATGGATATCTATAGGGACGACCATTTATTATCCTAAGAATTGTCTTTTATGTTCTTTTGGCCGACATGAATATTGTTTTTAGACTAGTTTTCGAAGAATCAATGAGCAGTCTTCACTCGTACGTTCACGGTCTACTTTGCACTCTGCTACTTCACTTAGTATACTTACATATTATGCTGACTGGGCAGAAAAATGTTGTAAATCCTCCACTAGTTAACTCGGAAATGATTCTTTTACCTCCATTCCACGTAAAATTATAGCTTTTTAAAAACATTGTTAAGGCGATGGATAAAAATGGTGCTGGATTTCATTATTTTTTTTATTTCTTCTTTATTACATATATATTCATTTTAATTATTACCAAACTGCATAGCAGGTTTACGGCAAGGATTGCCTTTTACACAGTTAAACATTTTTTTTTATAAATAAAATATAATAAGGGGAAAAAAATTAGATAAGGAGATGTTAGATGAATTACTTAGAAATATATAAATAATAAAATATATATAGAGAAAAAAATCAATCTTTTGAAAAAGATAAACAATTTTTACAGGGTGTAACAGACCTAGTCTACAGAGTTGTATGGGTGGAAACCTGAATATAATATAATATAACAAGGAAATAAAAAAATTATACAAGAATATGTTCCTTTACTTTGAATTTTAAGTTGGTCACAAAGTCAAATAGTGTAACAAATTTGTCGTCAAAAATAATGTCGCTGTAGCATAGTTGAATACTGCACCTTCCCCGGTTTGGAAAGAGATCCAGGTTCGAATCCTGGTAGCGCAACAACAATATTTTTCGGTAAAATTGATTTTATATGTATATATTTCTAATTAATACATTTAATTAGTACTTATTATTTATTTAATTACTCTAAATTACATGGAGCAATTTAAAAAAATAATTACCTCATGGGCATACACCGAACTCCGCCAAAGATATCGCGACAAATTAATACTCAAAATTTTAAAGTTTAATGTTTAAATGCAAATCAATTACACCGAAAAAATGTATCTATCAATAAAATATTTTATTCACTACCGATATATTAAATCGGAATTTTGCCTATCCAAAGAAACTTATTACCGTTTTGTCATATCTATATTCAGACAAATTTTGAACATATATTCTGGAGACTTTTTTATAATTGATATTATTAAATTTTTTAAAGCAATAGATTGATTAAATTTGAATTAAAAAATATCACAAAACTACTTTCTAAAATTGCAACATTAATATTTCAGTTTGATTTAAATTTCTGATGTTACTGCGAGCATCGTATGTTAATCGATCTGTATAATTTGATTACTTGCAGAAAATAAAAAAAGTACATCACACTAGATTTAAGGGTGTTCAATATTTCGAGGCTTTCAGCAAGTAAGAAAAATCGAAAATCTATTAAGTTTTCCCATCAGTGCAGCGATGTACAATGGAGAGCTGTCTGGGCGAAGAGTTCGGCAGTCCACCCTCGGTGCAGGCTGCGAGCCAGAATGAAAAACGTTCCCTCGGTAATGGACCCGCTTTCATCCCTTACGTTTTTTATTCCCGGTGATGCGGGGTTGGGGGGATGAGCGCCGAGAACTTTCCGCGGCCCCAGAGCGTCTGAATAAACCTGAGAGTATTTTAAAAAAAATGGTCAATGGTAGATAAAATTTACTCGACCGTTTTTAAATTTGGATTATAAAGGTCCGGCAGAAAGGCGAGCGATTATGATTTTTTGCGTTGCCTGCGGTGGTGTAGATTAGCTTTTATCGTTTTACTGTTTACCAGGATTTAAAATAAACAATACACATAGGGATTTCATTTTATTTCGTCATGGTTTTCATTAAGTCTTAACCTTAACATAAAATATGTTTATTCAAAAGGTACCACAGATAAATTTATCGCAAAAACTGCGTTAGATAATTACTCCTTTTTTAACAAATCTTATTTATCCGTACCGGGATCGTATCAGGCACTTCCTAAATCCCTTTAAAAACGAAAAGATTTCTATGTTGCCGAACATCAATTTTCCTGCATGTTATCAAAGCCTTGAAAAATAAGATTAATGAAAATCAGCGTTATATTAAAAATGTTCTTAGATTTACGGCCGTTCAGAATTATCTGTGTACTTTTCTGGGCTAATTTGACGGCCATCATCAAGGCTGATATGGAGGGCGAAACGTCGGCCTGAAAGGTCAGATATGCATGGCAGATTAGCCCAGAAAACTGTATATGGAAGCATTATATTATATTGTAAATATAATTTTTTTGTAGTTAATTTAAATGCTGCTTTTCGTTGACAATTTTTTAAATTAAGCCAATTTAACAAATGTTTATTTTGAATATTATAATGGTCCGTATACATAGATAAGATCTCTCTCGGAGATTAGACTCAAGCGCGTATTAATAACGGTATAGAGTTCAGTATGAAGCGAACCATATCACCGCTCCTGGATAATGCATCCAGTACGTACGTACCTTTACTGACAAGTACAGCTATGAGATTTAAAAATAACTTTAAAATTCCAAAATATATCAACAATATTTTATATATTTAGGTATAAAAAATTTCATTAGCCTCCCTACACAAATTGAGAAGATAAATGATATAGAACAACTAAAGAATAAATTATTAGGAGAACACATTCTTATTGTGAAGTTGTAATTATTCAGAACATAGGTCTGTGATATTTTAAATATATTAATTTGAAAGATATACATATAAAATCAATTTTATCGAAAAATATTGTTGTTGCGCCGCCGGGATTCGAACCTGGATCTCTTTCCTAACCGGGGAAGGTGCATTATCCAACTATGCTACAGCGACAATATTTTTAGCGACAATTTTCGAACCTATATGTTACCTTTTTATCCCGGTTAGGAAAGAGATCCAGGTTCCAATCCCGGCGGCGCAACAACAATATTTTTCGATAAAATTGATTTTATATGTATATCTTTCTAATTAATATATTTAATTCATATTTAAAAGAAGAAATTAAAGGAGCACTTCAAATATACACAATTAGACAATGAATAATAAATTATATATAGCAATAAAACTTCTGACTCTAAAAATTACTATAGTGTAAGTCCCTCTCAAAGGACAAGAGCTAGTTTCTTTTTTGGAGAGGTACAGCGATATACAGGTATAACAGACCTAATCCACAATATTTTATGTGTGAATATCTGACTACATTATGAGTCAAACATGTTCGAGCAATATGTGCAAATTCTCCACCGTTACGGAAAATATTATTGTTTGAAATTTTTACAAAATCATGTTAACGAAATAAATATATTATGTACAAAATGTATTTATTGTTAATGTACATCTTTGCACCAGGCCCTATATTATGTAACAAAAAATAATTTAGCCGCTCCAAATTCGATGACCTTAAATTTTTGTATTCAATATATAATCTAGAATTAATAATTTTTTAAAATTAATTAAATAATCGTTTAATTACGTTTTTTTTAATTGTTTATATCTACGACATAGTTAAAATTAAGCACATATTCTTGAATTTAAATTGTGCTGGTTGATGTACAAGGCGACACATAACATGGCGCCACTGCATCTTCAAGAGCATTGTATCTCATATAATTTGAATGGTAAACGTCAAACTCTCAGGTCAGCCTCTATTTCAGCCGCAGGAAGGGTTGTAGAACCGACCAACCGTTTAGTGAACGGGCATATGCGGCGGCAGGCCCAAAAGCGTAGAACTCTTTGCCATCCGCCATAAGGAACAATGAATGCATAAGAGACTTTATTTAGGAAAAAACTAAAAACGCACCATTTCCATACGTTAAAATAATAATTTTTAATTTAAAAAATAAAGATAATGTATAACTATAAACAGTTTGTGTAAAGCACCCTTGAGGTGAAAGTTTTTACGAAAATGGCAGTATACAAATTATCCAATATTATTATTATTATTATTATTCCTTGAACATTTACGAGTCATAATATAGTCAGGTATCCAGCCATAACATATTATGGACTAGGTATGTTACACTATGTAAAAAAAATTGTAACTTTACTTTGTAATAGAATCGAGGACTATATAAAATTGTAAGAATTTAAAAAAAAAAAAAAGTTTAATTTAAGGTTTCCGCGAGCACTAGTGTATGCAACTGGCGTCTCTTATGGGTTGTGCCGTTGTACCGTAATTTTTTGAGTAAACGCCTTGACAATGTCACGTGTCACAATACTGAAACGTCGGCCTAGGTTTCCCCAAGGATACCATATATTATACGAAGAGCGCGCCCAGAAGAGAAGTTAGCTGTATATTATAACATTACGTTTGAGTACCTACCCGCCGATAGTGCTGTGTTTGATTGCCGTGTATTAGCAATGGCAACACTACTCCGCGAAATGATTGTTTTCTATGCATTTCCGCTGAGAGAAAGGTGCAATGCGGTCGATGTCTCGCAGAACGTAGATTATTAATTACCCTAAGTTCTTGTCTATAAGCCGCGGCTTATCTAAGAAAAAAAGTAGTGAAAATGCAAAAATAGAATATCGGCTTATACCCATTATATTAATCAGACAGCGAAATTTACCCAGTGAAATTCAACCTGTTATTATGCTAAAGTGGAATTTTATCAAATAAGGATCGCTTCTCGACCAAATTTTCTCTACCGACCGGCGGTATTGTCATAGAAGAATGGAAGTTACTTACCATCACGCCGGTTCCCCGCAGGGGTAGGCAGAGAGGTTAGAGCGCTACACTCTTCTGTCCTGACACACAATTCTCGCCTCATCCACATTCATACATCTTCTCATACAAGCTCGACGATTATTAAGGCTTCCGACAGGACCATCCTCCAGTATCTGGTTTACCTGGTGGTGTCAAGTCTTCCGAGGACGTACTCTACTTCTGGTGCCATCAACGTTTGCTTCATATATCTTTCTTACCATTCTCTCCTAATTCATCTGTTCCATATGACCAAACCACCTATGTGATCATTTCTTAATCTTTCTAAGAATCTCACTATACTAAGATCAGCTTTACATTCTTTCCTTATTTCTTTATTCTTTACTCTGTCATAAATGGATCTGCCACATGTACGCCTAAGTGATCTCATTTCCACTGCATTTAGTCTACTTTCGTTCCTCTTCTGCTAGCTCCAGGCCTTACTTCCATACATCAGTGTTTTTACCAGGACTCCATTGTGAATCGCTAGTCTTAGCTCAGTTGACAAGTTCCTATTGGCTATAATTTCATTCAAAGCGCTGTTCACTTTATTCCTTTCATTCATCCTCTTCCGTAGTCTTTCCGTTTCTATCGAACATACTTCCCAAATACACAAACTCATCTACTCGTTCCAAACATTCATTACCTGCAAGGGGTATTCAATGTAGTGATTCCTCGCACCAATTAGACAGCGTTTTTCACATTGTTAATTTGTGTTTTGATTGTATGATTTGGTCAACTATAATATTGTAAATTCTGTTTCTAATTTTATTTATATTTCCTTGAGAATGACTGTCGGAAGCAGGTGGGAGGCAGAATGGCCAATTCTGTTCATAGTACCCACAAGTCATATGTTCTATCTTGGGTGAAACCGGTGAAAGCTCTGTCGTGCACGTCACAATATATATATATATCACGACAGCGTATGCATGGTTTTTCACAAACGAATACTTTACATTCGTTTTAAAAACTGGGCTTAGACTAATATTGTAAAGCCTCGCGAGACTGCTCTCGGGAGAGACGGTGTAAAAAGGATTTTATAAATAAAAAGATATAGTCTATCTCTATTCTTCCCAGAAATATTGCCTTCCGGTGGGAGAGATCCCGCGAAAGTCTCGGAAAAATGCCTGAATATGGATATATCTAACGGTTTTACGGGGCTATATAACAGTAAATGTTGAAAAACTTTCTTCCTTGCGCGAAGAATGTTCTTGTCGAGTATTCTGCGTCTCAGGAACGCCGAACGATGGTAAGCACCATTACATCTATATGTTAAAAAATAAAATTAACAAGATGGACCACTTAAAATGTATCTAAAAAAAATTATTCATACCATCGGGACTCGAATCCCAATCTCTCTCCTGCACTACGTTAATCTAGAATTTTTACGTCAAATTTTCGACCTAATATGCTATTTCTTTTACTATATATTTATTATTTTCAATTATTCTTTTTTCAATTGTTCTTTTACTATATATTTATTATTTTCAATTAAAAGTTATTATATCATCTTCTTATTTCTTATCCCGGCAAGAGAAAGTATGGTAACTACATGTCTAATTTGTATTAATTATCAAAGAACTATGTTCTAAAATTTTATCATCACAATAAAAATATATCTCCATTAAATTGTCAATAAATGTATGTGAATTCGAACTGTAAATCCGGATCGATAGGATCAAAATGAACGAATTCCTCAAATCTCCGGGTCGCACGTCCCGTGAAACTGTCCCCGTCCCGTGAAACCAAATCTCAGAGATTCGCCACTTGTCTCGCGTCTCACTACACGCCTATTGTACGTTAAACGTCAAATGTCACTCCATTGACAGTCATCCCAAGGAGCAGACAAAATCGGAAAAATATTTCTAATTTTATGCCTTATGTACGTATAATTTTTAGAATAAAAAATAGTAAACATGTCGGTCTTACCAATCGCAAGCGGTGATCTATATCACATCAAAAACTCAACACGTGCACACGAGACTGAGATTTATCTCAATTAAATATAAGATACGGGTCCACAGGAACCATATGGAGTGTCATACCATTTTCAAAGTTCCAAGTTAACAGTATGATGCATATGATAAATAAGTATTTAATATGTTTTTGTCGCTTACTGTAGTCTGACGGTAAGGTGACATGTTGTATTCTTTATAAAATATGATCTTCTTTATGGCATTATTTCTAAGCACTAGAAAACTTTTTTTGACAAACGTAAATATGAGTTCTGTAGTTCGTGTCATAATAAAATTGTATTTGTAACTCAACTTTTTGTATATCTTTAATTTTTAACTTAAAATGTGCGTTTTCTGAGGCTCTTGTAATAACATTTGTCACGTGTTTATTATCAACAATCAATTCTGGGAATTCTTCGAGTTTTTGTCTCTTTCTTCGATCTTTGTTTCCGTGTAAATATCATGTCTCAGAGATTTGTCACTACGCGTCTTACTTCACGCTCATCACTTAGATCAAACGTCAAATGTCATTAAAATTGATGGATATGAATAAAATAATGTTACAGTAACTCTCGTCGACGGGTGAAGTATTAAACTAACTACACACAAATATCGGAGACGAGGCTTAATTGGTAGACATACAAGTGATTAGCTACTGACGGATGGAAGGGGAGGGGGCGGAGATTGTTGTAACGGGAATATTGAGAAGAGACTAGATGCAATGTTATTATGGAGAACACATTCTTATTGTGAAGTTATAATTATTCAGAACAGACGGTCTGTGTCCAAAATATAATAAAAATGAATTGACAATTCTGGCGTCTGCAGTCGGTTTACTCAAAGGTATTTGAGATTCCGTAAAAACAACGTAGATGGCTTTCAAATAATGGAACGACAGATGTATTAATTTGAAAAAGTGTAACATGTAGGTTCAAAAATTTGTCGTGAAAAATACTGGCGCTATAGCGCAATTGGTGGAGTACTTCCCCGGATTGGAAATAGAGATCAAAAACAAGATGTTTCGACAAAATATAATTATAATTAATACATTAAATTAGTATTTAAATGCAATATTGTTTAACAAACTAATACTAGGGTTAAAATAATTCATTTTATTACTTCGCGAATTTGGAAAAGTTCTTTATAGTTAGACAACGGCGATGCTCTTTTAATCTAACGTTGAGATTTCTAGAAGTTTGTGAGATATATTTAATATTGCAGTCTCATCATGAATTTTTGTAAATCCCTCTTTTTTCTGAGTTATCTATTTTTGACTTTGAATTGAGAAGTAATGCGCCTAAGCTGATGTGTAAAGTTATACGCATAGTGCAAATAAACTAAAGTAGAGTTATAACACTGTTTTGTTTATATCCATCCATTTTGATGATGAAACTTTACGAAGTTAACGCCGATTCTATCAGTAAGTCAAATATCATTGTCGTTCATCAGTTGAGTGATTTTGAATATTCACACCAGTAGTTAAAACTGAATAATTGAATTCCTTCTACTAATGTTAATATCTAATGATTTATGCTTCTCAGAATTAATAGGTGATTTTAGATGACGTTTATATGTGCACACATCAAACTTTGCTGTCAGATCAAACATCTTGTGCACTGGTTTGAGTATTTGTCCCTTTCTACAAATTCTATGCTGATCACACACGTAAAAATAAAAAGGTTGCTTTTTGATTTCGCTCGTTTAATTGACTTGAGACGCGTTTCGTCTTGCAAGGGTATTATCAAACAGAGATTGATAAGGCGAAATAAATTAAACGAGTAGAATAAAACAAGTGTTTTATATTAAATACAAATAAAATGCATTAATTATAAATATATACACATAAAATCAATTTCATCGATAAATATTGTTATTGCCACCGAGATACGAACCTGGATCTCTTCCAATCCGCCGTCTACCGTCAATAAAGCCGTCTACTTTTTTTTTTACGGAATCTCAAATACCTTTGAGTAATTCGATAGGAGACGCCAGAATTAACAATTCAATTTTATTAAATTTTGGACACATTGATACAACTTATATATTATTAAGGAGAACACATTCTCATTGTGAAGTTATAATTATTCAGAACACATGTCTGTGATGTTTCAAATACAAATTAAATGTATTAATTAAAAAAATATACATATAAAATAAATTTTATTGAAAAATATTATTGCTACCGGGATATGTATATCTTTCTAATTAATACATTTAATTTGTATTTAAAATATCACAGACAAAATAGATGGCTTCCAAATAATGGAACTATAGATGTATTTATTTGAAAAGTGTAATATATGGGTTCGAAAATTTGTCGTCAAAAGTACTGTCTGCTGTAGCATAGTTGGTTAATGCACCTTCCCCGGATTGGAAAGAGATCCAGGTTCGAATCTCGGTAGCAGCAACAATATTTTTTTGATTAAATTGAATTTCTATGAAAATCTTTCTAATTAATACATTTAATTGGTATTTAAAATATCACAGACCGTCTGTTCTGAATAATTACAACTTCACAATAAGAATGTGTTCTCCTTAATAAGTGTTTTATTTTCTCATATGCGATATACGGAGTTCTACAAACTTATCACGGAAACAGTAATCTATGCTCATCTCTCAGTTTACCTCTAAATGTCTGAGAAGGGACACGGACCTTAACGGAAAGGTGCAGCATTTAGTTGGGTAAGATTAATATTATTAATATAATTAAATCTTTCAGTGTAACACGGATTTTGTCATGCAGCACCGTGTCCCAGGTTCAGATTTTCAGCAAAATTATAACTTTAACCTGATTCGCTCAAACTTGTCTAACTTGTTTACGTTTGCGATGGGAATATTTTGATTACGAAGAAGACTTCTAAGGCAACCCATATCAAAGTTACGAAACTGGCTTAATTCTTACAACTTCCCGCAAACAAACACGACCACATGTACTTAGTTGAAGATTTATGCAGTTTTTATTTTGAAAAGTTTCAAAATTTAATACTAATTAAGACTATCGTTTATTAAACTTAAAACACGTTTTTCTTTGATGAATTTCAATAAAAACAAACGCAACGCTACCTGACTAACTCGATAGGCAAAAATGATAGAACGCCACACTCTTCGGTCCTGGCACATCACTATTTTCATGCTATTTGGGACATATATTTATTTGTGTAAATACATACTTATTCTTGAACTAAAATAATGTTCTGAGCCTTCCCTCTTCCCTTCTCTTCCCGACCACCCCCAGAAACCAGTTCATACGTATACGGAAAGGATTATAATATTATACTAATTTGAGACTTCGCGTCTATACTGTGTCGGAACGAAATAGTGAATGACATATACAGTCCACATTTTGGAGATGGTGAGAGTCCGGATCTATGCTTATACATGTTTACACATACTTTTAATGCACGCTTTTCGGTTGAAGTTTTTATAAGGGCCTTTTTTATTATTTTAATAAAACCACATTGTATTGTAAAGATGTATTTTCAAAACATAGTTTTGTGATATTATTCTCTGAAAATAGGACTAACTTGCTGATGTCCTGAAACGAGGCGCAAACCCCCGACCACTAGATTACTACTACACTAACAAGCTATTAATTTAAAAGGTATACAGAAATAAAATGTATCGAAAAATATTTGTATTCCACCGGGGTGTGAACTTATAAATGTATATTACGTAGTCTTTGTACATATTTTAAAAGTAAGCTGCGGAAGATTAAAGAATCTCATGAGAGCATAATAATCTTTGTCTCAGAGAGTTAGTCAAAAATCTCATCCGCGGACATGCGCCATTATGTTGTATTTTAGTGTCTTAAATGTGTTGAAATTTAAAAGAAATTGAGACACGACACCCTCTGGAAGTATTTCTATCGAAATTTATTCAAAAGCAGCATCATTTTTATCTTTTTGCGGTTGTTCAAATGAAACATTACCGATTTCAATCCTTTTTCAATTTCTCTTTGTATTTCTTGGTTGAAACTGATTTCCAGGCAGTCCCGTCGGCCGGATACCGGATGCTGTCGGGAAAAACTACGGAATCGTATTTTTTTATACATGCCAACGAGAACTGCATATTTAAAAAAAAATTTAATTAACGTCTGCATTGTTACCGCTCACCATGGACGTCGGTATTATTTTTAAAAAGCGTGAATTGATAATTTATTTGTAAAAAAATTGTTGTTTTAAATACTCAGGTAACAAGAGTCATATCAATGTTTAGACTCGAAGATAAATTTGAGAAACATAACATTTATAAAAAAAGATGTTTGCTTTCTACCGGAAAAATATGTCACTGAATCAGAATACCTAACAAATCTACCGAGATAGCAAGACAGCTGAAAGAGCAGTCTACCGGATTTTGAAAGATTCCAGGATTAGCTCCCGGTGGCAACTCTGTTTTGTATTATTAAAGTTTTAAAAAATAAAAATATATAAAAATAGATACACGCTTTGGATGCTCCGCATCCCTCGTGTTCTACAGTCAAAACGTTTTAGACTTTTTGTTTCTATCCGAAAATAGCACTGCTGCAAATAAATTCATCCTGTTCTTTAGAGATCAGTCATAACACACGCTACGACACGGCGCGCGCACGGATACATTCTCAACTTTCGAACATTTATGAATTTCATAAACACACAGATACCAGCAACAGTGGATTCTATCATTCATACCGCATCCACAAAGTTTGAAAGTATTCGACATTCGCGCATGCGCATTAATTAATTCGAATACTGTATATTTAACAGTAACATCTAATGTACAAAAAACTATTTTAATGATTATAGGTATAATGCATAGAATAGCATACATATTACGAAATGAGTGGATTGTTTTGAGGAACATGTTTGTGTGACTCATTTTTGACGGTTTGGCTTAAATACTTAAAGCCGAAGTACTGAAACATTGAAAAATGGAAAATTGGATGGATTGGAGCGTTAAGGATTTATAGAGCTGATTTGAGAAACTATTTTTGTCAGTAGTTGTATCTTGTTCATGGGCTAATGGCTTCATAAGATTGTCGCCTTCCTTGCCGTGTCCGGCCTTTTAAACACATCAGGGTGTACTCTCAATACGTTCCTCAGTCCATCCTTTAGATGGTGATTGGGTCGTGCTCTTGTTCCGTGATTATCAGAGTCTGGTAGCAACCCTACACCTCCAACCTCGGCCACGCCTCCAGCCATGTCATTCTGTTAATGCCCTAAGCACGGCGGGCTCGCAATTATCCCCAGACGGGGCATTTTATTGCCCTATACCTGAATTAGCTGGACCCTGAGAACAATGTCTTTTGTCGGCGAATTTTGTTCAGCTGTCATAAACGTCCCTTTTCGTAATCGTAAAAGCTCCGACGCCGATAGCGGGCAATTAAACAATGCATTTCTTAGTCATAAACGTTCCCTAGATTCCTGAGAAAGCAACACGTGCACTAAATTTTATTATTTCTGATCTCTTCAATCCAACAATTTCACCGCGATTCAGCCTGGTAATTAAAGTGCTGCATTATTGCTAATTCCTATGGGGAATTCGCGTTACAATAGGCGGATACATCAAGTTAAATTCTGGATTTACGTGTGATGGATATATATTTATTTGCACACATATTACATAAATATTTATTTTGAACGAAAATAATGCATTGTTACTTCCCCCCTTCCTTTTCCTTCCCGGCCTTCCAGCCGAATCGGTTGATTGGTAACCTTGAGCCAGTGCGGTTACACGCGTATGGAAAGGATTAGAATATTATGATAAAAGGAACCTAAGACGAAATAAGTTATTAAAAATACAGTACATTTGGAGGTGCCAGCAGAACTCGATTGTGGCGAGTGCCAAACTCCTTCCGTATATCCTGACTTCTTTCGGCATCTATGTTCATAGGCAATATTCTCAAATGTGTTGTGTATTTTGATTATTATTTCTAACACCCGTATAATACATTTACAACTGAACTTCTCATAATACATAAGGTTATACGTGTGTATATTCACAGAACCTTCTTTCAGAAGGGTCAGAAGGCAACCTACAGAAGCCGCAGTACGTTTCGTGTTTAGGTAAGTGTTGCCTTCGAGGAATATTAGTGATAAATGAACAACAGCCCTTGCGTAATGGAGCGTAATAAACAAAACAAGATTTCCCCGCTCTTAAGAGAATCGCGCAGTCGGTCGTGACGCGACCTTTCGACTATTAAACAGAATTTTCAATTTGTGAAAAAGGAAATTTTCCGTCTAATTTATCAACCGCGTCGTAAAAAGCCACTTGAAAATGTTTAGGTTTTCATGAAAATTTCTGTGCGTTTGTGCGATTTTCAGTTACAACGTTACTGCTCGTAAAACATCGGTTGGGGTATAAACACTCGCTATTTTAACGTACAATTACATAAATAAAAAAATAATTATAATTTTCTTGTTCAAAACATTATTAAAAAAGAATTCCAGTTACGAATAGAGTCAATTGAAAGAAGTTATGGACAAACAAATAGGCTACAATTTTGAAAAGTTTGCGTTTTTTCTATTATTGAATGCAGAGAAGTCAATTCTATATACTGTTGTTAATATCCAGGATGCTTTCATACAAAATTTTTTGCTTATCATTATTATATATGTACTTCATTTTGTATTACATTTAAAAAAAAATTTTTGTTGCCAATAATATTTTAGAAATATTTGAATATATCCAAGAACACATTAGTGGATTTTTACCTATAAAAGCGCTGTTATTAAACAAATATCAGATATCTCATAGAGACGAAGCTATTTTTATTATATTAAATGGAAAATATATAGAAATATGGGATAATTACAGGACTTACGATCTGTCTTCGGCTGCCTTAAGTGATCATATATATAACGTTCACCAATTCTCACCCCCCAATCTCCACATTTATCAAATTTTTGAAAGTTGTATGTATGTTAGTACGTGAACTCGCTTCGAGTACCACTACACTATCGCCATACATGAACCGAATTTTTGGTAATTCATTTTTTATTGAAACAGCATATATGTCAACTCAATGAGGATCTGATTTTTTAATTAATTAATCTGTAACTACCCCATATTTCTATATAGTTTCCATTAAATATAATAAAAATAGCTACGTCTCTATGAGATATCTGACGTTTATTTAAATACTAATTAAACGTATTAATTATAAAGATATACATATAAAATCAATTCTATCGAAAAATATTGTTTTTGCGCTATCATAGTTAATACTAATTAATATTTATAATATCACAGACCGTCTGTTCTGAATAATTACAACTTCACAACAAGAATGTATTCTCTTTAATAATTATATTTATTTGATAAAATTTTAGTTTACTTTACTGTGTTACTTCATTTTTATGTTTTTTTTGTGCGTATATTTTATTTTAATTTGCTATGTTAATCACTTTAGTCCTTGCCGTAAAACTGGTAATCAGTTTGACAAAAAAATAATGTTATATTATGCATGAAATAAAGTTAAAATAAAAAAATAAAAAATAAATTTATCTGAAAAACTTCGTAGTATGTAAAAACACCAATATTTAGCTACAAATCACTTTCTAGTTGATTAATTTAATTAATATTAAATACCACTTCACCATAATAAATAAAAATGTATTATATTACTTGGATTACAATTTGGAATTCCATGCATACGGTATAGCGAGTGTGAAGGCTGTCAGTTGAAGGCTCTAACTATTTATGTTAGCAAACATTCCCTTCCTTGAATGAAATAAAAAAAAGTTAAGAACCAAATTAACCGAATTTTTTTTTACGATTAATAACATAAATTTAAAACATAAAAAAAATAGTAAACTTTACAGAGTCCAAATATTGTTTTTTTTGTGTTTAATTATTTAGGTTTTATTATTTTACAAGTAGTGCACTGAGCTACTGAAGCTTATAACTCCCATATATTATGTTCTCCTAAGTAGTCTAAGAATTATATTGTGAATTTGAGTTGTAAACAGAAATCTTGATTTTATCTCGTTTTTTTATCGTCATTGAAATACAGTAAAAAAGTATGTTGCGGCTCTATGAAAATGTAGATATTCTGTTTTCTTAATATTTGGGTCTTCTCACTAGAAAGCTTGTTAACCCCTGGTCTAGACCATCGCTGTAAAACGAAAATTGCCTTAAAGCAAAGCAAGTATTTTTAAAATTCAAGTGGATATAAATGCCTAAAAACATTATGTTTTTTCTTCGTGAAAGTGTGAAAATTATAGGAGACAAGAGACTAATTATATTCGTATATCTTATATACAATATTTATTTAGTGGGCCATTATCCCGTTCTGCACTGGGTCATAATTTTTGTAGTTACGCCACTGGCCCCAAGACCAACCGCTATCTTCGTGCTCAGTGTATCGCGAAGCGTAATCGAAATGAAGGTATGTAGGTGTATGTGGACGACAGAAACTATTCACAAGTTGGCACTGAATTAGTTGAAACAAGTTACAGTGGTTAAATAAACGCACGAAGTGTGTACGAAGTTCGCTGCGAGCTGCCACTGTTGGATATATAGGGTTTTAATCGATCAAGTATTGAAACTGCACAAGACAGGAGAGACTTTAGGCTCCTACCCTTATTGGATAAGGGGATGATGATTGTTTCATTACTTTATATTTGTCATTTTTATGTTTACTATTCCAGTGGCAGGACATGACATGGAGGGTAGGTACTTGAATTGGAATTTAAGTCAGGCAAAGAAAAGTAATAGGAGGTGCGGACCGTATAAACCAGATCTCCGTACATAAATTTTCAAGAAGCCAATAAATCTGCCATGGCTATTGAATAATTCAGGAGTATTGAAGGTAAACGCGGCTTACTTAAGCGATTTCCGAGTATGGTAGGTATAACACGGTACCTATATTGTAACGCTACGTTTTATAGGAAGATCAATCATGTTGATGTGGAATTCAGAATTTTTATGTCAAAATCAGAGAGTCGGTAGTGTACAAAACTAGCGAGTACCCAGCATGCGTTGCAATGCCACTCAAATAAAGAAAATGTTTGTATTTTAATTCTGATTATTGAAGTGCTTTTGGAGACACAATATTTTTTGTTTTTCCGCCTGGTGCGTATACGAATAGATCAGAAGGTTTTCCAACGCGTGAGCAGGCCACACACAGCTGTCCGTGTGAGAAGCGTGGATTTACCAAATTTAGTCCACACATTTGTAGCGATTGTCCCTGTGCTTTGTTGATAGTCGTTGCAAATGCGAGTCGCATCAGAAGCTGTAGACGTTTAAATTCGAATGGCACATCTGTCGGAATCATTGGGATGCGTGGCAACAGTACATCTTCTCCTTTTAATTTTACATTTAAAATTGTAGCTTCTATGATATTGTTCATTATTTTCTCATTGTAAAACGGATGTACTAATTCAGAAACCCTCGCGGGCGTGTGCACAACTCACCAAAGTTTCATCGCATACGGGACAAACAAACAAACAAACATTCATTTTTATATATATATAAATTTACACATTAAAAATAAATAAATATTAAATTCACGTTTTATTGCTAATGACAATATAATATGAATTATTATATCTCACTAGTCTGAGTGTTGCCTATGCAGGAACCTAAAGAATTACGGTGAAAAAATTGGTTCAGATCGGTCACAGGCAGCGTACTTAAAAGCTGTCTTTAATTAAAATTAATCTAATAATCAAATTAATCTCCCATAAATATTTATCTTGTAATATATACCTAACGCAATTATGTTAGAAACTGTTAACATTTTAATATACATTGTAATATTCTATCAGAAAAATATTTAATTTAGATTTTCTTATTTGAATGTGCTAACAGCACGCGCCTAAGCACAATCATATGGCATAGGATTGTAGTACATATAATAAATAACAAAAAAATATTTATTTTATATTATATTCGTACGAGTACACGTCAACTATCCTAGTCCTCATTAGGCTTTGATCAAATCTCTCTGAAAAATTTACTTGGTAATTTTTTCGGATAAATTCGACCTAGAGAAAAAAGACAAAACAAACACTCACACACAGATGAAATCTATCCGATTTTTGCTGCTAATGCTGGAAGGGATTATTTAATTATGAAGAAAAAAAAAAGTAAATTCATTGTTTCAATAATTCTCACTTTAATGGCTAATTAATGAAAGATTATGAGATTTTCGACACGAGACACTCTCTGAGAAGAGGATTACGCTCTCATTAGATTCTTTGGAGACAATTACACACCAAGTTTCAGTCTCGCGGCTTACATCGCGCTTGTTATTAAGCAAGTAAAATGTCTGTCCATTGACCGTTGTTTTTTCCGTTCGTCAGTTGGGTAAATTTGAAACTACCCAGCAGAATAAATGCTTGGAATCTGATTCATCCACTTTTAGGTGACGTTTGTGCGAGCTGTCAAATCGAACGTCGCGTACACAAGTTTAATTTTTTGTCTTTTTCTACCAAAGTTGAGACGTGTACATGGTGTTGAGATTCATATCAACTTACCCTCTGAGACATATCTCATTGAACGGTACAAAGTGCAGTGCAAAGCGACTAATGAATTATCACCCCGTACGTTTTGCGTGCAGATTAGAATGATGCATTCAGTACACGTGTGCCTTTAGTGACTCTCGGAGATCTCGGAAGTCTCATTGAGAGATTATCGTGGAAACGGGCTTTACAATTTTTAAATGAATTTCATTGCTGAAATTGGAATTGCTATCACAATTCTGTTTGTATCGATAAGTAATTATTATTATAAATAACAGGTTCGTGGTCTCAGTGAAATTACTTCGCAGTGATATTAGGTCTGCAAGGGGGCGGGAAATCTATTTAGAAAACTACGCCTAGACGTGCGACGGGCGGCAATATCATCTAATTTAATTTACGTAACAATATAACTTAGTACAACTTTGGCATACTTCAAACTTACTAATCACGAACATGAACACTAGACAGAAATTAAGGCATTATTCTCTGTTTATCAAATTGTACGAGTATAATAAAAAATATTTAACTATTATTAGGGCAGACCGGGGACAATTGAAACATTTTCGAGTCTTGATTTTATTTCTCCATTGCTAATTTTTTTTTTTTTGTGTGATACTATTTATTAATTTTAAATACGAATATATTAATTATAAAGATATACATATAAAATCAATTTTATCGAAAAATATTGTTGTTGCGCCACCGGGATTCGAACCTGGATCTCTTTCCTAACCGGGGAAGGTGCTTTATCCAACTAAGCTACAGCGACATTATTTTTAGCGACAATTTTCGACCCCATGTGTTACCTTTTTGATATTAATACATTTAATCGTTCCATCATTTGACAGAGCCATCTACCTTATTTTTACAGAATCTCAAATACCTTTGAGTAAACTGATAGCAGACGCCAGAATTATCAATTTATTTTTATTAAATTTTGGACACATTGATACAACTTTATTATTTTTAGGAAAACACATTCTTATTGTGAAGTTAATTACAACTTCACAATAAGAATGTGTTCTCCTAAAAATACTTATTAATTGTTTAATGGTTTGAGCGTCTATTGATATATATATTTTTTGGCTAATGATTGCTAGATTAAGAGTTATAGGATAAATACTAATGGACGCCAAGGTGTTTCAACTGTTGGGATAGTTGAAACATGTACCGGGCACAATTGAAACATTTGGTGTATTTATTACAAAAATATTACTCTAGACAAATAATCGTGGCATATGCAGTTAATTTCTTATCGTACCGAGTGCACTCTGCGTGGGATATTCAACGCACTGCACCCAACCTTCTCCAGGTCGACTCGCGCTGTACGGCTAAGCAAACTAAACAGTACCAATCTACTTCTTCTTCGTCGCTATTTTTGTCATTTTTCTGTGATTTTTTGTGTTCCGTATTCATTTTTGGCGCTTCTTGAGAATCGGTCGCGACTTATATTATTGACACCTTTCCACGTTCAAATTCCCACCCATCCTTTTCCCCTACTGCTTGCTTTTAGTGTGAAAAGGGACGAAAAGTTCAGACGTCGGATGTTCGGTTGCGACACCGCGATTGCAATAGTGGTGTAGATTTATTCAACTCCGATGCACCAGTACTGTATTGTGATCGTGTGATTTGTGAACAGTGATTATTGTGTAAGCCGCGGGTGAAGTGAGTGATATCGCCGTCTTCATTTGGAAGCGGAGATTTTTATGTGATCTAGGCTGCGACTGCGGGAGTAACAGAGGCGTCATACACAAGGTAAGGCGAGCAGTCCTTCAGATTCCCGATTCCTCGAGATTAACTGGTCCTTCGACTGGATTCCCTCCCATCATTGATCCTTATCCCCGTTAATCCAAGTTCCTTCCTTCCTTTACCGCCGCCCCTTCGGCGATTCCGATTTACGACCGGAATTGTAATCCAATCCGCGGCACGCGCGACTCGTAGATCGCGCAGTTCGTTCCCTAGATCCCATATCGGCGCGGGATCTACGTTTTCTTTTCATTTTGTATTGGTCTTATTGTCACCATTTATAGATCTAGGTTCTCATTGCTTTAGAGAAACGCGTTCATTCCAGCGCCGTTTGTATCAATTGTCCCCTTGCTACATTTTATTAAAAACACATTAATAATATCGTAATCTCTTACAATAACAACAATTTAAATAGTTCTAACTAAATAAAACCTACAAAAGATGTAAAAAAATGTGGCCGAAGCCCAATATGTACGTAATTGATTCGTGACGTCAGATTTTTAACGCCAACGAAAATTTTTAGTAAGGCGACTACAAATATATTTTTGCCATATGTACTCTCAATACTCTCAATACAATACAATGCTCGACAGAGGACTGACGAGTGGAAGAGGGGTCTTGAGACATGTCTCTTCCTGCAGTCATGCGCATAATGGACGTAGAATTCTAATTATTTATTTATTTTTGTAGCATAAATAGTACATATGAAAATAAAAGTTATCACTTTACTAAACGTGGTCTGTTCTAAAGCAATTACCTGTACAGTTTTTAAAACTTGCAATTGTTGAGATACAATCGTAATAAGTAAGGTAAGTAAGTATAATGTACAGTAAATTAAATGAAGTTATGTAAAAAAAGTACACTCAGAAGTTATAAAATGTTATAAAAATATTCTTGTCTAATATAGTTGGAGACAAAAATGTGAAGGTAGTTAGGTTAGCGCAAATAACAAATTAGTTTAATTTTGCTTTCTACCCACATCAAGCAATCACTTTTGTTATTTATGGTTTAAGATCGTTAATCACCTTAGACCCTTTAAGGTCTAGTGGCAATTTGTTAAATATCCGCGGTGCGCAAGACAAGAAAGTTCGTTGAGAGAATTTGGTATTCATTTTTGGCACTGAAAAGAATCCTACGGTTTTGCTCCTAGTTTCCTTTCGATCTAATCGAGGAAGTAAAGTAAATTTAAAAAAAAATAGTTTTACGATTGATCTGGTAAACAGTTGTCTTATATCTAAAACTCGAAAGGATTTAAGGCTGTTGTTTCAACTGTCCCCGGTCTGCCCTACTAGGAATACTTTCTACTAATTAGAGTTGGTACGAAGCAAATTAATTTATCCACGCCGGTTCCTCGTGACTTCCACGAACTCCCCCGCCCTGTTTATTACCCTCACTGGCATCCTTCAGATTTTAGGGTTGTCACCAGAATTTTGTCGAGGGTAAGTATGTCGGTTCACTGGCACCGTTATTACTATACAAACAATTAATGTGAATTTAGTTGAGTTCAATTCAGTGATGCCAACATTACTCCAATATTATTTTGTGTTTACGTTGAATTTAGTTTTATTAAATAAAATAACACTCACTTTGTAAAAAACCACGAAATTTATTATACGTTAACCGGTTTCGCTTATCTCAAGCTTCATCAGGACGTATTTAGAACTAATCATAAATACAAAAAGAGTGCGAGTATAAAGAGGTAGATAGAATATAAAATTACATGTGAAAGAGAGAGAGACAGAAAACTTATATAGTTAAGTAGAACATCAAGTGAGACAGAATATAAAATTATATGCGAAAGAGAGAGATACAGAATACATATATAGATAGATGGAACATTAAGGGAGGGGAAAATACAGTGTTGATGGATTTTAAAGGAAACATACCTAATATGGTGCTGATGGATAAATTAATTTGATTATTAAAAATTGGCGTACCACTATTTATTGCCTTTTTTATATCAAGGGATTCTAAATTGTCCAACCGGAGGCAAAATCCATTTTTATGGAAAATATTGACCCCTGTGCTATTATTAAAAAAATGGTCTTTTTCAATAATATGGTTGGAAAATACAGAGAAACCATTGCTGTTTAAACATTTAAGATGTTATTTGACACGAATATTGACATTACGAGCAGTTTATTACAAGTTAATTTATATATATATATATACCTGAGTGGCTTAAATTGTTGTGTAGAACGCTGGCCTGTCATTAGAAGGAAGATTATTCACGCAAAGGGAAGAAAAAATATTATTTATATTTTTATTTATTATCTTTGTTTTATTAATCTTTTTTTTTTGAAAAATTATTAATATATAGAACTCTACGCCGTGATTGCTTTCTACTATAATAGAATTTAGTTTTATTGACGGATTGATCAAATAATATATTAAATTGCATAAATCATATTAACTGTGTGGAAATAAGTGATTAAATATAATTATATTTAATAAGATATAAAGAAAAAGTCAAGTAAGAAAGTTTTTCGATATCTTAACTAACTAATCGCAATACTGTTATCACCAGAGAAGTGCCTGTCGGTTTTTCCACTTGGTGGGTCCAACGGGTAGGGGATCTTCCTATTCCTTTTCGTCCTTTCATCCACCACAACAAGCTTTTTCAAGCTATCTTCCCTTCTCGCAAGATGCCCAAAAAATAGCTGAGAGTCTGTGTTTGATGTTCAGTTCGTGTTCAAATTAATTACATCAAGGAATACCTATCTTGGTAAAGTCATCGCGGCCACGCAGCTATTAGAAGTTTACAGGCGAATAGTATGCGGGGTAACTAAACAAATTAGGCCTCAAAGTAGAAAGGAAAAAAGTATTGAAATGTATGGTGTGACGTTATAAATCAGGGTTATGTACGAAATTGCCCCGCTCCTTATTTTATTGTCAAGCACCACAAAATTCACAAATAATTACCCTTACGTTGGTATCACATTCTGTTTCTGAGGTTATAAAAACGGTTGCGGTCTATGGTTCGTTTTCAAAATCATCGAGAAATAAACCGCGACCAGCGTTACTAAGATGTAGCCGTGTGCGATTCACTATAGCCAGAGGGTAAATATCTAGTGCATAATTTACTAATAATCTTTACAGGAAACAGGATGTTTCCTTTTGGTTTCTGTCTTTGGATATTTATTACCTTTGGTTTCTGTTTTGATTTCTACCATTGGTTTCGACTTTGATTTAGTCGCCTCACCATATTTCTGACATGAAGTAATCTTGACCGATGATCCGATCGCGTCAGCCTGGATGCTGAGGGTCAATCGAGATGAGAAGCCAATGAGATGGGATCCATCAATTTTAACATATGGTTATCACCTGCATGAAGGGCGTTGAACTCGCGCCCATCCCGACGAGATGAGAATTTGTCAAGTGGATTGTATTTTCATTTGTTCTTGTGTTTTGGATTGTATTTTCATTTATTTCATTTGTTCTTGTGCTTTTCTGATTAGAAGCAATTTTTATAATAAACACCATCTTTTATATATCACCTCCAGGTGTTCCCAGCTTAGGATGAAGACAGAATGTGACAAACATAAGGCAACACATAGTTGCTAAAGTAAAGAATCTGCGGATCTTGTGCTCTTCACTGACTAGCCGGTGAAAGGGAAGAACGCAGATCTTTACTACCACAATGGTTTATAGATGATGTCCTGCAGCAATGTGTTGAGCCTCAATCAACTCAAACGTCATATTTGTTGCCTTTCTGTTGTATTGTATAACTGAGAGAATTGTTTAAACAATGAAATAAGAGAAAATTCCATAAATGAGCTCTGTCCCTATTAACCTTACGACTTGGGTCCTTAAGAAGATTACAATTATTTTTTGTGTTTACTATTATTTCACGGAGTTAAAGGAAAAAAAAATTTACTAAACTATAAAAATAGACCTATTTATGTAAAAATATCACGTAAAATCAAACACAAAAAAAAAGAATAGTTATTTAACTGTGGTAGACATATATAAAGGGATTATAATTTTTATTCTAGGATCCAAAAACGCACTCTTTCAAATGACTTAGGAGTCTGGTAAGACTTTTTCTGTTTTATTGAAACCTGTATTGGTTTATTTAAATTTTCGCTAATATTTTTTAAAATAAAGTTGGAAAAATGCTTTTAGAGATAACAGCTTCTTTTATGTCTTCATTATTTTTCCAACAGCTTTCTCAATCTCTTCTTTCTCGCATTTCAAACACCTCTGTCTCCCCTTGGATCAGATGAGTTTTCGGCTTTGTCTAGTTATCTACCGGCAAGATAATAATAATCGTGTATATTATAATACAATTTTAAAATTAAATTTAAATTTTTAAAATGTAGTACATCGAATGGATACACTAATTATTCACAAATGGTCGGACCAACGGATACATTTGGCGGATTTGAAAATATTATAAAAGAGTCGAATAAAATCAGTGGTATTCTTTCATTTCATTTGAGCGCAAGAATATTGAATTTGAATAAGTGAAATCATGGATTTAAAATAATTCGGAGTGAAATTTGAAAATTCCATTACTTTTTTGACAGCCACTTACGAGAAAGGTTCTGATTATAATAATGCAGTCTGATTTTCGAATGGTGACTAACGTATCATCGCTCAAAAGTGACGCTGAATTAAAATTTCAATTTGTAAGTTCATATTTTTAAATTATAATATATTTTAACATGAGAATGTTTATTTAGCAGTATAGACAATTTCAGTATTTTTTTAATATACTCCTTGTGATTTATTTTTATCTTTACCGGCACCGGAATTTATATCAAATGCACGCAATTTTTTTTGAAATGAAATATATTTTTAAGGTTGTCGGGAAACAATTTCGATATTCTTCACATGCTAATCAGTAAAGTTCGATCTTTGCCTAATTTACATATATGATACTAACATAATGCTGATGACACCTATGAATTAAATATTCATATGAATATAATGTTGATATTTATACCTATGAATTGTTAAACGAATTAATTATTAATTAAAAAAATATATAATAATACAAATGTTTTTTTTTTAAATATGTAAAGTATGTCTTATCAAAGGTTACCCTATAACGTTGAAAATAAAACGGTCGAATTAGCGCGAATGAAGTTAGAAAATTTTGAAAAACAGGTTCGCGGATAGACTGTAATATTATATATACGAACATTGTTATGGTTATTTGTAGACACTTATTAAATGCAGAGGTGGTACATTACATGTATCTGAGACATGTAACGCGTATAGGGTTGATGATATCTTCGAGTTTAACGCATCTTGTGTAGGTTCGGGTTATTCACAATCACAGAAATCACAATCTGGGAATATTTATTATATTTTATATTAATTATTTAAAAAACATAAAGTTGGTTAACAATCGAAAACAACGATAGAAGTGTAATGCTAAATATTTGGAGTGGTAATACCGTGTAATACTATACTTTAATTAAAATTTATTAGTTTAATATAAAACTTTATTTAAGACTTAAATAATAAAGACCAATTTTATGCAGTAAAAAAGTGAAAACTTTATCATTAAGGAGAACACATTCTTATTGTGAAAATGTAATTATTCAGAACAGACGGTCTGTGATATTTTTAATATAAATTAAATGTATTAATTAGAAAGATATAAGTATATATAAAATCAACTTTATCGATAAGTATTGTTGTTGCTACTAAGGATCTCTCCCAATCCGGGGAACGTGCATTAACTTATATTTAGGTATTTGAGATTCCGTAAAAATAAAGAAGACGGCTTTCAAATAATGAAACGATGATACGTATTCATTTGAAAAGTGTAACATATAGGTTCGAAAATTTGTCGTCAAAGCACTCTGCTGGTATAGCATAATCGGTTAATGCACGTTCTCCGGATTGGAAGAGATCCACGTTCAAATCCCGGTAGTAACAACAATATTTTACGATAATGTTGATTTTATATGTATATCTTTCTAATTAATACATTTAATTTGTATTGAAAACTTTATCTTCTATTGAAGGAGTAAGAAAAATTAAGAAAAGGTGGAAAGAAAATAGAAAAAATAGAATATGAATGAAAGAAAAAAGAGAGTTAGAAGAGAAATGTAGATGGGATGTGAATTAAAATCTATTTAATAATAATAATAAAATATAGACCATTGTGGTTTATATAATACATTTGGATTAAATTAAGGTAATTAAACTAACTGAAGATCTTTAGTTTACGTCAATACAGCCACATCTTTAATATTTTCAGTATTTTAATGGTGGATTCATAGCATATTCTCCAGTATATTTATATAATTATTAAATATATAATGAGTCATGTGACATGTATCGCAAATTTGACTAAACTGAAAACATTACATAGATCTTTATATTACAAAAGTTTTATGATTTTACGACAATAGTTTAGAGACATCTCACTTAAATTTGGAAAATAAGCTAAAGTAATCATTGATCTTATATCGTTTTGTATCAGCAGTGCTTTTACTGGCGCTCGGGACAGAGGGGTTGGCTTACTGCGCCCCCCGAGAGGAATGGACGTAATTTTGTCGCATTACTTCGCTCTATCTGTTTTTATTACGCAATTTAGGTAACGGACGTGGACAGTAAACCTCGCATTGCAAGGTGAATGGGTGCACTTAGGGGATGCTCCCCAATCTGGGGCTCGATGCGGTTACCGAGAAATTTAAAAATAAAATCTTTTAAAAATGTTTTAGCGCGATTAACATAATCGCAAGAAAGCGTGTTGCATGTCTTTGAAAACAAAGGAGGAGGTAAAATAACGTGGAGCGTTAGTGTGAGAACTGTCATTTGTTTGTGTAAATGTATGTGGGTGTGTCCGCCATGAGAGTGTGTGTGTGTGTGAGCATGTGAGGGGCGAACCTTTATAAGTCGCCGCTCCTTTGGGAAGCGCTCTCTCATCTAAGCGACTTCCAATTATAAACACTATTTCTGAAGTGTATATATTGTCCTAATCTATCTACTTAACGAATTGTAATAAACAGATAATTATTGTAAGGAAGGCAGAGTTTATTTTACAATAATCCTATCACGATACAATACGACACAAAACAGAGGATAGAACACCAAGGTGAAAGCAAGGAAGCTGCAGTGAGTGGAAAATTTTACAAGAGTAATGGTCTCATATCGCTCTTATACATAAGCCAATAGGATCAGGACTGAAGAAAGACCGACTCGTAGAAGGTAGACGAAGCTCAGCAGACTGGAACATATTGTCCATGTCAAGGGATAGATGATACTCTATTGTGACAGCAAACATGGAAGACTTTGTGAAGACAAATTAGGTCTTGATTGTTTATCAAGTACTGAAACAGCGCGAGACTGGAGAATATGAATATAAATATCGAAACTTTGGACGACCCTCCTAGGAATCAAGTTATATGAGAAATCATCTTAACTCATTACACTTATCTGTTTCGATAATTTGATGTCATCATTTTCAAATGCGAATGAGCAGAAAAATAAACGGATGATATGGAATGTACATGTTATGTAATTTCTCTTCTTTCTAATGTCATTTGGAATTTCATCGAAAATCTTCATTGCTCTGTATATCATTGATATCTGAGATTTCCTGAACGGCAATCTCATTCTATCTCTTCCTCTTGTATGATATTGATTTAAAATAATAAATACAATTACATTGAAATATATTTTCTGTTTATTAAAGGTCACCATATTAAGGTTTTTCGGCATTTTACTGATACTATTCTATTTTTCTCATACATTGATATTTTATTATTGATAATATCATGTATTATTTAAAATTCATAATTTTAAGGACAACACATTTTGTTGTGAAGTCGCATTCTCAGAACACAGTTTTGTGTATTTTTAATTTAAATTAAATGAATCAACTAGAAAAGATTTATTTATCGAAAAAAATATTTTTTTTGCTACAGGTAGCATTCGATAAATATTTATTTCTGTACATCTTTCTGATTAATGAACTAAGTATTAAAAATAAATCGATCAGAGATATGATTTTTTTAATAGAGTAATAATTTGACAATGCAGTTGTCTGCTGTCGAGAGATATATTGATTTGTGGTGGCCCTGCTCGTGCCTTACATACCTGGCTGTCAAACCAGACACTTTACAGCCATTCCTCGCCGTTTAGTACCGCCCGAAAATCTAGACAACAATACGTCGCGACGCAACCGGTTCGAGAAGCAATCACTTTTATCCTAGTCACATTCTCGAACGCATCTCTCGGAGCTACCTCCAGTGAGCTTTGCTAATCACGAATTTTAACTTGCAATTTAACTTTAATATAGTATAAATTTATTTGTGCATCATTAGATAATAAACGCCAACCGATTGTAAGTTTCCTGTTTCATTTCATCGACCTGCTCTAGTCGCAACACCAACACCTATACTCACACGCACGCTCCATAACACTAATATATACTGCGACATTTATATATATACGCGTGAGAATCTGAGTAGATTAGGGCCCTTAGACTCACCTTAAGCAAATTATTATAATATTCATAACCTACAAACATCAGTCGCTTCAACCGAGTGACTCCTACAATAAACAATCGCTACATCTATTATGTGTCTTGAGAAAACACGCATTTTGAGAACCTTTGAACATAAGTCTAGAGGGTGGTTGGAGAATGCACCGAACGTGATTAACCCAAGACGTTCTCCTCTTCCTGTGCGAAAATAGTCGTCGGTTCCGTGCAGACGAGGTGTTATACGGCATATTTTTGCAAGACTGTAACTAAAGTGTGCCTCAGCTGGGCGCCAAGTGGTATTTATGGCGGGAACGGCAGTGGGGGTTTGCAATAGTTTACGGTTTTAAATTACATTTTATTACTCCAAGATGTAGAGAAAGAGTTGATTTATGTAATGTATGTATTATACACATTATTATTATTCGGACCTAATGGCCCGTGTCCACGGATGAGATTCGACTTAAGTTCACATAAAGGACTGTTCAGCATTCAGCGTGACGCAATTCAATCATCAGCAACATGTCCAAGAACACACAGTTACTGGGTTTTTACCTAAAAAGGCAGTGTTATTAAACAAATATCAGATATCTCATAGAGACGAAGCTATTTTTTATTATATTTAATGGAAAATATATGGAAGTATTGGGTAATTACAGACCAGTCTTCGGCTGGCTTAAGTGATCATTTTATATAAATATAACGTTCACCAATTCTTACCCCTCCATCGCCACATTAATCAAATTTTTGAAAGTTGTATATATGTTAGTATGTGGAGTCGCTTCAAGTACCATTAAACCATCGCTATTTATGGACCAAGTTTGATAATTAATTTTCCCCTATTTTTAAACAGCATATATGTTATCACTTTGAAAATCTTTTTTTTTAAAATTATTTTAAAGCAATATTCTTCATCAATAAAAATCAATATTTTTCAATTTTTTATATATTTTCTTATTTTATAAATATATCCAAAAACACACAATTACTGGATTTTTACATAAAATTAATTATCCCATACTTTAATTATATATTTTCCATACATTTTCCATTAAATATAATAAAAAATAGCTTTGTCTCTACGAGATATTTGTTTTTTATTAATCATCAGCCCATATATTTTGCGTGCGAATGAGGATGACGGATCCTGTATCTACGTACCTTCGTCAACTCTCAGAGATTAAAGTCTCATTGAGAGGTCATTGTGGACACGGACCTTAGTGAGGTAACACGTCTCGGTAATGAGCAAACAAGAATGAGAAATTTGCAAAATTGTGATTTTAAGTTAGGTTATGAACAAACATAAAGCATATTAATGTCTACAAGACTAGTTTATCGAAATTAGACAAATATGACCGACTTTCGTATAGAAACACAATTAATATTGGCTTGATACATCAATCGCAGACATGTTCTATAGATAAATAAAACCGAGACAAATATATTTTCAGCCAATAAGATAATAATACTCGGTCACGTGACCTGTAGTTATCGATCATTTTCGATGTGATTTCAAATGTGACAGTTGTGGTGTAACGGTTTTTTAAATTTTACTCAAAAACAGGTAAAGTGGACATGTCTGCTTTTGATTCTCATCAATGCAAATTATTATTATTCACCATTATCATTATAAATATGATCATCAATGATATATGTGCAGTGTCTTCTTGTTCTAGTGCTTAACCGGTTATAGCGATCATGTTCGCGATCATTATTTTGTTTGCAGCAGCTCTAAATAGTTGGATTGTGGACTTCTTAAAATACTGTCTTAGATATTTCAAACATGATGTCTTTCGTCTTCCAGGGTCTGTTTTAAATGTTTGTTTTTTAATGCCTCTTTTTGTCTAATTTTCAGAATATATATTCGTAGATATCTATGGTTTCCACGTGATGTTTGTACTGTTTTACTCCAGATTCAAATCTCCACACGAGCACATGGTACTGGCCAACCAAGCCTCTGTGATTTATCTTATCATGTCTCTTTCCGTGTACACGGGCCATTACAGTGTGCACAAATTGTTAATTTTTTTCGACAGTCAAGTTACGTCTGGGTTAATATTAAACTTTGTACATGTGTGTGTGTGTGTGTGTAAGAAGAGTGATGGGGGATAAGCATTATAAGAGGCCATTTCTAGGGGGACGAACGGGCCTCTCCCATTTCAGCTTCTATAGAATAACTAGTCTATCTCTGAAGTGTATAATTTATAATTACTGAAATACTTGTTGCAATAAATTTAATATTGTTACAAGGACATACAGAGTTTATATTCCAAAGAACTGGACCCAAAGTAATTAGTCAGTAAGCAGAGTATATAACCCCTAAGGAATCTGGTGATACCAGAAAAGTCATCACAGTTTTGTTTTCATAAACATGGCTTCGCTAATTCTGATAATTTGCAAATGGCCGTCAATGCGTCAGCTGACACGGCAGCATACATCAGAAATTTATGGCGTCTGTTCGCTTTGCAACCGTAAACGATGAAGCGCGCCATACAACAGTTTGCGTATAATCGGGGACGAGGATCGTGATCAGCGATGCAGTCGTAATATTTGTTGGCACTCGCGGGCTCTGACGTGGGCACATTTCAATATGGATACTGCAGAAGATCACGCCAATTGAAAAATCAACACGAAACCACTCTCCGTTAAAAAGTATAAGAATTACACTAAAAATAAAATAAATAGTACCAATTAAATGTGTTAATTAGAAAGGTATACTTTTGAAATTAGCAAAATTAACTTTGTGGTTAAAAATCATATTTTTATTTGTTAACTTTGTTTTATTAACCGCTTAATTGAGTTTAAATACATCTACCATTTTCTTCTTATGGTATTTTTCGAAACCGGTGGAAGTTAACAAATAAAAATATAAAATAGAAAGATATATATATATATATATATATAAATTCAATTTTATTGAAAAATATATTGTTGTTACTACCGGGATTCGAATCTGGATCTCTTTCAAATCTGGAAAAGGTGCATTAACCAACTACAACATACAGACGACCAATTTTCGAACCCATGTGTTACACATTACAAATTAATACATCTATCGATCCATTATTTGAATATTATATCACAGATCTATATTATAAATAATTACAACTTCACAACAAGAATGTGTGCAAAATGAATAAAATAAAATTTAATAAAAAATCATTGTTAATTCTCGCGTCTGCTATCGGTTTACTCAAAGGTATTTGAGATTCCGTAAAAACAAAATAGATGGCTTCCAAATAATGGAACCATAGATGTATTTATTTGAAAAGTGTAACATATGGGTTCGAAAATTTGTCGTCAAAAGTACTGTCTACTGTAGCATAGTTGGTTAATGCACCTTCCCCGAATTGGAAAAAGATCCAGGTTCGAATCTCGGTAGCAACAACAATATTTTTTTAATTTTCTATTGAATTGAATTTCTATAAAAATCTTTCTTATTAATACATTTATTTAGTATTTAAAATATCACAGACCGTCTGTTCTGAATAATTACAACTTCACAATAATAATGTGTTCTCCTTAATAAATAAATAGTGACTCAACTATTTTAGTATTTTTATAATATTTTTCGATGATAAGGGAATTCACATTTAAACCGCTATTTCTCTTTAGAGGTGGCTTTAAAATGAGAAGTCCTTCAATAATCTTTGTATAAAGTTGTTAAAATCTTATGTAAACTTAAAACTTTGGTCTGCTATTTTTAGACTATTTAATAATAGTCGTTTACTTCCGAACCCCTTTATAATCAAAAACGAAAAAGATGTATATTTATATGCAGTTTTACTAGGAAAAAATTATACTTGCAATTGGTTCAAATACTGTACCAAAAATAATTATTTAGTATTATAATGTGGTCATTAGTGTTTAATGGTATTTCACTAATATCAAAGAATGTAAGCGACAAACACCTAAAATACGCGGTGTTTAGAACAAACGCCTCTATAAATGGTATAAAGTGGTAATACATTTTGTAATTACTCAAAATCGACAACAGATTTGTAATTTTTTTTTGCATTTCTTACAGGCTTGATACATACACCGTATATTCAAAATATCTATTGAAGCATTTAGATGAAAAAGTTTGGAATATATAGTAGGTGACACCAAAATGAAAATATTGGTACAAGAAATAAGTTCTCATTATTATTATTCATTAGTGGTTAATAGTTATTTTATAATTTATGCTGTGTTCATAATTTAAAAAAATTAACATTAAAAATATATTCCTGATGAAAAAATATGCAAAATTTGAAAAGGATGGTATTATAATATAACGCATATCATGGAGAGGCACCTATGTTTTGATCCAGGATCCTAAAGAATTGCTATGCAAAATTTGGTCTAGATCGGTCAAAATGTGTAGTATTGTAAAGACAACAGACAGACAGATAGACATTCAGTTTTATAATAATTATAGATACGAATGTCCTTGGTAGAAATCTAAACTATTGCAGTTATAAATAACAACATCGTATTGTATTACATATACAGGTGTAACAGACCTAGTTCAAAATATTTATAAATTACGAGTCAAAAATGTTCAAGAAATATGTGAATTTTTTTTTTACAAAATCATGTAAAATCATGTCTATGTAGGTAGTTCGAAATATATATATATATCTTTGCTTCAGGCCTTAAATCATCTAACAAAAAATAGTTTGGCTGCTCGAAATTCGATGACTTTTTTTTTTTTTTGTATTCAATATTTAATTTGAAATCAATAAAATATTTGAAATAATCGTAATTTTTTTTTTTTTAAATGCTTATATCTCTGACATGGTTGAGATTAGTCACATATTCCTTGAACATTTTTGACTGGGTATCTTTTAATTTAGTAATTTGACCTTTAGAGCGAGCGCACACTGAGGACAAATCAGTCGTACGACAATTCGCCAATAACTATTTTATCATTAGAAAATTTAGTCGAGAGGGAGCGCACCCCAATACACTCTCATAGCTTTTGCCATCACGATAGAAAGTCGTAGATGTGTGGTCGTACTCAAAGAAGAATTGATTTTCAATGAAATAATAGAATTTTGAATTATATCAGTAGAGAGCCATCAGGTGAGCTACTTTGCCAGAGACGAGTTAATATCAAAGATGATGACTTAACAAGATATTTTATTCAAGTTTATTCAAACTTACCCTATTAAAGAACTTTGCTGAAGTTCTTGAAGAATCTTTCAGAAATATCGCAATCAGCCGCTCATGAAGGGGTTGGTAATTAATGGATGCCCCCGATAACGAAGAACCTTTTCCCAGATTTCTTAATTTCCGATAATTATTTCGAAGAGAAAGAAATAATGTACAACCGATCGATTAATTCGTCGCTTTCAGATTTTTCTTTACATAAATAAATTCAAAGGACCTAATGGCCCGTGTTCTTGAATGAGATTTTCGGCTCGAGTCAATCCCGCGAGATACTTTAGAAACAACTCTCGACTTTTGTAATTCATCGTGTATACGCCGAGTCTCAGAGATTCGCCGTCTTTATGCTTGTTGTAAGTCAAATGTCAAATGTTAGTCCATTGATCATTGATGTTCTGTTTATCAAGAGTGAATTTGAATCCTAGTTGCAGTTAAAACGGAATAAATATTTGAAATTTAATGCCTTCTGTTGTTGCTGTTTGTCTAACTTTCAGAATAAACAGTTGTAGATTTGTACGATTTGACAGTATTTATCGAGTCGCACTGTCAAATCATATAAATCAATTGGTTTGGGTTTATCTCTATAGAGAAAAATCTCAAAATCAAGAGATATATCTCACTCCTTGCCTTTAAAAAAAACAAGCCAATAACACGGAAAAGCAAATTAAAAATTGTTATTACATTTATTATAAAGTTATATTTTTAACAATGTGGGTGTCTAGCTCATCGAAAATTAAAACAGATTAAAATTATAAATATAAATAGGAACGTATATAATATAAAATTTGATATTAAAATTACTATGATGTAATGATAATTAGTTAACATACTCTTCCGGAAAGACAAAGTTTCGGGCTCGAGTCCAGGGGGATATTATCCGTTAGATTTTTTTTGTGTATCTTTCAAGTGATTTACTTAATTTGAGTACATTACTAATTCCTACGACCAGGAGACCTTAAAAAAACTTTGCATTAAAATATTTTTCTTGAGTATATAATATAATATTACATATACGGGTATATGCGATATAACGGATTTTGTGGATACGAAAATATATACCGTACTTTGAAATTATTTACGGTCACAATATTTTATGTACACATGTTATAGATCTAGCTGGAAATAGAAAATATAGAAAATTTAAAGAATTATGATAAGGAAAGAGATTGATGCAGGCTTCACGGAGTAAAGGAAGAGAGTTTTGTCTTCGACATGCTTTGAAATTCAAAAAAAAAATTTAACACTCACGATCACAATATTTTGTGTGCACATTCTTTCATCTGGCAGCAACTAGGTAATATAGAAAATATGAAGAAGGAGTAAAGTAAGGAGCTAAAATCGTGCATCTTGGAATGAAGGAATGAGATATTGTTTAGACATATCTACTTTGAAATTCTGAAAACAATTGATTATTTCCGATCACAATAGTTGGTAGGTAGGTAGTATTTTATTTTCTTGGCAAACTAAACTATATCAACTACTCTTTTCTATTCTCTTATCTACACTTTTAAGAATGTTGGATTAAATTTGAACCATATTAAAAATAAATATTTCCATTTAAAACTTGATAATTCACCCCTGGCCGTTCCTGTCAAAGATTTCAGTTACACGGATGGTGTATCTGAAGTCCTTGGCAGATGGTAAAATTATAATATTGATTCCTTCTAAATGAAGAGATAAATTGTATGATTTAATAAAGGCGACTGAAATATTATTCTGTCATTTTTGCTTTCATGTGCCGCGTCCAAATTAAGGCTTTGATGGTATTTTTTGCTCCCCGGGCATGATTAGAGGGTTTAATGATACTTCCCTCCAGCTTCGGATAACAAAGCGACGAATTTGAATTCAGCTTTACGATCGTTTCTAAAATCTGAAATATGCATTTGTCATCCGAGCAATGGGTTTGGATTAGGGTGCGTGCATAAAAATCTTATTATTTGTGCGCTGGGGGAGAAAATAATTAAAATATTACCATACCAGTATACGGCTACCGGTACACATTACACACATTACTTCTGTAGATGGATAAATTAATGCAGTAATTATCATAGATGGCGAAAGTCTGAAGGAAGTGACTGAAATATGAAAATGAATTTATCGCAAAATACATGACACGAACGACTAAAAAGATTGCCAAGAAAATCTCACTTCTGGGAAGGATCAGAAGATTCATTAGTACTGAGTCTTGTAAAATAGTATAAACCCTGTTATTGTTTCTCAAGTCAACTACTGCAGCAGCATTTTATTTCAGAAATGCAACAATTGTCAGTGCCGCGAAATATAGCTTTGAGAAAAAATATATTTCGCACACCTAGATCAAAATTAAGATAACTCAAAAAAACAAGAATTTTTAGTTATCTTTGTATTCGAATACTCTATCATATACGCAACTAACTTAGCCCTAGTTCTTTAATAATGTCATTTTAAGATACATTTATGAAGTAAAATGTTATTTAGTTTCATAGCTTTAGTAACAAAAAATGAAGAAATATGTTTTAATTTTTTTGTCTACTGAAAAATGACTTTATGAGTTGTCTTAGTTTTGATCTAGGTGTGCGATATACTCGAATCAGTGCAACGCTGAAAGATTTGAATGTTAATGTATGTATTTATTTATAAAATCTTCACTAATATATAATATTGGCGGAATTTATAAGAAAAAAATATGCAAATCAACACTAAAAAAGCTTTCATACGTATCTTCCAAAATCATTAAATGTATGTACACGTGGGTCTATTAAATGTATGAATACTACAAGAATAAAATAAAGACTGAGAATTATAGATTCAGGAAGAAGGCTTCATCTCAGAAATTGATGATGTACAGTGCGATGAAGATTTTTAATAAAATGCCAGAAAACATAAGAAGGGAGGAAAAACTACATAGATTCAAAATAAAACTAAGCAAATATGTGAAAAATAAGTTGTAGTAAAAAGGAACGATTTAGATTTTGTTTAAATTAAGTATATTAATAAATAAGTACAGGATAATTCAGCATACTGCAAGATGGTCGTCACCCTTCGATAGAAAGTGAATGTGAGAAGAAGAGTGAAAATTGTATGCGTTATGATGCCAAATCGTGTGCATGCACCTTAATGAACATAAGAGTACTCTAAACAAAAATATCTTTAAACAAATTAAATTATTATATTTAATGGAAATATATCAAATTATGGGTAATTAATTACAGGGCTTACGACCTGTCTTCGGCTGGCTTCAGTGATCACTTTACACAATGTAACGTTCACAATTATCACCCGTTAATCAATCATCATATCAATCAAATTTTTGTAATTTGTGTATATGTTAATATGTAGAAACACTTCGAGTACAACTATACTGTCGCCATGCTTAAACTAAATTTAATATTTATATCCCTGAAACAGCATAGATGTCACAATGAGAATCTAATTTTTTATTTTTTCGAAATTATTATTATTGTAATTGCCCATACTTCCATATATTTCCATTAAATATAGTAAAAAATAAATAAATAAAGCTTCGTATCTATGAGATATCGATTGAATATTTAATAAAAGTGACTTTGTAGGTGAAAATCCAGTAATTGTGTGTTCTTGGACATATTCAAATATTGCTATGCTTAGAAATACCGATTCAAGAAATGTTAATATTTTTGTCGTTCAGCTAACCCGTGGAAGCCACGTGTTCATACATTTTATAGTTTTGGAAAATACGTATGAAAGCTTATTTGAAGTATAGTTATACGGCGGTCAACGGCGGTCAACGGCGGTCAACGGCGGTCAACGGCGGTCAACGGCGGTCAACGGCGGTCAACGGCGGTCAACGGCGGTCAACGGCGGTCAACGACGGTCAACGGCGGTCAACATGAGATTATCAGGAGGGTAGAAAATATATTGGAAATGTCATATTTTTTAAGTGTTCGTTAAATTTTTTTTTTTTCATTAATTGGCGCGGCGGTTACTTTGTGGTGTAGGTAACATGACTACTTTAACTTTCACAATATAACTCATCACTGATTATGAAAGGGACTGCACCTCTCGAAACTAATTGTGAAAATAGCCCAACGTGTGTGTAATACAAAGTTTTGTGGTGAAAATTTAATTTTCTTGCGAATACATTAATTAGTTAATACAATGTGTATTTACAGAAATAAACAACAGTTATTTGTAGATACATACATAGCATGTTTCAATTCAAAACAAAAAGACGTTTATGAAGTTTTTTCATCACGAAGAATTAACAAATCGTCAAAATACTACGAAATATTATTTTTAAAACAAATTAAATGTAAATATATTAATTAGAAAGATATACATATAAAATCAATTTTATCGAAAAATATTGTTGTTGCACTACCGGGATTCGAACCTGGATCGCTTTCCTAACCGGGGAAGGTGCATTATCCAACTATGCTACAGCGACAATATTTTTTAGCGACAATTTTCGAACCTATATGTTAATCGTTCCATTATTTGAAAGAGCCATCTAACTTATTTTTACAGAATCTCAAATACCTTTGAGTAAACTGATAGCAGACGCCAGAATTGTTAATTCATTTTTATTAAATTTTGGACACATTGATACAATTTTATTATTTAAGGAGAACACATTCATTATATATCTTATATATATAAATATGAATTAAATATATCTTTCTAATAAATATATTTAATTCATATTTAAAATATCACAGACCTATGTTCTGAATAATTACAATAAGAATGTGTTCTCCTTAAAAAAAAAAAAATTGAATAGAAAGATATATGATTTGTCGAAAAAATATTATTGTTGCTACAGGGATTCGAACATGGATATCTTCCTATCCGGGGAAATGAATTAATGGATTACGCTACACCAATACAGTAAGTAGACGACAAATTTTTCGAACTTATATGTTGCATTAATGCGTTTCCCCTGGCAGGAAGAGATCCAGGTTCGAATCCCAGTAACAACAACAATTTTTTTCTATATTGTATTGTAAAATATCACAGACTTACGTTTTGAAAAACTGCATCTTCACAACAAGAACATGTTCTCATTAAAAAATATTATTTTATTGAGTTATCGCCATTATTTTATTGACGTGAACATAATTTATTACGCAGGTTATCGATTAACGCATTATCTAGTTAAATTAGAATTTCAGGTACCATACCAAGTACCGACTTATAACTGACAAGATAAGTCCAAAGTCTTACCCATCTCACTGTCAAAGTAATAATAATAAAAAATCACCATTGGATAAAAATGGGAAATCGCAGATTGCGGCTAGAAATAAGGGTAGCACTTGACTTACCTTGAACAGTACTGGTCTCGTCTTGTCTCGGTTCTGCTTGCAGGGTGTGATGGACCCGTTCCCCCAGCATCACACACTTGTCACAACACTGAGATAGCACAGATCATCTTTACGAAACAGAACGATTTGGACACATTTAAAATTTTTTTTTTAATGTATACACTTTCTATGTTTATCAATTTAGTAACTCAAGCCGACTACCGATTATTTATATAAATGCCTTCGATAGCTGGTTCCCTGGTTTCCGATTAACAATAAGCACACATGATATATGAACTGCACTAACCTTTTTAATATTGCTGTCTTTCTGGTCCGATGTTATGTTTTTTTTTTAGTTAGGATGTCTTCTTTTGATTTCGACCGACCGAAGCGCGCACTGGTGGTTCATTTGGACCTCTGGACTGGTCGAAGCACGGGATGTAATTAAACCGCCTGTCGTTTACCGTCTTCTTAGCTTTCCGAAAAAAAGGCGGCCATACTTACACATACATGTGCATTATTATAAACCAGAAAACCCAGTGGTGCCAATCGAAGTAACGAGGCGCGTAAACACCGATTGTGCCAAATATTATGTACCATCAACCACGTTTAACAAGGATATTAAAATAAAATGCAAATGAAAACCATCTGAATAATGAATATCGAAGACAAATGTTGGCCAGGTAGTCCGTTTGTCTGAAACTAGACTCTCAAATGGAATTATGTACTCCCGCTATCATAGGGCTTGTTTTAAAGATTTCCTGAACGCAAACCTTCAAAATACCAACATGAAGAGTAATATTTGAGCTTGCTGCGGGAGACAGACCTAATTAAGGATACTCAATACTTTAAATACGTCAGCAATAGTGTTTACAATCAGGGTGAGAATGCGTAATGAGATAGAAGAGCAAACAGAGCACAGAAGCCAGCCCGCAGCCACTGTTTTCCCATACTCCAGAACGTGGATCCAGGATAAGACTCTTCAGCAACTTGAGGACCTACAATCAAGAAGGACAGTCTTCCTCGGACACGATGGTCAGCCGATGACGATGAGTGGAATATGTAACTTTCAACCACGAAAAGCGATGCAATATTGATTAAGGATTTGGAAAGGCGAAAAGGAATAAATATTATTTCCTTCTGTTAAAAATCTACTTCAACACGAATTGTTCGCTACCTAACGAGCTGGGTAAAAAATATGATAGTTTTTGTGTGTTTGTTCAAATAACGTAAAGCATTATTTAAAAAAAATCAGACTTCAAGTTATCGCAATAATTGTTGAATATGTATAAGTAAAATGAAATATGCACGATTATGCACAATTTCAAACTAGAAACGGTATTAAAAATATCAATAAAAATTGAATGCAACGTCTCAATAACAGTTAAATAATGTCAATCTTTTTTATGGTGCAATATTGACATCATTGAATAAATCACCGTTTAGAAATGTATCGAATCAAAAATAAAGAAACTTCTTTGAAACGTTGTTAAATATTAATGGAGAAAATTTAAAATTTCTTATAGACTATTATCCACATTAAACACGTTCACATTGCACAACATTTTGAAATAATTAAAATTGTAATTTTAACTCAACTCAACGTCAACTGAAAATGTTCTTACGTGATTTATAATGTTTCTTTTACACTTTTAATACATTTGACAATGTTTTAAATTATCTTCGAGAGATATAACGCTATGCAAAAGAGCACGGCGAGGCTTTAGTATTTTCTATGAACCACTGCACGGTGTTACACAATATTAAAACGTTCACGAGATATTGAGTATTATAAGAATATAATAAATAGCTTAAATATTTCGTCAGCAAAAGGTGTAAAACATAACCTCTCGACATTACGACAAATACACGTGATTTTTGTCGTACTAAAATATATATTAGTTTTGTTCAATTCTGTTTTCTCACATTTCAGTCAGTTCCGTAGGGACACCTGTAGATCGCTTTACAACTTTATAACAAAATACTAACACGTAATTTCTTGAACACGCTTTCAAAATATTTTCTGTAATACAACGATAAACTCTAGGTAAGCTGTCAAATGAAATTTCACCAAAGAATAAATTGATTGTGTAATAGACCATTTAAGAGTTTTGTCGAGGGTATGCAGGTCCACTGATACCATTATTACTATACAAACAATTAATGTGAATTTAGTTGAGTTCAATTCAGCGATGCCAACATTACGCCGCGAATATCGTTGATATTATTTTGTGGAGACGTTGAATTTAGTTTTATTGATGGATTGATCAAATAATAGATTAAATTACATAAATAATATCAACTGTATGCCATTAAGTGATTAAATATAATTATAAATATGTATATAAAGAAAAAAGTCGAGTAAGAAAATATTTCGACATCATAACTAACTACTTATCGCCATACTGTTTCTGCAGTGGTAGGCAGAGAAGCTGTACTCGCGTAGTTTTCTGTCCTGATGAACAATTCTCGCCACATCCACATTCATGCCTTATCTCATGCAACTCCTCGATTGTTGGGGTATCTAACAGGACTATTTTCCGGTATCTGGTTTATCGGGTTATGTCAAGTCTTCTATTTCTGACAATTTTTTTCGTTGCGTATGAGAAAACCACCTCATCATTTAAAAAATGACAAAAAAATTGATGTATTCGTCTCAGGCTGCTGGTTGAGAGTCTGTCCTTGATGTTAAGTTCTTGCACAACGAAGACATTCGTACGTCTCACCGTCGATGGTATGCGCAACACGTGTATTTTTAAATCCTTTTCACGATGTTGATATTAAATTTGAATTTCTTTCTAATTTTACTTTTAAAATCAGCAATGTTATCTTTGTGGTTAAGATTCATATTTTTATTTATTATCTTTGTTTTATTAACCACTAAAATGAGTTTAAATACATCTACCGGTTTCGAAAAATACCATTTTCTTCTTCAGGATGTCATAACTAACTAAAACATTTATTGTTTCTTTGACAGAATCTATTTTTATTAAATTTCCCATTCTAAAATTTTTTCCTAAAAATTATTCGAGTAAATTTGTATTAAGTAATGATTTGAGTGAGGTACTAAAAATTTTTTTTTTTTTTTTTAAAATAGATTTTTTAAAAATAGATTCTGTCAAAGAAACAATATATGTTTTAGTTAGTTATGACATCCTGAAGAAGAAAATGGTATTTTTCGAAACCGGTAGATGTATTTAAACTCATTTTAGTGGTTAATAAAACAAAGATAATAAATAAAAATATCTTTCTAATTTGCTTATTACACACTCTTATCACACATGGATTTGTCAGATATATGCGCAAGTGCTTTCATTACATCAGTCTACTTCTGTTACTATTTTTTCAGCTCCAAGTTTCGCCTCCGTACATAATTGTTGGTATGTTGACCGGAAATTTTATTAATATATGTATTCATAATTATTAAGACACACATACCGGGTACACACCTAGTGTACATTATTATATGCGATGTACCTGGCAAAATATGAAGGAGTATGTACAAAATCTGAACTTGATGGAAAATATTATTGTATTAGATTTTTACGAAAGGTCTTCCCACTTCCAAATAAATATTTGCGAAATTGATTCATTATTATTATATATCTTTACTTAATATCTTACTAATAAATAGTCTAGTCACTCGAAGTTCGATGACCTTTTATTTTTTGTATTCCCGTAGAATAACAAGGTTCTAACTAACGTTTTGGGTTAATTTGAGTTATTGCGTGAAAAGGGTTCCAAATGCATTATTCTTTATTTCTTCCATACACACCGACTCTATTTAACGGATATTAAAGGAAATAGCAAGAGCTGCAGTTCCAACTGTATCAGTTATTTATTTAAATTTATGGATCATTATTATTATTAATTTCACTCACAGTGGTCACTGATAATACTGAAAACTAATCATATTTGGATACTCAAAACAAAATATACTTAAATATATTCAATCAATACTTTTGAGGTCATTATTTCAAAACAGTGTCATGTCAGATGGAACCGTGTTATTCTGATGGGTCGAAATAATACTGCATTACGCTCTCCTATAGTAAGAATGTCAATGTCGAACGTACAATGATTTGTTCACTATTATACATAATGAGATTGATTTATTTTCTGTTTTATTACCTTTATTTAAAAACCTAATTAACAATATTCTTCGATGCAACATGTACTAAATGATTTTTCTTTATTTTTGTTTTTATTCGCGTACTTTTTTTTGGACTTTATATTTGTATATTATGTTCCTGGCCGATGTTATTTTTAAATAATTAGAAAATAAAACACATTTGGTTTTAATTAATAGATTACATGAATTATTACAATTATGTATGGAATATGATGTGTGCCAAATAACCGCCTTTGTCAGCGGCACAAATGCGTCCTCTTTTAACCATATTTTTCATACCATTCTCGCAAACTTCGCGTGTAATTTAAAAATTTCATTTCATATATTATCCGAAATTATTGTTGGCTTATTGGCGTAGACCTTTTCTTTCAAATACCTTCACAGAAAATAGTCAAGAGCCTTCAAATCAGGTGATGAAGAAGGCCAGTCGACATCACCATATCATACCATACGGCCGGGAATAATTTCTCGCAATACTTCAAGCGTAACTCGATCTGTATATGAGGTGGCACCATCCTATTGAAACCATATGTATTGCAGTCCAAATTGACCCAATTCAGCCACCAAGAACGTTTCCAACATGTGACGATAGCGATCACCATTAATTAATTTGATAAAATGTTTTAATAACTTTAATACGTTGTTGAGGCTACAGATGCTCCATAAAAAAATGTAATTAAATATTTTCTACGACTACCAAATACGAATCAACAAATGTAAAAATCGACAAAATATTTGTATTTTTTTTTGCATTTCCTGTAATATTGATACATAATACATACACCGTATCTTCAAAATATCTATTGAAGCATTTAGATTAAAAGCCTATTTTTAAACGTTTTTCGTGAATTCTGGCTTTTGTTAAAAATCCGTTAAAGAGGGGTTTAGAATTGAACGACTCATATATAAAACTGTGTACGTTTTCTGTGCAGTTCCCGTTCTTTAAAATAAAGTTAAAATTCCTTTAGCAGTTAGGAAGGTTAGTCCTATCCAAGTACGTGTGAAGGTTAACTTCTCCGGGAGACACGGAGCGGAGAATCTCACTTTGTAAAATGGCAACTCAATTTGGCTCAATTGGGCTGAAGCCACTCAAGTTTCTCTGGTCTACGCAGGGCCGGCTGACGCCCCGTCCATCTAACAACCAATGCGTAACGTACTGTTCCGGCGGTGACACACGTTTGCCACGTTTCATAACTGACTGCCGTGCGATGCCTGCCTTTGGGATCTCGCCACAATACTTTTATGGGCGATACACGAAGGATGTTTGAAAACTTAATTAAGCGATTTGTGTCTTAGCTAAATTTACTACACCAGTGTATATATAGGTGTATATCCAGTACCAAATACACCGCTATTTCTAGCATAGCACTATACAGTACATGTTTATAAAATTTATTTTCAAAAATGTTTGCGTTTAAATAAAGTAAATTATTAATATTTTAAAATATACCAAAGTTTAAAAAAAAACTGCGACTACTGCTGCTGCGAGGTATGTTCATGTTACTGTACTTTTAATAAAATTGTATGTACACTAAAGAAAGTCTTAAACGCTTACATATAAATAAATTTAAGAGCTTTATAAAACGTATATTACCTATAAAGAATAATACTCTGCATTTATATTTCGCGCATTTTATAACTATTTACTAACTTTGTTTTTAACCACTTTCATAGTTAAATTTAATAACAATTAATTATATTAAAATGAATAAAAACCACAATGTAAAGTATAAAATGAATATTTAAAATTACATATATTAATTTTTTTAGTTTGTATTGATTATTAAGACTTAAAAAAAAAGTCCAACGAATGGCATGGTTTACAGTGGATGGATTTATTATACATAATACTGGGAAGAGCAGACAAAATAATCTGCCTGGGATGCAGTTTAAATGTGTTTCTGTGAAAATTCAATGTCATATTGTACAACACCGAGCTGCATTCCGGAAAATAAACCCTTAAAACTAAAAAAAAATATGAAACATCCTGACAAGCACCAGAAGAAGAATTTACAATATCGGTACCTTAATCTGCAAAGCAGCTAACTCTATTTTTATAAAATGTCCAGAAGCAACAAAAAACTGTTTCATTTTGTAATTAAACGGATAACGAAAATTCCAAAACATTCTTTGGTAGATTGTTTATGCAGAAACAGGGTGGCTGAGAAAATTTATTGATATTTTGATTTATCTCGTACTTATAGGGAGTATTTGCAGTTAGCTGAATTTATTTACCAACATTGTAAAATATTATTGGGACTTAGTTGATTTTCCATGATAATGTAGTGCAACTATTATGATTTCCGCGGACGTCCCCTATTTTTGGAGCCATCAACACTTGTGTCAAGAGAAGGTATTGAATGTTTTTAAAAGAATCAGTATAAGGCTTTTGAGTACCTAGTACTTATTTATTATTTTTAAACACGTAATTTCACGTGTTTTAAAATGAAATTTTTGGCTTTAAGTGTAACATAGAACAATAAAAGAGGAAAATAATGGCATCAAAAATGGTTTTTTGACCATGGGTGGAGTTATATAGATAACTAAAGAATCCTGGAATTGTTTTTTGCAGGAAAAATTCCGCCCATCAAATTGTGTCGCCCCAGGCGGTCGCCTAGTTGGCCAGTGTCGAACGCCCCGACCCTGGTAAGGTATCAAGTAGGTGTACCTCGTGTGGGATGCCAACCACACCGACAGTTCACAACTTTATAGAGTTACCCATATCAATGTTTAAACGGTGATCTGGATGCTGTCTGAACTAAATTCAAACAAAGCAGTTGCTTCTCTACGTGAGAACTGTATTATCAGATTTAACAGTTTTGATTTAACTGTTAAACGTGAAACTTTACCGAAAAATTTTCAGATTATTTTTTCGCAGCAATCAGATTTAGTTATTATTTTGTTTTAACTCTGTTTAAACAGGATTTATTATATTTAGTAGGGAGTAAATTTTTGTTTTGCGCATGCCCTAAATACATATTAACGATGTAAAATGCAAAAAATAATTCAGAAAGGGAGAGGGTGAGGAGTGGGGTGGATGAATATATTTTACAGATGTTTCTAGAGTGCAACTGAGCAAAATTTGGATGATGTTCAATATAATATGACTCCGCAGTCCCCAGAATGCATTCTTTGGGGAATGAATATGCGGAGGTAGTCGACATTTTTGCTGTAAATTTAACTCTTTATAGGACTACATTATTACAATTTTTGTGTCTAACTCAATGGTGATGGATAAATTGCTTTACTTCACATGTTATATTTATTTTTAATTTTGATTATAGGAAAACATGCTGACATTATGTAATTTTTTTTTTGTGAATTAAATTTTCTGTTATTTTACAAATTAAGTTAATGCCTGAATAGGGCGTGTATAATAATAATAAATAATAATACAAGGTGTGGAAAAACTTGAATAAACTTGAATATCTCGAACATATGATGAGACATCCAGAGATGTATGAGATCTTGCATCTCATAATGCAGGGAAAGATTAATGGGGGTCGGGGCCCTGGAAGAAGGATCATGCAACACCAAAAACTTAAGGCAATGATTTTTTCAGTCTGCTGTAGAGCTTTTACGGATCGCAGTGAATAATGCGGCGATAGCTAAAATCATAGGCAATATCCTTTAAATGGATAAGCCACGAGAAGAAAAGAGCGGAGTGGGAATGTTAGAGAGAGAGTGCTTTTGTTTAGCACGGGGTCTTAAAAAATAACTACCCAAATATTGAAACGAATGACATTTAATATAATACAATATTCGTTTAACAATAAATATTGATGGTCCCCGTGGATTCACGTTAAACAGAAAAAGGGACAATCATACGATTTCATTACACGACTAACGTCTAGTTCGCATTTATTAAGTAAAAATAAAGAATCAAATCAGAAAATAGTAAAAGCAATGTTTTCGTACCATTTGAGTACGAATAATATTGTCTCAAAATAACGATTTGTTCAATGGATTTCTCCGTTTTGAATATTGTGAAATAACAATTCCGAGCCGCTGACGAAGTACGAAATGCTTTCACAGAATTTCCCTTTCTCCATTTTTTCTCTGAAATTAATTCAATTCAAATGATTCCACCCTCGGAAACAACTCCTGGGAGTTCTGCAAAAATACAATTGGGCCAGTCTTCGAAATCTAAATAAATTTCTTTCGCTTTTATTACGAGTTTGGTTTGCAAACATGCGGGTAGATTTATTGTTTGTGTTTTGGTTGTACATAATTATATACATTTTTAAATGAAATCACATTTCATTTCTGATGTTGCAATTTTTCAGAATATAATTTTGTGATACAAATTAAATGTATTAATTAGAAAGATATACATATAAAATCAATTTGTTGTTGCTATCGGGATTCGAACCTGGATATCTTCCTATCCGGGAAATATAATAATAATAATAATGCATTTATTCCAGCGTGATCAGTTTTTTTTTAACCCGATTCGCCATAAAGATAATACATTAAAGTTATGAAATAAATATAAATACTACACATATAATATGCATTAATCGATTATGCTATACCAACACAGTGAATTCACGACAAATTTTCGAACTTATATGTTACACTTTTTCAAATTGATACATCTATCGTTCAAGTATTTGAAAACCATCTTCTTTTGTTATATGGAATCTCAAATACCTCTGAGTAGTCCGATAGGAGACGCCAGAATTAATAATTCATTTTTATTAAATAAAAAAATGTTATTAAGGAGAACATATTCTTATTGTGAAGTTGTAATTATTCAGAACATGTTATATAAGTTGTATCAATGTGTACAAAATTTAATAAAAATGAATCCAGGTTCGAATACCGGTAGTAACAACAATATTTTTCGATAAAATTGATATTATATGTTTATTTTTCTAATTAATACATTTAATTTTTATACGAAAATGTGTTAATAACAAGCTAAATAGTATAAATAACCAAATCCTTTTTTCAAATAGTACCCTTTTAAATTAGTTTTCATATTAGTTCTTACTTAGTTAGTTACCCACCACCACCAGTTTTATTTATATCTAAGCTTGCATTTTTAATTTTAGTTTACATTATTTCCTGAAAAAGATACCATAGGTATCGAAACATAGTACTAATCTGAATAAGGAGAATTGCCTACATATTTTTAAGACTCAGAAATATCTTATTACTTACAAATCTGAAAATAATAAATTACGCGTTTGTACAGTCACATTTATAATACAGTATTTTTGGATGGGGAGGAGCATGTAAAATCATAATAATATATATAATCAATATATAGTTATATATATTATTATTATAAAGCGCTTTGTCTGTTTGTTATTATTAATTCGATTTTATATATTAGTTTGTTTTTCAATGTAAAATAAAATATTTTCGGTTCGCTATGCTAATATTATATCAACAAGTTCGCGATGTCATAACACGGCGAAGTTGTTTGAATTTTCATTTATATTGGCATTTGTATTCAGTGTTATATATTATACATTGCAGTGCCGACGTGCGGACTGCAGGCGGTGCATTGAGGTGCTGATATTTTGATGTTTTCCATCGATCCATTTATTTTGAAAATGTGCACCGTTGAATATGAACAGGTGTGTCTAACGAAAAAAGGTATTTTGATATTTTCAATTATTATTTTCATTTTCTCCGAGACATTTCGTCTAACAAAACTCTAGTCATGTGAATTTATTTGAGTATCTACATGTCTTACAGAAAAACAAAATTAATTGAGAAATGTTGTTGGAATATTTAGTCAGATGTTTATGTAATTTTAAGTAATATTACTTTACCTACTACCTGACTATATTACGAGTCGAAAATTTTCAAGGAATATGTGCAAATTTTTCACCGTTACAAATTTAAAATATGACTATTTGCTAAGAGGATTTGGTTATTTATAATATTTAGCTTGCTATTAACACTCTTTCTTATTTCTAAAATTTAACTGTATCTAACTAATTTCTAAACCCTTCTCAATATCAAAAGAATGGTTCTTTTCCAAAAGATGATTGGAAAATTCTGAATAGTTGTTACCACTTTATAGTTTTGTTTTTATCTATGCTTGTATTTTTAATTTCAGTATACACAGTTCCATAGGTATCGAAACATGTTGAATTATCAATAGTGGTTTAAACAAAGTATTTTGTCTAATTATTTATATAAAATGAGGCCACAAAATAATTTTGTTAATATTAAAAGTGTGAAAATATTATTGTTCGAAAAGTTTTAAGTCTACGTACTTTATATTTGCAAAATTTGTCCATTATTAATATTATATCTTTGATTCAGGCCTTAAATCATCTAACAAAAATAGTTTAGCCACTCGAAATTCAATGACCTTTTATTTTTTATATTCAATGTATAATTCAGAATCAATACAATATTTCAATTAACCGAAACAATCGCATAATTATGATTTTTTTTAAATGTTTATATCTCTAACATGATTGAGATTAGACACATATTCTTTGAACATTTTCGTAATTAATTAGTCAGGTATCCACCCTTTAAAATATTGTGGACTAGGTATGTTATACCTGTGTATATATACTCGAATATTTATATATGTATGAATCTCAATGTATGTTATAAACTTCTACAACCTCGATTAATTTTAAACGAATTTTGAATATTTATTTTTAAGATCCAGTGCAAAACATAGCCATCCTCCTCCTGGCAACCCCATCTCCCGATCGATATAGATGTATTTTAAATAAAATACTATCCATTACAAATTTTGCGTAGTTTCTCTTTAGGACTTTTAGCAATCCTCCCTCCATCCCATCCTCTACCTAATATATATTAATATTTATCAACAGAATGCTTCCACAGAATACATAAATCAATATTTCTAATATTTTCAAACTATGATAAACTCCTGCGCTATGAAAATAGGACTAACTTGATGGTCACCTGTAATGAGGCTCGAACTCCCGATCCACTTTGCGAGTATCTTAACCACTACACCAAAAATCTATTCATATTGTACTTTTATTTCATGAGAGTGCATTAATTTTTATTCAGTTATTAGAAAACTATAGTCATCCCACTCTAATCCATTTTTTTAATACAAATTATGCATGCCACACTTTATAACTTGTATTATAATTATCTGAAATCGTAGATAGTGGTGAAACCTGTTCTTCGTCACCAAAGTTACCTTCCGAAAGCCTTACAAAGCCTGATGTTCCACCTAGAAGATTCAAGCCTCCCTCGACACAGAGGGGGTATGGAGCGGTGTTGCCAGGCCAACAGTCGGAGAAGAAGCTGGCGGAAGGGGTGACGCCTGACCTTGGTCTGAACAGCTGGAAACCGCCAAGCAGCGGTACGAGTCAGGGTTCCAGCGTTCAAAAAACACCGATTAAAATAGGTTATAAACTTTTTTTGACTGAAAATCTGCATATATACATTATTAACTAACTTACCATCGCGCCGTTTGCCCCCGGAGGTAGGCACAGAGCATAGAGTACTACACTCTTCTGTACTGACACACAATTCTCGCCTCATACAGCTTCTCGCACAAGCTCGCTGATTATGGAGACTTCTAACAGGACCATCCTCCAGTATCTGGTTTACCTGATTGTGCCAAGTCTTCTGCGGATGTCCTCTTTTTCTGGTGCCGTCAACAATTGTGTCATATAACTTTCTTAATATTCTCTCCTCATTCATCCGTTCCATATAACCAAACCACCTTTCTTAATCTTACTTTCAACACAAAGATCAGCTTTACATTCTTTCCTTATTTCTTCATTCTCTTCTACTTTGTCATAAATGGATCTGCCACATATACACCCGAGTGATCTCATTTCCGCTGCATTAAGTTTACTTTTGTTCCTCTTCTGCCAGTTTCAGGCCTCACTTTCATTCATCAGTGTCGGTACCAGGACTTTATTGTGTGTCGCTAGTCTTTCCTCGGTTGACAAGTCCCCTTAGATATAATTCCATTCAAAGCGCCGTTCACTTTATAACTTTATTCATATATTTATTTATTTATTTCATACCACATGTTGTGTGTTCATTTAGTATTTTAATATATACCTCACTAGGCTTTGCCCGTGCCGAGAAAAAACATTTTACATTCTTAATCAATAAACATATTATATATAATTAGTTTAACAAATATAAATTTAGAAAAATTAGAATAATAGAAAAAAGAAAACAAGGAAAATAAATATTTAATATGTGTGATAAGTTTTGAATTATCACCAGATTCCTTGGAGTTCTATCCTCTGTTTACTGTCTAATTACTTGGGTCCCAATTCCTTGTAATATAAAACTCAGTATGTCCGGGTAACTATATTAAGTTTATTACAGTAATTATAAATTATACATATTAGACTAGTTATTCACGAGAAGCTGTGATGGAAGAGAGCCGTTCGTCTCTCGCCACTCATCTACTCACTTTCATGACACACACACACACATATACATTTACAAAGTGACAGTTTTCACATAATGATTTTAAGGCATTTGATTTCTGCTGATATTTCAATTTCATATGTCGATAGCATATCGAGGAAGGAAATTAAAATTGATTTAATGATGCGTGTATACGGAGCAAGTGACTATAAATAAGTTTACAATTACTGAGTCATCAATTTAAACCAAATATACCAACGTAAATATTAAAATAATTTCGGTATAAATATATTCAGTTCGAAAAAAACCTCTCTGAAGTAATAGACTCGAAGGTAGGACTGTGTTTCAAAGATGTTAAAACGTTTATTAACTTGTTTTTCTTTTAGGTAATACTTTTATTTAGAAATTGTCTAGTTTTTAAATTATTTTACACATATACGTAGATGACGGCTAACCTTTTTTTCTTGTTTGTGATAAAGTAACTTCCGAAAGATCAAAGTAACTATTTTGCGGAACCAAAAAAAAGTTTTCGAGTTTCTTTTTGTGCGTAATTACGGCCCAACATCCGCACCCTCGTCTCGTATCAACAGTTCCAGGAAGTATTGCAGGGACCGAGGAATATGACAGCCGACCGTTTCGTCTTAGTTCGTCACTAATCTTTGCTGAATTCATTTTTTTGTCCTTCAGTTCCAATACATATGACAATGATATGAGCACACAAATTTTCTTATATGTTATAATAATAATAATGGATAATTTGTATACCGCCATTTTCGTAAAAAGCGCTTTATACTTCAACTGTTTATAGTTCTACGGTTATCTTTGTTTTTTAAAATTTATTATTTTCACTTATGGAAATAATTCTTTGAAAAGGTGCGTTTTTAGTTTCTTCTTAAATAAAATCTCTGATGCACTGTTCTTTAAGACGGAGGGCAAAGAGTTCCACGCTTTTGGGCCTGCCACCGCAAATGCCCGTTCACTAGATTTAGACTTCTGGCAACGGTTGGTCGGTTCTACAACCCTTCCTGCAGCTGGAGTAGAGGCTGACCTGAGAGTTTGACGTCTAAGTCGTAATGCATTTTTCCGGGGCGCCATAGAATTAAGAATTTTTAATATAATGTAATATTAAATCTTGTCACGAGAAATTTTGTGTAGGTGCTTTCACTTTTACTTTGTGTATGTATTTTCACCTCCTGCTCCAACAAATTGTCCAGACGTCATTCCGTTTAAGCCATGTCCAGGTCGTCCATTCATTTAGCCATCACTCGCATACCGCCTCTTTCCTCATTGCAGCGGAGTCTCTCATCAACTCGCGGGTGGACTAGATCCATATATCTCTGGGTCAACCCCGGTAATACCACCCTTAATCTCCGATATCTCCCGCCGTCATTTTCATCTGGAAAGCGGCCCCACCGATCCGCCACTCCCTCTTCGAATTTCCTCCTCCAAAGTCGCCTCGCTCAGCTGCCCGCCAGAGTCGGATTCTCGTCTCTGATTCGTCTTTTTAGACAACCAACCACTGCTCGTGCCATAGGTCGGTAGAACAGGCTGTCCAGCCCTCGGCGCGCAGATTCAAACATCACAATATACTTATGTATGCACTACATTAAGAATAAATAAATAAATAAAATCCTTTATTTTGTCATTATTGACAGGTTATTCCTAGTTATGATTGTAACAGCTGTTCGTAAAAAAGTTTGAAAGTTTTTAAAAAACAGTTTATATGAATGGAACTGTGACTAAAAAATAAATATTAGAGATTATATATAGCGTAGGTTTCACAGAGGCTGGTCTCTCTTTACGGCAAATTAAATTTCGTCTTTATGCTTGAAAAATAATAATTATATCTGAAATTTTTCGGTGTCATAATTAAAACATTTATTTTAATTTGGAATTTTTATCATAGATGGAGGAGTAAGCTGTTTTCCGCCATTGAATTTACCTTCCATGACGACCCCCGTCAAGCCCGCGTTGTTACCCAGAAGACCAAAGCCTCCGATACCGCGGGAGACCTGTGTGCCGCAGAAGACTTACTCGATGCAGGTGCCCGCGGAGGAAGTGCTGGCTGGGCAGAAGTCAGTAGGCCAGCTGAAGCAGGTTTTGGAGCAGGACCTCGGGCTGAGGTATGGGCGGCCGAGGAGTAGCACAGGAGCCCGGCGGAGTGAGAAGGCGGCGACTCCCCAGCAGCTTCAGGAGATCATTAAGCCGAGATTGAAAAAAATCTCGATCCCCTCGAGCGTCTTTTACTTAAATGAATTCTGAGTTATCTGTTATTATATTACAATAAATACGCCCCGTCTGCGTATGTCAGCATGTACAATTTTACCATATATAGGATAATATTGACATATCTTGAATTATCGGCAGTGGCAGAACTTGGATTACCTCTTCTTCAGTGCGCTAATGTAGGTTCAAATCTTTGGCTGTTAGTATTTTTTACTAATTATTACTAAGTATTACTTAGTTACTCGTCTGCTAGTATAAAAAAAATAGTATTAATTAGCATACATGATTTAGAAATCACTTTTATTTAGCCATACTTATTTTAGTATATCTTAATTTTGAACTTTTATTTTTATTTAATTGTATTAATAACTATATTGAAAGCACTGTTTGCTATAATACAGTAAAATACTAGTGTGGCAGACAGGGCACCGAATTAAGTATTTTTATTTCGCATCAGTATTATGTCCAATGAAAAAGAAATGAACCATTTAATTTCATGTTAAATTTTCGCTAAAATAAAAGAAACACATAGGTAATAAATTATAAGTAAAAATTTCGGCGTGAAATTAGATGATTATCAAAGTGACGTGACTATACTCACTTAGTGATCTAGTGGTCGGGGGTTCGAGCTTCGTTCCAGGAGGCCATCAGGTTAGTTCTATTTTCATAGCACAAGCATTTGGCTTAGTTTGAAAATAGTAAGAAAGATAAAGTCTCGGGTTCGAGTCTCAATACATCTCAATTATTTCAGTAGACAGATTTTTTTGTGTCTTTTCAAGTGCACAATTCAACTTATTTGTTTTAAAATTAATTTTATTCCAATTCGAGTAATAGACAAGTATTTTGTGTCCTTATCACAGGCGACCTAGTATCGACTGGAGTTTCTGAATTAGTTTCGAGAGATCAGTCTCGAAAGCGGGTAAGGGTCAGTACAGAATTCAGTGCGAAGCGTTCTGTGAATCATCATCGTATGTGTTTCGCTACCGGATTAGAATGAGAGATCTAAGTCTCATTGAGAAATTGTAAGAACCGCACTGGTATTTTAACATGCGCAACTATTAACATAGTTTTATAGTGTATATACAGGGTGTAACAGACTTAGTCTACAATATTTTTACCTAACTAAATTACTAGTCAAAAAAGTTCAAGGAATATGTGAAAAATCTGCAGTGTTACGGAAAATATTATTTTTTTAAATTTTTACAAAACCGTGTTAAGGTTGAATTTTATACGTACTTCGAAATGAGTAAAATATTTCAATTAATCGAAATAATCTCATAATTATAATTTTTTTGAAATGTTTATATCTTTGACATGGTTATGATTATGCACATATTCCTTGAACATTTTCGACTCATAATTTAGTCAGGGTATCTACCAATAAAATATTATGGACGAGGTGTGTTACATCCTGTATATGTCACAAGATTCAGGTCCCAATTATTGAATTGTGTTAAATTCAAAGAAGAGTACGAAACATCCAAATAGCTTTATTTTGTAAAATATTTTTGACACATCCAGTTGTAAATATAGATTTTACAATATATTGATAAAAAGTAAACAAATAAAATAAACTTTATGGAAACAACATAACACGTACATAAAATCTATAATTATATTATATTATATATTGATCGCTTTGTGAAAGAAACACGTATTTTATACAGCGATTATTTATAAATCCTATGACAATTATTTTATATTTTGCATGACATAAGGTGCAATATATTATATAAGTAATATTTACATACATTATTATAACACATTTCTACTTTAATATATTTTATATATTTCTTAAATATTTATATACAAGAATTAAATTTAAAAACATTTATACACATACCTGTTGAATCAATTTTTTATACAAAAAAAACTGTTTGAGATAAATTTGAAATAATATTTAGTGTTATTTAATATTAAAAATATTTTTATCGCAATGTCACATGATATAAAATAAATTATTACAATGATAAACTTAAGTATATTTAAAAAATACAATGATTGATCCACTTTTAATTGTAACATTATATAAAATAAATAATTTAAGGGATTTTTGTATGTTAATTTTTTTTATTGTGAATCGTTTTTAGCTTGTCTAAAATTAAGGATATGAATCAGACAATGGTGTTGCGTGAGCAAAAAAATGTAGATGAGGTACGGTGGAGAAGTGATGCGCTGAATGTTACGTCATTGCGGAACGCCCGGTCGCACCGGTGAGCCGCCCTGACAGCGCGCGACGGAGTTCACGGTGTCAGTTTAACATTTTATCACATATATGTCACACTGTATCTAGCTTACTTAACCCTTAAGGTAACCATATCATTAGTTTTTCTTTACTATTCTACAATACATTACGTGTGATTCTTAGATACAGATATAACATCAAATTAATTTATTCGGGACAATTCTCATGTTTAGGTATAATAATTATAGAAATAAAATTCTAAAAACAAATTCAAACTGACTTTTAAATAATAAAAAATTCCTTTCTACACTAGCTTTAAGAAACAAGTAGATTTATCTGCGTATTTTTTTTTACCTATTCCTCTAGGTTTAATATTTCCAGAGTTACGAATTTTTAAAGTTTTTTATAATAATATACTTAAGTAAACTAATGATCCTCGGGGTAAAATAAAAATATTGTCTAGACTTTATGGTTTTGAATTGGATTTTAAAAAATGTGTAATGATTATTTCTTACTATTATTTCTAAGTTATCAACTCTAATGGCCCATATCAATGGAGTGAGATACAACGTTATAAGTCTCATAGATTTAGTTAAAATTAATCTCAGTGTCGTATACGCGTGTTAAAATTTTGATCTGGATATAAAATAGAGATCACCACTTGAAATTGGTAGGACCGATCCGTAAGCATGGTATTTAATTTAATAGCGATACTCGACACGTGCGCACAAAAATCACCTAGAAATTATTTTTACTAAAAAGCGAACTGAAATTTGACGTTTGACGTACAACACGTGTGAAGTGAGGTCCGACACAAATAGCGGTGCTCGAATCTATGAGACTTTTCGTGTACACGGTGGACTACGAAAGCCGAGAGTTGTCTCCGAAAAATCTCATGGAAGCATTATCTATGTCTCAGAAATTTTTTCGGAACCAAAATCTCATCATGGTCATAAGTATGTTATTATATTAAAAAATGTATTGTTTACCTTTCACAAATTAAATAATAGCTATATCTAATACAAGTACCACTCGATACAAACATATATATTTATTCAAAGCATTCTAAACACAGTTTTGAACAGGATCTTCAAACGATTTCAGATGATAAAGCAATACATTTGAAACATCAAACATTTAATATAAAATACCTTTAGATAGTCAGTATGTGGTACTATAGCCACTTTTAGATCCCATCAAGTAATGAATTTGTTAATAATTATATATATGAACATTTAGGGATTGGTTTTTATTGCCTTCCGAAGACATAATTACGCACGTAGTTTTTTTATTTCAACTTTTCTTCATAAGGAAACTTTCACTCGTCAAATAGGTTTTCCGCATGGCTCCCCGTGAGCAGACATTCACTTGGATGGTTTTGAACATAGTTTCTAGGATCTGGCGGTGACAGAGTTAGAGCAACTCGTCCCGAAGGTCACCCCCGTTGGATGCGCGGCAGGCCACACCCCTCGCTTGCAGTCAGACCTTTTCCTCCCCTCCAAGAGCGTGAGGGGTCGACCGGACGAACTGAAAATGAACGGATCCATTAGAAGATTGGGACAATATGTGAAGAAGTTTTGTTTCTATTATCTTGATAATAAAAAGTTTCAAAAACTTTGAAACAGTGCAACACACTCAGTTGACAATGATGTGAGTAGATAGTTTCTTAACTTTACGTTAAAAATGAAATGAGACAATTTAATTTCCGGAATGCACCTTTAAAAAATATGCACTCTAATAGCACACCATCGCCTTAAAAATACTTTCCTTGTGGACTAAGGTTAGACGCATATACTTGATTATTGGGTCGAAATCGATGAACCCCTCGATTTAGTTGTTAGAAGTACGCATATAACCAATCAAGTTGCCAATGAGATCTCCCAACATTCGTGCGCGTGCTTCCATACAACTGAACGGTCGCGGGTCGAGTGTACGCGCACGACAATACACGGCAAAGTACATTGATGTCGACCGATAACTGTTTTATCAAGCAACTATTGTGTCGATAATATGCGCACTCACATTGTGACATACAGCTAAATAGTCGAGCGATTAAAAGTTGCCGAGTGGCCTCAGTTAATGGACAGCTTTATGCTGCCATCATGGAATCGTATGATATTATGGATATGTATTTAGAAGAAAGTACATTTTTTAAATTAGACTTTAAAAAAGGTCTAAGTGACATTTTTAAGCAAAGAAAAAATTGGAGAATTACATGAAACTTTAAGATTAAACGAAAATAATTGTGCAGGTATTGTCATTAAGATATTATAGATGTCTCACAGAGACGAAACTATTATTGTGAGACATCTATATCTTGATGACAATCCCTCAGGGGATTAATCTTAGTAAAGTTCCTATAAAGATTTAGACATACTCAAAATATTGGAAGATGCAATATTTGATTTTAGCAACATACAATTTAATATGTTTATTTGAAATATATTAAAGTAACTTTTATCCAGAGTGAATATTATGTTCCAGGCCGAATTTTTTGCCCGCCATTTTGGTTTAGCAAATATTGGAGATACACGCCTCAATAACGTGTTAAAGTCATCAAAACATTTTATTTAAATAATAATAGCAATGCAGTAAACATTAATGGTGATCGCTAATCATCACACGTTGGAAAACTTCTTGGTGCCGATTGGTCCTGCAACACATGTGGTTTCAACAGGATGGTGCCACCTCACACACAGCCTGAGCAACGCTTGAAATTTTGCGAGAAATTTTTCCCGGCCGCATAATTTCAAAAATGGGTGAAATCGACCCCCTCCTCGATCACCTAATTTGATGGCTCCCGATTATTTTAAAGGTCTACGACAATAAGTTAATAATAATTCTAACGCTACAGGACAATATTCGAAATGAAATTGCTGAAATAACACTCGAAGTGTGCGAGAATGTTATGAAAAATATGGTTAAAAGAGCACGCATCTGTGCTACTACTAGAGGCAGCTACTTGGCCAATATTATTTTTGATACATAATTGTAATAAACCAAATAAGTGGTAAATAAAATTTAAATTTATAAAATCCGTTTCATTTTCTAGTTATTCAAAAACAATATCGGCCTGAAACATAATATTCATCCTGTATTAATGATAAATAAACTAGCATACATGAACAAATATTAAAACCATGTAATAAAATGAGTATATTGAGTAAGAAGGCGGATGAAGATGATAAACTTTTCTAGGTGTTTATTTTATGTGTGTCGTGCAACAATGTTATGTCGTGTAATTTAATTATGTATGTATTAATTCAGAAATTTCATATTTTACGACAGTCGCGTGAGGCAAGTTGTTAGAAATGTTATGTATAGAGTACCCCAGAGTCCTAATTTGGGGCGTAATTTATTTACACTCGATACACAAACGACTGCACCCCTGAATGGGATAATTAGCCTAAGTTTAGCACAACAATGGGCGCAAAAGCATGTTACAATAAATATAATAGTTTATACAGGGTGTTATTATGTTGACATTATAGATTATTAAGTAGAACACACTCTTATTGTGAAGTTGTAATTATTCAGAACATAGGTTTGTGATATTTAAAAAAAATACTAATTAGAAAGATATACATATTTAATTAATTTTATTGAAAAATATATTGTCGCTGCTACCGGGATTCGAACCTGGATCTCTTTCTATTCCGGCGAAGGTGCAGGTGCGATGCAAATATCAAAACAAGGAATTTGCGTTAGTTCATGTCTATATATTTGGTAGTTTGTGGATGTTAATACAAATATTGTATAATGTATTAATAATATTTTAATTATTTCTTTATTTTTATTTGTTCATACTGTATTCTCTTAATATTATTTCAATGTGTATTTAATAATTTAAATAGTGAACCTGCAGATAAGTTTATTTAAACACATGTCGTCAGATTACTATATTAAAGATTGTGCAAAAAAAAAAAAAGAATTAGATAAAATAAAATACGTAATTTTCCACAAATAACATTCTCAACTTTGCCATCAAATGCACAAACTTATTCATCTGTTCTAAGCATTCATTATTTACCAGTACGGCTTCGAGTGTCGAGATGTCGCCTGTGTCGTCGGTCAGTTGGCAGCGGCGATGATGCCGGTGTATTTGAATTGTCATGTCAAGGATGTATAAATGAATATGTGAGACTATTATGACATATGACACCATGAGGAAGGTTTGATGAGTTAGCTGATTATGTTATGCTAAGTGTGAGCTGGTCGTGTGATAAGAGCATGCAGCAAGTGTGAAGGTATACAATACCGGTGTATTGGAAGGGAATACGAACATTTTTGTCACGTACCGAGACAGTGGTCGCCGTGCAGGAGTTGGCCCGCGGTCTGAACATGGAAGTGCGCCATTTGCGTTTCACCTGGGCTATCACCTGGGGACATAAAAAACGATTAAATTATTTATAAAAAAAATTACTACAATACATAATTACACACCACATGAAACGCTAATTATCTTACTTATTATCGAACTGTTTCTCCGCAGACGTAAGCAGAGAGAATGGAGCGCCACACTCTTCTGTTATGCAACTCAATTCGTATCTTATCCACTTTAATATCCGTTCCGTATTTGTGAATTACTGTTTTTTTATAGGTGTACGTATATACTTTCATATTTAGATCAAAATGATTATTGTTAAATGTAGTATATTGTCACCAGTTTTTAATTTGTTCCTACCCCTTAACCTATATTTTCCTCAGTACACATGGAAGCATCGTCCTCGCTGTGATCAGTCAGTCATGTGGATCACTTCTAAAGTAGATGTTTGTTTTCAACTCGGTTTGGTGTTTCGTTGTATGGAAATCCGCCGAGATTTAGAGTGAAATTTTCGTCATTTGTGGATCCATTCCATTTTTGAACTACGTGACAGCGTATTCGTATGTGAATTTAGTAAACAGCGTGCAGTGGATTCAGCAAAACAGCTGATTCGAGTCTGTTCAAACAGTCAGTCAGATCAGTCCCTCATCCCTTATCAATTCCCTCCATTCTCTCATCCCTATTTTCTATCTACCCATGCTGTTCGATTCCATCATCACCCACCACTTGTGATCGGCGACTTGCAACACACTTCTCATGAAAGCTCGTCTTCTGATATAACCATCTTCCAGCATCTGATTTATCTGGTTGTGCTAAATCTTCCACTGACATCTTCGATTTCTGGTACCATCAACACTCGCGTCATACGCTAGATAAAAGAAGTAACGAATCAGATGAGAATCCCGACTACAGAGATGAGATACTTAAGAGGACTGGGAGTGAGATTACGATATCTAATCAGGAACAATATCATCGGAGAGGATCTTGCGATGAATCCGCTGCTGCTTCAAATGAAAAATATCTCAACTATGTTTGTACATATCTTCGAATGGGAAACAGAAGATTGCATAAACAGATTTTCTCGTCAGTACCAGAAAGAAGGACACCCGTAGAACGAGCCAGGAGAACATAGATAAGGATATTGAGAGACTGCGAAGAAAGATGGAACTATTAGTGGCCTCAAGAAGAGTGCTGTCGAAGCGTTAGGACACCGACACGATTAGGATAATAGAAATTAAAAAGAAAAAGAAGAAGTTGGTAATATACATAATTTAAACTGGAAGCTCTAGCTGTAACCTTTTATACATTCTAAGACGTGCGCGTGGAAGGACGGAGCATTTATCCTGATTTTTAAGTTACAACAGTTTTACTGATACGTTTTTTAATCTTCATTTTCTGCCAATCTGCGTCCAGTGTTGAATATAAGTATCTATTTTTTTATAGATTTTTCATTGTACTACTCTGTCTCTTGTGGGCTAGTATAATATTATATTATACATTAACGTAACTAAATACGCTAAAAGATGAATATATAAATTGAGGATTGGTTTTACCACTGACTTTGAAGAGTGAAAGGTTTGGTCCGAAACTGGTCGGCACCGAAATAAAAAAAAAAAAATATACGTGGGTAATCTAGTAATGATTTCATATGCAGTATTAATTAATTAATTAATTTAATGTTGGTTCGTCTTCTTAATCTGTTTTCTTGTTGTTCTGATACTTAATGCATATTTAGAATTTGTTAGAATCATCAGGTGTAACTTATATCTGAGTTATGACATGCTTGTTGGTCCAGTGGTTAAGACACGCCATTAGTGATCCAGCGGTCGAAAGTTCGAGTCTCATTTCAAGATCCCAGCAAGTTAGATATATTTTCATAGCGCAAGGCGTTTAGTTTTATTTGAAAATAGTAAGAATATTGATGTGACGCGTATTGCGTGTACGCATGTCTATTTAAAAAAATATATGAATGAGAGTAACCTCTCGAAATAATTAATGTACAATGTTTAGTTAAAAATAAGGTAGATGGCTCTTTCAAATATTGGAACGATTAAATGTATTAATATCAAAAAGGTAAACATATAGGTTCGAAAATTGTCGCTAAAAGTATTGTCGCTGTAGCATAGTTGGATAATGCACCTTCCCCGGTTAGGAAAGAGATCCAGGTTCGAATCTCGGTGGCGCTACAACAATATTTTTCGATAAAATTGATTTTATATGTATATATTTCGAATTAATATATTAAACATATTTTTGTGAATACAAAACCCCACTGATTGTGAATAAGGAATGGAGTTAGCACTAACGGTTTTGCAGCTATATAAAGCAGATATAGATGATTTTCTCCATCAAATTGTCACTTATGATGAGACCTGGGTGTCTTGTTTCACTCCAGAGATGCAGTATCAGTTTTAGGTTTACGGTCAACGGCATTATACCAACTCACTGGACCTTGCTTTGAGCGATTTTCACCTTTTTCTTATGATTGACGAGTTCATGGGGGATAAACTTTTTAGACGCTATGATTAAGTGCAGCTTAGTACCGGAACATTAAATGTTACCATAAATGCAGTTTGTATTGCACTTATTGTTTAAATCAATTGGCGGCGGATGACTGCTGCAGCGGGACTTTAAATGTCATGAACGCTTAATAATAAACGGAGATGATGTGAGAAATATACTGGAATGGAAAAATTCAATTCAGTTGTAATCATCCTTCTTAGATTGCGCCGGCAAAGCAAGAATTAGATAGGAATTCTCATTATTGAATTGCTCTGTCTGGGTTCGCTCTGTCGTACTTGGAATTGTCAGGGAAGCTTTGGATTATTTTCCTTTAATAAATACATTGAGTTAATATTGGCAATGACACTCCATTTTCAGTGTGACACGCCATTTATGTTATTAAAAAAAACAAAGAGGTTCGAAGAATGCCCGGTCTGATTGTTTGATTGTTTAGTATGTGGGTCATGTTAGTAATATTGAATCGGCCCCGGTGGAGATTGTAGAAACCTTCCCCTCGCCCAATTCCCATCCCTAAATACCCCTGACAGATTAGTATCTCTCGCTAGAGTCGTGAATCACACGGTCCCCCGGGAGGGGGCATATGTTCCCGACACCTTCCCACGTCCGTCCCGAGGGTAAACTACACGTATTTGAAAAATTTCTGCACGGAATATTTTTCCCTACGATATGTGACACTAGAAACTTGTGAATTTATTTAAAATGTAATATATTGATCAATTAAAAAATATAATAAAAGATGATCTGTGGTCGGCAGGTTTTAATTCTTAAATCAATCGAACTTTATAAACCAAGATTTAGTTCAAAGTACCACACGAAGTGTGTAATTGCGTCGCACGTCTTCTTATTGGCACATCTAGATTTTCGGCAACACTTTCAGTTGATCTGGTTGGGCGAACAATGTTTTCAGTTGATCTGGGTGGACGAACAATGTTTTTTTCTTTTCACATCGGCAACACTGCCGAAAAGTTCAAATGTTTTGATTAAATCAACAACAACTGAACCAGAAGGCGCTTCATATCGACCAAATACACTTTATGTTGAACTTTTGTAAAGAATTTTCACAATTTCATTGCACTGTTCATTCGTGTATTGATAGTTTACTATTTATTTAATACATGTAAAATATGACGTTTCTAACTCTGAATGACAAAAAAAAGTTACATTCAAAATAACGGTTGAGTTTGGATTACCCTTTTTTATAAAATGATATATGTACGTGATTAGGGATGATAATAATAAAAGACATTCCCTCTAAGATTTTTCTTACAACTAGATGAAAAAATTACTATACATATAAATGAAGATTGATTAAGAAATTCATAGTTTTCCATCCTCTACCGGATATGCTGTCCCATTATGATATGCTGTTACTCTGTCTATTTAAATATCTGTACTTAGGTAAGTCTATACTATACTGACCTGAAGAAGGTTGGGTTCAACTGAAACTTGTTAACTTTAATGTATGGCGGAGGAAATAGGAGGAAGAAAGGAAGGCACTTATTTTTCGTCTGCCGAATGCTGGTTCATTTGTTGATTCCTCTCCACCACAAATATAAGCGTCGCGGTATGTATACTAATACTCGCGAAAATGATTATTATGTATAAGCGGGATTAAGGTAAGATTAATTAATAAGCGTTAGCGGAGTGAAGCGACGGTAGTTATCCGTACAAAAGTTACAAGTGCACTGACCTTACTGCAATATCTTCTTTCTTAATTGTGCTTAAGGATAGGTGAGAAAAGAAAGAGAAGGAGATATTCAGGTTAAAATTTGGTAAACCGCGAATTGACGCCAAAAAACTGTGTACCATATGTACATAATAAAGTGGTTTAAAACTAAAAATTATATTATTTACTTATATCTTTATTCATTCAAATCGTTCTAATTCATTCCTTTTTGTTTTCGCTTTCTCCATTGCTCCTAATTTTATTTCCCTTTTCTCAGTGATTCTGGAGCTCTGTGGGAAAAAGAGCCCCCGTGCAGTGACTTTATAAATCCACCACTGCCAAGTACACCTCTTTACATAATATGGCTCATATCATCTGAAGCTTTCGAGTCAACTCAGTATTCAGAGTCCAGATTTCACTAACATTGGTTAAAGATTCTTCGCTTCACCAATATTAGTCACTCCGGCGTTGCGTGTTGGAATTTATGGAATATCGGGAGATAAAGAAAGGATGGAACTCACTTGTTGATCTGCCTATCTCTAGAAGCTGGCTCTGGTTGTCTTCTTGGGTCCACAAATTCACTCGTGACGCAGAATTATGTAACAAAACACTTGTTGACACTCGCGTTAAAGGAATTGTGTGTTTATATTAGCAGCAGGATTAAATTATTATTTTATAAATTAATATAAGCGGTAGTAAAGCGGATTTACAGCGACGGCAGAGTGCCGTGTTCGGTTCCAAAAGAAGCAGTGAAGTCGTTCGGGCGTATTAAAACTGTAGGGATATCTTCTTTCTCACTCGTGCCTGGGGAATAGGTTGGGAAAGAGAAAAGGAAAGGATATATTTTGATAATCTAACATGGTGTGCGTGTGTATGTGCGTGAGTACATTAAACGGCGCTAACACGTGTAAAAAAAATATTAATAAAATATCACAATAAGGCAGAATCACGATAAGGGTGTGAAATAGATTGTGCCATTGTCAACGGTAGGAAAGGGATCATTTCACAATGAAATGCAGGGTTGAAAATTGATTTGGCGTATTGTATTCGTACACAATAATATTTTGTCAGGACGTTTCGTATCATTGCGTTTGTCAGTGTTTGCATGAAGAATTAAAATTGTAATAAAAATACCATCAAATTAATTATTTATAGATTCTTGTGTTAAATCCGCTACCTGTGTTTGAATTACGCAATGATTTACCGTATTTTTACGAGTACAAGTCGCACATTATAAAAGTTGTAAAATATTCGCACATTGTTTAGGTATTTGTTAAACATATTTGCTTTTTCATCTTCTGTCCTATCTATGATAAACGATTATGGACGGACGTGACACTATACATAAGTATCTGGCAGTAATTCCCGGAGGCCTGACATCTCAGTTGCAATCTCTGGATGTCAGCATCAATAAGCTCTTCGAGCAAACAATTCGTGAGAAGTGAAACAAGTGGATGACATCAGCAACTGCAAGTCAATATTTGACACCAACGGTAAGATTTAGAAGAGATAGTATCAAACATGTCTGTGAGTAGGTTTTATATAACAGAAGTCATTGTGAAGTCGTTCAAGAAGACAGAAATTTCAAACATGCTGGGTGGGACTGAAGATAATAAAGTAATAATGCTATACATTCAGTAATAATATTTTTCAATAAATAAAATGTTTGACATGCACTAACACGCGTGAGACTAGAAGAGGTTAGGGGCTTTACATCCACAAAACCTTCCGATACAACCAAAATCCATACACAGGCAGATAGAACTCCAAGACACTAATATTACTCTACCATTAGCCTTATACTAATATTGTAATGTTTTTCTCATTTTCTTCTAAGCTCACAAATAATAGCACGGGTCCTAAAAATTGCACAAAACATTTTATTATGCACACGCCGTGAGCCAAAATTAGAAGAAACATAGCCTACTAGTAAACATTATAATGTTTTGTAGCATATAATTCCTTAACTGTGAATATATTACTACAGAATCGAAAAAGCAAAATCTACAAGTTTAATTAATAAAAAACGTAAAAAATTTTGAAAATACAATATTTTGAGTACCTCCAAATCTTTGTAAGAACCAATTACTGGGATTTATCCCCTGCGGTATTATCATCAAAATATTATAGATGTCGTACAGATACGAAATTATTATTTATTTTACATGTGAAGGTAAGTATGAAAGCCTTGGGAATTACAGGGCTGTTACTTTTACACACCAATCAAATTTTTGGAAGTTGCATATATGTTATCATGTAGAAACCTTTCAATTATTTATTATAAACTACGTTGTCATCATATATCTTTTGAAAAGTTGATAATCATTCTCGTGTAATAGTATAGATGTCGCTGAAGCTGAGACTTTTTTTGAATATTATAAATTTTTTCTCTTTTACGTCAACCTGTGTTTCAATTTTCTCGGGTATTTCACTCGCCTTCATTGAAAAAAATGTATTAACGTATAATAATATATAAAATGTTATATACATACTTTAAAAATTTAAATACGACGATGAAACGGTTCAAGTTCCATAAACCTTTTTAGGCTAACCTCGCTGAGAGGGTTTGGCTATTAACCATTGTTATGTTGGCCAAAATATATTTTTATAAACATTTTATGGAAAAGTTGCATTGTATGCGAATCGTGTAATTGGCTAACGGCTAATAAAGCAAGAACATTTTAATGTTAACAGCGATATTATAAAAAATACGGTTCGGATAAAAAAAAATTCTCTTAAAAAAAATCTATTAACATCCAAACCCCACGATGCTCGACATGAATGTAATTTTTTTTACTGACGAGTGTTAGGAACTCAAAACATTGCAGATATGAAAAAAATATTAATCTCGAGATATTTTAAGAATCCATAAATAAAATTAGTTTAGATTTAATTTTATACGGCCCCGATTAAGAAACATACGTTGTTTTAAAACGGGTTGACGTAACTAATTAACTAAATTACGTCACACTCTTCTCGCCTCATCCACATTCAAACATCTTCTCATACAAGCTCGCCGATTGTTGAGGCTTCTAACAGAACCATCCTCCATTATCTGGTTTACCTGGTCGCGCCAAGTCTTCCGCGGACGTCCTCTATTTCTGGTGCCATCAACACTTGCGTCATTTATCTTCCTTACCATTCTTTCCTCAGTGATCCTTTCTTAATGTTACTCATTATACTAACATGTTGCGGGTTGACGTTAAATAATAAAACACAATTAGTTGAATACATATTTATCATAAATTATATTGTACTACAAATATGATACGTACGACACGTACGATCGAAAAAACACATTTCGTATTACCGGTCGTAGCCGAAGATGGAGTCATGGTTAAAAATTCCCGGCCGGCTAATTAAAAACAATTATTTATCCAAGCAACAAACCACTTTAGGGAAATTTCAATTATGTCACATGGTAGGTACATTACGCATTTAAAACATTTTCAAATAGAAATTGCCATCATTGGCAAGGCTTTCTGCTAGTTATGTACTGATTATTATATTTAATTTTTTTGATACATTTTATGTCAGCTGGTGTATCATAAATACGAGGGCAATTAAAAAATTATGTACATTTTTCGTTCTATAATTTCGTCAAGTTCGTCCAAGCTCGTCTTGATAAGCTGAATCTTGTCGTTCGTGTCGGAGGTAGACAGGCGTACTGCTTCCTCTTCGTGCGTCACACTCGTCCGGCCATTTTTAAACATTTCGATCCACAAAAAAACACTTTGACGTGATAAAGCACTGTCCCCGTATTGTGTTAAAAGTCTGCGATGAATTTCTGCTCTTTCACACCCTCCGACCAGATGAATTGGATCACTGCTCGCTGTTCCTCCTTGGTGCAAACTGATAGCGGAGCGGGCATGTTTACACTGTAACAGTCGGAAGGCAAATGACGCAATCGAGATCAAATTTCGGATACGTAGTATAACAACCCTGAAGGTGGGATGGATGATGCCGGGAAAAGCAGTGACTGGAGAGACCTAACGGAGTATTCCACTGGCTCTATCCGTCACAGCCACTTTTAAACTTTTTGATCCAAAAAAAATACTTTTACATCATAAAGCACTTTTACCGTATTGTGATAAAAGTTTACGATAAATTTCTGACCCTTTCACACCCTCCGACTAAAGAAATCGGATCACTGCTAGTTGTTCCTCCTTGGTGTAAACTGCTAGCGAAGCGGACATCTCTACACTGTAATAGCTGGAAGGAAAATGACGCGACCGAGATCAAATTTCGCACACGTATAGCAACCTTGAAGGTATGTTATAGCGAAAGAGTAGATAATTTTTGACTGGCCTCGTATATTATTTTATACATATGGTATTTATGAGAAAACTTTTAATTTGTTGAAAACACATATATCCATGCACCCTCAAAATTTAATAATTGAAATGTATTATTTGGCCAACCTCATTTGAGAATGGAGGTTTGAATTTCACGAAGGGCTACAATTCCATCAAAGGTGATGTCTGCATCAAAGGACATTAGTCATGGCCAGGGTGAATTTGAGATCCCAATTTTGATATTATCTACGTAGCTGAAGTAAAGGGCTTTCACATCGGTAAATAAATGTGCTTTGCTAACTTGTACATCGGATAGAACACGTAACAAGATATTTAATTGAATTATGCACGCTAACATGAACGTCAAGGTAGACTTCTTAGTTTGTTCAATTACACAACGTACATTGTACGAAATAATATTCAAGGTTTTAATATTTACAACATCGTCTAGAATTCTCGGTCTAGTAGATATCCCAAATCATGATCTGCAGTTAGAATCTGGCATTGTGGACTAAAATAATAGATTCATAAATGAATTCAGGCTTTTCTTCAATTTAAAATAGATTTTAATACAAATATTGTCTACATACGAGGGCTGTCTGAAAAATTTTGTGCTTTGTTATCAAATTTTGGACGCCTAGTTGTTGTTTGACAATCGTTTGAGTGAGTCGATGGTGAGTGTTTTTGTGTAAATTGAAAAAATCAAGTATCGAGCTGTCATTAGGTATTTGTTTTTAAAAGGCAATACGCCTACACAAATTAAAGACGAGTTGGACGCTGTGTATGGGGACTCTGCGCCATCATTTACCAGGGTGAAATTTTAGGCAGTTTAATTTAAACGTGGCCGTACCAGCTTGCATACATGAAACTTGGATACACCATTATACTTCAGAAACAAAAACACAGTCAAAACAGTGTACTGCAAAGGAAGAACTGGCTCCAAAAAAGGCAAAGGCTGTTTCTTCGGCTGGGAAAGTGATGGCGACTGTTTTCTGGGATAGCCATGGACTTGTCTTAATCGATTATCTTGAAAAAGGAAAAACCATTGCAGGAGCATACTATGCATCATTACTTGACAGGCTGAAGGCAGGGACACCTCAGAGGTTGCCCAGGCGAAAATCTACGAATTACGGTTTGAACTTCTTGACCACCCTCCCTACTCACCAAATCTAGTCCCAAGCGACTTTTTTGTTCTTTAAGCTAAAAGTTACACTCGAAGGACAGAGATTTTCATCAAATGAGGACGTCATCACCTTTGTAAATAACTGTATTGCAGAGAAAGATTCCAAGTACTATTTGGACGGGTTAAAGATGGGAGCATCGCTGGGAGAAGTGTATAGACTTACAAGGAGATTACGTAGAAAAATAAAAATAAATTTGAAGAAAAAATGTCTTGTTTCTTTGTTAGGTCGGAAACTTTTCAGACAGCCCTCGTATAAACAATAAATAAATACTCTTGTATTATCTAATGCAGAGGGTCTTATGTCACAATTTCCGGAAAATTTTGATGCACTTTCTTTGATCACGATGAATCCCCAGAGCCATCCTTAGTAAAAAAGTTTTTCTGTATACACAGGGTGTAATAGACCTAGTCCACAATATTTTATCGATGGATATCGGACAAAATTACAGGTCGAAAATGTTCAAGGAATATATGAAAATTCTGCATCATCAAGAAAAGTATTATTATTTGTAATTTAATGGCAATTATTATTTATATTAATTATATTAAGACAATAACAAACAATTTACAGACCGGAATTCACAGAACACAATCAACATATATATATATATATATATATTGAGTATAAGTTGTCTATTGTTATACTAATTTTTTAAAATTATATCAATTACATTTACATCTGCTTATAACATTGTTAATTGCGACTCGTATAAAAAATAATGTAATTCTTTAAATATTTTTTTTATAATATATTTATTTAACTTCCATAAATATTTTGTTTAAATTATTTTCATCCGGTTTACGTGTAAAAAATACTGATATGTAGTAAATAAATAATACATTTTAATTGTTTATCATTGTTACACACCAGCAGGTAGAAACAATCACCAACTGACGAGATCACATGCTTAGTGGATGTTTGCATTTTGGCCGTGTAGAGGGCGTCTGTTAATGCGTGAGAATACGTAAATTATTCATATATTTTTTAAATTTATACTTTAATTTTTTAGTAGAAACATTACGGCATCCCATGCCATTTAATGAAATATCTATAAAAAATTTCCCACAAAACGGTTGAAAAATAAAAAACTTGACCCACCACTGCCGGACGTGTTTTGTTTTGACCCACCGGGCAGCGAGTGTTGAAAATTATTGGAACCATTGTATTTTTCGAGAAATTTGCAACCTGTCTTTAACTAATAATTAAATAAGGTAATTTAAAACTATTTTTTCGAAATCACTAATTGAATTTCGGATGACGGTCAAGAGATTTGTCTCCGAGTTATATATATACATTTACGTTAGTCGCTGTTTGCTATTTCTTTGTCACATATTCCAGAATTACAATTCATACGTGTTGGAAAATGTGGATCCCAAAAATGCCATAAATTATATTTGTTCTTAAACACTTCGAAATAGCAGACAATTGCTGACTAAAATCTCAAAAGGGATTGGGTAAAATCCCGAAAAGGATCGCTATATAATCTGATATATTATTTTTAAAGCAGTACATTTGACCGTACCGAGAATGGTTTACGAGCGACGAGCAGTCGAAAGGCTCTAGGGGATGAGGGCGCTCACTTGATAAATAATTCATTTGTTTGAATGATAATAAGTGTATTGTGTTTGGGACATAATTTTATTCCAATTCTACCGCCCACTAAAATACCTCAAACATAAATTGTACGAATTCTCAGAATTATTTTATTAGAAGAGAAATCACAGGATTTATTAATTATTAGATGGAATGCTCGAACAAGGACGTGCTAAAATAATAAACAAATACTTGAATATAGTAAAATATATATGTTTAAATAATTTTTTAATGCAATTAATGACAATTTTTTATTACAAGTGCAAGTGCTCAGATATTGTATATTTTCGGTATTATTTTATACGATGGAAGCATGGAGTATGGAAGAAATGATATGGTAACTTAAAGAATTTAAAATGTGGATCTTAATAATAATAATAAAAATAGCTTACAATCAGCTGGGTGGATAGAGTTGAAATTGAGGATGTTGTGGCTTCAATACGTGAAAGGGGACCGAAAGGACCCAACTGAACTCATACATTGGTTTCAATCAACAAAGCAAAAGTGAAAATTAAATAAGTAAATTCTCCCGAGAATTAAAAAAAAAAAAAGTTATTTGACGTACAAAAATAATCGAGATGTTACCACGAAAACTTTTTCAATTACATTTATCGACGCCTCTATGTGTAATCTTTATATATAGCAATTAGAAAATTTTTGCTAATGGTCATCATTGCAGTCAGAAGAAAAAATATAAAAAAATATTTTTCAGACGTATTCTAGTATATAAAGAATATTGCTTTAAATAATTTCATAAAAAATTAAATCCTTATTGTGACATCTATGCTATTTCAGGGAAATGAATATCAAATTTAGTCCATAGATAGCGATAGTGCAGTTGAACTCACTCAGTGTTTTCACATAATAACATATATACAACTTCCAAAAATTCGATAGATGCGGAGATTGATTAATGGGTGAGAATGGTGAACGTTATATTTATATAAAGTGATCACTTAGTTAGTCGAAGACCTATAATTACCCATACTTCCATATATTTCTATTAAATATAATAAAAATAGCTTCGTCTCTATGAGGTATCTATTATTTGTTTGAAAAATATATAAACAAATTACATATAAAAGTTTACGTCTAAGATAGTATATCAAGATACCAGGAAAATAATTTAAAACAGAAAGAAAAAAAAAAGCCAATTTATATATAAAATTATACAACATAACAATATATTGAGATACATGGAACAGTCATTGTGTGTATGTAAGTATTTTACATAAATTATTTAATTAATTGGCCTCAATGGTGAAAATTGCAGTAACTTGTGTAAAGAGATATTCAGAGGTGTATCTGATTCTGTATCACATATAGCAGGGAAAGATAGCTGAAATCAAGGCTATAGAAGAAGGAGAGCATCATGACTAAACAAATTGATGATAGCCACCGTCTTTGAATGGGTCATTGAAGTCACGAGAAGAAAAAAAGGAAGAAGAAAAATATATGGTGGCCTCGCTCGTGCTCCACTCATCGCTGCGTAAGCATTCACCTGACAACCACACAGTCCAACCCGCAGAAAACCAGACAACAATACGTCGCGCCGCAACCAGTCCGAGGAAACCTAGCCAGCTCTTCGGACACATCTGCTCGCATGAACCTCGGCACCGCCTTCAGTGAACTACGTTTATCTTATACTTTTCATAATGTAACAAACAAGTATAAATTCAATCTGTAAATAAACGCTTACATCGTGAGTACTGTTTCACTCGCAACCCGCCCACTCCAGCTGTACACGAAAACACCAAATCATGATAATTGGTAACTTTTCATATACATGCGGGAGATGCGAGGAGGTGTAGGGCCATCAATTCTCACCGCAAACACCCATCCGACACAAATAATCTCTATTAGTGACACAATTTTAATTATAAATAAATTGCAAAATTGTTTCTAGGAAGGATAAATAAATATTTTGCTTTTTTGACTTTTGATGTCGTGCCCGACTAATAACATCGCGTTAAGTGGTGATTTGTGAATTATAATCTTCTCAGGTTGTTTATAAAGGTGTCAAAAATATAACGTATCCAATTAACATCGTGTTAATTAATCCAGGACTGGAGAGAAATGTGAGATTAAAGTAATAAGACTCAATAGAAGAATACTTTCGAAAAGGCCAGGACCTACCGGAGGTTGTGGAGCTAATGCTGATAACAACGATGATCTAATTGGTTTAATATATATAATATTCCAAATGTAATATAATTTTTTAAGTCTATTCATAATATAAAAATTAGACAAAGTAAATATCTACAAGGCCCCAGTATTTGGTAATCACTGAAATGTGTTAATAAATTGTTCTGCAGTAAAGATAAAATTATTTCCACGATAACGGAAACACAGACAATTAATTCTACCAACAGATTGTATTCACTGATAAGGGAAGAAGGGGTTAACGTAGGTAGGGGTGAAAACAGGGGTAATAGCGCGATATTAATGCAAGATATTAGCGAGATGGATGGCATTTGAAAAGGATTTTAGTAGCAAGGATGGATGCGGTAGTTGTATGAAAATATGAAGGATTAAAGTCAAAGAAGGTCAGATGTGAGAAAAGCTTCCATAGGACCTTTGTATTCACCTATAAGACTGTCAGGAGCTCACAGCTTTGAAGAAAAATTGCGGACCAATGACAGATGTTGGCTCATTAAATACTTTATAGAGTTAAGCTAACTAATTTATATTTTATAGTATTTTGCACTTAAATATCTTTGATAATATTTATAATTAGTCTTATATGCTATATGTTATGTTAGTGTATTGTGAAAGTTTATACCGTCAAAGTTCCTTAATTAATTAGATTAAATTAATAAATAAATAAAATTAAATAAGTCAATTGAACAAATAAAATTGAATTAATTTACTTCTTAATATTAGCAAAATTACTTTGTGGCCTCATTTTATATAAATAATTAGACACAATACTTTGTTTAAACCACTATTTATTGAGGCAGTTTTCCTTATTTCGTTTCTAAGATTAGTAATATGTTTCGATACCTATGGTATCTTCTTCAGGAAACAATGTATACTGAAATTAAAAATACAAGCATAGATAAAAACAAAATAAAACTATAAAGTGGTGAATAAGTAAGAACTAATATGAAAACAAATTTAAAAGGTGACTATTTGCAAAGAGGATTTGGTTATTTATAATATTTAGCTTGCTATTAACACTTTTTCTTATTTCTAAAATTTCTAATTTATCTATCTGTAAACCCCTAGTATTTGCATGTATAATTCCTAAACCCTTGTTAATAACAAAATAATGGTTTGTTTCCAAAAGCTGATTGGAAAATTCTGATTAGTTGTTGCTATTTAGGCATCTCAAGTGTTCCTTAATTCCAATATCAAAATATGTTGAATAATCAATAAATAGTGGTTTAAACAAAGTATTCTGTCAAATTAATTTGATTTAATCAAAAAAAATCTACGTATGGAATAAATATTTGGTTATCAGCGGGATATGAACCCGCAATATTTTTCCCGGGGAATTGTGTTACCATTACGATAGATTTATTCTGCATGTCTTTCTAATTGATTAATTTAATTAAATGTGTATTTAATAAAAAAATATTATTAAAATCACCCGCGAAAGTTTTTCAACATTTGAATGTTAACTTCCAAAATTATCAGTTGCTTTTAATTAGAAGCATCACTTTTATTAAAAATTACTTCAATAGAATGTTACATCAGATCGATGTTATGAATTTTTTATTTCGTTAATGTCTTGATATAACGCTCGAGAATTTTCAGGCATTTTGTCAAGACATTTTAAAACGTCAATATTAATGCGTTGTTAATATTCCCAAGATAAATAATACATTTAAGACTTTACTAAATATCCTAAAAGTTGTATATTTTAAAAATATAACTTGTAAAGCTTTCTCCTTAAATCCAAGGCGGTCAACCATCAGAGTATTGAAAGGCAAAAAATAAATTTGCTAATTAAATAATTTTACATAAATATTTATAGAATGACCTAAAAATATAATAAACAAAATATGAATTCTTTTTTTTTTAGCTTAATTCACAGTTTTTTCCAAATTAATATGAATTAAATATATTAATTATAAAGATATACATATAAAATCAATTGCATCGAAAAATATTGTTGTTGCACCACCGGGATTCGAACCTGGATCTCTTTCCTAACCGGGGAAGGTGCATTATCTAACCATGCTACAGCGACAATATTTTTAGTGACAAATTTTCGAACCTGTATGTTACCTTTTTGATATCAATACATTTTGGAGAAGGGGTTACACTATAATAATTTTATACAATATTTTATATATTTGATTTATCTATTATTATCTACTTCTGAAGTGTTCTGTAATATTGTTTATTTTCTAATTATGTGTTTCTGAAGTGCTCTATATTTTATATCTTTAATTTAGATAAGTGCCTGTTGCTTTTTTAGCTTGGTTACTCTGCTCCACCGGGTGAGGAGTCTCCCTCTTCCTCTCCGTCTTTTGATATGTCTCACCTAAACAAGCCTCTCTAAGTTACCGTTTTCGTTCAAGATGTCCAAAAAAATAATGGCAAATGTTGATGTATAGTTCCTGAAGAATGGACTCATTAATTGCACGTTTCACTTGCATCTCAAAGGCATCAATCCGTCAGCTCTACTTTGCCTTCCCGCAGACTTTGATTCATTAACAAAAATATTGTGCGCAGTTGTTTTATATATACCGCGGTATTTACTGTGAATATTATATGTAATATACTGAAAAAGTATTGTAAAATAAAAATATATGATATATTTAGATACAATTAAAAATGAAGTGGATGAAATAATAACGTATTTTTATTTATTATCTTTGTTTTATTAACCATTTAATTGAAATTAAATACATGTCATAACTAACTAAAACATATATTATTGTTTCTTTACCAGAAACTATTTTAAAAAGTTTTTGTAAAGTGGTTAATAAAACAAAGATAATAAATAAAAATATGAATTTTAACCACAAAGTTAATATTGCTAATTTTAAAAGAAATGATAACGTATTGTTTTCTATTCAATATTGGTTTAGTTAAAATATTTTCAGTATTCTGTAAAGTTAATTATGTCAAAATCGTATATTTCACTCATAAATGATTGAAGGTTTAATCTATTTGCTTCGCCCCAACTAATAATAATCCTAATTCTCTCAACCAGTCGATTGTTTAAAAACTTTTTACTCCCTTATGCTCTAAATACCTTAATGTTCGGATTACCGAGTCAGAAAATAACATGTTTTTGAGATTATTCTCGGGACCTCCTCGTTAAGTACTTCCTTAGACTATAAGGGCAGGATCTGGGTTGAGACCGGTTGATAGGGCGTGGGGAATGATTGATGTCACCTTAATTAAGGGAAGGGCGTATGAAAAAGGTTTTTAAGGCTAAACGTATACCTTGATGCTGGAATATTTTACGGCGCTCATGAGAAAAAGATTTTTTACGAGGATGTCACTTTTTCAGGAGTTGAAATAGTTGACCTGTGATCGGTCAGAATATATAATACATATCAAGATGTTTTGAAATTTAAAACACGGGTTCTTACATTGCGTTTATAATTTTTATAAAAAAATATGTAAATTAAAGATATAGGTTCTCCATTTAGTTAGTCCATTTTCTGTACAACGTTTGCATAATGTACATACATGTGTGTATTAAAGTGCTTCAAAAAATATAATATTATATGCCAAATTTTAATAGCCAAAAAAATATACACATATTTATTTATTTCTCATTTAAATAAATTTTACTGGTCGCTACCATTGATCAAAGTTTCGAATATAAAAATAAAAATTCAAAACAACAAAGCTTAAACTTTTGTACATACATTCTATTAAAGTTATTGATGTCTTAGCAGAGACACCAGTAGCGCTCATGAAAGAGTGCAAACGTACACTGCCGATAAAGAGCAGAAGCAATATTTACTCCTGGCGATAAAGATTATCGACGAAATTTTCCTGACTCAAATAAATATTGGTGAATAAATATATATATATAGTGATCACTTAAGCCAGCCGAAGACAGGTCGTAAGCCCTGTAATTACCCTATACTTCCATTAAATATAATAAAAAAATAGCTTTGTCACTATGAGATATCAGAGGTGTGTTTAATTATTATTCTTTTTAATTATGTTTATTTTTAAATGTTTCATGTAATTATTTTATTGATTTTAATCTTGTGTTCAACTACATGTTTGTAAAAATTTGCAGATTAAATACCAACTTATTATATTTTTTGGTTGAATCCTACACTTTCACAGCTGGTAGCGACCCCTAAAACCCCTTTCTTCTTCTTTCTTTCAAATAGGCAATCCACCCTTCAAGAGTGATTTGTGATAAAACCCCTTTAAAAGATCAGAAAATAATACTGTGTAAGAACTTCCAGAGTCACCGGTGCAAATGAAGCAACATGTCGATATTTAAAAGTACCGACAATGTTTAAATATCATATATGAGATTTTGATTGGCCCATTAAAATGTGCCAACAATGTTTAAATATTATACACTTATGAGATTTTGGTTGACATATTAAAAGTGCAGATAATGTTGAAATATCATATGTGAGATTTTGGTTGCCTAATTAAAATTACCGACAATGTTGAAATACCATATATGTATGAGATTTTGGTTGACACGTTAAAAATCGCCGACAATCTTGAAATATCATGCATGAGACTTTGGCAAACATTTTGCTTGTGTAACAAATGCGAGATATTGGAACATTAGGCAGTAGGAAGTGCGATGCACGTACACCGCAAGCGAAAAATGAAAAAATAAGTAATCTTCGTGTTGAACTCACCTCTCCGTTGCAGAAGCAGTACAGCGTCGCGACGCAAAGACCCTGGAAGAAATGAGAAAAACAAATATTATTTATTTATCTCATAACAAACAAACCTTCGGGGGGAGCCACAGATGGCGCAATAAATTCCCGCCATAAAACTGGGCTCGGCGGGAAAACTCGGCGGGAAACGTTCCTGAAACGGCGCAGAAATGTCTTTTTAAATTTCTGAAACGTTTAATGGACACACTTTTATGGACAAAATGTACAACAGATTTTGCGCGCGAATTCGTGTTTTACATACTTTTTATTTTTAACATAGAATATATTTTTTCAAAGCTCGTCAAATATTTTACAAAACTGTGTTAGAAGTGACGCCTAATATAGTGACATTTTTATTTCAAAAAATATTTCCCATCACCGAGAATCTGCCGAATATGCTACCAATTGTGCCTATTATTATGAAAGTGGTTAGTGGTAGATATAACTTAAAGAAATGAAATATTACGGATAGGTAAAAAAAAAAACTTCAAATCTTAATATCTTAATCAGTGACATTTATTGCACAATGCAGAAATATTGTGTCACGAAGGTCGTGTGTGATATAATAATTTTTCCTCGAAAAATCTGTTACTCAAATATATCATACGTATAATCGTATATATCCATTATTATGTAAGTGGTCTAAGTTAAGATATTGAAAAAAAAATGTTTATCAATTATTTCGCGTCACATTGTTTTAAATTAATATACCTAATATGATGCAAATTATTTAACACAAAAAAAATGCATTATATTCTTAAACGACAATTTGACACCACAATAAAATAGGAGAATACGATAGAACGCTCGCTTAGCATGTGATAAGGTACCGGGTTCGTTACTCGGTGCCTCTAAAAATCTTTTTGACATCACTAATATTTTAGAAGCGCCTGATATCGATCCCGGTGTCGGTAAAAGCGCCTATTTCTTGCGCAGTGATCTAAAGGGTAACTTTGCAAAATTAGATACGGTCAAAGGGTACAGGATTGTATACAGAATTGATAGTCACAGAATTACTCACTGAGGAGGCGCCAATTAATTGATACGATAAGACACGTGTCAATAATTTAAAGGTGCCATCATCCGCGTGGCGCCAAAAACCCCGTGGTATAGATATCAGGAAAACAATGACGTCTTAGTAAAATGTTCAGCCGTGTAGGTACTTGCAAATATGACTATATGTATTGTTATATAACTGAATAAAAACAGGGTATTCTGCAGGCGGGAAGCTATTCTCGATTGTGTGGTGTCGCCGCAGTGTGCCGATAATGAACATCTTTTGTGTTTCATTTCTTTCGACCTCATAATCATCATCATCATCGCCGGTTGAGAGAAGCTGAGGTCGGTGAACCACCCTTGTCTACTTTATTGTTTACGGAACAGACAGTATTTAGTTGTTTATTTTATTTATAGCAATAATATATATAAGTACGGATGTCAGTGTATTCGAGGTACATTTGTTCAGGACCCACGAGCTAAATGTCATTTTATAACCAAATTTCTCAAAATAAATTCCGAAACAAGAAATATCACTAGAGACGTCTACGAAATTTGACTTTCTTTTCGTCACTTTGTAAAGCAAGTAAAATCGGTATCACTTTGCATAGAAATGAGCATATTTACACTCGAATACGGGTAACTTTGAAATATTTAAAAAAGCCCTTTCTATGTTTATTCTCTCATCAAAGGCACGTTCATTTGTAAGATAAAGAAAAACATACGTTTTTCGTTTAATTCCATGTTATTTTATTTTTTGGTAAAAATATACGAAATATACGAGGGCGAGTCAAAAATTATCTACACAAGAGAGGGAGGGGGGGAGGGGGGCACAGAGCATTATTTCGTTCAAAGTAATTAATATATTCAATACGCGTAATAGATTTCTACAAGAGGCCAGCCGTAATCATATTTTATAATTGTATTAAAATGTGTAAAATATGAGCTATTGAAATGTAATCTTTTTTAAAAAATAATATTATATTGTTTTTTTCCACTAAACAAAAGAACATTATCTGAACATAAAATAAAATTCAGATGTTTAAGATATCAAACGTGGGCGGGATGCGGGGCGGGGTGAACAAGATTTTTTTCTTCTCTTCATTGTATTCTTCAACGTGACGGGATATGTTGATATTCTTAGTTCATTTAATTATTCGCTTAAAATTTATACTTTTCACTATTTCAAGACATGTTGTTGAACCCGGTTCATTTATTTAATTTAATATATTCATTATTACATGTTTCTTTTCTCACTTGTTTCTATATTATTCTGTGCATATGTGGTATGATACACGTATCTGAGACATGTTATACGTTTTTTTCTCATTATTTTCGAATACTATCAGATTCCGATACAAAATTCCGTATCCCAATATTTATTTGAAATGTTATATTTACATTTACGTACAGCGTGAATATTATGTTCCAGGCCGATGTTGTTTTTAAATAAATAGAAAAAAAAAACAAGATTATTTAATTAAATTTTTATTTATAAATAATTTGGTTTATTACAATTATGTATACAATACAAAATTGGTCAAATTAATGTGTGCTATCTTAACTATATTTTTCATAACATTCTCGCATATTTCGCGTATTATTTCGTCAATTTCATTTTGAATATTATCCTGTAGCATCGGAATTATTATTGGCTTATTGCCATAAATCTATCCTTTCAAGTACTTTCACAGAAAATAGTCAGAAGTTGTCAAATCAGGTGATCGAGCAGGCTACCACTTTTTGACATTATGCGGTTGTATGGCACTATCTTGTTGAAACCACATACGTTGCAGGCCCAATGGACCTAATACGGCTACCAATAAGTTTTTCAACATGTGATGATAGCGATCATAACTAATGGTTACTGCATTACCATTATTGACTTTAACACGTTATTGAAGCGTTAAAAACTTCATATTAAATTATAATCAACTATTCTTTATTAATATTAAATGCGAATGGACAGATATATGTTATATAAAAATGGCGGCTAAACAAAATCGGTCTGGAACATAATATTCACCCTAAATGCCTGCCTCACTAGGTTTTACTGAACCAACATAATTAATCAATAATCAGCAAATATAAATTGAAAAGAAAATAATAAAAATATCATTACCCGAAAATGTATGCTTAATATTAAAATAGTCATAATAAACAAAACATTAAATGAAATTATTCTGTACTTGAGAGGCTTAATATTTCTATGACATAGGAAAAGTCGGCAGTAATAAATATTTTTCGTCGTCGGTACGTATTTCTCACTTTTAACGACATTCTAAAATTTAATATGTGGAACGTCCCCCCGAGGAGTTGTGCCACGCCGAATGGTGAAAACATTTCGAATTTCCATATTAAGCGCAGGGCCTATGCCGTGGCGCCCGTTTTGTCTATTATCAGGATAAAATAAGAAGTCGCATTACCAGAGACAATAAGTTTTATGGTCCTGTTACGTGGCACGAAATTCAAATTTGGATATGTAACGGGTGGGGACAAAATAAAAAGAATCAATGTATTATATTGGGTGGACCTCAGAACCTTGATACGCTTCCGATGTAATAAATCATTTATGAAAGAATATTTTAATGTATTTGAAATTAAATAAAGGTTGTTTTTTTCAGAGGTTTGTTTTTAGAATTGGCAACATTTTTTACAGCGACTGATTCCAGCCGATTTGTGCTCAGTTTGGTTTGCCATTTCACCATGAACAGACTTACGCCAACACAACGCTTGCAAATTGTGCAAATTTATTTGGAAAATCGTGGTTCAGTTCGCGATACTTACCGTGCGCTACGTCCATTTTACGGTCGACATAATAATCGTCCATCCAAGCAAGTAATTCGAATAACCATGGATCGTTTTCGCACCACGCATACTCTAATTAACAGCGCGCACCGAAGAAGCTGTTGTTTCTTCAAAAATGATGCCTCAAGCCTTTTGTAGCAACAAGCCTAAAGTACGGAAGAATATTTATCCAGCATTTTATGAAGAGCCTTTAAAACAATAATATAGTTGGATAATGCACCTTCTCCGGTTAGGAAAGAGATTCAGGTTCGAATTCCGGTTGCACAACAACAATATTTTTCGATACAATTGATTTTATATGTATATCTTTCGAATTAATATATTTAATACATTTGTTCGTCTAGCGGTCCATTGTATACGATATCGACATGGTGTGGTCTCTTACATAAAGATATCCTTTCCTTTTCTCCTTCCCAACCTATCTCTAGGCACGAGTGAGAAAGAAGATATCCCTGCAGTTTAATACGCCCGAACGACTTCACTGCTCTTTTTGGAACCGAACACGGCACTCTGCCGTCGCTGTAAATCCGCTTTACTACCGCTTATATTAATTAAGAAAATAATTATAATTAAACCCCGCTAATAGAAACAAAGAATTCCTTTAACGCGAGTGTCAACAAGTGTTTTGTTACACAATTCTGCGTCGCGAGTGAATTGGTGGACCCAGGGAGACAACCAGAACCAGCTTCTAGAGATAGGCAGATATACAAGTAAATGCCATCCTTTATTTATCTCTCGATATTCCACAAAATTTCAATATTTATTCTATCATCATTATGTGGGGGGGATGCCGGAAAATGTTCCTCATATTAAAAATATTTAAAAATATTATCGATGACTAGTAAGAAATTGATAAAATTGCCAAGATAAGTGTAAGATATTAGAGAGTATTAAGTTTCCTCTTGGGAAAATATGTGGACACGATCCGGCTGATGTGTCAGAAGTTATTTTAATCGGGGGACATTTTCTTTACTTTACAGGCCAAGCACTAATATGGTAAGCCCAGGTACACGTTGAACTATACTTTCATTAAAAATGATCGATTATAAATTGTCATTATAAAGTCATTAGGCACTTTTTATCGTCGTCACGATCTTCTCCAATTTCTTTTAACATTTGCAGAAGAACATCAGAACGTCAGGCTTAATATAACTTGTAATTATGTAAAAATGAGAAATAAAAAAAAACAAGCATCACTATAGAGAACTTTGATAATAATATAAATGGAGCATTGTATGGTATGGAAAGAATGAATGAAGATGAAAGATGGAATGAAATGAGACAAACAAGAGGCTGGAAGCCGTCTAAACGTGATGCCGGAAAATATTTATAAAAATAAGTATGCATATACAGTGGAATCTCGATCGATCGTTCCTCGAATAATCGTTTTCTCGCATGCATCGTTTATTTCTACCAGTACCGGATTAATTTCATGCAAAGCACCTAAAAATAGATCGCATGGATCGTTCCTCGTGCATCATTTCACCGTATTGGACGTTTAATTTACGCAGCATACTTCGTAGTTAAATGCATGGTTTCGATTACCGGCACTCGTAAACAATGAGCGAAATATGAGAGAGAGGGAGAATGCTGATACTGACTGCCATACAAAGTTTAATTTATTTATTTTTTCTGTGCAGCTTTCTAATATTATTTTTATTTAAACACATTCTTTTTCATATGAAATATGTATCTTTTATAGAATATGTATTAAACATTTAAGTATGAAAAGTGTAACTTTTTCTAAATTCCCGCATTCATAGTTTATTTCAATAGGTACCTTCAAAAACGATAGACAGAGGTTTCACTGTACTTGAATACGCTACGAATGTAGGCATCATCATGCTGTAGTCTTTATTGCGAATAAGAAAATACACTAAAGTAGCTTTTATATCAAATTTAATAGAATTGAATGCTTTATACGAAGGCTGTATGATAATGGCGCCTTTTCTCATCAATTCAGCGTCCAATAGGCCCAATAAATCTGCATAGTACAGTTTGTGATTGTCCAAATAGTCGAGGAAGATGAATGCCCAGCGAATCCCAAAAGACGGTAGCCATGATCTTTCCGGCCGATGGAACCGTTTTCGCCACCTTTGGAGCAGGTTCACCAGGTTCATCATACAGCCTTCATAACACGTAGATTATTTTACAAAATGTAACAAAATATTATTTATCATCTGTTTATTGACGTTCATCCAATAACCATTTCAAGATGGGCCATGAAATAGAAAAAAACCCAACATCTACAATTTCGTAAATTATGTTTTCAAATCTTCCTACTGGCAAGAATTTGAATATATAATAAGTCGACATATATCTGAACTGTTCAGATACGTTTCCTGGGCTATTCTGCCATGTACATGCGATTTGATGATACAATTGCAGGGCCCACCATAGTTATCAAATTTTTGAAATGTGTATATATAATGTGTTAAAAAAAATTTACAGATAAAGAATATTGCTTTAAATAATTAAAAAAAAAAATCTGATTATTATTGAGTTTCAAGTTTCTGTATATGCTGTTTCAAGGAAAAATGAATTATCAAATTTGGTGCATAGATGGCGATGGTGTAGCGACACTCGAAGCGAGTCCACGTACTAACATATACAACTTTCAAAAATTTAATAAATATGGAGATTGAAAAGTGAGAATTGTATATAGTTGTGTATATAAAATAATCACATAAGCCAGCCGAAGACAGCTCATAAGCTCTGTAATTACCCCGTATTTATGTATATCTTCCATTAAATATAATAAAAATAGCTTCGTCTCTATGAGATATCTGATAATTATTTCATAAACAATTTCTTTTCAATTATTGACTTATTCAAGCTGGCTTCATTAGCAAGAATGACTATCGGGTCAGCGAAATAGATCATCATTATGGTGCGTATCCACGGAAGAGATTTTTGAGTCGAGAAAATCTCTGAGATAAGGATTTTGCTTTCTTGAGATGCTTTGGAGATAACTCTCGAGATTCACTGTCTCGCGTCTTACGTCATGCACGTATATTAAACGTCAATTGTCTTATCTTATTGATTGTCATTTGGGTAATTTTGAATATCTCCAGTAGCATTTAAAACACAATAAATGTTATTAAGAACACATTCACAATATGAACGTGTTCTCTATAATAATTTTGTATCAAAATTTAATAAAAATAAATTGTTAACTTTGGCGTCTGCTGACGGTATACTCAAAGGTATTGGAGATTCCGTAAAAACAAAGCAGATGGCTTTCAAATAATGGAACGATAGATGTATTAATTTGAAAAAGCGTAACATGTGGTAACATAATTGGATAATGCACCTTCCCTGGTTTGGAATGAGGTCCAGGTTCGAATCTCAGTAGCGCAACAGCAATATTTTTCGATAGAATTGAATTTATATGTATATCTTTCTAATTAATACATTTAATTAGTATTTACAATAAATGTTTGTAATCAAACACATTATGTTAATGTTAAACGACTTATATCTAGTTTTAGATATAGATAGTTAAAGGAATCTACGCTAGTTTGGGTGACGTTTTTTGTCAGAACGTACGCCACATGCAATGGTTTGAATTTTTGTCTTTTTCTAGCAATTTCAAGCTGATTTTATTTCAAGAAAAAAATCTTATTATATATACACGGTCTTAAGATGTATCTTAACTAAATCTCTGAGGTTATCTCCTTCCGTCGATACAAATAATTTATTTTTTTATAAAAAATACGGTATACGTGTCGCATCAATATTCTTATTATTTTAAAACTAATCTAAAATAGGACTAACATGATGGCCTCCTGGAACGAGGCTGAAACCCCCGACCACTAGGCGAGTATCGCAACCACTAGACCACAAGCGCGCTTTACTTTAGTCTTTGAGATGTTTACCTTGAATCCTGGTCTATTCGTCTATCCAAATAGTATTCAATGAAGTAATTATTTCTATCGAGTCGTTTCAAAGCATGGCGTACCTTTCTGTTGATGTTTTGTCCAATTTGAAGCGCGAAAATTAACATAAACTAACAGTTATTCCCAACCTCAACCTATATAAACACAGTCCCCTCCGAGACTGTACTGTTCTGTCTAATAAGAGTTTATATGACTTTCAATCCGCGTTCATCTTGTTGACTTTAGCGTGAAAAGTTAACGTAGCTCTTCAAACGAAAGAGAAGCTGTTTAGGGCCGGTTGTGTGAACAGTAGTAAATTTTTACTAACGCCCGTAGTAAAAGTCCTTTGCGGGTTGTTGATACATCAAATTTACTACTGTCAAAGCATAGATGGAGATGTCTATAGGCGCGACAAATAATCATGAAATATGCTTTATTTTATAATAATAATAATGTAAATATGAATTAAATATATTAATTAGAAAGATATACATATAAAATCAATTTTATCGAAAAATATTGTTGTTGCGCCACCGGGATTCGAACCTGGATCTCTTTCCTAACCGGGGAAGGTAAAGATAATACATTAAAATTACGAAATAAATATAATGTTATGAAAAAGAAAACCAAGGATTAATAAATAAAAAGTTCACATATATATATATATATAAATATAAACAAAATATAAATACTACAGTCACGACCATTGTTGTATATGTAGTTATTCTGTAAGCGTTGCCATTCTCTTCTAGTCAGGGAACCAGCTTTCCATGAGAGCGCCGCTTGCACCAGAGAGTTTATGCATTATCTTTGGATTTTTTTGCCTAGGCGTTCGAAATCTGTCACTTGTGTCGGATGACTTTTGAAACAGCTGTGAAAAGTCCGCCATATTTGACTATCGGATATCTGAGATTAAAATGAGTTTACTACGGGATGTATTTTCGACAAAGTAAATATTTTTTTACTAGCGATCAAACAATCTGTCTTCGCAAAAAAAAATTCTTTAATTATTTTTATTACTATTGTAAAAAGTTACAACTGTTCACATAACCGGCCCTTGGTGGGTTTTAATCAACAGCTGATTCATAGGTCAGAGCCTAAAATAATTATTTTGTGGTAGTGTAACTTGGTTTGTTGTTTGATATCGACTTAAAGGACCATTAAGATGAATTTAATGAGTCGATATAGGTTTTATTCTTGAGTCTTGGGTCAATAAATTAACCTAGCTCAAGTGTTAAAAATGATTAATGAGATAAATCTTAATTTCAGTGGCCTGCAGCAGGTATAAACTTAGGTTGTGCTGTTACCGACGATGCTAACTAAGTATACAACAGGTATACTAGGTATCAAAAAAAAAAAAAACACAATTACTTAACGATATAAAATTGAATATCGAACGCTGCATTCACGACATTAGATCTAATTCAGCCAAGGTGGTCATTGTTTGTGCTACAAAATAAATAAATAATTTTTTTCTATTTTTGTTTTATTTCATTTTAAAATCATATCGTTCTTATTGAAAAACCTTTATATATTGAGGATATCTAAGTCACTCGCGTCAGTATGGTTGTACCTTAACTTTTGAGCCTTGATAATGGCACGAGTTACCGTGAAGAATGCGATCTAGCTTAGAAGAGACACTAGTTCTATATATATATACTCATATTCTGGTAACCTTAGAGAATAATCGTGTAATCTGACTAAGTAAGTATCTTCTATGAGTAACGTGCTTTCCGTACATATCCATTGTTGAGTGGATTTGACAGAGAAGAGCGGAACGCAGAGACTTGTGGAGTTCCTTCGCTCCGAGGACCACAACCAGATAATATAGATACAGATGTGTGTGAATCTGCGTTGATTGTGTAATGAAGATGTCTGAAATAGAGTCAGCCACTTGAGAGTAATTGGCTTCAGTTTCAAGGACCTATTATTACAAAGAAAATACCTATAATTTAACATATTCGAACGATTTTTTATTTCTCAAATCATCTATAGAATTATTCAGAATTTAAGTGTCCGTTTGACAAAAAAAAAATGTTTTAACATACAATTATAAACGATCATTACGGTGTTAGAGCTATAATACGTCTGAAATCGTTAAACTTATCAGTGAGACGTACGATTAGTTTGCTTGACTTTCACACACTATTGAGGTCATCGAGACACAATTCATTGTTTTATTACAGAGGTAATGTCAGAACTCATGCACTAACTAACTCCGCATTCCCCAGAATGCATTCTTTGGGCAATGAATATGCGGAGGTAGTCGACATTTTTGCTGTTGATTTAATTCTTTATAGGATTAGACTATTACAATTTTTTGTGTCTCAACTCAATGGTGATGGATAAATTGCTACTTCACATTTTAAATTTATATTAAATTTTGGTTATGTAAAAACATGCTGATACTGTGGAATTTTTTCTTTGTGTATTGCACTTATGTTGTAATTTACTATTATTTTATTATTAATACCCGAAATAAATACTGTAAATTATATATACAGAACCAAACTCTAATGGAAAATAAAATGATATGATGTTCACAAAACATGCGCCTTTTATTGCAATAATTATATTTAAGGTATTTTTTCTTTTTTTTTTTTTTGCATTTCAGCACAGTTTTTATGGCAATTGTATTTTTGATGGTGGCAAGGTACATTATTTTCACGAGTCTATATATAAGGTTAATAAGATATTTCATAATAATAATCTGTATCGTTACATTTACGTATAGTAATATATGTGCTATTTAATACAAATTAATTGAATCAAGTAGAAAGATATAAATTTTTATTTTATTCCTTCCCCGGTTAGGAAAAAGATCTAGTTTCGAATCCCGGTGTCGAAACAACAATATATTTCGATAAAATTAATTTTACATGTATATCTTTCTAGTTAATGTATTTAAATCATATTTAAAATATCACAGACCGACTGTTCTGAATAATTACAGCTTCACAATAAGAATGTGTTCTTTTAATGATAAAATATTTAGTTTAATCTTCATTTAATGTTTAAATATTTAAATGGTTGATTGAGTCTTCTCACACAACGTGGCTACGCTGAAATAAATTTATTATTGTTATTAAATGTATGCGTGATTCTCACTTCGTCCTATTACAATTTGTATTTTTTTTAATCGGAAACAGCACCCATCTTAAAAATGCTATTTCGAAACGACTTTAAAAATAATTTTAAGTAGAATTGACGTCATGTGAATGTTATATTTTTTTGATATGTAAAAAAACATTTTATCATACATATTACGTAAATATTACAGGCTCTGAAGTAAGGGTTGAAAACTGGATTTACAAGTTGGTAGTTTGGAATATTCTCAACATTCTCGAGATACTTGGAAATAAATGTAAAAATCTTGGTAAAATGAAAGATGAAGATCCCAAACCAAATGATGTAGAGAGAGGTGGATTATATTATGAAATAAAAAAGACAAAATTACAGTTCACACCAACCGATAGTGTAGATATAGTGTATCCCCGATTTTAGGTTTCTGAAGGGACCAACAAAAAAAAAGTATTAAAAAAAACAGAAAAATAAAATGTATTTATTTGATTTTATTTTTATTTTTAAAATCAACACATTCTTATTGTGAAGTTGCAATTTTCCAGAGCAGGTCTGTGATAGGAAAAGATCCAAGTTCGAAGTCTGGTAGCAACAAAAATATTTTTTCGCGAAATTAATTATATATGCATATCTTTCATATTAATACATTTTATTTGTATTTTTTTATTGAAAAAATCCAACAATGTATTTGCTTGTTTTTTTTTATTGTTTTTGAATAGTTCTTTCAATATTATAATTTGTATGAAAGGTTTCTGGTGGTACATTACTAATACTTGTAAAATTGCTTCGAGGTCTTCGATGTTCCTCATGGCATCGTCCTTTCTATGAGCTGACACTTCTTCTTCATCGGAAGGTTCTTCTTCTGTCAAGTTTTCGTTAATACGAATGTTCACCATTTCATCAATTTCCACTACGTCCGATGTTATTGCGTTGGAGTCAACGTCTAAGTACGTCTAAGTTTTTGTCGAAATTTGAATAAATTTAAGACGTTAATTACGGGAAAGATAAACGTAAAACAGGGGTTTTAAATATATTAAAATGACACGGAACTGCAGAAATAACACGCAAATTGAGGGAAAACGTGAATTCCGGGTATGTAAAATCGGGATTTCACTGTAAGTAGAATCAATAAATAAAACATTAGAATTTTAATATATAAAAATCATGAAATGCCAAAAAAATATTGCATATTGTATTTTAAACACAACGCTTTTACCGACAAATCTCACGAGACAAGTCGACTAAAGAACAAGACGATATTTGTACGTTTAATGTAAAATAGTTTAAAAATGTATCGATACCTGTAGTGAGGCTGTAACGGCTGCGACATATTCGTACACCAGCTCCCAGGGGTGCTTGTTGGGGGGCCTGAAGGGTGACACCAGGTACTGCAGGCCCAGCAGCGGTACTAGAAGGAAGGTTGCTCTGAAAATAATAATGTTTATTACGTAAGTCTCGTCAATAAAATTCATGCATAGTCATATGATAAAAAAAACAGACAATGAATAATGAATATTTCTGACGAATTTAAGAAAAACTTTTCATGCATCTCAAGGTATTATTTGGGGTCCCTTTGATTTTGGTGAATGAAAAGGGATTTTCTTGTATTTAGGTATCTATATAGATAAATAATTAAATAAATCAAAATTTTTGTTGTATAACATCTGTGTACATTTTTTTTTGTGACGTGCTACTTCCTTATAACAGTTTTTCTTTAATATTTTGTGTAACTAACTAACTTACCTACACACTGTTTTCTCGAAGAGATAGGCAAAGAGAATAGAGCGCCACACTCTTCTATCCTGACAAACAATTTTCGCTTCATCCACATTCATACATCTTCTCATACAAACTACCTAAGTGATCGTTTCTTAATCTTGCTTACTATACTATGATCAGCTTTACTTTTCCTTATTTCTTCATTCTTTACTCTGTCTTTTATCTATTATTAATTTATATCTTTGCTTTAATCTAAATCATCTAACAAAAAATAGTAAGGCCGCTCGAAATTCGATGACCTTTAATTTTTGGTATTCAATATATAATTTGGAATCATGAAATATTTCAATTATTAAAAATAATCAAATAATTACGAATTTTTGAAATGATTATATATCTGTCATGGTTAAAATTAGGCACATATTCCTTGAACATTTTTGATTCGTAATTTATTCAGGTATCTTCCCGTAAAATACTGTGGACTAGATATGTTACACCCTGTATATAGTGAGAAATAATTCTTTATTTAATAACTTTTTGATGTACAACACAAGTGACAACATATAGATAATGACAAAAATATTTTTTTGCATTTGTTGTTCGATTATTAATAACAATTTGAATGCAAATTAAATATTATTTTGAAAAAAAAAAATTTTTTTTGTTAAAAGAGTCTTTAGGTATGTACTTATTTAAATATAATATGTATGTTTGTATTAGAGTGTATATAAAGTATATCGATGTCCTAAAGTGTAATGTAAATGTAAACTCTATATTTATCAATTTTACAAGAAGGACAAAACACCGAGTACTTTTTTTAAAATTCATTAAAATTATGTTTTTATTCTTCGTTAACGTTTTGAATATTAGAGTAGAACGTCATAAATATAATATTTATGAAATATTAACATTCATGTCATTTTTATATGGTTTTTGGGAGTTAGAAAATGTGCATTTATGTGAAATGTAATTTTCGTCGGAGTTAGCAAAATTTATGTGTTGAATGTTTTTACAATTGTTCATGATAATAAAAACAAATTAAATAAGAAATTTGTATTTATCTAAGAATCTTACCTAAGGTTATAAATTAATAAGTACAAATTTGAAAATTCTCAGAAAATAATACACACAGTAATGAATTAAATTTGAGAAAACACAGAAATTAATTAATATGAAAAAATGAAATATACAAAATCGAATTACTATGAAAAAAAAGATATAAATAAATTATTATGAAAAAAATGCACAGAAATCAATTAATATAAAAAATTGTCAATTCATATAGAATATTGAGATAAAATTCATGGTAATGTATAGTCCTGATTATTTTGTAGGTCTGGGTATTTTTGTGAAGATATTTTTAATCGTGTCTTATGTAGGTTGGCCAGATTGGTGATTGCTTTTGGTTCAATATATTTTTTTCTATGAGTCCATTCAAGGTTTTCGTTTGCTTCAGCAAATTGATCCCTTTTGGACTTTTTTTCAAATTTGAGTCGCAATTTTTAACAGACTTCTTTATCTATATTTCTTGTCTATAGAACGATTCTCTTTGCCTTGCAAACGATCTGTTTTTTTTACGATTTAGTACTATCATCTTATTTAAGTCTTATGTATACTTAAACAATGCGTATATGTTTATCATCATTTCTGAGAAAATATACTCTAGAATAAGATCTTCTAGATGTACAAGAAAATATATCCTCCGTGAAGTTGCTGCCATTGAACCAACGCTTTGCTCTCACGTGTTCGCAAATTTAAGAGTCCGATTGCAAGAGTGTCCTGAGAGAAATGGACCACATTGACACCCTTTATTAATACTTAATTCATAATACTGTCTACTCCGCCCAGTAACTAAATATTTTTTAAGATAGAATAAGTATATTATTGTTTTTTGGAATGATATGAATAAAACTTAAAGGGTTAAATAGTTTTTAGAAGCAGTTTAATATTACTTGTAACATGATCCAGAAAAATTACTAAATCCGCTAAATGATTAATAGCGAATATTTTATTAGAAACTGCATAAATAAGCTTCTGTAAATAATAAATAATTATAGTATGTACTTCTCGAATCAAGATTCTATGACTTTTTATTTATTTGCAGCAATTAAACTCACATTTTAAATGAGATACTTGAGGAGCTGATGACACACGCGCAAGTTCTGACAAGTCCATGGAGTCACATTTTGCAGTGTTACATTTAGCGACTCGGTATATAGCAAATTTTCTTACGACGCTTTTTTAGAATAACTTTTGAATGATTTTTGAAATGCCAAATTTTTGTGAGAGTAAAATGAGCCCATATTTACGATAATCACTTAGATCTCTGAGAGTCGGCAAAGGTGTACTGGATACGTCGTTCTAATTTGCGAACAAATCAGCAATTTATGTATCATCACTCCATATGCATTTTCTAACTCCGGGATCATAAAATCCTGAATTCTGAAATCATGTAGAATTACAATTTTGGGTCGGGAATGGATTCACTAGCCACAAAACGCAATTTTGTTTTGCAAATATACATATTTTTATTAATGATAAATTATTACATAAATACGCGGTACACCCTTTTATACAAGGTGTCCCACAAGTATTTTTCATAATAAAAATTCTGTAATAAAATAATGAATTGTTTTAATAAGAAAATGTTTACTTTGCATTTAAGTTACAGTCATGGGAATTTATTTCTTAAAAATCTAATCGTGAGGAAAAATTTTTGAAAACTGCTCGACACGTATTCTCTGTGATCGCTGCCATTTCTTCTCGGATATTTTATTTTAATTGGTCCAGAGAGGAAGGATTGTTACTGTATACCTTTTTTGATTTAAGGTAGCCCCATTGGTGTCAAATCGGTGCTACGTGGAGGCCAGTTTATGTCGCCTCGTCGGGATATCAATTTTCTAGGGAAAATATCACGAACAACTGGTAAGGACACGCTCCATAGCGACTGAATTTCCAAGGATGCGGCTAGCGATCGGCATTACCCCCGCCCCTTCACCAGATCAATTAATTTTAATCACAATTAATTTTGGGACACACTGTATTTGGTTAGTCCTGCAAAAGGATTTTATACCGAAATTTGCACGTACTCCGAATAATTGGCGGTGTCTGTACCAAACGGGATTTTCGTTTAATCCATCAACAGTATATTTTTATTGACTTGCTAAATCGAAAGGTAAATTATTGCGTTAAGAATATTTCGCTAAACGAAACGTGTTAAGAGAAATGTTGCCCAGGAAAATACATTAACCAAAAAATCCATTTCAAGTAAGTCATCCGGATCTGGGTGGAATATGATCGGTTATTTGAAAAAAAAAATATATAACGATATCCCACAAAAGTACATGGATGAATGAGAGAGATTTATTGTGGCACTTTCAGTTTGCGATGGCAAAAGAAATAGGAATTGAATTTAATACGAAGGTTATCTTGTTTTGATTGAAAATAAAAAGGCTTTTTACATCGGCAAGGATCATACCCATTCCACAAGTTAGATCATTATCATAAATAAATAATAAATGAAAATAATATAATTGTTTGAGAAACAACGTTTAAAAAATAAAATAACATGAATACAAATTAAATACATTGATTAAAAAGATATACATATAAAATATATTTTATCTAAAAATATTGTTGAAGCTACCAAGATTCAAACTTGGATCTCTTTCAATCCGGGAAACGTGCATTAACCGATTATAGTATATTGACGACAAATTTTCGAACCTATATATGTTTAATTTATTTATTCTGTAGCTTAATCGGTTAATGCACCTTTCCCGGATTGGGAGAGATCCAGGTTCGAATATATTTAATTTGTGTTTAAAATATCACAGACCGTCTGTTCAGAATAATTACAACTTCACAATAAGAATGTGGTCTCCTTAATAAAATAACATAATTGCCTTATACAATGACTATTATTTGATGTGACGTAGCGGCCATTTTGTTTTAACTATCTTTATTTCATATAATATCCATTATTAATTTTCTAACGACTAAAAAGTTTTGTTTGATATGACATGGCAGCCCTTTTCTTTCAAAATACGTAATATAATCATATAACCAACTAAATTTAACCACAATCCAATTATAAAAAAAATTCCTAAAATATATTTCTAAATTTTTTTTACCACCAAGTCAATTTCCAAATATTTCATCGTAACGATTTAATTTAAGTGCTGAATTTTTTTAAAAATAAATATTAATTTTATTTTATTTATTTATAAAACATTAGAATAACGTAACAAATATATTTTTGGTTAGTTAATTTTAATTGTGTTTTCGAAACCGGTTGATGTTTAAAAATGACTCGATAAGTGGTTAATTATAAACAAAGTTAAATAATAATAACAATTTTTAGTTTGTTGTGACATGGTGGCCATGTTTTTTCAGTTTTTGTTTCAAGATAGACGTAAAATAATCGCTTATCGAATGACTAAAAATTGAACTGTGAGATGGCATTTTCTTTCAATATTGTTTGTTTCAAGGCAGATGTAATATTATCACTTATCCAACGACTAATAATTTTGTGTTTGATATGACATAGCGGCTATTTTCGTTCAAGAGTATATGTTTCTAGGTAGATGAAATATAATCACTAATACAATGACTAAAAATGTTGAGTTTGATGTGACATGGCGGCCATTTTCGTTCAATAGGGTCTGTTTCAAGGTAGACATAATCACTTATCCAACAATTAAAATGATGATGTGCCATGCCGGCCATTTTCTTTCATTAGTATTTATTTCAAGGCAGATATAATATTTTAATTTATTGAACGATTAAAAATATTGTGTTTAAAGTAACATGGTGGTCATTTTCTGTCAATTTGTTCAAAGTGGAGGAAGGGAAGCCATTTTTGCTCGGGGATCCGGTAGTTTGTTGCTACGCCGCTGACCTTGGACCTAACAGATTTGAACCTGTGACCGCAAGCCATGGCATCTGCAGACTAGAAAAGCTAACCTCAAATGATGGGAAAAAGCTGAGAGAAATAATTTAAATGATACATCTTATCTACCAAAATTAACGCGAATATAATAACAATTTTCGATGAGAAAACTGTTAAATATTCTCGAGCCCACTAACAGGTATAAGTTGGACAGCTCTAAATGTAAGCCAAGAAGCCTTAAGGCTTAAAATTCTTTCCATAAATTAATTAAACTCTAGCTTACGACATTTCAGAGTCTTATTTTGTATTTTATAGTCATTAATTTGTACAACGTATAAATCTTTAGGTGTACCGAACTTCTGAGTGTTGGACAGGATCACATTAAACGTTTTTAATATAATTAATACTATTATATAAATATTATAGTGGGCCAAAAAAGAACAAAAAACAATTCTTAAGGTATTAATGGTCGTTCTTTTAGGTATCCATCAGATCTTATATTTAAAGAGTATAATGCCCTAGACATGAGACAAATCTATATGTCGTGACTCGTCCAATATTTCCAAGCAAGCAACAATTCACCCCAAGCAATAAATCATGGACACAAAACAAGATAAACAACAAACATCTCCACGCCAGTTCCGAGAGCAACAATGAAATTTTATCAAAGATTCTACATGTTCATTGCTCCGATACTGTACAACACACTCAGCGCCAACTGGAAATCGTTCACTTCTAATAAGATTACACAAATATGGACCCAATATATGATCCAATTGAGTAGAGATCAATCAGAAGCATTGCTATCCAACATTATAACATAATCGTTGCCTATACTAATAGTTCTACAACACTCCCACTACATATATATACTTTTAAAATTAGCAATATTAACTTTGTGGTTAAAATTCTTTTTTTTTTTCATATTTATATTGTCAATTTTGCATATAAACGGCGTTGGTCACAAATTAAATAATTTGGAAACGTTGTGAGATAAATAAAGCGTGTAAAACTAATAAAAAATCAATTAAATTTAACCACGAGTCCCATTCTAAAACTATTTCCTAAAAATTATTCGAGTAAATTTGTATTAAGTAATGATTTGAGTTGATTAAAAATAGATTTTTTAAAAATAGATTCTGGCAAAGGAATAATAATATGTTTTAGTTAATTATGACATTCTGAAGAAGAAAATTGTGTTTTTCGAAACCGGTAGATGTATTTAAACTCAATTTAGTGGTTAATAAAACAAAGATAATAAATAAAAAATAAAATATATATATATTTTTTTTTATTCCGGTCAAATCTTTATGTTTAGTCCACGAGATAATCCCTAACAGTTATATTTAAATACATTCAACAACATAATACAACGATAGAGTTGTGCACCCCCAAATAAGAAAGTTGTAGAATTATGGGGGTGGCTATTAATAATTATAATAAAATCAAGGATGTGAAACAATAAACTGTAGTGACTTTGCAATTTTACTGCACCAGTGTGGTGCCTTTGGAAATACCATCACAGATATACTCTCTAGTTGCTCGGTTGAGTCATCCTTGTAAGTGAAACTCAATAGATACGTGTAACAATAATAGTTTATTACAACTTATTTACAAAATGTACAATTATATAACTCAGATAATTATATGCAAAAGCACGATAGGAAAGAGACCCATTCCCCCAGTGACGGCTTCTCATAACCCATAACCCCCACCACTCCTCTCACACACACATACATAAAGGTGACAGTTCAGTAATTTTGAAACTTCTTTTTGAACACATTTATATTTGCTGCTAATTTAATTGATTTTGGCAATTGGTTATATAGTCTAGGAGCAATGTACGATGCATGTTTGTGTCTTATTCCTAATTTGGACATTTTAAAAATAACATGTTCATTCATTTTATTCCAAATCTGATAGTGGTGAAGGATTTTCATTTTGATCTCTTTAAAAAAATTAAATAAAACAGTTTTTTTTTGCAAGGAAAATAAATTTAAAACAAAAAAATCTTTGAAAACTTGTTTGGTTGGATAATCTCTAGCCTTTTTAAAAAATATTATTATTATTATCTTTCGAGCTGTAATTATTGGTTAATAAATTAAATATTAGTTATATCTAAATATATTTATTTTAGAACGTCATTGATCTTACTTGGCAGAAACCGATTAATTAATTAAGAAGTTAGTATATTTAATAATATTATATGTATTTTATCAGCGAGCGTAGCTGAAAATTATAATTTTTTACATACTAAATTCGAAACGAATTTCTAACGAAAATTTCACGCGATGTCAGATGTTGCCAGCAACAAAAAAAGGTTCAAATTATTCATAACAATAATTAATTCAGATCGGCTAGTTCTTGTTTTTTCTAGGAAGTGAAAATTTTATTCTGCCTTCGTATATCACAGAAAATAATATCGTCAAAACAATTATTTTGTTGTACGTCACTCGCTTAATTAAAAAAAATAATAGAAAACGTTTAAATTTATGATGTCTATAACATCTCAACGTATGATGGCGCACAAACAGCTTTGCATTGCCACAATCACCAAACTGTGGATGCGCAGCAACAAATATCAGCCGCGAATATGCATACTATTTTGAAATGTACAATGTACACATATACTAGGTCGGAGTGTTTGAAAAAATTGAATTTTCGATATATTGTCTCCAAATCTAATATACATCCCTTACACGATTCTAGATGGAGATTCCCTTATTTCTTCCCTCCAATATTCCTCTATAGGTATCGATGTTTCGAGCATCCCTTATCCAGGGCTGGAAACCTCACTGAGCCATCGGTCATTCGTGAAATTGATTTAGGTTTTTACGAATTCTGTTTCTGAATTTCTTCATTCTGTTGCCGAAATACATGGCAATATCTCCACGACGCTTCCGAATTCGTAAATACCCTAGAGATGAGGGTTCTCTCTACCACTGGCGTTTGGGTACGCCAAATTGTCTAAAATAAACTGAATCACTCTAGAACGAACATGTCCACATATACAAACATGTGAAAAATAAACAAGTCTGGATTATGGATTGAAATGAATCAAGTTCATTTTATAAATTTGTGGATATATATATATATATATTTATTTATTTATCATATTGATCTGTTTATTATCATTATATATTCAATAGTAAAATACTTAAAGAGACTTGAAGAAAGATTCCTCAGTAATAACAATTTTTCTGAGTATTCAAATTATCTTTTAGAGCACCACGCAGTTAACGCTATAATCATTAATAATAAATAATAATTGAAGTCTAAAAATATTGTATGGAATTCAAAAGAATGTTCTGGATGACATCATCTCATGAGTGTTGTTTAAAATTTTGGTAAAGTTAAATGAATTTTTTGTATCCAAATTCTGACAATTATTTTCCCTTTAAAACTGTAAGATCACTCTTGTGTAATGGTGTGTGTGTATGTGTGTGTGTCTGCCATGAGAGTGTGTTTGAGTATGTGTGGGGAGAGCCTTTATAAGTCACCGCGTCTTTGGGAAGAGCTCTCTTATCTACGCGATTTCCAACTGTAAATACTATTACTCTTGAGTGTAAATCTTGTATAAATCCATGTACCTTTAAATGTTGTAATAAACCCAGAATTATTGTATGGAAGGTAGAGTTTTATTGCGATAATACTTACCAAGATATACAAGACACAACACAGAGAATAGAACACTAAGAGTTACCGCAAAAACTGTATTCAATATATGTCAAATTTCTTAGTAGAAAACAATTTACAACTTGTGACTATTATTTTGAATACTAATTAAAAAATATACATATTTATTTGGAAATGATGTCTCTTCTAAGTTAGATAGTGTTTTTTTGTAGATGGTTTGCTCATATTTGATTTTGCCACGATGACACGTGCCATTGTCAAGGCTCAGCTGTGGGAGATTTATTGCAACATTTTTGTAAAAATATCACCTTGTGGGCGAAGTACCAAGTTCCAAACTTGATAGTTCAGTATCTTAATTTGACATGATTGTCAGATGATACTCTTTGGTTCCAATGGCTGTCGATTAATATTCCGCAAGCATTCGATTTCAAGATAGTCTCAGTTAGTTACCTGAAGGCTTGCAGCGCGGTCCTGGACGGTCCCTGGGATCCCTGGGACGGGTTGGCCCTGAGCTTGGTGCAAAGGACCCTGACTATGTTGCAGAGGAAAACTAGATTGAGGAATATCGTGATGGCCACCACGGCTACCAAGATGTTAGTTTGGGGACTTTCGTTCATCCAGCACCTGAAACAATGATTATATTAATAAAGAAATAATAGGGATTCATAATACATATAGGTATATGAAAACGAAACATTTTTTTTTATTATACTCATTTAATTTACCTGAAACGCATTTCGCCTTGTAAGGGCATTATCAATCTAACAATTTAATTCAACAACTTGCATTTATATTGATATTATAATTTTATTAGAATCGTGCAAAAGTTTATATAAACTCGCATAATTTTAATGAATAATGATGTCTCTTTTAATCCTATGTAAATATAATTATATATCTGTATGTTACTACAGATTACCATTGATAATGCCCTTACATGACGAAATGCGTATCAAGTCAATTAAACGAGTAGATTAAAAAAAAACAGTATTTTATTTTCGCCTGTATGTGATTATATTGAAAACAGTAAATACATAAAATTATTAGGAGAACACATTCTTATTGTGAAGTTGTAATTATTCAGAACAGACGGTCTGTGATATTTTAAATATGAATTAAATAAATTAATAAGAAAAATATACATATAAAATCAATTTTATCGAAAAATATTGTTGTTGCGCCACCGTGATTCGAACCTGGATCTCTTTCCTAACCGGGGAAGGTGCATTATCCAACTATACTACAGCGACATAATTTTTGACGACAAAAAAGAGATTCAGGTTCGAATCCCGGTGGCGCAACAACAATATTTCACGATAAAATTAAATTTATGTGTATATCTTTCTAAATACTAATTTAAAGTATTAATTATAAATATATACATATAAAATCAATTTTGTCGAAAAATATTCTTTTTGCGCTACTGGGATACGAATGTATTCTCCTTAATAAAGTATATCTTTCTAATTAATACATTTAATTAGTATTTAAAATATCACGGACCTAATTTAATAATTACAACTTCACAATAAGAATGTGTTCTTCTAATAATATATAAGTTGTATCAATGTGTCCAAAAATTTAATAAAAATGAATTGTTAATTCTGGCGTCTTCTATCGGTTTACTCAAAGGTATTTGAGATTCCGTAAAAACAAAGTGGATGGATTTCAAATAATGGAACGATAGATATATCAATTTGAAAAAGTGTAACATATAGGTTCGAAAATTTGTCGTCAAAAATAATGTCGTCGTAGCATAGTTGGATAATGCACCTTTACCGGTTTGGAAAGAGATTCAGATTCGAATCCCGGTAAGGCAACAACAATATTTTTCGAAAAATATTTAATTAGTATTTAAAATAAATAAAACACTCAAGGAGGCGGTGAAAAAGTCAAACGAAAAAATATTAAAAAAGTGTCACAAGATATGTTTGTAAATTGATGTATGTTTTTAGTAATGTAAAAAATATTCTGAACAGTAAAATATAGATAACTTCTGCTTATGGTAGTCGCAGTATATTTATGTAAAGGCTGTTCAGATGCGGGGAGGCAAAGTATCATCTTGAGCCTGTAATCAAGGGTTGAAAATCTATTTTACGTGTTTTACATAAAAAAAACTAACGGGCATCCATTTGACCTTCTTTTTATAGAGTGCGCCTTGATGTCAGATAAACTATCAATAAGACACTATTTCCTACAAGACACTACCAATTTATCGGTATTATTATTTATCGGTAGTGTCGAACTTTCATAGTTGTTACGCAATAAATCAATAATCAAATTAATAATGAATAATTCATTTGGTATACAAAAAATGGACGAATAAAATATAGAATGGGTTGGTATTAAAATTAAAAACATTAATAGATATGAAAAAAAAAATTTTTTTGATAGTATAAATTGCTGCAGGGATTTCAAAAAGGTGCGTTAAAGAACAAGTATTGAAACGCAAGGTCGCCAGACCAATACAATTCGAACCATTTAATTTTTTTTAAACTCTTACTACTACCAACTATTTGTTGAAATTGTAGTGTAACTACAGAGTGGCTGAACGTACTTGGCAAAGCTCTGTCTGCACGCAAAACAGAACGCAGACAGAGATAACAAAGATCAGCAGATTTTAACAAAATATCTGTAATTTAGTTTGAATAAATTCAGTGTAAACCGTAAGTACACTTTTCTGTTCTAATCACCTTGTACTGTATTTTGAGCTTTTAATTTTGAGTCAAAAATGTTCAAGGAAGATGTACAAATTCTGCACAGTTACGAAAAATATTATTGTTAAATTTTTTTATTAAATCATGTTAAGCTTTAAGTTTACGTACGTCGAAATAAATATTTGCCAAATGATTTAAAATTTAGTCATACATATATATCATTGCTTCAAGTCCTAAATCATCCAACAAAAAATGATCTAGCCGCTCGAAATTCGATAAGCTTTAATTTTTTGTATTCAATATATAATTTAGAATAATTAATAATCGAAATAATCGCATAAATACGATCTTTATGAAATGCTTGTATCCCTGAAATGATTGAGATTAGGCATATATCCTATAAAATATTGTGACTAGGTGTGTTACACCCTGTATATGCACACATTAACGGAGTAAACTTCACACGAGCCCAAGACGAAAGCTGACTTTAAAGGCAGCTATAGACAGTCTATAGTCACTTCTATCAATTGTTGTATTACAACACAATCATCAAACATACCACCCCTTCATCAGATACGTCCAGCGAAGGGTTGCCTGCTTTCTGGGATGCTGCTCATATTCCCTTACATAGATATACCTGGTAATGTGTGAAGTAAACCATGCGAGGAGGCAAGCTAGGGATGCGTAACCCTCTATCAATTCTCTCATCCCTATGGGAATGGATGACGGGAACTTGAGCATAATTTTTTGTCACATAAGTCAGCGTCTCCGAGTAAAAAGAGCAATTTTTGAGTATTATTGATGGCTCTGGCAACTCAGTTGAGGGTTTACATTTTTATATTTTTCTTCTTTAGAGTGAGACAAAAAATAACATGAAATGACACCAGGATATATTATGATTGGAAAATTTTGTAAAGTTTTCAGGTAGATTTCGACAGAACTACCTATTGTAGGTTTAATGATACAACATCCAGAAAATTTAAATGTAATTTATTCGTTCTTGAATAATTAAAATTGATTATCTTCTGTATATAATATACATATTAATTTGTGGACAAAATATCTCCCGTTGTTCATGTCAGAATTCGTTTAAACTTTTCTGAAAAATTAAACTTGAAAACGTATCAGCTAAGTTTTTCAGGCTAGTTTAACATTTTGTTTCAAAATGAAGACTGTTTAAAGATTTAAAAAATTCGTTACTCCAATAATATTATTCCTAAAGCAATATACTTTCATTTTAAATACATACTAAGTATATCCGATCCTGCAGCCTGTGTCAGAAGGGATTTTTTTTATAATTATCTCACTAACTGTCCAGTTAATTTTCTTATCTGCAATAATTCATATACGTAAAATTCAACGACTTTACTCTACAGGTGACCCAAAAAAAGTGAGAACATCTCGTAACACATGAGTCATTTCAAAACATAACATAATTAATTATAATTCTAAATGTAATTTTTTTTGCACAATATTTAGCTAATCAGAAATCATCAAAACACCCCGTATTGCATAATCTACTGGGTTTAAAACTGGGCTGTTCTGTAAGTCTGACTCGATGAAATTAACATTCTCACGACGAAAAAAGTTGATTGTATTTCCAGAAATACAATCAACTTTCTTCCCAGCCAGCTGTGTGAGATGGAGCTTCATCCTACTGTAATGTATAGCTATACTCCAGGCTTTGTTTTGAAACTCTTTGATCATTTTTCTAGCACCCCAACGTTTTTCAATTCGCAAATGTTTGATCAGAATACGGTCTTCTGCAGTGATTTTTGCCATTCTAGGCAACAATTTGAAAAAAACCAAATATAAACAATGGTAAAAATAATAATCAAAGATTGCTACCGGAAATTGTCGAAATAAAACGTAATATAGGTAAATAGGTAAGTAAGTAAATAAGTAAACTATTTAAGCTATTGTTGATATAGTTAAACTAATTTTGATGTAATTATATCACATTTTATGAAATGTTCTTAATTTTTTTGGGCCACCCTGTAAATCAGCAATAATTTTTTATCATAATGATACCCTCATTACATCACATGTCAATACATCATTACACTACTAGAACAACACGAAACTACCCTATATGATGACTACATGTGAACAAAGACTCTTCCTATACCTGGCATCTAAACTTTATAGCATTTTATTAGAGTACAAAGCAAATTTTAATACCTGCGTTTTTGAAATAAAAAAATTTATTACACTGTAAATTATACACAAATGTATACGCACTTAATTTTATGAGCACCTGTTTCAAGGCAAATTTTGTGAACAATAATATTTGTAGCAATAACACGCCAGACCGTTAGATATTATTTATAAGTATACGTACACATATGTAAAAGAGACAACATATTATATTTTTAATATTTGTTGCAAATTTTACATTATGGTTTTTATTAATTTTAGTATAGAGTATCTTTCTTTGAGGATATCAATTATGATTATCTCCTTAGCCGTCTGAAATTGTTAAAATTATCAGTGAGACGTGCGATGATTGACCTTCTATTTCTATACAGGATCATCAATGGTATGACAAACTGCCCCCAGATTGTTGGTCTCATTGACTTTCACGCACCATTGAGGCCATCGAGACACAATTCATTGTTGTATTACAGTGGTAATGTCAAAACACATGCATCAGCTAACTCCGCAGTTCTCAGAATGCATTCTTTGGGGAATAAATATGCGGAGGTTGTCGACATTTTTGTTGTTAATTTAACTCTTTATAGAACTACATTATTACAATTGTTTGTGTCTCAATTCAATGGTGACGGATAAATTGCTCTATTTCACATTTTTTATTTATTTTTATTATATAATTTTGATTATGTGAAAACATACTGATATATATATATATATTTTTTCCTTGTGTTTAAAAAAAAAGTCAATATCTGAATAGGGCGTGTATAATAATAATAATAAATAATAAATAAATAAATTTTAACTACCTGAGATATATTTAATACACAAACCGATTTCGGAAAATACCATTTCCTCCATCAGGATGTCTAATTAACTAACTAAAACCATACACATCATGTTCCATTTATCGAAAATTCAAGCCTAGCTCGGGCTGTGTATGAGGTGGCACCGTTCTGTTGAAACCACATATGTTGCAGGCTCAATTGACCCAATTCGGCCACTAATAAATTTGTACAGCATTGCCTCTTGTATCCTGAAAGAAATAGAGCCCAATGATTCCGCTGGCCCACATGGCGCACCATACAGTAATTCTTCATGGGTGTAAAGATCGTTGGTAGATCAATTGAGGATTTTCAATGCCCCGATAATGACTGCCAAGTTGAAATGAGCTTCGTCGCTCACGATGTTTTTTCCAAAAGTTGGGTTTGTGTTTGTTTTAATGACTTCAACACGTTGTTAAGACATTAGATACTCCATAATCAATTGTAATCAATTATTCTCTATGATTACAAAATAAAATTTAACAAATATTTGCCAAACCTAAATGGCGGTTTAACAAAATCGGCCTGGAACATAATATTCATTCTATATGTAAAATTGTTCTGTTTTGAAATTACTTTTTTTTAATATTAATTTAAAAAGAATTATTATTTAAAAATAAATCTAGTACCTAGTATATATTGTTACGACGACGAAAGATGTGGAAATTGACTTAATAATACAAAGTTATCAGATTTTTTTTAGGAAAACTTTTTAGAATAGTACTTGTGGTTAAATTTAGTTTATTATTTATACTATTTGGTTAATTTTACACGCTTTACTTATTTTTAATGATTCGATTTAAGTTCAACATTGTTTACATGTAATTAAAAAAAAATACTATTTTTAAAAATTAAATGTTAATTTGATATCCTGATATAAAATCAATTTTATCTAAAAATATTGTTGTTGCTAGCCGGAATCCGAACCTGGATCTCTTCCAATCGGTTAATGCACGTTACCCGGATTGAAAGAGATCTAGGTTCGAATCCCGGGTAGCAACAACAATATTTGTCGATAAAATTGATATCGTTCTAATTAATAGATTTAATTTGTATTTAAAATATCACAGACCTATTTTCTAAATAATTACAACTTCACAATAAGAATGTGTTCTCCTGAATAATATTTTTTAGATATCCTGTTAGTCAATTATATTTGAAACAAAATTTTTAAAAACTCGACCAGAAAAAAAATACTAAATATGTTTAGCTTAAAATATAATCTTTATAATTATTATTAACGACGTACCAGTACAAATTAATTAAACTGATGTCAGTGCGCTGAGTTTAAATAATAATACATACTTTAAAAGTGAAATTGAATACATTGATACTTTCAAATAGATAGCAAATGTATTTTTACTGACATAGACCATAGATTTAGAACCGAAGACAAAACAAAAAACACTCGATGGACAATTAAGAAAATCACGTTCTTGTCTTAGTAGCAAAAATAAAAATGTCATAACCTAATCTATCTAAAAGATTTTTCTTTCCCTGCACGTTTTGGCCGATGATTTATTTTGCTTGGAAAGCAAAAAAATGCTAAGTAACAAAATTAAAATGTAATGAAAAATAAATTAAATAAATCACACATAGATTATTAATCATTTACTTAAATGTTCCCATAACATTACTCAATGATTAAAAAAAAACAAATATTATTACTAATATAATTAAAATAATTAATTAAGTCTGCATATCCAGTTTGCGCGTCTACAAGAATCTTAAAAAAATAAGAAAGTTAATATATAAAAAATATTCGCCCAACGTGGGGCTCGAACCCACGACCCTGAGATTAAGAGTCTCATGCTCTACCGACTGAGCTAGCCGGGCCGGTGAGCGGAGTGGCCAAATATTTCGTCCGGAGTGGCAAATAGACGTTTATATTTGGCTTACCTAATCTTCTCGAACTCTTCGACCCATCTTGTGCCTCAGTGATATAAATACATTTTATTTTAATATGTTTTATATCTTATATTAGATACTTTAGTAAAGCTTATATTTATTTATTTGTGTAAGTATATACATATAATAATAATTAAACAAGCAGAGAAGCAATCGTCTATCGATATATAATTGTACTGCTAAAGCAAATTCCGCATTAAAATATTGCTTCTACGGAAGCACTGGCCGTATAGCGGCGACTATCGGTCGTGCAGTGACTAAAATAACCGCGTGTAGGGTCTATAGTCGATTGCTTTTCTGCTAGTGTGTGCTGTATTGCCCTCCCTGGAATTGTACAAACGGTGTTCTTATGTATCAATTTTGAATTATATAATACATCTAATTACTTATTTTTCGTCATTAAACTTAAAGACTGTTTGGGACGTATTTGTGCTTACCCCCCCCCCCCCCCCCTTCCTCACCTGCCAAGGTCCCAGTCGATCGGTGACCCCGAACCGGTACGGCTACAAAGGTTTTCGCAGTCTAAAATAGAGTGAGAAGTGTGTCTACGTGACTATCTATTGCAGTCTGAATCATTCAAGATCCTGAACGGAGATAGTGTCAAAACCTTAAGTTACAGTCCACATAGGAGGTGCCAGGAGAACGGATTGTGGTGAGTGGAACTTCCTTCCGAATCCTGTTTCTTCCGGCATCTATGCCATCACGCAACAAAGACATTCTTGAAAAAATTGAGATTATGTTTACAATAAATAATTATTGAACAAACGTAAACATTTCGAACATGTTTGACAGATGATTGGCTATGCGAGATAAAAGATGGTCGATACACTTGCCAGTTGGAAAAATTCATGCGATTTCACTACTATGTATTTTCTTAAAAGTAATAAAGACAATGTACACTTCATTTCAAATTGAATATAATTTGCGTACTCTTATTGAATATATAAAAGATAAAACAATTAATTAATCTTAACCTGGAGATGTTAAAGACGCGTTCGACATATTCGCTACTTTGGTATTTTTTCTTACTGGCAATGGACACTAACATATCCAAATACAGAACCAATAGCGACGACGTGCAATCACATTATAATTAAATATATCACATATACATATGTTGAGCTTTTTTTATGTATACATGTACATACATACTTATAATTCTCACACGTCATATATGATACATCAGTTATACACATGGATACAAAAAATATTAATAATTAACATTATAAAATATATAATATTAAGGAGAACAAATTTTTGCCATGAAGTTGATCACCTTAATATATTATATAAGATGTATTAACGTTTCCAAATTTAATAAAAAAATATTTATTTATTTAATTCTGGCATCTCCTATCGGTCTTTACTCAAAGGCATTTGAGATTCTCCGAAATATAAAGTTAATTGCTTTTAAAATTGGAATAGTAGATGAATCAATCGAAAATATTACAGAATATAAGTTTAAAAATTTATCGGAAATGTATTAAATTGCTATTGTGAAATCGGAGAAGGCGCTTCCAGGTCACATATAGGTTCGAAAATTTGTCGCTAAAAATATTGTCGCTGTAGCATAGTTGGATAATGGTTCGAATCCCGGTTGCGCAACAACAATATTTTTCGATAAAATTGATTTTATATGTATATCTTTCTTATTAATATATTGAATTCATATTTAAAAAATATAGTTTATAAAAATATAGAAATATGTTTGACTTTTTAAAAATCTTTTATTTATTATTAAATATTTTATTTTATATTATTTAAATATTTTATTAACCTAGTAGTGTATTATTTGTTTAGAATTTCAGGATTAAGGTTCATTGATTACATTTATAATACATTATGTTGATGTATAATTTATGCAGTCAAATATATAACTAACCCGCCTTGTTTATTTTCGACTGATATTTCTTATTTCATTTCATATATTAATGTTTTCTTTTGCAGTGTGTTTTATCGTTGTCTTACCTTAATAAATTTACTTCTACAAGTACCTACAATTTTTATTTTTTTTGCGCGTGATTTACCTATCTATTAAAATTTTCCATACCTAGTCTGTTAAATGTCGCTACTTTATCGAGCTCGCCATTTTTGCCAAATAAATTGCCACGAATCATAATAAAATTCAATAATTTTAATGGGCTCTTGCACTGGGTGTGTAGCCATTATAAACTTTAATAAATTCTTTATTATCTGCAAAAAAAAATAATTATAATTAAAAATGAACCCCACCAAAGTTATAAATTATTAAAAACAGTCAGCCCAAGTTGGCCCACCATTTATATATTTCTAATTAATACGTATGGTATGTTATTACTCACACTAATTCAATTGTTCTTTCTAAACGAAAAGGAGGCACAGGTCTCTGTGTGGATTACTTATTCTCGACACTCTCAAGTACATGATCTTCTCGATGTTGACACAGTCAAAGGCATGGCCGCTATCAAAATGATAATATTCATGAATTGAAATTCTAACGTAATAAGGGAAGGACATAAATACAAATTTTGAATGTTGAAAATAACCCTTTTTGGAGGGATTAATGGCTCTCGTCTCTTTTTTTAACCGTAATTTAAAGTAAGAGCAACACCACGCGACGGTGCCTTTAAAGGCGGTGAATCCCTGGAACGTGTGTGATCGTTAAATAGGTGCTTGACGGGTCCCCAACACGGGGCGGGGTAATCCATTCTCGAACGTGGCAACGCCGCACCCCCAGGGATGAGGCCAGGGGAAGAATTCATTATTATAACAATATTTACAGCATTCCTTGTCTGCGCGTGCCGTACTAATTTAAGTGTCGGAGATATTGTGTGCCTCGTATTAATAATTAGTATTTATGCTGGATGCGGGAAGAAGTGTGCGAATTACAAGCTCTTAAGAAATAATTTAAACTAACAGATTGTGAAGCTTTATTATATAATTGTTTTGCAAATATATTTTAAATACAAATTAAATGTATTAATTAAACTATCATTCGAAAGCCATCTACTTTATTTAGACATATGCGCTGAATAATTACAACTTTACAATAAGAATGTGTTCTTAATAATATATAAGTTCTATCAATGTGTCCAAAATTTAATAAAAAATAATTGTTAATTCTGGAGTCTCCTATCGGATAACTCAAAGATATTTGAGATTTCGTAAAAATAAAGTAGATGACTTTCAAATACCTTTGACGCTAGAATTAATTGATAATTCATTTTATCAATCTTTGGAAACATTAATACAACATATATATTTTTAAAGAGAACACATTTTTTATTCGGATTTTACTCAAAGGTGTTTGAGATTCCGTAAATATAAAGATGATGGCTTTCAAATAAAGGAACGACAGATGTATCAATTTGAATGTGCAACATATAAGTTCAAAAATTTTGTTGTCAACTTACTGTGTTGGCGTAGCGTAATCGGATAATGCATTTCCTCGGACAGAAAGAGATCCAGGTTCCAATCCCGGTAGCAACAACAATATTTTTTCTATACATTGATTTTATATGTATGTTTTTATAATTAGTACATTTAATTTGGATTAAATGTTATTAAATGATTTAAATTGCAAATTCACAATACAAATGTTTTCTTCATAAAAAATAATAAATATAAAACCAACTGTCAATAAATATAAAATATCCCGCGCCGAATAGAGGATTTACCGCGCGTCCCGCGGATTGAATTACGACAATTGCGGTCGTAAATCGGAATCGCCGTGGGGGAGCGGGGGGGGTCGATGATGGGTAGGGATCCCAGTCGAAGGACCAGTGGATCTCGGGGAATCGGGAATCTGAAAGACTGCTCGCCATACCTCGTGTATGACGCCTCCGTTACTCCCGCAGTTGCAACCTAGATCACACAAACGGCACTCTCTCCGCTTCCAATTGAAGATGGCGACATCACAAACTTCCCGTGGCACACAAAAACAACAATCAACAATATAATCCTGCACACATTCACACTGAAGACAAGCAGTAGGGAAAAAGGATGGGTGGGAATTTGAACGCGAAAGGTGTCAATAATATGGGTCGCAGCCGATTCTCAAGATGCGCTAAAAATGTGTTCTATGAATATAATGGATAAATATTGTTTAAACAATAACCCACCTCGGCATTGGATCATACTTGCGAGGGAGGCATTAGCAACAACTATTAAAATATTATAAAAAAAAATACTACGTCGCTACAAATAGTTTATAATAAATATCCTAACTCATGTTTCAAACTTTTGCGTTTTGTTCCCATTCAAATTGACGATTTACCATTCTATCAACATTGTACCTATGTGGTATATTTAAAATATCAATATATTGCTGTCATTTTCTATCTGAGTCATCGATTTTCTGAACTGAATCGTCTTTTATATTAATAAAATATGAACACGCTTTTAATTACCAACAACTTGTGTCAATAAAATTGGACAGATGTATTAATTTAAAAAACCTATTGTTATGAAATAAATTATTATCTACATACATCTACAATATGCGTTATTATTCTGTATGCTCGCCATGCTCACGTACGGTTGTAAAACTCGGAGTCACAATGAAAAGTATGTTTGACATAATACGAAGAGATAACAATAATAGTTGTTGTAATTGGGTACGATAAGAAAATTAATTTTATCCTATATTTTTCGTTTTTATTTTACTATATGTGTTACTGTACTGTATATTATATCTAATATAAATGGCTCAATTGGAGCCGTTAATTTAAAAATAAAATTAATATCGGAAAAAGAAATTTCAGATATTTTTCCAGACCTGGCTGAATTAAAAACTAATACTTTTTGCCACCTCCCACCACCCCCATCCCACGTGTACAGCTGCACACGTGCGAGGAAAATTACCGGCAAAATACCTCCGCAATTAGAACACCAACAACTTCCAACATATTAATGTAGACTCATGGTAACAGGGGTACAAGTGCCCGAAGACATTTTATTTATATTACAGAATAATTGTGTGAAAGAATTGGAATGTATGAATGTGGGAGCGAAAAAGGGTGATTTGTTTGTATGCTGTTTATTGTACGCCGACGTTACAGTATTAATGGCGAATAATAAACAAGAATTACAGAGTCTAGTGAATAGAATCTACGATGTATGCAGCTTCAAGTGAATGTTAATAAGTCGAAAGTGATGGTATAAGTATGTTTGTTACAAACGGAAAGGCTGAGAAAGATATCGAAAGGAGGGTGACTGCAGAAAACAAAGTTAACGGCGCTTTGAATAGATTTATAGCTAATTGAAATCTGTCAACCGAGGCAAAACTAGCGGTACACAATGGAGACCTGGTACCGAAACTGATGTATGGAAGTGATGCCTGGAGCTGGCAGCAGAGGAACGAAAGTAGACTGAAAATAGACCGTATGTGTGGTGGATTCATTTATGATAAAGTAACGAATGAAGAAATAAGGAAAGAATGTAAAGCTGATCTTAGTATAGTGAGCAAGATAAAAAAAGGATCACGAAGGTGGTTTGGTCATATTGAACGGATAAATGAGGAGTGAATGGTAAGGAAGATGTATGACGTAATGATGGCACTAGAAATAGAGGACATCCGCGGAAGACTTGGAACGACCAGATAAACCAGATACTGGAGGATGGTCCTGTTAGAAGCCTCGGTAATCGGCGAGCTTGTATGAGAAGATAAATGTGGACGAGACGAGAATATATGTCAGGACAGAAGAGTATGGCGCTCTATCCTCTTTGCCTACCCCCGCAGGGAAACGGCGTGATGGTAAGTAAGTGGTGTTGTTACATGACCAATGGCTACTTTTTCAGGATACAATGTATACTAAAATTAAAAATGCAAGCACAGTCAAAAACAAAACTATAAATATAACCAAATCATTAAATTTAAATAAATAAATAAATATTAAATATAATCATTGGTCTAGAGTTGACTTATCAATAAATAGTGGTATAAAGAGTGGTGAGTAAAGTTAAGTTATTACAGAAACGGAGGACGCCCACGGAATACTTGATATGACCAGGTAAACCAGGCACTGGAGGATGGCCCTGTTAAAGGCTTTTACTTCTGCATGTGAGTGAAGATGTATGAAGAAGAAGATAAATGAGGCAAGAGTAGTGTGTCAGAACAGTTCTATCTTTTTTGCCTACCTCTTTGTGAAAACTGCGTGATGCTAAATTGATTAGTTAGTTAATTATTCAGGTGATATATTCTATATTTATATCTCCTGAATAAGAATTGAAATATTGTCACAAGTATTGTAATGACCCGTGTACACGGAATGAGACACGATGAGATAAATCTCAGTACTATGTACTGTGTTGAGATTTTAAACTGGTGAGAAACTCAGAGGTCAGTTTTAACTTGGTAGAAAGAGATAAAAAGTGAAACCCGTGAACATGATAATTTGACAGCGATACCAACAACTATTTATGCTAAAAAGTTAGACAAATGGAAGAAATTAAATTATAAACAATTTTTACAATATCTCCTTTAGTACAGATTTCGGTTCTAGTTAAGAAGACAGTGAACCTATCTTGTTTCATTTCCACTTTCATTTTTCACCAAAATCCCCTCTCTCCTGTGTAGTCGATAGTCTATATTCTAGTTTTAAATTTTAGTTTATTACTGAAGAGTATTGTATTTTAATAAAAAAAAAAATTCAGTTAATGAATAATTAGAATAGGTATTTTTGAATCTTTACTTTATTTGTATATGAATAATTAATATTTTTTTATGGAGAACACATTATTATAAGTTACAGATTTTTACAGAACATTATTCTGTGGTATTTAATACAAATTAAATTAATCAACCGGAAAAAAACAATTTTATCGAAAAAATATTTTAGTTGCTAGCGGGATTGTTCAATTGTTCTCCCTACGGACCCCTTTTTAACCCTTTCGATGATACTACAACCAGCTATTTAATTAATAAAATTAAAAAATATATATTTTTGCAGAACTCGCATGTAGTCGATTTGGAGTCGCAATAATAATAATATGGAGGTCGTGATCTTTACAAATGATAGGAATAATTGAGAATGTGGACTTAACCTTCAGCGTCTTAAAATAAGATTGACCTTTGGAAAACGGGGAATGTTTCCTCCCACTTAAATTCGAAGGTATTATTAATGAAATTATTCATCCCTTCTGATAAAATAACAAACAACAGCCTTTCTTGATCTTTACTGAAACTGTTTTCTTTCCGTTTTTCTGCAAGTGTACAGGGTATTCAAAAAATGTGTACACGTTAAAATTAATTGCGAAAATCGAGTGTCCATTGCATATGGTTCCATGACAACTGCACGCAGTCAGCTTATTACTCTGCTGCCGTGACTTTGAATTAAATTACCTAGTGGTGGACTGTATCAATTCTAGTTATTGTGTGTTTGACGCAACAATTGGAGTAAGAAAGGTATAAGGATGGAAGAAATCTGACATAACCTTGATCTATGCACTTTCTTCGACTCACACTCAAGGAATAAAGTGTCGCCGCATCAGATCAGATGCTGGCTAATTCCGTCTCTCGGTTTGGATAACGTTAAAACACGGCGATAATATATCTCGGCGGAACCGCGCGCGTGTTGACCCTTTGAGACTCGAAATTGCACTGATCAGGGGAAAGGTCAGCCAGAAAAAAACGGAGTACACATCATGAAACGAAGGATATCACAGGTAACATTCAACACGCGTCAACAAAACCGAATTAATGTAATTTAATATAACCATGGTAAAGTTAATTGTGTATAGCCGCGTGTGCAGTTCTCCTATGTAGTGACGAAACCGTTATTTTAATTACGATTGTGAGATACGCGTTCGATTGGTTGTTTATATATGTGTGCAGTTGTTTATATATACCTTTGAATTTTCATTGCTTTAAAACATCCCCCAGATTCTCCACATTTATTCTTTGGGATACTCGATATTTATATAATATTCCGCCTATCTTTCTCAATCGCGGCGGAAACATTTGCCAACTATGTACATATATATACCATTTATATATATGTTAAATATGAATTAGGAAGATATACATATAAAATCAATTTTATCGAAAAATATTGTTATTGCGCCACCGGGATTCGAACCTGGATCTCTTTCCTAACCGGGGAAGGTGAATTATCCAACTATGCTACAGCGACAATATTTTTCGGTAGCGCAACAACAATATTTTTCGATAAAATTGATTTTATATGTATATCGTTCTAATTAATATATTTAATTCATATTTAAAATATCACAATAATTACAACTTCACAATAAGAATGCGTTCTCATAATAATAAAGTTGTATCAATGTGTCCAAAATTTAATAAAAATGAATTGATAATTCTGGCGTCAGCTATCAGTTAACTCAAAGGTATTTGAGATTCTGTAAAAATAAGGTAGATGGCTCTTTCAAATAATGGAACGATTAAATGTATTAATATCAAAAAGGTAACATATAGGTTCGAAAATTATCGCTGTAGCATAGTTGGATAATGCACCTTCCCCGGTTAGGAAAGAGATCCAGGTTCGAATCCCGGTGGCGAAACAACAATATTTTTCGATAAAATTGATTTCATATGTATATCTTTCTAATTAATATATTTAATTCATATTTAAAATATCACAGACCTATGTTCTGAATAATTACAACTTCACAATAAGAATGTGTTCTCCTAATATATATATGTACCTACCAACTCCGAAGTACTCCGTTGGCACTGTTAGAATCCCACCAAGCGATCGGCAAACATGTAAATGATTTAAATGCCTAGCTACCATATTTAACCGAAATGTTTGTTAAGTCTAGAGATGTCAAACTCGGGAATTTCCGCTGATGGAAAATTTATATCCTGGAATTTTAGGAATATTGCAGGCATGAAGAAAATCCCCTCGCGGCTGTCAATCGATCAATCAATCTTGTCGGCGTTTCTTCGATCATCGTGTTGCGTTATATCATACTGTTGTTTTTGGCGAATTAAAATCCTTTTTCTCGCATTATTTCGGTGAAATTTTCTTGTGAAACATTTAAAATCCATCGGAGTAAAAAGATAATTTAAAAAATATATATTTTGAAAATGAAGTGCTCGCTTTTTGTTCCGCCTAATTTAAACGTTAGTACAATTAAAAACTTCAAACGCAAAAAACGGAGTGAGTTTTGAATTTTTTTTATATAAATATAAATGCGTACATGGAATATATGTCACATCAATATTCTTATTATTTTTAAACTGAGCTAAATGCTAACTAGGAATAGGACTAACTTGTTGGTGTCCTGGAACGAGACGCGAACCCCCAACCACTACACCGACAAGATAACAATTGGTGGGGTATAATAACATTACATTACATAGTCCAGTGGGTATGACACTGGTTTCTCATATCGGTGGTTTCGGGTTCGATTTGCGGTGAGGACACAATACATCTATGTGATTTTCTCAAGTGTCGGCGTTATTGTCATGTATTTCACTATAGTACATAATCGAGCCTCATGGGGCTTGTTGTAGCGTTATTTTTCTTTTTAAAAAGTGAATAAATTAGATAGATATTTAGGAAAAATAATTTTTCTAATTGATTAATTTCATTTGTATTAAAAATATCACTGAACTATGTTTTGAAATTGCAACTTCACAACAAAAATCTGTTTTCATATATAAATGGATAAATCTCTTTGGCTTTCATTAAAAAAAGTAAAACTATTTTATATACTCCCTGTTCAATCTTTATGATTTATGGATCTCCAATCGACATCTTGCGCGTATGTGAACGCGATATAGAAAATGGTTCTTATCTGTTATCTCATATTACTCTCTTCCCTATACCAGACACAACCTTATCTATAGTTTTGGACAAGTTGAAGTATGAAGTTTTGAGTTAACAGTTATCGTTTACTATTAGGTACGGTAGGCTGTGAAAACTATAGTTATTATTGTGTGTTCGGTTTCTCGCTGTGCGTGCCAATAGTTACAACTGCTATTGTGTGTAGTATAGTGCTTTGTGCGAATCATAGAAGTATGCCCCTGAAGTTCAGGAGACGTGCGGCTACAGCTGAGAGAAATTCAGGTAAGTCGTGTTCTTTCTGGTTGGTACTTAAGCCTGTACTTGTACCAAATTCTGCTTGGTCTTGTACCTGTACCAAATTCTTTCCACTCTTCATACGTACGTTATTTCAACCCCAATTAAAAAATGAATTCTTTTATTTGTCTATCTAGCTTGAAGGAGACTGTCCCAGTCCCACCACGAGCATCTCGGCATTTTCGGCATTCAGAATTTTTCGGCAGTCGTCATAACATAAATAGGTGCCGACGACTGCCGAAAATATTCGGTCAGCTATTTTTTATTTTTGTATTTAGACACTTAACATATAAGCTCTGTACAACTAAAAAATACAGTTTGTTACATACATTTTACACAAATTTTAAAATGCATATTGTCCAACTAGGCAAGCCTGTTTTATAGAGTTAAATACGTGGATTAATATTTTTAATATACAGGATGTAACATACCCAATCCACAATATTCCTAACTAAATTACGAGTCAAAAATGATCAAGAAATATGTGCAATTTCTGCACTGTTATGAAAAATATTATTGTTAACAAAATTTATAAAACCGTATTAAGCTTACTAAGACATACATATTTGCGAAATTGTTCAATTATTAATCTACATCTTTACTTCAGGTCCTAAATCTTGTAACAAAAAATAGTCTAGCCGCTCGAAATTCGATGACCTTAAATTTTTTGTATTCAATACATAATTTGGAATTAATCAAATATTTTAATTAATCAAAATAATCACATAATTACGATTTTTTTTCTCTGATATGGTTGAGATTAGGTACATATTCTTTGAAAATTTTCGACTCGTAATTTAGTCAGGTATCTACCCATAAAGTATTGTGAACTAAGTCTGTTACACGTTGTATACTCTATTATTTACACATTCAAATTTTAATACAAATATGTTGTTTTATTTAAAAAATGTATCCCCTGTCGAATATTGTAACAAGCCATTATTAAAAATGCTATTTTCACGTCTCGCTTGATTTCTCAGCGGTGCAGTAAGAATAATCTTCTCATACGGGACACTTCTAGGGTGATTGTTATTTTCAGCACTAATATTTTATGATATTTTTGGATCATCTAATAAAATATTAGGTTTATGCATAATTATTCACCGTTTTTAAAAAATTATATTGTTACATAAGTTATATTGTAAATAATATTGTATCATAACCAAAAATGAAAACAAACTCAAAACATATTATGTATAGAGTTTTCTGAGATGACTAAGTGTCCTAGTAGAGCAACCATCGTCCTTTTCCACAAGGCCTGGTCATCGAAATCCGAAGATCAACCCTTTCCTGACTTGTATAAGCTGGTATCGCCGGCGTTGAAGCGATCAAACAACTCACGGAATGCCCTTTCGCTAATCGTTCCTTTGCTGAATAGATTGTTGAGATCGCGAAATGACTCAGCAAATTTCCACCCTTTCTCCAAGTGGAACAGCATAATGTGGCGTACACGTGTATGGTTTTGTAATTTTCTAACCCTATTTAAGAATTATATTATGGCAAATATCAATTAAACGTCAAATTAAAATAACAAAACGGTGGATAATTATGTATCAACCTAATAAAAGATCATTTTTTCTGACAAATTATAGATATCTCATATAGACGAAGCTATTTATATTGTATTAATAATAATGGATAATTTGTATAGCGCCATTTTCGTAAAAACTTTCACCTCAAGGGCTATATTATATGGGAAGTATGGCTTTACGACCTGTCATCGGCTGGCTTAAATAACGTAACGAAACGTTCACCAATTCTACCCACAATTCTACTCCACATCTATCAAATTTTTTGGAAGTTGTATATATGTTACCATGTAGAAACATTTCAAGTACAATTTCGTTGATGCCGTCTATGGGTTTTAAAAAATTTGATATTCATTTCGCTGAAACAGCATAGATGTCACTAATGCGAATTTAATTTAATTATAAATATGAAAGCTATATTCTTTATCTGTATATATGACGAATGATTAACATATTATACTATATATTTCTTACTTAGACTAGTATATTATAATATAATATAAATAGCTTCGTCTCTATGAGATATCTACAATTTGTCTTAATAACATTGTCTTCAGAGGTAAAAATCCAGTTAGTGTGTTTTTTTGGACATACGCAAATATTTTTTCAAACAAAAATGTCCTAAACTCCCGGAATGTGATCCCGGCTTTACACTTGTCATCCACATCCCTAATTTATGCCGGGATAAATGTCTGTGGGCTGCGCCGCGTACGCGCGGGAGAGAAATGTAGCATTTAATCTGGAATTTCAATTCGGCTGTATTTGGATAATGACACTAGTTGTTACGTATATTGTGCCTAAATGATGTAAGCCGTGTTCAGCGTAATGCGAGGATCCGTCAGGCCCGCGACGTGATAAGGCGAAAGACGACCGTAATGGAACCTGAGGCGTTTCCAACCTTCAAACAGGAAGGATAAACGATTCGCGAACCAGATTATTTAAAGGATTTCTGTTCGAGTGGGCACAGTTCGTGAGATTTTATTTTATTTTTGGGAGAAGCAATAATAAGTAATATAAAACATGATATATTAAAATAACAAGTGAAGTTTCTTCGGAAAGAAGAATATCATACAAACTAGTACATAAAATAGTGTTTTTACACTGAACGTATAAGATGTAATAATTTTGTTTTAAATATATATTGTATATACAATTTATGTTAATAAAAAGTTGACGTAGTTTAATTTTAAAGGGAAGCAATTTATCGTTGAAAATGTTATTAGAAGAATTTACGGTATTATTGGATGGATACAAATAAAACAATGTCATAACTCTACTTGAGTTTATTAGCACTAAACAAATTTCAAGAGGAACAGTAACTCTCATTAACTATATAACTCTCATAAACCAATTAATTAGTTTAACACTTCACCATTCGATGAAAGTTATTGTTTCTCTCGAAACTCTAGTAGTGCAAATAAACTCGAGTAGAGTTATAACATTGTTTTATTTATATCCGTCTATTATGATGAAACTTTACAAAGTTAACGCCGATTCTATCAATAATATAATTACGTTATTATATTTTGACGTGGAGCGGATCATGAATCGTTTTTTTAAGTAATTGGTTCTGCCAAAATTTGGGTAAAATAGATTATTTGTGCGGTTTATTGAAGGAAAGATTTTCAACATAAAATGTAATTTACTTTATAGTTTTAATGTTGTTGACGCGATTGTTTAGTTTAGCTATAAGATGTTTGAGCAGTCAGGCGGTCCAAATAAACCACCAGTGCGCGCTTCGGTCGGTCGAAATCTAAAGAAGACAACCCAGCTAAAAGAACAACAGCATCGGACTGGAAAGACAGTAAAATTAAAAAGGTGTCAGTGCTGTTCATATATCATATGTGTGCTTATTGTTAATAGGAAATCTGGGAACCAGCTATCGAAGGTATTTACATAAACATTAGTGTATTCAAGAGCAAATATTAACTGCGATGGTTTTAACTGACGAGGGTGGACTACTGGAATGCTCAAGTTATTTAAAGAACAGAAACGTGCCTTATGATTTGTTGAGTGGCAGCGTCCGGCAAAAAAATAATTCAGACTACCTGTTCAAAATGTATTAAAAACTTTTTATTATATTATATTAGTATATATACCTACTTTATTTGTGTTCAGAGTTATACATTACAAAAATAAGTTCCTGCGGATTTTGGTCGCTAAGTAAAAAGCACCTAATTCAGTGTCCTACCTACTACACCAGTATTATAGCAGACAGTGCTTTTTCAGTCAGTGCAATGAAATTAATGTTAAAATATAAGTGCAAAAAAATTTATATAAAATAAGATTCAGATTTATACAAATACAAAGTAAAAGTAAAAATGTAATCTTTAATGCAGTTTAATGCTAAGTATAAACTATTGTAAAATGTGGATTGAATGAATTAAAAAAAAAAATTGTTTGGCTATTTGGAAGTTGTTATTTTTTAATAATTAAACCAAAAATATTTTTGTGTATTTATCCATGAACGATATAATCTAGTGTAAGACACGTGTTACAATTTCAAGTATGAAATGTGAGTAAATCAGTTTATTGTCATGTTTTGCAGGCTTCTGAATTATAATTAAATAAATAAATAATTAATATATTATAAAATGAATGAATTCGCATTTTGATTTCTCCAGCACTGTTGCACGCGCTGCTGTAATGGATACGAATTGTACAATACTTACTTACTTACCATCACCCCGTTTTCCCGCGGGGGTAGGCAGAGAGGATAGAGCGCCAAATTCTTCTGTCCTGACACAATTCTCGCTTCATCCATATTTATACTTCTCACACAAGCTCGACGATTATTACCTGGTCGTGCCAAGTCTTCCGCGGATGTCCTATACTTCTGGGGCCATCAACGCTTGCGTCATATATCTTTCTTACCATTCTCATTCTCTTTATTCTTTCCATATGACCATAAGATCAGCTTTACATTCTTCCCTTATTTCTTCATTTTTTACTCTGTCATAAATAGATCTGCTACATATACGCCTAAGTGATCTCATTACCACTGAATTCAGTCTATTTTCGTTCCTCTGCTGCCAGATCCAGGCCTCACTTCCATACATAAGTGTCGGTATCAGGACTCTATTGTGAACCGCTAGTCTTGCCTCAGTTGACAAGTTCTCATTAGCTATAATTCCATTCAAAGCACCGTTCACTTTATTTCATGCAGTCACCCTCCTGTCGATATCTTTCTCTGTCTTTCCGTTTCTGTCAAATATACAAACTCATCTATTTGTTCTAAACATTAATTACTTATAAGTATTTAGCACGGTGTCTTGCTTTCCTTCTTCTCAAAAACCATCTCTTTCGACTTGTTGACTTCATAATAAGGTCGCTTTCCTTGCATACATCGTACATTCTACTCACTAGTCTCTGTAATTCTTGTATTATATACGTATACAAACAACAATATACGTACCTAATATGCAAAAATATCAATATCGAATTACTATCAGCGAGAGGTTGCTGGTACAAAAAGGTGAAGATACTCACTCCTTGGTGTGGTCCGAACTGGCGAAGTGGCCGCGCGCGGCCGTGTACAGGGCCACGGCCAGCGCGGGCATGGCCCAGCCCAGCGCCACGAGGCCGCGCACCAGGCGCCGCTCCGCCACGAAGGCCGCCACCAGCACCGTGTGCAGGTACAGCCCCTCGCACAGCATCCACGAGTAGTTGGTCAGCAGCACGTACTGGATGATCACGTGCAGAATCTGGCACCAAATCTGCAACGCCATGAAACACAATGAGACCTCCAATTGTTCACGAGATGGGATACCGAATTGTTCGGCCATTTTTAAATTATTCGTAATGTATTAAATTTAATATCTAAATATGCAAACACAGGTAGTCCATTTTATTCGCCGAAATATTTATGACAGTCCATTAAGCGATATTTCAGACAATACGCATTTCATCACGGAATTTCTATCTCGATATTTCGACAAAATCTGTTGCGAAACAAAAATTACCTCTTGTGTACGAGGCTTTAAATCAGTTTACTGACGAAGCGTTGACTCTTTCGGGTCTATAAGGAAGGTATTCAATTGTTCATTCTATACGCAGTTAACCCTTTAACTGCCAACTCTAAATTAAATCGAAGACACCACACTATGACTAGGCTTTAAGGGTCTTGACTTATCTATCAAAAGCTGGGACCTGACGTTCACAGATGGAAAAAATATTAAAAAATATGACTGAAAAGACCGCAAATATTGTATTTTGTGACGAAACCGCAACCGGTAATAATTCTTTTATATTAATATATGTTATTAGTTCTGATTTATCAATAAAATATATTTTTAAAAGATCAGTCTGTCATGTTAATGCGATTAAATGCATGAACTTATTTTTTTAAATTAATCTAATAACTTTTTTGGTTATTTTTATAACATAGAAGTATGTATGTACCTGTATTAATTATTCTAACGGTTTTTTTTTAGATTCTTCATAACTTTACAAATATATTCGAATATTTTATCTTTTATTATTTGATATTCGAATAGTTGAACATAGCGAATATTTGGAAACTATATTCATACAACACTCTCATGTCCGTTTGATAGTCGCGAAATGTTTTGTGTGTGTGACCGGTGCAGATAATAAAAAAGATTATCTACTTAGGGTTGATAATTGGTTTAATATAGTAATGGCCACAGTTTTCGCAAAAATGCGTTTCTTGCTTTTTGTTAAAATGGAGTTATATTGCCCCAAATCTAACCCAACAGGCATATCTGAATTTTGTTCCAATTAAATAACATCACGTAATTACATTTACATTTTAACGTGACCACTCTTACTTATTTATTTATTATTATCATTATACACGACCAATTCAGGCATTAGCATGATTTGTAAAATAATAAAAAATTTCATCAGAAGTGCAATACACAATGAAAAAAATATATAGTGCCAGCATGTTTTTTTATAACCAAAAATTAAAATTAATATAAAATGTGAAATAAAGTAATACATCCGTCACCATTTTTTTTTTAATATTAGAAAATATAATATAATACATTTTTTAAATAATCAGTAGGATATATATATTTCTTTTAACATTTATTTCTTCTTTACGAGTATACGAAAATTTATGTTTCTGTCTACATTTTTTTTTTACTTCAGATACAAATTTATAGTAGTCTGTAATTTTTCTAATTGTGATTGGGAGATTATTAAAAAAAATGATGCCTTGATAAATATAGTGATTTTGGGTTGCGGTATATTTTAGTTTTAGAATATTAATTTGGTCTCTAAATCTTGTAGATCAGAATTCGCTTCTAAAATTTAGTTGAATTTTAATTTTTAAAATTTGGATTATTGATTTTTTTGTATGTCTATTATTTATTGGTAGAGTTGTATATTTGGATAGTCTTTTTTTAAATGATTTATAATTGTAATATTGAAGTTTTATATGCTCCTTCCCATTCAATAATACCGTATTGCAAATGTGACTGCACTAACGCATTGAGTTGAGACACAAAATTGTAATAATGTAGTCCTGTAAAGAGATAAATTTACAGCAAAAATTTTATCTACCTCCGCATTCTGGGGACTGTAGAGTTAGCTAATGCATATGTTCACTGTAGTAGAACAATGAATTGTGTCTCGATGACCTCAATGGTGCGTGAAAGTCAAGCAGACCAACAATCTGGGAGCAATCTATCATACCATTGATGATCCTGTATAGAAATAGAAGGTCGGTCATCGCACGTCTCACTGATAATTTTAACAATTTCAGACGGCTAAGGAGATAATCATAATTGATATCTTCAGAGCATATATTTAATTTTAAATTAATTCATCTAACAAACTTTCCAATAATAATTAGTATTTATGGAATAAATGCACTTCACACTGTCTTCAAATCAAAAAATATCCGTAGAAATCGGTAGGAATTTAAAAAAAATCTTTTTTCAACAATGAAAATTCCACACAAATGTTAATATATCGTCTGCTGTAAAATAAACAAATTAGAGATAGACGACAAATTAACAAGTTTGGAGCAGTTAAGTTGTACAATAAAAGTTACTACGCGTCAAAAGTTTATGGAAGCATTTCTTGTAAATGTCGTTTGGGAGGCAGTGATGAGAAGAGTTACGTTCGAGAGACGGCCTTCCAGACGGTTGTTGGCCGCGTTAGCATTTCGTTTACGACTGCTAGGAGTTTTGTTTCACGCACTAGTATTACAGAGCGCGTTCAGTATGATAGTGATGATAAGAGTGGGTTAATGGGATAAGTTGAAGCATTTGAGATGTGGATCTACGGAGAATGCACAACATATACTGGATGAATAGAATGATGATGTTATGCTTCGAATGAATAAAGGTAAATAATTATTTAAAACAATAAAAATCCGAAAATTTAAATATCTCTGACATGTGATGATAAATCCAGAGAAGTAATGCTAGGGAAAGATTGCTGGAAGTCGGGGCACTGGAAGAAGGAAAACGCTTATGCTATGTATATTAAGATAAGTAGGGCGTGAATTGTAAAGAGGGGGGAGGTTTCGGTCGTTAAGGGTAAAATGGACAGTAAAGGCGAAGTGTTAGAGAATGTTATATTGTTAATCAGTGTTATTACCACATTGCCCGAATAGACTACAATACTATATTTAGTTTAGTTATCACTTGATGATGAAAGGGACTGCACCTCTCGAAACTAGTAGTGAAAATAGCCCAACGTGTGTGCAGTACAAAGTTTGGTTGTGAAAATTAAAATAATCACGTTACACCACAAAGTATCCGCCATGTCAATTAATGATATATTGTTACCCTTTCAGTATATGGATAGAACCCTCGACTATTTTGTTACTAAGCGAGTGTCTTACGCTAGACCAAGGATATACGCTAAATCATCATTTTCAGGTAGTCACCATATTTTCTCATCCCCGAAATACTGAGAGCCTTCTTGGCACCGCTACCCTACCCAGTTCAATGGTACCATAATTGATTGGAGTGCCGAATAAACACCCCTCTACGAGTTTAATTTAAGCGTATTTCTGATCTGCCTGAGAGAAAATATCAGCCTCCTAATAGTTCTATGTCACAATTTGTCATCAGTGTATTCTCCAACGTAATATGTCATCAAAATGAATGTTACGTATTTTTCGTTTCCGGACAAAAGGTACGCCCAGCCTTGGATTGACTATAGAGCTAATGGTCCTTGTCTACGGAATGAGACACAATGAGATAAATCTTAATACCATGTATACGTATTAACATTAGGATCAGCTTGATGTTGGTAGATAGAGATAAAAACAAACTCGGATGATGGAAATATAAAAAAGAAAGGAAGGCACTTACTTTTCGTCTGCTGGATGCTGGTTCATTCATAGATAGATTACTCTCCATCACAAGAACAAGCGTCGCGGTGTGTATGGTAACACTCGTGATAAAATGATTATTGATTATAAGCAGAATTAAGATAAGATTATTAATAAGCGATAGCGGAGTTAAGCGACGGTAGTTAGTCCGTACAGTGTTCAAAGCGCACTGAACTTCTGCAGTTGGAAGACTTTAATCACTGCGACATCTCTCTTCCTTGTGATTAGGGTATAGGGATATGTAAGAAAAGGATTGAATTGAGTGTATGAGGTAACAAGTCAAACGCCAAAAATTTAATAGAATTTAATTAAATAAATTTTAAATGGCGCTAACACCGGATAAGTATACGACGTTCGATTTGATAACGCGACTTGACAAACGTCACCAAGAATTGTAGATGTAATCATATATTTAATTTGAGTTAGACAAATAAAAGGCATCAAACCACATACTATTATTCCGTTTTAACTGTTGTTGGGAAAACTCAAATGCATCCGTCTGACGAACGGAACATTAATGGTTATTATTATTAATGGACAATTTGGATAATTTGATGTCGGAGGTACAACAAGTGAGGCGCGAGATGGTAAATGGTACAGGCGCGTGCCCTGCATACTGTAGACAGTCTACAGAACAGATTATATGTACATCAAGAAGCATTTATTCTAAGCAATGTTTGAATGTCCAAGAATACACAATTACTGGATTTTCACATACAAAGACACTACCATTAAACAAATAATAAATATCTCATAGACGAAACTATTTTTTATAATATTTCAATGTAAAGATATGGAAGTATGGGTAATTGCAGGGATTACGACCTGTCTTTGGTTGGCGTAAGTGATCACTTTAAACATATATAACGTTTATCATTCTTAAACAATAATTAATCTCCATATCTATCAAATTTTTGAAAGTTGTATATATGTTAATATGTGGAAATGTGTTAGAATACGCCTGAAAAATCTGTATTTTTCATTTTTATATGTTTTATTATTTTGACCAGTATATTAATAGTATAATTGGTCATACATATATTGATCATGTCACTAGGTAAAAGGTCCTATGGAAAATTTTGTTGTCAAATCACTGTCGTCTACGAAGACTACCTAAAGAACTGTATAGAGTTCAATACGCATCAATCATCATTTTATTTGTTTCGCTCATGGATTAGAGTCACACATTCAGTACGTAACACGTACCTTTATAAACTCTCAGAGATCAAAGTCTCACTGAGAGATCATCGTAGACACTGGCCACAAGGGAGTGTAGGGGGAAACCAGATGAAACGTCACACGATGGATCGATCTGGATACAGAGAGACTGCAGAACAGACCATCCACGATATCCAGACGCAGAACCTTGTTCATGGTTATTGTACTGTACACTGAGAGAAAAACAACTATGAAGAAGAAATGAGAGATAAAATGAAGAAATGTCTTATGTATTGTTCAATTCAACGCGCAATCAATTAAAAGTCTGAAACAAATCATTTCTAATCATTTCTTTCTGCTACAATTGCGAACATTTATTCGAAGCGAAAGTCTCGGTATAATGAGAGGGTAGGTATCAATTACTCGGTATAATTAAACTTTTCGCAAAACCATTAACCTTTTCGGCAAACTCTTCCAGAACAGAAAGAGAAACTACAATTTAATTTATTGAGCAATCAGAACAGAGGCGATAACAGAACGACTTCAAAGTCGGCACCGTACTTATGAACTTCTCTCGGGAATTTCAGAACTTTAAAGAGTTATTTAAAGAAATAAATAACTCTGTATTCTGACCAAATAGGTAAGTAATTAATTTTTTTTAGGAGAACACATTCTTATTGTGAAGTTGTAATTATTCAGAACATAGATCTGTGATATTTTAAATATATTAATTATAAAGCTATACATATAAAATCAATTTAATCGAAAAATATTGTTGTTGCGCCACCGGGATTCGAACGAAGCTCTGTCAAATGATGGAACGATTAAATGTATTAATATCAAGAAGGTAACATATGGGGTCGAAAATTGTCGCTAAAAATAATGTCGCCGTAGATTAGTTGGATAAAGCACCTTCCCCGGTTAGGAAAGAGATCCAGGTTCGAATCCCGGTGGCGCAACAACAATAATTTTCGATAAAATTGATTTTATATGTATATCTTTATAATTAATATATTTAATTCATATTTAAGTAATTAATTAACAAATGTTAAGTTTGAAGCATTTTTCAAACTTTTTACCATCATGCAGAGAGGATAGAGCGCCACATTCTTCTGTCCTGACACAAGACTTTTTGAAGAAATACGAATTTGTAATATCTTTTTTTTTTACGAAATTTCCAGCACTTCATTCTAGATAATTCAAAATTAGTAATATTATGAATTTAAAATGCAAAAGTCGGTGTTGATATTGAATTTTCACCTTCTCCTTCTTTCAGGTCCCCGACATGCAGCAATAATCCAGAAAAATCTCACTTATCTGGATATCTCATCACACGTACGAAAATATTAAAGTTTTCGAATTAAACACTTTTTTTATTTAATATTTGAATATGTCCAAGAACACACAATTATGGTATTTTCACCTACAAAGGCACTGTTATTAAATAAATAATAGATATCTCATTGAGACGAAGCTATTTTTTATTATATTTAATGGAAAATATATAGAAGTATGGGTAATTACAGGGCTTACGACCTGTCTTCGGCTGGCTTAAGTGAGCACTTTACATAAATATAACGTTCATCATTCTCACCCATCAATCTCCATATCCATCAAATTTTTGAAAGTTGTATATATGTTAATATGTGGACTAGCTTCGAGTACCGCTACACTATCGCCATCTATGGACTAAAATATATTATTAATTTCCCAGAAATAGCATATATGTCACAATGAGAATCTAATTTTTCTTTTTAAATAATTTAAAGCAATATTATTTATGCGTAAAATGTTTTAAACACATTACGCATGAAAAGAATTTAAAAAATATCACTTAATCCAGCCCTGTAATTACCCATACTTCCATATAGTTATGCTAGTAAATAATTTAATAATAATAATAGTAAATAATAAAATCGAAAACGCGCCATTGTCACCATCGATACGAAAATAAATTATTTCAGCTGGATTGAAGCGAGCTCGCAAAAGTAAACCAATATATATGATGGATAAAATACAGAACTTTGTTTTCACTTCAGAGAGGATCCATTTGGAACGAGTCGTAAAAAAAAAACCCGCCCAATAGCGAAATCGTAAAAAAACATTAAAGATTGTGATCGCTCATACGCAATGGAGAAATGCCATATTTTGATATTGAGTTACACTCACGGAACACACCACGTAGAAATCAAATTGTAATATTCTAATGGGATTTTCCGATAGAGTTCATCAGATTGGGAGCTCCCCGAATTCTTGGAATAGTTCCATGTTTTCACATCGAAGAATATCCGGAGAATGGCCCCTGACTTATGAACGCACTGTTTGTTTTGATACCTTTTCCAAAATCTTGTATTATTATATCAGATTGAAAACAAATTGAGGCGCGAGTAGATTTTTTCTATAAACTGTTTAATCAATAAATTTTTCAGCCTATTTCTTTATTCTTCTTCCAGTAGCGAGCAGTCTTGTACTAGCTATTTAGATCACTGGCGTATGCTTAACAATACCAGAAAAAATTGAATATTTTTTTATAAATATCTAAAAGTTTCCACGTACTAGCAAAGCGCGTGTTAAAGACAAATTAAATGTATTAATTAGAAAGATATACATATAATATCAATTTATCGAAAAAATATTGTTGTTACTACCGGTATTCGAACCTGGATCTCTTCCTATTCGGGGAAATGCATTAACCGATTATGCTACACCAATACAGTAAGATGACGACAAATTTTCGAACTTATATGTTGCATTTTCAAATTGATACATGTCATTCCATTATTTGAAAGCCATCTTCTTTATATTTACGAAAAAAACACCTTCGAGATAAATCCAATAGGAGATGCCAGAATTAATTGATAATTCATTTTTATTATATTTTGGAAACATTAATACAACTTATATATTTTTAAGAACACATTTTTATTGCGAAGAATTTTTCATAACATAGATCTGTGATATTTTAGGTTTATTTAAAGGTTTGTGTTTGAGATTTGTAAATATAAAGAAGATGGTTTTCAAACAACGGAACGACAGATGTATCAATTTGAAAGTGCAACATGCAAGTTCGAAAGTTTGTCGTCTACTTACTGTGTTGGTGTAGCATAATCGGTTAATGCATTTTCCCAGATATGAAGACATCCAGGTTTGAATCCCGGTAGCAACAACAATTTTTTTGGTAAATGATTTAATATGTATATTCTTCTAATTATTACATTTAATTTGTATTAAAAATATCACAGATCTATGTTCTGAAAAATTGCAACGGCACAATAAGAATGTGTTTTCCTTAAAAATGATTAATGAATGACAAAGAGACGATGAACAATAGCCCACATCGACACTGGATTATCCTAGTGAGGAAGCATTAATAATAACTGTTAAAATGTTACAAAAAGAGAGGAAAAAAAAATTCTACAGATTACAATAGTAAGCGCTGGCCATTTATATGTAATACTACGAATAATATTATTTTACATCCATACAGACCAACTTTGCATCTAAGATCACGTAACCATGGAAACGAAATATTTGTTTGCGTCTTCTTGATTTTTGGATCATTTAAAAAAAAATTAAGTGTCAAACGTGACATTCAAAAATAAATTAAATTGAAATTTTTTAACATTGCAGATATGTATCGATATTGTTTATGAATTTTTATAAGGATATCACCAAAACAATTGAATTTATGGGGTTTACGGGTTAACTCGATGGTTTTATATCTAGAATAGACACAAAGCCTTAATTAAGTAAAGCTTCATCTATATTATATGATTTGATATTTGTTTACGCGCTTTTATACTTCGATAGGTAGGCCTGGTAAAAAATGTTGAATATGTGTATTCTATTTGTGTGGATTTAAAAACAAAAACAAAAACAAAGCTGCTACTGGAAAGAGACAGTTTTTCGGTTCGGACGGACTTATTTACGGCGGCGATATAAAAACATTTTGTATTATATATTTTCGGATTATCGGTTGTGATAAAGTTTCGGAGGCTGGCCAGCCACCACCATTTAAGGACCACCAGACTGCAAGGTCTTCGACCATCGGCGTCTACCAGCTCAGGTTCACAAAGGTTGGTGTATTTTGGATTTGAATAAATTGAATTACTGTATTCAACATTATCTATAAAAAACCCAGGACTAGCTATCGAAGTATTTACAGCTACAATATTAAATATATTTATTATATATACATTTTTTCAGTAGTCCTGTTTTGGTGAATATGAAGAGATACAAGTGCTATAATATTGCAGTATTTTATTGTGTATACTAAAATACGACATGGGTAGATCTCTACCTTACCATAAAATAGGTTCAGAAGGATTTCATTAATTTGATAATAATATTCATATTTACTGCCTCCGTTGTATACAATTTTGCGGTAGAGCCTAATGCTGAAATATTATCATTATTTAAAAATGAAAAAATATGTTTGCATTTTGGTTTGGCTCTTGTGAATATTGCATACATATTTCATTTGTGCGTAAGGCTAGGATACTGAAGTATATTAATATATATTTATCCTAATTATTTGGGTCTTGCTACTAAACTTAGAAAAATCATACATTTTGTTACCGAGCGGTGTTCTTTCTCTTGTTATTCTCTTTCTCTCTCCGATCTATACCAAAAATATGAGATAACTAATGGTGATGTTTTTACTTACATACTTACTTACTTACCATCATTACTTACCGTTTCCACGCGGATAGAGCGCCACACTCTTCTGTCCTGACACATAATTCTCGTCTCATCCACATTCATACATATTCTCATACAAGATCGACGATTATGAGGGCCATCGTCCAGTATCTGGTTTACCTGGACGTGCCAAGTCTTCCGCGGATGTCCTCTACTTTTGCTGCCGTCAACATTTGCTTCATATATCTTTCTTACCATTCTTTCCTCATACATCCGTTACATATGACCAAACCAACTAAGTGATCCTTTCTTAATCTTAGTCACTACACTAAGATCCGCTTTACATTCTTTCTTTATTTCTTCATCCTTTTCTCTGTCATAAATGGATCTGCCACATATACGCCTAAGTGATCTCATTTCCACTGCATTTAGTCTACTTTCGTTTCTCTTCTGCCAGCTCCAGGCCTCACTTCCATACATCAGTATCGGTATCAGGACTCCTGTGATGTTTTTATCAATATTTTAAGCGATTTTGGGCTTTCCACCGTATTTTGTTGCTCGATCGATAGATTCTAATAGTTTTTATTGACTTTTATTTAAGTACGTCTGTTATCTATGGTATCATCTATGACTTTGTGGATGTATTGGATTCCAACGTAGTGCCATTTGTGACGCGAGCAGGGCGAAAACGAAATGTTTTTTCTTTTATATACTCAATAAGAACGTAAATATAGTGTAGGTACATTGTATTTATTACGAGTAAGATAAAACTTACATTAGCTAAATTGTACGAATTTTGACGATGCTGTCATCTCTCTTATTTATGGTTGTTGCATACAAGCAAAGATGCCGGAAGAATTCAGAACAGGAAGGAGTTTGGCACTCACCATATTTCGGATCCTGCAGACATCTACAAAATGTGGACTGTATATTTTAATCACTATTTCGTCAAAGGCTAATCGACTGGTTGGCGGCGTAGCCGGGCGGAGAAGGGAAGGGGGGGGCATAGTATTTATATATCAAATAAATATATGTTTCAAACAATGGTCATATCATAAATGTCGTGATTAAAATTATACGAATTTTTTCCACGGTCACATTTGACAGTGCAGTATAATGCTACGCTGACAGATTGTAATGTTTAGGTGTGTTTAATAATTATTATTTATGTAAACATGATATCGGTTTTTTCATCAATGTCTTTAAGTGAAATAAGTTGATACGTAATAACACAGTTTGTACACGTTCTTGCTACTATTGTGTTTATTTCTATGTATTTGTATATTGTGTTTAAATTTCGTTGTATTAAAATGTTTGTGTTAATGATGCAAGAGAAAAACATTGTCAATCTCGTTACAAACTTGAACTAGTGAGGTGGGCAAGGGCCATCAGATGAAATTCACACGTAATAATGAATAATGTGTTTTCCATGGAAGCGTACATAATATAAAGAATATTAAAATCACTATGAGAATTTAAATACAAACGAATATCAAAAAAGAAATGAGAGTTTTATTTTAACCTTGAAAGCCTTGCATAATATCTTACAATTATCAATACAAAAATATTAAGAAATATTACATTCTTGGTAAAACATAAAACCATCAATTTACGAAAAATATGATCTTCATATGGAAACATAGAGATTTAGTATACCAAAGAAAAATCTACCCCCAGAAAGCTTAAGTACCGTACCGGGGCCATTTTTTATGCTTGTATATTGAATATATGTACCGTAATACAATTTATTAGCGATAATATTTTTATAGAGTTTGCGAAAAAATCTATAACATGAATTGATTTTTTTCGTCATATTTAACTAAGCTGTCCGTGCCCGGCATTACCCGGGATTCAAATTTATTTATGTGTAATTTAAAAATGATGCTCGAGGACCATATTTTATTCAAGATATTCAAGATGCATCTGAGCAAAATGTGAAACGGATGCCATTCAATACATAAAAGACACAGAAGAGTATTGTGACGTTATAAATTGGGGTAACGTACGAAATTGCCCCATCACTTATTTTTTTGTCAAGTACCTTAAAATTCACAAATAGTTACCCTTAAGTTGGTATCACATTCGGTTTTTGGGGTAATAAAAACGGTTGTATCTATGGTTCGTTTTTCAAAACCATCAAGGAAACTGTTAGATTTGGGCGGTGGAACAAACCGCGACAGCGTTACTAAAATGTAGCTGTGTGCGATTTACTATAACCGGAGGGTAAATATTGTATATTATTCAATCACCAGTGCATAATTTACTATTAATTTGTTAATTTAATCGCATGGTAAATAATCTTTACAGGAAACAAGATGTTTCTCTTTGGATTAGACCTTTGGTCTCAGGTGTTTGACTTTCTACCTTTGCATGTTACCTTGGAGATAGTCGCTTCACTGTAGGTGACATTTTTTATTATGATGTGATCATTTCTACAAATTCCGCTTACGAATCCGATCGCGTTGGCCTGGATACTACGAGTCAATCATGATGTGGAGCCAAGAGGAACACCCAACCCGACGAGATGAGGATTTGTCAAGTGGATGTATTTTATTATATTTCTTTTATTCTAGCGGTTGTTTTTATGATTAGATGTCTTTATTTTTCAAATGAATAACATATCGTCTCCAGGTGTTACTACAAATTTTTCCCAGTTTAGGATGAAGGCAGAATGTGATAAAAATGAGGTGGGTATGTGTTGCTCAAGTAAAGAACCCGCGTATCTTGTGTTCTTCACTGACTAGTCGGTGAAAGGGAAGGTCTCTACCCCCACAGTATATAGATGGATAGATATTCAATTTAATATACCTACACAGATATAATATTCACGTCCTTCTGTGTCACTCATAGGGAAATTTGAAAATAAACTGACACGTAACAACGGAATCCTTTGTCAATTTCTTTCGACCTTTCAAATAGGAAAAAAAAAGTTCATTTCTATTGCCCGTGTCTACGGAAAAAGGCACGATGTGGTAATCTGAGATTTAGTTGAAATATATCTCAATACCTTATAAACGTGTTTACACTAATAATTCAATAGTTCTACAACACTAACCATATATATTTTTCTCTATTTTTATTTTTATTCTTGTCGAATCCTCTATCTTTCTTCAATTAAATAATAGCACGAAAAAAACTGGCTACTTTAACACAGACGGCAGTCTAGCAAAGTAGTCAGGACAATGCTGCATATATCAGAGGTGGAGTCTACTCCATCCACACAATAAACTACGAATATATATTTTTAGGAACAAAAACATGTATATCAATAAAGTCTAATAAATAAATAAGAATCTCCTCGCGTGGCTTTTAATATAACAAATTAGAAGATAATAGGTATGTTTATATTCATTACTTAATTTTTTTCTTCCATAGTAGATTTGAAAATTTGTTTTTTTTCGAAAGGTCATTTGGCAGAGATCGACTGTTATCTTTTCATCTTTTGGGTGGTCTACCTATCCGTCCATCTCTATTTGGTTCTCCGCTATCCTGTCTAGATGATCTCTCCAGTGTCGTCTTTCACATCGGCCCCTTCTCATGATATCCTTCACGTCAAACGTTAATCTTATAACTTCTACGTTCAACACGTTTGTCCTAAGATGGAGCGAAGGGTTTTCATTTCTGATGTTCTTATGTTCAACATTTCACTAATTATCAAACCGTTGATAAATCTATTTTATACCCCAGGAAACGCAACCTATTTTTCAGTATGCTCTAGTATACCGTATATATATAATACGTTAGAGTAAGTATGTTTATCATAATTATATAGTTCGTCTCTGAATAATTAGAGTATAAATAGGTAAATAAGTAAATTAGTAAACTATTTAAGCTATTGTTATTAAGTGTTGACAAGAAGAAGAAGACAAACGAACCTCTGCAGCAATGAGAAAATATTCGCTATCAATGTAATTAATATGTCTATATGAGTGTTCCAATACATGCAAGCCTTTTATTGAATATCCGTATTTTCTCACAAAATATTAATTAATAGTATTTCAACTTTTGTTTTAATTAATGTCTGGAAGTTTGTTAAAGAGTTTAATTAAAAAATATAAGAAACTTCTTTGTTACTTGTATAAAGTACGCGTTTTGGGGGTAACTAAAAGATTTTTGAGTTTTGTGCGCGCGGGTGTTGTATTCTCTCGCAATTAATTATTTGTGCTCGAAGGGGTGAGTTGTGTTTTGAAAATAAAATTGTCGGGCATGTAATTCTTCTCAACTGTTGAACATTTATTCAGAACTAGTTATTAATGTGACATTTAACGGTTCCGAAACTTTCACGATATTGTTTTTAGAAGCCGGTTCTCCTATATTAGTTTCGATTAATAAAGCATCACGATTTATTGCCGATCAACGTCTGATATTAGTAATGAAATTCATACATACATGGAAACAAAAAATGTCAAATAGTCACCTTTAAAAATTGTTACCACCACTTATACTTTTATAGTTTTATTTTTATCTATGCTTGCATTTTAAATTTGTGTATACTTTGTTTCCTGATGAAGATATCCATAGGTATCGAAACACGTCGATTTATTAATAAATAGTGGTTTAAACAAAGTATTTTATCTTATTATTTAAAAAAAATTATAGGCATACATACATAAAGGAGTGTCTGTGGGTGTAGGTTTATTTTTTATACAAATCTACAGTTTTATTCCGAGCTTGCACACTTGACCATAGTAACAGGAGGAAGGTCACTATCTACATGAGATACCTCATCTTCCTTTCCCATCACTTAAAGTAGAATTTTGGTATTACTTGATGAAATTTTGCATACATGACGTTCAAAATTAGAGTAAAGAATAACTACCCTCATCCCCTAAATGAAGCCTTTTCACTCTGCGTAAAGCCCAAGCAACGCCAGGTACTACAATACATATACACAATATTATCAGTAAAATAGGAGCATATAATCGCTTAAAATTACCGCATTTTCTACTAAATAATAATTAAATGAAATAATGTTAAACAAATATACAAATTACATTTCATTATCTAGGGACAATATTGGTTTGTAAATAAAATTATCAACGCTTATGCGGATGGGGGGGGAGGGGGTATTGATTTGCAATTATATTAAAATACAAATCTGTAATTGAAATGGAATCGGCCGAATAATTTGTAATTTAAAAAGTGCTCGTCACGCGAATTCGATTAAAATATATAATGACAAATTCGGTGGATGATAAATACCCGCGGTTGATACACACGAAATAAATACAGCCAGGGGTGGCGCCCCCGGGGGGACCTGTCAGAGGGTGCTTTGTGTCCCGCCAGGCATTAGTGGGCCTGATGAAAATATCGAGATATCGACACGTGCTGGTGGAGAAATAAAAAGATATTCAATAGCTGTCGGAATATCGAGATAACATAGAATTATTGTGCGACAGAGGCTGCGAAGACTGATTTACACCGACGAATATGTGTTATTGGAAATTAAAAAATAGTGAACTTAATTATGGTTTTTATTATCCAACAGATCTTTTGAAATGTACACATACCTTTAATATTAAGAGTGCCTGTGACGCCGAAGTAGTGATGGTTAAACCGTTATTTAAACAGTTGTGTAGATAGATTAAATAAAATCGTTATTTAAACCGCTGTTTAAACAGTTGTCTAAACCGTTATTTAAACAGATATTTTACCAGTTATTTTAATAGTTATTTTAATCGTGATTTTAACAGGTATTTAAATAGTTACCGTTATTTAAACAGTTATTTAAATAGTTACCGTTATTTAAATATTTATTTAAATCGTTATTTCAATATTATTTTAACATATATATTAACGGTTATTTAAGTAGTTTTTTAACACGTTGATTAAACAGTTCTTTAAATTTTTAGTTAAACCATTATTTAAACCGTTATACCGACTATGATTGTAAAGATGATTAATAACTGATTATTTGTAAATCTTCTAGCAGTGACTGGTACACTAGAAAGTAAACCTCTAAATCATGGTTGAATCTCGCATCCAGTACACACGTACCTTTACAGACTCTCGGAGATCAATGTCTTATTGAGAGATCATCGTGAACACGGGCCTTAAAGGAGGGTATAGTTTTCGGGTCTCCTGGTCATGGTTGAAGAAATTGCATCAAATTTTCCAAAAGAGACAATCAATGAGACCTTCTATCGAAATTTCTCTAAAATAATTCATATTAGTTTAAATAATAAGAAAAAATATTATCTATGATTCCTTCTTCAGAATGGAGTAACTAATCAGGAACTAATATGAAAACAAATTTAAAAGGTAACTAACTAGGTAAAGTGTTTTTTCTTATTATTATTTTTATATAATATGTTGTCACAAAGTAATTTTGTAAATATTGAAGAAGTAATATTAGTTTGATCATTAGTCACTAAAGCTGTCCTCGATACATCAGCATTGTTCAGCAGCCCGAGCTGACCTCACCCGGTGCCCCCATTTACGACAAAGCCAACTATTTTCTGGTGATAGAAAAGCAGTCATTGTGTCAGTGTACCGGAATTGAAGAGTACATTTCAATCCCGGCGACTCTCAAGCTGGTGTTATTAGTTGGAACTTTGATCAATTCCAGACAACAAGTAACAAAACAGGCAGAAACAAAAGAGGCGCGAAACAATAAGCATTAATTGAAAAAGTTTTATCGGAAAATACAATAAAAACAGCCTGCAAGGGGTGGGTCAGCGAGGGATGATAATTCAGGCGGTATTTGGGGGGCAAAAACCCTTCAGCAAAACTTGGGAGATTGAAGAGATTCAGTTGTATTTTAACAATATGGCAGTGTATATTAATTGAATTGATATTTATTTTGGAGAGTTCCTTGGAGAGAATTTTTTATATAAACAAATTAAATTAATCAATTGTTAAGAAATTCTGTACATTCCTTCATATGTTAGTGCAGTAAAAGAAGAAAATATGAATGAATTATATAAATCAACCCAGAGATAGCGGTACAGTCAATCGCAACTAATATCTGAAGGAATGTACAAAATTGATATTAATGGATTGAATTCTAACTAAAGTTTACTAAAATGTAAGAGATTTATATCTCCTGCGAAAAAGTACGGTTGTTCCGTAATTTTTGAGGCAACGCCTTGACAATGGCACGTGTTACCCGTGCTGAAACGTCGCCTAGAAACCATCTAGAGAAAACGCGATCTAACCCAGATGAGACGTCAGTATATACATTGTATATTAATGCTTTTATTAAATTTAAGACTAATTTAATTTCAGACTATAAATATAATATGTATATAAAGTCTAAAATTAAATTAAAACTTTAAATTTTAATACAAAAAAATCTGAATTATATACGTGTATCGATACTTTCCTCGTGATCAAAACCAATAACAAACTGATTCAGCTATTTCAATATTGATAAAAATTGTAATTAATGTAATATTAGTCACTGAAACTTTTAAATATATTTTTATTTTGATGAAACAGTAAAATTAATCTTTTTTTCATATTTAATGTGACCGATAGAATCCGCCTATTTGTAGGCTAGAATAATATTCTTTTTATTTGGAGCCAACCGTTTTGTTTTCAGTTATATATTTTTACCTTTCACCTTTAATTTTATCTGTATATTTTTTTCTTTATTACGTATATATTCATTACAATTTAATTTTGTGCCATACTGCATGGTTAAACAACATTTTTTTTTAACAAATAAAATATTACAAGATGAAAACAAATTTAGATGAGAAGATGTTAGATGAATTATTATTTTTTGAAAAATTATACAATTTTTACAGGGTGTAACAGACGTAGTCCACGGTATTTTATGGGTATAATATAATATAATAAGGAAATAAAAAAATAGATAAGAGTGGTCATTGGGGTTTCATATTTTTTTTACATGTTTAATAAGTCTTTATAATTTATAAAAGATTTTTAAAACTTATAGTACATGACAGAACAAACCATTTGACATACCATTACCATTTGACAAAAAAGTAACATATAAGATAATTTTAGAAGAGATGATAAACAATGTAAATATGAAAACTGAACCTCGCCACAGCTATTCTACCAGAGGATCCTCGGGACGAACCATGAGACTATTAATCTAGAACAATGTGTACGGTGAGAGAACGATAGAATGTGTTGTGCCAAGAATTTTTAATAAAATCAGTAGTGAATTATTAAACTTTATGGAAAATAATGAGACATCAGTGAACACTCAAATATTATTTAATATTATAATTTTTTTAAATATTTTTATTAGCTTAATCAACAGGGTTACTGATGATTAGATACTAATGCCATAGCGCCGTGACATTCTTATTACTACAAAAAAAAATTGCTATTTTTTGCAATTTGCATTTCACCCGATTAAAAATAAAAATCAGAGTGTACCAAAACCGCCACGATTTGAAAACCTCTTTGCCTTCCGATTATCACTATTTGTATGAGAGTATTCTCTATAACTAAATGTAATAAACGTAAAACAATAAATAAGTGTTACGTTCTGAAAAACCTAAAATGTTTACCCGACACAAAGTGTTGATGGCACCAGAAAAAGAGGACGTCCGTGGATGATTTGGCACGATCAGGTAAATCAGATACTGGAGGATGGTTCTGTCAGAAGCCTCAATAATCGACGAGATTATATGAGCAGTTGTATGAATGTGGATGAGGCGAGAATTGTGTGTTAGGACAGATGAGTGTGGCGCTCTGTCCTCTCTGCCTACCCCCGCGGAGAAACGGCGTGATGGTAAGTTAGTTATCTAATTATGTATCAGAATTTATAAAAAAAAAATTATTTTAATCATAAAGGTTGCATTACATTATCATGGAAAATCAACTAACTACCAATAATATTTTACAATTTTGGTAAAGAAATTTAGCTAACTCCAAATGTTCCCTATAATTACGAGATAAATCAAAATATCAATAAAATTTTACTGCCACCCTATTTCTATTATACTTTCTCTATTTTTCTGCATAAATAATCTACTAAAGTGTCTTTTGAAATTTTCGTAATCCGTTTAATTACAAAATTAAATAATACCGTTTTTTGTTGCTCCTGAACATTTGCGAACAATTGAGTTAGTTGCTTTGCAAACTAAGGTATCGATATGTTAATTTAACACTACAGTTCATTAGCGGATCGGTGAAGTATGCACTGGTTTAGAATGCAAGAACAAACCGGGATCGATATTTCCACACATATGTCTTTCAAAGGTCCATTCCGGAGATTAAATTGTCACACCTCGCATATAAAAATATTATTTGTGACAAATTTTACCGAGGGACCCGCGCTGAATAAGCAAATTCTTTGTTAAAATATAGTCGCCCGTAATACCCATCGGAGATATTGGTGTGATGATTTGACACTTGATAACGTCCCAGAGAGCGGGCCGTGAAGAACAAAAACATGCCCGTAATAACGTCCGCGGAGACAAGTTTATCCTGGGTAATATATTGCTGCTGAGTTGGTCGAGGAAGTCGACAGAAAAATACGAAGCCACTCAACTGATAAATATGTTAGTTAAACCTTATAAATTATCTTCCACTACCGAACTGCGCATCAAATATCAGGTAATTTATGATTTCAGATAGCACCGTGTTTCATTTATTACTGCTCCCTTCTAACGTCAAGAATCGTAAATAAAAAATATGTTTCCACCTCTTCAATGTTAGCAAAATTACTTTGTGCCCTCGTTATATATAAATATTTAGATAAAATACTTTGTTACGTATCGAAAAATGTTGAATTATTAATAAATAGTGCTAATTTAATGTACTTTTAAAATTAGCAATATTATCTTTGTGGTTAAAATTCATATTTTTATTCATTATCTTTGTTTTATTAACCACTAAATTGAGTTTAAATACATCTACCGGTTTCGAAAAATACCATTTTCTTCTTCACGATGTCATAACTAACTAAAACATATATTATTGATGTATTTAAACTCAATTTAGTGGTTAATAAAACAAAGATAATAAATAAAAATACTAATTTAATGTATTAATTATAAATATATTACATATAAAATCAATTTTGTCGAAAAATATTGTTTTTGCGCTACCGGGATACCGGGATTATATTATTAAATTAGTATTTAAAACATCACAGTCATATGTTCTGAATAATTACAACTTCACAATAAGAATGTGTTCTCCTTAATAATAAATAGTGGTTTAAACAAAGTATTTTGTCTAATTATTTATAAAAAATATGTTGTTTAAAAAATGGAAAAATAAATTATCAAATTTGATCCATAAATGGCGTTGGTGTAGTGGTACTCGAAGCGAGTCCACATATTAACATATATACAACTTTCAAAAATTTGATAAATATGGAGTTTGAGGGGTGAAAATTGGTGAACGTTATATATATATATATATATATATATATATATATATATAAAGTGATCACTTAAGCCAGCTAAAGACAGGTGGTAAGCCCTGTAATTACCCCATACTACCATATATTTTCCATTAAATATAATAAAAAATAGCTTTGTCTCTATGAGATATCTGATATTTGTTTACTAACAGTGTCTTTGTAGGTAAAAATCCAGTAATTGTGTGTTCTTGGACATATTCAAATATTGCTAAAAAAAAGATGTATTTATTTGTACAATTTTAATTTTATAATTGTATATTATAATTTAAAATATAATTTACTTTTATTTTTAAGGAGAACATATTCTTATTCTGAAGTTGTCATCAACTTACTATGTTGGTGTTGCATAATTTGTTAAAGCATTTCCCAGGATAGGAATAGACCCAGGTTCGAATCCCGGTAGCAACAAAAATATTTTTTTGTTTAATTGATTTTATATGTTTATAGCTAATACTTTATAATTAATACTTTTAATTTGTATTTAAAATATAGACATCAAATCTTTAAAAATCGCATACAACACACTTTATGAACTTAAATATATCGCGCACGTTTTAAATATTTACAAACATGGTTTCAAGAAAAAGTGTCATGTAAAAGTTTGTCGTAGCTTAGTGATAAATTGGATGATGTGTCCAAACACAGATTACCAAATATATATATATATATATATATAGACATGAACTAACGCTAATTTCTAGTCACAATATTTTCATTTTGGTGTCACCCACGTGATCACTTTGGTACCACTTACACAATCAAATATGACTCGATTGAAACGAAAATTGAAACGCTAACAATATAACACGTATTAATGTAAAAAATACGTCGTGTTTACAGAAAGATTTAATTTTCGAAGAATATACTTTTATTATTGCATAAATGTGTCATAAACTATCGGATTTATGTTTCCACCAAGAATGTGTGTAGAATGCCCCTCCAATATAATACACTTTATTTAATGTCCATTCATTTACTGATCTGTGCGTCCAACTCATTTCCTATGTTATTTTCGTTATATAATTAACGCGTGCATAAAATGTGATTAAAGCATGCAATATTTTAGTGGTAGCAGTATTTTACCTTTAAGTGCTTACCGAACGAGATGTGCAATAACATATTTCAATTTTCGAACGTGAGATGTTTAAGATATTTTCGACTAGAAACAATCTCAGAGATACGAATTTTGCAGCCGTGAGTGTTCCGTACAGGAAACAAGACTGTAGACTTGGAAGGGTGATTCGCCGGTTCGCTCTGGTGTCTCGGACGTCGATGTCTGCAGCGGCGTGCAGTGGTCCAGGGGGGTCCAAAATCATCGTCCAGTGTAGCAGCCAAGTCGAAGAAAATTCCGGGTTCAGTCCAAATGTCGAGAAGCCAGAAAGTCCAGTGTGATAGCAGGGTCAAAGCGGAGATAAATAAAAACACAGTTTTTCCTTGAAGAGTCCAGCGGTGCGAGATCAGAATGGGAACGTTTTTCTGCAGCCGCTGGACAGCAGCTGCGGACAGTGCAGCAGCAGGTGGCGGAGCCAGTCCCCTCGCCACCCCGATTTGGTCCAGCGCAGCCACCCCCTGGCGGCCAGACTCTGAAACTCGGCTCATTTTCTCTGTCGTCCCGTCCGGGACGGCAGAACTCGGTTTAGTCCGCTAATTTGTCCTTTACCCTTTTTATCACTAATCTCTCAGACATCGCGAGTATTTTATTTTACAGATCTTAATCTCCCTCGCGATGCCTGATAGATCTCACCTGGGGCGATGACCCGGGGAATTAATTATCGCACCTTAAACTTAAAAAATCCATTTTTATTACCTAAATGATTTTTAAGGTGCGTAATATTATCTCCGGGCGATCGCCCTTTCCATGCTCTTTTTATTATTTCACATTAAATGTTCATAACATTTTTCTAACTTACGTTATTACACAAAAACTTAATAGTAATTTGCCCGCTCGGTCCCCCCTCCACTCGGCGGTTCGCCGAGCGCAGGGACGTAGGGTTTCCAGTGGCGCGAAGTGCCGGGCGAAATGTTCCTATGAAACGGGAAAGATGCACTTTCGCGTGGAGTCTATTTCTTGGCCGCGATTATCGCGTCCCGCGGGCCCGTAGCTGTGCGGAACAGTGAGTTTATTTAGAGACAACACTCAGGTTTTATCGTTTATGTAGCATCTTGTCTCAGCGATTCACCGTATCGCGCCTCACTTCACGATCGTCAAACGTTAAATGTCATTATTGTTCGTCAGTTGGGTGATTTTGAACCTCTTCAGTAGCAGTTAAATTGGAATAAATATTTGTAATTTAACGCCCTATATTACTGTTAATGTTTAATACATTATGTTTAAAGGTTTTCGGCGAAACTTTGAGAATTCCATGATTATTTTGTAATTTGAGTCAAAACTCTGTTTTATTCCACTGCACTTTTCATTGTGTTAAATGATATAAAAAGTTTTCGGAAACATCTTCCCATTATCAATATTATAGTTCAACTAAAATTAAAAACACTTTTACGTGTCGAATCTCGCTTACAGATTAAGCGTCGCGTGCATTGGTACGTGGTGTGTATCTCAACTAAATCTCTGAGAATATCTCATCAACTAAGAATATATCAACTGAGAATATCTCATAACTTCAAACTGTGTATACCCGTTGAACAATTGGATTATGATTTTCTAATGAGCACTCTTAATTTAACTAACTTGTTTTGTAGTGATTTTTTATATTTATTTAAAATAGTAAATGTCATACTGGACGCCCCTAATTTAACTGAACTGGTTGTATACCACGTTCCTGCGCGGAGTACCAGGTCGTCGGCGCTGTTCCATGTAAATTTATCATATACAAATTTTTATAGGAATGCACCCACACAAAGACTACACAGTCTTAGGAATGATTTTGGTATTGTAGATATATTCCGATATTCAAAGTTTAAATCTAAGAGTGATGTTTTTGATGCTGTTCTGAGTCAATGATACAATTGATTTTGATACAAAAAATCTATTGTTTGTTTTGCTTACTTTTAATTTTTTTAAAGCTATATATGTATATATTCCATGGTACTTATTTTTGTTTTTTTTTATACAAAACCAACTTTGTAAAAGCCCAATGAGGTGTTAATAAATAAATAAAATAAAATGTCTCCTTTTGTGGACATGAGCTTTAAAAGTGTTCTTAAAACGTTTTACGTTTACGAGTACTGAATAAATTACGTAGTCAGCATGGTAACGCGAATGGCATGTTTGTTTGTTCGCTTTTATGTCACATATTTTTTGGAATAGTAAATTTTTAGTCGGGTATGAGCTGAAAATGTTTACACATTAAAATATATTACATTTTTTGACTCATGCATCCATTTTATATGCGGACAATTTTCGTTAATTATACGTGACACGTGTTGTGGATACACATATTTTTAAAATCAGTTAAACTTTAATAACATCTAGCTTTTATATGTCCATAAAATAATTTTTCTACGCTCGGGCGTATTTTTCACAAACGCATTAGGGTTGCGAAAGCGCGATGCAATCTCGTAATTTTATTGCGTTGGAAGTTTAGCTATATTGCCGCGATATATTTCTACCCCCTCCCGTCGCCCTCGCTACCCCTATTTTCCCGTCCACACTGGCCGACATCCGTTATCCTGAAAGCACATTTATATCGCGACACATATTTAAAATTATTTATATTAAATGTTTTGCATAAGTTGAAGACTAATAGTAACAGTATTTAATTAATGTTTTTATATAGCTGGAACAAAATAAGAAAAAAGAAAAGACTTGAATCTTTATCTTATATTGTTAACATTGTTTTATTAACCACTTAATAAATTAAAATACATCTACCGGTTTCGAAAAATATCATTTTCTTCTTCAGGACGTCAATAACTAATCAAAAACATGTCATTGTTTCTTTAACAGAATCTATTTTTAAAAAATAATAATTATTTAAAAAATAATTTTAGTACCTAGCTTAAATTATTACTTGATGATACAAAATTACTAAAATAATTTTAGAAGAATTAAATTTAGTTGTTTATTTATAAGTTTTTGATTTGTTTTACATGCTTTATTTATCTCCAACGATCCCAAATGACTTAATTTATGACCAACACCATTTATATGCAAAATTGACAATCCCAATTTTTTATCAAAACTATGACCATTTTCTATCAAATGATTAGGAAATTTCAAAAATTCACTATTGTTCAAACATCTCAAATGCTCTTTTACTCTTAAATTATAATTTCAACCCGTTCTACCAATATTAAATGCAGCACAATCCTTACAACTATGTTTATAGATACCGGGTTTGTTAAATTAATCATCTTTGTCTTTAGAATTTATGAGTAAATTTACTATATTATTATTTGTATAAAATGCTTGTATAATGTTTCGTGGTCGGTGTTTAGATATTTGATTCGAAAATTTATTTATGAATAAAATCCCACGTCAATAATCATTATGTTTTATCTGTGACTTATATAAAAATTAACAAATTGTTAGCGCCATTTAATGCATACTCACACATGCAAACCTTAGATTCGCGATCTACCCAAAATTTAACCTGCGTATCTCCGTCCCTTTCTTTCCTAACCTATCCTTAAGCACAAGGAAGAAATAAGAGGTCGCCGTATTAACACTCTCTCCAAGTGCAGCAAGTTCAGTGTGCGCTTGGAATTGTATTCAGACTAACTACCGTCGCTTATTAAGTAAACGGTAACGCTCATAACTAATTTTTACTTTAATCCCGCTAATACATACAAATAATCCTTATTCACGAGTGTTTGTTTACACATCCCGCGACGCTTGTTCTTGTGGTGGAAAATAAGTAAACAACTGAACTAGCATCTGGCAGACGAAAAAGTAAGTGCCGTCCTTTCTGTCCTAATATTTCCACCACTAATATATTCTTTTAATTTATTTTTTAAAAAAGTGTCTATTAAACCTGTATTATACCAGTTATTAACTGGTGTTTTTTAAATTGTATTCAATACAATATTTCAATTGGATGTTGACATAGAAATATTGACTAAACGATGTATCATGGAGTGGAACCCTGAATGCTTGTGCGATAGTGGATGATTAGATTCACTATATATGATAGTATGTGTAAAAGTTGATTTTGTAAAAATTTTGAATTCAATTTTAATGTTAGATCCAAAAAATTTAGGATCGAATTATTTTCCATTTCTAATGTAAATTGTATTTTATTATTAAATTAATTAATGAGATTTATAAATGTTGTTAGTTGACGTTGTGAACCTGACCACTGACCAAATACATAATATATCATCCGCATACATTTTACACAATAAAACATTTTTTAAATAAGGAGAATCACAATCAAAAATATTCCTCTCCAAATTGTCTACAAAAAAAATCTTGTTTATATTAGAGCATATATAAGAGTGCTTATGTATGCACTATGTTAAAAATTAAATAATTCATAATTAATATACGGGTCCGTAAATATAATATTTATTCTGATATTTTATCCGTTCAACAGACGTTGACTCTGTTCTAAGCTCTACAGCTACGATGTTCTCCTTCTTCCAGAGCCTCAACTTCCATCAATCTTTCATTGCATTATGAGGTTCAAGATCTCTATAGATCCACATCTTAAATGCTTCAAGTCGCCTTATCATTTCTTCGGTAAGTATCCATGCTTCCATTCCATAAAATAATATCGATAACACATAGCATTTGACCATTCGCATTTGTAATTCAAGGGTGAGTTCATGACTGCTGAACATATAACATAACTATATATAACTATTAACATAAATTCATCCCCCAATTCATTCACAATATATATTGCATCCCATTTTCCTCCCCTACTTGCCCTTTCCACTTTGTATGTTCAGATTCTTTTTTCAGTTTTTTAAGTTTTTAAGTTTTTCAAACATACAATTTTTTAGTTTATTTTAACGTAAAAGTCTTTTCGTTTATCAGTTTGTTTGAGTATACTATTTTTTAATTTATTATGCACTTGTTATTTAATTCCGAAGAAGCATCAAGTGTCGATTTTAATATCTATTACATGTCATGCCAGTATTCTGCCATCTTAGTAACTCCCCTAGTGGACCAAATTGTCACATAAGTATATAATACTGATTTTTTATTGATTCATATATTTAGTATACTTTATTGTTAATAATTAATTGTAATTTAATTCATTTGAAATAGTTATCACTGTCGAATTTTGTAAAAAAGCCAGTCTTAATAAAGAGGTAAAGATTTTTTTTAAGTGACTCACAATCGAGGCTCGGTGAGATTAACTTATTTCTTTATTTAATTAACTGAATTTGTAAATATTCTTTTGAATAATAAAAATATACCATATACAGGGATGGCATAACACACGTATCTGAGGTGAAAAACGCACAATTCATTGAAATGAATAAATATGAATATTAAACACAAATGGTTCGCTTTTCCGCTGAATAATTCCTAATTTGGATACTAGAGCCGAAACCGCACATCCCTTGAAGCGGTTTACTGCCAGCCCTCGAAATTATTGCAACCCCTAGAGAATTTATTGGTGGATTTAATGAGCGCATGTATCTAATATATGATAAATTGTACACATCCGTGTATTTTATGGCAGTAATCATAGAACGGCTACCTACAGTTGCTTAATTAACAGTTCTCTCATTAGCGCCATTGTAACTATTTGAAAGCTAAAATGTAATTGTGTTATATGTGTTCGTATAAAAGCTTTGTAAAAGAAAACATAGAAAGCGCTTTACAATTTTAACTTTAAAATATGTTCATTCAGAGGGGTACCCTAATAAAATTTGTCACGAAGAATGCGTTAGAAAATTTCATAATATTTTGATTAACTTAAAACATCACGCAGAATCAGCCAGAGAGAATAGATCGCCGTAATTTTTAGTAATAGTATATCACTCTTGTCTCGTCTATTTTCATGACAGCTCTTCTGTTGTTGTTGCCATCTTCCAATATTTGGTTTATTTGATTATGACAGGTGTTTAGCGGACGCCCTCTGTTTTTGTTGCCTTCAACATTCACGTTATATACTTTCTTTGTCACCGTATCTTCGCTTAAACGACCCAATTCTATCAACTATGCTCAATGGTCTTACTACAAAAATTGGGTCCCTATGCAGTCTTATGTTCCAACAGGGAGATTTTGAAATTACGACTCGGTACAATAAAGGTTTGACTGGATTTAGACACCGCCCACCCAGGAATGCAGACCTAATCTAGACAAGTTTTTGGAACCGCAACTACAGCTGTTTCCCGGGATCAACAACAGAACACAATTTCAGCAAGATGGGGCCACTCCACAAACAGCTAGAGTTTCAATGTAGAAGCTGAGGGGAATTTTTCCCAATAAATTAATCAGCAAGTACGGAGACATACCCTGGGCACCTCGGTCACCGGACCTTACACCGTGCGACTTTTTTTGTGGGGATTCAATTCTGTATAAATTTTAAAAGGGTACGATTTAACAGTGCATTAAAATAAAAAAATAAATACTTCCATAAAACGAATTATTTGTTAACGTACTGTTAACGTGTATTAACGAATTAATAATAATAATAAAAAATGAACATTTAATAAATAAACCTAATACATTTTAAATATGTCAATTAGAACGATATACAAATAAAATCAATGTATCGAAAAAATATTGTTGTTGCTACCGGGATTCGAACCTGGATCTCTTCCTATCCGGGGAAATGCATTAACCGATTATGCTACACCAACAAAGTAAGTTGACGACAATCTATCGATTCATTATTGTAAAAATGTCAAATAAATAAAAAAATTAAAAACTATTTAAAAGCCACCTTCTGTATCCAGGTAGCAACAATATGAAATTTTTCGATAAATTGATTTCAAATATATATCTTTCTAATTGATATATTTAATTTGTACTAAACATATCCCAGTCTTATGTTCTGAAAAATTGCAACTTCACAATAAGAATGTGTTCTCCTTAAAAATAAACCTAACCTAACTTAAGAACAAATAAATTGTTTAAATGTACGTATTAATAGTTCTCACTTTAAATTCAACAAGATGGGTTCAGAAACAAAACTGTCACTAACCAATTTACAAAAAATAAAGGGTGACATGTTTAAAAATGATTATCTAGCAATTGTACCAGTTTTGCAATTGAAAAGTGCCCTTGAAAATATGTTTGTACGTTTTAGAAACATTTTATCAAAAGCTAATCAATTTTAAAACTTCACAAAAATCGGTTACAAATACGTTTATCTTAATTTCATCAACTGGGTCGAGGCTGTTTTTTTTCCAGCCCCTACATATAGTTTCAACCCCGTCGCGTAAATCATAAACCTCAACTCACCCAAAACATTACAAAGTTTCAAAACGCCTATTATTTGTGAGACGAATCCGTATTTTCTACTATTTTGAAAAAATATACCACCTCGCAAATATACCCCCGAAAGTCTTCAAAAGTTTTCAACCCGCTTTAGCTATTGGCAGACGAAAGGGATCCATGGTATTTACCCTACGCAGGGAGGAAAGTTTGTTCAGGATCTGCGACACGATAAGGGAGGCATAAAGGGCCTAAGATAATATAGTCTTCGTCTCAATATATATTATTATTATTAAATAAATCCAAGACGGAGCAATCTTTGAGATGTTATATATTTTATAGTAAGGAATTTTACGGCCCGATAATCTCTCGAGAAGCGAACCCCCAATCCATTAGATCACTAGAAATCGTAACCATTAGACTGAATGACCACTAGACGTGCTTGTGGTCTAGTGGTTACGATACTCGCCTACTGATTTAGTGGTCAGGGGTTCGAGCTTAATTCCAGGAGGCCATCAAGTTAGTCATATTTTCATAGCACAAGCGTTTAGCTTAGTTTGAAAATAGTAAGAATATTGACGTGACACGTATTCCGTGCACGCATCCCTATTTCTATTAAAAACAACAACAAAAAGTACGTTAACGTAAAATAAAGATAAATTTCAGAGATACGTTATCTCGCGCCTCACTTTACGCTTTTTGTCAGTCAAACTTCAAATATCAGTTTTTTTTAATATAACGGATATGTGACACATTAATTTTCTTACTATTCTCAAACTAGGCTGTGCTATAAAAAAATAGTAACTTTATGGTCTCCTGGAACGAGGTTCGAACCTTCGACCACTAAATCTTTATCACTAGAGTAATGAGCGCATTTTTTTGGTCTAATGATTATTTATCTGTTCATCAGTTGAGAGAATTTAAATCTCCCAGCAGTATATATTTGTGATTTAATGTTTGTGGTTGTGTTTGTCTAACATACCAGATTAGATCAAGGATCAGAAGATTTATTAGTACTGAGTCTTGTAAAATAGTATACAACTCTGTTACTATTCCTTACATCAACTACTGCAGCAGTATTTTATTTTTGGCTAACGAAAAAGGAATTGAATTATTGTCAGTGTTGTAAAATAAAGCTATGAGAATAATACTCAGAAAAAATAGATATACTCGGATCAGTGCAATGCTGAAAGATCTGAATATGATGACCTTTAAGCAGAAAATGGTATTTATTTACAAAATCTTCAATATGAAAATATCAGTGGAATTTACACGAAAAATTGATGCAAATCAACATGAGCATGAGCATCGTACAAGAGGAAGCAATAGACTGAGACTGCCATTCAGGAAGAAGGCCAAATCTCAAAAATCGATGATGTATAGTACGATGAATTTTTTTAATGAAATGCCAGAAAACATAAGAAAGAAGAAGAAATTGAATAGATTTAAAATGAAACTGACCAAATATGTAAAAGATAAGTTTTAGTAAAAGAAAATACTTTATTAGGAGAACACATTCTTATTGTGAAGTTGTAATTATTTAGAACATAGGTCTGTGATATTTTAAATATGAATTAAATATATTAATTAGAAAAATATACATATAAAATCAATTTAATCGAAAAATATTGTTGTTGCGCCACCGGGATTCGAACCTGGATCTCTTTCCTAACCGGAGAAGGTGCACTATCCAATTATATATTTTTAGCGACAATTTTCGAACCTATATGTTACCTTTTTGATATTAATATATTTAATCGTTCCATTATTTGAAAGAGCCATCTATATTATTTTTACAGAATCTCAAATACCTTTTGTATGTACTATGTTAATTAAAAAAAATAATTGTAGGTATATGTAGTTCTGAGAGACGTTTGTACGCGCGTGTCGAGTCTTGCTGTTAAATTGAACGTGGTGTACACGTGTTAGAGTTTTCGTTTCTTTCTACCAATCTCAATTTGTTCTTTGAGTTTTTAATCTTTCATCTCGAATCCGAAGGTTGCATGTCAAGATCACGTCGAGGTCAGTCTTAGAAGATTACAGACTTCATCAGCCAAGAAACACGTCCGCTGCTCATGGATGATGACGAGAAAAAATCGTCGTAGATTATTTAGCGATGCGGACCTCCAGGTCGCCCTCCCCAACATGACACGCCTGGACCCCCGGGCACATTTCGCGAATGTTTTACGCGTCCCAGGTATGGTGCGTTTTGCCAAAAAAACTCCAGATCAAAATAACAAAAAGCATACATTGAAATTTATCTCATCGTATTTCATTGCGTGTACACGGGCCATTAAACTGTATAAACTTGCTTCAGGGCTTCGCAGAAATTGAACCATCCAATTTTTCACTCCCGGAGACATTTAATTATTTTTACAAGAGTCTTAACTTGATTGAAATGCTTTTATAGTATTTGCTCCTTATTGGTGTTCTTGACGAAATCGCCGGGGGGATTAACGACGATTCCGTTGAGCTGGGGGCGAAAAGGAGTTTCACAGAATTCCAATCAATTTTGTCTCGCGATTCTAATCGACTTCACGCAAAAAAAAGGTTGGTGTTTCTTAAGAATGATAGATAGACTATTTATTAACTATGAAAATATTTAAAATACTAAAAAAAAACAAATTAATACTCTCTTGATTATGTGTGAAGATCACGTGCGTGTGTTATGTGTACAATTCACTGGGAAAGAAAGAAGAGATGAAATTTAATTACATAAATTAACCACATCGGTCCCTCACGACCGAGGATCGCGATTTACATGAACTTCCGCCGTTTTGACGATACTCCTCCACTTTTATCGGCATCGTAAGTGCATGTTGCCTTTTCCATATGGTCACTCAGTCTAGAGTGCTTCACCAGTCTGCTCTGGTATTCGAAATACGTGTCCAACCCACCTCAATTGAGATTTTGCTATATGTAGAAGTAGAAGTTTCATGCCGAGTGTCTTCCTTACTTCGGTACTTCTCACTAGGTATAATAACCTGCTACTCCTCTAAGGCAACTTATTTCGGCAAAATAAATTATTGATCTCATTCCTCCGTAAGGATCCGGATTTGGTGACGATTTCAATATAACACTTTAAAAACAGTCAGTTTGGTCTTGACACTTAACTTTATTCCCGCACTGTAGAGGGAATGTAAAACACTATTATCAACCCCTAATTTCTAATAATATTATTAAAAAATTTAAATTTCATTTATTAGCATACGGTTATTGTGTAGGTATGTATTGTGTAGATATGTAATATTTTTTTAATAAATTTTAAGATAGGTACTGGGTACCGCGAATATACTAAATTTATAAAAACATTCTTCCCCTACTTACCGGGGCATCAAATAATATATTTTAATTCCAGAATATGTGAATTTCTATTTTTTGTATCAAAATTAAAGTTTAAGAATACTGAATAAAATATATATTCTCCATAATAATGAGTATAACGTTATTGTTAGGTATTTCTTTTAAATCTAGTACCTACTAAATTGAGGAAGGCGGCTAAAATGTTTACACCGCAAAAAATTGTGATTTACAAACTTTGAAATGATGCACTCATAATTTATAATATAGTTTATTCCGTTTAATTTTGAAGCCGCTAATTTGGGCTAAATCTAAAGGAACTAACAACAGTAATTTATATTACATCATTTAATTGGGACAATATTATGCTTAATTGGGACAGTTCATTTAATATCACGATACAAATTGTACACATAACTTCAATGTTTACCAAAAATGAGTTCAAAAATGTATATTTTGCAAGCAATAAAGTTTGTCACTAGAGTTGTCAAGCGATTAAAACTATCACCGGCTTTATGGCTTTAAACCTTTAGACATTCCTGAAATTTTGAGTAATAAAGAAAATGAGGACATGTAAGTAGTTTTCCGACTATAGATAACAATTCACCATATTATGATGAAAATTATGACAGAGAGGGTAAAATTGTTAAAGTTATTAAATCGAATTCGTAAGCACACTTTTGGCATGTTTTTCGATTCAGCCATTCCGCATCCAAATTCTCATCCATACATTTCCTAATGCTCGTCTTTTCGATGTCAACTTGACCGATATTTGTTCGATATCGACATCGCGATATCATTCGCGGTGTGGACCTTTCAGCTCCAATGCACCAGCACTGTATTTTGATCACGTATTGTTTGTTGTTTGGGTGCCGTGGGTGAACTTGTGACATCGCCGTATTCAATTGGGATGGGTGATCGACTGTATTTCCGAATCCCGGTTCCCGAGATCATTGGTCATTCAACTAGAACCCTTATCCCCTCATCGACTTTATCCTGTACCACGTTTCCCTACTTTCCTCCCCTACGTTGCGATGATTTCGATTGACGACCGGAATTGTCGTATTCCATTCCGCGGAACGTGCGACCCGAAGTTTGCGAAATTCATTTAGATCCTATCGATCCGGATTTACAGTTCGAATTCAATATGTATATTAATTGTTTCATTTTACGCTCGCTTCGATTGATTAGGGTAGCCACATAATTGGGCCAAATGTTCTGGTCCCAATGTGTCCCAATTAAGCGAAATTGACTGTACTAGCATTTAAAATCTCTCCCAGAACGGGTACGAAAATCGCACATGGGACAGAATTTAAATGTTTACTTAACTTAAGCATTAATTATCTATCTACCTACAGTACAGCATCATTACAGATTTATAATTTTCTGATAATAGAAATGTACTCAATTGTTTTCTATTTGAAATATTGTACTTTCAGAACAAACATATCACATATCCACCGAATTCGTACATCTTAATGAAAAGCGAAGCTTCACTCAGTAATGTATCAGTTCTTATTTAGCGTAAAACTGATACGAAAGGTATTTAGAAAGCGCATTACACGTCACAGACATATGCGTATACATTATTATGAAAGTGGTCTAAGTCATGTTTTTTTCGTTTCGAGATATTTAAAGGTTTGCGATTGATTTGATTCAAAAATATTTTTATATTGCACAACACAATGTTTCAAAATTTATTTAGTCTACTAGATTTATAATTTATTTCGACATATTAATATTGCATGTATCTTATAAGGAAATACAACCATCAAAGTTGAAATGACTTACTCTATTATCAAAATAAACCCTAGCGGAATACCGTTAAACGTCGTAACAATACACTGAATATAACGCTTCAAAAATTTTCACAATTTTTATAATTTGCATTATATTATATTAATTTAAAACAAATAATTGATAAACTCATTTTTTTCAATTTTTTGACTTAGACCACTTTCACAATAATGCCAAAATAAAATAAACATTAATACAAATTAAATTAATTAACTAGAAATAATCTATTTATTTAAAAAAATATTTAGTTGCTACCGGGATTCGATCCTGGACCTCTTCCAATCCAGATAAATATGTTTTCGTTAAATAGATTTATTCTGACTAGTTGATTAATTTAATTAGTATAAAAATACCACAAAACTATGTTCGGAAAATGCAACTTCACAACAAAAATGTGATCTCCTTAAAAACAAACATTATTTGCCCCGTTCCAACTCGCATGCAGATCGTTGTATTTTGTTTGCGTATTTCAAGTTCAGATAGTATTCTTTCGTTTTTTGTAAATAAAAATGATGTTCATTTATTTTATTTAACGCTGTTTTGATACATGTGATAAAAAATATTTCTAATTTGAATTTTGGAATTTTTCATCCCTCGCAATGATTTTAACGTGTTGTAAGTCAGTTGAGACGTGTATATACGTACGTCTATTTGTAGTCAGGAATCTGTGGGGAATTCCTGGTCCGCTCATGCAGGCAGGGGTGAGTGCAGCGCACCGACAGAATGTCTGAAGAATTTCCTAGACTTGAATTCAGTCACGCGAAGGCTTTAGATTCACTCTCCGAACGTTTTGTTCTAGAAAGAATGCGGGCGGATTCCGAACCGAAGTAGGTCGGTTCGTGGTCAATCCACTCCAAAATTTGTTAAAAATATTCACGTAAAAAGTTGATTAAAATTAACCACTTTTTTAACCTTTTAACTGCCAACCGTATTTAAAATGGAAGACACCACATAGGGTAGGGATAGGTCTTGAAGGTTTTGACTCAATATATCTATCAAAAGCTAGGAACTGTCTTCCACGGACATGTTTAAAAAAATTGCAGTATGATTTAAAATATATGACATTACACACACACTGCAAGATCACAAAGTGCATATAGTTACGTTTATCGTTTGGCGTGTCATGCAAAGTTTGGCGTGTTAACGCGTTCGTGGCATTTAAAGATTAATTATATAATATAATATTTAACCATGATTCAGAAATGACCTCAGAAGGAAGAATATATTTACTTCTGTATTTTTAGATGCCCTTTAATACTTTCAAGTTATTGAAGCGTACGAAAGTCTTTCTGAACTGTAGAATTCTTCACTTTCTTTGTATATAAATAAAATATTATGAAATTAGGCTCCAGACAAGTAATTAAATATATAAAGAGTTATCAGAACTCGACCGTTATTTAATTATTTTTTGCATATTTAAGGCCCTATTTCAATTATAGAAGTTCATATATTGACCTCGGAATTACGAATATTATAACATTTGTAAAACACAATCCAGCCAATCAGAAGCTTAAATACTAATTAAATGTATTAATTATAAATATTTAAATATAAAATCAATTTTGACGAAAAATATTGTTTTTGCGCTACCGGGATACGAACCTGGATCTCTATTTCAAATCCGGGGAAGTACACAACTAATTGTGTTATAGCGCCAGTAATTTTCGTGACAAATTTTCGAACCTATATGATACACTTTTTCAAATTAATACATCTGTCGTTCCAAATATCCCGGTAGCGCAAAAACAATATTTATCGACAAAATTGATTTTATATGTATATATTTATAATTAATACATTTAATTAGTATTTAATCATTAGGTTAATTCATAAACGTTTGCTATTGGATTTTTTGTTTTAAAATATAGTGATAAACCGTTTTAAAACCTCTGTTTCGTATATATCATTGAAGTGTATTATAATATGAAGTATCTCCGATTTGACAATTTATTTCTCGGTAGAATAGACAGAATGCCAGACCAACCGACCGATCAAAACAGTGAAGCTAGAAAGTGAGCGAGAGCGCAATAAGACAAAGAAGAGGGGAGCAATCTCATTTCATTCGCCGACTACACGTCAATGTTGCGTCCATTAGTATTCCAGGGTTAAAAGCATTAATTAAACTTAGTCCTGTACAATTTACAAGGGAGGGGGATGAAGGGACCGAGGAAGGGTAAGTCGAAATGGCGGGTAGAGTTTTTGAGACAACCTTTTTTTATTCATTTAACTACAAGGGTTAATTCATTTTTTTTAGCAAACTATTTTACAAAGAGTATCTAAGACATGGCAACATCGACGAATAGCAAAAGGTTGAGCTCAATGGTGGCCGCTGCTCAGCCATGACCATTATTACTAGTATCGTGCAGTAGGTATAGACTTAGGTTATGCTGTTACTATGATATTATATAATACTTTTTAATATGCTTAACATGATTTTCCTGAATTTCATGAATAAACAAGTAATAATAAGTCTGCTATCAGTTTACTCAAAGGTATTTGAGATTCTGTAAAAATAAAGTAGATGGCTCTTTCAAATAAGGGAACGATTAAATGTATTAATATCAAAAAGATAACATATAGGTTCGAAAATTTGTCGCCAAGAATATCGTCGCTGTAGCATATTTGGATAATGCACCTTCCCCGGTTTGTAAAGAGATTCAGGTTCGAATCCCGGTGGCGCAACAACAATATTTTTCGATAAAATTGATTTTATATGTATATCTTTCTAATTAATATATTTAATTCATATTTATAATATATGTGCACACTTTTAAACTTTTGTGTATAAATATCATTGCAATCTGAGAATGAGGATGATATAAGTATTATAGAAATTAAATTAATAATTCAGAAAAACATATTACTCGTATTCTAGTAGTGACCATTTTTTTTATTATCGATACACAGATTTTTTCTGTACATTTTTATAATTGATTAATTTAATTTGTTGTTAAGGAGAACACATTCTTATTATGAAATTGTAATTATTCACAACATAGGTCTGTAATATATAAAATACTAATTAAATGTATTAATTAGAAAGATATACATATATATATTCCATTTTATCAATGTTTGAATCCCGGTAGCAACAACAATATATTTTTCGATAAAATTTATCTTTCTTACTAATATATTTAATTAGTATTTTTTTTAAGATATCGTACATTTTTTAACATAATCATAAGATATAGGATATATATTTCTTTTTACATTTATTTCTTCTCTATGAGAGCAAGACTCGTGTATATAAGAGAGTTTATAGTTTATGTGAATGGTAGACGGTGTAAATATGTTTTATCTTCAGATACAAATTTATAATAGTCTGTAATTCGCTTATAATATTTAATTTATTTTTAATTTTAAAAAATTGGATAATTGTTTTTTTTTGTATGTCTATTATTTTTAGTACTTTAAAATCTGTTAAATAGTATTTTTTTTAAATAATTATTTTTATCATCATTTTATGAATGATTTCTAATTGTGATATTGAAGTTTTATATGCTCCACCCCATCCAATATTACCGTATTGCAAATGTGACTGTACAAATGCAAACTGTATTATTAAAAATAGTACAGAACTATGTTCTGAAATTGCAACATTACAACACAAATGTGTTTTCATTATAAAATGTGTCGTATCGTTTGTAATCGTCTGTATTAGATACATCCCATATTTTTAATTGATCAAACGTATTCGGAAAACTGAAAATATTGAGACGTGTGTACCTACCTGCTCATCGAGCGACAACAGAAACAAGTTTTAGAAAACTATGATAACTTCCATTGCTTAAATACAATTTTATGTCACTTTTAAGTAACCACTTCAAGTGCCGTCGGACTAAATTCGCGAATTCACATTTAAAATTGTAATTCTGACAAAAAATTATTTTAAACCAAGGACACATCTACAGCCCGACTCGATTATAACGAGCACGCATATAACGAAATCACGGCTGTAACGAGCAAAAACCTCCAATGTTTTAATATAAGGCGTATTTTCATAGAATCGGTCGCTGTTATTCCTAACATTACGATGCTCAGTGAAACATTACAAATATTTATAATTACTAATACAGTTCCAACTACTGGAAAAGCATTAAAATCGCATTGGCGGCCGCTTAAATGACTGCCTTGTGTTAGCCAAACCTTAAAATTTTAAAGTAAAGTATTATCACGATTTATTAAAACACTTTAATATTTTTCCACTATTTATTATTAAATTACCCATACCGGTTTCAGCCTGTCATGGCTGTCTCCAGACTGATACATTTTTCTCTTAAGCTTGGATATTTATACAATTCAATACAGGGGTGTTTTTCAGTGAGTATATAATTTGATGGCCGTGACGGGCTGATACTGGGAATGGTGATCGGTAATTCTCTTTCGTGTAAATGAGAGTAATAGATAAGAACTCATAATGTAAATTAATTCATTACTTAATAAAATAAATCAGTCTTAACGCTATCGTCGACGGTTATTTGTAACAAATTGGCCATTAAAATCTGTTCCTTTGATATATTATTCATTTCCTTTTGATCTTATATTGTACATCTAAATATCACTGAATGGGTAGGCTAACTTCTAGGAAGGCTTTCTACGTATTTCTAAGAATGCATTGTATGACAAGTACCCAGATGAGAGAGATAAGTGTGGATGAAACATATCAAATAATATTATATTCGTATTATATTATTTCATTCTTTGTATTTTGGATCATTTATGGATCTATGGATCATCATCGCATGTATTTTGCTTGCCAATTAGAATATCCTTTAACGCCAAATCGTTAGACTATTGTATTACCAAAGTGCAAAAGTGCAAAGTTCCAAAGTGCAGTTAAACTATTGTATTACCACTAGAATGATAACTGCTGAGCTATGAATTAATAAAGACTGTTTCGAATTCGTAAACACACTTTTGGGGTATCTTTTCGAATCAGCCGCGACCAATATTATTGACACATTCCGCGTCCAAATTTCAATCCATACATTTTCTCACGCTCGTCTTCCAGTATGAAATTCAACCTTGACGCCAGCAGACGTCAACTTAATCGATATTGTGTTTGATTTCAACATCGCGATAGCATTCGCGGTGTCAACCTTGAAGCGTCAGTGCACCAGCACTGTTGTTTGTGATCCTGTGATCTGTGTGCGCAGTGATATTGTTTGTCTGTACCGTGGGTGAACTTGTGACATCGCCGTCTTCATTTAGAAGTGGAAATAAGCTCATCCGCGTGCTATTTATTGTGTGATCAAAGCAACGACTGCAGAGATTACGGAGGCATCATATACAAAGATCCCGAGATTACTGGACCAGTAAAGGACCTTTGACTAGAACTCCTATCCCCTCACCGACCTCATCCTGTACCACGTTTCCCTACTTCTCCCCTACACCTTGCGGTGATTCCGATATATAACCGGAATTGTCGGATTCCATTCCACTAGACGTGTGACCTGGAGATTGCATAATTCAAACAGTATTTTGAAAGAATATTTAAACATGCGGAAGCTGTGGTCAAAAATCATTAAAAACAAAAACAACTCTGAGTTGTTTCTTGGTAAGACTAGATAAACAATGAAGAGGATAGAACTTGTTTGCTGAGGGTGATAACTGGGGATGAATCTCGGATCTACAATTATGATCCGGAAAGAAAAATTATGCAGGGTGAACATTTTTAGGATGTAGATAATATAAAACGTATAACAGCTACGCACCTGAAGGGCCTAACTTCAGATGCAACCATGTTTCTAACAATGTAAGAACCGTTGGCCCAAGTACATTTTGTCGGGGGGACAGTACTTGGGGGTGATTATGTTCCCGTTCCGCAATATTTAGGATAAGATTTTTGGTGGCTCACTGCTTTATCTATTTTTGTCTGACTGACTCTCTGAGGTCAGTCTCATTGAGAGATCCCGTAATTATAAAATGCGCATGTGCTAATTATTTTAACATTTATAATAAAGTTTAAAAATAATAAACACTATTAATGTAAGACATTTATATTTAAGTATGGTCAGTATGGACATTTTTAAACAGGTATTAATTAATTGATTCTCGCTTTGAAAATTCTCTTGCCAAATCATTGAGCTAATAACCTTACCTTGACGCCATAAACAAATTTTTCATCTGATATGTCCATGGTCGATCATGAAACTGATAATTAATTAATAATCAAATATATACACACCATCTTTTACGGTCAGTCAATTCTTTTATACGTTTCTATATATTTAAAAAAAATATTTATACGTGACGAAAAAAATATTTTTATTAAAATACTAATTAAATGTATTAATTAGAAAGATAAACATATAAAATCAATTTTACCGATAAATATTGTTATCGCGCTACTGGGATTCGAACCTGGATCTATTTCCAAACCGGGAAAGGTGCATTATCTAATTATGCTACAGCGACAATACTTTTGACGACAAATTTTCGAACTCATATTTTACACTTTTTCCTTCCATTTATTTGAAAGCCATCTACTTTGTTTTTACGGAATCACAAATACCTTTGAGTAACCCAATAGTAGACGTCAGAATTAACAATTCATTTTATTATTATATGTATATCTTTCTAATTCATACATTTAATTAGTATTTAAAATATCAAAATATTCTGAATAATTACAACTTCACAATTAGAATGTGTTCTCCGTAATAATCTTTTTATTACTTTTATTGAATTAATTCGCTGGATGTTATGAGTTCACTACAGCAATTCGGAACTCTCGGGGTCCATTGAATAGTGGCGGCGAGAAGTTCTGACCAAGATTGTGACAGGACACGACCACAGGACATGTTCCCAAGTTTGGTCAGTTAAGTTTGGAAGTTTAGGAGCGTTGTCACGAAATGTGCTGATATATCGGGAAATTCTATAATGTCACCGCAAGTAATTACTAACAATTAATACAATGAATTATACGGAAGGCACGGAATGCTATGGTGTACAGACAAAGTTGTTACGTACAGACAAATTGAGGGAATTTATTTCTCGCACCGCCGTAGTGTCAAATTTAATGGAGAAGTGCATTCTTTGTACACTCCGCATGAGAAAATAATATATTTATTTAAGAAGATCTTTCCGTGACTCAGACCCAAAATACACTGATCTGCTAGTTATGTCTTCGGAATTTTTATTATCTATAATCCTTTTTTCTTGGTTAATATAAAAAAAAATTGTTTTAAGGGAAGATTTTGGTCCCAATAGTTTTTATGGGATCATTGAACCCGCTGGTTGACCTAAACACCAACTCTTTGAATTTTAAGTAGACTTCCAAGTAATTTCGTTCGTTGGCATGACATGTTTTTTTTTTTTTTTTTTTAATATTAAAAATATAATACAATTTCAATAATCAGTGGATGTATATATATTAAGACTCGTGTACAGAGAAGGAGTATATTCGAGTTAATTTATGTTTCAGTTAGTCTCTGTACATATTTTTTAAACTTCAGTTACAAATTTATGATAGTCCGTAATTTTTCTAATTGTGATGGGGAGATTGTTAAAACTCAAAGTAAAAACAGAAACGAATACAATAATAATATGTAGATATGAATTTAACTTGTATAAATTGCATCTACTTTGATAGGCCGTAAAGTAAGTAGGTAGTAATAATAATATAAATATGAATTAAATATATTAATTAGAAATATATACATATAAAATAAATTTTATCGAAAAATATTGTTGTTGCGCCACCGGAAATCGAACCTGGATCTCTTTCCTAACCGGGGAAGGTGCATTATCCAACTATGCTACAGCGACAATATTTTTAGTGACAAATATTCGAACCTATATGTTACTTATGATATTAATACATTTAATCATTCCATTATTTGAAAGAGCCATCTACCTTATTTGTACAGAATCTCAAATACCTTTGATATTAAGTGTGTAATAGATATATATATATATATATATATAACGTTCACCAATTCTCATCCCTCAATCTCCATAATTACCCCCAATTCAATTCAATATATCATTTCCATTAAAAATATAATAAAAATAGCTTCGTCTCTATGAGATATCTGATATTTATTTAATAACAGTACCTTTATAGGTAAAAATCCAGTAATTGTGTGTTATTTAACATATTCAAATATTATTATTAGCCTGCTTCTAAATAAATCTGAATTATTTGTGTCTTGGGTAAATATCGACCAATATCGAATTAACTTAACTTTTTTCTGACAGATTCAAATATAGGGTTATCCAACAAACGTGATAAAACCGTAAAATGGAATTAAATTTTAAAAAACAAGTAATCAATGATTTTTTATTTATTTGAAAGATATTTTGATACCATTAACAATGGAATATAATGTCATTCAAATATGATTAAATTTTCAGCAAATCTTTCATATATATCTGGCGTTATTTCACCAATTACAAGAGTTATGTTTATTTATAATTGTTAAATTGTTATTGGTTTATCAGCATAAGCAAGTGACATTACATATCTCCACATAAAATATTCTAACGGAGAGATATCACATGATTTAGGCCAGTGATGGTGAACCTATGACCCGCGGGTCAGACACTAACCCACGCAGGCATTTTAAATGATCCACGCGTTGATTTTTATAAACTTTTTTTTTATATCATAAAAGAAAGAACAGACAAGAGTATCCAAAGTTTCAAAAGATAACATTACAGCTGCAAGTTTTCAAGTTGCCCATTTCTCCTCTTTCAGAAGAAGAATTTTTAAAACAAGAGTTTTTAGAATGTAGTACTACATTGTTTGCAGATTTTAAAGAAAAATACTTGATTATAAAGCGGTGATGGCGAACCACACGTGTCAAAGGTGACACGCCACAGCGTTTTGGATGACACGCCAGCGTTCACTACTAACAGAGTTATCAAAGAACTCGTGTCCCGCCACCAGACGTCTACCCGACAACAACGTTCGAATTAATTACTACGTACATATTACATATGTATGTGAAAAAAACAAATGAGCAATTAATTCATTGAAATCAAATGAAATACTGCGGGCGTCAGCAAAGTTAAGTTAGATTTTCTGAAATTTTGACACGCCGAGCCCAAAAGGTTCGCCGTCACTGATCTAGGTGGCCATTTGACAGATCCATTTCTGTAAATGATTGAATGTTGTTTTCAATAAATCGTTCGTCTCAGTTTTTGATAATAAGTTTCACGTTGTTCCAATGTGAAACGCTCCATGGTCAAATGGCACACTATACTGAATAAAAATAAGAATGACAGCTGTCAAAATATTAATAAATATGGCTACTATTCTTATTTGAAACTTATTATCACATTTATTTGATAACCGTGTACTTTTATTTAAGAAACTCTAGATGGCATTTGTTTTCTATGTTCTACTTGAAATGACTTTTGAACGAATGTAAAACAGATAATAAATAATATTTTGCACATTTTATAAAATAATCTACACAGTAGCGTGCAGTTGGTATAGATTTAGGTAATGATATCATATATAATATATGACTACAATATATGTTATATATAGGATTATGAACTTTTGTTTAACCAAAGTGTTTAGACAAAATGAATCCGTCATTTATACGACCCTACCATATAATTATTTGTAATTTTAGAATACTATTAATAGTGTTGTTAAAGTTTAAGTTTTAACGTAAAATAATACCTTCTTACTCACATAAAAATCAATATAAATAATGTATGGATGTTTTTAAGAATACTTTTTATGACTGAACATGATTCTTTTGTTGTTTAAAAATCCTTCACGCAATAATTATTTTTATTAAAGATTAACGTAGGAAATAGTTCTGCCACTTGCTTTTTGTTTTTCCCAAATCAAAAACAAATTCATGCACCAAATGCACCTCGAACGCAAGGAATGGTCATGAATTCAACACGTTAAAAACAGTAAAATAGTAAAATTGGCGAATTAGTAAAAGAGGAAGTAGACACTTCAATGATTTGCGCGCAGTTGTAAGCCTTTCTAATGTCATTCAGTTAAAAACTCCATATAAAACGGATTAATCGAAAGGAATTTTCAATTCAGTAAATAGCCAATTATATGACTTGATTAATTCTTAGTAGAGCTAAAAGATAGAACAGAGTAATGTGAATAGTTACAATGCGGCGATTGCACAAGCAATTAAAGTCTCTACTGGTAATCTACACGTAACATTATCGATTCCATTATATTTGATAAAAGCTCTTCATGAGGATACCATCGATTACGGACGTACAAACAAAGACCAATCCAGGCACGTAAGCCGCTGCTTATTGGCTACACTATTCAATTGCCCAGCGAATGCGTCAGACAGACTAAGTTTCACTAAATGATGAGAAAACGACGAGACGCAGAGACAGGTCGGGCGGAATGATGCTTACCGAGTTGTCAGCGGTGATGTGCGGCCGCCTGATGACGGCGCCGTACCACAGCAGCCACAGCGCGTTGTTGGCCGCGAACGAACTGAACAGGTTCATGTGGAGGGTGATGCGCGCGCATCGCAGGGATCTGAAGAAAGACACAAAATCAAGAAACTTGGTATCGATACAACGAAGAGACATATTGGTTGTGCGCAGTGGCGTGCAGCAGGTATAGATTTAGGTAATGCTGTTACCAATGATATTATACAATCATATATAATATATGTATATACTTTCGTTTAACCATCGTCTTTGGACATAATAAATCCGTCGTTTATACGACCCTAATCATGTATTTATTTGTAATTTTACAGTACAATTAATAGTGTTTTTAAAAAGTTTTGTCGTAAAATAATACATTCTTACCAATATAAAAAATGTATGGACGTTTTTAAGAACACTTTGTATGACTGAACATGATTCATTTATTGTTTGAAAATCTTTCACGTTATAACTAAATAAAATAAGTATTTCTATTAAAGGTTAACGTAGGAAATAGTTCTGCTAATTGCTTTTTGTTTTTCCCAAATCAAAAACGAATCCATGCACCAAATTAAAAGTTGTGCGATTATGTATGGTTGAATGAATGTGTGTGTATTAAGGCGCGATTTTCAATAATAATTAAAATGTTCGCGTTTTTTTACGAAAATGTGGGTTTTTTATTATTCATTTATATCAGAATTTATATACTAGATTTGACTTTTTAAAAAATATTACTTAGATAAGACCTTTCCACTCATTTAAAACTAATAAACTTAATGTTTTTGCTATAATTAAGACAATCTTGCAATATAAGAAAGACCGCGACCATTAGATATATTTTTCGCGTGCCATAAAATTGCCAAAATATGGAAAATTCTTGTATTAATGAAATATATATTTTTATAATGTTGAAGCGAAGATTACAAAGACACGTCAACAAAATGTTACAAATTAATAGATAATTAATAACCATTCAATTTGTATGATATATTATTAATTTTCAACATTTAAAAAATACTATTTTTAGTAAAAACACATGTTTTGAAGTAATATATGGTATTTTATAAATTAATAAATAAATTTTAAAATGTTTTTTTTATTTTTAACAAAAATAGACACGCGCACACGGAATACATGGCACGTTAATATTCTTACTATTTTCAAACTAAACTAAAAGCATTGAAAATAAGGCTTGTTAGACGAAGGTTCGAATTGCGAATGCCTTAACCGCTACACCACAAGCACGTTATTGAACTTACGTCATCACGTGTGACCCAATACTTCGTTTCTAAATATTTTAGGGGTTTAGTAACTGTTTATTTTATTAAAAAACCGAAAACTACCCCTGTTGTGTTAGACTTATTACATGTATACGTTGGGGTGCTGTTATGCAACTGTTCCGATTTTCAGAAGCAGCGAAGCTTCTAATTTCATCCAAGATAGCTGATGCCGCTGATGCAGATCGCTTGTAGCGGAGGTATCCGGTTCAGACCATCTTCGCTTTCATCACTTAAATTAAAATTAGACAATACTTCGCATCGCGCGAGGCTGCAGCGTATGGTTTCCATTAATATTCATTAGTACGTGGTGCGAGCGGCGCGGGGCGGGGATTTAGGGTTGGGGGTAAGGGTAGCAACCTACATACTGTGTACGTTCGGGTGGATGCAATCACGTGACTGTGTTACACAATATGCACAAACCCGCGTTTGGTTTGCGCCAGAAATACCAATTACCGAAGTGGTTATGAAATATTACATGGAATTATACAAAATTTTTGATTTATTTATTTAAAATGTTAAATATTTTAATATCTGCCTCACTTGGCTTCGCCCGTTAATGCAAACATTGAAACAAAATACCTGTACTTTTAAATGTCAAAAATAATTATTTTATAATTTAAGGTTGGTGTTGTCAGCATTGACATTTTCAAAGAGTTAAGATAATCAATTCTATTAATGACGAAGATGACAGGAGACGTCAGAATTAACAACTAATTTTTATTTAATTTTTGGACACATTAATACATTAAGGAGAACACATTCTTATTGTGAAGTTGTAATTATTAAGAACATAAGTTTGTGGTATTTTAAATATAAATTAAATTAATAAAATGTTAATTCTGGCGTCTCCTGTCGGTTTACTCGAAGGAATTTGAGATTCCATAATAATAAAGAAGGTGGCTTTCAAATAATGGAACGATAGATGTATTAATTTGGAAAGTGTAACATATAGGTTTGAAAATTTGTCGTCAATCCACTGTGTTGGTACAGCATATTCCCCAGATTGGAAGAGATCCAGGTTCGAATCTCAACAATATTTTTCGAAACAATTGATTTTATATGTATATCTTTCTAATTAATACATTTAATTAGTATTTAAAATATCACAGGCCTGTTTTCTGAATAGTTACAACTTCACAATAAGAATATGTTCCCCTTAATAAAAATTAACTGTTGAAGGTATACTTTCTAGTGCACCTGCTTGAAAAATCAGTTACCAATCAAACACAATAACAGATACAACAGTTTTTTAAATAACCGTTTAAATACTGTATTAAATAACGGTTTAGAAAACGATTTAAATAACGTTTTAAATAACTGTTTAGATAATGATTTAACCATTACTACTGTACTGTATTACAACTGTACTGAAACATTTGATTGAGTTTGTATGGTTAGACCAGTCTAAAAATATTATAACGCAAAAATGATATCCAATTGTTTTATACTTTAAAACTAATGAATGATTTTTTTTATATTTAACGAATTTATGACTACCGAGTTATTGTTACATAATATATATTACGGCTTTTTCAAAATAAAGGTAAATAGGTAAATTTTTATTCCATATTTTCACACATTTTTTATACCTATTTTAAGTTGTTTTATTTTTTATATGTTGTATAATCTAGTAATCAAATGAAAAAAAAACTACTGCCACTTAAATTGTATCAAATACCTACATGCGAAATAATTTTTTTAATTATTTAACTCTTTAAAAGCTAAAACATAATCACCTTCCATCCCCTGCGCCCGTTGCCACCCCATATTTTAAAATATAACTTTTACTAAATCCCGTGCAACTCTGGGCATGGACTGTCTGTTTAAAATAATAGTTTTTATGTTTTCTGTTAATAATATTAATTTAAATGAATAATTATTGATAATTTATATTAAACATGAAATTATTAGCAAGTTGTCTATGTAAAATTTTGCATCATAAAATTTATAGTCCTGATTTATTGCGGCCAATCAATTTTCAAGTATCTGAAAGAAATACTAGAATTATTTTACATATTACTGTAACAATACTGGGACGGTTGCTGGAATTCAAAACTCGAATAACGAACGCAGATGTTGTTGATGTATGGAATATAATATAACCGAAATACAAATAAAATTTTACATATTTGATTATAACTAGCAGATAAGAAGAATTAATTAGATATATTTTAGTGTAATGTTTAAGGAATTTACTTTTTTTTTCTTCTTCTCTATCTCCTTTATTTTTTATTTTTTTTTAGTTAAGAATATTATTGTTTATATACATTGTTGTTAATGGTACACCGTACTGTAGTAATATATTGAATTAAATTAAGTTAAAATCAGAAAACGCGTGTTACTTTACACTGACTATGAACAGAGCAAGGTAAAGATGATTGGGAGCTCTAGACAAGGCTTCAAATTTAAGCCCATTAAAAAAAAACATTTAGCCTTAAAAATGAACCCACCTGAAGTATGACAGGAGTCCGAGGGAGAGTAGCAGGGCTATGAGAGAGATGGAGTAACCAATCTCGTACACTGCCACCACGGATTGTCTCATCTGAAAGAAAAGGGCTTAGTGAAAAAAAAAACAGAAATTCATCGAAGACAGTACTGAACTAACGACCGGGGACTGAACCGTGTCGGGGCAATCAGGCTTAAGCTCCGAAGCCTCATTCACACGACCTTTCAACCGGATTAACGTGGATCTTTACCGCAAAATTTGGAAAAGAATTTTCTGAAAACTTCATTATTTGAAAAAAAAACTCAAAATAAATCCCTAATCGAGGGATTGTAAGATAAATTCATATACACTCGTAAGTGTGCGCGTGTGCTGAAAATGGATTTTTTTACATACTTTTCCGATGTAATTTTTTATGTGTCGACTTATCTCACATCTACCCATCCGATTTTTTTATATTACTAGAATAATCTCATAAAAAAATAACCGCTACATCATACCCGTTACAGTGGTGGCGACAGTGTTCAGTTTTTCAGAATTTCAACGTATATTTCGTCACTCCATAAAAATTTACATGTTTCTAAATTATGAAATATGAAAAAAAAAAAAATGACGTTCTGGTAGGTAGGTAATACCTAGTAATGCAACGAACAACGCTAAGCTAACGATTTCTGACTAAAATTTTAAAATGTTAAAAATGTATTCAAATTTCATGCTTTCCTTCCTTCCCTGTGAACTGTACCTACATATAACACGCGCGATCTAGTCATGAAAATATTGCTACAATTATTTTCCTTGGCTTCATAGTTCCCTGGTCTCCTAAAGAATACACCTCCACCTGCTTATTTACGCCAAATGCCGACGATATGACCAATTCTTCGTCTACAAGGATTGCGCATCGTTTTGAAGCCATCAAAGCCATCATAATTTTATGAATTTTGTGACTTTCGGCTCATTCTCCCAGATCGAATTGGATTCGCTCAATTTTTAATTAATTTTTTTAACTTCTGTTGAGTTTAACACTTTTTAATATAAAATTATATATTTTTTTTAATATTAATTTATTTCGTATATGGGTATTAGTAATGAAACTGTGATCACAGTCACAGTTTTCAATCACTGATATTATCGAATACCAATCATAATCACACCAGTGAGTCAAAAGTAGCATTTTTTCTCTTCACTTGTTTAAATTAATATCACCAATTTTTTTCAGTAATAATTCTGTATAATTAATACTGTGTTTTTGTGTAAAAACTATTCAAATTAGTAACAGTCTCTTTGCAACCTATCCGTGATGTTTGTATCATCCCCGATGTTTCACAACCAATCCGTGATGTTTGTTGTTAAAGTAGCCCGTCTACTTGTAAACTCATTTGTGGTGTCACGTGTGGACTATTGCAACAGCACTTATGCTGGCCTGCCAATGTTCCAGCTCGATAGACTACAATCCATTATAAACGCGGTAGAACGGATAATATGTGGAGTTTCTAAATTGTCTTATATAACATCCCTTTTGCACGAGCTACATTGACTCCGGTTTCTTGAAAGAGTTGAATTTAAATTATGCTGGTTGATGTATAAGGCGACACATAACTTTGCATCCCAGACAATTTGAATAGAAGGCGTCAAACTCTACTTCAGTCGCAGAAATGGTTGCAGAACCGACTAGCCCATACCAGAAGTTTAAGGGCCGGTTGTGTGATCAGTAGTAACTTTTTACTTTAGTAACTTTTTTTAACTAAAGTAAAAAAATTGCAAAAACGGGTTGTTTGATCGTTGATAAAAATATACATTCTTCTCGAAATAACACCTGTAGTAAACTCATTTTACTATCCGATTTCCGATACTAAAAACGATAATCGACGGTTAAATATAGCGGATTCTTTACAGCTGTTCCAAAAGTCATCAGACACATTGATGCTTTGAAAATTGTAGTATACGACAATTAATCATTAAATATCCAGCTATTTTAGTGAAGAGATTTGTCCAATGATGATCATGTTGTTTTAAAATACATTGGTATATAATCCGAAAAAATTTCACTACCAAAGTGCCAGATTTCGATTTCGAACGAGGCGAAAAAACCCATAAATAAAGTCGCGATATTTGTCATCTCTATCTCATCTATACTTTGACAATAGTAAATTTGACGTTCAAACAATCCGCTAACGATTTTTACCACGGACGATAGTAAAAAGTTACTACAGTAAAAACTTACTATGGTTAAAATTTACCACTGATCACACAATGGGCTTTTATAGTGTCAGGCTCAAAAGCGTGGAACTCTTTGCCCTCCGTGATAAGAAACAATACATCGGAGACTAAAAACGCACCTTTTCAAAAAATCATTTATATAAGTTTAAATAACAATTTTTATTTCATATACAAAGATAATGAAGGACTAAACAGTTTATGTGTAAGCTATAAAAATAATCCAATATTATTATTAGTGGCATAAATAAACAATAATGCCTTCAAAAAGGTTTTAATAGTGAATTCATAATGTCAACATTCTATTACTTCAGTCAATGTAGAAAAGTGTATCGTTTATCTAAATCCTTAACAATCCATTTGTCTTTCTTGTGTTTGTTCTTTGTTTGCACGTAAAGCCGCGGCCACCTGATTCCGAGAACATCTCCAGGAAGCTGTATCATCTATCATCGAACATTTACGACAGTGTAATGTTGGTATCGCTAAAGAGATTTACTATCCATTCTTGTCCTCTTTAGTCGTTAAGAAGCATTATAAAATATATAAAAAAACAAATTGCATGCACCATAATCAGTACTGCATTGTATACATTTTACTGATTCAATTTAAATATTCATAAATTATATACCATACAGTGGCGTGCAGTAGGTGCAAACTTTTTAAACAAAGTTTATATACTGTTACCGACGATGCTAACTAAGTACATATTTATTTATTAATTTATTAACGCCCTTATGGGCCTTTACAAAATAGGTTAGGTATAAAATTTTTAAAAAAATACACGAGCAGTTACACAGTAGCATGGAATACATGTATAAAAACAGAAATTTAAAAATAAGCAGAACTAACTATAAAAATAAAAATTCAAGACAGAAAAGACAATAGAAATTTAAGTTTAACACAGAATGGCTGAGTATCTAAATCAGTTGTATCTTTGACTCAGAACAACATCAAAAACATAACTCTTATATTTAAACATTGAGTATTGGAATATATCTACAAGACCATAATCGTTCCCGAGCCTGTAAAGTCTTTGTGTGGGTGCATTCCTATAAAAATTAGTATATGATGAATTTACTTGGAACAGCACCGACAACCTGGTACTCTGCGCAGGAACGTGGTATACAATCAGTTCAGTTAAATTAGGGGCGTCCAAGTTAGTTAAATTAAGAATGCTCATTAGAAAATCATAATTCAATTATTCAGCAGGTATACACAGTTTGAAGTTAATAATTCTTATATACAAATGGTATCAAATATCACTAGGTATCAAAAAAACTTTTTTTTTTAACTTTGAGAACAGCTCTATCAATTTTAAATTAGAGTATAATTGTAAATTTATTATTTTAAAACAGGCAAGTTCTTTTATTGGTATTGTACTCTGCTTTCGATTTCGCTTAAAATATTTTCTACATTTTCTCCTTCGGACAACGGATTTAAAATGTTTCATTAACAGTATTCGAAAACATTTATTTAAATAACTAGCTTTATAAATTAGCGTAGCCAAAACTCATAACAGAAATAATTGTATTTTAACATTAAATTTAATATTGGTAATAATCTAACTTAATAATATCCTGCGAAGTGCAAATTCACTCGTTTGACAGATGATACTTTTATAAGCAATAAATTTTATCTTCGCAAACACTGAAATATGGAATCATCGGTTGGAATACACTAAGAACACAAAACGTTTAGTCTGTCAAGTAAAAACAAATACGTAGAAATGTTATTCTACGGAGTTTTCCGTAACGATTAGTCCATTTCGAAAACAGCTGACTTTGTTCGAAAAATGCAGAAAATCCGCAGACGTCAAGATGCCAACATGGATTCAGTAAAAAAATATTTAGTTTAGTACAATTATTATTTATTTATTCAATTCTTAATATAGTGCATACATAAGCACTTATATATGCTCTATTATATACAAGATTAAAATATTTTCTTTTACTAAAACTTATCTTTTATATATTTAGTCAGTTTCATTTTAAATCTATTCAATTTCTCTTCCTTTCTTATGTTTTCTGACATTTCATTAAAAAATTTCATCACACTATACATCATAGATTTCTGAGATTTGGACTTCTTTCTGAATGGCGGTCTCAGTATATACCCTTGTATATACCCTTGTACGATGCTCGTGCTCATGTTGATTTGCATCCATTTTTCGTGTGAATTCCGCTGATATTTTCTTATTGATAATTTTGTAAATAAATACCATTGCATTAAAATATATATTCAGATTTTTCAGCATTGCACTGATCTTTTTTTTCTGAGTATTATTCTCATAGTTTTATTTTGCAACACTGACAATTGTTGCATTTCTTCTTCGTTAGTCAAAAACAAAATGCTGCTGTAGTAGTTGATATGAGTAATAATAACAGAGTTGAATAATTATAAGAATTGAAAAAATTAGTTAGTTTCATTCAAGACCTAAGTGCTAGCAATTTGCCTACTAGATTGCGCATGAAGTTGTTACAAATAGTTCGCAAACACCCCACTACTAAACAAAAGTCGTGGATTACGTCATAGACAAGGTTACGCTAATTCGGGTAATAATGGGTTGAATATTATAGGGTCTTTTTATAATATTTATTTAATTTATTTTTATTTCCCATAATTTTTAGTAATGCATAGATTTTTTGCTTGTACGCAGTGCACGCCCCTGATAATTCGAACAATGATAATTAAATAAAATGAATGAATATAATTTTGTCGCGTTTATATCTAGAACTACATGCTCTCACACAAACAATAAAATTGTATTAACTCAATAATCAAAATTGGTTATCCCATTTTCGTGAAAGTAATCATTTTTTATACCTTCAATAAAAATCTTTACGTATTAGCATTAATACTGGTTCTACCCTCTGAAGGCAGAAAAGACATTGCCGAAATATCCTATTAATTCACGTATAATAATATTTATTTTACGACAGCGTATTAAATAAACGAAACCTATAAATAAAGGTTGTTTTCAAGATAAATTATATCATTGTTGCTGTGTGTACCGAGGAAGAAGATAAAATTCAACCCTTAATAAACAACCTGATGATCTTTGATTTGATTAGTTCTGCAAAAAAAAAACTATTTACCAATTACTACGAAATATCTTTTCATTTGAAACCGAAACAAAGTTAATAAATAATTCAATATTAAAATGGATAACCACAATGTAAAGTTAGCGTTAAATATTAAAAAATATATTTACATACAGAGTGTAACAAATTTAGTTTATTATATTTTATGTGAATAAAATGTTCAAGAAGTATGTACAAATCCTGCACCATTATGGAAAATATGAATGATATTTTTACTAAATCACTTTAAGCTACGAACTTCGAAATAAATACAAGGTGCCCCAAAAACTTTTTCATAATATAAATTCTGAAATAAAATAATGGGCGGATTTAATTAAAAATTTAAGTATTCCTTGGGAATTTATTTCTTAAAAATTATATTTTATAATAATAAATTATATGTTATTTCGCTGACACTCTTCTTAACGGGAGGCAGAATTTCTGAGAGCTGCACGGCACGTACTTTCCGTGATAGCTGTCATTTCTTCTCGGTTATTTTTTTTCAATTGGTCCAGAGAGGGAGGATTGTTACTAAACACCTTTGATTAAAGGTAGCCCCATTGGTGTCAAGTTCGGACTACGTGGAGGCCAATCTATGTCACCTCATCGGGATATCAATTTTCCCGGGAAAATTTCATGAATTACTGGTAAGGCGACTGAATTTCCAAGGACGCGGCTAGCGATCGGCATACCTCCCGCCCCTCTTTACTCGTATGAACAAAAACGAAAAAGAATTTTGGGACACACTGTATTTGCGAAATCGACCCATTCTTATTCTATATCTGCTTCAGGTAATGATAATCATGTAAAAAAAAATTACGAATTACGATTTTTGTTTTCAATATATAATTAAGAATCAATAAAATATTTTCAACAATCGAATACGTACGACTTTAAAAATGATTATATCTCTGACTCTGACATGGTTTAGATTAAGCTTATACAGCTGTAAATATTTTAGATTTATAGTTTAAAATTAATCTACCCCTAAAATATTGTGGTGTGTTACGGAATTTTATTAAAATGTAATAAATATTATTTTTTAACAGTAAAATAGATATTACCGATAGATCGTCCAAATTGATGCACGTTGTGTAGTTTGACCATTCCTTGTTTGAGGCCGGGTGTCTGAACCATGTGCCGTTGGGTTCGCAGTCTTTGTGGGCAGTTCCTGGGAAAATAGGAATAAAATATATTAAAAATTACATCACATCGCAATATTTTCATCGAAATAATCAGATTTTATATTTTGTTTTTCAAACATTATAAAGCTTGATCCAAACCCAACTGTTATTTTAAATATCGCTCTTTTTTTATATTTCAATCTTTCAAACATCAAATGTCGGAATACAAGATATACCACAAATGTGAATATAATCGAAAAAATATAGAATAGCTTCCTGAAATATCTTAACTTTCGTTACTTTTCGAGTCATCAATCATTTTCAAAGTTCCGTCACTACAAATCATCTTCGAGTGCTAGTCAGGTCAACCAGAACTAATCTCACATTTAACCTTCCACATTGCAACACCAATGCCAAACAAAACTCATTTTTCTACCGAGCCCCCCTTTATTTCAACTCGCACTTAAATGAACTAGACATTTTCAATACTCCAGTTACCTCAATTAAATCTAAATTCAATACATAAACCTTAATGGCCTTCATTTTATTTTATCAGAGAGATTTTTTTCCCTATCCCATTTTTTTCCCCTCACCCTCCCGTTCCCCTGGAATATTTTCTTCTTTATAACTTTTATCTCTCCTCTGTTTATATTTTTATATTCTTATTTTCAACTTTTTCTCACCCTTTTTTCTGCGTTAGAAGAGAAAGTACATTATAGCCCTAATAAGCTATCCATATATTTAAAAAGTCATTTTTTAATTGTCCTCACTATTTAAAGTATACTGTAATTTCAGAGAAAATATGTAACTGGTTAAATTATTGTTTAGCAATATTTTAATATGTCCAAGAACACACAATTACTGCATTTTTACCTTCAGAGGCACTGTTATCAAACAAAATTTAATAAATGTGGAGATTGAGGGGTTCATTTTCCAGGAGTTCATTTTGAGGGTTTATTTTCCATTAAATATAATAAAAAATAGCTTTGTCTCTATGAGATATCTGATATTTGTTTAAATTATTGTTTCATTTTTATTATAATTTTGGTTTTTTATAGATAAACTGTATCCTAATAAAATAAAATATGACATCTATCAAATAAAAACTATACAATCAATTAACGTGCTAAGTAAGCACTTCACCATCATGCTATGGCCCCATTACACAGTGGTGTCGTATTGTCATATAATAATATAATTCTGTTTATTTTTGTAATTGAGATTTTTATATGTTACACTTTATTATGCATAGAATTTTAATACAAATTTAAGTTAATGAAATTTATGATAAGCTTTGTAATAATTAAGCTCAATACAGAGAGCTTATTAATAAAAGAGCTTAATGTATTTGTAAACGTCTATTTTCACATCTCGTGCTGTAATATTTTTTCGAACCAGAGAGACATGTGCAATGCAGCGGTGGTATGACACATGTGTCTGAGATATACAACATGTTTTATTCACAACTGTGATGAATTTTTTCCTAACGATTGACTTCAGTGTGTCTTCTTCTTCTTATTCTTCTCTATCCCGTGTCAATCCATTTCTGGATACTGGCCCCCCCTCGTAGCTTTTCATGGCTCATCTTGCGCTGTCAGCTGCCATTTTGATCCTGCCACCTCCTTTTCATCGTGTGACCTCTTCCAACTGGTCGAATTGATAGCGCTCTTTCGACCCGTCTGATGTTGCTTTGACAACCGGGTCCATTTCAACCGTGCCATGTCCATTTTAATTAGAAGATAGCCTTCCTGACATCTTTGACTTGGGTGGGTTCACAGTTACATTACATAATTTATTTGTAATAAATATAAATCTTTCGCCAAATTTCTCTTTGATTGTTCTAAATAAAGACAGTCTTAAATAGTATTGCAATGCAATAAAAATATCGCGTAACATGTTTCATTTACTAGTCTCATACCAGAGGGGCCCAAAAATAAATAATTTAGTTAAACAAATAAAATAAATATATAATTCCCCCTGCAGAGAACTGAACTCGGCGGGGGGGGGGGTATACTAACTGTTTTGCTGACGAGAAGTTAATGAGATGTAAAAAAAAGAGCTGACAAGTAACTTGGGCTCTTTATTAATATTAGGTTCTAACGAAGTTCAACAGGTGTAACAATCTTTTTAATCGATTTAATCAAGTAAAAATATACTAATTATAAATAAAATTTAAATGAATACATTAAATTAGAGCACAATTTTTTAATTTTTTAAATTGTCAAAATATAATTGAACATTAGTCTGTTATGGCAATAGCAAAATGGTAGAACGCCCGTTTAGCATGTCAGAGATAGTGGAATTGAGTTTTGGCGCCTCACAAAATATTTTTGATTTCAAAAAGGATTTGGAAGCGCCTGGTATCGATCTCGGTACCTACCGGTAAAGGTGATAGAAATGTGTTTTTAAAAGCAGTTCTCGTGATTGTGTCATTGAAGTGTTATGATTTGATTACTCATTTTCGTTTTTAATTAAGCTCGCCCCAGGTTGATGGGCGCCAATTGAATTTTCTTTGAGCGTATTCTATGAAAGCTTTTATTACCACATGCGAGAGAGAGATAAAAATTTAATATGACGTTTTGTCCGGACGTCTTGCGAAACCGTTAGCGGTAGAGGCAATCAAACTCGAGCAGGGCTTCAGGCCGGCGAATACGGCAGTCCCATTGGAAATAGTTAAAATATATAGCGGGCTTTTTATGGTGAAATATAGATAAAACTCCCGCGAGATTTCATCGAGTCTAGTTTTGTTCGGAGACGCAGTAAAGTCGGGCCATTGAAATATATACAACCCGTAATATTAGAGGTATTTTGTATCGGCCGTGTTACGACAGCATAAAGAGTAGTATATAAGTAATCATTTGTTTGAATGATTTAACGTTTAGAAACGAAGTATTTTAAATTTATTTCTGTATAAATAATAAGAAAACAGAAAATTTTGTTTAGTTGTATAAAGATAATTAACATTATAAGTTTACTGTTATCTGATTACAGGGTGAATTAGTAAACTTATACACGCAATCGCATTCCTATGTGAAGAAAGTTCTGCGTGTGTAAGGATCAATGGATCATTCACACCATGGTTTGACATTGCAAAAGGTGTCAAGCAGGGTTGTGTAATGTCTCCATAGCTGTTCAACATGTGTATGGATAATTGTGTGAAAGTACTGGAATGTATGAATGTAGGAGCAAAAATGGGCGATTTGATTGTATGCTGTTTGCAGTACTAATGGCGAATAATGAACAAGAATTCCAGAGGCTAGTGAGTAGAATGTACGATGTATGCAAGGAAAGCGACCTTATGTCAAGTCAAAGTGATGGTATTCGAGAAGGAGGAAAGCAAAACAACGCACAAAATACTTGTAGATAATGAATGTTTGGAACAAGTAGATGAGTTTGTATATTTGGGAAGTATGTTTGATAGAAACGGAAAAGCTGAGAAATACATCAAAAAGAGGGTGACTGCAGTTAACGGCACTATGAATTGAATTATATCTAACGGGAACTTATCAACCGAGCAAGACTAGCGGTACACGTGGTACCGACACTGATGTGTGGAAGTGATGCCTGGAGCTGGCGGAAGATGAACGAATGTAGATTGAATGCAGTGGAGATGAGATCACTTAGGTGTGTATGTGGTAGAACTGTGGTAGAACTGTGGGTAAGTAAAAATTGAATAAATAAGAAATTAATAAAGTAGTCTGATAGATTTAAAATGCAATTGCCCAACAATAATCGGCGAGTTTGTATGATAAGATGTATGAATGTGGATGAGGAGAGAATTGTGTCAGGATAGAAAAGTGTGTTGCTCTTTTCTCACTGTCTACCGTCGCGGGAAAACGGTGTGACGGTAAGTTAGATAGTTAATTAACAGTCGAATAGAAAGACACAAGAGAAGAATATTAACAAGTTAAATCACGTGCAGAAAGAATTCAATAGGCACAGGTAATTACTATCACTATCTTAATTAAGGTGGAATCAGTGACGATTTAATTAAGCTTTCTATTTCTGCGTAGGTTCTTGCCGGAGGAAACTCTACAGAAAGAACTATCAACTTCACCGGGTTCTGGCGGTCAGCCCGAGTACAGGCTCGTCGCTGACTCGACACGACAGTTGCAGGCTCAAGCTTCAACCGAGTACATGATATCCGTCATGTGGCTGCTTCATTGCTTGTCTGTTTGTAAACTGCAGCTGTCTAGTTCATACGACGCCATTTGCAAAAATTATAACATCTTCCGATAGGGTGATCACAGACCTATGTTCTAAACAATTATAACTTCACAATAATTGTAGTATCACATTATTACATAACAACTACTTACTAATACAGATTATTTTAGACGAAAAATTTATTAATAAAAAACGTGTCATGGATAAAATATTTAGAGCTACTGAATGGAGTAACTTTCTTTCTATTCACAATATTTTTGAGTTTGTCCAAATCTATGGATAAATCCCAGTAATTGGTTTCCACAAAGCCAGTTCTAGCTTCAGCGACATCTATGATGTTACATGATAACATATATACAACTTTCAAAAGTTTGGTAGATGTGGTAGCATGGGTAAATTGTGTAAGGTGATCAGTTAAGCCAGCCGATGACAGGTCGTAAGCCCTGTATGCCCGAGACTTCCATACTTCCTATGTAAAAATAATCGCATCGTCTCTATGAGATATCTATTTCTTTCTATTCTTCCAAACCTTTGTCAAGCCTTTCTTCCTATTCTTTTTTTGACTCGCAGTCTCCATTGTTAATAAGTACTAATCCAAGATTTATGAATTCTACAACCGTTCCAAACTCAGATAGTATTAATATTTTTTAAGAACATATTTTTTGCTATGAAGGTGCATTTTCAGAACATAGTTCTGTGGTATTTTAATACAAATTAAATTAATCTTTTAGAAAGATATACAGAAAAAATCTATCTATCCAAAAATATTTATTTGCTATGTATTCGGATGCTACAGCGAAATCGGAGAGCGCTTCCCCGAATAGAAAGAGGTCCAGGTTTGAATCCCGGTAGAAACTAAATATTTCTTTGATAGATAGATTTTTCTCTGTATAAGATTCTAATTGATTAATTTAATTTGTAAAAGTATATTTCAATAAATGAAGCACGGGGAATGATACAATAATTAGCCATTAATTTTTTTTTTAACTGTGAATTTATATACTTTGTCTAAAAATTGACTATACCAATATTTGATTCCACTTTTGGATACTTAAATGGATTTTTATATAGTATATATAATATAATATAATACAATTTTTTTCATGAAAAGTAATAAAACCATGATTAGTATGTATCTCTCTACTTATTGTTGAGGTTTGAACTTGAAATAGTCGATTACTATAGCACGGCCAATAGTAATCTATCAATCACCTTACATATACAAAATGACATATTTATATTTAAAAGAGCATTTTATTGAACAATAAATCAACCCAAAAAATAAACAAAGCTAGGATATTGCCAAACATTAAACTATCGCTACTCGGTGCCAATGTAATGTAAACATGAAAATATAAATGTTTGTATCCCGGAATGAAACTTCAGTGAAACCAATGAAAGTGGTATAAGATTTTGGAGGTTACATGATGGAATGTTATTCTGCACTGGTATGTTACCAGTTTGGAAGGTAATGAGAGATGATAGTGTGCAGGAAGTATGCCAGAGGATGCGAGTATATATATACTTGGCTGTCAGGTATGAGGATAACAGGCTATCGTGCATTAAGGCAGATATATAATAGAAGTAAATGAATAAGCACGATTAACACGGAATTTATTCAAAGGAAAGTTCGATGAAGCGGAGTGAGACGCGGGAGCTGCTAACGAATCCAGGACCAAAAAGAGAATGCGGGCTGTTAGCTGGGGTGACCCGCTACTCGCAGCGGCCGTTGGAAGTTGTGTCGTGTATGTAGCCAGCGGTTCACATTATCCCTACGTAAATTGTTGAGACTCTCACAATAAATCTCAACATGATTTAAAAAAACTAAAAGCTAAAAAAAAACAAGTGTCAAAAATTAAAATAACCTTTGGATAAAGATTCCATTTGTTTCCAGCACCAAAAATATACAACAGTCTAAATGCAGACGTGAAAAATTACAACCGTAGTTTTACATATTTTTCAAGCAAAGTGCAGTTTTGGCTCCACAAAATGGGGAGAAATTACGCCCAAGAACATTTAAAAGTCCAAACTTGAGATTAAAACTGCTTCAACTATATCTATATATTGAATATTACATTTTTTACTCTTCTCTGTAGTGTCAGTATGCTATTTAACTGAACATTTTCCAATCGCTTTATATTGAGCATTACAGTTATTTGTATGTTATTTACTCATTTTCTCTTACTTTACTTAGTTTTATGAATTTTTTATTATTGGAACATTGCATTTACTTTAAGTTTTACATTATATTTATATGCTATTAATTACACTCTGTTTTACTTTTTATATACATTGAGCATTGTATTTATATGATATCTAAACGCATTTGTGTTTTACTCTTTATACATATATTTTATATGCTATCTATAAATATTTATATATTTTTCTACATCAAACAATGTATTTATTTACGTTAAGTATTACAGTACATTGAACACTATACTTTGTTTATTACTATACAGGAAATACACTGTCTATTCTAGTATAGCAGGCAGGGTACCAAAATATATGCCTTACTTTGCTGCTATTTTATCTGATTATAATAATATAATAAAATCCTGTACTGTGCTATGAATCAAAAAATAAATATTCTTTGAATTTACTTCATATCTTGAGATGTATTAATTAATTTAGTTAAACAAGACAATTTCTTCTTTCTGAAGCAGCGAAAATATTAGTAGATAAATAATATTTTTGTGAACGCACATTTGGACTATTCTAATACAACGTAATACCAATTAATCAACATCAGTGGAGTAGAGTGAACTTTTTATTCAATACAAGATATATTTGTGCGGGAGAAAATTAACAACAGATAAAACAATATGTAATCAAATTATTTTCTCGTCTTAGTCTTGTCTTGTCCAGTCTACCCTTACGTTTTATCGTCATTAAAATTATTCACTGTTTATTAAAATGATTTGTTTACTAAGTGCAATTGACGGATTAATATCTCAAAATAAATCTTTATATTTAAGAGATGTATGTTTTATAATCATATCGTGACATTAATATTCATAATTCCCCAACTTTACGACAGAGATTCATATATAATATTTTAATGGCGAAAAGCGAAATTCGTCTTCGCTTAAGTGGTCATGGCTAAATTCAAAATTTAACCACCGACAATTTTAAATGTGCCAAAAGTTTTACCGCTTTAGTTCGAGCTAAGTGACAAAGTGGATAATGCTGTTAAAGTAGAAATCCCTGGAAAATATATTTAATCTAGTCGGTTAGGTTGTAACGTTCGTGGACGGTGCTCGGTGCCGGCGGGCTGTCCTGTCCTATTCATCCTCGGGCCAGGACATTCATTTACATAACGTTTTCATTTGGGGAATTGTCGGGAAAGTGTTTGATGGTCCTACGATTGAGGCTATCGGCGATTGATTGGGGTGATTCGCTAGCGATGGGCGGACGAGGGGGATGGCCAAGGAGCAACCACAATTGATGACAACTTTGTGAGAAAATAAATATTAAGCTTACTCAAAATAATTCTGGCTACTGAACTAGTAATCTTAGATGATGATAACTTACTGCTGCATTCCTCACAAAAAAATAACTCACAAATGTCAAACATGTGTATCATACAACCTCTGCATATAATTTTTTCTTTCTGTTTTTGAATCGGTTGACAAATTATTAGGATCCAGTATACTAGATAAATACAACTTATTTTATCATATGTTTAACTATTTTTAACGGTTAAAATTGACTTTACATTCTTATATAGGGTGTAACAGTTCTAATCCACAATATTTTATGACTAATAGTTATGGAATAGGCCTGTTACACCCTATATAACAATTTTTTGCGAGATACCGGGATCGATACCCGTTGCCTCCAAAATCCATTATTTTTAATGACAAGACCACCCCTGCAATAATACCGTATATCGCACTTGGGCAGATCTGAGTTATGTATGTCACAACGTTGTATATCGTCTTGGGCATGGGTATGGTATATTAAACAATCATATAAAATAAATAAAAACACTATTACACACAATTTATAAGTGATCGTACTTGCAACAACACTGTATATCATCCTAGATAACGGACGCTTCGTATTGTAAAACTTTTGAAAAAAATCATATACAGTGTTGTTGCAGAGGGAGTCTCATATGTATTTAATTAAATAAAAAAATAAACATAAATTAACGCGATATATTTTTTTACTAACACATACAAATACATAATTTTTTCGTTAGAGGATAACTGACGGTCATTGGAACATGTGGCGCAGTGAAGTCAACAGAAACGCTGGTAAAATTATAGAGTTATATACATATACACGTTGTATGTTCAAAGTACTGTGAATATTCAAAGTTCGTCAACCAGCAGTCAACAATTTTCACTAAGAAATGCTACTGCTTTCAAATCACCGGTATGGTTGCGATTGCTATTCGATAATATAAACTCTGACTGTGATCACCGTTTCATTACTAGCACGCATGCGCCGCACGATATCACAAAACAAGAAATAAATCATAAAACATAATATTGAACGTCTTTTTAATATTATTCAAACTTTATTTGCGTAAAAAACACATTCTAATATATATAAAAATGTGAGTTTATTTTTCGGGTCAAATTCTCAGTATTTCGGGTCAAATGCGTAAAAAGTTTTTGGCAGAATCTAATAGATGGCGCTTATCACAAATTATAGCGTCATTCCTTCATGAATATTTTCGTTTCATATGTATTTGCGCCGAATCACGGTTCACAACCAAATTTAATATTTTTTAAAAATGATTAACGGAATCAAAGATTGACTCACTGTTCGTAATTTTGAGTTCATTACAATTACTTCTTATTTTTTTAAATTCAACTTTGTAACATATACCTATATTCATATTAATTTTATTTTTTGCCAAACTGCATGCCAGTTTACGGCAAGGATTGCATTTTACATAGTTATTATTGAGGCTTTATGAACAACATTTATTTATATTTTTATAAATTAAATATAACAAGGGAAAAAAAATTGATAAGAAGATGTTAATGAACTAAAAGTATGCATTATCCTAGACATAATTGGTAATGGTAATAATGGTAATGTAAAGTCATTTCCATTTAGAGTGATGGGACAAGCTTGTAAATCATGTTATAGTAAAGTTAAAATAAATTAAATAAATTACTTAGAAAGATATAAAAAAAACATATATTTTTGAAAAAATATACAATTTTTACAGGGTGTAACAGACCTAGTATTGTATTGTATTGTATTGTTGTGTGTAGATGCCACACTGCCGGCGCGTGTGTGCGAGGTTATAAAGGGCGGCGCGCGGCAAGGCGCGCTCTCACTCTGCGTATCTATCGGCTTTATCGTTTGACTTATACTACTGATATACTTTGTACTAAATTATACCGAATTGTAATAAACGTGTTATTGTTACAAAATCAATTTCTTGGACCTTCACATAACGAGATGCACACTGAAGACGCACTACAGAGACAAGTACGTAATAATAATATAATATAACAAGGAAACAAAAAAAAAAATTATAATATATAATATATAAATATTTATAATTATAATATATTTTTTTAATGTTTAATAAATTTTTATTGATTTTGTTAATTATTATTGGCACAACACATTCTCTCGTTCTCTCACCGTACACGTTGTTTGCGATCGGTACTCTCATTGGTCGACTCGATGATCTGGTTGAATAGCTATGGTGAGGATATGGATATTTACATACATATTGTAAATAATTTACTTTAATCATATTTAAAAGAACCTACTGGGTATTAATCTAATTAAAAATTTGTCGGCGTTTCCAACTATTTACGAGCAGTATTTGGTACCAGCACCGAGCGTGTTCAGGATACCTCCATCAAGTACATACGAATGCGCCTGATGTGATCTGGACACTGGACGGGTTAAACTCATTTTTATTGACGGTCAACCTGACCCCTGTCAGGGACTGCTGGCGACTTCTAAATGAAGCCAATCTATAAAATATTGTCGATATTATATTATCCAAGAATCTTATATTAAAAATATTCAGGTATTTCGGCGTAGTATAATACTTTATCATGACTGAAGAATTCGCAGTTTTATACGTTTATTTTTTACATTTACGTTCAAAGGTTGCACATATAATGTATAGATGACAGATATGTCATAGGCGACTAAGGGCACGTGATCAATGGCCGTTAAGAAAATGCATTCGCAATATTGCATGTTGTTATGAATTTAAAAAAGAAAATAATGCACCCCCAGCGATTAACAATATCTGTAATGTAAGGTGAAAGTGTCTTAAAAGCTCGAACGAGTTCATTCGGAGAATTTTATCATTGGACGATGTGCAACTGGATTTCAGACTCTAAACCCGTGATGGCGAGCCTGTGACACGCGTGTCAAAGGTGACACGCCACAGCGTTTTGGGCGACACGCCAGCGTTCACTAATATCAGAGTTATCAGAGAACACGTGTCCCAACACCAGACGTCTACTTTACTTACATATTGCATATACATCTCTTTTGGGTCTCACTTTGCGAAATAAATAATTAATTGAAATAAGCAATTAATTAATTGACATCAAATCAGATACTATGGGTTCCATATTTGACATGCCAGCAAAGTTAAGTTAGATTTTCTGAAATTTGAATAGAATAAGTCTTAGAAGTATGTACGGGGAAATATAGACCAATAAGTAAAGAAAATTGTTGTTACCTCACTTACAAAAAGAAGTACACTATTCTACGTAATCATATTTCTTATGTGACTCCGGATAAATCCTCTTGTATATTCCACCAATACAATGCTTTTACAACAACATAATACAATATGAGTTATCTAAATCCCATCAGAGCAGAAAAAATAAAGAGATCGCACTTCCGGCGCGCTCTCTTATAACACATACACGCACACATATCTCATACTTCGCCCGCATTTTGCGGACTGACACACACACACACTCACACACACAGGCACACACCCTTGGACGTCACAGAAAGAAAATAATTTTCATAAACAAATAATTATTTTTCTATCACAAAAAAACGGATGCTTTGTTACTTCCGGAATCTCTTCGCTGCCCTACCCCCACACCCACTAAAGTACCCTTGAGAATAACTATAAATATTTTGTATTTAACAGAGTTATAGATCGATCCACATCACAGACCACCCCATATAGACACGAACTAACGCATATTCCTTTTCCCAATATTTTCATTTTGGAGTCACCCACGTGATCACTTTGGTACCACATACGCGATCAAATAGCTTGTTGGCCTAATGATCTAGTAGCTTAGTTTGAAAATAGTAAGAATATTGATGTGATATATATTCCACGTACGCATCTCTATTTAAAAAAAAAATAGCTCCGCGACTTTTAAAAAAAATATGATTCGATTTGAACGAAAATTTAAACGCTGACAATATAATATGCATTAATGTAAAAAACACGTCTCGTTTACACAAAGATTTAATTTTCGAGGAGTAAACACTTTTATTGTTGCATACATGTATCATAAATTATCGGATTTATGTTTCCACCAATAATGTGTGTAGAATGCCACTCGTCCCGTAACTAATGTTCCAAACCTCTCTCCTATATGTGCACTTTATTTCATGTCTATTCATTTACATAATTGTATTGTACAGATCAAAAACAGGTTGTCTACCATGGCCCCAAGATAAGTATTGAAATACTTTAGACATAAACGTGGTGAAAGTAGTCTGTAAAAAATAATGATATTCGGCAACACTAAAAATGGGAATCACCATTTCAACAGATGGATTAAATAAAATTAATGATATACACATTACTCTACACAACCTTACCTGTAGCCGTAGATGGAAAGGATGGAGAAAGATTATTAAGGCAGTCACGTTAATCGTATGAAATACAGGACCCAGTAATAAGGGATGGACTTCAGAGAGAGAGGTCCATGGACGGTTAAGGAGAAGACATCTAAAAGAGAAGTTTGAAAAGATGTCTTCAAGTGCAAAAATACCTGCCCAAAGCATAAAAAACAGCATTTTGTTATTGTTTAATTTTTATAATTTATTCATGGATCATCCTGTACATCTTGTGCTTGTTGTATCACATTTCGCGCCATCACCAAAGTGCATGGACAAGAGTACTTTGTGCGGAACAACAAAGTATGAACAAAAAATCCAGAAACCTAAAATAGAATTTCTCAGGTGGGTCGTGTTTTTTCATGGTTCTGGTTGGTCCTAGAGCCCTTTTATTCCATATTTCTGTCCCTCACCCAAATTCCTTCCACCCTTCTTACATTCCGTATTTTCCCAACCCCTTGTCCAAACAATTATTTTACATTACAGATTCTAACTCCTTTGATTGAAATAATTAATCATTCAATTCATGGTCGTTTTTAAGACAATGTTTGTGATTTGATTAATACGATACTGTTGGTGTGAAATTTCGCAAATTTAGTAATGTTCATCTATCAAAGATTCTTATCCGGCGTTTCTATTGGTCGGTTGCGAGAAGAGGGATGCAGATTACACCCGAGGGAACAGCTTGCCGTATAATTTCAGTGCGAATTAAATTTTGATAAATCGCTTTAAAAACGTAATATCTTTGTTATTTTTGAAACGCTTCTTGGGTAATGTTTTTTTGATATCGGTATTTTTTAATAGAGGCGTAACTTATCTGAAATTCCGTGAAGAGAAAATATTCTAGAAAACATTATCGTGTGACAATTGCTGCTGACGACGCGGAACTTTCGAACGCGGTCACACTAAAAGTGGTAAAGATTCAGAACGATAATACGATTGGGATTGGAAGAGTCTGGCTTCGAAATAGGAACTGAAATGGAAGAATGAAGACGAAAAGGATGGCTCAAGAACCAGGACTCGCCTAGAAGGCTTCTAGCAACAACTAAGCAATACGAAAACGTCTTTCTATACAGAAGGCCAGTTGCAACACGAAACTGAGCAAAACTGAAATATCTCTCACAAGGCCGCAAACAAGGTACTAAAACTAAAACTGAATTCAACACGATAAAAGGGAAAAGAGAAAAATGACGACAAAAAACTGTTATAGCAAATTCACTCTAGTTATAAGTAAACAAAGTATTCACACATTGGCGCCATAGTAACCCCAAACCTGACGTCACTCATAAAAAACAAACTGCATAAAACGTGGCACTCAATCACTGGTGTTCCTTACGACTCAAAACGGTAATGATCGAGATTACTCTATGTCTCGCGATACCGTATGGTGTCGAGTGCTGGACAGTGAAGAAAGCCCATAAACAAAAAATAAGAACCAATGAATCCGGATGCTCAGATTAGCTGGATGAGTGATAAGACAGAATAGAGTTCCAGAATTAGACATGTCCATCAGAGGTTCTTTAGAAATGATAGAAGTAGCCAGACTGAGGTCATGTAATGAGGAGATCAGAGATCATATGAGGAGTTCAGAAGCAAAACCGCAACTATACAATTAACGAAATTGTAATTTATAGCCATAGCGGAGATGTTTTGTTGGAATACTTCTAAAACATACAACACAGACTATCAAATATATACACATGAACTAACGTAAATTCCTTGTTTCAATATTTTCGTAATTACTTTGGTATCATTCACGCAATCAAATAGCTCCGAAATGGAATGAAAATTTAAAAAACTGACAATATAATATGTATTAATGTAAAATATATAATACTTTTACTGTTGCATAAATGTGTTATAAACTATCGGATTTATGTTTCCACAAATAATGTGTGTAGAATGTCCCTCGTCCCGCAATTAACGTTCCGAACAACTTTTCTATATGTACACTTACTTTATTTTATCACTTTCAAACACGTTGCCATCTATTTTTACCAACTGGAGAGTGGCAGTTTCATTTTCGACCCATTCATATCATCAAAATTTTGTTCAATGTAAACAATGGCAGAAGAAAATGAGAAAGATCTCAAGCAATCGTGTAGTAGTGTCGCGTGTAGTCAAATATCGAGAAGGAGTTAAAGGAAGACGTGTTAAGTCGGGAGATCACCCAGGACAGAGAGCCGACACTAAGTAAATCGGTGATAGAAAAATATGAAGAAGACGAAGAAGTACCGAAGAACAAGTATCAGAACTAAAAACGAATAGATTAAATAAAATACAATTAATTTGTATGAAACCACGAATTTTATTACACACCAACCGGTTTCGCTTCGCTCAAGCTACGTCAGGTCGTGTTTAAAACTAACAATAAATACAAAAAGAGTGCACTTATATGCACATAAATAGGGAAATGGAATATAATATTGCATGTGAAAGAAAGAAACAGAATACATATACAGTTAGACGGAACATTAAGGGAGGGGAAAATAAAGTGTTGATGGATATAAAACTGATTTTAAAAGACACATTCCTAGTATGGAGCTAATGGATAAATTAATATGATTATTAAGAATTGCCGTACTACTATTTATTTCGAGGGCTTCTAAATTGTCCAACCGGAGTCCAAACCGGTTTTTATGGAATATATTGACCCCTGTGCTATTATTAAAAGAATGCTATTTTTCAATAATATGGTTGGAAAATTCTGAGAAACCACTACTATTTAAACATTTAAGATGTTCTTTGACACGAATATTGACGAAACTGCCCGTATTATTAGTTTTAAATACGTCCTGAAGAAGGTTGAGCTAAGCGAAACCGGTTGGCGTGTAATAAAACTCGTGGTTTCATACAAAGTGATTGTATTTTATTTAATATGTATATGCTTTCTACGAAAATTAAAATAAAAGTATTGGTCAAAGTACCTAGAAATAAAGTAGTAAGTTCGAATTAAACTCTTGTTTTTTAGACAGTATTTAAATACGAGTCATTTCCACGATACAACGATACTAAATAAGCCTATTACTGATTCCCCACTAGTGACCAGTTAAGTAAGTACAGTTAAAGTGTGTAAGACTGTTGTACCTAACTAATAGTTAATTGTATCGACTATTTGTGTGCGTAATAAACAATAAAATAAAAGATTTTGAAACACTAGGTATTGTATTCAGTGCGTGTGACGAAATATTTTTAGTACAAATTGAATAAGTACATTAATTCTCCAAGAGATAAATATAAAAACTGGATATTTCTGGTCTTTGGCCATATTTACGAAAGTAATAGCGGTAGGAATACATGATCCATGATCAGAATCCAGCACAGGGGTGCAGCTAAAGTAAGTCAAAAAGTTGAAATACCTAGGAGAGGAATTCTCTAGCGACGGGAGACGGGAAATCGGCAGGAGAATTGGGGATGCCGGTGAGGGTTTTACGATCTTTATGTTGTGCTGTGATAAAGTTAAGTGTCAAGACCAAACTGAGAGTTGTTAATTACTTAACTAATTTACCACCACACCGTGTCACCGCGGGGGTAGGCAGAGTGGATAGAGCGTCACACTATTCTGTCCTAACACACAATTTTCGCATCATCGACATTCATGCACTTTTTCGTATGAGAAGCTTGTATAAGCTCGTCAATTATTGAGGCTCCTAACAGGACCACCTTCCAGTATCTGGTTTACCTGATCGTGCCGAGTCTTCTGTGGACGTTCTCGACTTATGATGCCATCAACACTTGCGTCATATATCTTAATTAAGGACAACACAGTTTTTTGCTGTGTTATGGAAATGCAATTAAATTTGTATTAAAATACCTCAGAACTTTGTTTTGAAAATGCAATTTCACAACAAAAACTGTGTTCTTCTTAATATGAAAGTTGTATTAAAGTCTCCAAATTTAATAAATAAAATGGATTAATTATTTTAATTCTGGTATCTATTATCGGGTTTTACTCAAAGGCATTTGAGAATCTCGTAGTTAAATTTAGTTGGTTGTTTATAATTTTTTGATTAGTAATTTGATAGAAAATGGTCATGATTTTGATAAAAAATTGGGATTGTCAATTTTGCATATAAACGGTGTTGGTCACAAATTAAATAATTTGGAATCGTTGGAGATAAATAGAGCGTGTAAAACTAATCAAAAAATTATAAACAACCAACTAAATTTAACTACGAGTCCCATTCTAAAATTTTTTCCTAAAAATTATTCGAGTAAATTTGTATTAAGTAATGATTTGAAAAAAAAAAATTTTTTAAAAATAGATTTTAAAAATAGATTCTGTCAAAGAAACAATATATGTTTTAGTTAGTTATGACATCCTGAAGAAGAAAATGGTATTTTTCGAAACCGGTAGATGTATTTAAACTCATTTTAGCGGTTAATTAAACAAAGATAAAAAATAAAATTATGAATCTTAACCACAAAGATAACATTGCTTATTTTAAAAGTATAAATAGAATTAACACCACTTGCATTTACTACAGCCATACGTCTCTTTTACCTAAATATTTATACGAGGTAATGATTTATGTGTTAGAAAAACACTGATAAATATTTATATATTGTTGTAAACATATACGTAAAAAAGATATTTAAAAGGCCGTATAATGGATAGTAACTGCATTGTTTATTTAAATAAAATACAATGTCATTATGATAAAGATAAAATCTGTATATTTTTACCATTGGCACAATACACGCTATATAATTTACACATAAAATACCCCAACAGGGATTATATAGGTTAAAATGAGTATGTGAAACATATACCATAAGATTTAAATGATAAATTAAAATCTAATATACACCCGATTCTCTTTTAGCACGGTTTTGAAATAACACGGTTGAAGAAAAAAAAGCGATTATTTTTTTAATTTAACACCGGTTAAAAATGTAAAAAATAGGTATATAAAAATATTGTGTCGTACTGTAGCATTCCCACGAGGGCCGCAATTTTTGATATAACAATATATAGCGATTTTTTGAGTATGACTAAAAAATAAAATAAAGATAGATACAATTTTATGATACGTGTCGATAGATAATGATTGTTATGAAGAATTGTATAAAGAATTAACAAAAACAAAATCACAGGGTCTGATAACCAAATTCGAATTCAAAATCATTGAAACAAAATAAACAAAATAAAATTATTTACCTACGTTATTATTTTATTTATTTATTTATCATTAATATTATTTCATTCCCTATCAATAAAATAATTAAACATTAATCAAATCTATTTACTATTTATTATATCGTATTGTAATAATAACAAAAAATTATGTCATTATTATTAAATTATGTTGGTCGACTGTACAGTGCCATGAGTAAAAAATCGACATGCACGTTTTTTTTTTTTTTGAACACTTAACTATATTTACAGCCAGATATACAATACACTAATATGTTAAACAAATTTTAGATTACTTAACTGTACGACCAAAGTGCCACTGTCGATTTAGATTTATGACCAGAATATTCAAGCCGGGATGGGGTATCGGACAGGAGTGACTTATTGCGTCTCACTCGTATTGATTTATGTGAATGAATAAGATATATCTTTTTTTGTTGTATTTAACAAGACTGGAAGGATCGGTAAATCACACAGACCTTAGTATGAATTTTGAGGAAAAAAAATACTTGGGGACGTCCAAAATGTTACTTAACAATGATAAATGTATACATTTATCAATAAATTGGTCATTGATCAAATATTTGTCAACGACATCTTTGAATTATTTGAGAAACAATGGAGATATGAACTCAAGCACCACACGTGTGCAATATAGTCGTATTTAAAATCGTTAATCAATTTTTGACATTTTTTAATAAACCGTGTGAATAACTGTAAGTACATTTTACTCATGCATTACCTTGACCGATTACGTTATTTCTTCTATTTTTTTAAATCATTACTGAATATTTATATGTCAAATGCAATGATGCATTCAAGTTGGAGTCATTACATCGCTTGATTGTAGCATAGTTGGTAATGCACCTTCCCCGGATCAGAAAGAGATCCTGGTTCGAATCCCGGTAGCGCAAGAACAATATTTTTCGATAAAATCGATTTTATATGTATATCTTTCTAACTAATACATTTAATTAGTATTTACTAGTATAGTGCCTCAAATTTCATTATTACACCACCTTAACAGGTTGCCACTGTGATTCATGCATCAGTCTTAAAAAAAAAAAAAATATATATTCCTTTCTACTTTTGGTAATGTTTCGTGTTGTGAATGTTTTCTGTGAACAATTTATGTAAATTATGTAGGGGAATACAAAGAAGACGCTCTGGGGGTTGTTCGCTCCTACTTCCGGATGTCCAGGTCACTTACGTCCACGTCTGCCGGGGCACTTTACCTCTACTGGACAATCTGGGGTTGGTAAAGTGCACCAGACCGGGGCGCATTTAAACCGGGGCATTTCCTGCCTAGCTTCGTGTAATGCCTGTTTCGCTTTAAATGTCAAAATTTAAACCTTGCTTGATGGTGACCTCCTGTGACTTTAATGGAGCATAATGTCCCTTCATATATTATTTTTGTTTAATATAAATAAAAACACTGCAGTCAAACGTTTCATTATTTGAATAAAAATATTAGTATACAGGCGATATTACTTAAGACTTCTTTTTGAATTTTACAACTCCATATGTTTGGTATATCTGTGTTCCGGTTATAAACTGTACCGTAAAAGTACTGTACTGCATATTTTAAGAATATAAACGTTCATGTTTAGTATGTCTGACAATGTGTGACAACGCAACAAGTTTTACCTTCGACTCATAACTCAAGCTGGTCAAGATAGATTTTCTAAGATAATCCTGATCTTTAAATTCAAATTTGTCAAAAACTTAATAGGCTGATGTGGTGAAATGGTGACGCGTTTATTCGTTTAGGAAAAAAAAAAGATTCGAATCTCAGTAGCAACTAAATATTTTTTCGATTAATAGATTTATTTTGTATATCTTTCTAATTGATTAATTTAATTTGTATTAAAAATATTACAGAACCACGTCATAACAAAAATATGTACATTTTACGTTTTAAGACACTCGCCAATTGATCCAGTGGTTCAAGCCTGATTCCAGGAGACTTAACATCAAATTTATATATATATATAATTTATATTTAAAGTAAGCTTTTGAAAATAGTAAGAATATTGATGTGACATGTATTCAGTATACGCATCCCTTTTTCTTTTTTTAAATATTTATATATACAGGGTGTAAAAGAACTATAGCATAATATTTTTTGGGTGGATTCCTAACTAAATTACGAGTCGTAAATGTTCAAGGAATATGCTCCTAATCTCAACTATGACAGAGAAATAAGCAATTTTTTAAAAAAGAATTTCAATAAAAAAAAAAATCGTAATTATGTGATTGTTTCAACTAATTTAAATATATTATTCATTCCAAATTATAAAAAATTAATTGTCTTAAAATATTGAGGGGCTAGACTATTTTTTGTTAGATGATTTAGGGACTGAAGCAAATATGTAGATTAATAAAGGATCATTCCGCAAATATTTATTTCTAATTACCTACGTATCTAGACTTGAGGCTTAACATGATTTTGCAAAAATTTAAAACAATCATATTTTTAAACACGTATCAGATATCTCATAGATACAAAGTCATTTTTTTAGTAAATTTAATAGAAAATATATGGAAGTATGGGGTAATTACAGGGCTTACGACCTGTCATCGGTTGACTTAAGTGATCACTTTATATATATATATATATATATTGTGACGTGCATAACGTGACATCCACCGGTTCATCCATAGTATAGCATGAGACATGTGGGTCCAACGCACAGAATTCACCATTCGGTCTCCCACTTACTTCCGAAAATTATTCTCAAAGAAAATAAATGACATTGAACTTGAGATTTTACCACATTATAATTAGTAAAGTTTTCACAATAATAGTAAATTAAATAATAATAAAAAATACACGTTAACGTCGACAAAAATAATTTTAAAATAACGTTTACTGTTAACAAAAGATTAGAACAAGTAGCATCATCAAAGCTGCAGTAAAACATTAAATTACTTCATACGGAAGTGTATATTAACTGAATATTATAAATTTCGACCTCAGCGAAATGAGTAAACTTGGAATTAAATTTTTACAACACCAAATCACAATGAAATTGCACTCTAGGAGCAACCACAATTTATATTAATTTAAGTTCCACGACGAATGCAATAAAACTCAGTTACTTGCGTATTGGCGTAGTATGATGAAGTATTGAAATATTATTTCACCATATTGTGAAGATCATGTTGAGCAGATGGGAACCGAATCGTATTCCTGTATCGTACATCGTTCATGAGCAATCCTACATGATGATATTATTATCTCATCATATCTCAAGGTTAAGTGATGACACTTGTACAAAAAAATACGCCTCCCTTTCTTGGGGGTCAATTGAGGAAGGGATTTTACATACTGAAAAACACAGATATAATAACATAAATACTTATATAACACGGTACAGCGTAACATAGATGCCTAATATTATACAATTATTCTCACCCTTCCTTTTTTTAATTTGAAATCACATTTTATGAGAGTTGATTAGATGAGAGCGCTCTACCCGTCCGTTACCGGAAATGCATAGACAAAATTTTCTCCAGCGGTGTAGTGTTGATATCGCTCCCAAAACGGCAATTCAAAGCAATGGTCTGTCGAGAGACATGCGGGCGAGCGTTGTCGTGGTGCAGCCTAACGCCCTTGGTCAGCCTTCCTCTCCGGCGATTTTGGATGGCTCTTTTGAGTTTTGTCAATGTCTCGCAGTACCTGTCCGAATTGATGGTGGTCCCTTTAGGCATAAACTCGGTCAGCAAGACGCCTTTTCGGTCCCAAAACACCGTAGCCATCACTTTCCCTGCGGAAAGCGTCTGCTTAAACTTTTTCGGCCTAGGCGATTCAGGATGGCGCCATTGTTTGGACTGTTCTTTTGTTTCTGGAGTGACGTAGTGACACCACGTTTCATCTCCCGTAATAATGGAGTCCAAGAATTCTTCGGTATTCTCGGCGCATTCTCGAAGAAACCCCTCGGCACACTTGACACGATTGTCTTTGTGGGTTTCTGAAAGCATGTGTGGGACCCACCGCGCGCACACCTTGCGATAACCAAGTTTATCGGTCAAAATGTTGTCGATGGTTTTTTCACAAACCTCAGGAAATAAAAAAAGAGCCGTACAAGCCAACAACATACTTTCATGTATTTTCCATTAAGTTTAATAAAAAAATAGCTTTGTTTCAGATATTTGTTTAATAACGGTGCTTTTGTAGGTAAAAATCTAGTAATATGTGTTCTTGGACGTATTCAAGTATTGCTAAAATAATATTTTCACTTCTTCAATACATATTTGCAAAGTTACTTATATTAAATAATAAGAAAAACAATTTGTTTAAAATCATTATTTATTGATATATTGACATACATCAACATGTTTCGATAGCTATGGTATCTTCTTCAGGAAACAATGTATCGTTAAAATTATACTTATATAGTTTTGTTTTTATCTGTGCTTGCATTTTTAATTTTGGTATACATACTGGTTTTAAACAATGTTTTTATTATTTTTAAATAATATTTTAAATACAAATTTAAAGTATTAATTATAAATATATACATATAAAATTAATTTTGTCGAAAAATATTGTTTTTGCGCTACCGGGATTCGAACCTGGATCTCTATTTCCAATCTGGGGAAGTGCACTACCAATTGTGTTATAGTGCCTGTACTTTTCATGATAAATTTTCGAACCTATAGATGTTACACTTTTTCAAATTAATACATCTGTCGTTCCATTGTTTTTACGGAATCTCAAATACCTTTGAATAAACCGACTGCAGACGCCAGAATTATCAATTCATTTTTATTAATACATTAAATTAGTATTTAAAACATCACAAACCTATAGTCTGAATAATTACAACTTCACAATAAGAATGTGTTCTCCTTAATAATATAATAATTTCCGACTCGTAATTTAGTCATCCATAAAATATTGTGGATTAGGTCTGTTATACCTTTTATATGTAAATGCAGTACAAATTGAATTAAATTGTTACATTAAATTTTGTACGAATTTAATTCGATTATAGTCTTCTTTTGTTATACACGAGGCGGGGAGTGAAAGGAGTGAGAATGAACGAAGAAAAATAAATGAAAATAGACGCTTTGAAAAACTGAAGTCCACGTGGAAGTTGGCTGTGAGGGTTGCAAAGGTTCCTGTCAAAGAATGTCTCCCTCATCCTTCCCCATCCCCCGGGGCACGCCGCCCTTTTTATTCTCCAGTAACGATTTAACGAGAGCGCTACAATGCAACGGGGGCGCTGTAAACACGAGACAAAATAAATATTACTTTAACTTCTCGCCTGTTGCTTTTTATTTCGCTTTGTTGGCAATAGTTCCGATGGTATGGTCGCGAGCACATAACTGCATGCAGGACAACTGCACACGTTTACAACTATACACGGGACAATTGCACAATGCTGAAAGACCTTAATATGATGCCCTCGAAACAGGAAATATATTTCAATGTTAGGGTGTTTATTTTTTAAATCCTCACTAAACAAATGTCCTCAGAATGTATAAAAATAATTGATGCAAAACAGCATGACCGCAAACAACAAATTTGCAAGATGCGTAAAAATGTGTTTTATGAATCCGGAACATATATATATATATATTTATATATGTACTATATTAAGAGAAAATATAATATATAAAAAATAAATACATGTCTACTACACCACACACACACAGGACAATCGCACGTACGTCAACTGCAGATGTGTGAAATGAGTGGAGGTTTATCGCTTCTATAATTAGCATCACCGCCGGCGGCACCTGAGCGCAGATACCTGTGTGTAAAACTAGGCTCCTGACAATCTAAAAAACACGTCTGGTACCGAATCCAACATGTACCAATACGCCGGTCGCTGAGCGCGCTACTTCTCTCACGGCCGCCTTCCCGACAAGATCTCTAGCAAACGCTCTTCAGTGTAGACTTCTTATTGAATATTTTTCTATCTATAACCTATGCTCAAGCGACTATAAACTTCTGTCAATTGTAAGTAGTCTTTCTTGCTCAACCTACCTTCGCGATCATATCCAGAAGAACATGTGTAATTTATGGGGCCACCAGGCGCTCACACACATAACTTTCCGAATCATAATATTCACTCCTAACCTCATTAATACATATTTCCATAACTGCACACATAGACAGTTGCACACAAGGTTGTTATGTATGTATTTACACACTGAACCGACATTCCAATCTTTTAGCCTATCAACATTCACCTTTCGTGATTTAAGAGAACCTATGATTTAGAGCCATTCATTTTGTTAACGTTTTATGTCTAATCATTAATTATTTCTATGATTATCTTTTAAAGTGTCCTCAGTGAGCAAAAATGGGCGATTTATTTATTGTACGTCGATGATGCAGTACTAATGGTGAATAATGAACAAGAACCACAGTCTAGTGAGTAGAATGTGCAAAGAAAGCTACCTTATTATGAATGTTAACAAGTCGAAAGTGATGGTATTTGAGAAGAAGGAAAGCAAGACACCGCGCTAAATACTTGTAGGTAATGAATGTTTGGAACGAGTAGATGAGTTTGTGTATTTGGGAAGTATGTTTGATAGAAACGGAAAGGCTGAGAATGATACCGAAAGGAGGGTGACTGCAGGGAATAAAGTGAACGGTGCTTTGAATGGAATTATATCTAACGGGAATTTATCAACCGAATCCTGGTACCGACACTGATGTATGGAAGTGAGGCCTGGAGCTGGCAGAAAAGGAACGAAAGTAGACTGAATGCAGTGGAAATGAGATCACTTAGGCGTATATGTGGCAAATCTATTTATGACAGAGTAAAGAATGAAGAAATAGGGAAAGAATGTATAGCTAATCTTAGTATAGTGAGTAAGATTAAGAAAGGACCACTTAGGTGGTTTGGTCATATGGAACGGATAAATGAGAAGAGAATGGAAATAAAGATATATGACGCAAGTGTTGATGGCACCAGAAATAAAGGACGTTCGCGGAAGACTTGGCACGACCAGGTAAACCAGATAATGGAGGATGGTTCTGTTAGAAGCCTCAAAAATCGGCGAGCTTGTATAATAAGATGTATGAATGTGGATGATGCGTGAATTGTGTGTCAGGACAGAGGAAGTAGTTAAATTATATTTTCTGTGAACAGATGTGCATTGAAACGCTTATTTGATATTATTACATTACTTACTCGGTACATAACCCGGAATTCAGAATATCTATTTATCATGTAATGATTCCCAAAGGAGCATTATTTACAAAATTATGTTTATAAACTGTAGCAAGACCCTTCAGTGGTTAGATCGTATCTGAAATTCAAACGAGAAAGAGCTGAAAGTCTCTTTATTTCAATACATCCCCGTAGACACGCTACCTTGTTCATTTTTGCACCTTTATTGTATCAATAAAATAACTTTTCACAGGTAACGAGTCATGATTTCCTAATCTGTTCCTAATCCCTGTTGGAACATAAAAAAGAATAAAATATTAGGTACACTAATATAAGTTACATTATGATAGCTTAAATTCCTTTACGATAGGATATGTTGAGTTACATTAAGTCACTACTTGTCTCTATCTATCAATCTCAAGCTGATCTTAGTTTATCTCCATATCAAAATCTCAACAGGTGCACATGATAGGTGCTGAGGTAAGATTTATCTCAACCGAATCTATGGGAATTATCTCATTCCAGAATACATTAATCACAAAGAATAACTGTCCACGAAAACAAAAATATTATTATTAAGGACAACACATTCATATTGTAAAGATGTAATTATTCAGAACATAGGTCAGTATTATTCTTTAAATGTATTAATTATAAAGATATTCGCGGTCTGACTCCTGCGGATAGGACGCCAGGGCACCGCCACCGGCTAGACAGTGGTTGCATGAGACATGTGGGTTCGGCTGTCCTAGGCACTTACCTTCGACCGACAACCTTTCTTTCACCTGTGGTAAATTTGTAGTGTTATGTAGTTCGGACTAGGAATTAATGCTAATTTATAATAGAGTTTAATTTTACAACAGGTTTGTTTAATATAAAATAAAAGTATTCATAGAATAATCTCTCCAACCAGGTATAATGTGCCCCATAGACAAGCGTCGCAAACAAGAAATACATTACAACACGATAGATTACAATAATGACGGCATTCCCCTCGGATCCGAAATGAACTGTATGAAGCTAATCCTGGCGAAGCTCTGAAGTACAAATTGGCTAGGCAGATAAACTCTGTATACGAAGTGAGACCCTTCTCCGTGGTGGTAAATCGGTCGTTCCACTTGACACTGATCAAATAATAATAATGCCAGATAACCACAGATTTCGGTGCGCACCAATTAAGGCATCCTTCCGATCCTCATCGACGCAGGCTCTTGGCTGTCAGGTTGGATGTACCCGGTGTTCGATGGCAGAGAACAACTCATCACGAATGTAGCCTAACATTCACCGCGCATCTCAGCTCTTCTAGTTCCAAACTAGCGGATGCTTCTACCCCGTGCCGGGAAAAGAAATTGTATTTCTGCATAGGAAGAGAGTACAATGCAATTAGATACAATATTATACAGACGTGCACCAGCATCCCTAAGATATTAATCTCACCCTTTCCCTTGAACGAGTACGTCACCGTGCCGTTAGGCATCTCTCCACGAACTCAATTGACGTTATCAGCCGCGTCGCCGAGCGCTACAGTACCGACCGACTTACTTAACTCTCTTTCAGTGATTACCTCTGTCAATGTGGCGAGTTGTCAAAATTGCAACTTGAGGGATTAAATACTAATGTAACATCATGTAAAATCAATCTTTATTTTTTTTATCGGAACACTTAAAAGAATTAGAGTTTCCATAATAATAAAGAAGGTTGCTTTCAAATAATGTATAAATTTGTGTTGGTATAGCATAATCGGTTAATGCACGTTCCCCGGATGGAAGAGATCCAGGTTCGAATCCCGGTAACAACAACAATATTTTTCGATTAAATTGATTTTATATGTATATCTTTCTAATTAATACATTTAATTTGTATTTAAAAAATAATCTTATATAAGTTGTTGGAATTAAAAAGTGACATTTTCGCATACCAGTGAACGATGCCTTACGAAGTTTAACTTCAACCTTCATTTTCAAAAACGCCCATTAACGTACGTCGCTGAGGTCATTTTATTGTTTTGAAATTCTTTGAGAGAATTACTTAAATTCTGAAACGCATCGTTTCCCAGAACTTTCAAAATGAATGACGATATTATATATTCTCTTCAAATTATCGCGACGAAATGATGTGGTCAGCCGGAATTCGGCTGGGAATTTTTATATACTTTAACATATGTTTTTTGGATTTTCAACATGTTCCATTTTACATTCCATTTCGTATACATGGTGCGTACAAACTATTATTAAGTTCTCTTGAATTTTTGTTAAATGAAATAATACTGCGTAACTAAAAAAGAAAAATAAATATTTCAAAGCGTCATCTTCCATTAAAAATGTAAAATAGGAATTCTTTATCATGTGTTTATAAATCTTCTTATTCTAGTGTTCTCAATCAGATGAGACTCTACACGTAATGCACCTCCACAGCTGACTTCAGCTCCAGGGTTTCTCAAGCTAGATGAAACGTTTCAATACACCGCTGTTGAACTTTTCCTGATCTTCTTCGGCTCTAAGTTGTGCCCAGGATAATATTCCTTTCTAAGCTGTCACTTTGACTTTTTATATTTATTTATTTTATTACCATCCCCGTTGTTCACTCTCGTTTCGATTCTATTCAACGAAGCAACGCATTTTACAACATCATAAAGCTTATTTTTGGAATGGATTTTTAGAGCAGTTAGTCTAACTAAAACTAATAAACCCTGTACAAATCAAAAATATATTTACTAAAATAAATTCCGAAAAGTTAATTAATGCTATAAACAAACTGTAATTGAATGATCTTTACTTATCGTTTATGCTAATGCATACAAAGGTTTTTAACTACAATAATTAGAAAAAAAGAATACCTGTTAATTTTTATATTTTGTATTGTTATACCATAGATGTATGTATATATATATATTATTTTTTAATTGTTGTTAACAAATTCTTACATCTAGTATATATTGATCTTGTATTATATAAATGTTGATATCCACCCCCATAATTCAAGACTTTCTTATTTGGGGGTGCATAACTCCTACTATTGTTTTTGTTTTATTGTCGAAGAATGTACAAATAAATAATATCAAGTTCGGCAGATGAAACTAAAACCTTACGGCTTTCCTTCATATAAACTTTCTTTTCCGTTTCTTCATTATTACAACCGGTCAATATTACATTTTTTTTATTACATTCAGAGTTATTAACATCTTAATACCATCACAGGTTGGCTCCGGTATCATCGTACCAGAGCCTTCATACCTGTACAATTTGACGTGAGACTCGTTATCACATTCAATTCAGAGGGTTGCCGGAGAGAAGCTATAGAAATCACCCCCAAAAGGGAAGGGTAGGGTAGTCGCATTTATGTGTTGCTGTCACAAAATTCGGTCACAGTCCGGCAGAGATTCACCCTGTCCAGGTCGCAAGAGGTGTGGGGGAGAGCCAGTAGAAAGTTATTTTAAGTCCCTCCAGCTTATAACTTATAAGGCGTATTATTCCAGCGTGATCAGGTATTTTTTTTAAGAAGACCTGATTCGCCATAAAGATAATACATATTATATAATACATACATTAAAAATACGATATATTATTTATGTCCTGAAAAGAAAACCAAGAAAAGTATAAATAGATAAAAAGTTCAGACATACATATAAATATAAACAAAATATAAATACTTATTGTGTCTGTAGCTATTCTGTAGTCGTTGCTATTCTCTGGTCAAGGAACCAGCTTTATATGAGAGTGCAGCGTGCACCAGAGAGTTGGTGCTGAGCTCCAGCCGCAGCTTTACTGAGATGTCTCAGAAACGGCCTTCGGAAAACATTGTAGATGCTCTACAATAACACGCCAATACGAACAGTATTCTGTGTTAATGTGGCAGAAGAATTGAAAGTATCTCTTTAACCACTGTTGTAGATAGGGCTTTCTGCGGTTGAATTTGAATAATAATACTAATAACATTGGATAATCTGTATAGCGCCATTTTCGTAAAAACTTTTACCTCTAAGTTATTTTTAGTCCTACATCATATTAGTTGCTTGCTTTATGTCGCTCTGATTTATGTCTCGTAAATTGGTTCATATCAACTTAAACTAGTTGTACGCGTCTTCGAATTTTCTGCCCACTGACACCAGTATTCGTAATTAGCGCGCCCAAATAAATTTCCTCTTGAACTACTTATATCATGCTAATTGAGAAGTCAACCATCGAAATTCACCACGAAAACATCTTCAGGAATAAAACAAAGCACCTTTTGGTATATAATATCAATGGTATGTTTTTTGTATTAAATATCATACAGATAGATCGATAAGTAATGACGTTGTTGTATAAGTTGTAAAAAAATACATAATTTCAGTCCCTTTGTACTGGTATAATTAATAGTTCTAATATCGATAATAGTTTTAAAAAAAAACAGCTGATTAACAATCTGCCGCGTTCTGATTGCTGATAACATTGAAAGATTTCAAATATATATTACTAAACCATAATATGACAAAAGCATGATATGATATACGGATTAAAATCAAACACAAAATTCATGGTATTAAGCAAATACCAATATATTTATTTAAAGATAGTATATAGTTGATCTTAATCATGAAACCTGTTTTTTTTTTGTCATTGATTGAAAGGGACGCATTCTGGGAAAAGGGACCTGATTTAGCCACTTTCATTTCAATTTCAATCGTGTAAAAACCCAAAAAAAATTCATTCGCAACATTGCATATTGTATGAATTTAAAAATGGAAAACAATCTAACCGCAGCGATTAACAATATTTGTTATGTAAGCTAGTTTCATTCGGGGAATCTTATCATTGAAAGATGAGCAACTCTGGTCCATGATGGATTTTAGATCCTAGACTGACCTCAAGAGAATATGCAGTATATCTAATAATATAAATTATGTAATTAACTAAATGAATATTTTAAAAATAATAGACATCTCATAGAGACGAAGCTATTTTTTATTATATTTAATGGAAGTATACGAAGCTTACGGACCTTTTACAATCACTTTATACAAATATAATGTTCACCATTCTCACCCATTTGTAAATCTTCATATTTATCAAATTTTTAAATGTTGTATATATGTTAATATGTGGAAACACTTCGAGTACCACTACACTATCGCCATCTATGGACTAAATTAGATATTAATTTCCCTGAAACAGCATATATGTCACAAATGAGAATCTAATTATTTTTTTAAATCATTTAAAGTAATATTCTTTTTCTATAAAATGTTTTTAACACATTATACTAGAATACGCCTGAAAAATAAATATTTTTCAATTTATTTTTCAAAATTTCACAAACAACTGTTAAGGACACGCTCCATAGCGATCGGCATACCCCCCGCCCTTCTCCTGCTCGTTGCGTTGGTGCAGCGAATGAACTAAAATGAAAATAACTTTTGGGACACACTGTAGTAGAGTATTGTCGTAAAATAGTGAAAAATCGAAATAAAATACAACTTGGAGCATTGCTCGAATTGTCAGGAAGTATCTTGTAAACCATAGATTTTGTATATCAAATGCTTGCAATTTGCAAATATTTTTTTGTATTTCATTATTAATACTTTTAAATATATATTCCAAGTATCATTAACAGCTGTTTTCTATTCACTGCTGTATGAAGGCCTCTTCAAATGTCCCACTTTCCTGAGGTACATAATAACATGATTCCCGCCCGTTCCCTTTAAATGTGGAAGGGGAGATGCTAGGTAGGTACATCAACTAATTTAAAAAACATCCTTTATGACTTTGTCAGCCTTATTTCATCCCTGTATTGGCGTATCCTTTCAATTTCCAAGAAGGGTGGAATATCAAATTATCAGGCCATTCCTCCACAAACATCACCCTTCCGTTTATTTCTCAGTCGATAAAAGCATTCCTGCGCTGTCATCCTCGCCGTGAAACACTCCCATCTTGTTTGACGTCCCGACATATCTGACTCATGCAGATTGTTGTGTCAAGAACATTTCAACGGGCAATGTGTTGGAAATTTTTTTGACATATGACGATGCTGACGGGGTGACGACAAATCTTTAACGGGCGTCATAAATCTAGTTTATAGGCTTTTATTATTCCATATATTCTATATAAGAAGACGGCACTTTGTATTCTGCGCGCTTACTTTCCTAAGACTAAAGATTAATGTATTTTAATTACAATACGTGTGCATGGTTGCTACGAGGGTGGTTACCTATTCTTTTATGTAGACTAGTTTTCATTTAGAGTGAACAATTGCATTCGTGCGTGTAACAGCCTGTTTTAAAAACATGTAACACTTTTTTATTAATATATAAATACATAGTGCCGGAAAAAACTAAAACAAATGTTGGTAATGAAACATAAATAAAAACTCCCTTAATGTTCCGTATAACTGTATATGTATTGTCTCTCTCTTTCGCATATAATTTTATGTTCCGTCTCCATTGATGTTCTATTTAACCTTTACCATACCATGATATATAATACTCGCACGCAGCCATGCTGTCAACTCGTGTTACCGTAAGAAATTAGGGTTCTATTAGCCTTTAAAATGTGAAAAAATAGTTAATGCCATAAATTTACTTTAAGTATTGAACATTTAAAAATTATGTAATATTATAATTCGGAGCATTCATCAAGTTTTGTATAGGAGATTGCATTGTATAATATAACCTTCCTTTTTATCTATCCTCATTTAATGAGTGACATTAAATGAAGATAGATAAAATGTTATTGTCTTCACTGTGAAATTAGTGTGTGATGTATTTCTGTCTTGCCACAAATGGTATTTTAGTCAACGTATTAATTTTACAACGGAATGAATTAAAAATAATTATTTTTGTTGGATTCGCCTTACATAATTGATTTTTCACTAGTCATTTCTAAGTGTAAATATTTTCCTTCAAATTAACTAAAATATGAAGTGTATGTTGCGTATATTTACCGAAATATTACAGATTTAATCAGAGCGGTAGACCTGTGATACTGCATGGTTTGGGAAGGGTTAACTGTATATGTATTGTGTCTCTCTCTTTCACATGTAATTTTGTATTCAATCTCCTTATTTATGTATGTATAAGTGCACTCTTGTTGTGTTTATTGTTAGTTTTAAATACGTCTTGACGAAGCTTGAGCAAAGCGAAACCGCATGACGTGTAATAAAATTCGTGGTTTCATACAAAGTGATTGAATTTTATTTAATCTAATATGTCAAACCACAAAATGATTGCTTTCTACGAAAATGTAAATAAAAACCGTGTTTTTGGTTCCCTGACGTTTGATCCCCTTCGGACACATGATCCCTCTGCCAATTGATCCCCCGGACGATTGATCCCCCAAAGCTTCAAGTACCTATTTATATTCTTAAGTACCAGCATCCGTGAATGTTATAAATAGAGTGGGAGGAAATTTATTCAATTAAATTGATCGATTTAAAATATAATTTTTAATTAATTTAGATAAAATTGAGGTAGCCAAATTTTGCAACTAGTAACTTCAGTTACATTGTTGGTGAATTTTCAGATTTAATGTGAAAATGTATTATTTGAAAGAAACAATTAATCAAGGATTCAGATAAAACAAAACCAATAGCAATTTTCCCTTGCCCTATCGAAAAATAGAGGATGTGAAAAACATTTCGCTTGACCAAGTCTGCTATGTCGAAGTTGACCAAATTTGGAGGTACCGCCCCATCTCAAAGATTCCATAGTTTGTATGGAATTGAAAGAAATAATCGTGTTTGACAATTTTGAAATGTGACGTCATACTAAGAGACCGACGAATGTTTACAATATGCTGGAATTATTTTTTGTCTTGCTTTGGGTATATTGCTGGGAAGAGCCTGGAGAAATTAGTGATTATCGGGAATGTACCAAGAGTAGAAAGTTAATTTCTAATGAGATGTAGAAAGTTATCAAAATGACTGAGCTTAATTAAAAGTAGGTCAACGCCCAGGATCGCGAAAAGTGAAGGCAAGCAGTTCACGCAGTAAAAGTAGATCAGATGAGCACGATATCTCTCAATAAGACTTTGATTTTAGTTGAGTTTTAGTAAAGGTACGTATCTAATTATCATTCTATTCCATTCTATCTATTTTTAAGAAATGGAACTGAGAAGAAAAAAAATCAAATAATTCAAAACATAGCATTGTGGACTATTTTAAAATGTAATAGATATATATTATGTTAAAACAACAAAAAATAATTACGGTTAAACAAAAAATTATATAAAATAATGTAATATTGATAACACACATGAATACATATATGAAATATAATTTTGAGGTCCACACTTATTCTGCGAGAAGTCGGTGTGAGTTTAGACTTCCACAAACAAATCTGGCAGGAACACAAAATAGTTTATACTATTATGTTTTCAAATTGTTCAATGAACTAAATGTAAATGAAGCAATTAGTCTCGCTACTTTCCGTAGGCTAAGTGCAGAATATGTAGTATCTAAGTTTAATAACTGATCATTTTTCAAGTGTTTATTTTCATTTGTATTTATAATCTTTTTCCCTATTGCTAATTGCTATACGATATAATGTAATATTTTTTTAATTATAAATTTACAACTAAATGAAAAATATACATACATAGTGGATGCGCCATTCTAATCATCAAGTGATACACATGCGATAGTGATTCATAGCTTGTCACGCTGAACGTCCTTTACTCGAGTCGAATCTCCGAGAGAAATCTCATCCGTGGATACGGACCATTATATTTGAGCACATTGACTGAGAGTGCGGCACACGTACAACACACAGTAAAACATATTTTTTGACTTATATAGTATCCAACCCTAACAAGGCACAACAATCTCATATAACTATAAATATCATATATATATATATATATTGTGACGTCGACGATGTGACGTCTACCGGCTCACCCAGGGTAAAGTATGAGATGCTTGGTCCTGATGCACAGATTTGCTACACTGTCATTAGTTTGAGATTTACAACATTATAATTAATTAAGTGTTTTTTTTTATATAAAGATTGATCACAATAGAATCCAAACACTGTCCCGCCTGGCCAGGCATTTAGCACTAAAAAAATAATACCTTATGTTACTTCAAACACAAGGATTTCACAACTCGTATCATCAAAATAGCAACAAGGATCCAATATAGCTCTGAGATGTGTGCATAAACTGTATCATGATCGACTTCTTCTAAATTTTATCCAAACTAAGAATTACTTCACCACGTAGGACACAAAAGCCACTTATGTCTACTACGCAGGCAATCCACCCCATTCACTTCAGATTTTCCAGGTTTGAGTCACTCGTCGTTCAATTGGATAGGACTCTTCGTTACCGTTACACGTCAAAAAACTTTAGGTTACTTGTATTTGCGTTAGTTCCTGATGAAGGTAGCAAGAAACCTTGTTCCACATGTTGCAACAATAGCCAGCGAGAAGGAACCAATCGTGTTCTCATCGTGGCATTGGGCTCGAGCGTCATCCATCACGCGAAATTATTATTGTCTTCATAATCTGTATGTGAGGACCTGTTTGGCAATAAAAATCGCTACGACGTCGTAGTAGAAAAGGATTTTTACATCCTGTAAACATACAAGCACAATAATATAAGCCTAATCGATCAAATTATTCTCACCCTTCCTTTCTGAATTTGAAATCACATTTTTGATATTTAATTCCGCGAGCTGATTATTGCACACACTCTTGTCCGTTGACGGAAAGTACCATAGAGATAATTCCTTTCTGCGGTGTAGTGCTTCCATTTTCGAAACGTCAATTCAAAACAAAATCGCGGGTAGGTACTATAACATAATGTTATAATATCCATAATATTATTGCATTTCCTCATCTTTTATATGGATACGTTTTTGGATTTGGATCCGTACATGTAACTGTCATTGCAGTGGTAACCGCTGCGCGGCCAGGGCTTCTGGAGAATCTATATTTCATCTAAAGCAATATTATAAGGATGCCCAATGCACTATTGTTAGAGCAATATAATAAGGGATTTCAGCATTGAAATATAGATTGTATAGAAGCCCTTGCGTCGTAGCGGCCACTATCGATCACGAACTGGCCATAATAGCCGCCCGTATAGTATATATGATATGTCATCTATTAAATTGAGTGTATGGAATAGTGAACTTAACGTATTTTTTCATGACTGCATATTATGAGATAATAAAAGTAAAATCAAAAATCATTATTATTTAACTACCGAGATGATAATTTTTTTAAAGTCTCCCTTAAAATCGGTACCCAATCTGAACCTTTGACTAAACCTGCTAGATATGATCATAAAGGAATCTATTCAGTATTGTTTAGCTCATTCTTTGTCTTCAAAATACTACGCCGTACCATGTCACGCCAATTAGGAGAGCTGAAACAGCCAGCTCGAATATATAGGAGCAAAGGGTTGAATTATTAATAATTACCCCTTTGAGAAAATTCTTCTAAAGAAAACTGTCAGTCATATTTAATAGATAGTATGGTGAAGATGACATAGGGTGACATCTTTCAAACAACACTAAATCAGAGCAACACTAAATTATCGACCCGTTCTGCGCGGTTGGATACATCTTTACCAAACTCCAGCTGCACGAGATAGATCACCCGTAAGTTTTTACCTAGTTTAATTTAATTAACTTTCATTGAATAAATTAAGGGTTTTCGAGTGAGTACTTTTTTATTACCATGAGTATTCAATCGGCCAATTACACGGCTTATACTCAGGGGTATGCAGTGCATACAAGCAAAAAGCTGTGCATTACTAAAAATTCTGGAAAACAAATATAAAATAAAAATTAGATTAACATAAATGAAAACATTATTTTTCAATTGGCGCCATCTGTGTACCAGTAGAGATTTTAATTGATTAGTTCTAAAAACTACCACGACAGCTCACCGATGTATCCATGACGCTCTCTTGTATTCGCCGCATCGAGCTATTCACATTACTATGTTCTGTCTTTAAGCTAGTGAATTATTCGTGTCATTTAATCGGTTATTTACTGAATCGAAAATTTCTTTCGGTTGATTTGTTTTGTATGGTGTCGTTACCTATGCTGTTTTTTTTTAACAGAATATCATTAAAAAGGTGCGTGCAGATCATTGAAGTGTCTACTTCCTCTTTTACTATTTTGCAAATTTTACTATCTTACTGTTTTTAACGTGTTAATTTCATTAATATTCTTTAAATTTAGTGTTCGGATTGGTTTTTGATTTTGGAGAAACAAAAAGCAATTGGCTGAACTATTTCCTACGTTAACCTTTAATAGAAATACTTATTTTCTATAGTTAGAACGTTTAAGATTTTCAAACAATAAATAAATCATGTTCAGTCATAGAAAGTGTTTTTAAAAACGTCCATACATTTTTTATATGGGTAAGAAGGTATTACTTTACGTTAAAACTTAAATTTTAAAAACACTATTAATAGTACTCTAAAATTACAAATAAATACATGGACGGATTTATTTTGTCTAAAGACGTTGGTTAAACGAAAGTACATATATTATATATGATCGATTGTATAATGTCATTGGTAACAGCATAACCTAAATTTATACTTACTGCACGCCACTGCTTATACAACATGACGTGTGAAACTTTCCCGTTGGTGTGGTGGTCCTAACTTAAGCGACTGACTGTATATTCCTTGCTCGGTATGGACATTGAATCGGCGTACGAGCTTAATACATTAATTAAAATATTTACGTACTCCATCAATTACAGTAATTACAGTAAAATCAATTAGCAATGTTTTAGTATCTAATTGGACGATGAAAAAAGTTAGCACTTCGAGAACGATATGACGTCACTGATATCCTGAGGATATTGAAAACATTGAGTATAGACGAGAGTCCCGCAACTAGCACAAACACATTGCATTACGAAGAAATACTACAATAGTTTGTTACAAAGTTTATCAAGTGTAACAATTTTTAAGAAAAACTATATAATATAATAAAATATGTACCTATATTAAAAATATAAATATAAAACAGCATACGTATATAATAACTTAACAACACTGTCTAATGTGGGAATAGCTAAGATAGCAGAGCGCTCGCTTAGCGTGTGAGAAATATTGGGATCAATACTCGGCACCTACAAAACCCTGATATCGATCCCGGCATCGGTAAAGGTGAAAATAAAACACGAGAAAATAAGTGATAATGCATAACAATTAGTGATGGTAAAACGTTTTACGACTAATTGTGACGAATATTAGTAACTGACATTTAACTGTTGGAGACTTACTTTCTAGTATACCAGTTATTATTAGTTACCGACCATCGTTTCAATCGAACACAATAATGGTTAAAATAACAGTTTAAATAATAGTTTAAACAGCCATTTAAATAACCGTTTAAATAACCGTTTGAATGAACGTTAAAATAACCTTATTATTAAGGAGAACTCATTCTTAATTAATTCTTATAATTATTCAGAACATAGGACTGTGATATTTTAAATACAAATTAAATGTATTAATTAGAAAGATACACGTATAAAAACTATTTTATCGATAAATATTGTTGTTGCTACCGGAATGCGAACCTGGATCTATTTCCAAGGCTTTCAAGTAATGGAACTATAGATGTATTAATTTGAAAAGTGTGACAAAAGTACCGTCTGCTGTAGCACAATTGGTTAATGCACCTTCCCCGGATTGGAAAAAGATCCAGGTTCAAATCCCAATAGCAACAATAATATTTTTCGATAAAATTGCTTTTATTTATATATCTTTCTAATTAATTTCTAATAATTTAAATAGTATGTTTAAATAACAGTTTATATAACTTTTTTAACTAACGGTTTAAATCATTTTACTCGTATACCCCAGAATAAACGTATTCTATTTCAGTAATTTTTATTACATTTAGATTTGCCGGCAGAATTTGAATAATGATAATGTAAGACGAACCGCGAATTTTCAATAAGAAATCATTCGTCCTAATAAAGCGGTTCCCTTCATCCGAGAGTCCCTTCGGGCGGGCGCTGAAGGGCTGAAGGGGCTGAGGGGACCTGGCGTCAGGAAGCGGGCCCAAAGTCGATTGAAACTTCATACTAAATCCATTTGTACGTTTCTTAGTCTTTGTGTAGAGCTGTACACAAGAAAAGTGACGTGACACCTTTGTCGGGGCCTTGTGCCGCTTCAAAGTTTATCCGCTGTGTGGGGACAAATCGTTAAAGCATGAAAAATCGTGCAACCGGTCTTGCTGCTACTACTACTAGGTTAAGTGCACAATATACAGTATCTACGTTTAATGTGCATACTAGATTTTATAATATTATAATTTTTATAACTAAATAAAAAAATATACATGCATACATCTTCTAGAAAATCTTTTGATAATTATTAACCCCTTGAGCCTCTCGTGGTCCACGAGATACACCTTAAGCACTACTTCTATTTAAATATCTATATTTCTATTCTATACCATGCAATGGAGTGTGCCTGAGATTTCACCAGAAGGATTTCGGTTTGTTTTTTTACAATGAACCGATTTCTTAATATTTTTGTCGGATTAATTATTTTTGATTTGGCCATTCCAATCGGTATATTAAAAAAAAAAAACGAAATAAGACATGTAAAATAAAGAAGTACACTGCATCAATTCTAGTACAAAAACATTCATTCCCAAGTAATCCTTATTCTTCTCCTTTTGGAGGTTGGTGGAAAAAATTCTCGCTAGTTTTTCTCAGCTTTTTTTCCAGCTCGACAAACAAAGTGAGCTTAACGAGTGTTTGCGAGCCGAAGCGTGCCGCTTCACAGTCGCCCCGGGCGCGAGCGATCCAAGGCGACAAAGGAGTCAAATTAATGTTGCGCATTGTCCACAATGAATTGGAAAGAAACTTGCACGCTCGTCAATTGAGACTGTGATCGTCTAATGAGACACTGGTGAGCTGGACATAGTCCTGAACGCACTCGGTGGAGCAGCATCAATCCACCATTGCGTGAGTGACGTTAGCCACACGCCGTTGCCACCACCGACCACTCCGGCACTCTGCCATCACTCTCGGACTCGTCAACATCGTTTCACTCCAACCTCTGTATTAGCATTCCACCGCATAAGTCCTACCCGATTTATATTTTATTTTAAATATTAGAAGCGATTTCCGATCTACAAGATTTTGCGACAAAATTGATATTTCAAAATTTAAATACACTGCAACCCAAAACTACTATATTTATCTAGGCATCAAATTCTTTAATAATCTTCCCCTTACAATTAGAAAAATTACGGACTATTATAAATATATATACAGACTAACATGTTTAATATTTTATCTTCTAATATAACAATTTATTATATTTATTCTTATTTACTAATAAAGTGAGTCAGCTGGGGACAGAGGGCAAGTTTTGTTTCGGCAGCTGTGCTGTATCGCTCTGTCATATATGCGGGGCGCTATCGCGCAGCTGCCTAGTAGCATTAAATAATGCCAACCAGGGGGCGAATGAGTAGGACCGAGATAGGAGACTTTTTGCATCGGTCCTAGGTAAGCGGTGGGTCCGCCGCCATTATCTACCCGAATAATATTAATTATCATTAAACGCAATACTCAGTTTATATCAAACAACAATACTTGTAACCTCTCCACCCTTTCTCTCTCTTTTTCTCATTTTTTCTCTGCATCTAAAACACACCTAATGTATCTAAATATTTTTGTGGATTTTCATTTATCGTATGTTAAATGTTTTATGTTTCTTATAATATGTTTACACTGTCGGAATCCCTCAATAAAATAAAAAATAAAACAAACAAAATAATCGAACACAAATGATAAGCCAACTTGGCGGTGGATCACCACTCACATACTTTCTGATCTAATCTTTTAAATTTATTTCTAATCTAAACTTTTTAATTTATTTTTAATCTAATCTTTTTAATTTATTTCTGATCTAAACTTTTTAATTTATTTTTGATCGAATCTTTTTAATTTATTCTGATCTAATTTTTACATTAGTCTTATCACCATACGAAAAATGTGTGTACAATATAATATACTGTAATTGTATAAAGCGCTCAATGTATGTTGCGTTTTACTTGATTTTGGCCTATGTGCATTGTTAAAAAGGTTGGATTGTATTTTTCAAATATCATATTTCCCAATTCCTGATTCCTAACAACATTTTAATATTTTTATTCAATTTCTCAGTAACGGTGATATAATTCATTTTCTATTTTTTAAAAAAAAAACACATTCTTACAGAACAGGTAATATTTTGAATACAAATTAAATGTATTAATTAAAAAGACATAAATATAAAATCAATTTTTCGAAAAAATTAATACATTTAAATTGTGTTAAAAAATTACAGACCTATGTTCTGTAAAATTGTAACTTCACAATAAGAATGTGTTAACGGATTACTCAAAGGTATTTGAGATTCTGTAAATATAAAGAAGATGGCGTTCAAATAATGGAACGACAGATGTTATCAATTTGAAAGTGCAACATATAAATTTGAAAATTTGTCGTCAACTTACTGTGTTGGTGCAGCATAATTGGTTAATACATTTCCTCGGATAGGAAGAGATCCAGGTTCGAATCCCTGTAGTAATAACTATATTTTGTATGTATATCTTTCTAATTAATACATTTTATTTGTATTAATTAATTTTCCATTATTATTGACGGGTAACATCTAGATTAAACATATAAAATATGAATTAAATATATTAATTTGAAAGATATACATATAAAATCAATTTAATCGAAAAATATTTTTGTTGCGCCACCGGGATTCGAACCTGGATCTCTTTCCTAACCGGGGAAGGTGCATTATCCAACTTGTTACAGTGACTATATTTTTAGCGACAAATTTTCGAAACTATATGTTACCTTTTTGATATTAATACATTTAATCGTTCTATTATTTGAAAGAGCCATCTACCTTATTTTTATGGAATATCAAATACCTTTGAGTAATCTGATAGCAGACGCCAGAATTATCAATTCAATAATTGCAACAACAATATTTTTAATATGAATTAAATATATTAATTAGAAAGATATACATATAAAATCAATTTAATCGAAAAATATTATTGTTGCGCCACCAGGATTCGAACCTGGATCTCTTTCCTAACCGGGGAAGGTGCTTTATCCGACTAAGCTACAGCGACAATATTTTTAGCGACAATTTTCGACCCTGACAAATGATGGAACGATTAAATGTATTAATATCAAAAAGGTAACATATAGGGTCGAAAATTGTCGCTAAAAATATTGTCACTGTAGCTTAGTTAGATAAAGCACCTTCCCCGGTTAGGAAAGATATCCAGGTTCGAATCCCGGTGGCGCAACAATAATATTTTTCGTTTAAATTGATTTTATATGTATATCTTTCTAATTAATATATTTAATTCATATTTAAGAATGTGTTCTCCTAATATAAAATATGTATCATCCAACATTGCCGCAGTAGGCGTGCAATTCCTTTATACGACTGTGAACGAGACTTTAGCCTGTAGATCCTTTCCCAAGGGATGAAATATTTAAACTGAAGACATTCCCTGGACCCCTGACAGGCTAACTGATGTTTATTTTTACCTTTACAAGGCGTGATATTTTCATTACCTATCAAGAGTATGTGAATTATTACCCTCTGAGATTCCTCCCCCGCCCTTGTGTTGTGTGTAATATAATATGTCTCACGACGTAATGCTATTATCTTCGACAGGAAACATCTCGGAAAAGCTTTGGGAAATGATTTAATATCGAAAATGAACGGAACATATACGGCTTTAATTTGTTTTCTTTTCGGAAAGAAACGGGGAATATTTTACCTTTTTCTTCTCCTTTTGCAAACTTATTAATATAATCCCTTCTTATGAATATTATATAAACAAATATATAGAATTTTATAGTTGAAGCTTACGTATTGGAATTTAAATTAAATTATATTAAAATATCGCAATATAACGATTATATAATCTATATAAAAATGAACATTAACCACAAAATTGTATTTTTTGTTTTGCTAATATTAAAAATATTATCTGTCCTCTGGATGGTCTCCTGACTTATGCGAGCGTCCTTTATTTCTTTCTAAATGTTTGACTACCAGGTCATCTTCATTACCTTCTACCAGTACTTACATTTAGCGTAGTTTAAACGATACCCATTTCCCATCTTCTCTATGATGGGTATAACCTTAAAACTTCCTCCGATATATAACATAATATTGTATTATATGACGAGACCTCCTCGAATGGACTTCTCTCTACCTCGTCGTGGTGAAGAGGCTATTTAAATGATTCTGAGAGCTATGCTGGTGATAGTCTGACTATCGGTAGAATAATGAGGTCGGACCCGCCGCTTACCCAGGACCGATGCAATAAGCACAAGGCTCCTATCTCGAGCCTACTCATTCGCCGCTTGGTTGGCATTTTTTAATGCTACAAGGCAGCTGTTCGATAGCTCCCCGTATATTGACAGGGCGATACCGCACAGCTGCCAAAACGAGATTTGCCCTCATTGTCCCTGACTGACTTTTATATTTGGGTAGAAGGTAGAAAGAAAAACAAAATAATAATGATGAAGCTACTCAGCAGCAGCAGTTCTCCGGAGGATCTCCCATCTGGAGACCCACACTAAACAACTCCAGATTCCTGCCACGCTTGAGCAGATCTACTCGATCTACTCCCTCCAAATCCTCTAGCATATCCTACCTTGCATCCGTCAGAATCACACAATGCCAGAGGATGTGGTCCTCACCCGGCTGCAAGTACACCATGGGTCCGGGGCGAGCCCTAAATCGTGTAGCTTGCTGCGGAATTCACCGTGATCCGAGACTAGCTGCACCGAGAAATTCTCCCCTTTTCTGATGCCCACGATGGGGAGAAAGGAATGAGTCCACCTCCTCAACGGGGCGGAGTCCCATCTTTCCTGCCACTTGCACAAACTAATATTCCTAATACTCACAATACCCTGTAGTCGGCATCTGAAGGCCCCGAGGGTATGTCCTGAGTAACACTCCTCCAGACCCTTCCTCAAAAGGCGGCTGCATACCGATACCGGTGGAGCCTCACAAGCCAGAAAGGTCAAAGATGAGCACGAGATAAATGCAGCACCTTCTTTCAAAATAAAAATATTTTCAATTTTGACGGCCATTAGAATTTCAGAGTAGCGATGGCTGCTATTGGTCGAAATCTATTATAAATGGCGGTGGGCAAAAGCAACTGACTTAGCAACTAACACTGATATTAAATGATTTTTTTTCAGTCAATTAATAATATATACCAACGCACGGGAACCAGTAGTACAATCAAATTTAAAAAAATAAAATATCCAAAGAGTAATATTTTTTCACATCCAGTCAAGTGATAAATTGCCAGAAAATTATAGAACTATTTTATTTGAAGTATAGTGCATACGGTTTATTCTCGCTGGACATTATTTACATTTACGTATATGTCCGTTATTATGAAAGTGGTCCAAGTCAAGAAATTGAAAAAAAAAGTCTTTTTTTTTTAAATTAATATAATAATGTAACAATTGTGAAAATTTTGCAGCGTTTTTTTCAGTGTATTGTTACGAAGTTCTACGGTATTCCACCAGTGTATATTTTAATAACAAAGTAAGTCATTTCAACCATAATTTTTTTTATTTCCTCATAAGCTACATGCAATATTTATTTGTCGAAATAAATTATAATTAGTAACATTGTGTTGTGTAACATAAAAATATTTTTTAATCAATTCAAACGCAAACCTTTAAATATGTTGAAACGAAAAATTACATTTTTCGATTCCAATATATCAGAAAATAATTTTAAAAAAACTTATTGGAGGTTTAATGGTGAGCAATCCTCGAATAGAAGAGCACAGATAATACAGGCAACAATCGACCGTTATATGCTAGAGAGAATTTGATTTTAGACTCGTGGATGCCCCGTGGTGTCTATGTGAGCGAGTCAATCAAACTCAGGAACACATCATGGGGCATTGCGGGATAATGAGGGATGCTCTTGATCGCATGATTAGAGGCTTAGGTGGGTTCAATGGTCGGCCTGATCGGTAATAAAGGTATGGGCAGATGGGGTATATTAGGCAGATGATGACAAGATCGTGACAGCGAGAACGCGGACACTTCACTTATCATAAGTCAAATTCTTAAAACGTTTGGCCTGTACCGTGTATGGCGTGACTCATACATCATTGTGTTTCGTCCGAGTCCCTTCATGGGAGAGTGTACTCGATAGTTAGCCCTTAAATGGCTGTCTTGTACCCACTGGTCTCTGCCCTTCTGTACATTACACTTGATTATATACCTGCGAAAGGGCGCAAGGAGGTTTAAATCAAAATCTCTGTTCTTCTTTCATTTGTGTTTATTAATTGTAGATTTCGCGTTTCTGTATCACTGTGTGTGGAACCGATAAAAGAAGTTGGAACTTTTACAACGGTTCCGAAAAAGGGTGCCCTCCCCCCTTTACCTTAGCGACCCTTATATTATTATATAATACATATAATTCTTTTGGTCTTAGTAATAATTTTTATTGTGCAAATCCTCATATTTATAATTTAATAATGTATGTATTATACGCCAACACATATTGCTAGAGATCGTAAAAGATTTTTCATTTAATTATTTTTTTAATTATGTGAAATGGTCAAACTCTCCAACCGCAATAAACTCGTCAGACATTTTAAATTGATCTACAGTTTACTTAACTGTTTTGACTACAATTTGGATTTTTTTACAATTGTTCTCACAATAAACTCAATGATTTTTTTTTCAAATTATTTATCGGTATTAAACAAGAACGGTACGACGTAACGTTCTCTGAACCTTCAAGAGGCTGATGTGAGCATCACAGAAATTGTACATTGAGGAACATCACTATTGATATCACTTATATATTTATTGATTTACATTGAAGCACAAAAACAGTCATGAAACACACCTAAGCATAATTTTTATTATGGGAAACGAATAACGATAAAGAAAAATTAAATTCTTAGAGTGGGCGAGTATTCGAGTTTCTCGAATACTTAATATTCTGATTTCAACGAATTTAAAAGTTCATAATACAAACTCTAATTAAAATTCCCGTGTCTGCAGCCCCAGAAAATAAATTTATACCGATACCTTGCCATTCGTTCGAAATACTTCTTGAGAAGTAGCTGCAAAGCGAAATTCCATATAACGAGGCTTTAATTTTGATACAAACCCATACAAAGTCTTCTAATTTCATAGAAATATATTATTTAGAAATTATTTTTAAAGCTTTCATTTAAAAATGTTTTATTTTATCATGTGTTCAATTTTAAAATAACATTTTCATTTTGTACTTACAGTACATGTTAATAAAAAGGAAACAAAATTAACATTGTAATAAAAATACAATTTAAAACGGCACAACACAAGTCAATCTCTCTAAGGTGCCGCCTCTCATCTATCTTGCCATCTTAGTTATCTCACGGTTATACCATAATTTTTTTAGGCACCGCCTTGACAATGGCACGCGCCGAAACGTCAGCATAGGTTTCCCCATTGAAACTATTCCAGAAGAGACGCTAGTTGTGTAGTAGTAGTGTAATGTAAATATGCATACATAATGTATATTTTTTAAACTTTGATACCGTCTGGTAGATCTCTTGCTCCTTTATCACGACGTATGCAAGCAAATGTATATAAAACACAACCAATTTGTATTCTCGCAGAATTTCACAAAAATTTTATAATTAAAATACATATTGAACAGACTAGTGTGATGTATGATTAAATCAAAACATGTCATAATATAAATTGGCTTCTCGATCAAAGCATGAAATACTCATTTTGTGAGAAATGCCACTAAGCTCCCGTCAACACTTAGGCTTTACGTGATAGATGTCGAATTAATGTTAATGTTCCCGCACTTATAACGTGGTAATGTATTTATAAAGGGTCCAGCGAAAAATTTCAAGTTTAATATTAAATTAATAAAAAAAAACTACAATGTTATTCTCATATTTAATTTATACAAAATGAAGTTTAACAATGCGGATTTTACGTTTTATAAACAATATCATCTAAATGCCGGCCATTTCTCTCAAGACATTCTCGCAATCGGACTCATAAATTTGCGAACACGCACTGTTTGTTTGAGGATTGTTGCTGTAAAATCTCGACTAAAGGTATCCCCACAAAAAAAAAAGTCGCACGGTGTAGGATCCTGTGACCGAGGTGCCCAGGATATGTCTCCGTACTTGCTGATTAATTTATTGGGAAAAATTTCCCTCAGCTTCTCCATTGAAACTCTAGCTGTGTGTGGAGTGGCCCCGTCTTGCTGAAATTGTGTTCTGTTGTTAAACCCGGGAAACAGCTGCAGTTGCAGCACTAAAAGCTCGTCGACCATTCGGCAATACACGTCAGCAGTCGACTGTCTTTCGCTGGTTAAAAAAATAATGGTCAATTATCCCTCGGGCAGAAATTGCACACCACACTGTCGTTTTTGGTCAATGCAAACGTTTTTGATGGCGTTCCCTTGGATTGTCGGGGCACCAGTATCTCATTTTCTATATATTAACATAGCCATCGATATGAAAATGTGCTTCGTCAGTAAACAATACGTTCCAAAACGTTCCAGCATCGTTCTCGCTAACGTAAAGAATAGTCATTTTCATTGAGAAACTGCACGATTTACTGTTTGTATGGGTGAAACTGTAGTTTATTTTTCAAAATATAGTGCACTGTTGATTTTTTTATTCCAGTACAGGCTGCAATCTTCCTTATCGATTTACGCGGATTGCGCATAATTTCAAATCGAACTTGAGCCACATGTTCTGGCGTCGTTGCTGACGTTGATGGTCCCGGAGGAGTTTGGTTAACCTTTCTCTCTTCTTGTCTGAACTTTTGAACCCAACACAAGATAAGTTGTGTATTCGGCCCATCACTTACTCGTCGAATATTAAAGTGAGTACAAAAAGCGCGACGCTCACGAACCAATGAATCGCCGCAATTTAAATATTGCTCAACCGCGAACGCGTGGTGCCCTCCCGACCAGTAACTCATTGCAACAGGCAAATTCGCAAATCACGCGGCCAACAATACCCTTCCCAATTACCTGACTCTGATGGTTTACGAGCAATTACAATTTAATCTTGAATTTTTTTCGCTGGACGCAGCCAACCACAGAAAGCTCAACGTTCCGTTTGTTTTAATTACCCGGAATGTTAGTTGTTCACAAATGATTTGATAATATGTAAACCATTGACATATTTTATGCTATTTATTTTATAGATTTTGGGTACTTACTGTTTTTATCGAATCCGGTGATGAACTCGGGGCACGGGGAAAAGGCGGAAGTTCCGGCGGAAGTGTGCGGCCAGCACAGCCAGCTGTCGAAGGTTCCGCTGCAGTACGACTCTGGAAATGTTTATCTTATTAATACCACACCATAATACGCTCGTGTGCACAATTGTAACCCATTGTTATGTACAACAGTTTTAAACACAACCATTATGTATTTAAATATGAATTAAATATATTAATTATAAAGATATACATATAAAATCAATTTTATCGAAAAATATTGTTGTTGCGCCACCGGGATTCGAACCTGGATCTCTTTCCTAACCGGGGAAGGTGCTTTATCCAACTAAGCTACAGCGACATTATTTTTAGCGACAATTTTCGACCCTATATGTTACCTTTTTGATATTAATACATTTAATCATTTTGACAGAGCCATCTACATTATTTTTACAGAATCTCAAATACCTTTGAGTAAACTGATAGCAGACGCCAGAATTATCAATTCATTTTCATTAAATTTTGGACACATTGATACAACTTTATTATTTGGTTCGAATCCCGGTGGCGCAACAACAATATTTTTCGATAAAATTGATTTTATATGTATATCTTTCTAATGAATATATTTAATTCATATTTAAAATGTCGCAGACCGTCTGTTCTGAATAATTACAACTTCACAATAAGAATGTGTTCTCCTAAAAAATTATGTATTTAACCCATTACCCGCGTGTGACTCATATATGAGTCGCGCCTTACAAGCCCACAACACGGGTGACTCAAATATGAGACGCCGTGCTTCACCCGCCGCTAGTGCGTACATAGGAGTGGTGAAAATCGTACCAAAATTATTTTGAATCTTTATCCTACCGACGTATGTCAAGGATTATTAGCCATCTTGTAAACAAACACGAAATAATAAAAATCCTCGTATCATCCAGTATGGCTCAGTTATTCAAATTCTAAAACTCAGATTATGCGTGTAGAATGTAATGCGTTTCAAACTATAGAGTTAAATTTAATGTTTGTATTTAAAAACTTGTAAATAGTGTGCATTGGTCTCAGAAATCAGCGCCTGCGCAGATCACTGCTTCACTCGAGTACGTATGACGACAAATGGCGCTAGCGTAGTGATAATTTTGTTTACATTATTTTGTAATTATGGTTCTGATTTCTATATTTGTGAGGATACTTGAGTACCTTTGCTATCGATTTCTTAAAAACAAATCATAAATTTGTTGCGTTATCGTAGTGTAAAGTCAAACATTATAATGCCACCAAAGAGTGCCGCGTACAGAACACGACATACGTATTTATAAACGCGATCAATGGGTTAATTTGTAAATATCTTTTGTGTTTGATTTAGGAAATTAACTTACAACAATAATTTCTAAAGAAACCTTGTCAGCTGAGATAAAACGAGGGGTGTATAATGGAGTTCTAGTATCAACACTGTATATAAGTGAAACCTGAAGCTGGCAGAAGAGAAACAAAGATAGACTGGATACACTGAAAATGTGATCACTAAGCAATTGATGAAATTGGGACAAATAATTTTGATAAAATGTTTCTAAAACATAAAAGTATGTTTTCAAGAGCATTATCGCTATCCAGAGTCCGCGCCCGTCGAGGCGGCGGTACCTTCAACACAACTCCCACCAGGTATAGAGACGTAGGGTACCGACTGTGAGCAACACACACTTTGCGATAGTCGACTCGGTTATGGAGTGAGTAGCTATGGACCAACTTATAAAACATACTTATATACTGATTAGAATATGGTAATAAGAAAGATGTCGAATACATTATTGTTTTAAATACAAATTAAATGTATTAATCAGAAAGACATATATATAAAATCAATTTTATCCAAAAATATTGTTGTTGCCCTACCGGGATTCGAACTTGGATCTCTTTCCAAACCGGGGAAGGTTTGGTTTGGTTTCCGGTAGCGCAACAACAATATTTCTCAACAAGATTTTATATGTAGATCTTTCTAATTAATACATTTAATTTGTATTTAAAATATCGCAGACCTATGTTCTGAATAACTACAAATTCACAATATTAATGTGTTCTCCTTAATAACATAATTGTTTAATTATTTTGAAGATCTTTAATCTTTAAATGCCATGAGCGCGTTAACACGCCAATTTTTGTATGTCACGCCAAGCTATAAGCGTGTTTTGGACGCACTTTTGGATCTTGCAAACTTACATGAATTTAAGTCATATTTTTAAATCATTTTGCCATGTGTGTACGACAGGTCCCAGCTTTTAATAGATAAGTCAAAACCCTTGAAGCTTAGTCTTACCCTATGTGGTGTCTTCCATTCCAAATAGAGTTGGCAGCAAAACGTTAAGCCATTTTAAAACCCCTTTTTTGTACACGTTTATATTTGATGTTAATTTAATTGATTTTGGCAGTTGGTTATACAGTCTATGAGCAATGCACGTTGCATGTCTCCGTTCTATCCCTAATTTATTAGTTTTACTCCGAGTCTGATAGTTGTGAAGGATTTTTATTTTGTCCTTTTTAAAAAATGAAAAATTAAATTAAAAACATGAAAGTTGTTAAAAACTTGTTTGTTTGGGTAATCTCTAGCCTTTTTTAAAAAAATTATATATGAACATGAATATTAGTATTGCTTTGTTTATTAAATCATTAGTATGAATAGAATTAGCCGCTTGCAATTAAAAAAATACTTACTTCGCTCTGAGGCAGATGATCTGGTCCCTAACCCGATATAGTAGCGGGCTACTGCTATTGTGTACAGCGATAATATTTTCACATATTATTGTAAAACACTAAAGAAATGATTTAATAAATTTTATCATTTCATTTCTTTCTGTGGATTATTATTAAAGTTGGGAAATGTATCAAAAATATCAATGCAATATTTTTTTTTATTTATTTCATTTTTACATTCTTACATATTATACATTATAAACAATTCTTAAAGTATCTAAAAAAAAAAGGTGAACAAACTTCATAATGTAATGATGTTTACTGTATCCTTAACTAGACCGAAGTGTGTACTAAAGGAGATAGGTCCATCCGTTGTTAGTCATACAAATATGAATTTATTTTTAATTTTATTTTTATCTAAAACAAAAATACCCACGATTGAAACACTATGCAAAAGGAAAAATGAATATAAAGAAATGACGTTATGTTCATGTGATCATTTCCATGAATCTTTGCTCAGTTTCCTTTCTGCCAACACCCAATAACCATCTCTTAAGATGATGTTTGAGATTATCCATTGAGAATTGTTTCATACTGCTCGGCAAAATGTTATAGGTTTTGGGGGCCAGAAAAATGTGGAAGGATTGACCAAAGAAACATATGGAAGGATTTAAGGGCGCCATCTAACGTAGGACCCAATGCACCGCATTGGATGCATTGTCATAGTTACGCCACTGGATACACCACACCACAGATAAGATAGAACGACGATGTTTTTTTAAAGAGATATGTAGATCCTAATTCCAAAACGTCATAAAACGACTTTATGTGTTTTTGAGTTATGGATGAAAACATATATTTTGAAAGCAAATGCAATAAATGTTTGTTTTTACACCACCATTTTTTAAAGAGACAAATCCGTAATGTATTTTTTTTTCTGTGTATATCGTTCTGGCAGCCATACTGGATTTTAGATCACGTGATCATCAACAAAATTTTCTATTCGAATTAATGCGTTACATCAACCATGTAAGTTGACGATATATTTTCAAACCTGCGGCTATTTCATATTTTAATACTAATTAAATGTATCAATAGGAAAAATATTAATTAATAAATAAATAACGAATATTAATATTATTTAAAGAAACAAATCTGTAATGTAATTTGTTTTTTGTATATATCGTTATGGCAGCCATGCTGGATTTTAAATCACGTGATCAGCAAAAAGCGTTGTGAATGGCTGATTTCATTTTATAAGGAATTGCAACTTATACTCTGTCTGCTTTGGGGTATTTTGGAACTAACCTTGATTTTAAACATGAAATTTCAATGGATTTAAGTAGTTATTGTGAAAAACAATGTATTCTGCACGTAGCTGATAAGAACATCTACAAAACTGCATATTTAACTCAAATTATTCGAAATCCTTTTTAGGGTGTTTTGGAATTAGGCGCTACACTAACCGTTCTAGAAATCCGGGACTGGAAATAAATGGCTTGTGATGTACACCAATTCTAACGTACACAGCCTACTCGTCAGCTAAGAGGTGAAAAGTTATTAAGGGAGAATAATTGGAATCCATTTTAATTAAAATAAAGAATGTTTAAAGTGGGTGAATTGCCAAACACAACTTCCATAAGATTATTTTTCGTAATAAATAATGAGAAATTACCATAGCATCGTTTTCAGAATTTAAATGAATAGTTTCCAATTCAAATTCCTCCATTTAATCACTGCAATAATTGATTATAAAAAACCTATAAAAAGAATTGCCAGAGTAGAAATTTCTTATTAGATTTTTAAGAATGCTTCCAATTTTTTTACAATCCCCAGTTCCACTAGTATCTTAATTAGTTATGATTTGTAATTTGAAAGTCGAGAAAAACTTGATGCAGTATAGGAGTGTACTCCCATTGTTTGTATGGTGGCAATTATCTAGTCTAATTACTTAGTTAATTAGTCTAGATAAATCGTAATGCCTTGTACACATCCTGAGATTTTGATACGAGAGACGAAAGATTAAACCCATGTACAAGACGTTGCATTTGACAGGGAAACATAACAGACTTCAGCCAGTACCATAGATATCTAAAAATATTTATTCTAAAAAGTAAGATATTAAATTACAAACATATATTCACGGCTGCTGAGGAGATTTAAAATGACCCAACAGACGAACGGAACAAAAATTTAATATTTGCCGTTTGAACCGTTTGACGTACAGCAAGCGTGAAGTGAGGGGTAAGCCGTCGAATTTTCGATGTGGACTAAGAAAACCTTATTTTATGAACTGCCATTTTTTTGGAATCTTTAGTTCAAGTAGCACTTTAACTATTAGTTATGCCATCTTAATAAAATCTTGGGCATTCTGAAATCAAAGAAAACTTATTACCCATTATTTTTCTGATTTTAATTATCTTATCTAACACAACGATTTCATCGAAAGCCACACTTCTAATCTTCCCCCTCTCTTCAGCGTAAGGTTCCATTTTTTTTTGAGAATTAAGGCTGAAAAAACCTTGTACGGCCGTTTCGAATAATGTAATCCCTCTGTAGTTACCGAAATCCTTTTTATCACCTTTCTTATGAATTGGGATTATCACTCCGCGCCGCCACTCTTCGGGGACGTGTTCGTTTTCCTCTTTAGCCTAGATTTAAAAAAAATATATACTAAAGTCGACAGATGGCGTTGAGTTGTGATTTTAATTCACATTTATTTATGTCAAATTTTGTTTCTGAAAATTAAATAATAAATATTACGTTTTTTTTTAATACGCGTACAATTAATACTCTCGTGGTTACATGCGCATGCGCGTGTATGTGTGTTATGTGTATTGTTCACTAGAAAGGAAGGAAGTATAGAGGTTGCATTTATATATGTTTAACCTTTCCTCTCCGATGATGTAAACTGAGTTAACATTGCCTCTAATTTTTAGAATATCTTTGTAAATATACTAAATACAGAGTTCATATTTTTGGTATTCATCAGAAATATATTTATATATAGGATAAAATAATTACAATATATTAGTATTTACCATACGCAACAATAAAAAATGTTTTCTCGAAGAACCTGACGTGAATTTGTCAATACGTGTATTGTGTACATGCCGATGCCGATAGTCACTTAGTGGCAGAGCGTGCGCCAGCCGAGTTAGACGTGTTTTATGCTGTCGTTCGTGATGATAAATGTTTTTTCTCTCAATTTTAGTACTTTTACACAATAATTGATGTAAATATTCACTTATATACATGTCAACTATTATTTTAATGATTAATAAATGTAAAATATTCATATTAATCCGACTTAAAAATCGCAAAAGTCTACATGTACACTATTTTATTTACGTTTTTATTTTAGCACCGTAAGGGGAAGGTTAGTTGCGATCAAATAAGTTTTGTATAGTGAGAATTATACATGAAAGATGAGGTTTTAACACTATGGAAAGCTATAGGTAAATGGTGTCTCCTCCTGGAAGATAGCGATATCTGCGCGCTTTGTGGTCCACGGGATACGCAGTATACGATACGATATTTTGAAAGCATCCAAAATATTCCTTTACTTTTCTTATTAATGTCCACGTTACCATTTCACGCAGTGGTACGAAGAACACCACACGGATTTTGGTTATTTTTAGGTTGGACCAATTTCTGCACATCTTCTATTCAGCTGATTTGGCCATTCCAATTCTTCGGATTTCTGTCTCACATCCTTCCTGTTTTGAAATGACAGCATCTAGATATACAACATAAGCTGTACTAGGTGATATCAATAACAATAATAATAATAATAATATTGGATGATTTGTATAGCGCCATTTTCGTTGAAAAATTCACCTCAAGAGCGTATTAACACATTAATTATTTATAGTCCTACATTATCTTTGTATGTAAAATAAAAAATAATTATTTGAAGTAATAGAAATGATTAATTTGAAAAGGTGCGTTTTTAGTTTCTTCTTAAATCAAGTCTCTGATGCACTGTTTCTTATGACGGAGGGCAAAGAGTTCCGCGCTTTTGGGCCTGCCACCGCAAATGGCCGTTCACTAAACGATTGGTCGGTTCTACAACCCTCCCTGCGGTTGAAGTTGTCTGGGATACAAAGCTCTTGAATATACAGAAACGCTATGTTGTGTGTCTCCTTGTGTTATACATCACCTAGCACAATTTAAATTCAACTTTTAGAATTACAATTGTTAAGAATTATTATCTTCAAACTATGTATACCCGTTGAACAAATAAATAGTACCTTCTTATCTACATAAAATGAAATATATAAAAATAATAAGCGTTTTTTATGATAGAACATGATTTTTTTATTTATTTAGATTCACAAGCATTTTATAGCTAAAAAAAAGACAGTTTGTCACATATATTTTACACAGATTTTAAAATGCACTGCCCAACTGGGCAAGCCTGTGTTACATATTATATTAAACAATATCAAATAACTCATTGAACGCTAAACACAACCAAATAGAAAATGAAACATACAAGGTAAGTAAACGTGAAAAAATATAAAATGAGAGAAAAAAATACCAATGTGCAATGCAATATGTAAAAGAGTGTAAACACATACAAGGTAAAGTAAAATATACAAGATCAAAACTATAATCCTTTTACTGTTTGAAAAACAATCATATAATAACTAAAACAGGTTGTTATTTTCATTAAAGATTGACGTATTTTGCTATTTGTTTTTCCCAAATCAAAAACAAATCCACCGTGCACCTCGAACGCAAATAACGACCATAAAAACAATACGTTAACATTAACAACAGTTGGATAAGGAAGTAGACACATCAATGATTTGCACGCAGCTGCAAGCTAAGCTAAAAACCTATCAGATGTTATTCTGTTTAGAAACAGCATAAGTATTAATTCAGTACAAAGAATGGAGTTTTCAATTCAGTAGATAGCTAATTGTATGGCTTGAGTAGAACGACAGCTTAAAAACAGAGGATAGCAATTTTAGTAGTGATAAGCGTATTAAGCGTCGGCGGTACTTTTTGTAACGTCAGACATATTTTTTTCATGTAAAAGTGAATTTCAGAATGAATACATGAAAAAAAAAGATTATTATTTATAAATTTAATTATCAAAAAGATGTAAATAGTATAATGAACGTATTACCGTATGTATACAATTCGTAATGCCGCATTATTTACAAAATCGCACAACTCACCACCCAACGTCAAATCAAAAAAAAATAAAAAAATTAAACCAAACAAGACATATTTATTAATCATACAAAATTGATCAAATATTTATTGAAAAAGCATTATTTGTCAATATCTTCGTAATATCGTTTTCTCGGAATATTATCGTAAAGTCTTATTCTATTTTTCATTCTATTCAAATTATACTCGTATATAATGAAATTGAAATGAAATAAACATTAAAATTGAGCTGCGTTTGTAGTTTCTATATTTAGTGACTTCAATTTTAAAATTTATACAACAATAATTTACTTAATGTTTTATGAATTTATTATAGGTATTTGAGACTCAATTGTGATTACATATTTTATTCAGTACCCATATATGTCAAAACTAGTATTGTGACAATTTTTACAAATTCACATTTATTAATATTAAATAATTTTATAAATTAAAATATTTTCTTTTTTACACATGTAGCATGAAGTATATATAACATAAATTGGTTTAAAAGGAAAAAAAATGGAAAGTTAGGCAAAAAATAAACTAAAAAATTAGGTTTTACCAAAATCAATTACACCTTTGTCGCAGAACAGCACCAAAAACATCACTCTTGTATTTAAACATTGAACATCGGAATATATCTACAAGACCAAAATCGTTCCCAAGCCTGTGAAGTCTTGTGTATGATGCATTTACATGGAACAGCACCGACCACTTGGTACTCCGCTCAGGAACGTGGTACACAAGCAGTTCAGTTAAATTAAGGGCGTCCAGCATGCCATTTACTATTTTTAAACAAAATAAATAAATAACTTAAAGTTCTTCTACACGACAAGGCGATTAAATTAAGAGTGATCATAAGTTTGAAGATAATAAATCTTAAAAATTGTAATTGTAAAAGTTAAATTTAAATTGCCCTAGTTGGTGTATAATACAAGGCGACATATAAAATGTCGCTTCTGTATATTTAAGAGTTTTGAATCCCAGACAATTTGAATAGTTGACGTCAAACTCTCAATCAAGCCTCTACTTCAACCGCAGGAAGGGTTGTAGAACCGACCAATCGTTTAGTGAACGGACATTTGCAGTGGCAGGCCCAAAAGTGTAGAACTCTATGCCCTCCGTCACAATAAACAGTGTATCAGTTATTTAAGAAGAAACTAAAAACGCACCTTTTCAAATTAATCATTTTTATTAGTTCAAATAATAATTTATTTTTTTAAATACAAAGATAGTGTAGGACGTGAATTTTTCAACACCCTTGAGGTGAATTTTTATTTCATATTTAAATACTAATTGCATAAAATTATTTTTCCAATGAAGTCATTACCACGATTTGTATGTTTTATTTCATTTTAAAGTTCTACACCTCTAAAAAAAACATCCTGTATAACCAAGTTAGATATCGTGATGTACACGAGCACGAATGTGAAGCTGGCTTTGGAGGCAGCATTATAATCACACGGTCTAACCATTCTGATGGACCTTACTCATCTCGCGTAGCAAACACAATCACAACTCAAACCTTCACATTTTGATAATTAAATTATACTTAAAAATATATTTGAATACAAGAGATTTTAGTGAGGGTGTTTTAAATATCAATTTCCCAAATTTCCACTCGAGTGGTCAGTGATATAATAAGGGTCTACTGGAAAAGGTTGCAATCCGTATGGCTTAACGATCGTTACCGAGTGCCAAAGAGCCTTAATGAAAAATACGAATAAGGCATCCCACACCTGCCGCAGGGGGTGTTAGGGTTACGGGGGTGGGAATTGAGACGTGACCTCAGACGAAACATTAATTCTTTACAACGAAGGACAAACGCTTTGCTATATATATAGTCAAATTCGGTTATAACGAGTACAAAAGGAGTAGCTAAATTTGCTCATTATAACATTAAATTAAAAGCAAGTCAAATACATATGAAAAATCAAATATGTATAATCACACATTTTATAGTTAATTACAACATTAATTAAAAATTCAAAATACTGCTGTTTTAAAATTTAAAACTGACTACTACACACACAAAATAAACCCTTTTTTTTCTAAAAAGATTTTCTGCAGTCATGATCTCAACCTTAGATTTCGAATGCAAATGGTCATATGCTATGTGTTCTCGACATTATTACACGAAATGAAAGCACGGACGCTTACCAAAGAAATGATACGGCGACTTGAAGCATTTGAAATGTGGATCTAGAGAGGAATGCTCAAAATGAGCTGGATGGATAGAGTCACTAATTAAGATGTTATGGTTCAGATCAATAATGAAAAAGTATTTAAAACAATAAAAATCTGAAGACTAATTTATTTATTGAGACTTTATTAACATACATATTTTTGTTGTAACAGAGGTGAATATATTATAATATAACATGATAAACATAAGGTACAATTATATTGCAATTAAATACTTGCAGTTTATTGTGTGGGATGGAGTAGATATATACAGCGTTGTCCTGGCTACTTTGCTAGAGTGAAGTCTGTGTTAAAGTAGCCAGTTTTTTTCGTGCTGTTGTGGTGTTATTTAAGATAAAGATTCGATAGAAATAAAAATAGAGATAAAAAAAAAGAAATCAAACTAAATTTTTATATAAAAATGTAGTGGGAGTGTTGTAGAACTAGTGAATTATTAGTGTATGCACTGTATAATGATTATGTTAGAATACTGGATAGCGATGCTTCTGATTGCTCTCTACCCGATTGGGTCCATATATGTGTAATCTTATTGGAGTTGAACGATTTCCAGTTGGTACTGAGTGTGTTGTACAGTTTCGGAGCTAAGAACATGTAGAATCTTTGATAATATGTCGTTGTTAATGTGATGAGATGTATGAGATCTTGCACCTCATAATGCTGAGATAGATTGCTGGAAGTCAGGGCCCTGGAAGAGGGAGAACATGATGGCTGAAGAACCTAATACATTGGTTCTGATGTTAGCCAACGTCCGTTGAACGGATAAGGCACGAGAAGAAGATGAAAATCAAACAATTTTTACTACATTTAAAACAATTTCAAAGTAAAGTAAAATCTTTAAATCACCATCTTGTGTAATTTGTAATTCGTTTGTTACATATTCGTTGGCTGTACGGCGACGATATATAATATTTTTGGTATTTCCGAATTATTTCACTACCACTCACAAAATTATGAATATTTGGATTAAATAAAAATAGAAAACGTTGAGCGAACACGTCGCTGACACTGACTCGTTTGACATGTGGTAAAGGACCCTACATAATAAAAAATGTAATACATGTCTATTCGAGGACTTATTTGACCGCGTCCATTTTAAGTATAATTCATCATTTCACACGTACAGCCAACAGCTCGTAAGTTGTTTTATTTTTTATGTATATAATACCTAGTTTATCGTTTATTTTTGGCATTCAGCCCCTGCTACGTTTTTTGCTGGCAAAAAGGGTTCTAATTCCCTGAAAAGGACCCTTTCGTGACAAGACTGACATGACAGCAGTTAATACAAAAAATAATCCAAAATTTTATTCTCTATCGGCACGGTTTGTCTATGTTTAACTACAATGTTTGAAGAATTGCGTTCAATTTACTTATTTCATTTCAGTGCCGATAAATCGGCTTTTTTTATAACAATATTATTTTTATAGCACAAATATTATAATTAATTTCATCTACATACATTCCTACCTCGCTAGGTACATATAAAGTACCTGTTCTGAGGTAGGTAGTCATTGGGTTCCACGAGCTAGAATATAAGTTAAATTAAATTAAATGGTAAAAACAGAAAAATTAAAAGGAGACAAGCAGAGATAACTAATAAATATAACAAATATTTTTTTTTGATATGTAATATATGTAAGAAGTAAAAGAAAATAAATATTAATTATAAAGATACACATATAAAATCAATTTTATCGAAAAATACTGGACGTTCGCGGAAGACTTGACACGACCAGGTAATGGTGGTCGAATTATCCTGTTAGAAGCCTCAATAATCTACGAGCTTGTATGAGAAGATGTATAAATGTGAATAAGGCGAGAATTGTGTGTCAGGACAAAAGAGTGTTTCGCTCTATCCTATCTGCCTACCCCTACGGAGAAACGGCGTGATGGTAAGTACGTTCACTTTCTAGTGTGCCAGTCATCTCTCGAAGCATTACGAATAATCAGTTGTCAATCATCACTACAATCGAACACAATCACAATCACACTAACGGTTTAAATAACTATTTAATCATGAATTAAATATATTAATTATAAAGATACACATATAAAATCAATTTTATCGAAAAATATTGTTGTTGCGCTACCGGGATTCGAACCTGGATCTCTTCCCTAACCGGGTGAGGTGCTTTATCAAAAAAAAAAAAAAAAGAATTGCATAAAATGAGTAGCTTTGATCATTTAAGGAACTCTTCCAGCTGACTTCTTCCAATTTTGAAAAGCCATTCCTTTATAAGCACACAGAAATGAAGATACGATCCCGTTGCCATCTCTTGCGGTAGCTTATTGCATATCCGCGGTCCTATAAAACATGCATGTCTTTGAGCAAACGAGGTTTTCATTAACGGGACAGCTGGTTTTCTGTGAGTTTTTGCCCGAGTACAATTAGAATATGTGATTAGGCGCAGGGTTCTGTTTTCATGTATGTCTTTAACCAGAATTTTTATGAATAATTGCCTGATATTTAGCACCTTGAGTTTCTGGAACAGCGGCTCTGATTCGTGCTGATAAGATTTATTGAGAATTATTATCATCATGGCTATTTGCATTTTAATCAGTATTGCGATAGCGACTCCACCCCAGCCGACTATACCATATACTATGATGCTCTGATAGAGTGCGAAATATACATTACGTATTTGTTTCAGGTTCATTTTATTTATTTATTAGATTTTATTTAAATATGAATTATATATTTTAATTAGAAAGATATACATATAAAATCAATTATCGAAAAAAATTGTTGTTACGCCACCGGGATTCGAACCTGGATCTCTTTCCTAACCGGGGAAGGTGCATTATCCAACTACGCTACAGCGACAATATTTTTAGCGACAATTTTCGAACCTATATGTTACTTTTTTGATATTAATACATTTAATCGTTCCATTATTTGAAAGAGCCATCTACCTTATTTTTACAGAATCTCAAATACCTTTGAGTAAACTGATAGCAGGGGCCAGAATTATCAATTCATTTTTATTAAATTTTGGACACATTGAGACAACTTTATTATTAGGAGAACATATTCTTATTGTGAAGTTGTAATTATTCAGAACATACATGTTTTTGTTGTAATAGAGGTGAACGTATTATAATATAACATGATAAACATAAGATACAATTATATTACTAATAAATACTCGTAGTTTATTGTGTGAGATTGAGTAGATTCTACCTCTGATATATACAGCACTGTCTTGGCTACTTTTCTAGACTACCGTCTGTTTTAAAGTAGCCAGTTTCAATGTACAAGTATATTTAAAAAAAAATACGAAGCATAATTGACTATTAATTGTGCTCTGCTACTTCTCAATTAACTGTGCGATATTAGTCTGGAGATTTATAATTTAATACAAATTAAATGTATCAAAGACATACAGAAAAAATCAATATATCGAAAAAATATTTTAGTTGCTACCGGAATAAAATATTTTTTCGATACATTGATTTTACATGTATATCTTTCTAGTTGATACATTTAATTTGTATTAAGATACCACCTAATTATGTTATTAAAAATGTAGCTGTATCTTTACGATAATAATGTGTTCATAACCTTGTTTTAAACCACTTTTATGAGATAAATTTAAAGTCAGGAACCGGTTGGTGTATTGAATATAACTCATAAAAGTGGTTAAAATGAAAGAAACAAATAATTTATATTATTAGAGTGAGCTTAATGAGTACAAAAAGCAATTCTTAGGGTTATAAATGGTCGCCTTTTCAAGTACCTATACTGTGTTCTAGATGTAAAACAATATTAAATATTTCCATTTACTTAATAACACACGCCCAGTAACCGCAACACAATACAAGGAGTAAACAGCTACACACCAGTTCCGGGAGCAATAACGACATTCTATCAAGGTCTCTACGTGTTCTTAGCTCCGAAACTGCCCAATGCACTTAACACTAACTGGAAATCGTTCAATATAGAAAAATAACTCAAATATGGCCTCAATATATGATCCAATTGGGAAGACATCAGTTGGAAGCAACGCTCTCTAATATGCTTAGTTTAACATATCACAAACAATACATTTTTATATTTGTAACACATTTATAATAATATTTTTAATATTAGCAAAATCAAATTTATGGTTAAAATTCATTTTTAAATAATTTAACTTTGTTAATTTCCTTCTTATGGATGTCAAATCAAATCATCCATTGTTAGTTAAATAATATATTTTAAATGTATTAATTAGAAAGATATACATATAAAATAACATTTATCGAAAAATATTGTTGTTGCGCTACCGGGATTCGAAGCTGGAATCTTTTTCCAAACCGGGGATGGTGCATTATCCAACTGTGCTACAGCGACAGTACTTTTGTCGACAAATCTCAAATATTATTTATCATAAGTACGCATAATAAAAATCGATGTTCATCTTTCGAATAGGCGTATCTTTAATTTGTGATAAATTTTGAATTACGACCAGATTCCCTTAGAGTTCTGTCCTCTCATTACTATCTAATTACTTGGATCCCAATTTCTTGTAAGTGAAACTCAGTCTTCCCAGGTAATAATATTAAGTTTATTGAAACACGTTATACAGTGAATATAAATTATACACTTCAGTGATAGACTGTTATTCAGAAGAAGCTGTGATAGAAGAGAGCTATTCCCCCAGAGACGACCTCTTAAAAGGTTTGTTCCACTCACTTTCATGACACATACACACACACACATACATTTACAAAGTAACAGTTCTCATGATAACAAATTGTGAGAATTTTTTTCTGTTGATATTTTTTGATTTAAATACAGTGTTCCGGATTCGTAACAAACATTTTTGGCGCGTCTTTCGAATCGGCCGCGACACATGTTATTGACACCATTTCCCCGTCCAAATTCCCCAAGCAGACCTTCTTAATGCTCTTCTTTAGTGTGAAATGTAACCTTGACTTTAGCAGACGTCAACGTGACCGATATTTGTTCGATCGCAACATCGCGATAGCATTCGCGGTATGAATTTGTCAGCTCCAGTGCACCAGCACTCTAATTTGTGATATTGTGTTTGATCACGTAGTGTTTATTGTTTACTGTTTTTTGTGAGCTGCGGGTGAAGTTGTGATATCGCCGGTCTTCAATTGGAAGCTGAGATCTCCCCATCTGTGTGCCGTTTGTGCGATCCCGGCGGCGACTGCAGAGGTGATGGAGGCGAGCAGTCCTTCCAAATCTCGGTTCCCGAGATCACTGGTCCTTCGACTGGATCCCCTATCCCATCATCGACCCTTATCCCTTATATCCAGGTTCCCTTATTTCCTTCCTTTCTTTAGTGAGTGTAAGGTGTATTTATTCTATAAACATGACTTATTACTGTCATTTTTAAGAATGATACATTGTAATAAGAGTTATCACGTCAAAATATTTTTCTGTAATATTAATTCATTGAAATAAAATTCAGACATGCCTGATTGTTCCAAATTCGTGAAACACACTTTTGTCCCGTCTTTTCGATTCAGCCACGACCACTGTTATTGACACATTTCCGCGTCCAAATTCCCATCCATACATTTTCTAAAGCTCGTCTTTTGGGTGTGAATTGTGACCTTGACGCCAGCAGACGTCAACTCGACTGATATTTGTTCGATCTCGACATCGCGATAGAATTCGCGGTGTGGACCTTTCAACCTATTTTGTGATATCGTTTTTTGATCACGTATTGTTTGTTGTTTGCGTGTCGTGGATTAACTTGTGGCATCGCCGTATTCAATTGAATGAATTATGGGCAACGTAACGTGTGTGTTCAACGCAGGTTTTGAGATAAATTTTACTGGAGTACCTTCTGAATGAACGTATTCCACAGTAAAAAAGTACAATGGCCACCCTTATCCAAACACGTACGACATATAAGAGATTAGTGTTACCTTTTAGATAGACACCATTATGAAGATAACAAGGGATAGGGGGTACATTATTCGACGTACCCTTATTTGTAGAAAACGAACACGTGATTTTTGTTCAGTCTGCATGGAGAATATTTAAAATAACTTCACAATAAACAGATTCTGATCAGAATAGTGCAACTCCAGTACGTGCCGATTTGATGTTGCTTAATAAAGGTTCCGTCACGTCGACTAATGCGTTGGAATTTGGTAAGCAAGTCATCAGCTATGGACAAGCCACTGCTAGATGAAAAAGGATCAGGTTCTTTGCTACTTCACTCCCTTCTTCTTTTAAATTGTCAATCCACCCATCATGAGTGATTTGTGCCATTAATCAAGTTAAAACTTTATTTTATACAAAAAATACAATAATATTATAGAATAGGCAATATCTATAAATATTTAGAATAATAAATAATAGACGAATGCTTTGAATAAAACTCAAGTTGCTGCTAAGTAAGACACTGCTAGTTAATTCAAGAATATATACGATAAATTATGGACGAAATTGCGAGAGCGAAACGTTTCCCAATCAGTTGTAGATATACTTGACAAGTGGCATAGGCAGCGAGAGAACTCAGTGCGGTGGGAAGGCGCCGACTCCGAGCCATTTTACCTGCGAACTGGGGTGAGGCAGGGCGGATGCATGTCGCCAATACTCTTCAATATTACATGAACGAGTTGAGCGAGCGACTATCGGCCACATGAGCGGGACATATGTGAACCACATTAGTTATGCCAATGATATGGATATGGCTAGTGCGCCATTTATAAAAGGGATAAGAAAGCTTTAACATAACATAATATTTTTTACAATTCCAGTAAATCGGTCATAGTGGCGTTCAAATATGGAAAAGGTTCCCGTGTGGCTGGATAGAACGAAATTGAGGGTTCAAAATGAGGTTAAATACCCTGGCCATATATTCAATGAAGATGGACAAGACGATGATGACATAGAACGGCAGAGGAGCCAGTTGAGCGTTAGTGCAAATATGCTGTTACGGGGTTTCTACCGATTCCTGTTTAAATAGTTCTTCCCCAGCCTTCCGAGTTCAGTACAACAACAACTCATACAGAATACTGTTCGGATTGGCGCGTTATTGCAGCGCATCTACAATGTTTGCCGAAGGCCGTATACATGGATTCGTTCCGCTTCTGAGACATCGAGCTGCGGCTGGAGCTCAGCACCAATTCTCTAGTGCAAGCGGCGCTCTCATGGAAAGCTGGTTGCCTGATCAGATAATAGCAACGCCTACCGATACAATAATGGACTTGACTGAAGTATGTATATTTTGTTTAAACTTATATATATGTTATTTTAAAATTTTCCTTGGTTTTCTTTTCATAACATAAATAATATTTGATAACTATATAATATGTATTATTTTTATGGCGAATCGGGTCTTAATTAATGAAATAAACGTATTATTATTATTATATAATAATACAAATTAAATGTATCAATTAGAAAGATATACAGATAAAATCAATTTATCAAAAAAATATTTTGTTTGCCACCGGGATTCAAAGCAGGAACTTTGTCTATCCGAGGAAATGCGCTGCTGATTACACCATGTCAACTTAGAAAGTAATAATTATTTTTTATTCCAGTTTTTTTTTTTTTTTAATATCGACATTCTGGAAAACAAAAATAGCTAAATAGTGGAAAATTTTCTGCCACGTATTTTTATAAATTCTGTAGGTATGGTGAGTTTTCACAAAAGTCTACGTTTTTACCGTCTGTAAAAGAAATATGAATATATTCAGCACTGACGATGCCCAGTGGCAGGATTAGGCAGGGGAGGTATGTACACAGTGCCAGATGTTGAATGTGGGCAAAGGAACCCGTGATAATAGTTTTCCTTTGTTAGAATGAAGCGACGGAATCATGGTGGCACCTGATCCTGCAGAAAGTGCCTTCGGCCTCGCGGGTCTCGTATTGAACTTTGCAGGTATCAAAAAAAATGATGCCATTTTTTTTTTAATAAAGACGCCTACACAGAGTAGTTCATACTAATTTCTAACTAAGCTCAAGCACATTCTCTGGGACTGTGTGATTATGAATGATGCGCGTGAGATCGTGATTGCGGGGTTAGAAGAAATAGCTCATCGGATCCCCCGGAACGATGACCTATTATTGACATTTCCGGCCGGGGATTTATTAGGGTGTGGGTATCTCGATGGGGGTTGCTGAGATCGACGATGCCGGGAAGAGCAGTGGCTAGAGAGACCTAACGGAGCATTCTTCTGGCTCTCCCTCGCACCTCTTGAGACCTGGACAGGGTGAATTTCTGCCGGACTGTGACCGAGTTCTGCGACAGCAACACATAAATGTGACGTCTACCTTCCTTCCTTTTGGAGGTGTATGATTTCTTTAGCTTCTTTCTGGTTGCCTTCTGAATTGAATGTGATAACGAGTCTCACGTCAAACTGTACAGGTGTGGCTCTGGTACGATGATACCGGAGCCAACCTGTGATGATAATGTTAATAATGACTGAATGTAATAAAATTTAACAAATATGTAATTACGATGAATCAAAACGACAGTAAACAACTCTCAAAACGATTCGGAATTGGATGTAAATAAATAAAAATAACTAAACTCAACGCTTGCGGTATAATGAGGACTAACTTGCTGGTCTCCTGGATCACTAGGCGAGTGTCGTAACCACTAAACCATCAAGCATTTTCGCAGTCCAACATTATTATTATTATCATTATGACCTCTTCTTAAACACATAATTATTTTAATACAAATTAAAATGTATCAATTAGAGAGATATACAGAAAAAATTGCTACCGGGATTCGAACTGGGATCGTTTCCTATTCGAAGAAATGCGTTACTTCAACTATGCAAGTTGACGATAAATTTTAATACTCATTAAATGTATTAATTAGGAAAAATATTAATTAATAAATAAATAACGAATATAAATATTATTTAAAGAGACAATTCTGTAATGTAATTTGTTTTCTGTATATATCGTTATGGCAGCCATGCTGGATTGTAGATCACGTGATCATCAACAAGCAATTATAAGGAATTGCAACTTATACTCTGTCTGCTTTGGGGTATTTTGGAACTAACCCTGATTTTGAACATACAATATCAATGGATTTAAATTGCTTTTGCAAGAAACAACGTGTTGTGCATGCAGCTGACAGAAAAATAAGAAATCCGATGGAGTTATAAAAGATAACATAAATGTAGGTACGTAACATAAGAGATGTTTGAAAGGCGGATATAAAATAAGTTTTGCGATTTATTTGTGTTTTTTACCTCTGTGCACGTCTTAGTGTGTTTGTCAATTTTTTTAAAACTGCTTTCAATGAGAAAACTGACAAATAATTATATATAATGTACCTATAAATTATCATATTATGCAAGAAATACTTGACACCGAATAACAATAGATATAAAAAAGTGAGAAACACTCGAGGAGTCCCCATCCGGCAACGAAAAGAAAACAGATGATATAAATGTACCAAGAATTGAAATTGTGCGTTTTTAGAGAAAAGTTAGCAAAACACAGTTAAAATTTAATCAGGATACAATTACCTCCACATTGTCCCCGGCTGCTGGGCGAAGTTTCCAGAACAAAGTTGGGGACTGAGAGCATTCCGAACAAGAGAGTTGTTTATGTCCCCTTCCCGTGTTTTATTAACTTTTTGGCTCGAAAATTGTCTTCCGGACGGCGGAGAGATATGGAAATACAAAGAAAAAATTCATTACTGTCGAAAAAGTTCCCGACACGCTTTAGGGGGTCTGGAACGGTATATCGAGTGTACTTTCGAACCTTTTATAACGTATAGTCGCTAGGGATGACAGTATGTTGATAATTGGCCATACTGACGGCAGAATATCGGTAATGACGGAATATTGGTAATCGACTTTATTTACGACCGGACATCGATATCGATGGATTGCGACAGCCGATACAATCGCCTGTAATGATGACTGAATATCGGTAACGACAGAATATTATCAGTCGTATTGATGGCAGAATATCAGTAATTTAAATCGATAGAATATTGGTAATTGGTTGTACAGAATATTAGATATTGATAGCAGAGTATTTTTGACTGAACTCAAGTTTTTCAAATAAGATGAACAACAATATATTATAACTAGACATTATACGAGGGTTGTCTGAAAAATTTCCGACCTCAACATGAAGATGCCAGCACTCGTCAACAAAAGTTAGGGAACATGTTTGCACATGCTTTGATAAGTACTCACCAAAATTTCAGTCATTTTGATCGCGCAGTTGTCGTTTGACAATCGTTTGAGTGAGTCGATGTGAGTGTTTTTTTGAAAATTGAAAAAATCTTATTTGTTTTTGAAAGGCAATACGCCTACACAAATTTAAAACGAGTTGAACGCTGTGTACGGGGACTCTGCACCATCAATTACCGCGGTGAAAGTTTGGGCAGCTGAATTATAACGTGGCCGCACCAGCTCGGGTGACGATGAACGTTCAGGAAGACCAAAAACTGCAACCACTGACGATAACATTGCTCATGATCACCAAATGCTGCTGGACGACCGTCAAATTAAGGTTAGGGAGATAACAGAGGCTATGAACATGTCCAAAGAACGTGTTTATCACATATTGAACCAAGATTTAGGTATGAGAAAGCTGGTCGTATGTTGAGTGCCGCGTTTGCTCACTCTGGACCAAAAACGTGTTCGAATGAACATCTCCAACGCTCTGTTGACGCAGTTTAAGCGCAATAAATCAGATTTTTGACGCTGATTAATTACTGTTAATGAAACTGGAATACACCAAGGAGGATTGGAGAATTGGCTCCAAAAAAGGTTAAAGCTGTTCTTTAGGCTGGGAAAGTGATGGCGACTGTTTTCTGGGTCAGTCATGGAGTTGTCTCAATCGATTATCTTGAAAAAGAAAAAAACCATTACAGAATCATACTATGCATCATTACTTAACAGGCTGTAGGTAGAAACTGCGGAAAAACGGGTACATTTGTAGAAAAAAAATATTGTTACCCAGGCGAAAATCTACGAATTACGGTTTGAACTGCTTGACCACCTTCATACTCACCAGATCTAGCCTCAAATGACTTTTTTTGTTCCCTAAGCTAAAAATGGCGCTCAGAGGACAGAGATTTTTGTCAAATGAAAAGGTCATCACCTTCATAAATAACTATTTTGCAAAGAAAGACTCCAAGTACCTACTATTTGGACGAGTTAAAGGGATGGGAGCACCACTGTATTTCTTTTTTTATAATAATGTATATGTGTATGTGTGTGTATGAGTATTGCCGCCCTTTTTTCTAAAAATTAAGAAGACGGTAATCGACAGGCGTCATTTTTTTTACATCACGTGCTTCGACAAGTCCGGTGGTCTAAATGAACCACCAGTGCGCGCTTCGGTCAGTCGAAATCTAAAGAAGACAACCCAGCTAAAAGAACAACATCGGACCAGAAACACTGTAAAAATAAAAGGCTAGTGCAGTTCATATATCATATGTGTGCTTATTGTTAATCGGAAACCTGGGAACCAGCTATCGAAGGCATTTACATGAACAACGTCATCCTCGTAACGAGGAACAGTTGAAGATATACAATTCATCCCGCGACTATCAAACAGACACAACAATAGTGAATGAATTTTGGGCATCTAATTAATCACATTAATTATATATAATCACTCCAAACATAACCATTAAAATCTTGTTACTATATCTACACAAAAATCAATTAAAAATTCTTAACCTCTCATACGTCACAAATATCATAGGAACACATTCATATCTCACACAGAGTCTACTAGAACATCTTTTCAAAATCTCTTCTGTGAACTTGAGTCATAAAAATATCTGCTACGGAACTAAAAATACCATAATTCATTGAATACGATTAATTTTCAAGACTTTGAGAATGTCTTACGGTCTCCTACGATGACGTGAAATTTGAATATATTTCAAAATTTTACAAAAGTAATTAAGAAGTTACCTAATATCGCGTAGCAGACAGGATGGTTTCAAAGTTCGTTAGCAACCCCTAATAATAAAAAGTTGAACAGCCTTTCTATTTTATTTCAGGCTTAATCTAATAAGTTATGATTCAGGCCGACACGGTGACCACGGCAAAAAAGTTTTCTCGCTAGTTCAGGAATAAAAGTTAGTCTTATAAACTTTAAAGCGAGTCATGCTGTTGTTTACTTTTGAAGATACAATGGAGAAAGTAATTAGGCTACATACACATTATTTTCTAACGAATAAAAAAAAATTCGACCAACGAAACTACCCTTGAGAAGGTCACAGAGAGTGGCTTGTCTGGGAAACAGAGGAAAGTTCGAAATAAAGTTAGCAATATTAGAATATGTCCAAGAACACACAATTACTGGATTTTTACCTACAAAGGCACTGTTATTAAACAAATATTAGATATCTATGGAATTACAGGTAATTAAAAGTAATTAAAAAATCGATTTTTCTGGCGTATTCTAGTATAATATGTTAAAAATCATTTTACAGATAAAGAATATTGCTTTAAAATAATTTCAAAAAAATCTGATTCTCACAGTGATGACATATATGCTGTTTAAAAAAAAAGAAATAATTAATTATCAAATTTGCTCCATAGATAGCGATGGTGTAGTGGTACTCGAAGCGAGTCCACATACTAACATATGTACAACTTTCAAAAATTTGATAAATGTGGAGATTGAGGGGTGAGAATTAGTGAACGTTATATATATAAAGTGATCACTTAAGCCAGCCGAAGACAGGTCGTAAGCCCTGTAATTACCCTATACTTCCATATATCTTTCATTAAATTGAGCGAACGACTATCTTATACAAAAATTGGCTGCCACATGGGCGAGACAAATGTGAACCACATTATGCCGATTATATGGTTATACTAGAGCCATCTATAAAAGGGATAAGAAAGCTTTTACAGATATGTGAAACATGTGCCAGTGAACACAATATTTCATACAATACCAGCAAATTGGTCGTAGTGGCGTTCAAATATAGAAAAGGGCCAGATAACATCCCTCCCGCGTGGCTGGACGGGACGAAATTGAGTGTTTAAAATAAGGTCAAATACCTTGGCCATATATTCAATGAAGATGGACAAGACGATGATGATATAGAACGGCAGAGAAGACAGTTGAGCGTTCGTGCAAATATGCTGTCACGACGTTTCTACCGATGCAGTAAGGAGGTGAAGAGCATCCTGTTTAAATCGTTCTTCACCAGCATGTATACCTGCGAGCTCTGGTGGAAATACAAACAAGTGACGTATAAACGCCTTCAAATTCAGTACAACTCATACAGAATACTGTTCGGATTGGCGCGTTATTGCAGCGCATCTACAATGTTTACCGAAGGCCGTATACATGGATTCGTTCCGCTTCTGAGACATCGAGTTGCCGGTGTAAAGCTGCGGCTGGAGCTCAGCACCAACTCTCTGGTGCAAGCGGCGCTCTCATAGAAAGCTGGTTCCCTGACCAGAGAATGGCATCGCCTACAGAATAGCTACATATACAATAATGGCCGTGACTGAAGTAGTTATATATGTAATATTTATATTTTGTGTGTACTTTTTGTAACTTTTTATTAACTTTTTATTTGATTTATTAATATTTTCCTTGGTTTTCTTTTTCATAGCATTATATTTATTTCATAACCTTAATATACAAAATAAAATGTATTATCTCTATGGCGAATAGGGTTAAAAAAAAAAACCTGATCACGCTGTAATGTACACTTTATTCTGATAGATTAACTGGTGAAACCAAATATTGTCATTTTAAATAATTATTGAATAGATAATTATGATACCATGACACATGAAACGTTCTGACACACAATTCTCGCTTCATCCACATTCATACAGCCCCATATTCCAGCATCTGGTTTACCTGATCGTGCCAAGTCTTCCGCGCACGTCCTCTATTTCTGGAGCCATCAACATCTTTCTTACCATTCTCTCCTCGTTCATTCGTTCCGTATGATCAAACCACCCGAGTGATCCTTTCCTAATCATACTCACTATACTAAAATTACATTCTTTCCTTATTTCTTCATCTGTCATAAATGGATCTGTCACATACACGTTCAAGTGATCTCATTTTCAATGCATTCAGTCTACATTCATTCCTCTTCTGCCAGCTCCAGGCCTCACTTCTATATCTCAGTGTCGGTATCAGGACTCCATTATTAGTTGTGGATCATGATAATACGTCACAATAAACTTTACAAATAGTAGGAAGCGAGGCAATTTAAACTAAACTAAATCAAATAAAGTTGGGTGACGTACAATTCAGTTAGTTGTACGGAGCTTGTAGGGAAGGGGTTTTTATGGGGTTTTGGGATTATGAAAAGCAGAGATAAAATATAAGGGTTTAATTTTTTTTGAATGTCGACAGTTTCTAAGTTTTTCATTATTAACCTTTCACAAGGTTCCGCATGGAGGAGTTGAAATTAATGGTTTTAGAAAGAATGATTAATTGTAATGATGTGATTAGAAAATTCTAATAACTTACTAATTTTAAGGCAACGGTGATATTTTTTATTCGCGAATTTAGGAGGGATGGACTTATAGTAAAATGTTACTGAAGTAATTTTTTTTGCGAAAATGGGTTGTTTATTCTGTAGTAAAAATATATTTATTTCTCGAAAGTACATCCAGTAGTAAACTCATTTTACTCTCCGATATCCGATAGTAAAAACGAAAATCTATAGTTAAATATGGCGGACTTTCACAGCTGTTCCAAAAGACATCTGACATATTGGTACTTTAAATGTTGCAGTATACGACAATTAATCATTTCAATATCCAACTATTTCAGTGATGACAGTTCGTCCGATGATTACATCGTTGTATAATATACATTAGCACATAATACGAAAAAATTTCATCACCAAAGTGACAGATACACAGATAAATCCATAGATAATGCATAAAATAAAGCATGTTTCATGATTATTTGTCGTGCCTATGCTTTGACAATAGTAAATTTGATGTATCAACAACTCGCAAAGAATTTTTACCACGAGCGTTAGTAAAAAGTTCCCACAGTCAAAAGTTATTATGTATCATGTGTGGAAAACATTTGTTATTACAAAAATATGAATTAAATATATTAATTAGAAAGATATACATATAAAATCAATTTTTTCGAAAAATATTGTTGTTGCGCCGCCGGGATTCGAACCTGGATCTCTTTCCTAACCGGGGAAGGTGCATTATCCAACTATGCTACAGCGACAATATTTATTGTTACATTTAGAATATTTTTTTAATGATCCGTTAATATTTAAATTAATAAATAAAAATAATGTGCGGGATAGGAAAAGATTTTAGCAATTTTTGCGGTACTGTCCTGGCACACAACTCGCTTCTCTAACATTCTCACATTTTCGTGTATTGTTACGACCTTTAGTGCTGCCTTGAGTTCATGTTATCTCTACCCCGTAACTACGTTCCGCGTGCCCAATTGTATATTTTTCACTCAAAGTATAGACGTATAAATTTCGAAATTTATATAACAGTATTAACTGTTCCGTATACGGTTTTTTTGGAAGGGGATAGAACTAAAATGTTTACATATCATGATTTCGAACTGTAAATCCGGATTGATAGGATTTAACAAAACGAATTATGCAAACTCTGGATCGCGCGTCCCGCGGAATGGAATACGGCAATTCTGGTCGTAAATCGGAATCACCGCAGGGTAGTGGAGGAAAAGAAGAAATCGTGATACAGGATGAAGTCGGTGAGGGGATGGGGGTTCTACTCGAAGGACCAGTGATCTCGGGAACCTGAATTCAGAAGGACTCCTCGCCCTTATATATGACGCCTCCGTTATCCCTCCAGTCGCCGCTGAGATCACACAAATGGCATGCGGATGAGCCGATTTCCGATCGCAATTGAATACGACGATGTCACAAGTTCACCCGCGGCACACAAACATCAAACAATACGTGATCAAAACACAATATCACAAAATACAGTTCTGGTGCACTGGAGCTGAAAGGTCCACCGCCGCGAATGCTATCGCGATGTCGAGATCGAACAAATATCGGTCAAGTTGACGTCTGCTGACGTCAAGATCACATTTCACACTGACAAGACGAGCATTAGGATATATGGATGGGAATTTGGACCCGGCTGAATCAAAAGACGCGCCAAAAGTGTGCTTTACGAATTCGGAACACATCAAAAATATAGTTACAGCTAGTTCTCACTTAACGACCTGATTCCGTTCCACCGATCTGCTCGTAAAGCAGATTGGTCGATAAACAAATTCGATATTTTCGTTGTTTCTCTGATCATATTTTTGTCCTTTCAAATAACAGACACGGTAGAATACGCTAAGCCTAGATCACAACCCATCGCATTCACTTTATTTCCAGTTTCGTATTCGTCTATAATCTTCACTTTCATCTCAAGATCAATAGATTTCATTTGATTCTTCCTGCTTTTTTCAGATAAACGGTGCTCTATCTTATTACAATTTTAATGAAAGATGTAAGTAAACCTTTATAATTTGTGAGGATACAGTTAAATCTGACTTACTGATTACAACGCACACATTGCAAATTAAGGAATGGAATGGGTGACTTCGTCAACTTAGTTCTACGGCCGTTCACTAGACGCTAGAGGTAGACGACATGACACATCTTATAACATTAAGGCTAAACTATTGGGTCGAAATCGATGAACCCCTCGATTTCAACTCATTCGGCTAAACTGTTTAGTTGTTGGAAGTGCGCATATAACCAATCAGTTGCCAATGAGTTCTCCCAACATTCGTGTACGTATATCCCATATAACTGAACGGTCGCGGATCAACTGTTTAGTCGAGTGTATGCGCACGCCAATACACGGCAATGTACATAGGTGTCGACCGATAATTGTTCAACTGTTTTGTCAAAAGATGATCGATAAAGTTTTTTCGATTTTTTTTGTCGAGCAACTAGCCATTTGACGTATAGCGATTAAAAATTATTTGTGTGTACCTAGTCTTAGTGTCTCTTCCCTACTGACAATGATGAGATGTAGATATTTTATGATTTTCGTACAGATAACGTAGTATTGGTAAAAGCGGCCGTTAAATAAGATGGTCGTTAAATGAAGTGTTCGTATATAAAACACTAACATCCTCTGGTTTTGATGCCTTTGTAAATTCCTGGAATATAAAAAACATTTTTTTAAAGCTAGTCCATTTTTACGGTATTTTAATAATTTGCATGCACGATTCGTCGGGACAAATATTTCTCGGGACCGCAGTTTTAAACGTGAATTCTAAAGAAATCGTCACGTAGAAAAATCAAATTCACCCTCTTGCCCTTGGAATAGAAAATGAAAATAAAGGACGCACGTACCACCCTTCCACTCGAGCGAGAAGCACCAATAATAATACTTTTTGATCATAAATACTACCCTTTCGTTTTATATATCTTTTCACCCCTTACCTCGGGTAAAGGGCGGCGTAAATATGGCGAGTCTGCGTAATATGGTGAGTCCATACGTAATATGGTGGGCCTGTAATTTGGTCAGGTTAAAAACAGCGTTCCACAGATACTTACATTTCTTTCTTCATCTTTGTCTTACTCTCAGTAAGAGCAATCGTGATATTATTTAAGACAAGAAATACACGTCTCGCAGAGACGAAGCTATTATTTTTACATGGGAAGTATGGAAGTCTTGGGTATTACAGGGCTTACGACCTGCCATCGTCTGGTTTAAATGATCACTTTACATAATGTAACATTCACCTATTTACCCATGATACCACATCTATCAAACTTCTGCATGTTGTATATATGTTATCATGTTGGAATATTTCAATTATTTATTACCAACTATGCTATCGCCATCTATGGATTTTTTGTATCCGTGTTTGTATTTGTACCAGTATATTTCACATATAATATTGTGAAATATACTGCTCTAAATATGATGTTAAAAATGGAAAAATACTGCCTTTTCAGACGTATTCTAGTATATGTTAATAATTTTAATGAATTTCATATATACACATAAAGGATATAGCTCCATACTTCAAAAAATAGTCTCAGCTTCAGCGACATCTATACTGTTACATGAGAATGAATGTCACATTTTCAAAAAAATCCATAGTTAACGTGTGTACAAGGCGTAATCGACTAAATTCGGCCACCAATAAGTTTTTACAGCATTGCCTCTTGCATCCTGAAAGGAATAGGGCCCAATGATTCCGCTGACCCACATGGCACATCGTACAGTAACTCTACGTGGGTGTATTAATTGAGAATTTTCAGTGCCCCAATAATGGGTGCTTTTTTTATTAACATAACCCGCCATATTGAAATGAGCTTCGTCGCTCATGGTGATTTTTTCCAAAAGTCAGTTTTAATGATTTAATTAGTTTAACACATTATTGAGACATTAGATGCTTTATAATGAATTGTAATCAACTATTCTTTAAGATTATTAAATGCAAATTGATAAATATTTTCCAAGTCAAAATGGTGGGTAAATGAAATCGGCCTGGAACATAATATTCACCCTGCACAAATTTACATATCAAAATCGACTGTGGGTTCTTCTTAAAAGATATTAAGGTTTCATGAAATATATTAATAAATAGGTTGCTCATTAGCTATTGATCATGTACAGCATATTGCCTGGGTAATGAGAAGTGAACGTGTTATCTTGTCTTTCAATTTACGTAATAGAAGATATTTTTTGAACATGTATGCACATCTCAAAGTCGACTACAGGTATCTACTAAAATTTGAAAAGTTTTCACGAAATATGTCGATAAATTCACTATACTTGTTACCAAGTATATGTAGCCTGAGCAATATGGAGTGAATGTGTTATTTATCGTTATTGTGTTTAGTTTGTAGAACTTCATGTATATTTTTTAAAGAAATTTAAAAAATCTAATTTTTATAAATATTATTATTGAGTTATGCCAGTTTGCGTAAAGCATTACTTAAATGTTACAGCTGTTTTGGCGGTTAAGACTATTTACAAACTCAGTTTGAATTTCATTATAAGAAAAAGTTAATGTGTTGGTTTATCTTTGTACTTTCACAGATATTTTAAAGTAGACTTTTTTTAAATAGAGATGTATATATGTAGTACGCCTCACATCAATATTATTACTAATTTCTAACTAAGCCAGACGCTTGTGATATGAAAATAGGACTAACTTGCTGGTCTCCTGGAACGAGGCTCCGATCGTCAAACACAAGATCATTAGACGAGTGAAATAAGGCCAACTGTATTACTTTTATTATTGGTTTAATGTAAATGAAAAGACACCAATATTTGCGAAACTGGGCTGTTATTCACCGATGGTCGCTCATCCTGCTGTCATGAATCATCTGTAACCATCAATCATGTAATCATGAAACTGTAACCCAACCGATAATCAGAAAAAATACAATAGAGAATGTTTTTATATCACCGCCGTAAAATATACAAGACCGACTCCAAAAACGTCTCTGAACAGAAGCAGTTTCGCTTCTGTTTTCTGTTTTACATTTACGAAAATGGAATGCATATATTCAAACTATAATACCAGGCTTACCAACCAAAGTATAAAAACGCGTAAACAATTATTATAAGCTCTTCAACACATAATTATTTAAATACTAATATAATGTAGTAATTATAAATATATACATATAAAATCAATTTTGTCGAAAAATATTGTTTTTGCGCTACCGGGATACGAACCTGGATCTCTATTTCCAATCCGGGGAAGTACACTACCAATTGTGTTATAGCGCCAGTATTTTTCATGACAAATTTTCGAACCTATATGTTACACTTTTTCAAATGAATACATCTGTCGTTCCATTATTTGAAAGCCATCTACATTGTTTTTACGGAATCTCAAATACCTTTGAGTAAACCGACTGCAGACGCCAGAATTATCAATTCATTTTGATTAAATTTTGGACACATTGATACAACTTATATTTAAGGAGAACACATTATTATTGTGAAGTTGTAATTATTCATAACATAGGTTTGTGATGTTTTAAATACTAATTTAATAGCGAAAACAATATTTTTCGACAAAATTGATTTTATATGTATATATTTATAATTGATACATTAAATTAGTATTTAAAACATCACAGACCGTCTGTTCTGAATAATTACAACTTCACAATGAGAATGTGTTCTCTTTAATATAATTATTTAGTTAATTAACCACTAGACCAACGTGCACGTCAAAATATATGTAGCTTGGGTTATAGAGAGTAAATGTGGTAGATAGTCCGTACATGTTCGTGATAGAATATATATTTTGAAGGTGTTGTTAACATTAGCGTTCTAGATCATACTTTTGCGAGAAGAACAGGAATGTAAATTTGAGCTTTACTAAATAATATTATTAAACATATTAATATATATTAAATTTATATACATTGAGCCGAGACAAGGCTTCCCAGAAGCCTTGAAATGGATTAATTTATTAACTACACAAGTCGAGCTTGGAAGTGTGTGTTGGTGTCGCGTGAAGGTTATTTAATGTACCTCCCGCCTCGGTACCGGAAGGGTTAAGTTATGAGTGACGCGACGGTGCTCGGGAATCGTCCGCACGCCCGCGGAATCCCAACGACCGATCGCCGGACGGCGGAATGCTCGCCGCGGGAATGTCCGGGGTTTTATGGCGCGTCTTCTGTCGACTGATAGAGGAGGTAGAAAATTCATCGCTTTCTTTACTGGTTTATAATAAAAATGTTTTCCCCGCGAGCCAATTAAAGTGAAGTGAAACATTCCGACAGCGGACACCGTAGAAAAAAAGTTGAATCTCGAATCAATTTTTTTTAGTTTTCATGAACAGATTTTTTTTATTTCTTCTTTATTACATATATATTCATTTTAATTGTAATATTTTCCAAAATGCATGGCAGTTTTATGCCAAAGATTACCTTTTACATAGTTAAATATATATTTTTTTATAAATAAAATGTAACAAGGGGAAAAAAATTAGATAAGGAGATGTTAGATGGATTACTTAGAAAGATATAAAGAATAAAATATATATAAACTATTATACATCTCAAAAATGTAATATTCCATGTCCACGGATGAGATTTGACTCGAAAGGACTGTTTAGCGTAAAGCAATGTATGAATCATCACCATATATGCTTTGCGTACGGATTAGAATGACGTACCCAGTACACACGTACCTTTACCGACATTTTTGTTTATTATTAGTAATAAAACAGATATGGCATTGTACATAAAAAAATAAACGGTAACAAATAACTTACATCCGAACATATTTCACAAAAGTTATGAACATTTAATGGTCGCGGTCTTTCTTATAATGCTTGTTTTTCCTTAATTATGGCAAATAACATTCAGTTTATTAATTTCACAATAGTGTAAAAGTTCTATCTGAGTAAAAGTTTAAAAATAAATAAAAAATTCTGATATAAATGAATAATAAAAACTCACATTTTTGTAAAACACGCGAAAATATGAATAATTTTTTAAAGTACGCCCTTAATAAAAAAGATAAGTCTAGAACTTAGAGTAGCACGAAGAGCTTGGAATGAAATAATAATTATATTATATTACTAATCTTGAAAATAGAAATATAAATTAAATACGCTAAGAAAATTAGAAAATTGAATGAAAATGTGTAGGCCTCATCGTTAAGAAGACGAACAAGTTAGTATCATTTTGCTGACTGGCCGCACTAAAATAAATTGAACTGATGAAATCATCAAATACTAGTTGGCCAATAACAATATATAGAGAAAAGTGGGAGACACTTGGGGAGGCCTTCATCTAGCGGTGGATAGAAGAAGGCCATCATAAGCCAATGATCGATACGATCGTGTAAAATGTCTATGGAAAAATGCCAGTGGCGTGCAGTGGGTATATATTTAGGTTATGCTGTCTCTAATGATATTATACAATCATATATAATATATGTACTTTCGTGTAACCAACGTCTTTAGACAATTATAAATCCGTCATTTATACGACCCCAACATGTATTTATTTATAATTTTAGAGTCCTATTAATAATGTTTTTAAAGTTTAAGTTTTAAAGTAAAATAATACTTTCTTACCAATAAAAAAAATGTATGAACGTTTTTAAGAACACTTTCTATGATTGAACATGATTCATTTATTGTTTGAAAATCCTTCACGTAATAAGTAAAGGAAATAATTATTTATATTAAAGGTTAACGTAGGAAATAGTTCTGCCAAATCAAAAACCAATCCATGCACCAAATTCAAAGAACAATCATGAAATCTCACGTTAAAAACAGTAAGATAGTAAAATTCGCGAATAAGTAAAATAGGAAGTAGACACTTCAATGATTTGCACGCACTTGTAACCCTTTCTAATATTATTCTGTTAAAAAACAGCATAGGTAACGACTGCATATAAAACGGATCAACCGAAAGGAATTTTCAATTCAGTAAATAGACATTTATAATATGACTTGAGTAATTCACTAGCTTAAAGACAAAACGAACATGAGTAGCTCGATGCGGCGAATACCAAAGAGCGCCATGGGAACAGCGGTGAGTTGTCTTGGTAGTTTTTAGAACTAAGTAATTAAAATCTCTACTTATAACATGTTTAAATTCATGCCATTGATGATATACTCGTATATGTGTTATTGCCATTGTCTTGTACTTCACGCTTAATTGTTATTCGTATAGTATTGTAATATCTTGAATACATCCAGTGTTTTCATGTACTTCTTTACCTCAATCCACGTCATTACCGTAACCTTTTTATTCCTCACTGTAAGCCAAGTTGAATACAAAAATATTTGGACACGAATTACATGAGCGGATCATCATTGTGAAGGTGCGGTGATTTTTCGTCCCAAAATTCGTGTCGTCCGGAAAAATCCGAGCACCCATTGTGAAAAGTATTTTAATACAAAAGTATTTTATTGTAAGCTCTCAATAAAACAACGTATTAAAAGTTTTTAAAATCTTGCGAATCTCGATTCATTTTGAATGTGTAATTTAACGCCAATCCAGAACGCCAGAAATACAATAATAGATTCTGAAAACTTTAATTACATTTCGCGTGTACGGCTGTCAGAAACAAGTAGAGAGAAAATTGCACGATTGGGTGATTTATAGCGTCTGGTAACGGGAGAGGTTATGAAAATATGATGTTATAAATTATTTTTAAAATAACTACGAACAATGTCTACGCAATTTCAACTGGCATAAATATAAGTCGAGATTTTAACCCTTTCTCGACCATTGTTCATTTGAAACGACACGAACTTTGAAAAATATTTTATAAACAAGTACTTAACGTGTTTTGATCGTGAGAGCACTGTATTTTTTTCATTCTGTTAGCACCGTCGTCGCATCAGAAAAAGAAACGTTATTTTATTTTGTTTCGCGATTATATATATATATAAACAAATACTAATTAAATGTATTAATTATTAAGATATACATATAAAATCAATTTTATCGTAAAATATTGTTGTTGCGCTACCGGGATTCGTACCTGTGTATCTCTTTTCCAATCCGGGTAAGGTGCATTACCAAAACTATGCTACAGCGACAGTATTTTTGACGACAATTTTTCATTTTTTTCAAATTAATACATCTATCGTTCCATTATTTGAAAGCCATCTACACTGTTTTTGCGGAATCTAAAATACCTTGTAATATTTTTAGAATAATTAAAACTTCACATTAAGAATGTGTTCTCCTTAATAAAATATGTAAACATATAAACTGTCTTGATATTATAAAAACTGCGATAAAATTATTCTTATATTGTATTTCTTTTATGTCAAACGAACGTCCATTCAAATAGTCAATCAGAATTTGAGATATCACTTAGAATTCATTATTACTAAAGATTTTTATGAATTTTCTTATTTTATTTAAAGGTTTGATAGCTATTTTATTGATACTGAAGATATATATTATATCATAACATGTTGAACGAATGCATGTGAAGAGAATTGTTAGAAATGTATATAACGCGAGAGTTAATGCCGATAGAAATAGACAAATGACATCAGCTGATGACTTGGCGTGACCAGGTAAACCAAATAATAGAAAATTGTTCCGTTAGTGATGGATAATTAGTTATTTCTGATTTTGTGTACACGATAATTCTCGTAGTTTCAATCAAGTTTAAATAAAAGTTTTTAGATAAATTAACCTTGTATATATCTCGGTTAAGTTCGTTAGCCGGTTTAATCATTCGCCTTGTTTCAAAATGGTGTCTATTCAAAAATGTAATATAATGAAATGTTCGGTAGGTATATCGTACTAATCACCGACGAAGTTTCCTGAAGTTCAGGAAAGCTGTGAGTACAGCAAGAAAATTCAGGTAAGTCGTGCTTCCTGGTTGGTCCTTGAATCATTTCTGTTCTGTCCTTATTACAAATATCTACCACCCTTTCTACATTCCGTTTTTCCACCCCTTGTGTACATGAAATGTTTCCAATACATTCAAGATAAATGGCAGAGTATCTTCACCATATGATTACACGGGAAATTTATATTTCTTTCATACATGTATGAAATTTACTTGATAATTTTTGTATTGCTATTTTGCTTATTTTATTTTAAGGAAATTGTGACCCTAATTGGTGGTAGTACAAACTTAGAAAAGAGTTCTCAAAAAGTGGCATTTTTTAATAAATTTGAATTCATTGAATGATTGTGAAACGTTTAGATGTATTTATTGTATACCCTTAGAAATGGTTAAACGACCGTGTAGACAACTTAATTCGGTATTTACGGAGGGTTGGAATACCTAGGTTACATTAAGCCCTAATGAAATTTGAAGGAAGACTGTTCCGCTGTTTGGGCTCCTTGAAAGCCTCGCCGAGACAGAAATGTATGAATAAGTTATAGCTTTTGATGATTTCTGATGTGAAATTATTGAATGAGTAATTGCTTCTTATTGTATTCGGAGGTTGTCAACCTCGCAACCTTTAAAATGTCTCTCAGTAAAGGGCATACTGGACAGGAACCTATGATGTTTGTGGTGACTGGACTCAGGATGGCATCTGTGCAATTCAAAAGTGGAAAAAAGAGTGGGAACTCGCCAACAGAAGCACCAATCCAACGGGTCCTTTTGCCGTACTTCAGCTACCAAAATTGCTTAGCAGAGCTCAGCTATATAACATCGCATGTTAAACTACTTTTCATTTATTTATAAAGAACAATTGTATTAGTGTGCGTGTAACAGCCCGTTTCAAAAACATGTTATACCTACTTTATTTAAAAAAAATAAAAATAATATGTTGTACCGAAAAACAACGATTTATCGGAATATATAATGCTTTTAAGAATATTTATTTTTAATATATGGATTTTATAGTGAAGTTTATATTATATAAGATAAGTATGTCGTTATATATTTGTATCAATGGTTGGTAACAATATAAAAACACAAAAAGATGTCTAATATTTTTTTTTAAATAACAGATATAAATATAAACTTACCTTATTTATAAAATTCTAACATTCCGTACATATTTATTGTGGATACCGTGTTAATAACTAATTTCAAACGACAACCCCGCCCACGGATCAATTAAAATGCTAAGCGACATCAATACAATGTTACAATGTGCATATTACACACGGTATTACTCACGCTAATACAATTTTTCTTTCTATATGAAAAATAGTATAACACCATCACATCGTATTTCAAATCGTGTTACAAAATGTAACTATTTTAATTTTACCTGTGACCAACTGTAAGTATTTTTTTTTCTTATGCAACGGTTCGTCTTGTACGTAAAATTAAGCTACATACCGCGAATACCACTAACGCAAATATGGATTGTATTTGGAGGCAATCCATTATTTTTCTGAAATATTGTGAAATATTTGAGTAGGTAGCAAGCTAAATATTCGAGGTCCAGAATCAAAAGCAGACATGTCCGCTTTACCTGTTTTCGAGTAAAATGCAAAAAACACACGTTGTATCACAATTAATTATCAATTGGACATATCTGCGATTGAAGTAATGAGAAAATTTTAAATGCGTTTTTATACGAAATTCACCAATATTTGTTTAATTTCGATTAATTAGCTTTAACTCAAAGACCATCAAAACTGGACATGGACATATTATTTATTAATAAAGTGAGTCAATCGGGGACAATGGCAGCTGTGCGGTATCGCCCTGTCAATATGCGGGGCGCTATCGAACAGCTGCCTAGTGGCATTAAGTATGCCAACCAGTAGGACCAAGATAGGTGCCTTGAGCTTATTGCATCGGTTCTGGGTAAGCGGTGGATCCTCCCTCATTGATTAATTGTCCTATATCTGACATATGCTACTGGTGTGTACGTCTGGCTGGTTTGGCTTGTCGCGTTCCGCCTTAGGACACTGTTTGTAATTATATAGAGTTGCCATTAAATGGTACGACCACGTCTAAACAAAGGGAAAATGTAAATTGGGAGTATTAAAAAAAACAAATTATTTATGTTTTTTTTTGTTTTCAAATAGTTGATTCAATATTATAAATTTAATTGAAGGTTTTTTGGTGGTGCATTGCTAATACTAGTAAAATATGCTTTGGGGCTTCTATATGCCTCATGGCATCGTCCTTGGTAGGAAATGGGTTTATGGGATGAGCAGACACTTCTTCTTTATAGGAAGGTACTTCTTCTGTCAAGTTTTCGTTTATGCGACTATCAACTATTTAATCAATATCCACTACGTTGTAGTCAACGTCTAAGTAAATCTGCAAGCGTTAATCATAAATTCTTCCAGCTTGTAAAAAATAATAATACAACGAAACGTACAAATTACGTAGATATGTGAATGAAAAATGCGCACGCACGACAGGCAAACGACCAGCGCACTCTTGACTCTGTGGCGAATAGCGAACTGGCCGAAGAATTTAAATAAATTTCAGACGTAAATCGCGGAAAAGACAAACGTAATGTACTAGAATAACACGGGACTGCAGAAATAACGCACAAGTGGAGGAAAAACGTGAATTCCGGGCACGCAAAATCGGGGTTTCACTATATACTTATATCTCCAAAATAGACTAGAACAGAGGTTCCCAAACTTTTTGTGTCGTAGACCCCTTGCCATGTTTTTCGGTTTTTGGTAGACCCATTACTTACCTGATATTGATTTTTTGAAAATTTCTAATTGTAGTGAAGTTTAGTGTTAAAAACTTAAACCACAAAGCGAATGCCTACATCCTACAACTTACACAATTTTATAAACATATATAATAAATTTTTTACTTCATAGGTACTTTTATAAATAATGTATATGTCTTTATATTATAAGATTATAATGTAAGTAAATAGGTACTATCAGTGTATGTTGAGATCCACTATCGTGGACCCCCATTTTCATTTCATGGACCCCCAAAATTTTTTTTCGCTGACGTAGACCCCTTGCAGGTTATCATAGACCCCTGGCGGTCGATATAGACCACTTTGGGAATCACTGGACTAGAACAACCGTATTTGAGAAGATGTAACTAATCCAAGTTTGCTCTCAACTGTAAAGTAACATCGGAATCTTGCGCTGTGAAGAGATGCCATTCCTTTGAGAGTAAATCTACCATTGTCTTCACTAGAACCCGTGTCATGAATGAGTTGAGCTTTATCTGGGAGACAATGAGAACCAAAAACAGGTGAGAAGCTGCCGTAGAATTGTTAGGCGGACGTTAATTGTCATGGAGACGATATTTTCACGAAAAATAGTTTACTTGACTGCACTAAAGCAAAAATAAGAACAAAGGCATATTGTTTGTTTTGTTTTCTAAATGTCTTTCGATATAATATTTAATAGTTTATTTTAAATATATTAATTAGAAAGATATACGTATAAAATCAATTTTATCGAAAAATATTGTTGTTGCGCCACCGGGATTCGAACCTGGATCTCTTTTCAAATCGGGAAAGGTGCATTATCCAACTATGCTACAGCGACGATATTTTTAGCGACAAATTTTAGAACTTATATATTACCACCTTTTTGATATTAATACATTTAATAGTTCCATTATTTGATGGCTCTTTCAGATGATAATGAAAGAAAAAAATACAAAATAATATATTAAAACGTAGTTTGAAATCAGCCTTGTTACCATACTAATATTGCATTTAAATATGACAATATTTTCAAATACAAATTGCACAGAATAATTATTCAAGTTTTTCTTATTATTTCTCTTAGACTATCATTTTTTTCCAACCAAAATAGCCATATTCGAACCACTGTTAAAGCACGTCTCTCAATATTAAATGGAGCAGAATTGTAGGCCACCTCCATAAATAAGCGGTCCCGTTTTTCCGGGGTTGTAAATTAATAAGGGTAAACCATATTACCTGACACAGGGTGGTTATCGTATTAAAGCTATAAAGTTTGACTTTATCTAAACTGTTAAATAATAAACCACGCTTTCCGTAAATTTGCGTCACCCCAAAATTATTATGCCCCACGTTCGCTTTCAACCCTCGAAATTATTTATACAAATTAGATTAATCAATTACAAAGATAAACAGGAAAAACCTATTTATCGGAGAAATATTTCGGTATCACCGGGATACAAACTCGTATCCTTTCTGAGTCGTGGAACTGCGATACCAATTTCATGATGTTAACCAATTAATAATACGAAAAATTTGAGACGTTATTCAGTTTTCATATAGCTATTAACATTATATTTTTAATAAAATAATTTATATTTTCAAAATTTTACGCAGCTTCATGAATATTACTTTATTAAAAATGGTATTACTATTCACTTTGTCAGTGTCGCATTAGTTACGCAATATGTGCATGGGGCGGTGCAGCTCTTACTTCAACGGAATCTCTAGTTGAGACTCAGAAATGAGACATCAGAGTAATATACAAAGGGACATTTAGACATAATTCTGAAGAACTTTTTAAATCCTTCCAAATTTTGGATATAAGACAACCAGAGCAATCTTAAAACTTTTTTTTTTTAAATTATCTTTACTTCCACGGTCCGATCCAAAGGAAAAGGATAAAAACGTAAGGATAATTTTCAGTGCCAAAATTTAATATCAAATTCGCTCAACAAACTTTCTTATTTTGTGCTCCGCGAATATTTAACAAACTGCCACTGGACCTTAAAGGTTACTTGATGTGGGGGATAGAAAGAAAAATGAATCTAATTTTTCATTTGTGCTAACCTAACTACCTACACATTCTTGTCTCCAGCTATTGTATATTACAGACAATAACATTTTTTTAATAATATTTTATAACTTTTTTTCCCAAAACTTTTTATAATTTACTTAACATTTTACTTACTTACCTCTAAACAATTACAACTTTTAAAAACTGTATAGGTAGTTGCTTTAGAACAGACCACGTCTAGTAAAGTTTTTATACCTTTATTTATTCATATGTACTATTTATGCTACAAAAAAATAAATAAAAATATTATGAAATGAATCTCAAAAATCATTAATAATCTGGAATATCTTCGATAAAATTTCAATTTGTTTATTTGAAAATTTGAATTTCAATTAATAGTACAATATATCATTTATAGAAGACTTGCTTTTAAGTTGGATAATATTTTTTCATTTTAATATTAAATGAAAACTAATGTTATTGTGAAACTGCAATTTTATGACATGGTTATGTGATATTAAAACATTTTAAACGAATCAATTATAACGTAATACAGAAAGAATATTTGATTACCACCGTGATTCGAACCCAGAACTGTTCCTATCCGTGAAAGTGCGCTGACAATAGTAAATTATTGACAAATTTTCGAACCTATATTATTTCTTAAAATTATAAATTATATTTTTTTAAATAAAATAATAAAATTTCTTTTTAAAATGATACATTTAATTTGTATTAAAAATATTACAGAACTATCTTCTGAAAAACTGTCACTTCACAATAAAAATGTGTTCTCCCTAAAAAAATATATAACTAGCAGAAAGTAATTGGTTTTCGCAGATTGATGTTGCTTGGCACACTGGTGTCATTGAAAAGTGTCATTAAAGCAGTAAAAGGAGCAATCTATATTATATATATTTCTTGTGGTCCTGTAAAAATTTGTAAAAAAAATTTATTAAGTTGTTATTTCAGATAAAATTGGATTTATTCAATTTCAAATTTGCCACGCACTGTTTGACAAAGGACCACATTGTCAAAGTATTCAGTTATCATTAAATTTTTGTATAAACCTCACACATAATTTCTTTCACTAAAATTAGTCCGTTATATACATATAAAGCATGTTTTTTTAGAAGTTTATTTTTCGAATTGGCAAGACTTTTTCCAGCGATAGCCAATTTGATAGTTGATCGATGATTTGTGCTCAGTTTGGTTTGCCATTTCACCATAAATACACTAACGCCAGAACAACGCTTTTGCATTGTGCAAATTCATTTCTAAAATCATGGTTCAGTTGGCGAAACTTACCGTGCGCTATGTCCATTTTACGGTAGACATAATCGTCCATCCGAGCAAGTAATTCGAATAACCATGGATTGTTTTCACATCACGAATAATCTAATTGATAACACGCATCTGCAGAGACGTCGTATAGTGCGCACTAAAGAAGCTGTTGCTGCAGTGGAGCGTAGTATTAACTCTTCCCAAACCATGCAGTAACACGGGTCTACCTACCATCATAATTAAACCTGTAATATTTCGATAAATACATGCATCATAAAATTCATATTTTAGGAAATCCTGAAGAAAATATTAGCACTTAGTAATGACTAGTGAAAAATTAATTATAAATAGGGAATCGAACAAAATCAATTATTTTTCCATTCACTCCATTGTAAAATTAATACGTTGGTAAAAATACAATTTGTGATATGAAAGACAGAGATCACACACTATTTTCACAGTGAAAAGAACAACAAACATACAAATATAATTATCTATACTATTTTCACAGTGAAAAGAACAACAAACATACAAATATAATTATCTCTTTCTCACTAATTAAATGAAGAGAGATAAGAATGAAGGACACATTGTATAGGACTTAATGGATGCTCTTAATTATATTATTTATCATTTTTCCAAATTTGAATGTTTAGTATTTAGAATAAAATCGTGCCATTAAAGCCATTTAAGCGAATAAAAGATTTTTTCTAACAGTTATTTACGGTAACACGAGTTGACAGCATGGCTGCGTTCGGGTATTTTATATCATGGTATGGTAAAGGTTAAGGAAGATATGAATGAGTCGATTCGCCTTCGTGCGCAGCAACAGATCCACGATTATAGATTTTTTCGTTCGCCAATTCGATGGCATTAATATGAAAGAGCTGTGGTTTCAACAGGACAGCGCAACATGCTACACAGCACAGGTGCGCCAAAATCAATTTATTGAAGGAAACATTCGATGAGCGCATAATGGACCTGTGAATTGGCCTCCAAGATCGTGTGATTATTTTCTGTGAGGATATATGAAGTCGCCAGTCTACTCCGATAAACCAGAGACGAAAGACGACTTGGAAGCCAACATTAGACACGTTATTGCCAATATACGTCCCCAGTTGCTCTAAAAAGTGGTCGAAAATTAGACTTACAGATTGCACTTTATTCGAGCTAGCTGCGGTTCTCATATGCACGAAATCATAAATACCATGGCCATTGCCACGATTTTTAAGTGTTTTATTTCATTTTAAAGTTATATATCTAAAAAAAAACACATTTATGTAATATATTATATTATACACACTGGTTCATTATAAAAGTATTATAATTGACGGAAGCTGTGCTCCAAGTCTCATCTCTAAACTTGTTCATTATTGGCTGTGTGGCGTCAACGAAGTTTTCGTCTCGTGTCTCGGCCGAGTTCAAGCATAAGCTCTCGCGTAGTTGCAACACCACAGACAATAACCGCAAACTTACAACACGTTCAAACTTAAGTCTGTTCATGGTAACGTGAAACTGCTCCATAATAATTACTTGTAGGAGGCGACATTTGCGATATTCATTATTTCTCGATCTCTATGGAGGATTTATAGAATAACATTATTGAAACAAATGGAATCTATCCGTGACATGTTGAGCATTCTTTTGTAAAAAGAAAAAATACGACTCAGTAAGATGGTGGCTCACTTAAAGCACGTGGATGAGGCATGTTGAAAATATCCTGGTTTCGGCGTCGAAAGTCACTGCTATTGTAAGGTATGATAGGCGTTCAAATATGGAAAAGGGTCAGATAATAGCCCTTCCGTGTGGCTGGACGGGACGAAATTGAACGTTCAAAATAAGATCAAATACCTTGGTCATATATTCAATGAAGATGGACAAGACGATGGTGACATAAAACGACAGAGGAGACAGTTGAGTGTTCGGATATGCTGTCACGGCGTTTCTACCGATGCAGAAGGAGGTGAAGAGGATCCTATTTAAATCGTTCTTCATCAGCATGTATACCTGCGAGCTGTGGTCGAAATACAAGCAAGTGACGTACAACCGTCTCCAAATTCAGTACAACAACTCACACAGAATACAGTTCGGATTGGCGCGTTATTGCAGCGCATCTACAATGTTTGCTGAAGGCTGTATACATGGATTCGTTCCGCTCATTATGAGACATCGAGTTGCTGGCGTAAAGCTGCGGCCGGAGCTCAGCACCAACTCTCATGTGTAAGCGGCGCTCTCATGGAAAGCTGGTTCCCTGACCAAATCTTAACGACTACCGATACAATAATGGCCGCGACTGAAAGTTTAACTGAAACTGAGTTTGAAGTTTTGAAAATAAATTTTGTAATGTTGGACAGTGATACCAACTAATGTCAACTCAAGAAACCAAAAAATTGGCTCGTTCAATGTGATACATTGATATACTGTAACAATATGTTTAAAATGCAAATTCTGTCTTTCCAGCTGTTATATTATATTATATATTGGGTAAGATTTGTAAAAAAAAATCTAGTGAGTGCAATATGTACTGTTATAGTTTTGAGTAAGCATTGCGTTTGTATATATACTATGTGTACAGTTCACTGGGAAGGAAGGAAAGAATGTTTTTTTTTAATATTTTAAAATTTCACTCGTTAAAAAGAGGTTGCTAAGCAATTATATTTTGTGTATATTAATCAAATTATAGGTTTACTAACCAACAAAGTTCCGTACGTGAATGTTGTGGCTTTTCGAGCATGTAAATTACTAAAAAGCATCAAAATAAATGTTTTTCTGAATAAAATTTGTATCCACCATGGTAACGAGTATGATAATATATATATGTTTGGTCACTTTTTAACTTTGTTCATATTATCGCTGTAGCATAGTTGGATAATGCACCTTCCCCGGTTAGGAAAGAGATCCAGGTTCGAATCCCGGTGGCGCAACGACAATATATTTCGATAAAATTGATTTTATATGCATATCTTTCTAATTAATATATTTAATACATATTTTAAATTACAACTTCACAATAAGAATGTGTTTTTATATGTTTAATATTTAAAGTATGTGACAGTTACTTCGACGACGGCAATTACGACAGTAACAAGCGTGTCTTGATTTTATTATGTTATTCATTTCTTGTGAGATATCATCAATAAAATACACATTTTATGAAATTGAAAACGTGGACTTGTATTTCTAAATATAGTTCAACAACCCCTCTAAAATATTAAATCAGTCAAATTCGATTGAAAGCTCCGCGCCGCCTGCGAGTTTAGCGACACGCTAATTTTCGTGAATATTTTCAGACGCACTACGGCAGCTCGGATGAGCTGACGTGCCACGTGATGGGTAATTCTAAACACGTCTCCAGTTTCGTTAGTTGTACCATACCTTGTATTTCATTTCGTTTCTCGTAATCTGCGACACTCGGTAGCAGAATGCACGAGACACCGTTTGCATTACCAATAAGTAACCGTGCTCTAAAAATAAAATAAAATATTACAAATTCTGTATGATCTTAGTCTTTCGTGGTCTCCGATACCATTTATTATCAGTTCCAAAGTATACAAAATCATTTTTACTTTTCTGGGCCTAACTGCTCCACAATACCCAGAGGTATTTTTATGTTTCTGGGTTTAACTGCCCCACGGCGTCCTGAAGTATTTACACCTTTCTATACGAAAGTATTATATTTCTAAATACTAATTAAATGTATTAATTATGAAGATATACATATAAAATCAATATTATTAATACGCTATCGAGATTCGAACCTGGATCTCTTTTTCCAATCCGGGGAAAGTGCATTACCAACTATGCTACAGCGCTAGTAATTTTGACGACAAATTTTCGAACCAATATGTTACACTTTTTTAAATTGATACATCAATCGTTCCATTATTTGAAAATTCCAAAAAACTACTATTATTCAAACATCTCAAATGCTCCTTTACTCTTATATTAAAATTTCGACCTACTTTACCAATATAGAAAGCAGCACAATCCTTACAACTAAGTATTAAAAATATTATTATTATATTCCTGCGATCGCGGGTTTAACTGCCCCACAGCGTCCGAAAGTATTTGTACTTACTTTTAGTGTTCAAAAGGATTATTATGTTACTGGAGTTTGCTGTCCGCACATTGTTTGAAAGAGTTTACATTTTTTCAGTATTTTTGTATTTCTACGTTTGTGGGTTTAATCTGAGTTTAACTGCCCTACAGTAAGAATTTTTAAATTGCTGGAAGTTTAATTTTGAGAAATGGTGATACCAATTGGTCACCGAGATATGCGATTTGACGCATTCTACGTTTTTTTGAGGTTATGTTAAACGGAAAGTCTATTCAGTCAATTAATGCGCTTAAAACCAATATCGAAGCCGCTATTGCTGTAATAAATTCGCATCTTTGCGAAAAAGTAACCGAAGACGGCCATATGTACATATGTATATCCCTACTCTATAATGGAATAAAAAATCTAATTATCGTAAATGTTTTAATTCTATTCATAAACAAAGTTTATCCAAATTTAATAAAATAGATTGATTTAATTCTGGCGTCTTCTAGCGTGTATTACTTAAAGATATTTTGGATACATTGCAATGTAAAGTTAATTGCTTTTAAAAATGGAATAATAGATGTATCAATTTTAAAAAGCTACAGAATGTAAGTTCAAAACTTTGTCATAAATATAATTTTATTTATTTATTTTTTATTACATATACGTATATTCATTTTAATTTTATTTTTTGCCAATCTGCATGCCAGTTTTACGGTAAGTATTGCCTTTTACATAGTTAAAAAAAATCAATCTTTCGAAAAGATATACAATTTTTACAGACCTAGTACACAGTATTTTATGGGTAGATACATGAAAATAATATAGAACAAGGAAATAAAAAATTAGATAAGAATATATTCTTTTACTTTGTATTTTGTTTAGTAGTTATTTATTTTGTTAATTATTTATTATTGGTACAAAACTTTTTCCCGTTCTCTCACCGTACACGTATTGATAAACGCATTTACTCGGATATGTAAAAGTCTAAGTACGAATCCCGGTAGCAACTAAAATATTTTTTTGATTTATATATTTTATGTAAGTATATGTTTCTGGTTGATTCGTTTAATTTGTATTATTCATAGCCCCCTTGTTGAAACACATGTTGTAATGTTTGGCGGCTGAGGTGCTACTGCTATCCTTCCTGCGTTAATTGAACAGCCTCCTAGCGCAGCCTTGGCGATATAATTCACATTAGAGTGATGGCGGCACGTACCGGAATGCCGGGGGTACATCTTGTTTGCCATTAAGGCTCGTGCGGGGGCGCCCCTACACCTGTAATGACGACCTTATTCCTGGAGATCGGCGAATAAATTGCTGTGCTATTTTAACTCGTCGGGTAATGTAAATTGATAATACCGTGAGATTAGACTTTAATATTCTGCCGAGCGTGGTGGAGTAGTTAGGTTGTCCGCATTTTGCGTTTGAAATCAGGGGTGCACAACCGCTGTTTGAGCTATTGTCGTACATATAATAGTAGAGTAGATTTCATGTAAGGTTTAAATTCGCTATATGTGAGTATACAGCGGTAGTGTATTAGTGTCTCATAGAGATAATTTGTAATTTGAACCTTTTTATTGCTACAAGTATCTGACGTCACACGGAACGTGAAATTTAACTGCGGTTTGCATTTACATTTATATACTTATACAGGATGTAACAGACCTAGTCCACAATACGTTATGGGTGGATACCTGACTAAATTACGAGTCGAAAATGTTCCAGGAATATGTGCAAGTTCTGCATTGTTACGGAAAATATTATTGTTTAAAATATTTACAAAATCATGTTACGCTTGATGTCTATGTGCTTCCAAATAAATACTTGCGAAATAAAAAAACTTGAATTATTTTTAACCATTTGGAATCAATTAAATATTTCAATTAATCGAAATAATCACGTAATTACGATTTTTTTTGGACATGGTTGAGATTAGACACATATCCTTTGAACATTTTCGACTCGTAATTTACTCAAATATCTATCCATAAAATATTGTGAACTTATAAATATATACGTAATCTCAACGTCCTTTTGCGTTTCATGTGCAGAGAAATTTATCAAAACCGTAACAATGGCAATCCTTTTTTAATTCTATTCACTATGCTTAGATCAGTTTTAAATTCTTCTTTATTTCATAAATGAAAAGGTTTCTTATAATGGTTTAATCAAGAAAACCATAAAATACGTCATTTGACATAGAAGAGATACCAGTTCCATGCACTAGTGTTCTAAAAGTAAACTTTTCAGATAGAATTTAAACAACTTCATTCTATTGATAGAAATTTTATATTTGGAAAACTGTATTTCTGGTGTAAATATGTATAATTATTTAAAAACACATAATGCCCGTCCTATAATGGGTTGTAATCACTAGTAAATAAATTAAAATTTAGTTTAGTACAACGTGCACAATCCAATAGAACATGTTATTTATAACTATGTATATATTACGTCATAATTTAAAACATTATATGTAGAAGAAAACCTAGTCTAACGTCAATGATATGATTACTATTCAAAGGCTCAAAAATGGAAAGATAACGTAGACCTTTACGTTTGTGTAATGTTACTATTTGAATATTCCGAATTAAATCAACAAATGTCAATGCTTGGAATCTACATCTGCGGTGGTTGGGCTATATTTGGAATATTGTTTACATCACAGATATGTCAGCTCCATATTTAGGATTCTAATGGTGTGTTGTGTAATAATTGATTAGATTAGGTACCTGACGGTGGATCGGTTCGGTTGTTGAACTCTTCACATTCCAGTCTCTTTGCCTCCAAGTACTGGATGAGAGGATCGTCAAACGGCTCCATTGCAGGATCTGGAACGAAAGAAAAAATATGAAATAATTAATGTATAATGATAAAGAACTGTTAAACACTGTTAAATTGCATCATATCATTTATATTGGGGCGGAATAAAATTAGAAATCGTGTATCATAGATGAAAACTGGGTCTCTTACATAGAAGAGTCCATTGAAAAATCTTGTGCAACAATGCAAAAAAGAGCTTTTAATCCTTTAACTCTTTTTGAAAAAAAAAATACACCACATAGGGTAAGACTAGGCTTTAAGGGTCTTGACTTATCTATCAAAAGCTGGAACCTGTCGTCATGGTAAAATGATTTAAAAATATGACTTTAAATCCTGCAAGTATGCAAGTTCCAAAAGTGCGTTTTTACACGCTTATAACATAGCGTGACATACAAAGTTTGGCGTGTTAATGCTATCAAGGCATTTAAAAGGTTAATCACAAATTATAGATGTGAATGATACGATGCTATGTATGTCAGTATTGACACTATCTGCTTTGTGGTGGTCCTGCTCGTGTCCCACAAATATGGTCGCATAATGAAATAACTCAACAGTCATATAGACAACAATACATCGCGCCACAACCAGTTCGAGGAAGCCTAGAACTGATCACTTTTCTCCTGGGCAGCACCTAAAATGTATCTACTCGCACCTCGACACCGTCTCCAGATAATATAGTATAGGGTGTTCAGCGGAAAAATTTCAAGATTAAATTGTGATTGCTCTTAATCAGGGTGAGGTAAGTGGGAAGATTATTGTTCGACGCGCGTGATTTGCGGATTTGCCAGGCGCAATGAATCACTGGTCGGGAGCGCACCGCGCGTTCGCGGTTGAGCAATATTTAAACTGCGGTGATTCATTGGTTCATGCGCGTTGCGCTTTTGGTACTCACTTTAATATTCGACGAGTAAGTGTTGGGCCGAGCACGCAACTTATCTGATGTAGTGTTCAAAAGTTCAGACAAGAAGGAACAATGGTTAACCAAACTCCTCCGGGACCATCAACATCAGCAGCAACACTAGAACATGTGGCTCAAGTTCGACGTGAAGTTATTCGCAATCCGCGTAAATCGATAAAGAAGAAGAAGCCTTTAATAGATAAAAAAAATTAACAGTGCACGTTATTTTGAAAAAAAAGAACTACAGTTCACCCATACAAACTGTAAATCGTGCAGTTTCTCAAAGAATATGACTATTCTTTACGTAACTTGCAAACTATTTTGAGGCAAAACCTTTGGCAATAGCATGTGTTAGCGTGCCGAAATGTCAGCCTAGGTTTACTCAAGGAAAGCATTTACAAAAAATATGATCTAACCTGGAACAGACCTCTATACCGTGAACCTTAAATGAAATATATTTATACAGTGGAACTTCTATATTCGTCAGCCCCTATATACGTCTGGTTCAATATTCGTCACATTTTAATAACAAACAAGTATTTCTATATTTTATTTATATTTTCTATATTTGTCACTTCCACAATGCTGGCTAACTGAGCCAAAACGCAGAATATGGTCAAAAAGTGGCATTCAAATGTTGTCATAGACAACCAAACCATAAATAGATTCAATGGTAATGTGATTGACCATTTCATGAAGGTTTTAAAAAACAGCCAGAAGCAGGCAACACTGGGAAAGTTCTTAGTTAAATCGGGTGCAACTGAATCATCGGCAAACTAAAACCACCACCAGAATTAGCAGTTACCTGATGTTTAAATTGTCTCCTTCTAAATATGAGTAACTTTCCTCCTCTGCAGCTTCTACCATCATGTCTTCTCAGTACTATAAAGGTAAAGTTTTGACATAAAATTTATTCATTTGTGTATTATTTTTAATGTCTCGGAACGAATTAATTGAATTTCAGTTATTTGTTATGGAAAAAACTGTTTGTATATTCGTCAGGTTTAATATTCATGAACACAGATTAATGTATTTATATATAAATATTTTTTTTTTCTATCAATATATAGTTTAAATACTAATCAAAAAACTATTCCAAAGACGTTGAGTAGGTACCAGTTTCGTAAATAACATCCTACTTTCATCTACGCTTAATATAAATACATAATAATATCCTCAGCAAGTTTAACAGCTTCCTTTCCGTTTATCAAATAACTAAAGTATACGTGAAAAAAATCAAGCGAGACTTTTCTAAACACTCTAGTCAAAAAATAATATATGAATGCTTACCTTTGTTGAAGCAGTGAGAGCAAAACTGGATTAGCCCACAAATTTTCTATATATTAATAATGATGACATTGAGATGTTTTAATTGAATTAGTGGCCCAACGTTGATTTAAAAAATGATCACTAAATGGCAGTGAATTGAACAGGTTTTGCATTTATTTTATTGCTATTGTATTTAAAATACAGCTATTCAAAACAAACCTTCTCGTAGTTAGTTTTCTTTTTTTCTTACGCTTAGACTCTAGCATCTTAATTTTGATATCAAATGTACGTTAATATATTTTTAATTAATTTACTTTAGGCGTGACTTTATTCGTACGTTATCATTTATGGATCATATTAGCTATTCAAATTTGTTTACAGCTGTTAAAAGTTGGTTCAGATATCTGGCTGAACTATGTAAGGTTTTAAAGACACGAGGTTTTCCTTCTACCAGAACCTCGTCGCTCATTAATTTTTCTTTGTACACTGTTTGTCTGCACCCTGCATACGAGCAAAAAAGCTGTGTATTACTAAAAATTCTGGGAAACAAATATAAATTAAATAATCCATATGTTATAATTACGCTAGCACCCACTGCGTATCAGTAGAATACTCTAATGGGTTATTCTTCATTTATTTTTACTACAATTGGTAACCACTGTCTGTTTTAACGTTCTATTCAAGCCATACAATTGCTACCTATTGAATTGAAAATTTCACTCGGCAGAGTCAGAAATGGATCAGCTGATTCATGATCTTGTACGGATACTTTACATATGTTGTTTCCTAACATAATGACATTTGAAAGGTTTTAAGTTTGACTTAGAGCTAATCGAAGCATCTACTTCCTCATTTACTAATTCGCAAATTTTACTATCTTACTAAACGTTTTGTTTTCATGATTGTTCTTTGCGCTCGAGGATAATGCATTTTTATTATAATGGATTTCATAAACCTATGTACAATGTAGAATATAGTATAGTATTACATAATATCATAGTAACAGCATAACCTAAGTCTATACTACTATGTCAGTTTTTTTTTAAACATTGTGTTCAATATGACATGATGCATTTTACAAAAATATATGGATATCAAATATACGCTAAATTAAACAAAAAATGACCTATTTTATAATTATAATATTTTACATTGGAGGGATCGATGTGTCTGATTGGGTATACGTATGCGTTAATCGGTTAAGATAATTTGAACTGTGATAACAGTGCTACTTCCCTTTTTATTTTTTTATTTTTTTTTACATTGTATAGTAGGTAGGTACTACAGAAACACTGGCCTAGAAAAATAAATATTTTGAAAGTGTAATGACTCACGTTCACGGGAGAGATTTTCGACTCGAAACAATATCTGAGATACGGATTTTGTTGCCGTGAAATTCTTTGGAGACAAATTTCGGCTTTCGTAATTCCCGCCATTGGGGATTCGCCATCTTACGCTTCACTTCACGCTTATTGTAAATCAAACGGTATTCTATTGACTGTTTGCGTTTCATTCATCAGTTGAATATATTTGAATCTCCCCAACAGTAATGAAAATGGAATAAATGTTTATATTTTAATGACTCTGTTTGTCTAGCTTTCAGAATGAATAGCTGTATATATTTGTAGTTTGTGTTTTAGACGCAGTTTCGCTGCCAACTTTTATTATTATTGTTTACACAAGGGGTGGAGAAATGGGATGTAGGAAGGATAGTAGGAAATCGGGAGAGGGACAGGACAATAAATACTCGAGAACAGGAAGCAGAATTGTACTGTGACTCACAATAGCGGTTTCTGCACGCACACGCGAGCAACCGAATACACTAACAATAAGTAACTCTACGAAGACTTAAAGTTAGTGACGAGCACATAGCAAAGCGTCCACTCATGGTCAGCCGTGAAATTGCGTCCGTCACTTAAGTGACAATACGGAGCCGCACAGCCGCCACCACAAACACCCTCATCGTCGCCGACCTTTCAATTTATTCAGAAAAGTAAATAAAATATATTTAAGGAAAACATAATAATGTGTAGACAGAATCATTAATATCCACAAAAAACATAGTACATAAGAAATACTAACATAAAATGGATAGTTAAATAAAATAAAAAACCTCAAATAATTTCAAGCAGAAACCATAGCAGAGTAGGGAGACAACATTGTAAATGGAGCTGTAGCCGGGGGGAGCTGAGGGAAAAAAAAACACGCCACCGAAAAAAGGAAAAAGATAAAACAAAATAATTACGGTCTGACTTGTCATCGGAGCACCACCGCTGGCCATTCGTCCTCAATGATAGTAGAAACAGACAAAAAAAAGCACTGATATTTGTATTACTAGTTAATACAACACTACATACAAAAAAAATCGTGCTCTGGGGTATAGGATATAGACGGGAGGGGGGGAACAGATAGGTACAGTAAACATAATGGAGCATCCACTAATAATAAATACAGAACACTTCTTTTTTAGTGTTTTAAATTTCTTAACGATAAACAAGTGTATTTAGTAACAGTACAGTGTACCTTAAAATCGTAATTAGAATTAGAATTAGTCCTCAATGACTTGTTGAGAGGCTGTGAGTATTATATCTTAAGATAAGATCTCAATACGTATACACAGTGAGATATTCCGTCAGAACGTAACATCAGACTTGGCAGGTGTTTTAACAGTGACGCTTCAAATATAAAAATTGTCTTATTTGGATAAATATTCCCGGGACCGGGCTCACGCCCGGGAACGAGCAACCAAGTATAAGTGGCTCGTGCACGCGGCATAAAGCACAGATATTCTGAATAATTTCCATTATGAAAAATGGTGTTGTTCAGTGAAAGTTTGGCGATAAATCTTCCGTCCTGCAAATTACCCAACTTGTAGGGAATGTTTTATTAGAATGCGAATTTCTTCCAAAAGCTGATTGCTTTTTTAAGTTAATTTTCCCGTTGAAAATTCCCGAGTTTATTTTGCAAAGTTTATGGACATTTTGCGCTGTACCTCATCCTAGTGAGGTGAAACTAGGGCTTGCATTACCGGTTTACTGGTAAACCGGTAAATCAAACAAAACGCAATTACCGGGAATTATTTCACTGTTATTCAGAGAGAAGTGTCATATTGGAAACTCGATAAAAATCTAGGTAAATATTGCTGACCAACAAGTATTGAATCAGAACGAGCGTTTTCATGTGCGGGACAAATATGTACAAAATTCAGGTCAGGTCTAAATGATGAAATTATTGATATAGTTTGTTTCATGAGAGCATATTTTAATTCTGAAAAATTATTATACCCAATATGAAATATTATTTTTTAAATAAATTCAATAAAATCATTCAGTTGTGATATTATATGATGATTTATATGAATTTATATTAGGTGTATACAAAGTATGTATACAAACACCTAATGTATGTTTTACATACGTCAATAAGTCAGTGGATAAACTAATAAGTTAATAATATTAACTCCTCACAGACAGGTAAACCAAATATTATACAGTCGTAATTCAAATTAGCCAAGATCGATGTGACATACATATAAGTGATTATCTAATCTCACATTACCATATCTCAGTAAAAACAAAAAGGACATCACTTACATATGTATGTATTTATGTGACATTTTTCACCCGAAACGTATTTGAAATTATTTAGGATTTAATCTACGATAGCGTATTTAGTAAAGAGAGCCATTTTTTTTTATTTACCAGTAAATAATCGGTAAACCGGCAATGGAAAGAATTATTTACCATTAACCGGTAATTGTAATTTGACAGTAAATTGCAAGCCCTAGGTGAAACGTAACACGATTCGCTGTTGTATCACAATTACTTAGCATATTAAAAAAATCTAAATAGTACCACTAGTAATACAAATTAAATGTATCAATTTGAAAGGTATATAGAAAAATTCAATTCATCGAAAAAATATTATATCACAGAACTATGTTCTTAAAAACTACAACTTCACAATAATAATTTGTTCTCTTTAATAATAAATTTTAATTTGATTGAAAATATTTTCATTTCTTATAATACTATTGTATTAGCACGTGTGTATAAAAATATATTTGTGTATAAACAGGAGGTCGAGTTGGACTGCGGCGGATCGGGACTCGCATCGGATCGAGCGCCGGGGCGAGACTGGCCACAATCCTTGTCAATAGGTAAAAATGTCGCCTGTGTTTTAAATCACCGCTCTCATAGCACTGAATATTGCACATGTAAATAGGTTTTAGATATGTTGTCACATTTAAATTCGCGCGGCAGCGTCGACGGTGACCTGTTATACTGACGCAGTCATTGATTGGCCAGACGACTGGACGAATGATGTGAGATGGCTTGGTTGGCAGCGGGACGGACGGCGCTCGCCGTAAATAATGGCGAGAAGACATGGAATCTCAACAAGGAGGGTTTTCACGCGGTGATAGAGAGGGTATGACCCCCTCTCCTCTGCGGAATTGAGTGATCGCCTATGTGGACCAGTGGGGAGATCTCTGGCAGGTTGCCGTGTACCGGAGCGATGCCTTCAATTTAAATCTCACACAAAATGGCATCCTTTTGACGACACTCAAGGACGATGGGCGCAGGTTGGCTGGAGGACGGTCGTTGTCAACATCCAACATATAGAAAATAGTTTGTGTAACCGAAATCCTATCATGTGTCTGTGGCGAGGTTATTTTGTACTAATATTATGTATTTTTTCAGGTTTTATATTTCAATCCCATACAGAACACCAGGGATTTAAGCAATTTTTGAATTATGTAAATCATTTATGTTATTCATAATAAAATACAAATTATTCTAAACTAACTATTTTTACAACAACAAAAAAAAACTCTTAAGATCTTTGAGTAATATTATTTCACGTGCAAAAACTTTTAAAATGTCGAAAATATTATGTTTAAGTTAACAAAAAAACGAGTAAGTACCTTATTCAGAATATCAATCACTTTTAAAGATAACACGGCACACATAATAGCACCGTTATTCCATGAATTATGTTTATTTTTAAAATGTCTGACTCGTACAATTTGCTCGTAATGTAGAATTTTTTTCGCCGAATTCATGCAAATGATCCATTTAACTTGTTTTCAAGTTCGCCTCTGCCATTATTTTTAATGGGAAGCCAACTGTTCAGAAATCCAGGAATGCGCCCTATGCGCACGATAAGAAGTGATCAAAAAATATCACGTTTCAGTAACATGTATTGTACCATATCTGCATAGTGTTTTTGTGGTTCAAAAAAAAAATTAAATCGTCATAAATTTTGTTAAATATGTAAAATAAAAATAAATAAAAGGGAACGATTGGGGGAGGGGGGGCACAGAGCATTATTTCATTCAAAGTAATTAATGTATATTATATGGCAATAAAAATATTTTCCAAAGAGTAATACATAAATTTATCACTTTTTTTTCACCACTACAAAAAAAAAAGTTTTTTTTTAACTTTTTATTCACAAAAAATGGTGTTTAATATGCATTTGTAGAATTATCTGTGAAGGCCATTCTTAAAATAACATTAACGTAAGTAGTATTTTAGTATATTTTTTTTAATATTTTACCACACTTTGGCTCGTCTATACCAATGGGTTGACCTTTAAAACAATCTTTAAATATTATAATATATTGTATTCGTAATAACTAAGCATTAACCCTTCCCTAGCCATGCAGTAACATAGGTCTACCGAGCCAATTAAATCGTATTTCTATAAATATACACAATGTAAAACTTACATTTTACCTAGTCCTAAAAATATCATTTGCACTTAGAAATGAGTAGTGGAAAACCAATTATGTAAAGCGAATCATAATAAAAATAATCATTTTTTAATTCAATGCTATATACAATTGATGCCTTGCATGCTATCTGCGTTAAAAATACCACTTGTACTACGTGAAAAAGATCACACATTAATTTTAATGATGAGAGATATAGATGAAGATCATGTTAGATGGGTCTTTTGACGAATGCGTTACAAGAATAATGTTTGAGAATAAAATGAACGTATTTAATTATTATATTTATGGTAACTGAGATATTAACTATCGTAAAGCCATTTAAGCTTGTAAAAGTATTTTATTCCCATTTAAAGTGTTAAAAAAAATTCAAATTTCTTGCAGTAACACGAGTTGACAGCATGGCTGCGTATGGTATTTTTAGCATGGTATGGTAAAGGTTAAGGAAGCAAAAATCGTTCAGACTAGATGCCTATCTTTAATCTGATTTCACGAATGTGTAAATTTTATAATGACATTAACAAACTAACATAAGTTGAACCTAATCTCTAACTCCAATTATACAAAAAACTATTACACGATACTTTTTCTCGACACTATATTTGTATACGCTGGTGTTAAATATTCGTTTATAATTATTTTTATGCTCATCTTGCGGTTTTCCTAAATGCTATCTGTCCTCTCGTTTGTCTTTTTATGACAAAAAATGTCATACCATTCGATAGCATTTTTTCTTTATCGTATAGTTTTTTTAAATTTTTGGGCTTAAATAATGGGCTGTCAAGTTGAGAAAAACGAACATTTACGATACATACTTCTTTTTGCCTTTAGTCAAGGTTAAAATGGTCATCCAGAAGCTCCACTGAGAATTTCTGCACCAGCCACACTGCAGTCCCGACATTACTCCTTCATCACCTTTTTCTTTCGTTATGACCTCAGAAATTGACTCGATAACTATTTTGATACCGGACCAGCTGATTTTTACAGAAAATACATCGATAAATTAGTTAAAAGATGGGACGACATCTTGAACAATAATGGAAAAAACATTATTTATCAAAATGTAATTTTTGTTTCAAAATTTGAATTTATAAACACGTTATTGAACAAAACCGCAAAGTCTTATTAGACAACCCAATATATTATGCTTTCATGTATTTTAATTTGTTCAGATGTATACTCTAATATCTCATTTTTATATGTATTATATTTCATTTTCATCGCCCATTATTATGAAAGTGGTCCAAGTCAAGAAGTTGAAAAAAATGAGTTTATCAATTATTTCGCGTCACATTGTTTTATATTAATATAATATAATGCAAATTGTATCAATTGGGAAAAATTTCAACGTTAAGTTTTGTATTTCATTGCTAGCTATATGCAATATTAATATGTCGAAATAAATTATAAATCTAGTAGACTAAATAAATTTTGAAACATTGTGTTGTACAATATAAAAATATATCTCAAAACTAAAGAAACGTAATTTAGACCACTTTCGTAATTATGGGCACTATTCAATTCCTTGTAATATCTATAGACTACGGTCGATAGTCACATTACAGCGAACGCATGCGATGTGCATTTTTAAGTGTTTTATAATGACCATTTTTTTTAGTGTAGTTCATTTATTCTGGCCTATAATTAAACTGTTAATACTCTGTATAATATAAAATAAAATAATTAAAAAAACGATTTTGACAAAAGTTGATATACCATCTAAATATTTCAATAAATCTTTTAAAAAAATACAAATTTCCAGGTGTCTTAATATTTCCTTGAAATTTTTTTAGAATAATTATCGCTTCGTCCACTTCATAACGAGTACAAGATACTTCTAGGTGAATATTAAAAGCCCAAGGTTCAGCTAAAATAACACCTCCAGCTTTTAAGAAAAGCTCGCTTTATAAACACACATTAATTGCGTTAAACTTTGGGTCATAAACCCGGATTCGGAAGCCGTGCGACACGTTTCGAGAGAAATGAATATTTATGAATTTTCATTGTATTTAAACGGCTTACTAGCTGTAAACGTATTCACAATTGGAAAGGTTAGATACAAATTCAATAGCCTTATGATCCTCCAAGCATCTTATTAATCAAATCCTTTAGTACTTTAATGTGATGTCTGTGGTTTGTCATTAGACAGCGCATGCACGAACAAAAGGGTATTTATGTCGATGTGCGTGTGTGTTGCCTAGATCGGGTTCTCTCCGCTTCGAGACTAAATACTGTACTGTCACCTGAAGCAGAGTATCTTATTCACGTCACCAATCCACCAACATTCTTCAGGAGAAGAATTCAACGTCTGGTGCAGCGGTAAATAGCTGACACCATAAACAGACACCACAATCGGCGCAGCCGTAAAATATCTCCAACCGTGATAAACTACATTTAAATCTGTTTGTCACAAATGAAAATTGATTCGAAAATTCATACACTTCATTGAAGATTTAAAATTATACATAATACCTTTTTGTTCCAAAGGTACATTTTTTTCAAAATTGTAAAAAAAGACATCTACTACTAAAAATTTTAACTTTTCTATTGGAGTTTAAATTAGTGTGGATTTAAATTTTATGTAGGTACGTAGGTAATGATTATAATCGGTTCTAAAAATTAAAACGTCCAAAATGACATTGAATATTATTTAAGACGTTTCATTAACATTCACTGAACAGACTGCGAAAGGAAAATGTTAATATAATGGTTAATCGTTATGTGCAATAAGGATGTGGTTTTAAATACCAGTTACAATTAATAATTTAATATTTTGTATTACTTTTGTTAATATTTTTCTCTTGTACTATAATTACGTGTTGACGTTTGGGACTTATATATGATATACCTTGAACGAACTAATGTTCAGTGTCTCCCACCTCCCCTTCCTTCCCCGCTGCTAGCAAGTGGCCAGTAAATAACAACTTCCTAACAGTAATTATAATTGGAAATTAGAGCCCGCTCTCCGCTAATGCGGCACCGTATAAAACTCGCCTCCCCCCACTTATACTCACACTCTCATGGCAGACACACACATACACACAATAAGTGACAATTCTCACACTCGTTAATTCGTCTCCTCAAGAACGCATCTTCACATTTCCATGCACTGGTCTGTTTCCCGCTAATTGCTGATGCCAAAAATGAAGAGATCTTTTGTAATGTCCGAGTGTTCAACTGTAGCGCGACGTGGGAAGAGATAGGTGTGTGTGTGCGTGGAGAATGACTTATAAGGGGGCCGCGCCTGACAGAGCGCTCTCTTACTGCTCCGACGTGAAAACATTAACTTGTAACCGTGTATCATATATTATTTATAAACCGTCACATAACAAAGAGTTTAACTGTTGACCCACCACTATTAGCACTATACAACCCGAGAACAAAAAATATTACAACTGGCGCTACCGGTTTTGAGGTTTGTCAGGAGATGAACGGCTCTACCACAGGTCAGGCCAAGGTTATTTATACTATTTTTTTCTGAAACCTCATATTGCGTCTACGTACTTTTCATCTTCCTACAGATTTATTACTGTGTCGACATTTTGGGTTGACAATCGGTACATCATACAAATGATAGATCTCATGTTTATGACGCCCACGCTACACTATATTCTTTGACCACTCTGCATAAAAGTATTTATGAATAACACATACAAATATACAGTCGAACTTGGTTACAACGAGCACGATTATAAAAGGATCACGGCTATAACGAGAAAGAAGCTCCAATGATTTATTTTTACTCGTATTTCTGGATAACATAACAGACAAACATGATGATGTGACATACTGTTTATGGTTTCATCGGATTACGATCATTTAATGACCAAATCGAGGTTTGTTTAGTATTTGTTATTAAGCGAGGATCGTTAAAAATCGCATTGGAGGCCGCTTAGTTGATTACCTTGTATTTGCCACCCCTTAAATTTATTTCGAAATTTTCTAGAACTCTTAAAGCGATCACTTTACTCGTAATTTTAATCACTTTAAAGCAACATTTTTACATAAATACACCCGTGTGTCCTAAAAGTGCAATTTAGTGTGTAAAAAGGTTTCTTTAACCCCATTCAATAATTTATATTATTATGGAAAACATTTTTATTGTGAAGTTGCAATTTTTTAGAACATAGATCTGTGAAATTTTTAATACAAATTAAATGTATTAATTAGAAAGATAAACAAAAGATAAATATTGTTGTTGTTACCGGGTTTGAACCTAGATCTCTTCCTATCAACTTACTGTGTTGGTGTAGCATAATCTGTTAATTTACCAGGGTTCCTATATATTCCTAGTCTCCTCGTCATGATGAAAAAAAGTGCATTGAAATATTTCCGAAAGTTACATAAGACATAGTATATCTATCAAAATCAACCTAACAAACTCGCAAAAGTATTGTTCATTATTACTTACCTTCACGCCGTTTCCTCGCGAGAATAGATCCCCACACACTTCTGTCCTGACACACAATTCTCGCCTCATCCATATTCATACATCTTCTCATACAAGCTCGCCGATTGTAAAGGCTTCTAACAGAACCATTTAACTGGTTTACCTGGTCGTGCCAAGTCTTCCGCGGACGTCCCCTATTTCTGGTTCCATCAACACTTGCGTCATATATATCTTTCTTACCATTCTCTCCTCATTCATCCGTTCCATATGACCAAACCACCTAAGTGATCCTTTCTTAATCTTACTCACTATACTAACATCAGCTTTACATTCTTTCCTTATTTCTTCATTCTTTACTCTGCCATAAATAGATTTGTCACAAATACGCCTGAGTGATCTCATCTCCACTGCATTCAGTCTACTTTCGTTCCTTTTCTGCCAGCTCCAGGCCTCATTTCCACACAACAGTGTCGGTACCAGGATTCCATTGTGCACCGCTAGTCTTGCCTCGGTTGACAAATTCCCGTTGGATATAATTCCATTCAAAGCGCCGTTCACTTTATTTCCCGCAGTCACCCTTCTTTCGATATCATTCTCAGCCTTTCATAATATAATTCATAATTTAAAGAAAAATGGTAAATCAAATACAGAAATCCGGTTTCGTACTGTCATTATTATTATTATTATTATTATTCAACCAATTTAATAAATTCGTGTGCTTTTCCTATCCGGCGGATTATTTGATTTCTCGGTTGGTTACCCGCCGTTTCCGTGCGTCGCGTCTCGCCACACATATCCAACGTCGAATCAATACGCTGGAACATTCTGGAAATACCATCGCCGCAAATAAAAAACACGTCCGTCGTTACATGTATTTGTTTGTTTATTTAATGCGATGGCAATCAACAGCCCTCCTCTCGAAGAAAGCTGGAAAAAATGTGTGTTTTTCTGAATATGAAATCGTACGCCGCGAGCGCAATATGACGCGCTCTCTCAGACGCGAATTTTTCAAATAAAAACTACCTTTATTATTATTATTTAATGTACAACATTTTTGAATAACAAAATGTTATGAATAATTTCTGTTTTGTTTCATTCGATAGCTAAACATTGCATATTGAGAAAAGAAAAAAAATTCTTCTGTTATTTATACAGCCATAAATATTATTTTTTAGACTGACGAAATAATTTGTCAAAATGATTCTTGTATTATTAACTACCTTTTTATTTAAAACACATTCTTATTGTGAAGTTGTAATTATTCAAAACATAGGTCTGTGATATTTTAAATATGAATTAAATATATTAATTAGAAAGATATACATATAAAATCAATTAAATCGAAAAAATTAGCTCTGTCAAATAATGGAACGGTTAAATGTATTAATATCAAAAAGATAACATATAGGTTCAAAAATTGTCGCTAAAAATATTGTCGCTGTAGCATAGTTGGATAATGCACCTTCCCCGGTTAGAAAAGAGATCCAGGTTCGAATCCCGGTGGCGCAACAGCAATATTTTTCGATAAAATTGATTTTATATGTATATCTTTCTAATTAATATATTTAATTCATATTTAACTACCTTTTTATTTTTTTATAATAAAAATGTAAATTAACACACCACTCCAATATATACAATAAATATGAGTAGATAATAATAAACATGTATAACAATAAACACACTTATAAATGTCCATTCCGCTGGAATTGAATTCCTCAAGAGTTAGATACGTACAATTATAAATATGAATTAAATATATTAATTATAAAGATACACATATAAAATCAATTTTATCGAAAAATATTGTTGTTGTGCTACCGGGATTCGAACCTGGATCTCTGGGAATTACACTACCAATTGTGTTATAGCGCTAGTATTTTTCATGACAAATTTTCGAACCTATATGTTACACTATTATCACAGACTTATGTTCTGAATAATAACTTCACAATAAGAATGCGTTCTCCTTAAAAATATAAGTTGTATCAATGTGTCCAAAATTTAATAAAAATGAATTGTTAATTCTGGCGTCTGCAGTCGGTTTACTCAAAGGTATTTGTGATTCCGTAAAAATAATGTAGATGGCTTTCAAAAATAAAGTAACAACAGATGTATTAATTTAAAAATGTGTAACATATTGGTTCGAAAATTTGACATTAAAAATACTGGCGTTATAGCCCAATTGGTAGTGTACTTCCCCGGATTGGAAATAGAGATCCAGGTTCGAATTCCGGTAGCGCAAAAACAATATTTTTCGACAAAATTGATTTTATGGATGTATATATTTATAATTGATACATTAAATTAGTATTTAAAACATCACTGACCTGTGTTCTAAATAATTACAACTTCACAACAAGAATGTATTCTCCTTAATAATTGCTTTATTTATATCAATCTATTTTTAACGTTAGTTTCAAAATTAAGGTAGCTTTCTATGTTTTTGAACAGCTGCCATTTTGAAACAAGAGTGTGGATAATGCTGGTTAACAAACTTTCTGAGACATCTACAAGGTCAATTTTTCAGAAAACTTATTAAATTAGAACTACTGTAATTATCGAATCTACAAAAATAGGTATATCCGACATATATGAACTTTTTAATTCAGCGAAGTCATGAAAAAAAATATTGCATTTTAATTTTACGGAAATTGCTCATCATGACTATCAAAAATTAACTAAAATCTGTGCAAAACTCTTTTTTGTGCGTAATAAATATAATTTACATGCATTATTTTACCCATGAGAAATTAATCCAAAGTTAGCATAACAATGCAGTGTGAATATTATGTTCCAGGCCGAATTTGTTTAACCGCCATTTTAGTTTGGCATTTATTTATCAGTTTGCATTTAATAAACATAAAGAATAGTTAATTACAATTTATTTTGGAGGATCTAACGTATCAACAACTTGTTAAAGTTATTAAAATAATTTATCAAAATAATAATGGCAATACAGTAACCATTAATGGTGATCGCTATCGTCACATGTTGTAAAACTTCTTGGTATCTGAATTGGGCCGATTGGGCCTGTAACAGATATGGTTTCAATAGAACGGTACCACCTCATACACAGCCTGAGTTACGCTTAAAATTTTGCGAGAAATTTTTTTCGACCGCATAATATCAAAAAGTGGTGATATCGACTGGCCTCCTCGAACACATGATTTGACGGCTCCCGACGATTTTCTGCAGGTGTATTTGAACGACAATTTCGATGCTATAGGATAATATTAAAAATGAAATTTTTGAAATAACACGCCAAGTGTGAGAGAATGTTATGAAAAATATTATTAAAAGAGCACGCATTTTTGCCGCTGCCTGAGGTAGCTATTTGGCCAATGTCATATTTTATACATAATTGTAATAAATTATGTAATTGACAAAAAGAGACCAAATTAATAAAATATATTTTGTTTTCCAATTATTTAAAAATAACATCGGCCTGGAACATATTATTCACCCGATATTCTTAGAACCAACTAACAGAAGAATTTAGAATTTATGTTTATATATATTATAGTGAAAACATTACTTTTTATGTCTCTAATATCAATATCTCCATCATCATTAGTAAGATTAAAATATTATTTATAAAGAAAAATCTACATATTTTAATTATTTTTTACTACTATTTTAATGTTTCAAATTATTTTGATCAAATTTATATTATTTTCAATTTGTCTTCTTCGTTCCTCCTTCATGTCGGTTTTGACATATAGTGGCCTCAATTAGATGATACTCGGCTCGTAATGCACCTCCACAAGTTCCGGGTCGCTCTCACAGCTGACTCCAGTCTCCAGCCAGGTGCAATCCATCTATCTACCGCTGTGGTACTCATCCAGGTCTTATTTTCCAAGCTGTTACTTTGACGCATAACATGGCCGAATAATTAGATAAATTAAAGTATAAAATATTTGCCTAAGCACATACACAACCCCCCAGTAAGGCAATCATTATAAATTCAATTGTGCACTAAAATTTCTAAGTACTAAGAATAATTGCAGTGGTCACTATATGGCCACACGGTGATCAGAAAATAGCCGCCCGCAGGGTCCATCAATAACGGCGTTAATCGATTGTTTTATGCTGGTAACAATTAAAGCTGTGCATGACGTGTTTCGCATAATTTCTATACCGAACGAACACGAACTAAACGATGCTTGCGCTGCGCGCTGTTCAAAATACACGTCTCCGCTTGAACTGACGTGCATATTAAATTCAACTAACAGCATGTTTCATTCATTTAAAAATATATTTTTTTATATTATAACTTTATAACCCTGTACTTAATATTTTGGCATCTCATACTGCGTATACCATAGACTGAGAAACGAACAGATGTCTCTATACTTCAAGTACCTCACAATGAAGATAGGCTATCTATAACACGCCTAAAAATAATTGTTTCATGCATGATGCTAGAGGAGATGGTGACAATCTGGAAAAATTAGATATCAAGGGTAACGAGGATGGAGGGCAAGATGTCGATAACCAATAAGTTGGACATACCAGGTCTGAGATATGACCAGAGCCTTTGCTATACATCGCACTAAACAAGGACCAAGTTCGCGAAGAACGGAGGCAATATTTAAACCTTTATTCAAACCGTTATTTAATAAGTTATTTAAACCGTTGTTGAATATTTTATTTTAACAGTGATTTAATCCGTTATTTAACGTTATTTAAACCTTTATTTAAAATATTTATTTAAACAGTTATTTTAACCATTATATCAATCGTTATTTTTACTATGCTTGTAACGATAATTGATTACTGATTATTCGTAATTTTTCGAGCAATGGCTGAGTACATCTCCAACGAATAAGTTTAAAGTTTTTTCAGAACATAGTTGTGTGGTATTTTAATACAAATTAAATATAGAAATCAGAAAAATATGCAGAAAAAAAATCATTTATCGAAAAAATATTTTAGTTATTTCCGTTAGTTAGTTACTAAATGTAGGTGTTTGGGACATATATTTATGCTTGAACGAAACTAGTGTACTGTGCCTTCCACCTCCCCTCCCTTCCTCATCTTCCACCGCGTCAGTCGATCGGCGACCCTGAACCAGTGCGGTAACGAGTAAATTTTGCAGTATAACAAACGATTGAGACGTGCAATCTGAAGGACTGAACCTGAACGGAGATTGTGTTACAAAACTAAATTTACAGTCCACCTTGGAGGTGCCAGAAGAACGGGACTGTGGTGAGTGGAACTTCCTTCCGAATATCCTGTTTCTTTGACGCAACAGTAGGTATAGAAGATTTGTTGTAATATAAGGGTGATAGCTTTTTAAAAATGCTCTGACAGATGTATCCATTTGAAACAGCGGAAGCATATAAGTTCGATAATTTGTCGTCAACCTACTCGGTTTGCGTGGTGTAACTGGTAACGCATTTTCCCGGATAGGAAAACATCTCGGTAGCAACTAAAGTATTTTTTCGATATATTGACTCATTTTGTATATCTTTGTAGTTGATATATTTAATTTTTATTGGGTTAATCTTCGTTACCAATCATCGTTAAATATCAAGTGACCTATCATCGTCACAATCGCAGTCATACAGCGGTTTACCATTGCTATTCCAGGTCACACTTTCACAGCATCGGTGCCGATACTATTATGTTCCGCTAATAAGCAATACGCGAATAAATAAATATATAATGTGCTCACTGTAACAATGAAGATTCCCGAAAGGCGGAGAGAACGTTTAACAACTAATGTCCTTTTTTGATTTCCCTGGCAAGATAATGGTCACGTTCCTGACGTGTTCCGGATGGAACGTGACTCTGTCAGCTTTTCAAAGCTTCGCACACGCACGGCTCAGGGCTCTTCGTGCGCGCGTCATAAACAATGAATAGATTTTATTAGGCAACAAATAAACCCGAAAGATAGAATGCCAATCGATCACACGTTCGACCAGGTAATATAATGTAACGAAATGAAGATGGACAAATGGAACGTTCCAAATATTGTCCATATAGATCGATTCAGAGTACTTTTGCAGTTAGTGTTTTAAAATAATGAAAATTACCAGGCTATTAGGTTGGTATTTTGAAACATCGTGCGCTTTGATCGATAAAAAAATCTAAATTTTATTCACGCCGCTTACAAAATATTATTAGCCTAAAATAAAGAAATATTGGAAGTATCGGAGATATGTCACGCAATGTCATTCGTGATCTGCGACGGCGATGTCAGCGATGTCAGTCACACGGAGACGGCACATATTTAGCAGATGTAATATTTAAAATATAGATATCGTATTGCTATATAGTGGAACGTCGGTTTACGAACGACTCTGTTTTACTAACAAAAATCATGACGAAAAAATACTTCAGTTTGTGATCAGAATTTCAGTTTACGAACTGGCTACAGCTGACCAGCAAAGTACGGTGACAGAAGATATATTATTTTCAGAGACTGATGAACGAATGGAAAATGTTCCTAGGTCCTCGATCTACGAAATGTGCGTGAAGTGGGGTGAGGTTTGTGGAAAAATATCATCCAAATAAAACTTTATCTAATCGTGTCATAAATCTGTTTAATGATAATGTCATGTCTCATCTCCGCAATATTATAAAAATAAAGAAGAAACAAACATCGTTGGATAGGTTTTTCGTGAGACAGAAACCTGATGAACTTCAAGCAGCCGATGTTTTCATGGAAGGAGAGTCCCCTTCCAAACAATAACCTTCACTACATATTTTGTAAGACAAGTTAAAATAAAGTTTGTTTATTCTTTTCGTTTTATTACTTACACTTAATTTTAAGTTAAAACTACGCAATTCGATTGCTTTTATAGGATTTCAAGGAAGAAGTAGAAAATAAAGATGATTATGAGCCATTTTCTTGGGGTCTTAAACAGATTAATATATTTTACATTGATTCTAATGGGAACAATTGTTTCGGTTTACGAACAGTTATACAAGACAGTTGGTCAAAATAACACGAACTGGCAAGGAATCATAACGTCGACCGCTGCGCGCTGGTCAATCACTGCAATCCTCCACTCGCTGGCACGGTGCGCGCGCATGTTGCTCGCCTTCTGTGCCCGTGGTATTTCACAGTTTGGCGACCTCTGCGGTGTTCACCACAAATACAACAATTAAAAATATACATCAAGTTTCTTATTGATTATTTATTAACATTTACGCTTTCAGAAATGTGAAAACTTTCAGATGATATTCAAGCTGAAAAATTACAACCATCGAAAATTATCCGTGCGTGGTTTTAGCTCAAAGCAAATCTAAATAATTATCATCAAAGGCAGTCTAGACTGTCAACCTCGGTACATGATTATCTACGTATATCAACATGGCCTATCCAAAGGAATTTTGCAAATTCTATCTTCACGATATCTTGAGCCAACACGTGCAACGATTTGAATTTTGTACAGTCGAACAAGGTACTTGATTGATCTAAAATACATGGAAAAGAAAATAAATCGTTTTCCTGGCAAAAGGCGTTGAACCCCCAATAAAGATAGAAGAAATAGATAACATGCCAAAAATAATAATTATTATTAAATACTAATTTAATGTATTAATTATAAATATATTCATATAAAATCAATTTTGTCGATTCGAACTTGGATCACTATTTCCAATCCGGAGAAGTACACTACCAACGGTATTATAGCGCCAGTATTTTTCGTGACAAATTTTCGAACCTATATGTTACACTTTTTCAAATTAAAACATCTGTCGTTCCATTGCAATTTATAAAACAAATTTTTCGACAAAATTGATTTTATACGTATATATTTATAATTAATACATTAAATTAGAATTTAAAATATCACAGACCGTCTGTTCTGAATAATTACAACTTCACAATAAGAATGTGTTCTCCTTAACCTTTATTACCATACCATGATATAAAATACCCGAACGCAGTCATGCTGTCAACTCGTGTTACCGTAAATAACAGTTTGGTAAAAAAGTTTATATTAGCTTAAATGGCTTTAATGGCACGAATTTACTCTAAATATTGAGCATTCAATTTTGAAAAAATGATTAATAACATAATTTATAACATTTATTAAGTCCTATACAATGTGTCCTTCCTTTGTATCTCTCTTCATTTAATTAGTGAGAAAGAGACAATTATATTCGTATGTTTGTTGTGATTTTCACTGTGAAAATAGTGTGTGATCTCTGTCTTTCGTATCACAAATTGTATTTTTACCAACATATAAATTTTACAATGGATTGAATGGAAAAAATAATTGTTTTTGTATGATTCCCTTTTCATAATTGATTTTTCACTAGTCATTCCTAAGCGCTAGTATTTTCTTTAAGATTATCTAAAATATGAATTTTATGTTGCATGCATTTACCGAAATATTACAGGTTTAATTATGATGGTAGACCTGTGTTATTGCATGGTTTGGGAAGGGTTAATGATAATTATTATTATTGAGTCGCGCCAGTGCTCTGCTATATTCTTGTACCTCATCAATTATAATATACGACCGTCCGGACAATTTTGTTTCGTTACAGCACTTACCATAAAAAACTATGCAGTTCATCCATTTATAATAAGAATAAAATTAATCTCTTGTCTCCTAATAACTTTCAAGAAAAAAAACAACATAGTGTATGTTCGATCTATACGATTCATTGATATCATGCGTCCTGTCTATTACCTGTCCACAGCCCCCCTCTCTATACCCGGAACACGATATTATTCTGTGATTTTATTATCCATGGTTTGGACCAGTTGAACGTTGAAGTTTAAACTGATAGTAATCGTTTACCAGCGGGTATGGTAGAAAAAGTGGCTGTGAAAACTACGTGAATTATCTTCCACTCACACGGCACATTAGTGGCTCACTGGTGTGCCGTGGCACACTGGTGTGTCGTGACCCACTGGTGTGATTGTTATTTTTAACATTTATCTGTTTAATGTGTGTTCTTAAAAGTGGTATTATATTAAAAGCGTGACCGACGTACAAACTGCGAAAAATATTTTATGTTTATATAAGCTATGTACAAAAGTTAAGAGACTCGGAACACGTTATATTGAACAAATAAAAAAATAATATTACGTGTAAATACTCGATACGAACCGTGTTAATCGATCCTTTGACTCTACTTGGCCGCAATCTGTTGACCAATTACGGTCTCATTATACGTGGTAATACTGCGACACAGAATACATTTCATTGAGGGTGTTATGGTGGAGAGGAAATAAGGGGATCTTCTGTATCCACAGATGGCCTAAAACTTGCTCTATTACAATCACACACATATAAATTCTTCTGCCGAACCAACTAGCGAAGACATGGATAAAGTTGGATAAAGCACCTCCCCCGGTTAGGGAAGAGATCCAGGTTCGAATCCCGGTAGCGCAACGACAATATTTTTCGATAAAATTGATTTTATATGTATATCTTTACAATTAATATATTTAATTCATATTTAAAATATCACAGACCTATGTTCTGAATAATTACAACTTCACAATAAGAATGTGTTCTCCTAAAAAATAATAAAGTTGTATCAATGTGTCCAAAAATTTAATAAATTATGAATTAATAATTCTGGTGTCTACTATCAGATTTACTTAAAGGTATTTTGAGATTCTGTAAAAATAAGGTAGATGGCTCTGTCAAATGATGGAACGATTAAATGTATTAAATTCAAAAAGGTAACATATAAAGTCGAAAAATTGTCGCTAAAAATTATGCCGCTGTAGCTTAGTTGGATAAAGCACCTCCCCCGGTTAGGGAAGAGATCCAGGTTCGAATCCCGGTAGCGCAACAACAATATTTTTCGATAAAATTGATTTTATATGTATATCTTTATAATTAATATATTTAATTCATATTTAAGACATGTGAGACTATAAGAATGAAAGACGTAATGTTTGTATTTGTCAAAATATTGACGGATCAGAAGAACATGCTTTAGCATGTATTAATGAGTACCCCATTTATATATCACCAATTTCACTCACATGTTCGTTTGAATTATAACGCGGAGTGTGCGTGCGTGTGCGAGTGACTGGGCGGATGCGGGGCGTTCTATTTGTCTGTTGGAGTCAGTACCACGCGTGTTTTTGAGTGTGGTGAGAGCCTCGTTTTGCACCCAGGTATATGCATTATTGAGACGATCCTCCGTAAGACTTTTGCGTTAAAACTTAATGCAACTAAAATAAAATATATACTTATTAGCAAACATAACACAGCTGATAATGTTAGTTTTTATATTGTTGTAACTACATTGAAGAAGATACAAAGTATTACATATCTGAGTTGCAATATAAATGAAACATGGGATCCTTCTGTGAAAATCGAATGCGACATTAAACTAGCTCGTGCAACCTTTTCCACGTGAAAAATATGTTCTGTAGTCACGATATCAACATTAAATTACGAATGCGAATGATTATGTGTTTTCAACATTATTTTATGGAATGGAAGCATAAACACTTGCAAAATAAATTAAGTATTTGAGATGTGGATCTACAGAATAATTCTCAAAATAAACTGGATAGATTGAGTTACGATTGAAGGTTGTGAGAACTGTCACTTTGTAAATGTATGCGTGTGTGTCACGAAAGTGACTAGATGAGTGGTGGGAGGCGAGCCTTATAAGGGCCCGCCTCTGCGGGAAGAGCTCTCTTCCATCACAGCTTCTCAATAACAAGACTATCACTGAAGTGTATTATTTATGTTTACTGTAATAACGTGTTGTAATTAACATAATATTGCTACCTGGAAAGACTGAGTGTCACTTACAAGGAATCGGGACCGAAGAAACTAGACAGTAGTCAGAGGATAGAACCCCAAGGAAATCTATAGTAATATAAGAGTCATCACAAAGGTGTTATTATAAAATATTTAAAACAATTAAAATCCGAAAACTTCAATATCTTGGATATGTAATTAAATATCTGGAGATGTACGAGATCTTGTACTTCATGCTGCTGGAAGTCAGGGCCCTAGAAGAAGGCTGAAGAACCTGAGGCAATGGTTTAACTAGTCTAGTGTAGAACTTCTCCGGGCCGAATTAAATAAAGTGATAATAGCCAACGTCCGTTGAACGAATAGAACATAAGAAGAACAACGCCGGGTACTAACCGCTAGTTTTACATAGTAAACACATTTTGCATTGGGGCGATTTTTTTTTGGTTACGCCACTGTCGAAAGTGGTTCTAATTTAAGAATCCGATAAAAATTCTAATAAATATTTATCACGTGAAGTACAGAGAGCCGTTATGATTTATTATTTTATACCCTGAAAGATTTATTGTCGGTACAATAATATTACCTCACCGATAATCCCGATACTGAAACGAAAATCTTCTCAAAATCCATTTAATCTCCAATATGCAGCTTGTTTCTTCGTCACTAACAAACCTGCAGACTCTCGAAAGATTAAGAAATATGAAAATGTTAAAACAAAGTTTATAATCTTCAAAGACAAGGTGTGAATTACAAAAACACCTGTTATCCTGAATACCTAGATCAAACAGAATATGATGATAATTATTTTTTATTTAAATTAATTAATTTATTGAAATATTGGTTCTATTGCTGATTTTTATGTATGGTACAAAATTATAATTTCAAATATTTTTAACCTATTATAACTCATTACTTAATAAATGTATAAATGAAGAAATGTGAATATTGTAATATTATTAATAGAATCGGCGTTAACTTTGTAGAGTTTCGTCATAATGGATGGATATAAATTAAACAATGTTATAATTCTACTTGAGTTTTTAGCACTACTTGAGTTTCGAGAGAAACATTAACTCTCACCAAAACCTCTACCACCTAAGCCTTGTCTCCTACTTTGTGTGTAGTTAGTTTAATACATCGCCTATCGATGAGAGTTACTGCTTCTCTCGAAACTTGAGTAGTGCTAATAAACTCAAGTAGAGCTATAACATTGTTTCATTTATATCCATCCATGTAAATGTTTTTATTTACTTGTTCGCCGGGGATATAAATCTCCTACAAGTCGCCATATCATTTCTTCGGTAAGTATCCATGCTTTCATTCTATAAAGTAAAATCAAGAACCCACAGCATTCTCATTTTTTTATTTTTCATGCGGATAAAGATTGCACGAGGTTGCTCCAAGCAGCATTTGATGTCAACAGAGGGATCCAATCTTTCATTAATATTGTAACTCAGGTATAACTTCTCCAATTTATTTATTTTATTCTTAACATAGTGCATACATAAGCACTCCTTATATATGCTCTAATATAAACAAGATTAAAGTATTTTCTTTTATTAAAACTTATATTTTATATATTTAGTCAGTCTCATTTTAATCTATTCAATTTCTCTTCTTTTCTTGTTTTTTGGCATTTCATTAAAAAATTTCACCGCACTATACATCATCGATTTCTAAGATTTGGCCTTCCTCCTGAATGGCAGTCTCAGTCTATACCTTCCCCTTGTATAATGCTTGTACTCACACTGATTTGGATTAATTTTTCGTGTGAATTCCGCTGATATTTTCTTATTGATGATTTTGTAAATAGATACCGTTGTATTAAAATATATTTTCTGCTTAAAGGTCATCATATTCAAATCTTTCAGCATTGCACTGATCTGAGTATGTACATATGAAAATAAAGGTAATTATTTTACTAGACGTGGTCTGTTCAAAAGCAATTAATTACCTGTACAGTTTTTAAAAGTTGTAATTGTTAAGGTCCAATCGTTATAAAGTAAGGTAAGTAAGTATAATGTAAAGTAAGTTATGTTAAAAAAGTACAATCAGAAGTTATAAAATGTTATTGTAAAAATTATAAAAATATTATTGTCTATAATACACAATATTTGGAGACAAAAATGTGTAGGTTAGCACAAATGACAACTTTGTTATTTTTGGTTTAAAATCGTTAATCACTTTAGTTAAACATCCGCGGTGCACAAAGCAAGAAAGTTCGTTGACCGAATTCGGTACTCATTTTTGGCACTGAAAAGTATCCTAGAATTTGGCACTCACCACCAATCCGGATTCTGATGGCACCTCCAAAATGTGGACTGTATATTTTTCACTCACTATATCCGTCAAGGGTTCCCACAAAGTATAGACGTATAAGTTCCGAGATTAGTATAACAGTATCAACTGTTATATTATTAACATATACGTTGTAACCGTACTGTTTCAAGGTCGCCAATCGACTGGGTGGCGGCAAGGCTGGGAGGGGAAAGAAAGGAGGGGGGGGGGGGGAATGTACGGTACATTATTTTCGTTCAATAATTAATATATTTATACACAAATAAATCTATGTCCTAAACACTATTATTCTTATATCTTTATCATCGATCCCAGAAGCTTTCAAAATTTTAATATTTTTGTTATGTATTCACAGGTTAGTTCACTATAACAAATTAATGGTTTCTGATTTGTTTTAGTACAACGTGTGATTCAAGGACCAGGATGAAGCCCCACGCAGAAAGTTCTTATAATTCGGCCCCGAGGATTACGAGAAAACGCCTTCCACTTAAAATTTAATTAAGCAAAGCGACTATATCGTCAGGTCTCCCGCTTCCAGGATTTTCAGGAGGGATAATAGCTTTAGGAAGCGTCCTATCTCACGTTTTCAAAACAAAGTTATCAGTTTTTGTCAGGACTTCTTTTAACTTGTAAAATGTTTTAAAAATTGATATATTTTTGCAGGTAAATAAATTGGCTGTATAATAGCGCGACGCTTTTTCAAAAAATGTTTCGATATGAAGGTAGGCTATGATGAATATCGCTTTTTTAAAAAATATTTCGATATAAGGTATAAGGTAATGGTTACGGACAATATCAGATCGCGACACATATACAGGGTGTAACAGACCTAGTCCACAATAATCTCAACCATGTCAGATATAAGCAATTAAAAAAAAACATAATTATGCGATTATTTCGATTAATTTAAATATTTTATTGATTCTAAATCATATATTTAATACAAAAAAATATTAATCATAGAATTTCGAGCGACAAGACTATTTTTTTGATGCATACATTTCGACAATAATATTTTCCGTAACGATGCAGAATTTTGACATATTCTTAGAATATTTTGGACTCGTATTTTGTCTGGTATAAAATACTGTGGACTAGGTCTCTTACATCCTATGTATATTTGTATAAATAATCATTTAAACAATTTAAATAAATCAATATTACAAAGATTAACAGAAAAAATATTTGGTGGCTACTGGGATACGAACCCGGAACTTTTCCTATCTGCGCATTATGCCCACAGTGTTTACCGAAGGCCATATACATGGATTCGTTCCGCTTCTGAGACATCGAGTTGCGGGCGTAAAGATGCGGCTGGAGCTCAGCACCAACTCTCTGGTGCAAGCGGCGCTCTCATGGAAAGCTGGTTCCCTGACCAGAGAATGGCAACGCCTGCAGAATAGCTACATATACAACAATGGCCGTGACTGAAGTAGTTATAAATGTAATATTTATATTTTGTGTGTATAATATATGTGTAAACTTTTTACTTTTTATTTATTCATATTTTCCTTAGTTTTCTTTATCTTTTTCATAGCATTATACATATTTCATAACTTTAATGTATAACATAATATGTATTATCTCTATGGCGAATCGGATTAAAGAAAAAGCTGTTCCCTCTGGACTAAATACATTACAATTATTATTATTATTATTATTATTACCATTTTTCAATATCAACTAATAAAATTTTGTTGTTAATTTGGTAGGGGAGGGTGGGGTAACATATTACATAGTAATTATTTAGGTACCTCAAAGTAATTCGACAATGCTGCCTTGTGACAAACTTGGGAACTTCGTGTATTTCAGGTTAGTTCTTGTTTACGCTGCCGCACGAGACGGACGAGTGTGATTTCTTGATATCAAAGTAAATTCGTTGATATGCATCAATTTTTCTTATAAATTCTGCTGATATTTTATTAGTGAGTATTTTAAAAATAAATACTTTAACATTGAAATATATATTTTTATTAATTATCTTTGTTTTATTAACCACTTAATTGAGTTTAAATACACCTACCGGTTTCGAAAAACACCATTTTCTTCTTCAGCATGTCATAACTAACTAAAATCCACAAAGTTAGTATTGCTAATTTTAAAAGTATTGTTTACGTTTAGTTTTAGTTTATTTTTCTTCAGTACGACACATGTGCCTGAGACATATGTGCGTTTGTATTTGTTTAATTATTTCAATCATCTATCCTACCACGTAACACCTCTCGACTGGAGTGGGAACCTCGTCAATCATTGCAAAAATATTAAATATATTCGCAAGTTGGCGGAAAGGTATATCGCCCGACATTGTAATGGTGTTTCTATCGCGCATAAATATTAATCTACATATTGTAAACTGTTAAGAAAAGCACTTTGCAAAAATATCAAATACACTGCATAAATAATTCCGCGGAATCGTCTAGACACAACGTCTGTTTGACAGGTTGATTGCTGTAAATAGAAAAAATATATTATAAAATATGAAATGTACTTAAAACGTTCGATGAAATGATATTGTCCCGAAGTCCATTTCAATGCTAAACGTACGTCACACGTATCAACGCCATTCATATATTAAAAGTTGCTTAGAGCAATGGAAATAGCAAAACTATATATGTATACATATCTTTGGGAGAATATGTACCTAACGTACAAAGATATACATATATATTTATGCTTTTAAAATTAGCAATATTAACTTTGTGGTTAAAATTCATATTTTTATTTATTATCTTTGTTTTATTTAATATAATTTATTTATTTTAAATTTTAATATAAGAGTGAGGGAGCATTTGAGATGTTTGAACAATAGTGGGTTTTCAGAATTTACTAATCATTTGATAGAAAATGGTCATGGTTTTGATAAAAAATTGGGATTGTCAATTTTGCATATAAACGGTGTTGGTCACAAATTAAATAATTTGGAATCGTTGGAGATAAATAAAGAGTGTAAAACTAATCAAAAAATTATAAACAACCAACTAAATTTAACTACGAGTCCCATTCTAAAATTTTTTGCTAATAAATTTAGTGGAATTTGAGTTAGGTAATAAATATATTTTAAAAATAATTGTTGTTTTTTTAAAAATAGATTCTAATAAAGGAACAATAATATATGTTTTTAGTTAGTATTGACATCCTGAAGAAGAAAATGGCATTTTTCGAAACCGGTAGATGTATTTAAACTCAATTAAGTGGTTAATAAAACAAAGATAACAAATATAAATATGAATTTTAACCACTAAGTTTATATTACTAATTTTAAAAGAATTATTTATTATTTATATAAAAATACCACGACTGGCTATCCGTTTTATCCATAGATAAAACGTATCCAATCGAACCGGAGTAATTAAACGGCGTCCTTGGTATTACAGTTTGAAGATTTTCTGGTTATTTAATTATTTATTGAAAATAATAATCAGAAGACCTACGGATATTTACAGCTCGTTAAAAGTGTGTTTTTATTATAATTGTTCATTTAAAATATTCGTTCGAAAATCTAACAAATTCGAAGTTGTAACATTACTATTTGAAAGTGTTAATAATTTGTAAATGCTTGTCAGTGTGAAATGTGACCTTGATGCCAGCAGACGTCACTTGACCGATATTTGTTAGATCTCGAGATCGCTATAGCATTCGCGGTGTGGACATTTCAGCTCCAGTGTACCAGCACTGTATTTTGTGATATTGTGTTTTGATCACGTGGCATCATATACAAAGTAAGATGAGCAGTCCTTCCGAATCCCGTTTCCCCTAAATTCGCTGGTCCTTTGACTAAACCCTTATCCCCTCATCGATCTCTCCCGTACCAAGGTTTTCCTACTTCCGTCCCATACCTTGCGGTGATTCCGATTTACGACCATTCCGTATTCCATTCCGCGGGACGTGCGACTAATCTATAAAATAAATTTAAAAAATAATCTAAATAGAAAAAGTAACTAAATATCGACGCTTCATTGACTTGGAACAAACGGAAGACACCTCTCAATCTTCTGCTGAAATAGTATTCTAACAAAAAGGACAAAGGACCCAGATTAGTAACAAACAGTGATCGGTAAGCCCTAAATCCTATCCGAGCCACTATCTGCCCATTTTAAGACCATTCCAGGCCTGGAATATTCCAAATTGCGTATCAGTAAGCTGCCTGGGCTTTGGGGCCTCAATGTGTTTCAAATGATAATTGTACTCTTGCAAATTTCACTGTCCTTATTATATATTGCGTTTCCCCATTTATTTCTATGAATTTCTGGACTTATCGGATTTATTTGATGTATTGGATCCGTATCGCTGTATAATGCTCGATTAAACGGACAAGTCTGTGAGATGCGAGCAGGGAAAAAACGAACGCGTTTATAATATATATATGTCAAGATTATTTTAATGTTTTCTCTTTTATATATTCAATAATATTACATAAATATATATTGAATTTGAAATGAAGTATACATTGTCTTTATTGCGAGTAAGAAAATACACACATGAATTCTGTCATATTTTCTAATCTACGCTCTATGTCTATGTTATTAATCTTTCTTATTGAATTTTAACGTTTCATCCAATTCCGTCCTTATTTAAATGCACATAACTAAGTAACTTACCATCACGCCGTTTCCCCGCGGGGGTAGGCAGAGAGGATAGAGAACCACATTCTTCTATTCTGACACACAGTTCTCGCCTCATCCACATTTATACATCTTCTCATACAAGCTCGCTGATTATTGAGACTTCTAACAGGACAAGTCTTCCGCGAACGTTCTCAATTTCTGGTGCCATCAACACTTGCGTCATATATCTTCCTTACCTTTCTCTCCTCATTCATCCGTTCCATATGACCAAACCATCTTAGTGATCCTTTCTTAATCGTACTCACTACACTAAGATCAGCTTTACATTAAAAATGCACATTATACTGATAAAATAGTATTTTTGTGATTATTATTGCGTATCCGCGATTCTTGTACATTATCTAGATGTCATTTTTGTTCATTTTGACAGCTAACTTACAAAGGTGGAATAATTTTCATTATATCGAGATCTTATTTACGTGTGGTTTGTTTTGAGGAAAGCATTGAAATATAGATTCTATTGATGTTCTGACCGCGCAGTCAAAATAGCCATTCGATTGGCCCAATCGTGACCAATCGCCGCCAGCCGACGGCTTATCTGCTAGTATTTGTTGTAATGGAGGCACACATCGGTGTTGAGGTGTAATTTCGTCCCACTGAATGTTACTTAGATGGGGAATTATTCTGGGAGCAATGGACCATACGACCATATCAACCCGCGTTGATCAAATCTGGTCGGAAGTAACATGAAAGAGAAGAGAAAATAATAAATGATGACAAATTTGTTACAATTAATAGTTAAGTATTCTAAAATATTTAGTTTATTTCCTTTTTAAAAAATATGTATTAATTTTACGATGATTCCTCAGCATTTAAAAAAATTATAATAAAACAAATTAGTGAAAGATAACAGTGTTTTTATTTTAAATATTAATTCAAATTAGACGTTGAAAATTTTTAAATAATAAAGTATATTAAAATAGAAAGCAATGACTTTAATTCTAACACTAAAAAATCTTACATGACAATTTTTTTTTTACTATAAAACTAGCTAAACAAACACATTTAAAAAAATTAATGACCATGTTTCAATGCGAACACAAAAAATAAATGTTTAATTAAAATCAATTAAACTGGCATGCAATTCCACCAAGCCAATGTTTAAACTGAATTAAGCGATGCTTTCTGAAGGAAAAAGTTCATGTTTCACAAATTCGGTACACTTCGGTCCGAGGACAGAGAGATCAGTCCAAGATGCTGTCTCGAAGATCATGACGCTCCGCAGACTAGTCGAGCGAAAGGGTTCTGAGAACAACAACTCTAACGAGGATTGACACCTTGCGTATTAGTTAGGTACTAAATTTATTTTTTTAAAAAAAAAAAAGATTTTTAAAAATAGATTCTGGTAAAAACACAATAATATATGTTTTAGTTAGTTATGACATCCTGAAGAAGAAAATTGTATTTTTCGAAACCGGTAGATGTATTTAAACTCAATTAAGTAGTTAATAAAACAAAGATAATAAATAAAAATATGAATTTTAACCACAAGTTAACATTGCTAATTTTAAAAGTACTAATAAATTTAAAATTATATAAGTAAAACAAAAAATTCTAGAGCACTCTTTTTGATTTTCAAATCTAGACAAATTCAACATCAAATCATTTAAAAATTCTTCAAAATATGGAACTAATTCTCAATAGTGGACAAATTTTGACAGGTTTATTTTAAAACAGCGCTAAATCATTTTTAAACAGCGCTAAATCAATTTCAACCAGTGCTAAATCCATTTCAACCATTGACGTCATCTTTCTATATCCCATACATTATGAAGGCGATCATAGAGATCATATGTTCGTTTTTCGCTGCCAAAAAAATTTGTATTTATCATAAAATCATTAAATATCCAATTTTTTCACTTTTTCAATATAAGAAATTAACCAAATTCCAAAATTACCTTTTGAATTAGAGTAAAACTATGAATTCATATCTCCCTTATTATTTGTGCAACCTTTTATGCATATTCAGTACCGTAATAAAGTAGCAATAACATAAAAGCAATGACACGCATAATTAAATATTGTTTGCAAAACGTATTTTACTCTGCGAATAAAGCGCGGCTATAAATCGCGCTCGGCATAAAAAGAATCGCGAATCGGTTACGAGCTCAACTCTATCGAGGTTCGTCTCCGAGACAAGTTGTGATGATCCACATATAACAAAATGATAAAAAAATACGAATTCTACGAAATTTCTAGAGCGGGTCGGTTAGGGGCGAGAGTAGCGGGGCGGGGGATGAGAACAGTATGAGCGGGGGTGGCGAACGCTTCTCCAGACAGTCGGTTTCGGGAGGGAGAGGAGTTCGTATGTGTGAGGGTGGCTTTTGAACCGGGAAATCTAAGGGCGCGGGAAACGGGACGAGGTAGCTTGAAACGGACTCGGACGGTTGAGTTTACGCGGCCGCGAGGATTGTTGGAGTTGATCCAATGTGTTAAAGTGATAATCGATGACCTTACGACCGTCGCGAAAGTGTTGGCGGACCATTTATTCGATCCGGATATTATCGCGAGAGACGTGTGTTGGTGCCCAGAAGGACGTCGGCAGCGAGGACCTGCTTGGATCTTGATGAGTTTCTTTTGCATGCCTTTGTTGATTATCATACTATTTCATCGCATTTGTAATATATGTTTTGACTCTTTATGATTACTCAAAATTATAATTGAACGATAACCACCTTGGTTGCTGCAGAACTCGGTTTTGAAATAATATAAACTGGTGTAATCATGGAGAATCAAAGTATCAATATGTATTTTAGCCATTTGTTATATTATATATTGCACGATTAACTCACAAAAGGAATTAACCAGCTACTACCATTGTTGAATGACTTCGGAGATATTACACACCACAAAATGAGGAGCTGCATTTATATATTTATTTATTTACTTCCTTCGGCCAGCGAGCTGAACCGAATATTCTGGTATGTAAGCCTGCTTGAAGGATTTCGAACGTGAGCGAAAGGGTTTAGGCTGACCTTCAGGACGTCTGGTACCGATGGTGAAGTATAGTTTGGCACTGATATATGGGCGAGTCGCGTTGATTTCGCGACCAATCGCTGAGAGAATTTAGATCCGCTACTATGCCTTGTCGTCACCTACAAGAGGCTACAGGCTAAGGTGACGATTCCGCGGCGGTTTCGGTTCTCTCAACATACGTCATGTGCGCCACAAACTGTATGTAGCTTACGAGCGTATCAGGTGGGTTCCTGTAGGATTTTCCGAACACCCCGTATCTCAGTACAGTTGAAGAGGATGATAGTAGGATCTCTAGTGGTTAATACCCAGAGACAGTGTTCCTGAAACGAGCTACAATTACGCAAATACACACACACACACGCACCAGCATGCAGAGATAACAATTCTAACTATTTGTTCCTGGCTCTATTCGAGATGCATTGTTCGAGACACCGAGGATCATTAAACTAAACTATTCATCACTGTCACATGTCGTATGCCCTCAGACGCACCTAAAGGATGGTAATTTTCCTGAGAATCATACTGACATGTCACAATTAATTACCTTCAGTGGTGGACGCGGCCACGGATTGGCCATTTTCCTACCGATACTGAACAGCAGCATATTGGAGATACAAGGACCTCAGCCATGCATCTTGAATGAGTCATAACAAATGATATTGTTCACTGAGACATCGGCCGAATCTAAACTTTGGATCATCATCATCATCATTACCTTTTGAACGCGTTGGGTGAGAGGGCTCGGGGTTAAGCACCCGTCGTCTACCGCGAATAGGCACCAGGCGTACGGGTATCTTAATCTGGGGATAGGGGAGCCGAGCGAGCGCAACAGACCGGTGTCTAGAGAACTTATCATAATCACGGAACATATTTGCCAATCCAGGCATTTAGCATGTCGCATGTTGTTTCACACATCCATATAATTTATGAACAGCTAGGCGACGCCACGAGGCGGCCACCGTCACGAGGATTGTTGTCAAGGTTGGTGTTCTATGTTTGATTTCATCCACACTCTCATATTTCAGAATTAGACGTAATAAATTGAAGACTAGTAGAATTAATGTTATAACGAGTGCGTTCGGGTATCATACCGCATAATCAGAGCTTTCCGTTATTTAATCGCGTACTATAAGATAATCGGTATAGTTATTTTAACAATTACTCTATAGGTATTTGAACGGCTATAATATTTGGATGTTTGTAAACTTTGGATATTTGATAATTGAAAACGCGGGTTAAAAGAATTAGGATTATTACGGACATGACTTGGGGTTTCGTAACCATTAGATGATCATTTGGCCAAATTAATAATAAGGTTTCGTAGGAGGCGTCTACGTTAAACGTCGAACTTAGAGAAGTAGAGATTTCAGGATCCTCTACACTGGTTCAGAATATGACAACGGAAACAACGGAAAAACGGGATCTCTTACAAAGTCTCACCCGTGCCGTTACCTAGCATCATCAAGAAAGTTCCAGAACATTCCATAGATCTACGGATAAGCTGAAAACCTATCAAACAGCAAGTCAGATTACTTGAAGACTTGAATCGAATTAGTACCGGCGATTAGCAGAACGATTCAAATATTTGGAAGCGGAGTATTTTCAGGCTGTTCTTCGTATTCAGTACTCGGAGTGACGCGGCCAGGACATGTTCAGGTTCTATCACTTTTGTAACTACGTGACGTCAGAGTCACGTTTCTGAAAACACCCCTTAACACGTGTACGTTAATCGTTTGTGCACGTGGGTGAAAACTGGTTTTATCTAATTATTATTACTAGCGGAAATACGTGACGGCGATTAAAAATGGACAGTGAATGGCGACCCTCCGCTTATCTAAGACCGTTGTGAGCTGTAGCTGCCTTATGCCAGGTTGGCTTATTTTCTCTACACTAATCCAGACCGTACAATACTTCAGTAATGCAGCAGGGTCAGGTTAGTAATAAACGCTATTCACTGTCTGAAAACAGTGCCAAATTAACAATGAGCAGTGTACATACAGGGTGACCCAAAAAGAGTAAGAACATCTCGTAACACATGAGTTATTTCAAAATATAATATATTTAATTATAATTCTTAATGTAATTTTTTTTTGCACAATATTTAACTAATCAGAAATCATCAAAATACCCCATATTACATAATCTACTGAGTTTAAAATCTGGACTGTTCGGTGGCCACATGCCTGGCTCGATGAAATTAACAATCTCACGACAAAGAAAGTTGATTGTATTTCTGGCTGTGTGAGATGAAGCTCCATCCTGCTGTTATGTCCAGTTATACTGTAATGTCAAGCTATACTCCAGTCTTCGTTTTGAAACTTTTTGATCATTTTCCTAGCACCCCAACGTTTTTCAATTCGCAAATTTTTGATCAGAATACGGTCTTCTTCAGCGATTTTTGTCATTCTGGGCAACAATTTGAAAAAATCAAATATAAACAATATTAATAATCAAAGATGGCGACTGGAAATTGTCGAAATAAAACGTAATATAGATAAATAGGTAAGGAAGTAATTACAAATGCAGTTGTGTTATAGAAAAATTCCCTCCAGTGTCGGCTGCAAGAATCAAGAAGGCTTTTTATTTTGGTGGGGTCCTAAGTAATTTTTTTTATTTTTTATTTGTTTATTTTTACATTTACATATTTACATATTTGTACACATTTAAATACATTACCCAACTAGGCAAACCTATTTTAGGGCATATTGATAAACTAATATATATATATATATATATAAAGCGCCCTTGAAGTGAAAGTTTGTACGAAAATGGCGCTATACAAATTATGAGAAGAAAAAATAAATAAATATATATATATAAATAATAATAATAATAGTAATATCAATAATGTAAGCAGATATAAGGTGGATGGAAATATACAAGATCAAAACGCACAAAAGTAGTTATACAAATTATTTTATTATATAAAAAAGTTGACTCTCTGTATCTGCTCTTCCTAATTGCAACAACCAATTCGAAATATCTCTTTTAAAAGTCCTAATATCAGTTAAATTTCTAATTGTATTTTCAATTTGTAAATAATCTTTGTTCAAAACTAGTTTTCATTCTTGGAACTATTTTAAGTAAGGCTAAAGGTCCTATCTAAGTAATAGTTTTTAAAAAAGTAAAATCTAGTGTATAACTTTTGATATTAATGAATAATAAAAACGTACATTTTCATAAAAAACGCAAAAATATGAATTATTTTTGAAAGGGAAGCCTTAAACGAGTTCACACAAACGTATATGTAAAATAATATTAATTTTAATTTTAAAGTTTAATGATGATTTTATTTTGGAACACTCGGACTGAAATTTTAAACATAACATTTCCACTGTCAGAGCCGTCACCAAGTTTGTGACGTTGAACACTTTCACAAATTGAAGGGTTCTCCACTTATAGCCGACCCTCATCCGTGTACCCACACGGTGCTTCAAAACTGACGATATAAAATATAAATTTGAACAACTTTACGTTCTTCTAAAATAAAGTCTTGAGCAAGATTTACGGCCCAATACGTGATAACCTAAATGGAACACAGAGGGGATTAAAGCACCTGGAACTTCTGTAATGATATACTGCCACAAATATCCTGAGGAAGGTGAAGACGAGGAGGCTTCAATAGGAGGGACATGTGCAAGCCAACAGGATAGACCTCAGTAGAAGACTATGTCCAGTAGCCAACAATTGGGCCCTAATGCAAAATGAAAAAAAGGCCTACCGTAAAAACCATTAAAATTATAAGAATATTATGCGCTTATACAGGATGTAAATGACCCACCCAACAATACTTTATGGATAAATTTTTGGAATATGTGCAAATTCTGTACCGTTAAGAAAAATATTATTGAAATTTTTACAAATCATGTACGAACTTTAAAATAAATATTTGCGAAATTTATCAATTATCTTTGCTTCGGGCCCTAAATCATGTTAACAAAAAATAGTTTGGCAAGTCGAAATTCGATGACTTTTAATTTTTTGTATTTAATGTATAATTTAAAATCAATAAAATATTTCAATTAATCGAAATAATCGCATAATTACGATTACATCTCTGGCATGGTTGAGATGAGGCCCATATTCCTTGAACAAATAACCCGTAATTTAGTCAGGTATCCACCCATTATATATTGTGGATTAGATCTGTTACATCTTGTATATAACAGTAATAATAAAATTGGGCTGTTACCTCCTAAAATATTGACAATTTCATTAAAAAAAATTATGTGTGTTTCAGGCATTTATATGCACTCGTTGCTGAACAAATTCTTTTTCATTAAGGAGAACACATTTTTATTGTAAAGTTGTAATTATTCAGAACAGACGGTCTGTGATGTTTTAAATACTAATTTAATGTATTAATTATAAATATATACATATTAAATCAATTTTGTCGAAAAATATTGTTTTTGCGCTACCGGTATTCGAACTTGGATCTCTGGTGACCTGATATTAAAAAAAAACAATTTCACCATGTTCCCCGAATAGGGTCCCCCAAAAAATTTTACGCCATTCTTATCTCATAAACATTAAACATTTATACACTTTATTGTGAGTATTTTCAAATGTTATTTATTTCATGCTTGTCACTCGTTCGCAGTTTGATATATAGAGTTATGAAATTGAGTCCATCATTTTTAATAACCCTGTACAGACATGATAATTTTTAATATTTATATTATTAAAATATTCCGTACATGAAAAAATAGGTATAAATTTAAGTTCACAAGTAAGTACAAAAAACTACTACTATCTATTAGGTTCATTAAATTACTTGTTAATAATCTGATTTATAAATACATAAATAATTATAATTATTACCGTAAAGCGACTTTATAATCAGCGTGTTGAAATAATGGAAAGGTTTGGTTTACACAAGTTTTATGAGTGACGTTATGAAGTGTTGCTTTCACTTAACCCGTCGCTGCCGGCGCCAAGTTAACTAAACAATAATTTATTAACTCCATTAGAGATTCGGTGGTGACAAATAATTACAGGGTTAACTGTGACCGACGCAAGTCGACGGTAAGGGAAGGATTTATTTATTTTATTTATTTATTATATCACATACATATTTTTGTTCTAACAGAGGTGAATATATTATAACATAATAAACATAAGACACAATTAATAGTCGTAGTTTATTGTGTGGGATGGAGTAGACTTCACCTCTGATATATACAGCGTTGTCCTGGCTACTTTGCTAGACTGAAGTCTGTGTTAAAGTAGCCAGTTTTTTTTTCGTGCTGTTGTGGTGTTATTTAAATCATTAACAGGAATGAAAAGAGAAATAAAAAAAATTAAAAATATGTAGTGGGAGTGTTGTGAGACTAGTAAATTATTAGTGTAGGTATTGTATAAATTATGTTAAACTGTTGAATAGCCAGACTTCTGATTCATCTCTACCTGATTGGGTCCATATTTGTGTAATCTTATTGGAATTAAACGATTTCCAGTTGGTACTGAGTGTGTTGTATAGTTTCAGAGCTAAGAACATGTAGAATCTTTGATAAAATGTCGTTGTTGCTCTCGAAACTGGCGTGTAGATGTTCGTTGTTTGACTTGTGTTGTGTCCACGATTTATTGCTTGGGGTGAGTTGTTGTTAGCATTGAAATATTGAACGAGTCTCAACATAAAGATTTGTCTTATATCTAGGACATTGTACTAGGGATGGGATGAGTGTAAGGGAATCCTTCGACAGAGGACCAGGATGGACTCACGAAACCAAAAGGACAGCTCAACTCACCTAATTGATGACGCCGTCTCTATGATCTTCCGGAAATTCACCCAAACGAAACTGCCACGGTACAAAAAACTCCAACTTCCATAACACACTAAAATCACAGCTGTATATGAACTAGTGATCCAACAAATGATCACATGAAAACACTTCCTCTCTAAATCTCGACGAATTTTCCATTTCACGAAATAAAATCAATCCAGTCGAGCCAAAGAGACAATGTGTATTAATTGGCAGTAGGCTAAAGGGTAGGAACAAAACTAAAACTGGTGACAATAACACAACATTTTACAATAGTATTTATTTCAAGTTATGGAATTATATCTGTTCACCTATTAATAATCAAAAATAATAATTACTAATACGGAACAGGCGTATTTATTAAATCTGTAAAAAAGGAAGGGAAGCAAAGGCGGATGTTTATATGTGTTCAATGGTACAGTCCCTGGAATATTTTGTCTCAATGAATATTTAAACTTTTTATCATTTTTATACAGTAAAATGAAGAATGGAGTAACACTAAGAAGGTTTAGGTACGTGGAATGTATTAGTAAGAAGATATCGGTAAAAAAAAATGTGCGAGGTGAGTGTTGAAGGCAACAGGAACAGACATTTTCCGCGATAGATCTGACACAATCGCGTAAATCAGATATTATATATACCTATCAATATGGTGGTTCAACATCTAAAATTTTGATCTTACACAGGCTCAATCAGCATACAGCAACATTGTTGCCACCCTTCGATAGATGGCGGCACATGAAGCCGAAGTCTTGTTAAAAATTGTGTGCGCTATGATGCTAAATCCATAGAGGAAATATTAGATGTATGGCGCGCCGTTTTGACTGCATCATGAACTTCCGAGTCCCACGAGATTGTTAAAGAAGAAGAAGAAGAGAAAAAGGTTTTTTAATGTTAAGTTAAAATTGTATTGATATATCGCACATCTAGATCAAAACTAAGACGACTCAAAATCATTTTTCAGTAAACAAAAAAATAAATTTTTTCTCCATTTTTTGTTACTAAAGTTATGAAACTAAATAACATTTTAGATCATAAATGTATCCTAAAATGACACTATTAGAGAACTGGGGCTAAATTAGTTGCGTATGTGACAGAGTATCCGAATACAATAATAACTCGAAATTCTTATTATTTTGAGTTTTTTTAGTTTTGATCTAAGTGTGCGATATATTTACATATAAATTTAGAACAAATACAGTCGGTAACTAATTTAAAGAAGCGGAGAATTTTGTACTAGAATTGAAATTTCTCAAAAATTTGTAATATTAAATGTTATTTGTTGTCTTTCATAATGCTTACATACCAACCCGGGAAAATGCGAATTTTCAGAAAGAATTTTAATCATTTTATGGTTTAAAAAATAAACAAAAATGTGTATTAAAAATTACACTACACAGAGTGCACGCACCAAACAGTTACGACGCGTCTGTCGGTCTAGTGGTTAAAGTACTCGCTTAAAGATTCAGTGGACGGAGGTTCGAGCCTAATTCCAGGAATCCAGTGCTATATTCACAGCACAAGCATTCATCTCCATTTTATTTTAAAGAAAAAATGTTTTTATGTAGATTTCTTCAATAATTGTTTTTTTTTAATCGTTTTATATCCATAATTAAGGATGCCCTCTTGTATTAAATTTTTATTGAATATATTACACGTGCCAGAGGGAAAGTTTACAGTTTTTACCACAGCACAGAAGCAAAACGACAAAGACAAGTAAAAAATGTTTCCGACAAAACAGATAAATATTAAAAGTTTTCTCCTAATTTCTCCAAAAGATTTATGACACTTCATAAAAAATAAACGTGCGTTTCCAAGAATTTTATTTACGGTGAACACTTCACCATGGAAGTGTTTCGAATATTCTTGTAAAATATTTTAGAGGTTCGGTACCTAATAAAGTCTATTGTTATTTTCATTGGTAAGTTGTCCAAATTTTTATTTTGCACCACTTTTTACTTTTTCCAAGCAACAAATAAAACAATGAAATGTGGAAAGGTGTGCCCATTAGAGGATAGAGCTCCTCGAACATATAACAGTATTGTGGAGGTCTATCTCCTCCACAGTCATCATCACCGCCGATGAGTCCTGAACGCACCACTCTTCTCACTGTCGCCTTCCAGATAACATCTCCAGGAAACGTTCATCTGTATAGACTTGTAGGTATATCTCTAATCGATAATTTTATTTTTTAGGAGAACACATTCTTATTGTGAAGTTGTAATTATTCAGAACATAGATCTGTGATATTTTAAATATGAATTAAATATACTAATTATAAAGATAATCCAAAATTTAATAAAATTGAATTGATAATTCTGGCGTCTGCTATCAGTTTACTCAAATGTATTTGAGATTCTGTAAAAATATGGAAGATGGCTCTGTCAAATGATGGAACGATTAAATGTATTAATATCAAAAAGGTAACATATAGGGTCGAAAATTGTCGCTAAAAATAATGTCGCTGTAGCTTAGTTGGATAAAGCACCTTCCCCGGTTAGGAAAGAGATCCAGGTTCGAATCCCGGTGGCGCAATAATAATATTTTTCGATAAAATTGATTTTATATGTATATCGATAATTTTATTTAACAATAAACTTGTGTCAACCATAAGTAGTTTCTCTTCTCCAACCCGCATACACACACCTTCAAACAAACATGTGAGTGATGGGTGATTATCCTTTTGATTCATTAGTGTATCTTTCTGATTCATCAGTCCACAAAACACTCTTTCGTAACTGCACCCTCTTTAATCCCTAAAGTATGCCCATATAACAAGCCATGACGACCATGACGCTAAAGAACATTAAAAATCCCTATTAACACTTACTGCCCGATGGGTCAAAACAAAACACGTCCGGCGGTGGTGGTTCATTTTAGACCCACCTCAAGTTTTCGGTATTTCAACCGTTTTATGGGAGATTTTTTATAGATATTTCATTTTAAATATGATTTAATGAAATGGCACGATGTACCGTAATGTTTCTGCTAAAAAATAAAAAAATATTACGAATAATGTACATATTCTCACGCATCAACAGACGCCCTACACAGCCAAAATTCAAACATCCACTGAGCATGTGATCTTCTCGTCGAAACCCGAGCAGGTAGTGTCATAAAACATACAGGTAGGCGCAACGCCCCTCAAATAATTATATTACTGGCATTGTGTTGGGGCCGCGAGACAAAATTAAGTAAAAACAAATACATGGACGCATACCTGGTATCCTTTGTCTACCCGCTCAAAATTTTAACAATATATGTCTGACAATATATATGTTTTGGCGTAAGCGCTGAGATTCAATCCGACTGTCTTAGATCAGTTTTTGAGCGTTTTTTCACATTTTTATCAATAATTCGTTTGAATCTCGTCCGATAATATTTATTTGTATCTCAAATTATTTAATAAAAGATTAACTAGAAGGAAAACAGCATTAAACGAATATGTGTTGCGTAATTCATATTTTTACAAACAACCGGGTCAAATCTGACCCACCACCGCAGAGTATGTGTTAAGATGCGGAATCATTCCGAAGAATCAAAGATGTTGTTAGATTACTTCCTTGCATGATATTATAAGTGGATGTATATTTTATTTATTAAGTTGTAAAAATGAAATAGTAATATTCCTGCATCAAGTGTGCAACATTAAATTACATCGTATATCAATTAGCATTAGGTGAAAAGATTAAAAATACTTCATTGAACAATTTGAAACCTTTATAGCATAAACTATTTAGTGTTCCTGCCAGATTTGTTTATGACCTATGTGGACCTCAAATTTATATTTCATATTTTTATTCATGTATGGTGGCAATAATCGATTTTTAATTTTGTATATCAATACTAGAACACTATTATATTTATATAATATTTTGTTTAATTGTCATTAATCTTAGTTGTTTTAACATATAATCTATACTTATTATCTATGACATCTTAAAATAGTCCCCATTGCTCGGTTTTGAATTATTTTAATGTTTTTCATTTTCTTCATTTCCCAAAATATAGTACTGTTGAACAATAATTTATATGTGAAATGACAATGGAATTATAAATTAAATACTAATTAAATGTATTAATTATAAACATATATAAATGAAATCAATTTTATCGAAAAATATTGTTTTTGCGCTACCAGGTGCATTAGCAAATATGCTACAGCGCCAGTATCTTTGACGACAAATTTTCGAACCTATATGTTACACTTTTTCAAATTAATACATCTGTCGTTCCATTATTTGAAAGCCATCTATCTACGTTGTAGCATATTTGGTAATGCACCTTCCCCGGATTGGAAAAAGATATCCAGGTTCGAATCCCGGTAGCGCAAAAACAATATTTTTCGATAAATTTGATTTAATATGTATATCTTTCTAATTCATATTTAAAACATCACAGACCGTCTGTTGTGAATAATTACAACTTCACAATGAGAATGTGTTCTCCTTAATATAATTATTTAGTTAATTAACCACTAGACCAACGACACGTCAAAATATATATAGCTTGGGTTATAGAGAGTAAATGTGGTAGATAGTCCGTACATGTTCGTGATAGAATTTTGAAGGTGTTGTTAACATTAGCATTCTAGATCATACTTTTGCGAGAAGAACAAGAATGTAAATTTGAGTTTTAATAATGAATTATAAACTAATTGCGATGTTTTTAGGTTAAGTTTCTTATTCTGTCATGATTTGAGTATTTTTCAGCATGACGTATTCCCCGCTGCTACTTTAAAGACATTTACTGTAATAGCTGCTTACGACACAATTCGCGCTAGTAAGCATTTCTGATTGCGTCGTGTTAACCTCACTTATACGTAATTTATTAACCCATTCGGCCTAAATTATTTATCCTACCCCTCCCGCCAATTTATTACCCACGTCTTAAATAACTACTTTGGCCTAATTGCCTTCAGTTGCTCTTTTACCCTCCCACCCGATAGTTTACTTTTCTCAATTAGAACCTCCCTAATACATTTATATACACACCCCTAATACATCACACCGCTACAGCTTATGCTCGCTTCGGTCGACGCCAAATGGTTTGTAAAATGGAGCATAATTAAACGAATCTTGAGATACTTTTTTTATTTTTTAACCAAAAAATCATGTTAAAAAGGAATGAGACGAAAACAGTGATGGCGCATGACATATGAATCATTTAATTAATTAAGACTAAGAAGAGAAATGTTCAAAATACGATGGACCCAATACCCTAGAACATAGACACGCTATAGCATATTTGGCATATCTTTATCAAAATGTACACGTTTAAATTAAACGTTCGAGTTGTTGACGCAAGTCGAATGTTACTTCTGTGACATCATTTGTTTCAATAATTCCGTCACGATGTACACCCGTATAATCTTCTCGAAATATATGTAAATTAAATATTTATATGACATATTATATTTAGTATGTAGATCCACACGAAAATAATTCAGTTCTCATGTCAACGTCTTAACTAGAACAGTATAACTAGTGTAAGAATTTAAAATTGACAAATAAAGCTGCGCATGTGTTTTTTCTAAAAGCTGTCCCAGATGTGTACGAACTAAACGCAACTCTCGCACAGGAGTGTTCCGAATACACGTCTTCGCTTTAGCAGACGTGTTGAAGCGGACTTGACTGTATTCATTCCAATACACTATAAACGTGGTGATATTTTATATTATAACATATATTAACTGCTTTAGTTAAAACTTGAAAAAATTCCCAAAAATAAAAATAATATACACTCACACCTGAAAGAGTGAACGATGAATACAACCTCTAATATTAATACCCATCGCTTTTACACCATATATATTAGCAGCATAACCTAAGTCCATGCCTAGTGCTCGCCGCTGCCCGTCTCTATCGGGTTGACCAGGAGAGTGCAAATTCGAGTGTCAAAGGTCCAACGCGCTTGGTTCCGCCGAGATAGATTATCGACGTACCTTTACGTTATCCGGACCGGGAAACCAAATTCGCCAGCATCTGACTCCCTCCGAAGTGCAGCGAAACCTTCTTCCTTTATTGCGTGTCGAGGAATGTGCAATTTGACGATCAGCTCATGAGATGAGATCAAGATAAGACCGGATTCCTTCTGTCCTTAAACGTTTCCCGATCCAAATCGGATTGCGTCAAACAAACAATAACCAGCAGAGATACAGTCCACCGCGGGATCTATTTCCCACCACAAGTATTCAACTCAATTGAAACTAGTCCACATTTCTTCAACCGATATAAATTAAGTGACAAATGGTGTGATGTATACGTGTGATGAGAACGGATGACAAGCGCACGCACGTACGGGACGAACGCGTCTGTGTGTATATGTGCGTATGGAGAGGTACATCAGGGATAATGTTTAAGTATGACGGACCGCGGGAGAACGATCTTTTTTACTCCACATCTTCAAATACATATAGATCTAAGAGTATATTGTAAGCTGTACTAGTGTGATCGGAATAATACTAAATTATTACCAGCTCTATTCACGTCACCACTTCAACTAGGATTCATAGGATACAACAATTAGTATTATTAACACGTGTCCGATATAGTACTACTTCAGTTTCGCGACAGTTAATTAATTGTTTCGGTCTAGTTGCATTGCAGTAAACCGCTTTCCTTTTCTTTGGACAAAAACATTTGACGTGGTTGTGCAGTAGCCATTATTGACCACGAAAATACCACTACCGAGTAGGTAAGAGTATTACACAGTACCAGTGACAAATATTGTGCAATATTATTGCTTTAACACGTCACGTCTTCGTAGATACTCTCACAGCACGTGGCGGTATTGCCAGTTAGTTGCGTGTTGCATATTACATCCATATGGCGATAGATCGGCTATTGATAGTGAAATTTTTTTCAAGTAAATCTCTGAGATTTGTGTTATCGTGTTTCGTTCTGCGTACACGGGCCTTTTGTTATGTTTATTTATCAGCAGTCTGTGTGGATTGTGTGGAACGTTAATGGTTACGCTATTTGACCCAGTTTCGAAGCGCGAACAAAGCTATATCAAAACACTTAACAATTACAAACTTTAATTAATCCTGCACATACATTTACAAGATTTCTCAATGTATAAAATAAATAATCGAAGAATAACTATTTTAATTACAGATTAAACATTATATACATTCTCAAATTAAATATCACATGTCTACCTATCTACTTTAATTATAGTTGGCTCTAAGCGTCTTCCGGGTCCAAGCAACCATTCTTCAGACAGAGAAGTTCTGAACTTTGGTCTTCCAACAAGAAATTTGTAGACAATCATGACTGAACATTGTTCATCCATAATCCATTGTTCGCTAGACGGTGGTTGGAAGAATCCATAATTAATATACGCTCTGAGGATATCAATTATGATTATCTCCTTGTTCGTCTAAAATTGTTAAACTTATCAGTGAGACGTACGATGACCGACCTTGTATTTTTATACAGGATCATCAATGGTATGATAGACTGCCCCCAGATTGTTGGTCCGCTTGACTTTCACGCACCATTGAGGTCATCGAGACACAATTCATTGTTCTATTACAGTGGTAATGTCAAAACACATACATTAGCTAACTCCGCAGTCCTCAGATTGCATTATTTGGGGAATTAATATGCGGAGGTAGTTGACATTTTTGCTGTAAATTTAACCCTTCATAGGACTATATTATTACTTTCCATTTTATATTTATTTTGAATTTTGTTTATGAAAAAACATGCTAACATTATGTATTGCACTTCTGATAAAATGTTCTATTATTTCACAAATTATGTTAATGCCTGAATAGGGCGTGTATAATAATAATAATAATAATATATGGTCATCCTGGCCGTTTATTCAAGCGCTCTACAGCCATTTAATGCCGAATCGTACCGACTAAATGCAGACGACAAAAACATCGCGGATCACTTCTCATCAGCCCGTCCTTTCGGAAACACTTCAAGCGAGCATCTTCAGTTACTTTATGTGTGCATGTTTTAATTAAATACCTCGCTGTATATACTCACTCGCACATTCCACATTCATATACACTGCGACATACATCAACACGCGTGAGAACTGAAGAGAGATAGGTCCTTCAATTTCACCATGTATAAAACCTTCAGACCTGATACTCATAACCTTCAAACATCAGTCACTCCATCTAAGCGACAGCAAACCATTTTGCTGCTCCCTTCTGCCCGTCGTTTATAAATAAACAATATATTTTTTAAATTAAGCAAAAAAATTATAATTTTTATTAAACATAGAATAGCTTAAATAGATTAATTAATTATACTTTTTGTTTCAGTACAGCATCAAAAATATCACTCTTAATATTATATAACAAGTAAATAAAGCGTAATAGGCCTCAATTCCATTAAATATCAAAAATAATTCATCGTAGATACATATTTTTGTTCAATACATAAATATAAATGTAATATTTTGTAAATTCTGCTAATATATAATTGCTTAAGATATTTAATCCGTTCTATGTTTAACATAAATATTTATTCTTACTAAATTATATTTAGCAATATTTGAATATGTTCCAAGAACACAGAATTATTGGATTTCCACCTATAAAGGCACTGTTATTAAACAATGTTACATAAGAATTGAAAAATTGATTTTTCAGGCGTATTCTAGTATAATGTGTTATAAAAAAATTTAACAAATAAAGAATATTGCTTTAAATAATTTCAAAAAAATAATTAGATTCTCGTTGTGACATCTATGCTGTTTCAGGGAAATTAATATCAAATTTATTCCATAGATGGCGATAGTGTAGTTGTACTCGAAGTGTTTCCACATATTAACATATATACAACTTCCAAAAATTTGATACATATGGAGATTGATTAATGTGTGAGAATTGTGAACGTTACGTTGAGTAAAGTGATCACGTAAGTCTTGTAATTCCCATACTTACATATATTTCTATTAAATATAATTTTTTTAAATAACTTCGTTTCTATGATATATTTATTATTTGTTAAATTATATTTAGCCTATTTATGTATATATGCTTACAACTATAGAGATGTATGAAATAATGTAAAAGCTCTAAGGGAGTTTACATATAAATATCTACGTCAGGAAATTTCCCATTACAAGAAACAGATCTATCTTCAGGCATCTTCCTGGAGTTTGTGTTACAATCAAGAATATTACATAATTTGTGTATGGTACTTGTGTGCGATTCCTTGGAACATTAGATCTGAGATTGTATATTATATAGTTTTAAATGATTTATGTATGTAATGAAACAGAGTATTTATGTGTTCTGTCCCTCAGAACACAGCATGATTAATATACAACCTAGATACGAAATCAATTTATGGTTTTAAATATAGAATATGCATTTTCGGAGACTTTCCGAGAAAAACTTGTCACGTAAATACGTTAAAGAAATGCGTAAATTATAATTTTTAAATATCATCATATGAGACTCAAATAAATTATAATAATTTGTTTAAAAAAATGTATGCAGGAGTGGTATAATATAAGGTGTCCAGCGTAAAATTATCAAGTTTAATATTAAATAAAATAAAAAACTACAATGTTATTCTCATATTTTATTTATACAAAATGGAGTTTGACGATGCGGATTTTACGTTTTATGAACAATATCGTCTAAATGCCGTCCATTTCTCTCAAGACACTCTTGCAATCAGACTCTTAAATTTGCGAACACGCGAGAGCAAAGCGTCGGTTCAATGGCAGCAACTTCACGGCGGATATTTTCTTGTAGGGCCTGAATTGTTCGAGGATTGTTGCTGTAAACTCTCGACTTAAGGTATCCCCACAAAAAAAAAGTCGCACGGTGTACGGTGCGGTGACCGAGGTGCCCAGGGTATGTCTCCGTAATTGCTAATTAATTTATTGGAAAAAATTCCCTTCAGCTTCTCCATTGAAACTAGCTGTGCGTGGAGTGGCTCCGTCTTACTGAAATTTGTTCTATTGTTGAACCCGGGAAATAGCTGCAGTTGCGGTACCAAAAACTCTTTGATTATTCGGCAATACACGTCAGCAGTGACTGTCTCGCTGATTAAAAAAATAAAGACCATTTATCCCTCGGGCAGAAATTGCACGCCACACTGTCGTTTTTGGACAATTCAAACGTTTTTTAAAACGTTCCCTTGGGTTGTCGGGGTACCAGTATCACATGTTCTGGTTATTAATATAGCCATCGATATGAAAATGTGTTTCAACAGTTAACAATATATTTTCAAGCGTTCGTGCTGTTCCAAAATATTTCAGCATCGTTCTCGCTAAGGTTTCACGTAAAGAATAGTAATTTTCATTGAGAAACTGCACGATTTGCAGTTTGTATGGGTGAAACTGTAGTTTATTTTTCAAAATAACGTGCATTGTTGATTTTTTATTCAAGTACAGGCTGCAATCTTCCTTATCAATTTATGCGGACTGCGTATAATTTCACGTCGAACTTGAGCCACATGTTTTGGCGTCGCTGCTGACGTTAATGGTTCCGGGGGACTTTTGGTTAACCATTGTCCCTTCTTGTCTGAATTTTTGAACCCAACACCAGGTAAGTTGCGTGCTTGGGCTATCACATACTCGTCGAATATTAAAGTGAGTACAAAAAGCGCGACGCGCACGAACTAATGAATCACCGTACTTTAAATATAGCTCAACCACGAACGCGCGGTGCGCTCCGAACTAGTGACTCATTGCGACTGGCAAATCCGCAAATCACGCTCGTCGAACAATACCCTTCCTACTTAACTCCCCCTGATGGTTTACGAACAATTACAATTTAATTTTGAAATTTTTCCGCTGGATACCTTGTCTAAGACATGCATTTCTTTAGCACTTGGTTTTATTCTAGTGGATACCATTTAAGGATATTATTTGTCTTTCGACTACCTGACATGTAAATTAATCATAGAACCATAGTAACAGATCAGAAATCCTAAAATCAGAACATAATTACAAATTAATATAATACAAATTTCAACCAGCATTTTGTATCAACGACTCTCTAAAATAAATTTGCATTTTGCGGTTACAAAAACGTTTATGGGATCGGCATATTATTTCGGGTACAAAGCGTTCTTTGGGCAGAACGTAGCACTGCTAATCTCAAACAATTTTTAATGGTTAATTATTTCACGTTTTCACCCCTTCAGTTCCAAAATTAATTATTTTCCTTCATTTGAATCATAAAACAAAACAGGAACAAAAGCGTTCTCCTTAGACTTGTAATCAGTTGAAATGGCGGGTAATTTTAAAAGTTATTTTTCTTTAATCTTATTTCCGTCTCGCGTTAAGAAGTGACGGAAGACATTAAACAAATGATTGGGTAATTGAAACAGTCGAATAGCATGTCGTGCTTTAATTCATTATAAGAAATTTCACTTGGTTGGTAAATTAAACAAAATACAACATAAAGCAGGTAGATAGGTTTCTCTTCAAAAGTACACACTGGGTTCAAGCGTCCTTTCAAGGACCACTATAGGTTTCAGATGTCAACTATCTGGGGTGTCACCCAGATATGTAAAGTTGGTCGACATCTGGTTCCAGAAACTCGGCGGGTTACGCCCAGACGGTGCAGCAAGAGCGAATCTCAAAAATAATCCTTAATGGAAACCCAGGTGGTAGAAGAAACGTGGAAAGGTTACATTTATTCTGGGAGTATGGCGTAAAAAAGATGTAATAGAACTGCTACAGATTCCAAACTGGAAGACAGTCGCTAAGAACTGAAAGATTCAAGAGGCTAAGGCTCGATGCAGGGTCATTGGGGAAGAAAAAGATATACTTTTAAAATTAGCAATATTATAATATAGCATGTTTGAACAATAGTGGGTTTTCAGAATTTGCTAATCATTTGATTTTGATAAAAAATTGGGATTGTCAATTTTGCATATAAACGGTGTTGGTCACAAATTAAATAATTTGGAATCGTTGGAGATAAATAAAGCGTGTAAAACTAATCAAAAAATTATAAACAACCAACTAAATTTAACTACGAGACCCATTCTAAAAAAAAATTTTCCTAAAAATTATTCGAGTAATGATTTGAGTTAGGTACTAAAAAAATTTAAATTTTTTAAAATAGATTTTTTTTAAATAGATTCTGTCAATGAAACAATATATATTTTAGTTAGTTATGACATCCTGAAGAAGAAAATGGTATTTTCGAAACCGGTAGATGTATTTAAACTCAATTTAGTGGTTAATAAAACAAAGATAATAAATAAAAATAAGAAAACGATAAGTGTCAAGTTGAGAAAAATGAACATTTTACGCGACACTTATATTCGCCTTTAATCAAGTTCTAATGCTTAGCTGGAAAATTTTGTCGCATCCAGCCTATAGTCCCAACCTCGCTCCGTCAGATTATCACTTTTTTTTCAGTCGCTCTCCAATCGAGTGCGTGGTGTTACGTTTAACAACAACGATGACCTCAGAAATTGGCTCAACAACTATTTCGATATTGGACCAACCGATTTTATAGAAAAGGCATCGACTAATTGGTCGAAAGATGAGAGAAATGATCGAAATGTTGTAATTTTTGTTTAAATATTTGATTTTATAATAATTAAATGAACAAAATCGCAAAGACTTACTATACAACCCAATATATTTTACATGTCCGTCCTAGAATGAACTCTAAACACTAGTTAAAAAATTAAGTTAATTAAATAACATACAGGGTGAATGTTATGTTCCATGTCAATTTTGTATGGCCACCATTTTGGTTTCGCAGATTTATTATTGAGCACCTAACACCTCAATAACGTACAGAAGTCATTAACACATTTAATCTAAATAATAATGGTAATGCCGTAACCATTAATGGTGATCGTTATCGCTACATGTCGGAATACTTATCGGTGGCCAAATTGGGTCGATGGGGTCTATAATAACACATGTGGTTTCACCAGGACAGCCTGAGCTACGCTTGAAATTTTGCGAGAAATTTTTCCCAGCCGCATAATGTCAAAAATGGTGATATAGACTGGCCTCTTCGATCATCTGATTGACTTCTCCCGACTATTTTCTGTGGAGGTACTTGAAATAGAATATCTACGCCTGTACATCGATAATAATTCCGATGCTACAAGACAGTATTCGAAATGAAATTGCAGAAATAGCACGCAGAGTGTGTGAGAATATTATGAAAAATATAGCTGAAAGGACACGCATTTTTGCCGCTGCCAGAGGCGGCCACTTGGCCGATGTCATATTCCACGCATAATTCTAATAAACTACATAATCGAGAAATAAAAATTAAATTAAAAAATTGTGTTTCTTTTCCTAGTTATTCAAAAACAACATCGGACTGGAATATATAATATTCACTTACTTACTTACCATCACGCCGTTTCCCCGCGGAGGTATTCAGAGAGGATAGAGCGCCATACAAGCTCGCCGATTGTTGAGGCTTCTAACCATCCTCCATTATCTAGTTTACCTGGTCGTGCCAAGTATTCCGCGGACGTCATCAATTTCTGGTGCCATCAACACTTGCGTCATATATCTTTCTCACCATTCTCTCCTCATTCATCCGTTCCATATGACTAAACCACCTAAGTGATCCTTTCTTAATCTTACTTACTATACTAACATCAGCTTTACATTCTTTCCATATTTTTTCATTTTTTACTCTGTCATAAATAGATTTGCCACAAATACGCCTAAGTGATCTCATTTCCACTGCATTTAATCTACTTTCGTTCCTTTTCTGCCAGCTCCAGGCCTCACTTCCATACATCAGTGTCGATACCAGGACTCCATTGTACACCTCTAGTCTTGCCTCGGTTGACAAATTCCCGTTAGATATAATTCCATTCAAAGCGCCGTTCACTTTATTTCCTGCAGTCACCCTCCTTTCGATATCATTCTCAGCCTTTCCGTTTCTATCAAACATACTTCCCAAATATACAAACTCATCTACTTGTTCTAAACATTCATTACCTACAAGTATTTAGCGCGGTGTCTTGCTTTCCTCCTTCTCGAATACCATCACTTTCGACTTGTTAACATTCATCATGAGGTCGCGTTCCTTGCATACATCGTACATTCTACTCACCAGATTCTTAATATTCACCCTGTAGTTAAATAAAACTATTGTAGAACTTAAATCTGCTTTTTGTGCAACTACAAACCGAAGCAGCCCAAATACATCAAATTAATTTGGAAACAAAATGCCCTAATATAGGGACATAAGGTCGAATACGAACTATGTTAAAAAAATACTGCTTTGAAGTCATAAAAAGTCGTTAAAAGATAATGAATGGGGCACTTATTTTTCGTACAAAACGTCGAAAGGTTTTTTTTAATAATTTTTTTTACATAGTCACTCGGTAGACTGTCAGTTGGCTTGATCGATGGTTGCCATAACTTGTACAACCTTCACAACCATAATAATGCTGGTATCGAAAAAGCCTAACAAATTGTTTTAACCCCGGGAGCATTGTTTGATCAGGGTTAACCAGTTATTGCAATTTCCAATGGCGTGCCTAAATATTGTACAGTGGTATCTCGGTATACGTTCTTAATCCGTTTCAGATATTTTAGACGTATACCAAACAGGACGTATACCAAACGGAAAATTATTAATCCGTTTCCATGAATAAAAATGCATGTTATACATTGATGGGGTTGTATAAAATACATTTAACACTGCTCAATATTAAAATATATAAATACAAAAGCAATTAAATGAAAATTTAACAGGTTGAAGATCATCAGGTTTGACGATTAAGTACTAATAATCTGTCCAAAGAAATTAGTTTTTGGTTGTTTCGGAAATGTGACATTAACTAGTCATACCAGATAATGCTGTTACGGCCTCTTTGGACTTTGTTGGCTTCTCATTAACTTTTTTAGAACTTTCTAGAATCACGCGAAATTCACAGGAAGTTATCCTAACTATCTGATAATTCACTAGTTCTACAACACTCTCACTACATTTTTTCCTCTTCTTATTTTTATTCCTGTCAAATCTTTATCTTTCTTGAATTAAATAACACCACAATAGTACAAAAAAAACTGGTAAAGTAGCAAAGTAGTCAGGACAATGCTGTATATATCAGAGGTGGAGTCTACTCCATCCCACACAATTAACTACAAGTAACTTTATACTTATGCTATATAATTATATCTTATGTTTATCATGTTATATTATAATATATTCACCTCTGTTACAACAAAAACATATATGTCAATAAAGTTTAATAAATTTACCCCAGCATGAGGAATTATCTTATTCTTTCTAAACTTCCCTCATAACTGAGGATTGCGACCTCCGATCGATCCTCTTGACTGCATTTCTCAACATCATTATTAATTAAAAACCTGTCGCATTCTTCATTTGGAAGGTCCAGTAGAGAGAGACGATCTGCCTCTCCCTCACGTTGCCGAACATCATAAGCTTCTGTCAGGCTGTCACTTATTTTGAAGGGTTGCCCGAACTATTGAAGAATTCGTCTAACGCTTTTAGTTGAGTCATTTAATTTTAATCGGTACGTTGACCTGTTAATGGTAAAAAATCCAAAGAAGAATATTGCTATATCGCATTCCTAATAATAAATTGAGAAAATAAACTAAAAATAGGAATAGCTTAATGTGGACACAAATTAATTTTCATAATTGGAATCTAACGGCGCGTGACCACGTTGCGCGGCGGGCTAAAACTTTCGAGACCGAGACACGAAAATAAACAAAGGTCAAGGTCAAGTCAAGTTAAGGTAAAACGCAAAACAAAGATACCATTATCCTCCCCTTGGTCACTCCACCCCCTCCTCGAGATATATATTTCATTCATTCCAAATTAAATTACATGCCATCCTTTCCAGTATGGTAATCTATTCATTTACAATAGCATTGTAACTTTTTAGAACCCTTGGCGAAACGTACACCTATCCCCATCCCCTCGATTTCAATGTGTTTAAACAAAATTGTTATCTTTGTTTTATTAACCACTTAATTAATTAAAATACATCTACCGATTTCGAAAAATATCATTTTCTTCTTCGGGATGTCATTAACCCATTGATCGCTTTTTCGACATCTTTCATACGCGGCACTCTTTGGCTGTATCATAATTTATGACTTTACACTACAATAGTGAAACAAATTTGTGATTTGTTTATAAGAAATCGATAGCAAAGGTTCTCAAGTATCCACACGAACATAAACAAATACAGAAATCAGAACCATAATTACAAAATAACGTAAACAAAATTATCCATGAGAGAATACAGCAGTGCCCTACACCATCGCTACACTAGCGCCATTTGTGGTGCTACTCATACGTACTAGAGTGAAGTAGTGATCAATGTGGGTGTTAATTTCTAAGAGCAATGCACACTATCTACAAGTTTTAAAATACTGACTTTAAATTGAACTCTATAGTTTGAAACGTATTACATTCTACACGCATAAACTGAGTTTGAGAATTAGAATAACTGAGCTATACTGGATGATACGAGGACTTTTATTAATTCGTGTTTGTTTATAAGATGGATAATAATCCTTGACAAATATCGACAGATGTCAGTAGGATACAGATTAGAAAATAACTTTGGTATGATTGTCACCGCTCGTCAACGCGTATGTATGCACTAGCGGCGGGCGAAACACGGCGGCTCATATTTGAGTCACCCGCGGGGAATGGGTTAAAGAAAAAAAAGATATTTTTCAAAACCGGTAGATGTATTTTAATTTATTAAGTGGTTAATAAAACAAAGTTAACAAATCAAAATAATGGATTTTAACAACATAAAAATGTAAATTAAATTGTATTGAACACCATCCAAATTTGGTTTAGTTGCACATTATGATACTGAGAAAAATATATTTATAATCTACTAATCTATTTATTTGCATTATATTTAAAGCTATTCAGTCAAAATTTTGCTCAATTATATTCTAGGACCTAGAGAAAAATGTAATCATCTCACCCCACCTCTCCGGACGGACTGAATTTGCTTTTAGATCGTTGCTACATGCCGTCCCCTTCGGCCTCTCCCCCTAACTATCATCCTAGATCATTGGGCATTGATCGCTAGTAATAGTTTAGTCAAAATCAATAAATATTATTATGGTACATAATGTACCACGGTTCCATAACCAATTTTCCACCTTTACAATCCTTTCTAGATAAGATTTTTTTTTTTATGAAAAGGCCACCCGTCTCGTCGACAACACAATAGAAGCAATCATAGGCAGACAAGTCGATTTTGTTATTGAACCATAAATCAAATGGTTAATAAAAACTGCTATAGATTAATGTTTAGAAATACTGTATCGCATTTTTGTAATAAGTAGACAGTCATGAATAATGGAGAAACTTCTGGAAAGGTCTATTCCGGGACGGTACTTACATAAACGGGGTAATAAATGTGACGTCACTAATTTTAATAGCTAATGAGAAAGAACATGAAATATTCTTTTTTGGTTGGAAAATAATGTTCGTAATATTTTAAATAAATCCGAATTAAGTGTCAAGATCAAACATACTATTTTTACATGGGAAGTATGGAAGTCTTGGGCATTACAGGGCTTACGACCCGCCATCGACTGGCTTGAGTGATCACTTCACACAATGTAAGGTTCACCTATTTACCCATGCTACCACATCTATTATAATTTTTTTAAAGTTGTATATATGTTATCATGTTGGAACATTTCAATTATATATTACTAACTATGCTGTCGCCATATACGGATTTTTTTGAAAAATTGCTTTTCATTCTCTTGTAACAATATATACATATAAAATCAATTTGTTGCGCCACCGGGATTCGAACCTGAATCTTTTTACAAACCGGGGAAGGTGCTTTATTACATTTGGTGACTATATATTAAAGTTGACCTATATGTCTAACACCATGTAAATATATTTTATGTTAAAATTGACCATTGATTTTGACATCGTCATCTTCAACATCTTTGCATTTATTACAAAACATATTTTTATTCTTTCCCGACTTCTTCCCAGCTTCCAGCGGGTCCGCTGTCTGCCCGTACGTCCTCGGTCCAGTCGGCTTTTGTACTGGATCAAGGGTATTACGAGATTAAATCCGTACATTTTGCCATTTTATTTCCGAACTTATGTGATTTATTTTGTCAATTTCAGTTTATAGTTAGTATTTAAATAAAAAATAGATTTGAGTTCCACAACAGTTTGATTTAACCACGACATTTTTATTAACTTTATTACATAACTGGCGGGAAGCAAACGGCTTCTGCCGATTGCTGTTGTCGAGCCATGCGGGCGACAGAGTTGACTCAAAAGTATTAATTATGGTATCATGAATTTTGTGACTTTTTTGCATATTTTCATAACGTAATCAATTTTTTTTTTCTCCGAACCGATCAATGATGTCTAATTTCATACTAAAATGATCATTCGTACAGCCGTTTCATTGCCAGTAAGTACATAATAGTAATTAAACTGCCAACATCCCTTAATTTTTTTGCAGTGGGGTAGATAGATTATATTATTTACGACATCGTATTCGCTATTCATTTCGTAAATTGACGACCCTACCGTGGCTACGAATTCATTTGAGATAATCATCATATCTATTTATTTCCATCGGCGCCCTCGTGGACTTTTACATTGCAATAATAATTTATTTCACTTAAATATAACAGTACAGTTTGAATAAATCATTTTAATATACCATAATTTTAAATTCCAAGCATGGATCAAGTACTATACAGACTGTAAAAGACCTTGATACCTGACTTAATTACGAGTCGAAAATGTTCAAGGAGTATGTGTCGAATCTCAACCATGTCAGAGATATAAGCATTTCAAAAAAATCCTAATTATACTGTAAATATTGTTTTGATTCCAAATTATATATTGAACACTAAAAATTAAAGGTTATCGAATTTTAAGCAGCCAAACTATTTTAGGGCCTGAAGCAAAGATACAGTTTGATAATGGATACATTTTATTATTTCACACATAACATAACAATTTTTATTTTTTTTCAATCTGCATAGCAAATTTACGGCAAGGATTGCCTTTTAATTAAAATAATTAACATAGCAAATTAAATTTCGAAGTACATAGACACGATTTTGTAAAAAAATCAAACAATTTGCACGTATTCCTTGAACATTTTCACCCATAAAATATTGTTGACTAGGTTTGTTACATCCTGTATAAAATAAAAATATGACCAGCAAAGTTAATTACCGATCGAAAAATTTTATGAGAGAATATATTTAATAGATACTTATCTAGAATAGTAAATAGAAATCTACTAGGCATTTGGTCGTGAATAAAACCGCTTTGTACACAATATTGTCATTTTATCAATATCATTACTAACAGTTTTGTATCTATCTACTGCTGGATAAAGGCCTCCCCAAGCGTCTCTCACTTTTCTCTGTCCGTTGTTATTCGCTGCCACGAATTTCTTCTGTCCGGCGGATTTTAGGGAGGCCTGTCGGCCCTTCGAATCCACTCTGGTACCAGCGTATTACTGTAGACAATTACATAAACAACTTTTATTTGTTCTCTTATTTATGTTTCTTTTAGACATACATAAGCATTGGAATGGTTGGAAGATCACTTTTGAAAATCATATTCAAACGTCCGAATGCAGACAGGCCACTTTCACAGTTTCATCGGATATGTCTCACATATTTTACATTGGAGCACAATTTTTTTAGTTTTGTGGTGGTCCTGCTCGCGACCCACAGACATGCCAGCATAATAAAATCACTCAATAGCCATACAGTCCGACTACCTAACTAACTAACTGAATTACCATCACGCCGGGGTAGACAGAGAAGATAGAGCGCCACACAATACTCGCCTCATTCACATGCATACATGTTAACATACAAGCTCGCCGATTGTTGAGGCTTCTAACAGAACCATTCTCCAGTGTCTAGTTTCCTGGTCGGACCAAGCCTTCCGCGGACGTCCTCTATTTCTGGTGCCATCAACATTTGCGTCATATATTTTTCTTACCATTTTCTCCTCATTTATCCGTTCCATGTGAGATTATTTCTTAATATTACTCACTATACTAATATCAGTTTTACATTATTTAAATAGATCTGATCCACATATACGCCTAAGTGATCTCATTTGCAGTCTACATTAATTCCTCTTCTGCCAGCTCCAAACCTCACCTCCATCCGCCTAGTGTCCACCAAACTAGACAAAAATACGTCGCGCCACAACCGGTCTGAGAAAATCCAGAACCGACCACTCTTCTCTTGGCCAGCTCCTCGGATACATCTACTCGCACCTCGGCACCGCCTCCAGTGTACTACGTTTTCCCTATAATAGAACAATCACGTATAAATTCAATCAGTTAATAGTATAAGTACTGTTTTATTTAACTGTACACGAAAACACCAAATCACAATAATTCATAAGATTTCATATGCACACGGGAGAAGCGAGGAGATATAGGGCCCTCAATTCTCACCGCACTGATTCTTTAACAACAAATAATCCCTACTGGTGAGCTTAACGAATATACGCAAACATTAACCACTAAAATTTTATCAATTTACACCGCCGGTGACATCGCATACACAGACATACAAACAAACTATTACACTACTTGCGGAAGTTGTCTGTAATGTATACAATAAAATACGTAATGGTGAAAGCACTGCCGACTTTATGACGCTTTCAATTACTCCATCAGAGCTGGAGTTCCGCGTTCGGGGCCAGAACTACGCAGAAAGTGGACCGATAATATTGCTATGTTTATATTGTCATTTGTCAAGCGAGGACCTCGGAGCCTGGCCGTGGAACGAGAGAAAAAACCTACGAAGAATTGTATTTCTTTTATGTCGCCGGGCGTAATTGGATTCCCGCCAAGTGATGACTGTTATATCCTGAAATAAATATGATGAGACGATAATCAGTCTGTAACATGATACGTACGTGGAGGTTTACGTGTGTACCAGTCTGAGTGGCCGTCAAAGATGACGCACTTGAAATCCGAGAGATTAGCGCCAAATTTTTATTTTTTCGAAATATCAAAAGTTAGCGGAATGCGTGTAAATTCGCCCACTTAATTAAATTTCTAATAAAGTACATAGAAATTTAATAAAACGATTGATTTTTTGGTCATGGCACTTCAAGAATGTGTTGTGTACCGATACACGTCAATGCTTTCGTGATGGCTTTCCAAATGAGAAAGAGACAAAGTTGTATGACCGCTTCACGCCAGACAGTAATGCAACAGCGCACTTGATGGATGGTATCGGTTGTGTATACCGTGCGCAGTGTATTGTCGTTTTATGTCGTATTTCAGACGTAATGTTTCAGAATATCATTGATCATCAGTCATTACTATTATTGAGATGCGAATAACATTACTTCACTCTATATCCATTAAACCAATTAAACACTTAAAAAGTCTATACATACTTGCAATAGATTCATCAGTGACCGGCAGTGTGTATTACTCAAAGGTATTTGGAATTCATCGCAGTATAAAGTTGATTGCTTTTAAAAGTGAAATTAAAGATATATCAATTACATATAAGTTCAAAATTAATCGACGACATAATCAATTAATGTAGCGAAATGGTAACGTATTTTTCCGAATAGGATGGTCCAGGTTCGAATACCAGTAGAAAGCAAATAAATTTTAATTAGATTTTTTTCAATATAAATCTGCTTTTTGTATAATCGACGGAACTAATAAAAGGTCAATGAAATAGTTTGGTAGTATGTGTGTATGAGCGAGAAGAGGCGACTGTTGAAAGGAACATCCGTATAAATCCACCGCTACCAGCTGACCGACGACACAGGCGACGTCAGGACCCGTGGGCCGACAAAAGTCGCGGCCAATCGTCCCGATCTGTCGTACTCCAACTATTGAAGCAACCCTCGTATGCTTCAACAACCGATGAGCGTGTATAAAAAGTTTTATGAAAGTAAACCAAGGCAGAAGAATGTGGTGTTCTATCCTCTTTTTATCTACCCTGAGGAAAAACGTCGTGATAATAAATTAGTTGGGAAATATAGAGTCAAAAAATTATTACAATTGGTAGTCTCAGTTTACTGGGAAGGAAGAAATTAATTAAATTGTATTACATTTATTTTCGATAATTTAAATTAAATTTATTAAAAAACAGTTGTATTACAGCCAAGCTGAGCTTTTACGTTTTATATAAAAATTATAGAGTGAAACTCAAATATCGTCTCAGTGTAGTTATGAACAAAAATAATATGTCTAAGTGCTAATAGGCTAGTGTACCCCTAAAACAAGCCAAATCCTCACCGTCAGCAGCAACACCATATATCTAAGAATTCCGTTGTTTACAGGAGAGAGACACAACTAGTTTTAAATGATTTTTGTAGAATTACTCAAGAGGAGAAGATTCTTTCTGAACTGAAACTGAACTAAACTTAGGTACGATTCTCTTGACCTGTGCGCATTTGACAGGGAGGTTACAGATATGTGGTGATTACATTTCTTTGATTTAAATGCTCCTAGCGGACGCTTTCGTGAAATTAGTGATATAGAACGATTCAAATCCAATGATATACCCTTTATCCTCACCTTTAAAAATTCAAAATAATTTTAAAATATGGCAGTAGTTATATTTCTATTATTTACTCGTACCCGTATGTAAGATTTTTAAAAATTATACGTCATATATTTTTCTAATGAGATTTTAAAAATATTTTTGACTCGAGACAATTTCTGAGATACGATGTTTACTGATTAGCATGCCACGCGTGCTCACAGGACGAAACAATGCTGGACATGAGCGGTAATAGTCTACTGTCGTGGGTGTCAATTATCGCTAATACTCCAGAAATGTCAGTAACGCAGTACATTCTCTATGCAATTGTGTAAGTCCGCTAGTTGAGTCAAGAAATAGCGTGTCGCGGGTAATCAGGGCGGATTATTTAGTTACACGTCGGCTTCGATTCACTAGGAAAATGACGACATACAAAAATAAAGCAAAACGGTATTAAAAATAATTATTTCGATCGTTTATGGTAGTCAAAATTGTACCATCTAACATTTACGTCATTATGAAATATTGAATGTCAAAATTCTAAATATTATATTATTTTTTCGATTTCTTCGAGTTTTGTTCGTCGCCGTGAGGTGAATTTTTTACAAAAATATTGCTATATAATTTAAAGTAAACAGATTCGTGATTTCGAACGCTTTATATATTTTTATATATCTCATATTAAACATTTTATTTTTATTCAAATCAACAATCGCTGTTTTCAACTAAAATTAAAATTAGATTTTAAAAAGGGAAATATTGATGTGAAAGTATACACATAGGAGAAGAAGGGATTGGAACATTAGTTGCGGAACGAGGGGCATTCTACACACAATATTTGTGTAAACATAAATCCGATTGTTTATAACACATTTATGCAACGGTAAAAGTATTTACTCTTCGAAAATTAAATCTTTATGGAAGCAAGGCGTATTTTTCATATAAATTCATATTATATTGTCAGCGTTTAAATTTTCATTTCAATCGAGTCATATATTTAAAAAAAGTAGCGGAGCTATTTGATTGCGTAAGTGGTATCAAAATGATTACGTGAGTGACACCAAATTGAAAAAATTGAAACAAGAAATTCGCATTAGTTCATGTCTATACATTTGGTAGTCTGTGAAGTTTTACTAAAATATATATTTTTTTTATTATTATTATTTTCCAAAATATTAGGAAAATTGAAATGTTTGTAACAGGTTCGTTCTCTTATTAACTTTTTGATAACTATGAAAATAAAAATGTTTGTAATAAGTTAGTTTTTTCATTAACTTTTTAATAACTAGGAAAATTGAAATGTTTGTAACAAGTTCGTTTTATTATTAACTCTTTAATAACAAGGAAAATTGAAATGTTTGTAACATATTTTTAAAAAGAAAATTAATTTCAAAATGTTGACGCAAAAAGATCATTTTTTTACAAAATATCAGATTATACTCATTTGTTTCAAAGTCACTATATTAAATATGTTAAAAATAATTATTTCGTATTATTTTATCGCCTGATAACTCACGGACTGACTTTTAACACGGAATATTTCTCAAATTTAACAAATGCCACCAAGATTATTTTTCAGTATATTCTTACAACCGAAATATTGTACAAACTATTTACAATCAATGATAATGTAGAAAATTCTTCGTAAAATATATGGAAACAGGCCGCCTCGCAACTGTTACATCATTATTTCACTACATCGGTTTGAGTCTTGGCTAAATACATATTTTTTAACTGGCCAGCGATTTAAATCCGATGTCTGAATACGGTAGTTTGACACACTCAGCCGTGACTGATAATATTAAACTTTTCGATATTATGGCAGTGAAAACACAAACTGAAGGTCTGCTTTTAAATAATCACGAGACAGGGAATATAATCTGTTGCCAGGTGTCTAGTGTAATGTGCCTAGCCATAATGATAAATTACATAAATATTTTAATGATTTTGAGAACGTGTCCGATTGGTTATTTGTTTGCATTTATTATTTAAATTAGCTTATAATGTAGGTTGTAGGTTGCTTCCGTTTTTGATAATAATTTATATTTTCAATAATAGGTTTTACATAAAAATCGGCCGTATATAACGTATAAATGTACAACATCGTACATTGGCACGTTACTTGCGTTTGCATAATATAATAATTAAGGAATAAATTAAACGTATTGATGATATTTTTATAATAGAAAGATCATGGATTACAATAATGTTACATAATACAAGGTGTCCCAGAAGTCTTTTTCATAATAAAAACTCTGTAATAAAATAATGGATGGCTTTAATAAAAAAATGTTTGTTTCTCATTTATGTTAATTTTCTTAGAATTTATTTCTGAAAATTACATTTTCTAAATGTGATTCGTTATTGCGCTGGTACTCTTCTAAACGGGAGGTAACATTTCTGAGAACTGCTCGGCACGTGTTCTCATTTGTTCTCGGATATTTTCTTTTAATTGGTCCAAAGAGGGAGGATTGTTACTGTATACTTTTGATTTAAAGTAGCCCCATAGGAAAAAGTAAATTGGTGTCAAGTCGGAGCTACGTGGAGGCCAATTATATCCAGGGATATCAATTTTCCAGGGAAAAGTTCATAAACAATTGGTAAGGACACGCTTCATGGCTAGTGAATTCCCAAGGACGCGGTTAGCGATCGGCATACCGGGAGCCCTTCTCCCGCTCGTTGCTTTAGTGCAGTGAATGAACCAATATGAAAATGACTTTAAGGACACCCTGTACTACGACAAATTGTGCTACGATTATTATAATATGTTTAAAAAATCTTTTAGTAGTTCCGAATACACACGTATCGAAGTACAATTTGAAAATATGATGCATTTTTGTGAACAGTGAATAGTCACTTGCCTAATATTGCGAAACGTCTTTGCCATCCGACACCTTTTATATTAAAACCTTGTCGTCTGGAAACTATTTAATTTGAAAAATATATGTGCAATGGCGGCTGTCACATGACATATTAATATCCAAAAGTTGGGGTATTTTTGAAATTGGTTTAACAGCATTTTTAAATATCCATCTATTTCTTTTTTGCCACTTTTCATATATCTGTACCTAGTCCTCACACGTTAGTGTTGCGTTATTTTCTGGTTGAGATGGCTCTTTTTCACCATGTTGTCCTCAAGGTCGTCTATAATAGGAACTACCTTGAAGCTACCTCTGACATACTTGTGTCTTATATTCGGCCCAACGTAGCTTCTTCATCTCGATGAAGCGTATGAACTTTTTTGTCCACAATCTCAAACTCTACCTCTAACTAACAGAAAAGCAATCAGCTTTAGGTATGGGTATGGTGGGAATTTTGACCTCTTCGCGGTGACCACTGCGTGGCCAGGGCTTTCGTAAAATCTATATTTCAATACGGAATTCCCTTATTATATTGCTTTAACGATGCACCACGCAGTGTACTTCGTCTTTATTTCCAATAAGGAAGAATATTAGTAATATGTACACCTAGAATTTTCTTAAATTGATCTGGTTATTGTCAGAATGTTATTAAAAGCATCATTACGGAGGACATGAAATATTATAAACAGGTAAACATAAAAACTTAAATCTCAAGTGAATACAATATTTTGTGTAAAACCATTTTGAACTGCAATGTACAAATTATTGAGGAATATCTACGAATTATTCACAGCAATTTTAACAAATATTCGATATGGGTGACATCTATCGCATAAATCGGAAAGGTTATAAATAAACATTAATATTCACTAGCAGATAACCTTGCGGGCGGCTATTGTAGTCGCTTCGTGGCCAATAGTGGCCGCTACGAGGCCATTGATGACCGCTGCGCGGTCAGGGTCTCAATAGAATCAATATTTCAATGTAATGTAATTAAAATTATTTCACCTTTGTTCGCGGATAGGCAATAATATATACAAAAATGCCATTTGGAATCGGATGAATGGTTTTCTCTCAAATTTGATTTTGACATAGCGGAAAGTGTCTTATTCTATGGTATATCATAGACAGTATAGATAAAAAAAGGTTGACAGATGTCATGTTTGTTTTTTCTTACTCGTAATAAAGACAATGTACACTTCATTTCAACTTGAAAATGATCTACAGAAGAGTGATCAAAATACGCAGGATGGATAGAGTTACGAATAAGAATAGATGATATGGTTCGGACGAATAAAGAAAAAGAAGTTTAAATCAATAAAAATTCGAAAACTTTAATATATTGGACATGTGATGAAAGATATTCGAAAAAGTACGACATTTTGCACTTCATTTCAGTGTCGATAAATCGGCGTTTATTTTTAAAACAACATTCCTTCGAAGCTTGCATCAATGTAAAAATCCTTAAAGTAACCAATACACCAGAAAGTACAAGTATTAATACTACATTCCATTTGACAATTCATAATGCAAGGAAAGATTGCTGGAAGTCGGAGAACATCATGGCTGAAGTTTGGACTGTCTACTGTAGAGGGGTCGAAGTAAATAAAGTGATGATAACCAAAGTCCGTTGAACGGATAGAAGAAGAAGAGAAATTGAGAATAGCGGAATACTCTAATAGTAGCTGACACAAAATAAATAATGCGTACGCATCAAATCTAGATTGTATAATAAAGATATAGTGTTTAAACCAAATGGTATAATTTTTTTCCTTGTTTGAATAGGATATACAAAGGGTTCACAATTTTTGAATCTCCCGCGTATTTATAAATTATTCCCCCAAGTCATAAATATTCAGATAATCTCTTTGGCTATTACTTAATTCGTAAAGTTAATTTAAAACTGTTTTTATATTTGATTTAAACGGCCATTACAAACTCTCCACAACAACAGTTCTCAATTAAGTGGGTTAATGGAGCATTTTTATTTCTCATCTTTTTTTATTTATTTTATTATGGAAAAAAAACAATTACACTTAAATAAGGAGAATAACAGAAACTGCTGGCTGTCGCCGGTTGATTGAATTAGGCCATACGGTTGACTTTTTGATGTTGTACCAGAAGAAATTCACAACGACGCCATTTAATATTGAAACCATGTTATTTCGTAAAAGTTTTTGCATCGTCCTGAATAAGTCCAGAATAAACAATACAATTTTCAGCGTCTCTGCTGACGTTGATGGTCCCCGAGGAGTTTGGTTAACCATTGTCCTTTTTTGTCTGAACTTTTGAACCAACACCAGATAAGTTGCGTAACACTTACTCGTCAAATATTAAAGCGAGTACAAAAAGCGCGACGCGTACGAACCAATGAATCACCGCACTTTAAATATTGGTCAACCGCGAACGCGCGGTGCGCTCCCGACCAGTGACTCATTGCGACTGGCAAATCAGCAAATCACACGCGTCGAACAATACCCCTTTCACTTACCTCACCCTGATGGTTTTCGAACAATTACAATTTAATCTTGAATTTTTTCCGCTGGACACTCTTAAATTATTATTTTTTAAATTTATTATAACAGAAGAATAAGAAATATGTATCTTAGCGAAATCACATTTTTCAGAATATATTTCGGTGATAAAAACAATTTAGATAAATCACTATCTATCTCTCGATGAAATAGTAATATTGTTTTAATTTACGCGAAACTGTGTTTTTATATAATTTATATATTAGTCATTATAATTAATTAAATTATTACGTAAATATTTTCTATCATTAAAATAAACTAGAAGATCAAGCTTCACCTAGCGGGGTGTTTCACCACTCAAAGATTAAAAAAAAACAATATAATTAAAAAGGTAGTCCCTTTTAACGAAACAAAATAAATGGCTCAATTAGAAACGTATGTAAATTAAATTTGACGACTTTATTTATGGTCATTATAGCTTAATTGGTAAAGCTGTCCCGGTGATGACTATATATATATTTTTTTTAGTTTTTTATAACTTTTTATAAGAAATCTATCTAAAATTAATTGTTTAAATTGTAATTGTAATTGATGTCCCGATGTGAATGATTCATTAACAATAAATATGTTAAATACAAATTAAATGTACTGATTAGATAGATATAAAGCAAATTATTTGAGACGGTGTTGGTACGGTTTTACGAGAGAGGCCTTCTTGGTATGTGTAAGAATATCATTATTACATATGCCATTTGGCTTCGCGTCAGCTGCTGTAAGGGTAGGATTGAAGAGTTAGTAACAGCCGGAGATTATTTTCGGGGAAATTGTGACCAGTGGCGTTGGGATATTACCCTCGACGAGAGTCTGAAAAAATGAATTGTTATTACAAGAGATTGATAACCATCCTGCCATATTGACACATGTTTAATGGTAATGTTGCCATGAATTATGTCAGTATCAAATGAGCCATAATCGATAGATTTATTGAAACGAGACTACTAAAGAATATTATATTCTCTTAACTTTTTAATAGTAAACTCTCAATCGTTTGCCAAAAATCGCTTCAAATACTCGCTGAACACAAATCTTCAAAAGATCAATATAAAGATGTATTATTTATTATTATTATACACGCCCTACTCAGGCATTAACATAATTTGTAAAATAACAGAAAATTTTATGTGCAATACACAAAGAAAAAATTATATGATGTCTGCATGTTTTTTCATAAGAAAAATAAAAAATAAATATAAAATGTGAAGTAAAGCAATTTATCCGTCACCATTGTGTCGAGACACAAACAATTGTAATAATGTAACTCGGCGTCTGTCTCGCTTCACAATCTCCTCTTCAGTAGAGAGTGATAAATGAACATCAAAAAAATCTGATTCTCATTGAGTTGACATATATGCTGTTTCAAAAAAAAAAAAAAATCAAATTTGGTCCATAGATGGCGATGGTGTAGTGGTACTCGAAGCGAGTCCACAAAATAACAAATGTACAACTTTCAAAAATTTGATAAAGGTGGAGATTGATGGGTTATAATTGGTGAACGCTATATATATACAGGGTGGCTCAAAAAAGTGAGAACATTTCGTTAAATGTGATATAATTACATCAAAATTAGTTTAAGTATATCAACAATAGTTTACTAATTTACTTGCGTACCTATTTTATTTTTATTTTAGTTTTATTTCGACAATTTGCAGTCGCCATCTTTGATTATTAATTTTCCCTTTGTTTATATTTGGCTTTTCAAATTGTTGCCCAGAATGATAAAAATCACTGCAGAAGACCGTATTGCGATCAAAAATTTTCGAATTGAAAAACGTTGGGGCGCTTGGAAAATGATCAAAGAGTTTCAAAACAAAGCCTAGAGTATAGCTAGACATTACAGCAAGACGAAGCTCCATCTCACACAGCCAGAAATACAAATGACTTTCTTCGTCGTGAGAATGTTAATTTCATCGAGCCAGGCATATAGCCACCGAACAGCTCAGATTTAAACCCAGTAGATTATGCAGTATGGGGTGTTTTGATGATTTCTGATTAGCTAAATATTGTGAAAAAAAATTACATTAAGAATTATATTATGTTTTGAAATAACTCATGTGTTACGAGATGTTCTCACTTTTTTGGGACATCTATGATCACTTAAGCCAGCCGAAGACAGGTCGTAAGCCCTGTAATTACTCTATATTTCTATATATTTCCATTAAATATAATAAAAATAGCTGCGTCTCTATGAGATATGTGATATTTATTTACGAGCATATTTATCACTATGCCCGACTTTTCCGGGCATTATGATTAATACTCACTATTTACAATGCCTTGTTCTTTACTCGGTCCATAAAATATATAAAAGCGTATGTTTTCCCAAACATAATGATTGAAAGTATTCACAAGCGGACAGTATACAACACTTTGACGATTGCATGGGGCAACTGATGCACTCCCAACCACCTGTCGGCCAAGCTCGCGCGCCCAGCAGGCGGCCGCCGGGAACTTCTGGAAGGTATTTACAATCTTGCAGTCACGTCTCTAAATAGAATGTGCGTGACTCACGTGGCCTTCGGTGCTGCAGAAGCTGACTTGTCAAATATTAATCGTTTTGGAGAAACACTCCGGAATACAATAAGTTTTTTCTCGTCAGAATATTATTGAATTTTATTGAAGCATGTTGGTGGCATCAGAAATAGAGGAGGTCCGCGGAAATCGTAATGGTTGCACTAGACTATCATGGAAAATCAGCTAACTCCCAATAATACCTGGTATATAAATATGAAATCGGAATTTGCCCATAGATGACCCTAGCTGTCAATATAGTTACCGTCAAACTGCTTCATTGGCGTCATTTTCTTGCTTTGACAAAGATTTTCAACTCACAACAATACAAGTTTCATACAACAGTATAGTTTTTAACAGCATTGAGCATGTCGAATTTTGCTCCTGGAAACTACAATTTGCGAACAGCATTGATTTTCTGTTACTATTTGAAAAAAAAATGCTGCAGAATCGCATCGATCTTGGTAAATCAAAGTGCTTTAAGTGTATTAAAAAATTCAATTGTGGTGATTATGATGTGAGAAACAATGCTGTGTTTGGTGGGATCAAAAGGGTGGGGATCTATGATGAGCTGCTAAAACCTGATGAAACCGTTAATACTGAACGTTACAGTCAATGGAGAGCGTTATAGATTCATGATTACTGACTTTTTCGTTACCCTTTTTGAATGGCATTAATGTGGAAGAGCTGTGGTTTCAACAAGACGGCGCAACATGCCACACAGTGCGCAACACAATTAATTTATTAAAGGAAACATTCGTATATTTTCGCGTAATGGATCTGTGAGTTGGCCTCCAAGATCGTGTGATTTAACACATTTGGATTATTTTCTATAAAGATATGTAATGCCACTAGTCTACACCAATAAACTAGAGACGATAGACGACATGGAAGCCAACATATACGTCCCCCAGCTTCTCTAAAAAGTGGTCGATTGCGCTTTATTCGAGCCAGCTGCGGCGCCTATACGCGCGAAATCATATTTAAACACTTATGGCATAAAATTATCTTTCCAATAAAGCTAATACCATGGCCATTACCACAATTTTTATGTGCTTTATTTAATTTTAAAGTTTTAAACCTCTAAAAAAATACCCTTTATATGAACAAAGTCAGAAGTTGATGATGTTCATACGTTCTTGGTGAAGTACAGTCAGCTCGTTTGATATAAAGCCTGGATTTAAAGGATCCTCCGTTATTAATGTTTACGCAAACTGCAATAAAGTGCATATGAGACTTTTCCCATGATAGCAGAGGGATTATTCAAATGCATCCCTTAGTGCATACAGACTCGAAATTTCCATAAAGTATGCTGATGTATCTAGATCATCGTGATTCAACCCTTGATGAGATGGCAGAACATTGTAATATAATAGAATATTTATATTGCAAGGAGATCTCTGTATATTTTATTTCAGGGCAACGTGCATTAACCGATTATGCTATAGCACCACAGTGCATTGACGACAAATTTTCGAACCTATATGTTACACTTTTTAAATTAATACATAAATCGTTATATTATTTGAAAGCCATCTTCTTTATTTTGATTGGATTAGAAGTGATCCAGGTTCGAATCCCGGTAGCGCAACAACAATATGTTTCGATAAAATTGATTTTATATGGATATCTTTCTAATTAATACATTTAATTTCTATTAAAAACATCACAGACCCATGTTCTGAACTTCACATTAAAAATGTGTTTTCTTTAACCATTCCCAAACCATGCAGTAACACAGGTCTGCCGCTCTAATTAAACCTGTAATATTTCGGTAAATACACGCAACATGCAATTCATATTTTAGTTAATTTGAAGGAAAATATTTACGCTTAGAAATGACTAGTGAAAAATCAAGTAGGTAAGGTGAATCCTACAACAATAATTATCTTTCAATTCTATCCATTGTAAAATTAATACGTTGACAAAAATACCATTTGTGGCAAGACAAAAAGAAACCACTCAATATAATGGTGTCTCTTTTTCAATAATTAAAGAATGATAGATAAAAATTAAGGTTGTATTATAGAATGCAACCTTCTGTACAGGACTAGATGAATGTTCGGAATTATAATATATATTTAATGCTCAATATTTATAGTAAATTGATGGCATTAATCATTTTTTCACATGTCAACAGATAATAGAACTCTAATTTCTTACGGTAACACGAGTTGACAGTGTGGCTGCGTACGAGTATTTTATATCACGGTATGGTAAAGGTTAATAACGAAAAAATGTCATTGCATTGATTATCTTCGATTTTGATGCTTTATGGAAAAAAAACAATAAATAGAGATGCCCACATGGAATTCACGTCACGTCAATTTTCTAACTCAGCTGAACACGTGCTAGTCAAGTAGTACTAAGTTGCTTTTTCCCCGGAACGAGGCTCGAACCTCTGATCACTTGATCACTAAACGATCTTAATGTCAGACTAAACGAGCAAATTTTTATTATTGCTGCAACATAATTTTTTTAATTAAATTCACTGTAATGCGATCATTAAGGTATTATTGCTGCGAAAATAATGGCCGATTTCATGTTCAATTAAACGTAGCATTAGAGTAAATCCACATAATTAATTCAAAATAAGAGCCATTCGATTCTACGCATTTTTGCCAACGAAATACAAGCTTAATTATGCTTGTAAAATAAAACACGGGCGGATTAAACCAAAAGAATTGTTATAAGGTATTTTTCGCTGTTTTTCTGTAATTGAAATTTCTTCACGTAAAATAGTTATGAAAGATTTTTTAGGAGAACACATTCTTATTGTGAAGTTGTAATTATTCAGAACAGATGGTCTGTGATATTTTAAATATGAATTAAATATATTAATTATAAAGATCTAAGGATATAAAATCATTTTTATCGAAAAATATTGTTGTTGCGCCACTGGGATTCGAACATGGGTCTCTTTCCTAACCGGTATTTGAGATTCTGTAAAAATAAGGTAGATGGCTCTGTCAAATGATGGAACGATTAAATGTATTAATATCAAAAAGGTAACATATATGGTCGAAAATTGTCGCTAAAAATAATGTCGCTGTAGCTTAGTTGGATAAAGCACCTTCCCCGGTTAGGAAAGAGATTCAGGTTCGAATCCCGGTGGCGCAACAACAATATTTTTCGATAAAATTGATTTTATATGTATATCTTTATAATTAATATATTTAATTCATATTTAAGTTATCAAAGTGTTTGAAAGAGTAAAAGTATTAATGCAGCAAGACAGATCCATTTCACTTCTTCTTCTTCTTCTTTTAAACAGGCAATCCACCCTTCAAGAGTGACCTGTGTCATCAATCAAGTTAAAATATTATTTCATAGAAAGAAGTACAAAAATATTATAGAATAGGAAATATTGCGTTACAAGTTAATACCATTGACATTCAAGAAATTTGCTATTATATAGATTAAATGTGGCGAGTTAAGGGAAAAAAGATGACACAAGTTAACCGGGAGTTGAAAATTACCATTGACAAGATTACTGTAAAAAAAACCTGTGATCCGCAATGGACAGGCAAAAAATACACGGTCAAGGGTTTCCTCCTTGGCACCACACTCACACATTGGGGAGTTTATTATGTTCAATCTGAATAAATGTGAGGCTACCTGGCACTCCATTTCACTTAATTCGAACTGTTTTATTCTACTAAAGTATTCACAATTCAATCTGTCGTTTTCAACAGCTGTAGGACGTTCTTGAGCTTCTTTCTTCATCTTTAAGACTTACGTCTCTGCATTTTCAACTTTTTGAACCAACGCCGCCCTGTTCATTCAGAAGTGGTTCCTCCATCTACGCATGGGAGTTAACATTGCGTACTGTTTGAGATGTAAAATGTCCTAGTTTTAATGATGCAAAAAAATTACATGCTTTTAAATGGATTAAAATAACGCAAATAAAATGTCCAACTATATAAATAAATAGAGCAGACTCTTAACTGAAAAACAAAATTCAAATTAATCATTATTTTTAGAACAACCTAATACAATTAATTTGTAGTACTATAAATTGCACGATATTTATTTAAATTAATATTAATAATTAACTCACAAACCGGTAATAAAATCTGTCACTAACCGAAATCGGTTAAAATTACGACTTTAATATATTGCATTAATAAAGAAACTATTATTTCTACTATAGAATATAATCAATTTGCTTCAGCACGTGCATGTCCCAGTGAGGCTGATATATTAAATTGCAATTTGAATACGGTTGTGAATAACAATGTGTGAAAAAAAATCGACTCTTTAAATTTAACCGATAGAACATAGCTCAACGTAGCAATGCATACAATTGCTATTGTGTAGTCTGGTCTGACCTGAAACTGGTTCACTATGACTATGAAGAAATATTAGTAACTAGATTAGGTAGAAATGTCAAATATATATCCATAAACGAAATCTAAAATAACTCATAGGTATTTTCGACGTTGTAATAATATAAACAAGCCACCCTAAAACTCGCTGGACTGATCAAGTTCTGCAAAAATACGTGACAGTTTAACAACGAACAGAAAAAGTGGGAGACACTCGGGGAGGCTTTCATCCAACAGTGTATAGAAATAGACTGACAATGAAGACCGATCATGATAGAAATGTCAAATAAACATTTTTAATTGTAGGTAAATTTTAAAAACATATTTATTAACATTTGCTATAACATGCGAGAAGGAAAAATTCAAAATGAAATTAAAATAACAGTAGATTATTTTTTGTAAAAATATCTGAAATATTTTTTTGAATCGTGTTATTTTTGTATGTTTGTATTCATTTTTTATGGTCAGATATTCGCCTACTCAATAAAAAGAAGTCGTAAGGTTATAAGCGGTAAACAATTTGGCGCCCGGTATATTTTTTGAACTTCTGGGATTCGAAATCTTTTTATGATAATCATTTCTCTTTTCATGATGTAAGAAAATAAATGTATAAAATCATATAGCTTTTTGTCAAATAGCAGAATATTTTTTCTGTTTTATATAAGTAAGATCAAGCTGGAGCAATCGCTAGTGTTTTCAATATAATATATATCTGTGTGTACCGAGACTGTAATACCAAGAAAAGGGGCGAATTAATGATGCCTTTAAGGTATGCTATTAACCTTCGGGCACCGGAAGATCGAAAATAGAATCGAGAGACGGAGCGGGGTATAAAGTGACCCCATTCAAATTTACGTTTTAATACATTATAATGATTTCTGCATGTTCTATCATATTTTTAATTAAATTTTTTATACTACTAAGTTGAGACGGCGAATCTCTGAGACATGGGCACTAATAAAGCTGAGAATTGTCTCCAAAGAATCTCATGCAAGTAAAATTCATATCTCAGAAATTGGTTCGAGTCTAAAATTAGACTGACCAAGTGCAACAGAAGAAAAGTGGTGATTTTCAGTCAAAAGGGCGAAATACATCAACATGTTTCGATACCTATGGTATCTTCTTCAGGAAACAATGTATACTCAAATTAAAAATACAAGTATAGATAACAGTTATAAATGAGAAAAAATGTTAATAGCAAATTAAATATTATAAATACCCAAATCCTTTTTTTGTTTTCAATGTAGTTCCTAATAAGTTACCCACCACTCAAACTTTTATAGTTTTGTTTTTGTCTATACTTATATTTTTAATTTTGTTATACATTGTTTCCTGAAGAAGATACTATAGGTATCGAAACACGTATCAATTAATAGTAGTTTTAAACAAAGAGTTTTTCTTATTATTTATATAATTTCACAAAGAAATTTTACAAATATTAAAGAAGTGAAAATTCTTAACTGTATTGATTGATTTTGGCAGTTACATCAAGGTGTGACATTTTAATTTAAAAAATATATATTATTTTTATATTGACTCTGTACAACACGCACAATTTTTGAGTTAATAATAATAATTGTTTATTTATTTGATTCTTAGTACAGTGTGTCATATTGTGTTATATTATAATCAGATAAACATTTCAGAAAAGTAAGTTATATATTTGGGCACCCTGCCTGCTATACTAGTATTTGACTGTATTATAGCAGACAGTGTTTCTCCGGTATAGCAGTAAATAAAGTGCAATGATCAATGTACAAAAATATATATATATAAAGAGTTAAACAAGATGTCATTAGATTAGATACATACTTTATAACACTTGACGTAAATGCATTGTTCAATGTGTAAGATATAATATATATGTAAAGAGTAAAGCAAGATACAATTAAATAACATATTATTACAGCCTAAAACTTAAACAAGTCCAATATTCAGTATATATAAAGAAAACGACAATATACAATTAGATAGCATATACAAAAGATACATAAAGAGTAAAACAAGATGCAATAAGGTAATTCAATATACTGTTGTAACAGTTTTATTCTCAGGTATCGAGACTCACTGAGGTCGTACACGCTGGGACCCGAAAGATGGTGAACAATGCCTGGTCAGGTCTAAGTCAGGGGAAACCCTGATGGAGGACCTAAATAATATCACTACCAGTTTCGGGAAGAGCAGACCTTCCCATCTAAATTGAACTAAATTTAATAGTACATAGTCAATATCAAAATTATTAAAGAATACACATTCTTATTTTGAAATTTTAATTATTCAGAACATAGGTCAGTGACATTTTAAATACTAATTAAATGTATTCATTAAAAAGATATACATATAAAATCAATTTTATAGAAAAATATTGTTGTTGCGCTACCGGAATTCGAATCTGGATCTTTTTCCAATCCGAGGAAGGTGCATTAATCCCGATAGTAACACAACAATATTTTTCTTTTCTCTCATTCAAATAGGCAATCCATCCTTCAAGAGTGATTAAAATTGATTTATACGTATATATTTCTAATTGATACATTTAATTAGTATTTAAAATGTAAAAATTATATCTATTTTTAATTCATTCATAAATTTGGTGACCGTGTCCATCCATTTATATATGGTTCAATCGCATTTTAAAATGGCAACAGAAATTGTTAAAACTCGTGTGACAAATTAGTTATTTTAATTTGTGGAGTTTAACAAAGTTAGGTTGAATTATATGGTCCCTAGTTCCGTATGTTAACACACCTCTATACATAATGTGTGAAATTTAATGGTGGTTATGAGTGATTGTCCACCCTGTACCCAGGGTCTACTTAGCATGACGCTCCTACACATCACCGTAGGAAAATACCCAGCGACAAACGTGACATGGTTTAGTGAATATACAGGGAGATATGAAAGTGATATTGGAGTAGGACTGAATAATTCAGTAACCATTATAAAGAGTGTTTATTTTAGACGTAAAGAACTTTAAAATTAAATAAATCACATAAAAATGATGGTATTGGGTTTATTAAAAAGATAGTTTTATGCCATTAGTGTTTAAACATGATTTCACGCATGTGTGCGCCGCAGATGGCTCGAATAAAGTTCAATCTAGAAGTCCAATTCTCGACCACTTTTTGGAGCAGCTGGGGACGTATATGGGCAATAACGCGACGAATGTTGGCTTCCGAGTCGTCTATTGTCTCTGATTTATCGGCGTAGACTACCGACTTCACATATCCCCACAGAAAATAATCCAATGGTGTTAAATCACATGGTCTTGTATAATAAGTTGATTGTGGCGCGCGCTGTGTGGCATGTTCCACCGTTTTGTTGAAATAACAGCTCTTCCACATTAATGCCATTCAATCGGGGAACGAAAACATCAATACTCATGGATCTATAACGCTCTTCATTGACAGAAACGTTCTGGCCGGCATCATTTTTGAAGAAACAACAGCTTCTTCGGTGCGCACTGTACGACGTCTCTGAGGATGTGTATTATCAATTAGAGTATGCGTGGTGCGAAAACGATCCATGGTTTTTATAATTATTTGCTCGGATGGACGATTATGTCGACCGTAAAATGGACGTAGCGCACGGTAAGTTTAGCGAACTGAACCACGTTTTTCGAAATGTATTTGCACAATTTGTAAGCGTTGTTCTGACGTGAGTCTATTCATGGTGAAATGGCAAACCAGACTGACCACAAAGCAGCTTTCAGCTGTCAAGTTGGCTGTCGCTGGAAAAAGTGTTGCCAATTCGAAAAATAAACCTCTAAAAACATCCTTTACATATAGATATTAATAATTTTAACAATATTTTTTATACTTTTAAAATAAGCAATGTTATCTTTGTGGTTAAGATTCATATTTTTATTTTATATCTTTGTTTAATTAACCACTAAAATGAGTTTAAATACATCTACCGGTTTCGAAAAATACCATTTTCTTCTTCAGGATGTCATAACTAACTAAAACATACATTGTTTCTTTGACAGAATCTATTTTTAAAAATCTATTTTTAAAAGAAAAATTTTTTTATTTTTTTTTAGTACCTAACTCAAATCATTACTTAATACAAATTTACTCGAATAATTTTTAGGAAAAAATTTTAGAATGGGACTCGTAGTTAAATTTAGTTGGTTGTTTATAATTTTTTGATTAGTTTTACACGCTTTATTTATCTCCAACGATTCCAAATTATTTAATTTGTGACCAACACCGTTTATATGCAAAATTGACAATCCCAATTTTTTATCAAAATCATGACCATTTTCTATCAAATGATTAGCAAATTCTGAAAATCCACTATTGTTCAAACATCTCAAATGCTCCCTTACTCTTATATTAAAATTTCTACCCGTTTTACCAATGTAAAATGCAGCACAATCCTTGCAACTAAGTTTATAGACACCAGAATTGTTAAATTTATCATCTTTGTCTTTAGAATTTATGAGTAAATTTCCTATACTATTATTTGTATAAAATGCCGGTCTAATGTTTCGTGGTAGGTGTTTAGATATTTGATTCGAAAAGTTATTTATGTATAAAATCCTACGCCAATAATCATTATTATCATTATGTTTTATCTGTGATTTATATAAAAATTGATTATTATATTCTTTTAATTTATTTTTTAAAATAGTGTCTATCAAACCTGTATTATACCCGTTATTAACTGCTATTTTTTAATTGTATTCAATTCAATATTGAAATTGGATGTTGACATAGGAATATTGACTAAACGATGTATCATGGAGTGGAACCCTGAATGTTTGTGTGATAATGGATGATTAGATTCATTGTGTATGATAGTATCTGTAAAAGTTGGTTTTCTAAAAATTTTGAATTCAATTTTATTATTATTTTTAATCAATGTTAGGTCCAAAAAATTTAGGGTCGAATTAGTCTATGAAATATATTTTTGTTAACTGTATTACTTATTTCAGCAATGTTAGATGTTTTTATTGGAGAAATTATTTATTAACAATTAAAATTATTTTTTTGCTAAATGCCAGTCTGTTGGATATAATATATCGTCCAACAGACAGACGCTAGAGATCGCCACGCCCGAAGTATCTGATCTCACCGAAATTCTAGGGTGTAATAGTAAGTTGCTTTTAACCTTTAATTTTAATATACGTACTTTGATATCTTTACGTACCTATCTCATACATATCCGATGTGCGACAAGCCAGCGTTCACTAATATTAAAGTTACCAAAGAACACGAATTCCGCCACCAGACGTCTATCTGATAACAACGTTCGAATTTATTATTATATATATTACATATGAATCGATCTCTTTTGGATCTTCATTTGTGAAAAAAACAAAAAAATTATTATAATTAAAAACAATTGACTTTGTTTAAACACCACTTTATTTTTGCTAACACCAACTTAAAACTTAGTGTTACAGAATATGGGCAATTATACATTAGTGTCAGGTGTAAATAAAGTGAATTTTTTTAAATTTTATTTATAATGAATTACCACAAAGTTACATTTACTAACACTATGTGTTATTCCAGTTCAATTAAAATAAAAAAATATATAAATGAACATGTTTAGATATGTAAAAAAAATCTGTTTTGGGGGGGGGCTGACACGCCAGCAGAGTTAAGCTAGATTTTCCGAATTTTTGAGACGCTGAGCCTAAAAGGTTCGCTATCACTGGTATAGTGCGTTAATACACACAATAATGAGGCTTAAAGATTTCCGATGTTCTATTAGTACAATAGGTTTTCGTTAATCTGATCTAATTGAGACGGCTATATTTCAATGGAAGATATTTCTAATTAACAGTGGCGTGCAGTAGGCTTAAACTTAGGTTATGCTGTTACCGTCGACGTTTATGTAACTATACGGAAACCAGATGCGGTTGTCTCGGTTGCATATATATATATTGTGAGGTGTGTACTGGAGGACTATCCTCCACCGACTAGTAACAACGGAGAGCATGAATTGTGCGATCGTGAATCAGATGATATCGTAATGTCTAGATCCACCTTAACCATTTTCTGGGAAAAAACTATACAAAAAAAAACAGTAAACATGAAAGGTGATATTTCGTAATAAAAGAGGGTCAACAAATTATACATTAAATTTTATTCAGAGTTTAAAAAGAACAGAATACTACGAGAATTTTTTTTAAAAGTAAAAACTCATTAACATCTTCTTGCATCCTTCCATTTTGGTGTCCTGAGAGCAGCATCCACTGTCATTTAGGTGATGGGAAGAAGATGTAATGTGAAGTAGTGAAGAAGTTAAAAGGTCAAAAAGTCAAGAAGTAAATAAAAGAAGGAAATAAAAGTAAATTTTATCATTTCCTGTTTCCTGCAATAATAGAGATTTTTACGATATAATTAGGATTCGTAATGCTAGAAATAAATGCGTTGTAAAATCGATTAATCGGGACAGAAGAGTGTGGCATTATTTTCTCTCTGCCCACCCCCACGGAAACGGCGTGATGGTAAGTGATTTAGTCGGTTGTTACCAAATATATTTTCCATTTAATTCCGATTAACTTAATTTGTTTTATATATATATATTTGAAGACATTGTAGCTTCATATTAGCATTGGTTTTACCAAAATCCTGCACCTTGTTGGTCTCATATACATATTATTATGATATTAGGAATAATATGTTAACATAAAATTTAGGTTAAGAATAACGAGGCTCGACTTAGATTATCCTTTCACGTTTACCCTGTAGTATGTTTACACAGGTGTCTAAGAGACAGTAGTCTAAACAGAGCCTGCAGTTAAGGGACATCACTAGCAACTATGGTTTCTCTATTCCCGGACTTTTTTCATTCCCGGGACTCGATTCGCAGTTTTGGACCATTCCCGGGATCCCGGGTCTCATGATACGTTAATAAAAATATTTTGAAATAAAAGATTTTATGTTTGTTTTTTAAAAACATTGTTAATTTTATTTCAATTAAATTATTATAAATTAAACAAGTATTGACAAAAAAATACTATTTCTATATAAAAATACAGATATAATGAAGTCTTAATATTAAAAAAAAAAACATTTAAAAAATCTAATTTGATTGAAATATATTGTATGTACATATTTGACATTGTGCCGTGTCTTTATTCTTGCATTTTATGAAATGCTTCCAAAATGCGACTGATTTTCCACATTTAACTTAAAAATAAAAGAAAATTATTTATGAATAAAATTAAAAATTCTTAATTGATAATAGTATAATCGTAAAAAAATACTTACTTATAAATGTTAAAAGTTCTCGCAGAAACACAATGTTCATTTGATGAACTAACAAATTTTTGATACGACAGTACGACGGCTAAGAATTCCTATTACTGAATGACTTCGAAACCTTTACAAGCCAGGGCATAATTCGGTATAAAAATGTAAAAAAAAATTTAGTGAATTTAGCGAAAGTATTTGTATTTTTACTGCACTTCACCGACAGTCGTCAATGCTAGCAAATTTCCAAGAATTTGTTACTCTATATTTTGCGACTGAATAATTTATTGTTTCCTGAACCCATTATTTATTGTTTTCGAAAAGTGTGCTTTTTTTGTTTTGACCCGAACATTTCTTTTTAACTGCGTTCGTAAGACAAAAAATTTAGACGATTTTTCCAAAATTATTACAAACCCCGGGACTCAACATACGCATTCCCAGGACTCGACGCATCGAAAACTCCATGTATTCTCGGGAATCCATACCGGGTCGACCCGGGTCAGAAACCTTACTAGGGTTATCTGAAATTCCTCGGTATTGAAATTATTCGAACTTTTGTGATTTTCAAAAAATGTATAACCAGTTTTTACAAAAATGGGAGCTATTCCATCAATACTCAACCTATTGTAATGAAATTTGGCACACGTATGCTATGATATAAGCTATCAGATTTTTATTTACGAATAAATAAAAATTATTCTTTTAACGTTTTGCTGTAACCGTATGCTAACTTTGGACTATTATCTCTGGGCCACCCTATATAACTGTCTCTCTATTGATTGGTTGCTGGGCTTGCCTCGGCTTTACCAACATTCCTTATCTCGGTTTCTAACTTGGCGAATTGGGATTTAATTATTCATCACATAAGAAAGGGTTTAAAGGTTCAATAGTTTATAGACGAACGACCTGACTGGCTTCAGAGAGCACACATATTAAGGAGCTGAGGCATTAAAATGAACCACGATCGGTATATTCAGCAGTTTTTTCGGGATACGTTGATTCACAAAATTATGAGTAATTTATTTATCATCGCGTTGTTCTCTATTACTGGTGCCATCAACACTCTCTTTATATACATACCCTTGTCATCATTCATTCTCGTATTTCTTAATACAAGACCAAACCACATAAGCGACCCTTTTTAACCCTTAACCGGAATGCGCCTTTCGCGCGCCTGGCTAATCTCATTGCGTCGCGTGGTGCGGCAGATGCTGGACGTTCGGCCCTTGAAGAGTTGACTAAAAGCGGGGGTACGTGTTGTTGTCCGGTCCAAATGGACCCACAATACCGGTTACGTAAGGTTTTGTGTTTTGTTTATATTCATCTATTTTGTATTTTAAGGGCTTTTAAGTTAAAACAGTGTGATATCTCAATGACCAAGGTATTGCTGCTTTATTGGAAGACGAAAATTGGTCAGATAATGGGGGCCAAATAAGGAACACCGAGTAGAAGATGAAACGGAACCTACGACGTCAACGGCTCAAGGAAGACGTTAACCCTTCCCAAACCATGCAGTAACACAGGTCTACATCATAATTAAACCTGTAATATTTCAATAAATACACGCAATATAAAATGCATATTTTAGATAATCTTAAAGAAAATATTAGCGCTTAGGAATGACTAGTGAAAATCCAATTATAAAAAGGGAATCGTACAAAAATAATTATTTTTTCCATTCAATCTGTTGTAAAATTAACACGTTGGTAAAAATACCATTTGTGTTATGAAAGACTGAGATCACACAATATTTTCACAGTGAAAAGAACAACAAACATACAAATATAATTGTTTCTTTCTCACTAATTAAACGAAGTGAGATAAGAAGAAAGGACACATTGTATAGGACTTAATGAATCCTTTAAATTATTTTATTAATCATTTTTTCAAAATTGAATGCTCAATATTTAGAGTAAATTCGTGCCATTAAACATTTTTTCTAACTGCTATTTACGGTAACACGTATTGACAGCATGGCTGCGTTCGGGTATTTTATAACATGGTATGGTAAAGGTTAAAGAGAAAGATTCTACTTATACGGCCCTATAAAAAATAATTAAGTCAAAAAATTTGGTACATGTATAAATTATATTTGTAAAAACCATTTGAGAAAAAATGTGCCATACATAGAGTAATGTTTTCTATTTTTTTTTAATTTTTGTTTAAACTATCATTTTTGTATATATTATTGATCTTAAAATAAGTTTATACATTTGTTAAGGGGAAGATAAGTTAAACCCAATCAAATGAAAAATACTTTGTTTTTTTCTTATTTTACTAATTTTAGGATACTTAAACTATATGACTTAATTTTGTTACTAAAATATTGGACCCAAAGGATAAAGTTAAAATTTAAAGTTATATATGCATGTTGATAAATAATAGTTTTATTACATTCCTAAAAAAATGCACAAAAATATTATATTAAAAATATTAATAAATTAGAAGATATTTATACGAATCAGAGAGTTCATTCGACATTCAGAACCAAGCCTTAAAATATATAAATGCATTATTAGATATTTCACGTTATAAACAAGACAAAATTGGCAAATTTTCATCGAATTTACGAAAATTCTTTTTGTTCTGTTTTCCTGGATTTGACAGATTTTATCATCAAAACCCATATGTCACTGTCATTCGCAAAATCAGACGTTTCGGTGAACCACAGCGAAAATACTTTTTTAGCCGAAACAGCTGTCACGTGCAGCGCGCATGTGAGGAATATCAGTTTAATAATAGCACGCCTTATTCATTCATCTTTACCTTTCATTCTTCCTAACATTCTACTGTTTTTTTAGCATACAATATATTTATTCAGAGGTTCTACCTGTAAAATTCGTCACAAAACTGCATTGGAATTTTTATTTCGTAACATTTTTACATATATCTGAAATACACATGTATTACAAAAAGATCAATCCTGGTGTCTCTCAATTGATTAGCCGGCGCTCTACCAACTTAACCGAATCCCTAATAAACATAGATATCAAATTGTTGTATAAGCATATAATGTTGATTTTTTACATTAGAAATGCCTTGCCCATAAAAAAATAAGTTTATCAATTATGAAAAATTTGAAGAGTTATATTCAGTGTATCGTTACGACATTCGACGGTATTCCGCTAGTTTCTTTTAATAATGGATTAATTCATTTCAACTTTAATGGTTTTATTTCTTTATAAGATACACGCAACATTTACATGTCGAAATAAATTATAAATTCTTGATCATTCTTAAATATTTTTTAATCAATTCGAACGCAAACCTTTAAATATGTCAAAACGAGAGAACAATGACAGACCACTTTCATAATAATGGCCACATACATGTACTTCATTATTTGTACATTCTCAACATTATATTTTAACATCTTTAATTGAATTCGCATTTACTTCAGTGGTTAAGAAAATATTTAATTGAACATTGTACACTGCACAAACATTTATCGAGTATTATTTTTTCTGACAAAGTGAACCCTCCCATCGACAGATATACATAAAAATTTAAAAAATGATATACATTAAAATCTTGATCTATCGTTCCCCGAATAATCGCTTTCCCGCATGTATCGATTATTTATTTCAGTCTCGAATTAATTTTATACAAAACACCCGTAGATCGCATTGATGGTTCTTCTATGCATCATTTTACCGCGTTGATCGTTTAGATTACGCAGCATACTTCTGTTGGTTTCAATTAATGGCACTCGTAAACATTGAGCGGAACAGTCGAGAGAGTGCAGAGAATGTGCTGCCGCTTGACAATATACAATAAAAAGTTTAATTATTTACCATTTCCGAGGTAAGTTTATAGAACTCCACAATCACATAAAATAACTGTCATTTTCTACAAATTACCGCTAAAATGCATTAACTGATTATGCTACACCAACACAGTAAGTTGACGACAAATTTTCGAACTTATTTTTTAATAATTTTCGAATTGATACATCTGTCGTTTCATTATTTGAAAGTCATCTTCTTTAAATTGATTTAATATGTATATCTTTATAATGAGTACATTTCATTTGTATTAAAAATATCACAGAACTGTAATATTGCAACTTTACAATAAGAACGTGTTCTCCTTAAAAATATAATTGTTTATTTATTTTGAAGACCTTTAAGCAATATTAGATCCACTTTTCATACACATTTATATTTGCTTTTAATTTAACTGATTTCGATACAGTTTAGGAGCTATAAACGATGTTTAGAATTAGCTTTGACATACTTATTGGAAATATTGATAATAGGGGTGAAATGTTTGGAAAATTAATATAATTGATAACATTTTTCTGGATTTCTATAATTTCAAGATTATTCATTATTGTTATTTTACGTAGTACCGAGTGGAGAAGTTTAAATTAATGACTATCGAAATAATAATTAGTATCGATAAATCGATTATTGTTTTTTAGATAGCAGGGATGCTCCTTTATTCCCTTGATTGAATTTCATGTGATTTGACCAGTACATTATTTATCAAACGAGTAATCTCCGCAAGTTATTGTACATATCGCGCTTTTTCTAATATAAAATTGATTCCGTTTAATTGGACCACCGGTTTATCGGGACAGCCGGTTTTGGGCCAAATCCTAAGGAACAAAATCCAAACAACTAATAGTAATTTACTTCGGTTATCTGGGACACCATTCCGTTTAATTGGGACAGTGAATTATTTTTTTAAATATGAATTAAATATATTAATTAGAAAGATATACATATAAAATCAATTTTATCGAAAAATATTGTTGTTGCGCCACCGGAATTCGAACCTGGATCTCTTTCCTAACCGGGGAAGGTGCATTATCCAACTATGCTACAGCGACTATATTTTTAGCGACAAATTTTCGAACCTATATGTTACCTTTTTGATATTAATACATTTAATCGTTCCATTATTTGAAAGAGCCATCTACCTTATTTTTACGGAATCTCAAATACCTTTGAGTAATTTGATAGCAGACGCCAGAATTGTCAATTCATTTTTATTAAATTTTGGACACATTGATACAACTTTATTATTAGGAGAACACATTTGAGATTCCGTAAAAATAAGGTAGATGACTCTGTAATTTTGTATTTCTACAAAAACACAAAACAGGCTACAATTGATGAATTCCTGCAGAAATATTTTTATTATTGTTATAAATCTATTATATACATTATTTTCATGATTTTTTTTAAAATAACTATTTTTTTTTATCATTATTGATTATTTTATTTTTTCATATTTATATGTATACGTAATAGTTATGTATTATTTTTCTGTAATTCAATATTTTTTTCAATAATTTAATAAAGTTATATTATTTTTATTTTACATATGTACATATTATTTTTTTATAGCCGTTTATTTGGGACAAATTGTTGGTCCCAATGTGTCCCAATTAAGCGGGATCGACTGTATTTCAAAGTAAACATTAATTTAATTCGAAAAATATTAACCCCTGGTGGACTTTATAACAATCGTGTATATTAACATAGAGCTTAATATATTATTTGTAAAGGTCTATAATGCGATGCTATCACGCCAGGGAGTTTTTTTTCATTTTATTCATATAACTGAAAATATGAATATATTTTCTATTCAGAAAAACGTATTCTATTGCAGGGGTGGTATGACGTGTAACGCGTTTTTTGCTGGTTACGGTGAGAATGTCGATTTAGGAAAACAAATTTTCACTCTGTATTCAAGCAAAAAAAGATATACCCATGTAAATTTTACAGGAATAATAAATTTCTTACAATTTCACTTCAGGGGACTATATTTTTACATTTACATCTAGGTACATTTACACATAAAACAAATAATAACTATTTGATTCCGATGTGTTTTCCATACAGTTGTAAGTCATTGAGTTTTCATCTAAAGTAGCTCGTTTTATCGGAGTGTATTCGGTATTTTATGTATTTTTATTAAATAATGGTTGTTGGGAGATGATGGCCCCCGCAATGCGGTCTGAAATGTGAGTTACTATAATACAAGATTTACGACAGAATAAGTAACTCGAAGTAGAATGTCACATGAAATTTCTGCGTTACATTTCACATTAATATGATAAACTCGTATTTTATTGCAATTCTTTATGACGTATCATTTTTTAAATAATCGCACCGGGTGTAACAGACCTTATCCACAATATTTTATGGATTATTTTACGAGTCGAAGATGTTATAGGTATTTATTTATTAGACTTTATTGACATACACGTGTTTGTTGTAACAGAAGTGAAAATATTATAATACATGATGATAAACATAACATATAATTATATTGCAATTAAGTATAATACTCGTAGTTTATTGTGTGGGATAGAGTAGACTCAACCTCTCATATATACTGCGTTGTCCTGGCTACTTTGCTAGAGCACCATTTTTGTTAAAGTAGCCAGTTTTTTTCGTTCTATTGTGGCGTTATTTAATTCAAGATAAATATTCAACAGGAATAAAAATAAAAATAGAGAAAAATATATATGATCACATCTTCCGAGTCGACAAGTCGGTAATCGACACTCTAGCAGGCGAATTTTGAAGTATTAATCCGAGCGTTTTTCAACAAGCCCAACTTTGAACGCCAATATCTCCGAAAGTATTGCATATTTTGAAAAAATTCAAAGGCATGGTAATCTGTATTTTTTTCTTATATTTTTAACATACTACAAAATCTAATTTCCGATAATATTTTACATCACATAATTTTCTTTTAATTATACGTGTCTGAACAATATACACAAACCAAATTGAATTGAATTATCAGTAATATAATATATGTAGCGCTTAATTACAAAACTGCCTAAAATGGATTTCGAATAATTTGAGTTAAATATGCAGTTTGGTAGATTTTTTGTCAGCTACATGCATAACACATTATTTCTCGCTAAAGCCACTTAAATCCATTGATATTGCATGTTCAAAATCAGGGTTAGTTCCAAAATACCCTAAAGCCGACCGAGTATAAGTGGCTGTTCTTCCTGAAATTAAATTAGTTTGTTTCCCTTCATAATTCAAAAAAACATAATGTTGTTTTAGGGGACTTTGAAAATAGACGCTTCATATAATTACTGAATATTTGAATTGCTTTTGAGATAATTCTGGAATACTTAGTGCTTATAGACATTTATCTGGGTCGCCACTAGGTAGTTCACCCATGATTTTACGGATGGATATCTTTGAAATGTTCTGGAAAGTCATGTCTTTACACTGGCTTCAGTAATAAGGCAAAGGCCTCCCCTACTCCATCCGCCCTTTCTTCATTTCATCATGTGTGATAACGTATTAGATTTATGAAAATATATTCCATTAATATCGGTGACTAAAAAATTCATTCCTAGTTATAATGAAAATACCCTCCGTATTAAAATTATATTTTATTCAGAAAATATTCATTTAAACCTACGAATTAATTAATTAAGCAGACTTCGAAACGGTTATATGATTCAAGATCTAATTTTATACTATATATTATAAATATAAAATATTTTGGACCTATACTTTTAATAAGATGTTAGAAAATAAATTATCGCAAAAATATAAAACTAAAAAATGAATAGATCTACTCACTCAAAACATATTAATCAATTTTACAATATATATTATTGTAAATAAATAAATAAATAAATGTGTTGCGTACAAAGCATAGATACCGGAAGAATGTCAGGACAGGAAGGAGTTTGGCACTCACTGCAATCCGGATTCTGCCGGCATCACCAAAGATGTGGACTGTATATTTAAAGTCACTATTATGTCTAAGGTTTCGGCACCGTGTAGACGCGAAGTCTCGAAATTGTTTAATGTTGTAAATCGTACCGTACACGTATAACTGCACTGGTCACAAATCGACTGGTCGGCGGTGTGGCCGGGATGGGAACGGGGAGGGGAAGGCACAGTACATTGATCAACTTATATTTGGAGGTAATTGTTAGTTCATTATTGTATAGCTTACTTGTAGCTAACTTAAACCGTGAACATCTGCGTGTAACTATGTGTGTCTCAACATTCGTTTTTTATGACAAGAAAACAATAATAAACGAACTAGTCAATATATATATAGATTCCCTCAAATTGACATATAAAAACATGTAATTAAAAATACTTTTTTAGTATTTGATTCTACCGTAATTTTTTCTGTGTTATTGTGATAATTTAACGAGTACCACCAGATTCCCTCGGCTTCTTATATGCATTGTCCCCACCACTCACCTACTCACTCTCCTGACACACACACACACACCTACACACATGTCCAAAGTGACAGTTCTCACAGTTATAAGCATACCATAGATATGAAATACAATCATCAACGGGACGTAGTTATGCAGAAAACAGCTGATATAGCAATTTGGAACTACTATATCCTTGAAATATCATTAGTTTTGGAACATAATTATTAACTAGAATCATACAAAAACATATGTAAAAAACGCTAAAAATTAACATAAATAAATGTTGTCTTTACCTCATATACATAAAATTGTAAAAAATATGCATTAAATATAGTAATCAGAAATATATACATATAAAATCAATTTTATAGAAAAATATTGTTGTTGTGCTACCGGGATTCGAATCTGGATTTCTTTTCTAACCGGGGAAGGTGCATTATCCAACTATGCTACGGCGACAATATTTTTAGCGACAAATTTTCGAATCTATTTGTTACCTTTTTGATATTAATACATTTAATCGTTCCAATCAAATACCAGACGCCAGAATTATCAATTCATTTTTATTAAATTTTGGACACATTGGTACAACTTTATTATTAGGAGAACACATTCTTATTGTGAAGTTGTAATTATTCAGAACGTAGGTCTGTGATATTTATATAGATTTGAAAATTTGTCGCTAAAATTACCGTGGTTGTAGCATAGTTGGATAATGCGCCTTCCCCGGTTAGGAAAGAGATCCAGGTTCGAATTTTTCGATAGAATTGATTTTATATGTATATCTTTCTAATTAATATATTTTATTCATATTTAAAATTTGTTCGCATGTTTCGTTTGCGCAATAATCCGGCTACTATGTTGTGAGATGTGTCAATTCTAGAGTGTATATGAGTGAACGCCAACGGGAACTCGACCCCCGGGACGCCTAAAAATAAGATTGATAGATATTATTCAAATGGATGCAACTGAAAGCAGCTCCTTAAATAAATGTTTTCTAAATTACATGCATGGTTAAAAATCTGTTTACTTTTTTTTGTTAATAATTTATATATACATTTTTACTGCACTAAAAAATTGTTTCAGCAGATAAATAATTTTGTTGCGAAATAATACAAAGCCTTACGAAATGGGTTCCAATTATGAACATGGCTCGGGGGCGTAATTTTTCTCAGAATAATAAAATATGCCCGTCATCAAATAAATAACTGAAAAGTTATTCGTAAACAGTTCGCTGAAATTGTGGCTTTGGTTTTGCTTTGCTTTGGCTTTGTGGTTTGATAAATCATTGAAAGTAGTACATTTATATTATACTCTCGGGGAAGTCGGCACCCCCTACAGAGCGCATCCCCAGGGGCGTGCTTGCCAGATGTGGAGGGTTAGAGAGAAATAAAATACCATCAGATCGCGAAAAGATGAGTCTCGTGAGCCTTGGAAGACAACCTGCTAAGAGAAACAACTCCGACGATAAATCCCTGGTGGTGTGCGGGTAGCAGCACTTACCAATAATGCCCTGCTGCTAAAGGAGAATAACATAAGTTAGGATTCGAACCTAAAGAAATGGCAGAGAAGGTGAATAATTGCCCATGAGTTGTAGTATCAATTCTAGATTTTTTTCTGGCCGGACTCTTATATCGTCATATCTGTGTACATTTCAACCAATCTCTTCGAATGATAAAAAACTAAGCACTAGCTGAAATGAATATACACGTTTACGATTCACAAGGGTAGTGATACCACCCTAAAAGGTTGTCTATCACTATGGCAAAGTGTGCGATAGTGGATATGGGTACTTGTGGATGTAACCCTTCATCAATCTCGCCCAATCGACAAGACAGATCAAATCAGGGATCAGGCGATCATCACGAGAAAGAGTTTATGCTTATGTGGAAAATTCTCGTTGCGAAATCTTAAGGGACTACTTTCAATGATAATTCAAATTTTCGCGTTTTTTACGAAAATGTAGGTTTTTATTTTTCATTTATATCAGAAGTTATACACTATATTTGACTTTTTTTCAACTATTACTTAAATATGACCTTTATACTCATTTAAAACTGATAAACTGAATGTTATTTATCATAATTAGCATAAAACAAGCATTATAAGAAAGACCGCGACCATTGAATGCATTTTCTGAGTTACATTAAGTTACGTTACGTTAAATTAAGATAATTTATCAAAATTATCTTAACTTTGGTAAATTATTTCATGAAATATATATAAATTAAGTATATTTTCATATAATCTTGAACCCAAATTTATGGAGACAAATCTCAATTAAGACAAATTAACAAAATGTTAAAAATCAATAGTGTTATAAACCATTTAATTTGCAGGACATATTACCAATTTTTGACGTTTTTAAAATACTTTGTTTTAATGAAAATATACGTTTTAAAAAAATATATTATATTTATTTACATGCTTTGAGGCTTCAGCTATTATTTAAAATAAAGTTTTATATCAGAAACACAATAATCAGTTTTTGAATAATATTTTTTCAGTATTATAAAATACGATAATTTTAATTGTCCAACGAACTTCAATGCGCCGCTCGATCCGGCCATGGCGGTCGTAGAATCCGCGCTGTAATACAATTCAAATTCAACTCTGCAGAGTCAGAAATGGATCAGCTGATCCATGCTGTACGGAGTCCTTACTTATGCTGTTTCCTAACAAAATGATATTTGAAAGGTTTTAAACTTGGCTTAGAGCTGATCGAAGCATCTACTTCCTCATTTACTAATTCGCAAATTTTACTACCTTACTAAACGTGTTGTTCGTTGCGTTCGAAGATAATGTTTTTTAATTATGATTGATTCATTTTGCCTAGAGGCATAGGTTCAACGAAAGTTCATAAGCTTATGTACAATGTATCATATAGTATTATATAATATCATGGTAACACATAACCTAAATCTACACCTACTGCACACTACTGCTTGTTATATATGCTTACCATAAGCAAAATTCGCACTATTCGCTATTAGTTTGTCACGTGATTATGTCATTATGAACCTTGAAATCCATCCGCATATATACTTGTGCAGTTGTTTTAATAGTTTGAACATTTTCCTCAATTGTCGTTGGACTTTTATTTAACATCGTTTGTAATTTACAACAACAAAGTGTTTTTTGTGATATATTGTTCCCACAATTATCTTTAAAATATTTTAACACTGTACTTTAATGTCACTGGAGGACAATCTATGACTTTTTAATAATATATTCATTAAAAATAAATAAATGAATATCGTACATTGATAAATAAACCGAAATAAATATGTCACTGAAAAACTAATAATCTTTCTTTCTAAAAAACATTTTTTTTGCTGGTGTCCTGCTCTATTCAACTGGACGATATCAGCCATAATGTTTGTACACTGGCAGTGTATAAAGTGTAAAAATCTATATGACAGACAAAATTCATGCAAATCCTTAGTAACCTGTGTTGTTAGTTTGAATTGTAACTTTGACGTCAGCAGAAGTCAACTTGGCTGATATTTGTTCGATCTCGACATCGCAATAGCATTCGCGGTGTGGACCTTTCAGCTCCAGTGCACCAGCACAGTATTTTGATCACGTATTGTTTGTTTTTTTGTATGCCGTGGGTGAACTTGTGACATCGCCATATTCAATTAGGATCGGAGATTGGCTCATCCGCGAGCCATTTGTGTGATTACGGATATACATGGTAAGGCAAGCAGTCCTTCCGAATCCCGGTTCCCGAGATCACTGGTCCTTCGACTAGAACCCCTATTCCCTGATATCCTGTACCACGGTTTTTTATTTCCTTCTACTGCCCTGCGGTGATTCCGATTTACAACCGGAATTGTATTCCATTCGTTCATTTAGATCCTATCGATCCGGATTTGCAGTTCGAAATCATTTTGGTCAACCTTTTGGTCGACCGCATAAGTTTTAATATTGTCGTTAGAAACACCTGACGATGAATTATTACATATGATGAAAGATGTCCGTCAGAGTTTATCAAAATAACACATCATATAGATCCAGCAAAAGTGATAGCAGTAGATTGAACATACTCACGGTCTGAAGCCCTTAAAGTTGAGTCTGCTCCAGCGAAACGAAGCTGATCGAGATTAATATGACAGTACTTGTTCAACTCTTACCTGAAAAGAGAAAAAATAATAAATTGATGATGTTGGGTATTCTAAAATGAATGTAATTGGTTCTAGAACCTCATACATGTAAATATATTATGTTTTAGGTGTATTTCATTGCCTTAAAGCAATGTTACCATCTAATAATATAATTATTTGATAGGAAATATAACACAAAATCAAAAATATTAATGTAAAGATAATACCTTTCCTTATTGAAAATATTACAAACAATTTTTCAGTAATAAAAATCCTAAAAAAATCACATACATTTAAGCGAAAAGTCCCCAGCACGTCGACACGTGAAAATAGATAGTAAAGAATCAGATAAAACCATAATGATACAGTTTTATATGGCAATGCAGATATGGTTATACGCGGTTACGATAAAGTATCGGTTGATCGCTACAAAAAATGCCTCATGCCATGGTAAATGGTAAATGGCAAATGGCACCGCATCAGCAACTCCAAGGGACTCGAAAAATAAACAACAATGTTGAAAAAGATGCAAAGAGAAGTCGACATTCACGATTGGAGAACCACCTGTGTAGACAGAAAACATTGGCGAATTCGTATTTGAAATGGCAGAGATCCTCACTGGATCGTAGCCACGGGATATTGAATAAAAACGGGCTAGCGCGAAATACGTTGGCTAGTAGAATTTCCCATCGAGGCTTTATAACATCCGAGTCGTTTAATTTCAAACCCTTATTTTTAACAATACCCAGAAAACACGAAAATTTTAAAAATAGAATTTTCATCTAAACTCCTCAATAGATATTTTTAAGTTACGGTGTATGTATCAATGCTACAGGAAATGCAAAAAAAAAATACAAATATATTGTTAATTTTGAAGAATTAAAAAATTTATTGAAACTTCATACGAAGTAAGTGGTATAAAGTGTCAATAAATTTTACATGTATATCTTTCGAATTAATATATTTAATTCATATTTAAAGTATCACAGACCTATGTTCTGAATAATTACAACTTCACAATAAGAATGTATTCTCTTAATAATTTCCAGAAGTGTTTGAAAATCAACACGCGTATTTTAGGTGTTTCTCGCTAACATTATTTGATCTTTTTTGGTATAAGCCAGTGGAATGCAACAAAATCTAATGGTCAGTTTCAATATTGAGCAGCTTGGAGGTTAAGAACTCAATTGTAGAGGATTTTGACACAAAACATAAACTTGTTCTTGTTTGTTCTATTATTTAAATTATTATTATTGGTGCAGTGTTTGAACCAATATTTTTTTCCAAGTAAAACAGCATTCAAATATACATTTTTGATTATAGATGGGTATGGAAGTAAACGACTCGATCTGTTCGTTGTAACATTGTATGTCCGTTCTTCTATCTTGTCTGTGGACAGAGCAGTTATCAGTCACGCTACAGGCGAGCTACCGAAACGGAAAATACTTAGCTCCATTGAAGTAGATTTATAGCACTTGCATCGTGGAAGCTCTCGCCAGGTGTGTCTAAAGTTTCTTGCCACCCTTACAAGCATGACCCACTCCATATTACCCCTTCACGCGTTGTCATGTGGTGTGTTTAAGCACGTTCATTTGTTGGACAGAATATATTCTCATAATCTATATTGACTATAGCGTGACTAAAAATATTTGTATTAATTTAATCTTTATCTAAAAATCTATAAATCAAATCAATCTGAATTAATTATACAGGGTGAGCGTGAACTCTGGACACCTATGTAATTTATGGATATTTTTATTAATGACATTTTCAATGTGATGTCCAACAATTAATTGTTGTTACCAGTTATTATTCAAGTCATAAATCAATGCTCCTGTAGGGGGAAAAAAGCGTTAATCAGCCTGTCAACCATATTATATACATATTATAGACAATTATTATAGTACTGTAATGATAGATTTTATTCGAAAATAAGTGTAAAATTTAGAATATTAACATTCTAGCTCGTTTTTCATTTCAGGATCAGCGTTCTATGCTGACTAAAATGCATATCAATATTTAAAGGTTTCCGCGACCACTAGTATGAGAAATGGCGTCATTTCTAGGTTAGATTGCGTTTTTTGTAGATGGTTTTGTGGTAGATTTACATCCCCTATGAACAAGTACTGGTAACACCTTGACAATGGCACGTGTTACCGTGCCTAAACGTCAGCCTTAGTTTCCTCAAGGAAACCATACATTTAGTCTACATATATATAATTGCAACAATAGCCTTGCATAGTTTTCAAAGAAAGTGCACTTCCAGCTTCACAAAAAGAAGAGATATCATGACCAAAAAATTTTGAAAGTCCAAACAAAAGATTAAAATTACTAGTACAATACCTACCTAAACATTGATAATAACATTTTACTTTTAATTTGTAGTTGTATTTGTGTGTTATTTAATTGAATCTTTTACTTTGATGCAAAGTTATACATTCTCTCTCTCTCTCTCTCTCTCTCTCTCTCTCTCTCTCTCTCTCTCTCTCTCTCTCTCTCTCTCTCTCTCCTGTGTTCCGCTCATTGTTTACGGGTGCCGTTAATAAACCAAGCATTTAGCGTTATGCTGCGTAATTTAAACGATTAATGCGGTAAAATGATGCATAGAGGTACGATCCGTGCGATCTATTTTGAGTGTTTTGTATGAAATTAATTCGGGACTGGAAGAATTAAACGAAACATACGGGGAAACGATTAGTCAAGGAACGATCGATCGAATATTCATATTTTCAAAAACCAAATTATAAAATGTTGTTTAGTATCTTTTTATGTAAATTTATTATAAATAATAATAATTTATTAGGCAATACATATAAAATGCAAAATTAATTGACAAAGTTTTAATGAATAATGAATGCAAATCTTTATTTATTATAGAATGGAACGGCATGCTCGATCATTATTTAATTTTGTGACCACAAAATGTATTACAGCCCGGATTATTACCGATAGGCCATTCCAGAATACTTCTTGCAAATAGTATTAATAAATTATATTTATTAGTTTTATACATTTTATTTGTAATACATATATATATATCGTACCCTTGAAACAACACAGAATTATCCATTTACATCAAGGTAAGCTTGAAAGTTTTCAATATTAATTAATCGATTTTTTCTACTGAGTTTGGTTCATTGCCCATGATATATAATATTAACTAATTCCTGATGTATATAATGTAACGCGTGTATTATCAAAAAGATATAAATTAATATGTTTAAAACATAATTTTGTTTTCTTATTATCTTCCAAACTGCTAGGAAATTTCAAACGCTTGTAAAACAGTTATAGAGAGAAAATCTCTTTTGGGGAAGGTGCATCATCCAACTATGCTACAGCGACAGTACTTTTGACGACAAATTTTCGAATCCATATGTTACAAAATTAATACATCTATCGCATACAACAGATGCTATCGGTATATCGAAAATTTGTCGTCAAAAGTAGTAGTAGTATTCAGGTTCGAATCCCGGTAGCGCAACAACAATATTTTTCAATAAAATTGATTTTATATGTATTTCTTTCTAATTAATACATTTAATTAGTATTTAAAATATCACAGACCTATGTTCTGAATAATTACAACTTCACATTAAGAATGTGTTTTCCTTAATAAGAAAATTATTATCAAAATGTTAATACAAAAATATGTAAATTTTTACCAAAATATCAGATAGTGTAAATATGAGAAGAATAGTGCATAATGAGCTCTAATAATATTTTGAATGATCTAGCATCTCAAAGTATATAAATTCGGTACGCTATAATTATGTCCATAGATGGAGTGACAAGTGAGAAACAAGTGTTGATGACACCAGAAATAGAGAACATCCGCCGAAGACTTGGCACGATCAGACAATCCAGATACTGGAAGATGGTTCTATTAAAAGTCTCAACAATTAATTACCTCGCATTAAATGATGTACGAATGTAGTTGAGGCGAAAATGGTGTGGCGCTCCATCATCTCTGCCATGGAAAGTCAGTTAGTTAAATGGACAAAACCACATAATTTTCGATAATTTCGAGAACTAAGAAGATATTGAATAATAATGAATCAATTTCGTAAATATTTATTTCGAAGCACGTTAACATGATTTTGTAAAAAAATCTCGTACAACCGTAACGGTGCGATATTTGCACACACTCCTTGAACATTTTCGACTCGTAATTTACCCATAAAACATATTACACCCTGTATAAAAATTAGAAAAATTAGATACTTTAAACTCGTTGGCAACTTGGACAACCTTCAACCATAAGCTCGAAATTTAAATATGTGCAATATATTTCAAATTTCATCCAAGACGCGACTGGACGGTCAGTTGCGCCGCCAGTCATCAATTACCTCGGTTAAGTAAATCCGATAACTGCTGCGAAGGAATCTCCCCACGATTGAGTGGTCGAATCAATTCCCCCAGAGTCCAATTAAACTTCTGACCCGGTCACACCAGACGGACGCTAGACCCTGCGCGATCAATACTGGAAGTGTCCGCGGCAGTTCCAGTTCCACTTGCAGCTATTCCGGATATAGAACTGTTAAATATTTTCGTGCCACAAGTTCAGATCTGATTTTAATTATGTATCGGTCTTATAGCGCCTGTCGGACGACGGCAATGATTAATATATTTGCAGCTGTTCGAAATAGTTAACAATGCAAATTAAAATCATAACAAATAATAAAAGCAAGCTTGAAAAAACTAGACAAATAATGGATTAAAAACTTTGTTAACGAGATGACAAGCAACTAACGATATGCACCGTACAATAAACATAAAATGAACAGAGTCATTAAATTTATTTTAAAACATTTAATAATAAAATATTATGTTGAACGATAGCCCAACTCGACACAAGATTATCCTATTAAGGGAGCATTATCAATATTACTGTTTAAATACACTATAGCATCATAGGATATGGTACAGTCGTCTGGGGTGGAGCCGCTATCGCAATACTCGACCCACTGATTGAAATGCAAAAAGTAATAATGAGAATAATTCTCAATAAGTCAGATCAAATCAGGCAATTATTCGTAAAGACTCTGCTTAAAGACATACATGAAAACAGAATCCTGCGCCTCATCGCACATTCTAAGCGTACTCGGGCAAAAACTCAACGAAAACTAGCTGTCCCGTTAATGAAAATCTCGTTTGCTCAAAGACATGCATGTTTTATGGGACCGCGGATATGCAATAAGCTACCGCAAGAGATATGGCAACGGGATCGTGTCCTCAATTCTGTGTGCTTATAAAGGAATGGCTTTTCAAAATTGGAAGAAGTCAGCTGGAAGAGTTCCTTAAATGATCAAAACTACTCATTTAATGTAAATCTTTTTGTCCTTACATCCTACCACGCACTTATCATATTTTGTTTACTCCCTGTTAGTTTTTTTTCTTTTACTTCTTACATATCTTTAGTCTGAATCAAAAAAAATTACTTGGCTCAATTTACTTATTATCTCTACTTGACTCCTTTTGATTTTTATGTTTTTTATCATTTAATTTAATTTGTTACCTTACTTCCAACGTATATTATAGCCTATGGAACATTATGGCTACCAACCTCAGAACAGGTACTTTATTTGTACCTAGCGAGGTAGGAAGCGGCCGACAGGCTTGCATGTAAATGAAATGTATTATAATATTTGTACTAAGGATTTTTGTATTGATGCAAGCTATAAAAGGAATGTTGTAAAATAAACTCCGATTTATCGACACTGAAATGATGACACTGTGTCATGGATATAAAGGGTGACCCAAAAAAAGTGACCCAAAAAAAGTGAGATCATTTCGTAAAATGTGATATAATTACATCAAAATTAGTTAAACTATATCAACAATAGCTTAAATAGTTTACTAATTTACTTACTTACCTATTTACCTAAATTACGTTTTATTTCGACAATTTCCGGTCGCCATCTTTGATTATTAATTTTCTCTTTGATTATTTATTTAGTTTTTTCAAATTGTTGCCCAGAATGACAAAAATCACTGCTGAAGACCGGATTTTGATCAAAAGTTTTCGAATTGAAAAACGTCGGGGTGCTAGGAAAATGATCAAAGAGTTTCAAAACAATGTCTGGAGTATAGCTAGACATTACAGCAGGGCGGAGCTGCATCTCACACAGCCAGAAATACAATCAACTTTCTTCGTCGTAAGAATGTCAATTTTATCGAGCCAGGCACGTGGCCACCGAACAGCCCAGATTTAAACCCAGTAGATTATGCAATATGGGGTGGGGTGTTTTGATGATTTCTAATTAGTTAAATATAGTGCAAAAAACATTACATTAAGAATTATATTATGTTTTGAAATAACTCATGTGTTAGGAAACGTTGTAACTTTTTTTGGGTTACTCTGTATATGCAGGTACAGAATGTAACAGACTTAGTCCACAATAAAAAAATTTGATGAAATACCTCAACAAAATATTCTGTATTCCTAACCCAACCCATGCTGGCCTGACAGAGGTGAGTGTATATGATAGTTTATCTGGATATAGTTACGAATGTATTTGAAGAATATATACGCCTTTATAAAACTATTGCGAACAAGAGACGTGCGTCATTGTGGAGACAATATATACGAGGTAACTTATTCTGATACCAAATAATTGTATCTCTTAGACTGGAAGTTAAATCAGGAAACCTATGTTCATTAGGCGCTGATGAATATTCAGTTCACATCCTGGAACTAGGAAGCTAAAATAATATTAAAACATCGTGTTTTCAAATTGACTACATTTTTTATGAACAATTTTTATTTATTTAAATTTTTTATTTTTTTATTTATTAATATTTTCCTTGGTTTTCTTTTACATACCATTATATTGATTTCATAACCTTTAATGTATAACAAAATATGTATTATCTTTATGGCGAATCGGGTTAAAAAAAAAACCTGATCACGCTGGAATAAACACATTATTATTATTATTATTAATGATATTTGAATATATTAAAGAACACACAATGACTGGATATTTACCTATAAAGGCAAATATGGGTGGTAATTATAGGGCTTACGACGGTCTTCGGCTGACTTAAGTGATCACTTTATATATATATACACATAACGTTCACCAGTTCTCACCCCTCAATCTCCATATTTATCATATTTTATTTATTTTAAATATGAATTAATTATAAAGATATACATATAAAATCAATTTTATCGAAAAATATTGTTGTTGCGCCACCGGGATTCGAACCTGGATCTCTTTCCTAACCGGGGAAGGTGCTTTATCCAACTAAACTACAGCGACATTATTTTTAGCGACAATTTTCGACCCTATATGTTACCTTTTTGATATTAATACATTTAATCGTTTCATCATTTGACAGAGCCATCTACCTTATTTTTACAGAATCTCAAATACCTTTGAGTAAACTGATAGCAGACGCCAGAATTATCAATTCATTTTTATTAAATTTTGGACACATTGATACAACTTTATTATTTAGGAGAACACATTCTTATTGTGAAGTTGTAATTATTCAGAACATAGGTTCGAATCCCGGTGGCGCAACAACAATATTTTTCGATAAAATTGATTTTATATGTATATCTTTCTAATGAATATATTTAATTCATATTTAAAATATCACAGACCGTCTGTTCTGAATAATTACAACTTCACAATAGGAATGTGTTCTCCTAAATATTTTATTTATATTTTCTATATATTAAAAATATAATAAAAATAGCTTCGTCTCTATGAGATGTCTGATATTTATTTAATGACAATTCTTAAATCATTATATTTTGTAAGGTGTAATAATTTTCAATTTAATTATGTACCTACTATTTATTTATTTATTTATTTTTGTTAGAAATATGAAAATAACATTATTATATTATGAATAAGTAATTTTAAAATAATACACTTACGAAATTACTATTATTGATTAGGATCACTCAGATTGAGGGTATAATATGTATTATGTATAATGTTTGTTGAAGGCTTGGAATTGTTCTAGAAATGATTAATTTTAGTCTAGCGGTAAGACGCTCGCCTAGCCACCAATAAGTCACGGGTTTAGGATCACTTAGGCGCATATATGACAAATAAATTTAAGATTATTAATGAGTTATAATAAATGAATGAATTAGGAATGAATGTAAAGCGTAGTGAATAGAATTAACACTTGGATGGTTTAGTCATGTTGAACGAATGAATGAGGGGAGATGTAGGATGGGAGTGTTGGTGGCATCAGAAATAGAAGACATCCGCGGAAGACTTGGTGTGATCAGGTAAACCAGATACTGGTAGATGGTCCTTTTAGAAGCATCAACAATTTATGAGCTTGTATAATAATGTGTATGAATGTAGAGCAGATAAGAATTAGGTATGAGGACAGAAGAGTGCCGCTCACCATCTTTTCTGCCTACCCCCGAAGAGAAACGGCATGATGGTAAGTTAGTTAGACAGTCCATCGATTAGAGTCCATATGTAGTATTTTTCATGCCGTTGGCTGGAGAATCAACAATCAGATATATTTCGTCTGTGTGCGAAAGTTTGTTTTTTTTACATTTTTATCTAGGATCAATATTAATAGAGTTACGAATTACTGAATTTAAAAACAGCCACCATTTTGATACAAAATCGCAGATCAGGCTGGCTAACGAACTTTTCCGAAAATTTTCAATGTGAATTTTTGAGAAATGTTTTGAAAAACTATGGAATTTTTCGTGTCAAAAAATATCTGTTGTGTATAATATGAATGTACCAGTATAAATCTAAAAATTCCAATATGTTAGCAATAGCAATTCAGAAAACGATCAAATCCTGCATCCATGAAAGGTAAAATTACTAGTAGAAGAAACACTAGACGAAAGAAGATCTATGGAAGTCAACATGATCGCTGACGTAGATTTCGGAATATCCTGGTCCAGATAAAAGTGCATTTTAAATTTCCGAAATTAGCATCATGAATCCATCTACAATGCGACTCAGAATAACAAGGTTCCATCTGACACTGACACTGTTTTGAGATAATGAGCTCAAAAGTGTTAATTGAACTTCAACATGTATTCAAATATTATATGGTCAGTTTTAAAGTCTTAACTTATTTTCAATGACCACTGTGAGATGAGGGAAATTAAAAATAATAAAAAAACAGTAATAATCCATAAATTGAAATAAATAACTGATGCAGTTGGAACTGCAGCTCTTGCTATTTCCTTTAATATCCGTTAAATAGAGTCGGTGTGTATGGAAGAAATAAAGAATAATGCATTTGCTATCATTTTCACGCAATAACTCAAATCAGCCCAAAATGTTATTTCGAACCTTGTTATTCTAAGGGGTCGAATGACTAAGATTTCTATAGAAATCTATCTAAAAATATATTGATATGATTTTATTAGAAATAAAATATTTCTCAAATAGAATAGGAAAATAAAAATTAATTCAGACCCGCCATAAAAAAAATATTCGCCCAACGTGGGGCTCGAACCCACGACCCTGAGATTAAGAGTCTCATGCTCTACCGACTGAGCTAGCCGGGCCGGTGAGCGGAGTGGCCAAATATTCGGTCCCGAGTGGAAATGAGATGTTTATTTTTGATGTCTTATCTGCCGCGCGGTGTCGTCGGCCCGCCTTCTGACGTCACCTAGATATCAGGGTCAAAAATGGAATTAGTATAAATATACGTTTTAATTATTTGTGAAAACATTTCGCTGTAAAACATCTACAATCGTTATTCGTTATAACTGTTATCAGTAGTTAACAGCAGTTATCGTAACAGTTACAGGAGACGGAAAATACTTATTTATTTATTATAAATTATTTATGACAAATGATAATAATAAAATTAAAACATGTTACATGTCTCATCCATATGTAACATACCACATAGAATATACTTTTTGATTTAAAAAAATATTAGGAGAACACATTCTTATTGTGAAGTTGTAATTATTCAGAACATTGGTCTGTGATATTTTAAATATGAATTAAATATATTAATTAGAAAGATATACATATAAAATCAATTTTTTCGAAAAATATTGTTGTTACGCCATCGGAATTCGAACCTGGATCTCTTTCTAAACCGAGGAAGGTGCATTAACTATGCTACAGCGACGATATTTTTAGCGACAAATTTTCGAACCTATATGTTACCTTTTTTTGATATTAATACATTTAATCGTTCCATTATTTGAAAGAGCCATCTTCCTTATATTTATACCTTATTTATGAATAATGCACCTTCCCTAGTTTGGAAAGAGATCCAGGTTCGAATCCCGATGGCGTAACAACTATACTTTTCGATAAAATTGATTTTATATGTATATCTTTATAATTAATATATTTAATTCATATTTTAAAAAATATTCATAAATTCAGTTAAATAAATCAAATAAAAATCTCCGTGGCGGAGAACCGAACCAGAGTATCGGCGTTACAAGCAAAAATATTAACCAATGCACTACAGACATATTTGAATGAGATGTGAAAATAGATCTTTACAAATATCTAACAGTCTTTATTAAATTCAAGCTTGTTATAATATCCACCGGAGATAACAATAACTTTATATGAAACCACGAAATTTATTATACGTCGACCGGTTTCGTTTATGTCAAGCTTCATCAGGACTGATCATAAATACGAGAATGTACTTATATGTACATAAAGAGGGAGATAGAATATAAAATTACATGTGGAAGAGTTAAATTATGATGTTCAACTATAATTATATTCAGTCTCTCTCTTCCACATGTAATTTTATTTTCTATCTCCCTCTTTATGTATATATATATATATATAAGTTCACTCTTCTTGTATTTATGATCAGTCCTGATGAAGCTTGACATAAACGAAACCGATCGACGTATAATAAATTTCGTGGTTTCATATTAAGTGATTGTTATTTTATTTAATATAATATGTCAAACCGCATAGTGATTGCTTTCTACTAAAATAGAAAAAAATTAAAATATGATGCTAAGAATGTATAAATAATAACATACATATCTTGTAGGTGATCGTATCTCTGACATGGTTGTGATCAGGCATTCCTTGAACATTTTCGACTCATCAATATAGGAAAAAAATTAAATAATTTTGACACACTAAACAATGATTTAGAGAGTGAGATGTGGATCGCTCCTAAAGCACGCATAATTATTAAAACGACTATTCCTTGATTATCGTTTTGTACATATGGCGAGATTATCAGTTGATCTTCGGCACCGAGAGTTCTGAGCTATTGCGTGAAGATACAGGGAAAAATAGATTATGTACGGCCGTGATGAAACGATTACTACTTTACCGCTAGCCTTTCCGAGTGCCGACAACTGAATGTTTTCCGTCTACGTCCAACGTAAGACATGATCTCAACAACTACGAATAGAGATAGAATACTCAGAAGTATAAATCCGCGACAGATGTTTACTTTTTGAATTTTCGCACACTACTTGAAATTATTTCGGCGCAATCATTAAGCGAGCAGTTTTGTATACTCGATACAACGTAAAAATCAAGTGAGTATAGTCAATAGCCTTGTGATTATGAAAACTGAATAAAATAAATGTGTTTAGGAGAACACATTCTTATTGTGAAGTTGTAATTATTCAGAACAGACGGTCTGTGATATTTTAAATATGAATTAAATATATTCATTAGAAAGATATACATATAAAATCAATTTTATCGAAAAATATTGTTGTTGCGCCACCGGGATTCGAACCTGGATCTCTTTCCTAACCGGAGAAGGTGCTTTATCCAACTAAGCTACAGCGACATTATTTTTAGCGACAATTTTCGACAATTTTCGGTAGATGGCTCTGTCAAATGATGGAACGATTAAATGTATTAATATCAAAAAGGTAACATATAGGGTCGAAAATTGTCACTAAAAATATTGTCGCTGTAGCTTAGTTGGATAAAGCACCTTCCCCGGTTAGGAAAGAGATCCAGGTTCGAATCCCGGTGGCGCAACAATAATATTTTTCGATTAAATTGATTTTATATGTATATCTTTCTAATTAATATATTTAATTAATATTTAAAATAAATGTGTATCAGGTGTACATATATATCAAGTGAGCAATGCTCAGAAGGCTATACTCAGAGTAATGCACCGCCGTGACTTTTCCCATCCTTCAGAGCCACTCTTTGGGGAATTTCAGGTTTTGGATATAAAACGATTGGATATTATATTTTACGGAATCACAAATGCCTTTGAGTAATTCGATAGACGCCAGAATTGATACAATGTATATATCATTAAGCAGAACACATTCTTATTATGAAGTTGTAATTATTCAGAACAGACGATCTGTGATATATTTTTTTTAAATAAAGAAGATGGCTTTCAAATAATGGAACGATAGATGTGTCAATTTAAAAAGTGTAACACATAGGTTCGAAAATTTATTAATGCAATTTTAAAGGAAACATACCTAATATGAGGCTGATGGATAATTTATTTGATAATTAAGAATTGGCGTACCACTATTTATTGCCATTTTTTAAATTATGTCAATTTAATATCCATCAACACTGTATTTTCCCTTCCCTTAATATTCCGTTTATCTGTATATGTAAATTTGTCTTGAGTGCGCATAAATAACAGTACAGGGTTGAGCGTTATGCGAGCTATACATGTATTTTGTGCGCAGAGTATGAATAGAATGACGTACCCAGTACACATTGTTCTTTACCGACTCTCACATGTCAATGTCTTAGCCGTGTTATCTGTCGAAACCCAACATTTATTGGTGACTTCGATCTTTCTTTAATTATATCTAACTCATTCTTTACGTTATACATAATTTAAAATTGTACATATATTTAACTTTGTTAAAATTACTGTTTCGATACTAACTGTCATGGAATAGTTTAGTTGTACGCCAGTCCTGACGAAGATACGTTAGTATCGAAACCGGATGACGTATAAATAATTCACATTGGTTTAAATAAAGTTTAACATAGATACATTTTTATATCTAACTTACTCACTATCAGGCCGTTTATCCACGGGGGTAGGCAGAGAAGATAGAGCGCCACACTCTTCTGTCCTGACACACAGTTCTCGCCTCAACGATCCACATTCATACATCTTCTCATACAAGCTCGTCGATTATTGAGGTTTTTAACAGGACCATCTTCCAGTATCTGGTTTACCTGGTCGTGCCAAGTCTTCCACGGACGTTATCAATTTCTGGTTCCATCAACACTTGCGTCATATATCTTTCTTACAATTCTCTCCTCATTTATCCATTCCATGTGACCAAATCATTTAAGTGAAATTTTCTTAACCTTACTCACTATAAGTGATCTCATTGCTACTGCATTCAGTCTACTTTCGTTTCTCATCTGTCAGTTCCAGACCTCACTTTCGTACATGTTGCCCATGTACTGTCGGTACCAAGTCTCTATTAGGTACCGCTACGCTTGCCTATATAATATATAAAAAATGGACCTGACACTGCAAGAATCGCTCATAAAATCAGCTCGCAAATGATGACACATCAGTCTCGCTCGCTCGAGACTCGACTTGCACATGTCGGCAGACTTTTTTGCAAACCGGTCGGTGTATTATACATTTGTCATGCGCTATCTCTGTCTCGTCGGAATTCAAGACATCGTGAGAAGAGTGCTGAATAAATTTACGCCGAACAGACAAAGGGATTCTGTCGGACGAGTTTTTCTTCTCGACTTCCTCTGCCATTCTTTTGAGAGAGCCAACCCCTCCCCCCTCCCCACCGGCTCCAACCCACCCCTCACCGCTATCAGGTGATCAGGGGCGAATCGGCGACCTGAGACCAATCACAATTATTAAAATGTGTTTATTTTGTTCTGTTTTTATAATCACTTTACCTAATGCTATTTGATGTACGAAATAATTTAATCTTTTTTTTATGTTAGTGTTGCATATTTGATGTAAGAATATTATAAATTTTACGACTAAATTAAAAATTATGCATACATACATACATTCTAAATCAACATAATCATCATGACACAGGCTCAGTATAAAAGCGAAATAGTACTACACCAAAAGCCTAATTCGCACTATTCACTTTCAAATGTTGAAAACTGTCACGTGATCAGGCTTCGTTGACCTTGGTTGATCCATGTGCATTTAACTGACTAATAAATGACTAAATTACGAGTCATGTTCAAATGTTCAAGGAATACGTGAAAATTCTGCACAATTGGGGAAAATATTATTGTTTGAAGTATTTACAAAAACATGTTAAGCTCGGAGTGTACGTACTTCTTAATAAATATTTTCGAAATTTATCCATTATTAATCTTTACTTCGGGCTCTAAATCATTTAACAAAAAATAGTCTGGCCACTCGAAATTCGATGATATTTCATTTTTTATATTCAAAAAATATTTTGAAATCAATAAAATATTTCAAATAATCGAAATAATCGCATAATTACAATTTTATTGAAATGCTTATATCTCTGATATTGAGATTAAGCACATAATCCTTGAACATTTTCGACTCAAATTTTTGTCAGATTATAAACCATAAACCATAAACCACCCATAAAGTATTATTGTGAACAAGGTCTGTTACACTTCAATTTCAAAAAAATGTATTCTGTAACATGTCGTTACCGTAATCGGTAATTAAATGTTTTTACATTGTAAGTATGAAATGGATTGTTAAACTGTACCTTTGATTAGTTTTCATGTTTTTTTATGTTATATGTATTAAAAAATGATATGAATGTATCTACAAACAAACGTTTAGAAAGATGTTTCGTGGGACTAGTTTTATTGCAAAAAAAATAAATCTATTAGTCACTTATCTGTACAAACATTTTATAAAAATAAGTATATTATGGGTGCAATAAAAATTAGCGCTTATTTGAAATACTTCTTTAAAAGCCGACTTATAGCTTAGTTTAAAATAAATTTTTATTTTCCATTTTGTAAAATGGCCCGACGGGCCTATCCGCCACTGGATAGGCCCATGTGGGGACGGGAAGAGGGTGGATGCTGAGCCTCGGTGGACCATAAAAATCTCGAGACGCGAATAATCCCTCGGAAAAAACTGGATACATTTTTTCAATTTAATTATTATCGTGTCTGAAGACGACCAAAATTCAATAACTCTCTATCATGTCCACTATACAAAGACTACTTGGTCTCAAGAGAACAAGTCAAACAATTCGTTTTAACACAAAATGTTATTACTGCAGAATATTTTAACATATATAATGTTTTTATGGAGGCCTCCCGGGAAAAATATGTCAAGAAATTGCGTTAAAAATAACGATAATATAAATGTTTGCTGGTAGAATGTACATACATTGTTACTTATTGAACGGTATTCAGTGTTTTTGTATCAACGAAAAATAAACATGGATAAAAACTTGTAGATAGCAATCGCCTGTCGACGTATATTACTAAAGTGTATCCAGCGGAAAGTTTTCAAGTTTATTATTAAATAAAAAAATTACTACACTGTTATTCTCATATGTTATTTATACAAAATGGAGTTTAACGATGCCAGTTTAACGTTTTATAAACAATATCGTCTAAATGCCGTCCATTCTCTCAAGACACTCTTGCAATCGGACTCTTAAATTTGCGAACACGCGAGAGCAAAGCGTTGGTTCAATGGCAGCAACTTCAAGGCGGATATTTTCTTGTAGGTCCTAATTGTTCGAGGATTATTGCTGTAAACTTTCGACTTAAAGTATCCCCACAAAAAAAAGTCGCACGGTGTAAGATCCGGTGACCGAGATACCCAGGGTATGTCTCTTCTAATCTAATCTTCCTTATCGATTTACGCAGATTGCGCATAATTTCACGTCGAACTTGAGCCACATGTTCTGGCGTCGCTGCCGGCGTTAATGGTCCCGGAGAAGTTGGGTTAACCATTGTCCCTTCTTGTCTGAACTTTTGAACCCAACACCAGATAAGGTACTGGTAAATCAGCAAATCGTATCTCACCCTGATGGTATACCAGCAATTACAATTTAATATGTAGTGCCCATAGCCGATTTCCAAAAAAGAAAAGCAAAAAAAAGATAAAATAAATAAAATATAAATATTGCATTTCAATCACGACTATTATTGTATCTGTAGCTATTCTGTAATCGTTATCATTCTCTGGTCAGGTAGCCAGCTTTTCATGAGAGCGCCGCTCGCACTAAGTTGGTGTTGAGCTCCAGCCGTAGCTTTACGCTAGCAACTCGATGTCTCAGAAGTGGAACGAATCCATGCACACGGCCTTCGGCAAACATTGTAGATGCGCTACAATAACGTGCCAACCAGAATAGTATTCTATATGAGTTGTACTAAATTCGGATAGGGTTAAATAACTCTTATAATATTGTATCATTTTGTACTGTAAAGAAATGTAAATAAGGATTTCTTAAATAGTAATAAAATCAAAATAAAAGTGCTTTGTGTCTTGGGTGAGCTATATAAATAATTAAGTAAAAAGTGTCTGATCTGTGGTTCAAAACCACGCCGGCCAAATTTGATTTTGATTTCGAAATCCAGCGTCTTAAATCTGTTTGTATTATCATAAATTAGTTTATAATATATAGTAACAGACTTACAATTTGATGGGTTGTTGGATTTTAGAGAGAATAATATTATATGCAGATTATTTTATTATATGTTGACTCTTTCGGAGTACTGTTTTCAAATGACGCGCGACAAGACAAGGAAATTGATAAAAGAATAAGCTCGACTAGCAATGTTTGACAGGTCACAGTATAGCTCAGAAATACAATAAGCAGAGCTCAACAATAAGACAAAACTAGCCATTTTCAAGTCGATTTACGCTCTCATCCTGACCTATCGCTATCAACATTAAGTACATAGGAGAGGAATTGATACAGAATCCAGAGCAAATTAGGAACGATATCATACGAGAGGATCTTGGAATGAACACGCTGCTGCCCCAAATAGAATAATCTCAGCTAAGTTGGCTTGGACATATCTTCCACGTGGGAAACGAAAGACTGCCTAAATAGATTGTCTCGTCAGTATTAGATAAAAAAAATACCTTTAGAACGATCCAGGAAAATATGGAAAAGGCCGAAAGGACAGAAAGAAGATGAAAGAATACGAAGAAATGTGGAGCTATCAGTGGCTTCAAGTAATCGACAATTCAGAGAGCGGTGGAAGAGTGCAGTCCAAGCGACCCGATAAGGATAAAAGAGATAAAGAATAAGAAGAAGATTATTTTTTGCTATTTTTGTAATTACAGAAACTAGCAGATGAGCAAGAAACATAGATGAGATGACAGGATGACAGATGCTCAATATACTTACCAGCCGTAATACGATTTCGCAAATGTATGTTTTTTTTTACTGGTTGTTTACGCGCCTTGTTACTTCGAATGGCACCACTGGGTTTCTTGGTTTATAAAAATATACCGTGTGAGTATTGCCGCTATTTTTTCGTAAATCTAAGAATACGGTAACCAACAGACATTATTCAATTACATCCCGTGCTTCGACCAGTCCAGCGGTACAAATAAACCACCAGTGCGCGCTTCAGTCTGCCAATATCTATAGAAGACAACCCAGCTAAAAGAATAATAACATCGGACCAGAAAGACAGCAAAAATAAAAGGTTAGTGCAGTTCATATATCATATGTGTGCTTATTGTTAATCGGAAACCTGGAAACCAGCTATCGAAGGCATTTACATAAACACTCGTAATAAAAACAATGTACATTTCTGTGATGTCCTTGGGATTGAATGGTTATAAGTTCGAGTGTGTGTGAGTGCCGCACCGCCGGCGTGCGTGCAAGCGAGCGAGGCTATAAAGGGAGGCGCGCGGCAGGGCGCGGCCTCTTTCTCTACGTGTTAATCGGCTTACACGTTTACGATATTCCTTGTACTTAATTGTATCGTATTGTAATTAATGTATAATTGTTAAGTTTATTTCTTGGACCTTCACATAACGAGGTGTACACAGAAGACGTAATTAGAAGACAAATACGTAACTATTTAATTTCAAATTGAATAAATATTTACGTACTCTTGTTGAATATATAAAAGATATTAAAAACACATTCGACACTTTCGCTACTTTGGCGAATTTTTTTTTTACTGGCAAATGACACTGCTGTCCAAGACATCTAATATAATCCAGTAAATCATAGATAAAAGGTGGGGAATCGAAATATATAATAATGATTTAAAAATGTGATTTTTTACTCTTTTTGACTTGTACTACTAAGGCAGATGATCCCAGCCTATTGTACATACTCCGCGTTACAGCTTCAGTGAATACGTTTTCTATACATATTTAAATTCTTAATTTCATTATATTTTACTATACCATTTACACAGTACGACACGCGAGACTTTGGACCTAGATATTTTAGAACTATTCTAATGGTCTCGATTCTATTAAAATATAAATCGAAAAACCTTTTTTGAAATAATCTTAAAGTAATGCGAGGCTGCACAAGTTACCCTGGCCAGCTCATTGAAAGGAAAGGGGGTGAAATAATGGCGAGAATAAAACTAACAGGGCAGTAAGCCTTTTTACTCCCTTATGTTAGTTTTATTCGCCACTTCTGTACCGAAGCAGGCAAGTTAAAATAACAAGGAGGGAGGGGGGTGCAGGGTGTTTCAGAGGAAAGGACTTTGCAATAAAATGGTAATTTACGGAGAAAATACGTAAAAGCCTTTACTACAACATGGCTTATTCGAGTAGAGGGTTGACTTTTAAAGCGACATTTTTTCCTATGAAACATTAACTTATTACGTAGCTCTTTAGTTTTTAAAATGATTTTATTTTACAGTGATTAACAATATATTTTATAATAACATGTTATAATTATAATACATCTCCTGTATCACGCCACAGAGATGTGTCTGTGGTTCCAAAACGCCCATTGTTAACAGTCGGAATTTGTTTTGTTGTTCTCTGTTCAAATTGTTTCGTAAAGTGTGTCAGTGTATTTGTGTAACGTCCGGTGTAATCGTAAGTAGCCGAGCTATTTTATTAATTTGATGTTATATTTTTTAAAGATTTTTATTGGTTTTAAAATTATCTCAAAAATTCGAAAAGGTATGTTGCAAAAAAGTCAATATAAAGATGTAGAGACAATGATAGAAGATAATCATAGCGATAATGATGACGATTTTTACAGCGATATATATTTTGAAGAATTTCGTTCCGATGCCTCTAATTTTGGAGATTCCACCGATGAAGTAGATTACACAAACGATGATACAGACGAAACATCAGATGAGCAAGACATGGATGATAAGGAACACTTGGAAGATAATGAAAATATAACTTTTAAGTCTAAATCTGGTTTTGTATGGAATTCAATCCCTTGTCTTCTCCTTTCGACTTGTATATTACTTCAAATATGTTCGAAGAAATCATAATGGAAACAAATTGATGTTGTCAAATTCACAGACTAACATCTCGTATTTTTAAGTAAAATATATACATAAATCCATTTGTAATGTCACGTGTGGACTATTGTAATAGTATTTACAGGTAGAAAAGCAATCGGCAATCATCGCTGGGCCGCGTTGCGGCCACTATCGGCCACAAAGCGGCCGTAATAGCCGCCCGCAGGGTCCATCCAGCAGCGAGCAATCGGCAATACTGGAAATTGTACAAACGGTGTTCTTACGTATCAACTTTGAAATATCTAATTAATTATTCTTCATCATTCCACTTAACATTTTTGAAAAAACTGAGATCATGTTTACATAAATAAATAATTATTGAACAAACGTAAACATTACCATCCGGCACTGTCAAATGCAACGCGAGATGATAGATGGTCAATATACTTGTCAGTCGTTAAAATTTGTATAATTTCGCTAAAATATGTTTTTTCTTACTCGTAAAAAAGACAATGTACAATTCATTTAAAATTGAATATATATATTTGCGTACTGTTATTAAATATATAAAATAGAAAACATTGAAGTAATATTTATGTAGAGACATTAAAAACACGTTCGTTTTCGCTCTGCTCGCGCCTCACAGACCTAGCTGTTTAACCAAGCACTTTATAGCCACTTTGACACTGACTCTATGTCGGAATCCAATACAATCCAGTAAGTCAGAGATAGATGGTAAAGCGCAACAGTAAACCATACAGTAAAAAAATTGCATTAATAACGTGTCGTATGTTGAACGCCCACCGTATATTTCGGTGTATTTTCGAAACCTAATTTGTGTAAAGCATTATGCCTGTGTTTCATAAATATACTCCGCGGGAGGAATCAGGTCGGGGGAGCTAGGGGATGAAATATTGCTTCCCTGTGGTAATACCGGGGGTGAAACGGGCATAAACCATAATTATCCAATCAGTTTTAACACTATAGATTGTAACATACGGGTATACGTCGCTATTCTTTTAAAATATTTTATTTGAAAATTTAGAAATAATCTCAATTAATGACGTATGTGCTATTTTAAAAAATAACCATATTTCATCGTCATTGTATTAAATTTACTTTTATCAGCGGTTTCATCATCAGTGACTGATGATCAATATTACAGACGTTGGGATACTGAAAAATAGCTCAAATTCTTCAAAGAAGACACTGTTTAATGGTTAACGTTTCCTCTCTGTATACTTCGATTGGCACCACTGAGTTTCCTGGTTTATAATAATGTACATGTGTGTGTGTGTGTGTGAGTATTGTCGCCCTTTTTTCGGAAAGCTAAAAAGACGGTAAACGACAGACGGATCATCCCGTGCTTCGACCAGTCGAGAGGTCCAAATAAGCCACCAGTGCCCACTTCGGTCGGTCGAAATCAAAAGAAGACAACCCAGCTAAAAGAACAACAACATCGGACCATAAAGATATTTATACTTATTCTTATTATTGGCTCTAAGTAAATCAGTTCATTATCTAGAACATCTAGAATCAGAAAAACTTCAAAAAGGGGGCGTAGAGAGATTGAGTCCAGAATCATAACCACATTTCTGAGCTAAAATGTAAAAAAATCCAAATTTTTGAAAAAAACCGAGAATCTTGGTTCTTGTAATGAAGGATATAAAGAAAGGGAAAATTGGATTCAGTGCTTTGAGTGTAAAGTCTGGTATCACGAAGAATGTAATTGAAATGAACCTTTTTCAAATGAGTGTACTTCTGAACTTTGCGATACTTAGTTCTCAGAAGAAGATTTAATTATATTAGGTACAGCTGTTTTAGTAACAACATTAATAGTTAAGAGATGTATTTATATTTTAGCGGATGATAGAAAACGCATTTTGATAGCTTTTACTGTCAGAGATTTCTTCACTCCAGTTATGTCGATCAATAGTAATATTCCGATTATGTACTGTAATCTATAGCAAACGGGGAGTAATTAACCTTTCCCAAACCATGCAGTAACACAGGTCTACCATTATAATTGAACCTGTAATATTTCGGTAAATACATGCAACATAAAATTAATACTTTAGATAATCCTAAAGAAAATATTAGCGCTCAGGAATGACTAGTGAAAAACCAATTACGAAAAGGGAATCGTACAAAAATAATTATTTTTTCCATTCAATCCATTGTAAAATTAATACGTTGGTAAATATACAATTTGTGATATGAAAGACAGAGATCACACACTATTTTCACAGTGAAAAGATCAACAAACATACAAATATAATTATCTCTTTCTTACTTATCAAATGAAGAGAGATAAGAAAGAAGGAGACATTGTATAGGACTTAACGAATGCTCTAAATTATGTTATTAATCATTTTTTCAAAATTTAATGCTCAATATTTAGAGTAAATTCGTGCCATTAAAGCCATTTAAGCTAATAAAAACATTTTTTCTAACTATTATTTACGGTAACGCGAGTTGACAGCATGGCTGCGTTCGGGTATTTTATATCATGGTATGGTAAAGGTTAACATAAGCTAAACTATGTCTGTTTGCTCCGTAAACACAGTATCCTTTTGCTCCTACATACCACCGATATTATTTATAAAAAAAAATAATCGAACTAGTTAATAAAATGATTTTGCCTTGGCTAATACACTCTACTGACAATAGCTAAACACGATACAAACATTACCTCAAATTTTTTTCATGCATTTATTAAGACAAAAATATAGTATTTTTATTTATTAACTTTGTTTTATTAACCACTTATTGAGTTAAAATACATCTACCAGTTTCGAAAAATATAATTTGAGTTAGGTACTAAATGAATTTTTTAAATAATTATTGTTTTTTAAAAATAGATTTTGTTACAGAAACAATAACATATATTTTTGATTAGTTATTGACATCCTAAAGAAGAAAGTAATATTTTTTGAAACCGGTGGATGTATTTTAATTCAATAAGTGGTTAATAAAACACATTTAATAAATAAAAATATGAATTTTAACCACAAAGATAATTTTGCCAATTTGAAAAATAGATAATACAAAAAATGCTCACCAGTGTAAAAGCAGTTATCACAAATAATTATGAATATCTTAAAAGATTATTGAGATAAACACATTTTTATATATTTTTTTTGTTTCAATGTTCAAAGGTTCAAAAACTTAACGCTAAAAATATCGTCGCTGTAGCATAGTTGGATAATGCACCTTTCCCGGTTTGGAAAGAGATCCAGGTTCGAATCCCAGTAGCGCAACAACAATATTTTTCGATAAAATTGATTTTATATATATATCTTTCTAATTAATATATTGAATTCATATTTAAAATATATGTTCTAAATAATTACAACTTCACAATAAGAATGTGTTCTCCTAATAAGATTTATTTTAATTGTTTTTTGTTTGGCTTATGGTGGCCGGATATTTAAATATGTAATTTTTTTTCTGACGGCTAACGTATGTAAGTAGGCTTACGTTATGTGGGTGTCCATTTGCCTCCATGTGAATTTTTTTTTTTTGCCTTGTCTTTTAATTAACTCTTGACGTGGCTGTCCTCAACTCTTTTAACAGTTGTTCTCGCCGAAGGACTGATAGATTGAAACAAATCAATTTTCACTGGGAAAATTTCTTCGACTGCCACAAGCAAACGTGGTTTAATTTCCCTTTAATAAATGATTTATTCGTAAGCTGAGTTTAGTTACTGTAGCGCCGCGCGTGGGCATTATACGCAACTTCTCAACTCGACCATTGGCCGTTGCGATTCAGCGCGTAATTTGATTTATTTTTAATTATTTCATTTTAAAAAATATTAATCCGCGAGCCGGATTAAAAACAGGAGGCGGCCCGGGATCGGCCCGCGGGCCGTAGTTTTCCAACCTTTGATCAAAAAAACCAATGGAAATAAATCACACCGCAAATTGAATTTGGAAAAATAATTTTTTTGATTAATTACAGGCTTCGTAAAACGGTGCTAGAAAAACGATTTAATTTTAAAGTTTTGCAGGTTTATATTTTGCTCGTATTTTTATTTTTGAATGACTTTGTTTTAAGGTTCTTTCGAGAGTCAGTCCGGCTCTAATTACACGACAAACTATTGTTCAAATTCCGAACAATCTGAAAGTTTAAAGGTAAAGTCATTTGATATTGGAAGCACATATACCTTGTTTACTTTTAAAAGCGTAGTAGGATTCAATTTCAGGTAGGTACAGTCACTCCATACTTCGTTTCACTATCCTCAGATTATTTACATAGATGATAGTTTCAAATGAGAATAATACAAACTCAAAAGCGTATGTAAAATAATTGTAGATGGACGATTATTAAAACTGATCCAATTCAGATTTGTGATAAACTATTTGTTTGTTCACGATGCCAACAAAACGAGCAAAATGAATTAACTTTTGTAATACTCTTCGAAGTTGAGCAGTTCAATTTCAATTCAAATCAATGCAAACTTTAAAAATATTAAATACGTTTTTTTTTTTAATATTAAATGGAAAATGGTTATTCAGAAGGAAAACTGGGATAGGTAAAATTAGAAAATATCGTAACATTTTAATACGCTTTCACCAGACGTGACATGAAGGAAAAATAAAAAAGATGACAAAATAAAGAACTTCACGGCAAGTAAGTTCTTCACATGCGAACATTCAATTTGCGAATTTTAATTATCAATAATGTTTACAGTAGTCATGTGTAGTCTTTTTTAACAAATGTTAAACAATTATTATTTACTTCTTCAATATTTTCAAAATTACTTTGTGGCCCCATTTTGTATAAATAATTAGATAAAATACTTTGTTTAAACTACTATTTATTAATTATTCAACATGTTTCGAAACCTATGGTATCTTCTTCAGGAAACAATGGATACTAAAATTAAAAATACAAACATGGATAAAAATAAAACTATAAAGTGGCAAATAAGTAAGAACTAATATGAAAACAAATTAAAAGGTGATTATTTGCGAAGAGGATTTGGTTATTTATAATATTTAGCTTACTATTAATACTTTTTCTTATTTCTAAAATTTCAAATTTATATACCTGTAAACCCCTAGTATTTGTATGTATAATTTCTAAACCCTTGTTAATATCAAAAGAAAGGTTTCCAAAAAGTGATTAAAAAATTCTGAATAGTTCATCTCAAGTGCTCCTTAATTCTAATATCAAAACTTTTAAAAATTTTACCTATATAAAAATAATTGCAAATAAAATTTTAGTGTACATTGTTTCCTAAAGAAGATACCATAGGTATCGAAACATGTAGAGCAATCAATAAATAGTGGTTTAAATAAAGTATTTTATCTAATTATCCTTATTATTATATTATAATCTCACATAGGTTCATTTCAAAATCCCACATTTCTCCCAATTTGACGGGAATTATCCACGGTTCACACCCGTAAGTCAATGTATTATTTAACTACAGAAATTATCTCTTTTTTTATTATTGAACAATAAAATCTCACAGTGTCGTATAGACTATTATTTTTTTCTAGTATTAAAGCAACATTCATATTATTACTATATAGATTACAGGATGTCATCGCTTTCGGATCGTAAATCGTGTCGAAGTAGGCAACAAAAATGTCCAAAAAAGATAAAATCAATTGTCTGGAATAATAAACAGTTATCATTATTGTCCGCACATTATTCTAGATGAGCGTTATTTTATAACAGTTTCGATAAATAACAGAAGTACCGCCGATAACTCGCGCCCCCTTCACTGGATCACTGGTCAATTCAACCCCTAATAAAATATCGGTCCGAGATGACAAAAACCGTCGGCCGATAATGACCTCATTTTAAACCTTTTGAATTTAACGTGTCTAGGGTAACCACGTGTCTGTATTTTTATATTTTATTAACTATTTGTAATATTTAAAAAGATCTCACTCTGTTCGATCTTCACGATTCATGGATCGCCGATCGCCGTCTCGCGCGCACGTGAACGCGTAGATATAATGGTTCATGCCTAATATGAACACGACCTTTTTCTGTGTTTTTTTATCTATGCTCTTGGACCAGTTGAAAGTTGAAGTTTGAACTGACAGTTATCGTTTATCAATGGTACGCGATAGGCAGTGAAAATTGCGTGAATTATCTTCCTGCCGTGTAGGAATGATAAATTGACGGAGAGCGTATTATGTGTATTCAGTTTCCCGTTACCGTGCATGCCGATTAGTACATCTTGCTATTGTGTCACACTTCACGCCATCAACGAAGTGCGAATTCGAGAACACTTGTGCGGAGTACGTGTTCTGAAGCCAGAAGACTTGTAGCTCTAGTGAAGATAATCCAGATACTTAAAGAACATTTCTCAGGTGGGTCGTGTTTATTCCTGATTCTGGTTGGTCCTTCAGCTCCCCTGTTCCCTATTTCTGTCTTCCTCCCAAATTCCTTCCACTCTTCATACAACCATATTTTCCCATCCTCCTTGTTCAAACACACTCAACTAACGAATGTCTTACTACAGACTGGCAGATACAGGACTCAGGAAAAAAAAATCACATTTTTGGCATGTCGCAAGACGGGATGGATAAATTGGTAATCATATACAAGATCATGTCCATCTCCTGTAGAATGGTCGAGAGGTAACCGGGAACAAAATCGAAGATCGCAAAAGCCAGTTCGCGCTGTAGAAGCTGACTAAAGAACTACGATGCTTCGTAATGAGCACATCGACCGAGAAAGAGGGGATTGTAAAATTAGTCATCAGAATCAGTAGGTTTCTTTTACGTTAATAAAAGTGAGTATTTGCATAAATTTAATAATAATACTCTACTATAACATTTTTTATTATTTTTTACATACATAATTTAGAGATCCGTAACTTGCCGCGACAATGACACGTCTATATATAAAAATATAGTTATAATTTAATATTAATATGTACGTGAATAAGGTTTGAATAATACTGAAAATTTTAATAAACTCTGGAGGCTATCTTTATCTAATAAATATTTAATGAATAATAATTTTAGAATTCTAATTTGAAAAGTTTTTATTTTCATATTTTTGGAATGTCTCTATTTATATTAATAGACTTAATTAGCAAATATATAATATATACGAGTATCTTTTCAATTATTTACAATAGGAATAAATTCAGTATAAATGTTTTAGGAAAGTCATCTTTTTTGTACATGTATGCTTATCTGATGGATTTAAAATATTTTATTGTATAATATTTCAAAAAATTATATATCTTTAATATTTATGTCCTTTAAAGGAATAATTAAATAAAAATTAAATGGAATATTGACAACCAATCAATTGTGTATTATTTAATGACATTTCTATTTTATTTATTATAATATATTTCTTAATAATATAAGTTGTATCAATGTGTCCAAAATTTTATAAAAATGGTAGATGGTATTTCAAATAATGGAACGATAGATTCATTAATTTGAAAAAGTATAACATATAGGTTCGAAAATTTATCATGAAAAATACTGGCGCTATAACACAATTGGTAGTGTACTTCCCCGGATTGGAAATAGAAATCCAGGTTCGAATCCCGGTAGCGCAAAAACAATATTTTTCGACAAAATTGATTTTATATGTATATATTTATAATTAATTAGTATTAAATATTTTATGTATTTGTTTTTACTTTCCTGTACGCTAATCTGGTTACCCTAGGTAGACAAGTTAAAAGATAAGAAGAGAAAGAAGTACTTTTCTCTCTCTCTTTGTATAAAAATCTGAGCAGAGATAATGGCAAACTATCCAAACAGGGCTGACCCTAGTTGTGCCGCCCGGCGGCAAGCTAGAAAAAGCCGCCCTCGTTACAAACGCAATAATTGACATAAAATATTGAATTTTTGTATTATGTTATTAGTACCTTAGATACATATCAACGATATAATGACACCACTCTCGATATTAAGCTCATTGTTTTGATTTCCAACAATGTTTTAGATTTCTTCGAACATTCACGTAATATGTGTGTGTAATTCTCATCATTAAAATAAAAAAATAATATATTTCATATATTGGTTATTTTTATTTTATATCTGCCGCCCCTTAAAAATACTGCCCTAAGGTTTGACTTCACCCGCCTATTGGTTAGGTTTGGCCCTGCTTCCAACCTTTTTTTTATCATATCGTATTTCCTGTTATCTAGAACGAATTTAATAGTCTATTACATTTGATAGTTTTACGAAGGAAAAATATAATATTTGATCAAAATCTTGTTATTCCTCCCTCCGGCTTAAGAACAGAGCGCATAAAATATAAAATGGATAAACAGGGTAATACTGTAAAAAAAAATCGTAAAAATATGAACCGTATAAAACCGAACACTGTTAGTGAAACAACGCTTTGAAATATGATCGTAACAATGGAGAAAATGTATGGAAAAATTCAAGAAATAACGCACTAGTTTATTGGCTGTTACCAAAGAACAATACTTTTGGTTCCAAGTGTGCGAAAAAAAATGTTTTGTACAATTTCAACTACATTCAAATTAATCGTAAACTAATGTAAATAATAATAAATTAAATATATTAATTAGAAAGATATACGTATAAAATCAATTTAATCATAACAAATTTTTGTTGCGCCACCGGGATTCGAACCTGGATCTCTTTCCTATCCGGGGAAGGTGCATTATCCAACTACGCTACAGCGACAATATTTTTAGCGACGATTTTCGAACCTATATGTTACCTTTTTTTGATATTAATACATTTAATCGTTCCATTATTTGAAAGAGCCATCTACCTTATTTTTACAGAATCTCAAATACCTTTAAGTAAACTGACAGCAGACGCCAGAATTATCAATTCATTTTTGTTAAATTTTGATTTTATATATGTATATCTTTCTAATTAATATATTTAATTCATATTTAAAATATCACAGACCGTCTGTTCTGAATAATTACAACTTCACAATGAGAATGTGTTCTCCTAATAATAATAAATTCCTGCGCGGAGTGCCAGGTCATTGGCGCTGTTCCATGTAAATGCCATCATGTACTAATTTTTAAAGGAATGCACCAACGGGAAGACTTTAATACTTGGGAAGGATTTTGGTTCTGTAGATGTATTCCGATATTCAATGTTTAAATATAAGAGTGATGTTGTGCTGTTCTGAGTCAAATATACAATTGATTTGGATAATAAAGTGTTAATCCTAAATTTTTAATGTTTTTCTGTCTTAAACATATTTTGCCTATTTTTCATGTATAAAATACTAATTAAATGTATTATTTAGAAAGATACACATATAAAATCAATTTTATCCAAAAATATTGTTGCAAATAATATTAATTTGAAAAAGTGTAACATGTGAGTTTGAAAATTTTTCGTCAAAAATAGTGTCGCTGTAGCATGGTTGGATAATACACCTTCCCCGGTTTGGAAAAAGATCCAGGTTCGCATCCCGGTAGCGCAACAACAATATTTTCCATAAAATTGATTTTACATGTATTATATACCTTTTTATTATTATTTAAAATATCACAGACCTATGTTCTGAATAATTATCACTTCACAATAATAATGTGTTGTCGTAATAATAAATATGTATATTCTATCAATTTCTATTTTTATATATATGCTACTTGTGTAGCTGTTCATATTTTTTGTATACCTAACCAATTTTGTAAAAGCTCAAGGGCGTAAATTAATAAATAAATATTTTCATAGTTGGCGAAAGTCTGAAGCAAGTGAATAAAATGAAATATTCTATAGATTCTAGATTGAACTTATGACTAAAAAGATTGATAAAAAATCTAACTTTGGAAATAGATTAGAAGATTTATTTATTAGTATCTAGTCTTTTAAAATAATATACAATTATCTAATTGTTCCTACTGCAACGGCATTTTATTTACGACTACTGAAGAAGAAATGCCAAAATTATTAGTTCTTACTGCAAAATAAATCTTTGAGAGTAATTTTAAGGAAAAAATAAATATACTTGGATCAGTACAATGCTGAAAAAACCTTAATGTGATAACCGTTCAACAGAAAATGTATTTCAATATCATTTTTTAATATCCTTACTAAACAAATATTGTCAGAATTTATGAAAAAAAATTGAGGCAAATCAACATAGGCACTACCGACATACAAGAGGAAGAGATATAATGAAAAGACCAAATGTAGCAATGAAATATCTGAAAACATAATAAACAAGAAAAAATTGTGTATATTTAAAATTAAACTTAGTAAATATTTGCCATGTAAGTTTATAGATAACTTTTAAAAATAGAAATATTATATTTTTAATATTTACAAATTGTGTTTTAAGTTCATTTTTATCTATTATTTAGAGTTATTTTAATACTTATCATAAAAAACCAAAAGATTATTCGACAAAATTACTTTTTGAAGAATTCTAAGAACCAACATATTGTGACCTATTTAAAAGAAATTATATTCTTCAAATATTAAAAGAAAATGAAAAATATCAATTTATTACTGAAAATCAAACTAGATTTTAATTTGTATTTTCACACTCTAAAATCAATACATTATTTGCACAACATTACTATTCGCACCTAGGGAAAAAAATAGTGATACTAAAGAACTTTTAAATGCTTAAATGAGCTCAAAAAGAAACATGTACCCTTAAAACTTATTTATATCGCTAATGCTATCATATTTATTATCTAACATTATTATAAACATTTTTTTATATATACAGTCCACTTCTCTGCACAAGCATAGGCTTTCAAGAGAAGCGTAGTACGAAAAAATAAAATTTCACCTTGCAACCGGTTTAAAAACTCTATAGAAATATAATACGTTTACATTAACCTTTTAACTGCAAACTGTATTTGAAATGAAAGACCACATTGGCTAAGACTTGGCCTTAAGGGTCTTGACTTGTCTATCAAAAACTGGGACATGTCGTTCACAGATGGCAAAATGATTTAATCCCTGCAAGTTTGCAAGGTCCAAAGTAGGCGTGATATTCAAAATTTGGCTTGTTAACGCTCTCATGGCATTTAAAAGGTCAAAGCACATAAAATATACTTATATACCCATTTGTTTAAGAATTAATAAATAAATAAATACCTTTTGATTTTTCGCCGGGGAAGAATGTAAGAAAAACATTATGTACCTTACCAGCATAAGGCTATTTATTAATGTTTGTGTATATATATTGTGTCAATAAGAAGATCAACCAATCATTATTGGCTTTATCCCCAGGGAGTTTCGGTCTCCTCAATACGTTTTCCAAATTGATCTCTTTTATTGATATACCGTTTCTCTCTGTCTTGGGTTTCTAAGACTGATATATCTATTAGGACATTGTCATTTCACCTTAATTTTGGCTTTTTCAAGCTCCTGCAAACTGATGGTCATGTGTTCAGTACTGAACCCTCTTTACATGACGGAACCATCCAAGCCTTCTTATTTTAATAAACCCTTAAACGTTTATCTCATTAAACAAAGTATTTAACTCTTTGTTTTAGAGTACAAGCCAAAATTTTTATTTTTAAAAAGGCCCAAAAATACGCCTGAAAATTTTGTTTTATCGTTAAATCCAGTGCATTATTTTCAGTCAGTACCCAATTAATTAAAAATTTGGTGTTTCTGTACAACAGTCGGGATTAAATAAAATATTTGATGTGGAAATAGCAACAGCTTATGGTATTATTTTAATATATTGTGATGTTTGAATTTGCGCGCCAAGATTTGGGTAGCCTAAATGGACGAATCAGGGACGAGAATCCGACTCTGGCGAGCAGTGGAGCGAGACGTCACTTTTTGGTGGGAATGCTTGAAAAGAGGGAGCTAGTCGGTGGAGCCCCTCTCCGAAGGAATATGGTATAGATGAAGAGCAGGATCACCGCGGTGGACCCAGAGATATGTGGGCCTGGTCCACCCGCAGGTTGAGAGGAAAGAGGCGGCGTGCGAACGATGGCCGATGGATGGGCGTTATACACATGGCCGAGACGAGATGGTGTCCAGCTTATCTCCTGGAGCTAGAGATGAATCCTGGTGCGGGCATGTGGCGGCTCGGTTCATCAACTGCATCGGCACTCCACGGCCGCGTTAGCTGATGTTGTGGAAATAGATAAACTTAAGTGACCTCCCTCAGAGGAAGGTCTACCTGAAGAAAAAACATTTTACGTGCATTCAATGTCAGGATTTATGGTGTTTTATGAATATACTGTGAAATGTCTTGCAGCAGAGCTGCCTTTGAATCCATTATCATCCCATCCGAGGTAGCAGGCGACACCAGACCACGCAGCGGCCCCCGTGGCTTCCTTTCCTCTAGGGCCCAAAAAATATGTTATTATTAATAATATGATATTAGTATACCCGTGTTATTAAGTTTAGCTGACATTTCTGAACATTCTGCTTTTTTATCTTCTGTCCAGACATTCCGCAAATTCTACCTTCGATTCAACACGGAATGGAATAGGAGGATGAAATGGATAGTTGAAGAAGTAGGTGATAGTGCGGGAAAAAGATAATGATGAGAGAATCCTTCGTGGACCACGAGATAAGGAAGACAACTCGACTCACCTGATGGATGACGCCGTCCCTGGCTTCTCCTGAAGTTCACCCAAACTTAAACTGCACGACAGGCGACCCTGATGAAGATACCGTACATTGTTCAATAACTACACAAACATAAAATACGCCCCACACTAATCAGTCAACCGCACTGATTGAATTTCAAATCTCGACGAGTTTAATCTCAATACAAATCAATACTTCCACTCCAAATCTCGACGAATTTTACAAATACAAAACAAACCAGTCGAGCTGAGGAAACAATGTGTAATGAATTGGGAGTGGAATAGGTGAGGGAACAAAACTAAAACCGGTGACAATAATACTACATTTAAAAAAATATATATATATTTAAAGTCATGGAATAGATGTGTTCACAGATCAAAAAATAATTACGAAAACGGAACAAATTCACAGTCGTACGAAACATTTATTCAGTATATAAATATGCTCTTGGAATTACGGAGAACTGGACGAGCGCTGATACAGAAACAAACACATACCGGAGGCCATGCATCAGTAGTGCATACCGCTGGACGAACCACCAGAGACCGGATCGACGAATGAGCAGCAACAGCTGAGAGCAGTAATGTAAACCTGAAGTCCTGAGTGTATTTAACCTTACTAGTGCGTAATAATCACAACCGCAACTTCTACAGTAACATTTGCTCTTACTTAACTTTTTATCAATTGTATCGCAACTCTATAGAACTGAGAAGAAGCCATCACCCAAAGGTAATGGACCCAATTAAAATTTTAAATAGATTTTTAACTCGATAGATTTAGATTCTTTTGAGACATCTCTGAACTCTCGCAGCCCCAGTGTATACACCACTTCGACGTCTCGCGCCTTACTGCATCTATTCGTTTAATTAATGTTACTGTCGTTTGTCATTTTTTATTATATTTAATGTAAAATGTATGTAAGTATGGGTAATTAATTACACGGCTTACGACCTGTCTCCGGCTGGATTAAGTGATCACTTTACATAAATATAACGTTCACCATTCTCACCCATCAACGATTATAACAATGGTTGCTAACTGATGATTCGTTATTGTTCGAGCATTGACTGGTTATCTAGAAAGTTATCTCAGCTACCAATCATCATCGCAATGCACTCCAGCAATGTTCCCTGTAAGGTGTGCCTGTGTGCGCGCGCACAGTGTTGTGCACATAGCGCGCACAAAAAAATATAGGATTTTTTTATCAAGACTTCTTCTTCGTGCGCCGCCTTTTATCGAAGGTTGATGACCATGTTGATTTATCCTGTATAAGATTACCAATATTTTGGACATTGAACCATTTTGATTTATTCTTTACAAAAAATAACTCCCTCGGGTCTGCCAGCCAGTTAAACGTAATTCATTTACGATGAAGTTAATCGCTCAGTTAGTTCAGATTTTATTAGTGTTTCAACAAACTACCAGACACACATAATGGTGTCTTTTACTACCCACTTGGTACCCATTCAGAGCGGTATTCTCATTGTATTTTTACTGCTTTGAGCTGGAGTTGTACAGGCAAGAATTTTATGGCCGTGCACATTAGTAGTCCTAACGAGAATTTTCATTGCTAAACTTTTTTTGTAAATACACTAAATACGTGACACGTCAATATTATTATAATTTTTAAACTATGCTAACCGCTTTTTCTTCGGAAATTAAACTTGGTATGCTATAGCTATCACTAGACGGTAACCTTTCCGCAACACGACATAAAAGCAATTGGCCATCACCGGTTGCGTGCTGCTAGGCCTCGCGACCAATAGTGAACGTTGCGAGACCAGGGTATCCGTAGAATCTATATTTCAATGCGGAATGCCCTTATTGAATCAATTTAATAATGCAACACGAAGTGTACTTTGTCTTTATTTCCAGTATTATGTTATAAATGTTGACAGGTAAAAAATCTCACTGCAATGCTACAATATCCAAGAATTATTGTCAGCAGTTTTTGATAAATATTAGACATCAGCGACATGATATGTTAAATATGAATTAAATATATTAATTAGAAAGATATACATATAAAATCAATTTTATCGAAAAATATTGTTGTTGCGCCACCGGGATTCGAACCTGGATCACTTTCCTAACCGGGGAGATGCATAATCCAACTACGCTACAGCGACAATATTTTTAGCGACAATTTTCGAACCTATATGTTACCTTTTTTTTGTTATTAATACATTTAATCGTTCCATTATGTGAAAGAGCCATCTTCCTTATTTTTACAAAATCTCAAATACCTTTGAGTAAACTGATAGCAGACGCCAGAATTATCAATTCATTTTTATTAAATTTTGGACACATTGATACAACTTTATTATTAGGAGAACACATTCTTGTTGTGAAGTTGTAATTATTCAGAACAGTCTGTGATATTTTAAATATGAATTAAATATATTAATTAGAAAGATATATATATGAAATCAATTTTATCGTAAAATATTGTTGTTGCGCCACCGGGATTCGAACCTGGATCTCTTTCCTAACAGGGGAAGGTGCATTATCCTTACATGATAAGATTGTAAATTAATATGAATATATATATTTGTTAATCTGTACTACCATCTAGCGAATTTCTAAAAAAAAAATACATAATAAATGATACGATGGACGATGCATTATAGTGAAATTATAATATGGATATTGCACTACGTATTGTTGTACGAACATATCTGTCCGCAGTTCAATCATTTTGGCATTGCAGTTCAAATATGATTTAATTTAATTAAGTTGTTCACTATATCTATCAATTTAAGATATATCTAGATGTACATTATGTATAGTAGAGCATTTTAACTAACTGGAAATAAAGACAAATTACATTATATGGTGCATTGTTAAAGCAATGTAATAAGGGAATTCCGCATTGAAATATTAATTCTAGGGAAACCTTGGCCGCGATGCGTCCACAAAGGCAGGCTGGGGATTAAAACGATTGATTTTACGCTTCATTTGTCTTTAACTACTTAATGAGTTTTAAATACTTATTTAATGTATTAGTAATTTTGTCGAAAAATATTGTTTTTGCGCTACCGGAATACGAACCTGGATCTCAACTTCTCAATAAGAATGTGTTCTCCTTAATAACTTAATGAGTTATTTAAATACATCAACCGGTTTCAGAAAATAATTTCGGTTTCGGATGTCAAATTAACTAGCTAAAAATTAAAATAATAATCATAAATTGTTTTTCAAAACATTAGAATAACGTGATGTATATGGTTTTAGTTAGATAATTTGACATTCTAACGAAGAAAATTGTATTTTCCGAAACCGGTTGGTGTATTAAAATAACTCATTAAGTGGTTAAAAACAAAGTTAAATAATAATATAACTAATTATAACTTTCCAAACCGGGGAAGATGTATTATCCCAACCATGCTACAACGACATTATTTTTGACGACAAATTTTCGAACCTATATGTTACACTTTTTCAAATTAATACATCTATCGTTCCATTATTTGAAAGCCATCTACTATATATTTCTAATTAATACATTTAACTAGTATTTAAAATATCACAGACCTATGTTTTGAATAATTACAATTTCTTTTAAAATCAGCAATGTTATCTTTGTGGTTAAGATTCATATTTTTATTTATTATCTTTGTTTTATTAACCACTAAAAAGAAACAATATATGTTTTAGTTAGTTATGACATCCTGAAGAAGAAAATGGTATTTTTCGAAACCGGTAGATGTATTTAAACTCATTTTAGTGGTTAATAAAACAAAGATAATAAATAAAAATATAATTACAATTTCGCAATAAGAATGTGTTCTCCTAATAATATACTAGAGGTCATGTATTAAATAAATTACATAATTTTTCTTAACAAAGTATAATATTACCGTAATATTTCGGATGTGATTCACCCTTCAAAGCGGGTCGAATGAAAGAAAAACATAACTACCCTCTTTAAAGGCACTAGAGGAAATTCCTAGAATCCCCGGTCTCACCTGTTGATCGTCCCGGGGGATGCTTCCGCGTAATCCCCCGTTGCCTTGGCGACGGGCCGATAAAAGCGGTAACACGACGCTATTGATATCGAGGTCGATTGGCGCTTCTTCAAATGTAAATTAAAGATATATTTTTCTAAAAAAAATATATCTAACAATACAAATTTATTCATTATCATTTTTATTTATCTGATTAGGTTTATTGTATGAAATATCAAATCTTCTTAAGTGCTAAGTGTAATAATGGGCCGTGTCTACGGAATAGATTTTCGACTCGAGACAATCTCTGAGATACGAATTTTGCTCTCATAATTTTCTTTGGGGACAATTCTCTCCTCGCCTTACTTCATTTTCGTACGACAAATGTCAAATGTCATTGTCATCATGTTCGTTAATTGGGTGATTCTGAATCACCCCAGCAGCAGTTAAAACGGAATAAATGTTTGTAATTTAAGGGCATAACGACTTATACAGGGTGTAACAAACCTAATCCACAATATCTTATGGGTGGATACCTGACTAAATTACAAGTTGAAAATGTTCAAGAGATATGTGCCTACCTCTCATGTACCTACTAAGTTGTATCTCACCAACGATTGTATCTAACCAAAAACGTAATTATGTGGTTATGTCGATTAATTAAAGACCATCGACAAAAAATTAAAGACTATCGAATTTTAAGCGATTAGACTATTTTTTTTGTTACATGATTTAGTGCCTGAAGCAAAAATGAATAATGGAATAATTTCGCAAATATTATTTTGAAGTACGTGGACTTCAAGCTTAACACGATTCTGTAAACATTTCTAGCAATAATATTTTCCGTATTCTTTGCCCATAAAATATTAGAACAGATAGTTGTAGAGATCTATAATGTTGATATTTATGTGCACGTGTCAAATCTTACTGTTGTCGAGTTATATCTATTTCTAACAATCTCAAGCAGATCTCTGAATTTATCTCGAGAGACGTGGACATTTCACTTTGACAGTTTTTTTTTTAATGTGACGGTACATTATTACTATTTCAAACGAACATTTTGGTTTGTGTTTAGTTTTCAAAATGTATTTTTTTCAGATAAATTTATAACACAAACAGAAATAATATCTATATCTAATATCTAAATATCACTGACATGTTTGGCGAGGATGTAGTTGATTAACGCGTAGTACGAGGATGATTTGAAAAGTTCCATTCAACACAATTACACGTTAATTCTGTCAATTTTTAAAATTAGTTAAAATATTTTTTGAATTCGGACTTGGAACATGAGAAAAAATCAATAGTATTGAATTTTGTATTAAAACATTTACATATCGTGTCAGATGGTTAATTCATTCTAATGTTAGTATTAGGCCAACATACATTAACCTTGCCTTCCCGAAGCGGGGTATTCACATTCCCCATATATCGCTTTAAACTCGATAACTCACTAATTATGCAAACGATTTCATTCTTATTTTTTGTAATCTTCACGGAAATAGTGACGAAAATTTTTTTATTTTTTGTTTTTCAAATTTCTAAGCGTATAATATTGAAAAATATTGTTTTCAGTCCAGTGGTCTTCGCGCGGTACATACACCTGCGCATGTCGATACCAAACCCTTGTATCTTATCTTTTAGTTGTTGTGCTTATTATTTGTTTCACTCTAACTAATGCATTGGGTAGCCACATACCACAGATGCGAACGAGGGAGACAGTGACGTCCAGCGAGGCAGTTGGGCCCGCGTCGCTCGTCACAAATTTTTTATTTTCGTTTGTATGAATATGATCTGGGGTGTTTCTATACCCCGCTTCGGTCCACATGGAAGTTCTGGCCGTTTAGTGACGAAAAGGTTAAACAGATTATAACATGTGGTGAAACGGGTTGGAACCTTAATGCTGATTGAATAAAGACATTTGAGATGATAATCTAGGGGATCAAGAAATGTTGACTAATACGGAACTCATAATGAATATTATTTCAATTATATTTGAATTATAATTGTACTAATTCGTGATATCATACAAAAAAATCTGAAAACCTATAACAAAACTGAAATTAAAATGAAAGTAAAATTGTGAAATAGTAAAATGTAGAGACGGAAAGTTGAATAAATTCTCTATACCTTGAATATCCATACCGTGATTCATTGGTGGCTATATGTCACCAGACAGGATTGGAAATGAAACCAGGCGGAAACAATAAGGGTAGCTCCGATAGTGGATATAATCCGCGAAGCGCGCCTCCACGAAGATACCGCGAACGGAAGAAAGTTCAACGTTGAAGAGGGTCACAGACAGATAGTGAAGAAGACCGTATGAGACAGCAGGAGGACATGCGCCAACTTGCCAGATAAAATAAATATTCAAAACAATGGTCATGCCAGGCATGCTGTCATGTTTCATATTTGTATTGATTGTCTCTTACATTATGAACCATGAATAGAATAGGCATTGTGGTGACCCTACACGCGCCCGTAGACATGGCCGTGTAAAGGGTCACCTATCAACCATTAGGACTCTAACCAGAGCGATCAATAAGTAGACGCAAATAAACCATTAGCACCAGAGACGGATACTGCTCAAGCAACTAACTTCACTTCTCCGCAGGCCATCCTAGCACCACCTGCTGTTAACGAATACGTATACAGTATTCGAAGACGTTGATGGGTGGAACTGAATACGCATGCGCGGAAAGTCAAATACTTTCAAATTTTGTGGATACGGAACGAATGATAGAATCCACTATTGCTGGTATGTATATGTATTTCAACTAGCTCCGTACGCGCGCAGTGTAGTAGTGTGTGTAATGGCTGGTCTCTAAAGGGCAGGACGAATTTATTTGCAGTAATCGGAGTCGGAGCATCCAAAGCATGTATGAAACTACCGCGCCTGGTAGATAGCCATAAGGTTTCATAAACTAGAATATAAGTTGGAAATAAGGTAACAAATTAAATTAAATGTTAATAAGCAGAAAAATTAAAAATCAAAAAGGAGACAAGTAGAGAATACGTAAAATAAACGAATTAAAATGTTTGATACAGACTAAAGACATGTAAGAAGTAAAAGAAAAGAAACAAGCAGGGAGCAAACAAAACATGATAAGTACGAGGTAGGATGTAAGGATAAAAAGAATTACATAATAAGATGAGCTTTGATCATTTAAGGAACTCTTCCAGCTGACATACTACGAGTATATCGCTCACATCTCTTCTCCAGGCTAATTTTTTTCAAATGATGTTGACTCATTAAATAATCAAAATTTGTACTTATTTTAATGCTTATATAAATAAATCAAATAATATGTTGGACCTGCTCAATTTGATAAATGTGATTGGGTACCGATAACCTAGATTAGTGAATGCATAATAAATGTTTTTATTTATTATCTTTGTTTTATTAACCACTTAATTGAGTTTAAATACATCTACCGGTTTCGAAAAATATCATTTTCTTCTTCAGGATGTCATAACTAACTAAAACATGTATTACCGGTAGATGTATTTAAACTCAAGTGGTTAATAAAACAAAGATAATAAATAAAAATATGAATTTTAACCACAAAGTTAATATTGCTAATTTTAAAAGTAGCATAATAAATGCTTCAAGGTTCAATCAATGGAAGTATTCTTTTAATGGAATATGAATTAATGGAAGTATTCTGCTTATTATTATTATTATAGATAGAAATTAATAAAAAGTTAGCGGTTACATCTCCCAATACCGTAAACCGTAAACTAAAACAATCTATACTTCGGAAAGGTTGAAATCCCAACTGACGGTTAGTCGAAAACGAAAGGGAATACCGTTTAAAATTCTCAACCGGAATTTCTCATTTTGAAAACGTATTATTTGCACACCGAAACTTCAAACGGAACCGAACCTCACATCAAAGCTTGCAAGGGGACCCAACAGCTTCAAACCAAACAATATCGCCAGCGAACGTTTATTCAGACCGCGATTCGTTTTCTGTTACTTATCTTGTTATAAGTAAAGGGCACTTTTTTCGTTTCGTATGTGTATTTCGATAGATATTCTCAAAGATGCCGGGGATGCTGTGTAAGGAGTCTTCACAGCCTGCTTGCTCTATGAGAACGTCCCAGATAAATCAAACAATGCATCTAATAATAATAATAATAATAATATTAGATCATTTTCACAAGACAAAAAATTCACCTCAAGGGCGCTTTACACAGACTGTTAAATCCAACACTATTTTGAATATGTCCATATCTTTGTAGGAACTATTTACTGGGGTTTTATCCCCTGGGATATAGATGTCTCACAAATACGAAGTTATTATTTTTACATGGGAAGTATGGAAGTCTTGGGTATTACAGGGCTTACAACCTGTCATCGGCTGGCTTAAGTGATCACTTTACACAATGTAACGTTCACCTATTTATCCATGCTACCATGTCTTATCAAATTTTGGAAGTTATATATATATGTTATCATAATGGAACATTTAAATTATTTTTTGTCAACTATGCTGTCGCCATCTATGAATTTTTTAAATTGATATTCATTCTCATGTAACAGTATAGCTGTCGCTGACGCTGAGACTATTTTCCAAAATTTGATATACATAGTAGCATGGGTAAATAGGTGAATTGTATAAAGTGATCCCTTAAGCCAGCCGATGACAGGTCGTAAGCCCTGTAATGCCCAAGACTTCCACACTTCTCATGTAAAAATAATAGCTTCGTCTCTGTAAGACATCTATATCTTCCAACACTATGTTTGTATTTAAAAATAAAAATTGTTATTTGAACTAATGGATATGATTTTTAGTCTATTTTTAAGTAAAATCTCCGATGCACTGTTCCATATAACAAATGCAAAGAGTTCCACGCTTTTGGACCTGCCACCACAAATGCCTGATCACTAAATATAGACTTCTGCCAACGGCTGGTCGGTTCTACAACACTGGCTGAACCGAGCTTGACGTCTACCATTCAGGTTATCTGGAATGCAGAGCTCTTGTAGATACAGAGACGCCGTGGACGTGTCACCAGCACAATTTAAATTCAACTCTTTCCGGTAAACGGAGTCAATTTAGTTTACGCAGAATTAATGTTATGTGAAAACATTTAGAATCTATATATCATCAATCCTACCGCATTTAGAGTAGATTATAATCTATCCAGCAGAAGCATCGGCATGCCAGCATAAATACAATGAAGTCAGAAGCCTATTATATAATTTATTACAATTATGTATAAAATAAGATATTGGCCACGTGGCCGCCTCTGGCATCGGCACAAATGCGTGCTCTTTTAACCATATTTTTCATAACATTCTCGCACACCTCGCGTGTTATTTCGGCAATTTCATTTCGAATATTTACCTGTAGCATCAACATTGTTGTTGGCTTATAAGCGTAGATCTTTTCTTACAAGTACCCTCACAGAAAATAGTCGGGAGCCGTCAAATCAGGTGATCGAGGGGGCCAGTCGATATCACCACTTTTTGACATTATGCGACCGGGAAAAATTTCTCGCAAAATTTCAAGCGTAGCTCGGGCTCTGTGTGAGGTGGCACCATCCTCTTGAAACCACATGTGTTGCACGCCTAATTCGGCCACCGAGAAGTTTTCTAACATCACCATTAATGGTTATAGCATTTCCATTATTATTTATATAAAATGTTTTAATGACTTTTAAACAATATTGAGGCTTTAGATACTCAATAATAAATTGTAATTACTTATTAATTACTAAATATAAATTGATAAATATCCGCCAATTCAAAATGATAGCTAAACAAATTCGACCTGAAACATAATATTCATCCATTATAAAACCTCGAAAATTATTATTATAAGTCGGTGTGTAATGAACCCTGTGCAAGCATTTCACAAACTATTATCCAGCTGCCCAAAAGTACAATAGTGGTGGACTACCCTGCTGTAATATTGCCACACCACATTTTAAACTGAATAGTGAATGCATTGATACGTTAGATGACAAATTCATCTTACGCGTTATCCTACAACTACATTCGACTTCTGTGATTTGTACCTCGAAAATTTAACCTATCGAAATTCGAGAATATATCTTGCAATTTTGTAACAGATTTTTTGCTAAATTTAATTTATGCGAATTTTCTTGGATATCATCTCCCGGGTAAATCGAGAAGGGTGTATTTTCTCCTCCTGAAGCTCATCCCTATTCCCACCATCATACCTATCTCTGCATTGTGTCTTAACCAACTAACTGCCATGGATTCATCGCCGGCTTGGTGCGAAAGTCTGGCCAATTAGTACATCGGAAAGATCTTCAGCTCGCAATTATTTCACTTAAACGTTTTTCATTATAATAAAAAATTCTAAGTTATTCCAAGAAGTAGAATGGAAATAATGTTCGAAAAGATAATTAAAACAAATTTTAATTATCAAAGTAAAGTAAGGAACTTTCAAAATCCAAGATTCTAGAAAGTTGTTAATAAAAACATTTTTTAAATATATGATTACTGTTTTACTTACACACAATTCTCTCTTCATCCACATTCAAACACCTCATCATACAAGCTCGCCGATTATTGTGACTTCCAACAGGACCATCTTTCAGTTTCTGATTTACCTGGTCGTGCCAAATCTTCCGCGGACGTCCTCCATTGCTGGTGTAATCAACATTTGCATCATATATTATCTTTCTTACCATTTTCTCCTTATTCATCCGTTACAGACATTACAGTTTTAATTAACTAAAATGTAAAATTAAGTAAAAGTCCTGGCGCCATCTAGTAAATATTACTCGAAGGTTTTTGAATATATGTTAGCTTACAATAGGTGCCACACTAATAAACTAACACGTATAGCTGAAATCCGACCAAGAATTGGTAAAGAATATAAATTTCCGGATTCGAGTCCCGGTGGTGACTATTTATTAGAAAGATTTTTTTTTTGAGACGCCGAGTATTAACCCCGCTAACATTGACGTGCTCTACCGTACAGCTATTGCCCTATTAGTATGTATTTTCAAATTGTATTATATGTACATGATGCTTTTTTTTGCGTTTGAATTTAATGCATTGATTTATATTTTTGATATTATGCATTATTTATACAATCTTAATATCAAATTTTAATACTGATATTTAATTTTATTTCAAAAATAGTTGGCTTCGGTGAACTTTATAATAAGCTAATATTAGTAAAGAGATTTTCAATTGTTTATTTTCACGTGATTATCGGTAGTGTAATGGTTAGTATCTCCTCCTGTCGCGAGGAAAAAATCATAGATTCATAAAGAAAGCATAAGGATTCAGTCCCCTGGATATTTTTATTTTTTATTCTATTTATTTAGCTGAACTTATTTATCGAACAAAAAAAAACATATTCTGCGCGGGTATGGTATCTGAGAATATATTTTTATCATGTATATGTGACACATAAGACATTATTACACTTTAACCAAATTTTACTCATTGCATGCTCTAAGAAAAATAATCTGCTTAAGGTTTCATAAAACGTACCTCGGTCACGTGATCCCAAAAAGAGCCACGAGCGTGTGACGTATTTCTCCCAAATTTAGCTAATGATAAATCAACATATTAAATATTTAAATCGCTCCAAAGATCAAACACTGTAAAGGCTTTTTCATGTTTATATTCTTTAAGCCCTGCTCGTATGATTATAACGAAACAAATAAATTTTGTTACGTTGGTACACCTCTTTGACACTGTCACAACTCAAGTTACGAAGGAGTCTCGCGGGTGTATGAAATATTATGGCGCGTGTTCACGAAATGAGATATATCTCAGAGATTTAGTTGAGATTAATCCCAGTATCATGTGCACGTATTGAGATTTTGATGTGGAGATATCGTCGGAGATCAGAAGAATGAGACATATTGGAATCAATGGAAAGTAATTCGCCAATATACTGACTTTGACGTTTGGCGCACAACGAGACAGCGAATTTGTAATGTTTGGTGTGTACCTACATGGTAAACTCATGGTAAAGTGACTCATCCTTTCCTGGAACGGTTATGTGACTGGTCACTCTCGTGCCTCCTCCAGGTAAAACGTTCCTTGAATTTAAGTGTAACCATAACTAATAAATAGTTAATTTTATCTTTGTTTTATAAATCACTGAGTTATTTATACTCAACTGATTTCGGAAAAAATACCTTTTCCTACATCATAAAATAATGTATCAAAATGGTTTAAAATCAATTTTTTAAAAAAAATCTAGTACCTAACGTAAATTAATACGATGATGAAAGATGTTCAAATTGATTTAATGATCTAAAATTATTTAGGAAATTTAATGGTTAAATTCAGTTGGTTATTTATAATATTTTGAATAATTTTACACGCTTTACTTATTTTTAATGATTTTAAATTATTTTATTTAATACCAACATCGTTTACATGTAAAACAAACAATCCCAATTATTTTTATCAAAAGCATGATAATTTTCTAATTAATTGGATTGGAAAATTCTGAAAAAAACATTGTTATTTGAATATTTAGCGTGCTCTTTGACTTTTTTATTAACATCTCCACCTGTTTTTCCAATGTAGAAAGCAGTACAATTTTTACAGCTAAGTCTATAAACACCAGAATTATTAAATATATCATCTTTGTCTTTGGAATTTATGAGAAGTTTTCCTATAAAGTTAAAGAACTACCACAACGTGTTTGCTTTGAATATTAAAAATGTAACCATTAACTGATTGATACTAATTTATTTAAAAAGTAAAGTTTAAATAAAATAAATAAAATCTGCAAATTAAAAGAAACGATGAAAATTATATTAACAGTAATAAGAAATATATAAAATTAAAAATTGTCTTTTCAGGCATATTCTAGTATAATATTGTGTTAATCAGTTGTCATATATGTAGATAAAGAATATAGCTTAATATTTCTAAAAAAAAAAAAGATTCTCATTAGTGACATCTATGCAGTTTCAGGGAAATGAATATCAAATTTCAGACCCTAGATGGCGACAGCGAAGTTGTAGTTAAATACTCGAAGTGTTTCTACGTGGTAACATATATATAACTTCCAAAAATTTGATAGATATGGAGGTTGATTGTGGAAGGAATGGTGAACGTTACATTGTGTAAAGTGATCACTTAAGCTAGCTGAAGACAGGTCGTAAACCCTGTAATACCCATACTTCTCTATGAGATATCTATAATATGTCTTGATGAGAATTGTGTTTATCGACACCAATTGAAAATTGTTCGATTTTGATTCTGTATTGAGTGAATAGTGAAACTGATCAAAATATTTAAGCCGTTCTCTGCTTGACCTGAATCTTTATTTTTATTTTCTATTCTCATCTATGTGAATTTCTACTGTACTGTACTGTAAAAATAATAATCGGAATATAATACATTATTCTTGTAAGGCAACAAACAAGACGCCAGTACGATACCGCGCAGCGAAAATTGTATTTCTCACACCGACGTAGTGTCGAATTTAAAAGAGAAGTACATATGGCCTGTACACACTTTGCAAGATAAATTATTTTAATATCATTAATTGACATGGCGGTTACTTTGTAGTGTAACATGTTTCGAGAGGTGCGGTCCCTCTCATCATTAGGTGATAACTAAACTAAATACAGTATTGTAGTCTATTCGGGCGGGGCTTGAGAAGAGGGTGGAGGTTTCAGTCATTAACGTAAATATGGACAGTAAAGTCGAAGTGTTAGGATATGTTATGTTGTTAATTAATGTTTTCTCCGAATTTAAACTATTTCGTATTTCAAGTTTCCAAATTGTTCATTATTAATCCTTTATAAGATACCTAGTAAAGAAAATTTAGTCTATGAATATCGAAAGAGTATCAGTTTCAGATGATGAGAAAGACTGCACCTCTCGAAAGTTTGGTTTGGAAAATTAAGAAACTATTTTATTTATTTGAAAAGAACTTCCTATGACCGATGATACCGAAAACACAGTGACTGGCTGGTTACAAACGCATTCGTTGGCCTGCCTATACTAAAATAGAAACGCAATAAGAATATGTAGTATGAAATTAACTTGTATAAATTGTATCTAATTTGATAAGTCAATGAACGCGTTGCATTGAAACCCACTTGAATGAACACGTACAAAATGTTAAGACTAGCTAAAATAATTAATCTTTATATTAAGCGAGAAAAACTCGAAGCTATAGTTGCATTCCGATCACTGTGTTTTGAGTATCGGTCACGGGAAGTTCTTCTCAAATAGATAAATTAATTTCTATTGCAAAGTGTATAAAGGACAATGTACTTCTCCTTTAAATTCGACAACTGAGAATGGAGCCGGCTTTGGAGCTATTGCTAAGGTATTAATTATGTCGATGGTGGCCCCCAAATTGAATACCAAATTTAAATTGGAAATTAAATAACGTTTGTATGATTGAATTTTTATTGGGTATTAAAGTTCACACTGTCCAATTTATTGCGAAAAATTATATCCGACAAATGACCAAATTTTGGTTCTGATCACAAAATTTTTGATTACAATTTCGCACAATCTCTAATCAATCATGAACAATTTTAAGAGCCCCAAATGCGCTAATTTTGTTCGTTTACGAAACCGTCGACTTGAAAATACGTTCATCGCTGAAATGTTTCGACCAAATTAAGAGTCCACGTCAATTATTGGCGGTGGGGATGGTCAGCAAGCTGATCGGATGAATCATAGATTATAACTGCCAAAGTATCAGAGTATAAGTATCTGAGTTGCCAACCGCAAACAAAAAAAAAATTAAGTCCGTCGTTCAATTTGGGCCAGTCTGTATTTTTGTTGGATCCCGTGGGCATCCTGGGAGTTGACGTGAGTACCGCTTTATTGTGTGCCGGGTGCGTTCAGCTTCACTGGATGGCCTCTATAACGAATGTCACAGTGTCATCCGTGGATACGGGCCATCAAGATGCATTATAATCCGACCAACATAAATTGACGAGCGGTGACTTTTCGAGCTAAAATTCACCATTAGATTCAGTTGACGGTTGTTATTTGCAGTGAAATAATGTGAGTTTTGATATTTAATATAATATTTAATATAACGAAAATTTATAGAATTCTAAAGAAAACATTTAAAACAGTACATGGTGACGTTAGAACAACCGCCAATGAAGTGTTGAAGTTTTGCGAAGCCGAAAAAACTAATAAAAGACCGATATTTCCATTTGATAGGCGCTTAAGAGAGCGGTCGTCATTACAGATTTGTTTGGCTTAGTGCTGCCAGGGTGATTACTTTAATTATGATGATTGTTGTATGGGAATAGAATATAATTTTTCAACACATTTACAATTTATAAAGTTATGTTTTTATCGTATTAAAATGTCCATACGTTTTTTGTTTTGTTTATTGGATTTGTATCAAAGAACTTTGTCAAGAATGAAAAAAGAAGGTAACAAAGCTTCTACGTCATCGCAACTTTCTACACCCCAAACAGTATTATGAGTAGTACCAAAATGTCAAAATGACGTGCAGTAAACATAAATGAAGGTTATACTGTTACCGACGATGCTAACTAGAATTATTTTTAAATTATAAAATAACATCGCTAAGTTCGTCTACTTACGTTGATCGGACTATACTTTGTAGATATCTAGAAATAAAACAAAACCTGCCCAACGTATTAAGGACATGCTGCGGTATCTAAAAATCCTGGAGACTCGACACTTATTTTAGTACTAACACGAAATAGCCACAACAAGAAAATTACTTTCCTATTTATATAAATAAATTGGTTTATAAATCTTAATTGTGCCGATTGTTTGTTAACAATTTACATTGAATGTCTGAATAAATAATGTTTATGATTTGATTAGCACGCACTTTAAATGGCTCTCACGAAAATGATTGTGTATTATTTGAACAGCCACCCCGCGGGGGTGTCTTAATAAATCGGGGATGCATAAATCATCCCTGAAATGTGAAATTAATCAAGATGTTGGTGCTTGTACAGTCCATACACTGATAATAATGCCGTGTAATAATTTCAACCTCTATCTTTCAAACGTCCACAATACTTCAATATTCGTGTTACTTGAAAATGCTTGAAAATTTACAATTAATTAAATTCGTTAGTTAAATAAAAAACAATCATTTTTTAAAGGGCGGGGCCAACTTGGGCTGACTGTTTTTAAAAATTTAAAACATTGGTGGGGTAAATTTTAAATTATATATTTTTTGCAGATAATAAAGAATTTATGTCTAAGAGCGCGTTAAAATTATTGAGTTTTATTATTGTTGACCGGCTAATTTCAAAAAATGCAGAGTTTGCTTGGCCTCCCCGTTCCCCAGATTTGACGGCGCCTGATTTATTTTTGTGGGGCTACTTAAAAGGCCGAGTTTACATGAACAAACCAGCAACAATTCAGGAGCTTAAACAAAATATTCGTGTAGAAATAACAAATTTGGAGACAGAAACGTTGCGTAATGTAAAGCAAAATACTTTAGAAAGGGCAATTATTTGTCAACAAGAAAATTGAGGTTATATAAATGGTATTATTTTCCATACATAAATTAATAAAAAACTTATTAAACGCCAACAAGTTCAAGTTTTGTCAGAGCGTATTTAAAACTAACAGTAAATACAAAAAGAGAGCACTTATATATACATAAAGAGGGAGACAGAATATAAAATTACATGCGAAAGAGAGAGATATAATACATGTACATTTAGACAGAACAGCAAGGGAGGAGAAAGTACAATGTTGATGAATATTAAATTGATTTTAACTGAAACATACCTCATATGGGACTAATAGAAAAATTTATTTTGTTATTAAGAATAGCACTATCTTTTTTATCTCAAGAGCTTCTAAATTGTCCAACCAGAAGCCAAACCGTACCCTATGGAGGATATAAAATTCGTGTTTTTTTTATACAAAGTAATGTGTTTTATTTAATCTTGTATGTCAAACCACAAAGTGATTGCTTTCTATGGAAATACAAATAAAAAAATTAAGTGTTCTAAAAACACAGAAACAGTTTATAACATTGTGGGAAAATGATTTTCTTCCCTTGGATTAGCGTGTCTACGGAAAGTAATTAATTTCAAAACTAGAAATGTCTCGCCCTTTGCACTTTGTAGGCCCTTATCTCTGAGAAAAATCTCATACTTGACCGATCTATGCATGATAAATATTAATGTATTATATTTCAATAAGCATCCGGTAGTTCTGTATGGGCCATATATGAATTAGTTATGATTAAATCATTATTTAAATCAGTGCTCCGCAAATGGTGTGCCGTGGCACACTGGTGTGCCGTGAGCCGGATACAGGTGTGCCACGGTCAAATTCAATGTATTTGACATTTTACAATTTTTCATTATGTATTTAAGACACAATGACAAATTATTTTTCATAATATTGTCTATTTTTCAAAATGCAGTATAGAATAATTATTATAAATATGTAATAGTTTTATGTATGTATACTTTACAAATAAAAAACAATAATTTATTGTAAAATTTGTGTATCAATTTAATACCCATATATTCTAGCTTTTTGTGTGTCGCGGAATTCTAGGAAGAATTTTGGTGTGTCGCAGGTGAGAAAAAATTGCGGAGGACTGATTTAAATCATTATTTATAATCTGTTTATTTGTAATTCTTCGAGTAATCATTGGTACACATCATTACTCCACATTCAAACCATCGTCACAGTCAGTCATGTAACGGTTTACCGTCACCAATATGAATCATTTGCGGATTGGAATTACCAATCCAGTACATGCGTACATTTACTGACTCTCAGAGATCAAAGATTGAATTTACCGAGTCAGATTATCCAGCTTCTGAGCAAGTTGGACAAGTTTGATCAGTAATAAATAACTATTTTTTATTATTTATTTAATATATGATTATATAATATAAGAGTCGAGATTTTAATACAAGTGTAAAGGAGCATTTGAGATGTTTGAACAATAGTGTGTTTTTAGAATTTACTAATAATTGGGATTGTCAATTTTGCATGTAAACGGTGCTGGTCTTAAATTAAATAAATTGGAATCGTAGAATGTAAAACAAATTAAAAACAACCAACTAAATTTAACCACAAGTCCCATTCTAAAATATTTTCCTAAAAATTATTCCAGTAATTTAATATTATCGAGTAACAATTCAAGTTAGGTACTAAATTTATTTTCTAAAATAATTATTGTTTTTTTAAAATATTATAGAATCTGTTAAAGAAACAATAACATGTAGAAGAAAATGATATTTTAAATATGAATTAAATATATTAATTATAAAGATATACATATAAAATCAATTTTATAGAAAAATATTGTTGTTGCGCCACCGGGATTCGAACCTGGATCTCTTTCCTAACCGGGGAAGGTGCTTTATCCAACTAAGCTACAGCGACAATATTTTTAGCGACAATTTTCGACCCTATATGTTACCTTTTTGATATTAATACATTTAATCGTTGCATCATTCGACCGAGCCATCTACCTTATTTTTACAAAATCTCAAATACCTTTGAGTAAACTGATAGCAGACGCCAGAATTATCAATTCATTTTTGTTAAATTTTGGACACATTGATACATCTTTATTATTTAGGAGAACACATTCTTATTGTGAAGTTGTAATTATTCAGAACATAGGTCTGTGATATTTTAGGAAAGAGATCCAGGTTCGAATCCCGGTGGCGCAACAACAATATTTTTCGATAAAATTGATTTTATATGTATATCTTTATAATTAATATATTTAATTCATATTTAAAATATCACAGACCGTCTGTTCTGAATAATTACAACTTCAGAATAAGAATGTGTTCTCCTAAATAAAGTTATTTTAATTATTTATCTATATAAACACCTTATATAGTTTTTTTTAAATTAATCAAATATGAATCAACATATGTTTGCGTATACATTTACATATAAATACAGTGTTATTTTTATTTTATTTTAATGCACATATTTTTTTATTATTAATACATAATAATATTATTATGATAATTTCCTACATAGGCTAAATATTTTCTGTTGTTTCAAAAAAGCATGTTAAAGAAGTTCAAAAAAAAATGTAGTACAAATTTAAAAAATTGTAATTATAGTAAAATTGATCGATAGCAAAAATTTTATTAAATTTACATAAATTAAAAAGGTAAAAGAAAAATGCTCAAAAAAATAAATAAACACAGAACGGTTTAAAACTTTGATCAATTACATTAGTCTCAATACTATATAAAAAAGATCGCATTTATATTATATTAGCTGAAGTACCCGGCGTTACGCAGAGTGAAGAGGCTTCATTTAAGGGGATGGGGGTAGTTTTTTTTCGAAATCAGGTGTAGATAATAATTTTACTCTTATTTTGAACGTCAAGTGTGCAAAATTTCATCAAGCTCGGAATAAAACTAGATTTGTATAAAAAACAACATAACATACCCTACAGACACTCTTCTCTTCCTCTATATATATATATATTTAAATTTAAGCCTCGAACATTTGAATACATTGACAGAAGTAAAACCATTCCCAAGCCAGTGAAGTCGTTTATAGTGCCTTACTGTAATGTACGTATTTGAAACATTTATTTTGAACAGGAAAATAGTGAATGAGTATGTTGCACCTGGCTGAAGAAACCAGAGGGTGACACAGAAACGAGGTGTGTGGAGGTATAATAACCAGACCACCCAGAACCAGAAAACACGACCCACCTGTGAAACACTCCTTCCGGTATCTGGATCTTCTTCCACTGGATTCGCAGGTCTTTCGGCATCATGATAAGTAAAACGTACACTTTCGGTGATACAGATGTACAGCACTAAATCGGTTCGCACGGTAGCGAGAAACCGATTACACACAAACAAATAACAACCCGATAATTCACAGTAGTCAACGCGCCCAAATGATAAACGCTATCCGTACAGTTCGAATATTTAACTATTCAAAATACCATAGAGAACACACCACAGAAATAGGTCGTGTTCTGATATAGGAGAAGGGGGGCAGTAGATAAGTAATAGACAAGAATTATATCTACGCGTTCACGCGCGCGCGAGACGATTCCGTAAAGATAAGGTAGATGGCTCTTTCAAATAATGGAACGATTAAATGTATTAATATCAAAAAGGTAACATATAGGTTCGAAAATTTGTCGCTAAAAATATAGTCGATGTAGCATAGTTGGATAATGCACCTACTTCGGTTTGGAAAGAGATCCAGGTTTGAATCCCGGTGGCGCAACAACAATATTTTTCGATAAAATTATTTTTATATGTATATCTTTCTAATTAATATATTTAATTCATATTTAAAATATCACAGACCTATGTTCTAAATAATTACAACTTCACAATAAGAATGTGTTCTCCTAAGAGCTTATTTATTATAATATTCGAATTAAAAACGGAAAAACGATTAAGGATTATTTTCAAAGTGAACGCAATTTAACGTTTTTCGCATCCAAAAGGGTCGAAATCCTTTTCACGTCCTGACGGCATTCGGTCACAAAGGATTCCGGGGCGACATTTTGGAATCAGAGCCGTAACGAATCGCTTCAAAGCCTCCCTCGCTCCTAATAAGCCCGTTACACCTTTGAAGGCGCTGATTTTGCCCCCCAGCGAAGCCTCCTAATGTTTATTTTTCATACGTTTTTTCCAAAATACGTGTAGAAAATTATAATCGCATACAGACAACTAAATTTTCATTTAAAATATTCTCAGGTTTTCGAGGAGTGTTCACATACAACTGAGTGATTCCAGCGGTGCACCAGCGACAAGAATGATCTTACAGGTGAGACGACATCTCCAATCTCCTTAGACATCCTTCAATTCCAGTTCCCATTTTCAATCATCCATTTCCGGCGCTTCGAAGCTGTACCATTCGTTTAAGTGTTCACTTAAACCCGAAAATATACATCATTTTGAACCATCACCCACCATACTCTAAATATGTACATTCCCATCCGACATGACGCGTAATATTGCTGATCTGATATTTCTCTACAAGATTGTTAACCCTTCCCAAACCATGCAGTAACACAGGTCTACCATCATAATTAAACCTGCAATATTTCGGTAAATACATGCAACATAAAATTATTATTTTAGATAATCCTAAAGAAAATATTAGCGCTTAGGAATGACTAGTGGAATACCAATTATGAAAAGGGAATCGTACAAAAACATTTATTTTTTCTATTCAATCCGTTGTAAAATTAATTCGTTGGTAAAAATACGATTTGTGATAGAAAAGACAGAGATCACACACTATTTTCACAGTGTAAATAACAACAAACATACTAATATAATTGTCTGTTTCTCACTAATTAAATGAAGAGAGATAAGAAGGAAGAACACATTGTATACGACTTAATGAATGCTCTAAATTATGTTATCAATCATTTTTTTCAAAATTGAATGCTCAATATTTAAAATAAATTCGTGCCATTAAAGCCATTTAACCTAATAAAAACATTTTTTATAACAGTTATTTACGGTAACACGAGTTGACAGCATGGCTGCGTTCGGGTATTTTATATCATGGTATGGTAAAGGTTAATAATCTAGTCGACAGCACTAGGTTTCACGCGAGTGGTACCAGATCATTAAGGAACCGTGACACATTCAGACTATGGGACTACAGTGATATGTCGTTCTTTAATCCGATTTCATGAATGTGTAGATTGTCTGACATTAACACAATAAATGAGTTGGACATGTTCTCCAATTCTTTACAAAGCTACAAAAAACTTTTACACAACACTTTTTCTTGAAACCATGTTTATATCATAACGGTGTTTTTTTAGAGCTTTGGTTAATTTGTGCTCAGTTTGGTTTGCCATTTCACCATGAATAGACAGACATACGCCACAACAGTGCTTGCTAATTGTGCAAATTTATTTCGAAAATTGTGATTCATTTCACGAAACTTACCGTCCATTTTATGGTCGACATCATCGTCCATCCGAGCAAATAATTCGAATAACCATGAATCATTTTCTCATCAAGCATACTCTAATTGATAATACGCATCCGCAGAGATGGCGTACAGTGCGCACACCGAAGAAGCCGTTGTTTCTTCAAAAATGATGCCGGCCAGAACGTTACAGTCAATGGAGAGCGTTATAGATCCATGAATACTGACTTTTTTGTTCCCCAATTGAATGGTATTAATGTGGAAGATCTGTGGTTTCAACAAGACGACCCAACATGCCACACAACGCGCGCCACAATCAATTTATTGAAGAAAACATTCGATGAGCGCATAATTAACCTATGAATTGGCCTCCAATATTGTGTGATTTAACAACTTTGGATTATTTTCTGTGGAGATATGTGAAACGATTAGTCTACCCCGATAAATCTTGATAGATGACTTGGAAGCCAACATTCGTCGCGTTATTGCCGATATACGGCCGCAGCTGCTCCAAAATGTGCTCAAAAATTGGACTTCCAGATTGCGCTTTATTCGAGCAAGCCATAGCGCCCTATGCGAGAAATCATATTTAAACACTAATGATATAAAATTATCTTTCCAATAAAACCAATACCATGGCCATAACAACAATTTTTATGTGTTTTATTTCATTTTAAAGTACCTCTAAAAAAAACACCCTTTATATATTGGTGCTAAATATTTACTTATAATTATATTTAAATTGTATTATTTTATGCTTTCGTGTATTTTTTATTGTAACATGTTCAGCTGTTATAATGCTGTAACATCTTATTTTTATGTATACAATCGTTCATTGTCACGGTTTATACCCCCTGTAGTATCTACAGGCTGTTGTGGGCAGTCAGTCTAGTCACATCTGATGAGCATGTTAAAAAGGTTTAATGACGATGTTTTTAATTATAATAATATATAAACCATACGTTTTAATGTGTTGTGTTATTGAACTGTTAATGCTCTGTAAATTATAAAATATTAATAAAAAAAGCGCCTTATTAATATAGCTGGAGTGTAATATTTTCGCGCGCAGTTGATAATAAATAGCCTTTCTCGCAGTGGCGACCATATTTCCCGCGCGTTTTTGACGTTTGGAAAAAAATGGCGCTATCCATCTCCAGGCAGTTTTCCCCTCGCAAGATGTCAGCGTCTCGGAATGAATACATAATTATTAGATAATTTCGCGCTTTGTATTGTATTGTTGTCGGTGACTAATGTTGCCTTTCATATTATTATAATATAACGACGCGGGTGGCCATTACTCATTCAGAATTTTGTTTTATCTTCTTCACTTACTCCATTTTGTTTTCTTTGAAGTATACTTGCCACGGGCTTATTTTTAGCCACGTCACGGAGACGCAGCCAACTGTCGGACTGTCAAGGGATAATGCTGTCAGTTAAAAACATTACAAATGGTTAATTGAAGATGTTTTTGATTCAGTTTAGTTTGATTGATATATATAAAAAGAGTGGGTTGTTCGTGTATTTCTTTAATAGCGTTAAGAAATTAAAATGCATCGAAAACCATACGCAGTGGCGTGCAGTAGGTATAGATTTAGGTTATGCTGTTACCAATGATATTATACAATCATATATAATATATGTTGTGCATAGGATTATGCAACTTTCGTTTAACCAACGTCTTTAGACAAAATAAATCCATCGTTTATACGACCCTACCATGTATATATTTGTAATTTTAAAGTACTATTAATAGTGTTTTTAATGTTTAAGTTTTAACGTAAAATAATACCTTCTTACCCACATAACTAATGTATGGACGTTTTTAAGAACACTTTTTTTATGACTAAACATGATTCTTTTATTGTTTGAAAATCCTTCACGTAATAACTAAACGAAATAATCACGCACTAAATACATCTCGAACGCAAAGAACGGTTATGTAATCAACACGATAAAAATAGTTAGATAGTAAAATTCACGAATTAGTAAAAGAGGAAGTAGACACTTCAATGAATTGTACGCAGTTGTAACCCTTTCTAATGTTATTCTGTTAAAAAAAAAAACAGCATAAGTAACGACTCCAAACAAAACAGATCAACCGAAAGAAATTTTCAATTCAGTAAATAACCAATGATAGATTAAACTAGATTAAAGATAGAATAGATTAATATGAATAGGTCAAGACGGCGAATGCATAAGGTACAGCGGTGAGTTGTGGTGGTAGTTTTTAAAATTAACCCATTAAAGTCTCTACTGGTGCACAGATGACGCTAATTGTAAAATAATGTTTACGTTTATATTAATCAAATTATTTAATCTATATATTTTTCTCAGAATTTATAGTCATGCACAGCTTTTTTGCTTATGTGCACTGCCACATTATACTGTACTACTTCGAAAAAGGGTGGAAAGCTGTCACTTCGCGATCTCAGCGATCTTTTCGGCGAATGAACGATCAGCGAAAGGGCATGCCGATTGCGGTTTGTTCGCTTCAAAACTGGTGATACCAACTTAGACGACAGCTCAGGATCTTCGGATTTTGATGATCAGACACTTCTGGCTGCTGTGGGAGAGAGGGCGAAAGTTGCATCACTAGAATACTGGCTGAGAATTTTAATATCAATCATAATAATTGTACATAATATGTTTTGAGTTTATTTTCGTTTTCGGTTACCTTACATTATAATTTATAATATAATACAATATAATTTTAAAAAAACGGCGTTTAATTGTGCATTAACCTAATAGTACTGCAAAACAATGCTCAACATATCACGAACAAAGAGGAAAATAGAAGACAAACGGTGATTGGCTAAAAAGAAACAGTGGTTGCGAAACAGAGCTGTCTCGTCGGCGATCTTATTTTACTCTCTTGTCCATAATAATAAAATATATAATTCAAGATCGCGATAAATATATAATAAAAGTCGCGTGCCATATAAAAAATTAATTACAAATAAAACACATAATTTACCCCTCTCTTTTACTCTATTAACGATACGAACCAATGGCTGCGCGACCAGGCTTTCATTAGAATCTACATTTCAATGTGAAAATCCCTTATTAAATTACTTTAACAATATTTTTATTTATTAGCCACTGAATTGAGTTTAAATACATCTACCGGTTTCGAAAAATACCATTTTCTTCTTCAGGCTGTCATAACTAACTAAAACATATATTATTGTTTCTTTGCCAGAATCTACTTTTAAAAAAAAAAAATTTTTAGTACCTAACTCAAATCATTACTTAATACAAATTTACTTGAATAATTTTTAGGAAAAAATTTTAGAATTGGACTCGTAGTTAAATTTAGTTGGTTGTTCATAATTTTTTGATTAGTTTTACATATAAATATGAATTTTAACCACAAAGATAATATTGCTAATTTTAAAAGTATACTTTAACAATGAACATTTAACAACGATACAAGCTATTATATATACAGGAACGTTTGATTTCATGCGGCAAGCCGCTGCTGGCTGTTCAACCGACCTGAGCCTAAGCAGTGATTGGCTGAAAGACGGACGAACGACGGAGGTCTGTTCAAGATAGGCGAGCCATAGGACTTTCGCACGGGCTGCCGGGGCGACGGGAGCGAGGCCGTGCGGCGCTCGCCGTGAATAATTGCGAATGACGAAGAATCTCAACAAAGAGAGTTTTCACGCGGTGATCGGGAGAAAATGGGCCCCGTTTCACCAGCTTATGGAGCGATCGCCTGTCTGGACCTGTGGTGGTGCCGTGTAACGGAGCGAGGCCTTCCATCCAACTAGGTCTCATACAAAATGGCGTCCACTTGACACAACATTCAAAGATGATGGAACTTTGATCTCCCCATAATCCAATTCAATGAGTAATATTTTGTATAACCGAAATCCTACCATGTGTCTCCGCGTCGGTTTGATCGGCGGCGAGGTTGTCTGAAAGAACGATTGGTGTAAACCGAAGATTTGGACAGTTCGTTGGTCTAATTATGTCGAGCATTTCTTATCTTTATTGTAAATAATGTATTAAACTAGTGCTTTTACTGCACGATACCATTTCCATCAATCCGAACATTCTGACATTACACACACACACGCACAGACTGAGCCTAGCCCTGGCGTTCGATCCGCCGGAGTAACAATACATATGTACCTACACCTAGACATGATTATCGTCAGAATATTATCAAAAGCATAAACATAAAGGATATAACGAACTTAAAGAAATGAAATAATATAATAATAATTATATAATTGCGAGGAGCCCGCTTCTCAAAATGCGAGTCAGATCCAATTGTGTACGGCTGCTATTGGGTGTTCATGACTTCATATACGCTCGGTCTTTGTCAGTTCGGCTCTAGGCTCTAGATCTGTTATCATCGTTATAGTTCAAACAATAACATTATCTTTTTATCTGTGATGCTATTTGTAATTCACGTTTTGTTGTGATGTCATCATTTTTGGGCTCTTGTTTAAATATAATGAGCCCCCAAAATATTTGGTAAAACAGGTCCTGCACCTTAAATCCGCTCCTATATAAAAATGTACCTCAAGAGGAGATCAGTTCCATGTTTTCCCAGTGTGCTAACCAATTTTTCATTTCAGATTTTTGGTATATTCATTTTGAACCCAGTAGTTTCCCAGTATAAATCGTAAAAACAATTTAAAAAATCTAAACCATTTATAACTGAGTAAAAATATGCGATCCTTTTTGAATTTTAAAGGGTTGATCGAAATGTTTTTTTTCACAGTACCTACACGTGGGATTAAGTGCGAGACATTTGTTTCGCATTCATTTATACAACCTTCTACCCTCGTCAAAGCGCAGGCAGGTCCGCTGTCACCCCCTGATGTACAGGGAGACCGCAAACTCGCATTGCTTAAAATTCTTATTTAGAAATAATGTACATTATTTTTGCTTTGTTTCAGACGCGACTGTATTTCGTGTTTATTTTTTGACGCGCAGATGAGAAAACAGAGAGGACATTTTAATGAAATGTCAGCAGTTTAAAAAAAAGAATTAACTTTATACACACACGTAAAGTTAAAATAAACGTAATTAATTATTTCAAAATGCAATGAACTTATTTGTATTTATAAATAGTGTAAACTCTGCTTATTTTGACCGGCATCCTAATATTGAAATAAATAAAAAGTATTTCCTATCAAAAAGTAATACGAAAGCGAAAAAAGATTAAAGAATTCAACTTACTAACTTTAGGATAGCTAATCTGCACATGCTTAGTTCCAAATATCCAAATAAAGATTTCAAAACCAAATATTAAATCACAAGTATAATGTTGTAACATTTTTATTGTGCGTTTTTGTAATACATTTAGTAATTTGAAGAATCATTCGGATGGAAAATAATCAATTTTATTCTAACTTTGACAGCAGTCAAAATCTGTATGAAAATGATAGAAATAATGTAATCTTCAAAGATCATAGTTAAACAATATTAAATAAATATAAATTAAATATATTAATTAGAAAGATATACATATAAAATCAATTTTATCGAAAAATATTGTTGTTTCGCCACCGGGATTCGAACCTGGATCTCTTTCCTAACCGGGGAAGGTGCATTATCCAACTATGCTACAGCGACAATATTTTTAGCGACAATTTTCGAACCTATATGTTACCTTTTTTATATTAATACATTTAATCGTTCCATTATTTGAAAGAGCCATCTACCTTATTCTGTATCTGATAGCAGACGCCAGAATTATCAATTCATTTTTATTAAATTTTGGACACATTGATACAACTTTATTATTAGGAGAACACATTCTTATTTACAACTTCACAATAAGAATGTGTTCTCCTAATAATATTAAATAAGATTACAAGATTAATGAATATACTGGGTGTAACATATGTAGTGCATAATATTATAGGGGTTGAATCATATTACAAATATGAGTTGTAAATATTTAAACTGCATAGCTGCACTCCCACTTATATATATATTTTTTTTATCTCTATTTTTATTCCTGTTGAATCTTAAATAACAGGACGAAAAAATCTAGCTACTTTAACACAGACTTCAGTTTAGCAAAGTAGCCAGCCAGGACAACGCTGTATATATCAGAGGTGGAGTCTACTCCATCCCACACAATAAACATATTACCATGTAATATTATAATATATTCACCTGTGTTATAATAAAAATATGTATGTCAATAAATAAATAAATAAAAATATGTCTAACCTCAATTATGTCAGAGATACGTATAAGATTTTTTTAAATCGTATTTATGCAATTATTTCGAATAAATGAAATATTTTATTGACTTTAATTTATATGTTGAATTTTAAAAATAAAAGGTAATCGAACATTGAATGGTCAAACTATTTTCGTTAGATGATTTAGAGCGGTGATGGCGAACCTATGACATGACACGCGTGTAAAAGGTGACACGCCGCAGAGTTTTGGGCGACACGCCAGCGTACACTAATATCAGTTATCAAAGAACACACGTCTCGCTACCAGACGTCTAGCCGACAACAAAGTTCGAATTTATCACTATGTACATATTACATATGTATCTCTTTTCTCAAATAATGTGAGTTCCATATACAATTAAGTTGAGTTCCATGACAGTTTTTTTCAGTTAAATTTAAATTAAAAATATTAATTTAGTCAGGTAATAAACCTATAGAACTAATGTGTACTGGGTCTGTTATACCTTTTATAATATATGAATAATCTGATCAAATTCTTTAGAAAAAATGAGCTAAAAGGATCAACTCAATTAATTGTATTAAATTGCATTAGTTAGTATATTTTAAAAAAAAAAAAAAACATTTTTTCTTTTTTATCGTATTGTTTCATTTATACTGTATTTTTTACTTCATAATTTTATTTTTAAATTTCTTGTCTTTATTTTTTAATTTTGATATTTTTTTTTTTTTGTAATGTCATAATACCGCTAACAAGAATTATACAAGAATAAAATATTTTTATCGTTTTTCAATCTCAATGCTGATATATTTTTTTAAAATTATTCTAATAAATTATCTACTAAAATATGTTTTCGATATCTAGTGTATTATTGTATGTAGGTACACAGATTTTTATTTCAAAATCGGTCAAACTTTATATTTTGTTATTTGTTTTCTTCTTTAAATAACCATTAAACGAAAGTTTACCAAATTTTCATCATTATTATGATCCTATTTATGTGAAACCTGTTGAATTTTTCAAACTGAATGAAGTAAAGTACCTAACAAAAATGTAAGACGTAACTCATACGTCACACCCACATATTACATTATATAATTAACTCAAATGGTTACATATTAAGGTACTCGCATCAATTATTAAAATGTCCACCCACTAAGTTATGCTATAAATATTAAAAATAGACAAAACAGCACAAAACATGATGTGTGATAGATAATTCACAAATTATGATTAGAATGACGCAACCAGTACACACGTACCTCTACAGATTCTCAGAGATCAAAGTTTCGTAGGGAGATTATCGTGGACACGAGCCTTAATGTTTTATAGATTGAAATATATTTAAATTTAAATTCATAATAAGTATCATTTTAAAATTTCGATAAAAAATATTATTTTATGTAGGAAGAGTGTACCTACAACAGAGACCAGTAAATTAATAGACATTAAATAAAATATACATATAGGAGAGGGGTTTGGAACATTAATTGCGGGATGAAGGGTATTCTACACATATTCTTTGTAGAAACATAAATTCGATATAAATAATTAGACAAAATACTTTTTTTAAACCCCTATTTATTGATAATTCAACATGTTTCGATACCTATGGTATCTTTTTCAGGAAACAATGTATATACTGAAATTAAAAATACAAACATAGATATAAAGAAAACTATAAAATGGTGAATAAGTAAGTAAGTAAGAAAAAAGGATATGATTATTTTTAATATTTAGCTCCCTATTAACACTTTTCCTTATTTCTAAAATTTCAAATTTATCCAACTGTAATTTGAATGTATAATTTATAAACCCTTGTTAATATCAAAAGAATGGTTTGTTTCCAAAAGTTGATTGAAAAATTCCGAATAGTTGTTGCTACTTAGGCATCTCAAGTGCTCCTTAATTCTAATATCAAAATTTCTACAAGTTTTACATATGTAAAAATAATTACGATCATTGCAAATTAATTTGTACCCGATTTTTTTAAATATCGTCTTTATTCTTGTTATTTAATATATCATTCTTTAATTTGTTATTTGTGTAAAAAGCTGGTTGTATAGAATTTAGGATATTTTTTATAATTGAATTTGAAGTAAGATTATTTATACAAAATTTTTATCAATTTATTTATATAAAATGAGGCCACAAAATAATATTGCTAATATTAAAGAAATAAATTAGATAGTTTATGACACATTTATACAACAGTAAAAGTATTCGCTATTCGAAAGCACATTATACTGTTAGCGTTTTAATTTTCGATCCAATCGAGTCATATATTTAAAAAAAGTCGCGAAACTATACAGCCACGAATCTTAAACTTTTGTCGTAGATCATGGAAAATATTCAAAGTTTCGGTTAATGTCAGTCGTATCTAGATTTTATGTCAAAATACCTGGAGTCACAGTCCATTACAAAAACTGAAGTCTTGTAACATCATTGCAAGATTAGACATTGACTAGTGAATTAATTATATTAAGTATTATATTGTAAGAATATTTTTTTTTAATTCCTCCGACACTAGCAAAAAATAAATAGATTTCATCTGGGTGTGTTGTAAGTCTTTGTTTTATTTCTCCAGATCCAGTATTTAGGGCAAAAAAAGAGTAATATTATATTTACATTTTAAATATAACAACAGAAGACACCACTGTTGTAGCAGTTGGCACCGCTGTTGTAGTTAGTTTCCATTGTTGGTTTCTATGGTGATAAAATAAACATGTATTGAAAATAGTGATGAAATATGTAATTTATAAAAAAAAATCATTTACAAGTGAGATAATACAATAGTGAATATTATATTCCAGGCCGATTTTATTTAGTCTCCATTTAGCATTTGGTAGATGTAGAGAGTAGTTAATTACAATTTATTATGGAGTATCTAACGCCAAACATTTTATTTATATAATAATAGCAATGCTCTAATCATAAATAGTGATCGCTATCGTCACAAGAGGACTGCTCGGTGGTCGAATTAGGTCGATTGGGCCTGCAACATATGTGGTTTTAACGGGACGGTGCCACTTCACACATAGCCTGACCTACGCTTGAAATTTTGCGAGAAATTTTTTCATAATGTCAAAAAGTGGTTAGAATTGGGCATTTGGAACTTGATAGATTCCCCAATGTGTGTGAGTGTGGTGCCGAGGAGGAAACCTAGACCATATCTTTTTCACCTGTCCATGGCGTATCGCAGGTTTTTTTTACAGTAATCTTGTCAATGGTAATTTTCAACTCCCGATTAACTTGCGTCATCTTCTTTCCCCTAACTCGCCACATTTAATCTATATAATAGCAAATTTCTTGAACGACAATATTCCTTATTCTATAATATTGTTGTATTTTTTTCTATAAAATAATGTTTTAACTTGATTAATGACACAAATCACTCTTGAAGGGTGGATTGCCTGTTTAAAAGAAGAAGAAGAAGAATGTCAAAAAGTGGTGATGTCTACCGGCCTCCTCGATCACCTGATTTAACGGCTCCCGACTATTTTCTGTGAGGGTACTTGAAAGGAAAGGTCTACGCTAATAAGCCAACAATAATTCCGATGCTACAGGACAATATTCTAAACGAAATTGCTGAAATAACACGCGAAGTGTGCGAGAATGTCATGAAAAATATGGTTAAAGGAGCACGCATTTGTGCCGCTGTCAGAGGCGGCCCCCACTTGGCCGATATCATATTTCATACATAATTGTAATAAACCAAATAATTAATAAATAAGAACCAAATTAAAAAAATTGTCTTTTATTTTTGTAGTTATTCAAAAACAACATCGGCCTGGAACATAGTATTCACCCTGTTCGATTTAAAATGAATGAATTTATTAAGATAAACTTGCGAGAGTGTGAAATGTCAGAGAAACATAAGTTAATCCAAATGACGTAAGTAATTGTGCCAAAGGAGATTATTGTTTTTGGCAGATATAAATTGTTTGTTAAGATGACATGTTTTATGGAATAGTTGAATTTAATTAAATAAATTCACTTTTTTATAATCTACTTCTTATGTTATTGTAAAAAAAATCTCGTTTTTATACGCTAACAAAAGTATTAAAATATACATGTGATAATGCTGTCTAACCTTTTCCACCTGACTTAGTTCACATAAACACCACAACTGCGCTGGTTCTATCTATATGTAATATATTATTTTTCTTATCTATGTGTGTAAGCCCGCAGGTCGTAGATTTATTTTCACAAATAATTTTTAAAAATATTCGTACAGCTACGTTATTTTTATTTTCTACCATTCTTAGGCTGAATAAATTTGTGTATTTTCAAAGCGAGAAATCATTCATAAAGCGGAAACAGGAACGAAGGCATTGTGACGTCAGCGGTACATTTCCGAGATTGCTTTTGCCCGAATGTACGAATGAATAACCGACGGTATTATTCATTCTAATTTCCTTATTTCACATTCAATAAATTCAAAATTCTAATGTACCTACTTTTATTCCAAACTTGCATGCTCGCATGCAAACCCCCACGATGTCGAAGAAACAAACATTTCAATGAATAGCAAATATTGTGAAACTATTACTGATGTAAACAGTAGAAAAGTTTATTTTATTTTAAATAGAGACACATTACAGTGAAACCCCTATCTATCGTTTATGAAGAGACCTGCTAATATAAACTATATTCATACATCATATTCTAAAAAAGATACACATTTCACATGTAAATGAATGTGTATTTACAAATAAAATTAGAAAGCTGAACTGAAACAAAAAAAATATAATTATTTAGGAGAACACATTCTTATTGTGAAGTTGTAATTATTCAGAACAGACGGTCTGTGATATTTTAAATATGAACTAAATATATCTTTATAATGAATATATTTAATTCATATTTAAATTATAATTAAACTTTATATCGTACGTAATCTTTCATCGCTATTTGTCTGTTACATAAACAATATAAATGACATTTTTTTCGGCATCAGTTATCGAATGTGCATACAAAAAAAAGGTTTCAATTTTTCAAAGGCTTCAGCGGTTTGCCAATGACGATTGGCTCGCATACGTCAGTTCCATCACTGTTGACGCAGAACGGAGATCCTCTCTTTCGATCTTTTACCACCGTAGCAGGACTCGCTCTTTAACGTCAATGTCCCGTTAGGCAAGCGATTATAAAACAACCCAGTATAACGAAATGTACTGCGTAATTTAAACGACTAATGCGATAAAATGATTCGTAGAGGAATTTTTTCGTATTTCGAATTTCGTATTTTTGCGTGTTTTTTTATGAAATTAAATCGGGAGAAATAAACGACACGTGCGGGAAAACGATTATTCGAGGAACGATCGATGTTATTTATGCATCTTGTTTTACTCCTTATATATATATATATATATTTTTTTTTTTGTACATTAAACATTACACCATGTTTACTAGTATACCAGAAAAGCACTGTCTGCTGTAATACAGTAAAATACTGGTGTAGGAAGCAGGGTACCGAAATATATGTCTTACTTTGCTACAATGTTTTATCCTATTATAACATTATAACACACTACTATGATTTAAAAAATAAATTATTATTATTATTATTTACGGTATACGTATCACTTCAATATTATATCCATTTTCTAACTAAATTAAACGCTTGTGCTACGAAAATAGGACCAACTTGCTAATTTCCTAGAACAAAGCTCAAACCTCCGACCACTACAACACTAAACGAGTATCTTGAGCACTAAACCAACAAGCATAACAAAATTTCATATTTTTATTCGTATTGGTAGATTATCTCTAGTTATATTGACGTTGCTAAAAAATATTAACGCTTAACAATCTTAAACTTCAATCACAGATAGGTTATAGCAGGCCATAGAGTACTTTAAAGTTTTCTTTGTATTCACATTATTATCTATGAAAAGAAACAAGACTTTTTAACACATAATAATTAATAATACTTATAGGAATAGGTAACAAATTAAAATGTGAAATTAATTGAAAAATATTATCACTTAAAATTACCTCGTGTTGCCACAACAATTCTTATTACAATCTGGATGACTTACTTATTTCTTCTTATACAGAAAGTTTTCTTTAAATACATTATGAGAAAATGTGATATGTTTAAAATAAATGATAAAGATAATTTCTACCTAAAAAGTTTAAGTTTTGACGAAATAAAAAAGTTCGAATTCGATATACGAATATAAAAAAATTCGAAATTCGTTCGAATTTTTATATTATGTTTTGGTCAATACCAATAATAAATAAACATCGTATTTAAGATAATAAATTATTTATTACTTATTGTTTAAAATAACATACAAAATAATGATTGTACAAAAATTCAATTAGTGCAAAAAATTTAAAAAAAATTAAATTCCATTATACCTGTATTATAAATATAATATTATTAAATTAAATTATTGTTAATATGTTTCAAGGAAGCGGAGATCACTTAAAACCACATCCACTAGTCTCGATCGAACTTTGGTACAAAAGTTGGCTGCAATTGAGAACGCTCGGACTCCACGCTCGTTGGTAGAATCAAAATCAAAAATGAGTATAAGTTTTTCTTCCACGCCATTCTCTTCAAAGAATTTAATTTCGGATTTAATTTTCGAAATCAAGCTGTGATTTGGTGCTTATTGAGTTGAGCTAGACGTTATGTTGAACGTTAAATTCGATGTTTTGTTAGTTTGTTCTTTTAAAGTCACTTCTTTCATCTCGTTAAATTCCAACTGGGTGGCTATTGAAACTTTCATATTTCTAACTCGCTATAAAATTTTCGGAATTCGAAATTATATTTACTTATGAGAACGAATTTCGGAATTCTCAAATTTCGTATGCAATCCCTAGTTATATAATACATTAAGCATATGCAGTTTGAAGTGCAGTGACACTTGATGACCTGACTTGACTGTTAGATGTCAAACTCAATGAGAAAATATCATTACAATGTTCATTAAAGTTTTAGACAGTTTTACCACACTCTAGACAGTGGGTTATAAAATGTTATGTCTGTAGTGTACGAAGTGTTGCAATTTAATTCCCAGAATGCACCTTTCGCAACAAAATATACGTGCGGCACTGTGCATTAGCGGCTACCAAAGTAATCCCTTTATGCATCTGTACACTGAGAGGAATCACCCATTTTCCAGAATACTGTTGAGTACATGTCTAACATTCTGATGGTCATTAATTATACTAGAAAATCTCGCCCATTCAATGCTTTTTAACTTTTAATTTTTATTAAATAGATATAGAGATCTCATAGAGACGAAGCTATTTTTTTTAATGGAAAAATATAGTATGGGCAATTGCAGGGCTTACGACCTGTCTTCGGCTGGCTTAAGTGATCACTCTACACAATGTAGCGTTCACCATTCCACCCAATCAACCTGTGTGAAATCATTTCGAATACCACTACACTATCGCCATCTATGGACTAAATTTGATATTAATTTTCCATGAAACAGCATATATGTCACAATGAGAATCTAATATATATTTTTTTAATTATTTAAAGCAATATTTTTTATATGTAAAATGTTTTTAACACATTATACTAGAATGCGCCTGAAAAATCAATATTTAAGACAGGTCGTGAGCCCTGTGATTACCCATACTTTCATATTTTTCCATTAATAAAAAAAATAGCTTCGTCTCTATGGGATATGTATTATTTGTTTAATTACAGTGCCTTTGTAGGTGAAAATCCGGTAATTGTGTGTTTTTTGACATATTCAAATATCGCTTTGAACTTTTAACTCAGAGAAATCACAGGGCGCTCATGATAGTCGTGTGAATAGGCAGGATGATTTATTTGGGTAATTGCTTTTCGTCCAGACAGTTTTTCATAGTGAGAGCACAGTGTCTACTCTCTGCCCATTTTATGCCAAAATACACAAGCAGATATCTGTTACAGCATTGGTTGATTTGCTGAAACACCAGTTCCAGTTTCATCATTTGATTGGCTACTTTGAAACATTCGAAATGCATGATAGAATTTGATTAATTTCTGAGATATTCTAAAGATTCTGGGCATTCCCCTATCTCTCCCATGCTGACAAGAATTTTGAATAGCGAAAACCCGTTTTTTGATTTTTCAAATTTTTTAAAAATAGGTACACTAATTTGATAAATTTATCGTTAAAAATTATTTTGTCTATGCGGTGGGGGATGATGAAAGTGGAGGGGCTGCTTTTAACTTTACCTAATTGATCAAATTCGATCATGCGTTTCGAAAGGTGGAACCATAGATAACCGATCAAATGATTAACAGAACAAGGTTCCAACTAATATTTTGGGCTAATTTGAGTTATTGCGTGAAATGGGTTCCAAATCCATTATTCATGCCTATTCTCAAAATTGCAATATTGAAATGAAGGTGATTGTTACACCAACCCTCTAAAATAGTGTTATATTTGAATGAGAGAGAGGGAGAGAGAGTGAGGGAGTGAGGGAGTGAGAGAGATAAACGTACCATAATCTGTCAAAAATAGTGTTATATTTGAATGAGAGAGAGGGAGAGAGAGTAAGGGAGTGAGGGAGATAAACGTACCATTATCTGTCAAAACTATCTGTCTAATTTTGAGGGTTGGTGTAACAATCACCTTCATTTCAATATTGCAATTTTGAGAATAGGCCTGATTATCTATTTCGTCCATACACACCAACTCTATTCAACGAATATTAAAGGAAATAGCAAGAGTTGAAAATTCTACTGCATCAGATTTTCAATATTTCAATTTATTGATCATTATTGTTAATTTACTATGTTTTTTATATTTTTTATTTCCCTCATCTCACAGTGGTCAGTTATAATACTAAAAATAAGTTAAGACCTTAAAACGGATCATATTAGCATACTCACAATAAAATATACATGAATATATGTTAAAATTCAATCAACACTTTTGAGCTCATTATCTCAAAACAGTGTCAGTGTCAGATGGAACCTTGTTATTCTGAGGGGTCGAGGTGACACAGATATTTCTTGCATCCTACGAAACCAGTTATTACGATATCGAGAAACTGGGTATTCCGGTGGCTATTCAGGGAACTGTCACACTTCGCAGATCAGGAAATGGAAAGTAAGGGAACACTTCGAATTGGCTCAGCAGAATTTTGAAGTGCGTATATTGGAAAAGTTTTATTCAATAATGAGAAGGGGTTTATTTCCAGAAAAATGGAGAGCACCCCTCCATGTTAATTAAAATCTACTGAACAAATAGGTCGGGCAAATATACCCCCCGCGTCCACCAGATCACTCCAAACTTTTTTATTGGGTTACGACAAAGATCAGGTTTATAGCTCAAACACGCCAAGAATTTATTTATTTATTTATATAACATTAATTATATACATTAACAAGGTGTAACAGACCTAGTCCAGAATACTTTATGGGTTTATATCTGTCTGTCTGAGTCGAAAATGTTTAAGGAATTTGTGCCTAATCTCAACCATGTCAGAGATATGTGCGTTTCGAAAAAATCGTAATAATGCATTTATTTCGAATAATTGAAATATTTTATGGATTCCAAATTATATATCGAATACAAAAAAAAACAAAAGCTATCGAATTTCGAGCGGCTGGACTATTTTTTTTGTTAGATGATTTATGGCCCGAAGCAAAGATATAGAATAATAATTGAACAATTTCGCTAATATTTATTTCGAAGTACGTAGATTTCATGCTTACCACGATTTTGTAAAATATTCATACAATAATATTTTCCGTAACAGTAGGATTTGCACATATTTCTTGAACATTTTCGACTCGTTACATTGTCAGATACCCATAAAATATTGTGAACTAGATCTGTTACACCCTGTATATATATGTACCGAATTTCCTCGATTGTAAGACGCATGTTTTTTTCTTATTTTATAAAATAACAACAAAATAATCACCCCAATTCGGGTTTTAGTCAACTCCAGGAGCATGCAAAGATACATCTACGAATAACAAAATGTGTTCGACATGGTTGCTCGGCGACGACCTGGCGCGCGAGCGTCCCAGTTGATTAAAAGGCACCACTCCCGCGGTCGGGAATCCTACACAACAAAAAGTAAAATACCTTGGACTCGGGACGCACTTCCTCCACATCGAACACTTTGCCATGGCATCCTTTTCGATGCGTAATGATTTATATGTAGGCGGCTTTCAGGCCTAAATTCATCCGTTACTCTTATCAGTTATCATCTCCAACAATACTATGTCCACTCTATATCTTGCTAGCGACATCGTCCAACATCAGCCACCGAGTCCTTCCATCCCGGGTCCAAGAGTTAATTATTTCCAATGTTAAAATTAAATTCACAAATTTAAATCGCTCGGCAATTCGCAGAATCCGGCCGGCTGAAGCCGAACGCGAGGAGCGCAACCAGATGCTAGGCTCGTCTACAGGTGAATGAATATCGGCGGCGCGCGTTGGTAGACTTGGTCCCCAATCGCGTGTGCGCGACAGTGTTGCAACTATTTTATTATTTCTTTCCCAACGGACCTTATTTAAATTGTATTAATTAATAAAATTACGGGAGCGTATTTATAACGTTACACAGGATACGGCAAGAGAAGCAAAAATAAGGTCCTGAAGAGGAGCAAGTGGTCTAGCAACAGAAAAAGTAGACCGTCTTCAAACTCGATGAAGCGATAATACGAGAAGAGTAGCGGAACACTAATGGAAGACAGAGAGATATGTTGTAGTGAAGAGCGAAGAGTGAAGAGTTGTAGAAGCTGATAATAATGAACTCTTTAACCTTTACCATACCATGCTTTAAATACCATACGCAGCCATGCTGTCAACTTGTGTTACTGCAAGAAATTTAAGTTTTTTTAACACTTTAAATGGGAATAAAATGCTCTTACAAGCTTAAATGGTTTTAAAATAGTTAATGTCACAATTACTATAAATATAATAAAAAATAATAAATATAATAATTAAATACGTTCATTTTATTCTTAAACATTATTCTTGTAACGCATTCATCAAAACACCCATCTAACATGATCTTCATCTATATCTCTCATCATTAAAATTAATGTGTGATCTTTTTCACGTAGTACAAGTGGTATTTTTAACGCAGATAGCATGTAACGCAACAATTTTATATAACATTGAATTAAAAAATTATTATTTTTATTACGATTCGCTTTACATAATTGGTTTTCCACTATTTATTTCTAAGTGAAAATGATTTTTTTAGGGCTAGGTGAAATGTAAGCTTTACATTGTGCATATTTATTGAAATACGATTTAATTAGCTCGGTAGACCTGTGTTACCGCATGGCTAGGGAAGGGTTAAAGTGTATATACATATCAGTACACTACATTATTTATATGTTGGCACATTATATTATTTATAAATATTTTATTCCAGTTTAAACAATAAAATAAAGAAACAATAATAAACACGGTTTGGAATTGCGGCCTCAACCGAAAGTATACAAAAAATCCAGTTCATATCCTCAATACTAATTATAACACTGTTTACAAAAGCTGACCAAGTTTTCTCAGAAGTACACAAATATTATAGTATCAAAGTCAACCAAAAATTTGTGTGCTTTGATGTGCGGTGTAAACAAAGACTGTCGTAATACCCCGCTAAGCAAGAAGCAAGCAAACTTATGGATTTAAAAAAAATATATGACGATTTCGCAGGTTATTTTTCATTGAAATTAAAATAATTATTTGTCAACTTGCGACCGAGTTGCAGTATATTCATTTATTAGTAAGGTTGTCCACGATTGAGATTTTAAGAGATTTTCAACTCGATATGGATGTGGGCTCTCGGCTTTCGTAGTCCCGATGTACACACTATATCTCAGAGATTCGCCGTCTTGCACTTCATTTCACGTTCATCATTCGTCAGTTGGGAGGTTTTGTATCTCCTTACCAGTAGTTAAAACGAGGTAAATGTTTGTAATATTCTGTATATGCTTAATGAATTATGACTTACTTTTAGGATAGATAGTTGTATGGATGGTTTTAGTGTATCATCTGTGTGCAGATGTCGAAACTCGCTATCAGATCGTACGTCATATAAACTGCTTTGAGTGTTCGTTTTTTTCTATCAATTTCATGTTAATCTCTGATTTTATCTCCAGATCTAAATATCAACACATTCATTGGGATGTATCTCAATTAAATCTTATTGGTGAGATTATCCCATCGTGTTTACTTCCATGGACACAGGTCTTTAGATCGCTTACATTTTGTACAATGAACCCTTTTATTAGATACGCAGTTAAAGTAACTCATATCTGTGTTGCATTTTTCCTCTGCTTAATAAGATGTAAGATATCACTTCGACTGTATAGAGAGGTCAGATGGTGTGTTTTCAGTATTACTTTATGGAATAGAAGCTAGGACACGTACCGAAGAATTCATAAGACAACTTGAAGCATGTGAGATGTGGATCTACAGAAGAATGCTCAAAATAAGTTGGATGGATAGAATTACGAATAAAGAGCCAACGGTTTGGACTGAAACAGAAATATTTCAAACATCAAAAATCCGAAAACTTCAATATCTCGGTCATGAAAGATTGCTGGAAATCGGAAAACATCACGGCTGAAGAGCATGGCACAATGGTTTGGCCAGTCTACTGAAGAGATTTTCCGGGCCGCAGTAAACAGTGATGATTACCAACAAGGCCGATAAGACACGAAAAACAACGGAGCAGCAATTTAAATCCACCGCTATTATCGCCGTCCCCAGCTGACCGAAAGAAGTCGCGCCCATTTCCGCTTCTTTAACTCTTCATACTCCCACCATATCCTGGACTCTTCTTTCTATACTTTACGTAATTAAAGATGTGGAGGTCCACCGCCGACAGGTTCTGAACGCACATACCCGTGTGCGAACTTGAATCACTGAACGGCAAATATACCTCTCCTCGTACCATATAATCTCTTCTGGAGCCACTTTTTAGGATATTTCAGGTTACAGATGTAAGATGTAACATGTGCTGAATATACTAATTAGCTTTCATAGGAAAATAAGCGCTTTGTCTGTGAGGACTGAAAGATATTATTCCACAAGAGCGAATAATCTTAAACTCGTTCCGAGAATGAAAACTGAGATTATTCATTTTTCAAGCTCTCAGAATATAGAATCAAATTGTAAATAATATAAATATTTGAAGTGGCTTTAAAGCTTTAAGAAATAATTATTTCAATTGGTTGTTAAAATTAGGTATTGCAGATACTGAGAATAAGCTGTTAAATAATTATTATAACTGAATTATGTGTAACTCTTATACTGAATTATAACTTTTAATCTAATAGATTTTCACTTAGCTTTACCATGTATATACTTTTATTTTATTTACACATATTGTATTGCCCATTAGTACTTTTTCTCTGATTTTCATTTTGTATTTAATTGTGTTTTGCCTCGTATTCAATGACTTATATTGGTTTGTAAAATAAAATTCGTTTGCCAATTTGTATTTAAATAGACTCGCCTAGTTGGCAATGCATTTAAAAAATCTATTAAACTGTATTTTTAGCCATACAATATATGTTATACGTGTCTGTCTAAGGTACCGTCTCGCAAACTGACAACAATAACATAGGTACGCGAGAAGTCGCCCAGCAAACCGACATGTTAGCACCACTCCTCTCTCGGCCGACTTTCCGTACAGTTCGACTAACAACAGACGCCTATATTTTACCCGTATTGTGCATCATAAGTTATTTATTATTTGTTTTATCTGCTCTGGCCACAGCCACATCACATCCACACTCCGTGATATCTTACTCATCGGAACATAGTGGACAGCTTGGAGATTATAGGGCCCTGCAACGCCAGCGCTAGACTGTTTGCCGCCACTGGCTAGATTGTTTTTTTTCGCCCTAGAAACTTAAGTGAAGATGACGTTTTCTATTTTTGTAAAACCATCCCCATAAATTTGCCGTCCCCTAAATCGGCCGCCCGTGTGCCACACACGTTAGAGGCATGCCCAAGGGCGACTTTTAGACACCACATTACAAATTACTGCTTTATTAGGAAATAACTATCTTGTTATTTATTGGATTTGCTTTCTTGGATTGTTTATACCTGAATTATTTTTATTACACACTATTATCATTTTACAATTTTTTTCAATTTTTATATATTTTTCGGCTGCCATCTTGGCTGGAAGGCGCCTGCTCCGCCTGTGCGTAACGCCGGCGCTGGGGTCCTAGCATCGACTCATCTATCTTTCTGATAATCACATACACCGCGACAAAATCTACACTTTCTTTCACAACAACATAATTGCTATAACATACCGCTAACATCTATATAGGTGACACATTTACCCTTGTAAAAACAAAAAAAAACACGTTTCATTCTACCATCAGTCTCTAACCCAAGACCAACACCAGTTCCGAAAGAAACAACGTCATTCTATCAACGTTTCTACATGTTTTTAGCTCTGATCTGTACAACACACTTAACACTAACTGGGAATCGTTCACATCCAATAAGATTACACAAATATGGACTCAATATATGATTCAATTGAGTAGAGAACAATCAGAAGCATCGCTGTCAAACATTTCAATATAATCACATACAATACCTACACTAATAATTCACTTTAGTTTTACAGCACACTTACTACATTTTTTTATTTATCTATTTTTTTTAATATTTCCGTCAGATCTTTTCTTTCTAATTTTAATTAAACACTACAACAGCACGAAAAAAACTGGCTACTTTAACACAGACGGTAGTCTAACAAAGTAGCCGGGACAATGCTATATGCATGAGAGTTGGATATCTACTACATGCCATACAGTAAACTAATAAATGTATTGTATAATTATTTTAAATACTAATTATATGTATTGATTAGAAAGATGTACACATGTAATCAATTTTATCAAAAAATATATTGTTGTTGCTACTGGGATTCGAACTTAGATCTTTTTCCAATCCGGGAAAAGTGCATTATCCAACTATACTACAGCAGACAGTACTTTTGTCGACAAATTTTCGAATCCATATGTTACATTTTTCAAATTAATACATCTACCGTTCTATTATTTGAAAGCCATCTATCTACTTTGTTTTTGAGTGTTTTTGGATTGGAAAGAAATATAGAATAGAAATAATTTTTCGATAAAATTGATTATATAATATATGTACATATTTCTAATTAATACATTTAATTAGTATTTTTTTAAATATCACAGACCTGTGTTCTGTATAATTACAACTTCACAATAATAATGAGTTCTCCTTAATAATATTCAATTGTATGTTCACTTCCGATTTATAAAAAAAATGTATGTCAATAAAGGTTTAAATAAATAACATAAAATGATAGAATCGGATATATATCGGCTTTAACTTTGTGAAGTTTCATAATAATGTATGGACATAAATAAAACAATTTTATAAGTCTACTTTAGTTTATTAGCACTACTCGAGTTTCAAGAGAAATAGTAACTCTCATCGACAGGTGCATCTCTCAAAACTTGAGTAGTGCTAATAAACTCAAGTAGAGTTATAACACTGTTCCATTTATATCCATCCAAAATAAAATATGATTGTCTCTGTTTGATGGTCGATATTAGTTATTTTGACTTATTTCTGCTTCTCAGTACCTCTTCACTGGCCGCATTAGCAACAAGCGAATTTTTAAATGCGAGTGAAAAAAAACAGTAGATGACTGTTAAAGATTTTTTTTTAATATGACCACACTAACGGGAAACATAACGTGTGTCCGTGAAATTCACAAGCAGGTGGCAATATTTATCTTGGCACAAAAACTAAAATCGAACCCCAAACACCGAGCTAAGTGCTAATTATTTTGGTAATTTCATTGTGACTTGTTTGCTATACACGCAACGCAATATCCGGATATATTTTTAAACATTTTTGTGTTTGTGTAAACGGCGGTGTCGGTTCGGATACGCGCTAGCAACGGCCAGGAGCTTTGCGAATCGCGCGCCAGGTGCATAATGGGATTATGCGAGAAGACAAATTAAAAATCTCACACAAACGTACTGTCAAATTTAAAAGTTTTTTTAAGCACTTTGCAAGAGAATTTATTTATTTATTTAAGAACAGCTGATATCTAAACTCAAATCACTCAATCGTCGAGATGATTAAAATATTTGTTCGATTAAATTAAATAAAGCGATTTAGCTCAACTAGCTTAACTAACTACATTAATGCAAATTTTCATAACGAGAATAGAATTATAAAATGTATATATATATAAATTCTAATAAAAAAATTCTACGAATATAATTGTCAGTGCTCGTGTGTGAGGGACCTAGACAATCATTCCATCTAATATTTCCGTAAAGCAAATCAATGATTTGTATTCAATTGTGAGTGTACACGAGTATACAAGGTGTAACAGATTTAGTCCACAATACTTTATGGGTGGATACCTGACTAAATTATGAGTCGAAAATTTTCAAGGGATATGTGCATAATCTCAACCATGTCAGAGATTTATTTATTTACTATTATTATACACGATCCATTCAGGTATTAACATAATTTGTAAAATAATAGAAAATTTCATCAGAAGTTCAATACACAAAGAAAAAAATTATATAATATCAGCATGTTTTTTCATAGTAAATATAAAATGTGAAGTAAAAAAAATTATCCGTCACCATTGAGTTGATACACAAACAACTGTAGTAGTGTAGTCCTATAAAGAATTAAATCAAAAGCAAAAATGTCGAATACCTCCGCATATTCATTCCCCAAAGAATGCATTCTGGGGACTGCGGAGTTAGCTAGTGCATGAGTTCTGACATTATCACTGTAATAAAACAATGAATTGTGTCTCGATGAACTCAATGGTGCGTGAATAAGTTAATTAATTATTTATTTATTAAACTTTATAGACATGCATGATTTTTTTGTAACAGATGTGAACATATATATAATATAATGTAACATAATAATTGAAATTATAGTAATTGTCTCCTTTTTAATTTTTCTGTTTTTTACAATTTAATTTGTTACCTTATTTCCCACTTATAATCTACCTAATGGAACCAAATGGCTGGCTAACTCAAAACAGGTACTTTATATGTACCTAGCAAGGTGGAAAGCGTAATGTGCACTGCATGTAAATGAAATGTAGTATTAATACTTATACTTGCTGGTGTATTGGTTACTTTAAGGATTTTTATATTGATGCAAGCGTTAAAGGAATGTTGTTTTGAAAATAAACGCCGATTTATCGGCACTGAAAATGGAATGAAGTTTAATACTCGTAGTTTATTGTGCAGTATGCAGTAAGAGTCCACCTCTGATATTATATATACAGCATTGTTCTGGCTACTTTGATAGACTGCCGTCTGTGTTAAAGTAACCAGTTTTTATCGTGCTGCTATGGTGTTATTTAATTAAACATAATTATTTTTATTTGATCATATTTTACCTGTACCAAATTTTTCATCATACTAAAAAAGGTAATCCCGTGCGACGCCGGGTACAGCATAGCAAAAAAAAATATACATTTTAAACAGAAACAAGACTTATAATCTTCCACAATAATTTTACGCGTGGAGTTTTGTTGTCCATTTCAATAAAATAAAAACTATTGCTTAATCTAAGCACAATGTATTTTAAGGGAAAAATTGCATTTATTGACCTGGCTGGTTAATATAAACATTTATTTCTTTATCCTACGATCATTTTATCCCGAGAAAGACTGAACAATGCGTTCTTTGGCTTAATTAAATATTCGAATAAAACAAGAATTTGTATCTAATTAATCTAATTTGATAAGCTAAGTTATCAATACTGGCATATAAGGGACTGTTTTAACATAAAATTATATTATAATAATATTATACTGAGTTAGAAACAGAATGTTAGAAAATTTATACATTTTTACCCTCACCGGTACTGAGATCGATACCAGGCGCTGAGAATCGATCCCGCTATCTCTCATATGATAAGCGAGTGCTCTACCATCTTACTATTGCCCTCTTAGATTGTGGTGTCAAATTATCAAATAATGGTGTCAAATTGACTGATTTATATTTTGATATTCATTTCTCCTGACATAAATGCGTCATATTCAAATAAATTCCATTCGTCCTAAATTTTGGTCTTGGGAGAAAATATAATCACTCCCCCCCCCCTTCCATATATTATACTGTTACTGCACCTGGACTAAATTTTGCATCATAATAAAAAGTACAATCCCGTACATCGCCGGGTACACACAGCCAGTATATATTAAATAGCGTTAACTATTAGAAAAATTTATTCATTAACAACATAAAACGCAACGTTGTTTACATAACACTAAAACACTTTAATTAAAAATGTCAACAATATTTTCCTATAAAATTGATTTTTCTTTCTAATTAATATATTTAATTCGTATTTAAAATATCACAGACCTATGTTCTGAATAATTACAACTTGAGATTCCGTAAAAATAAGGTAGATAGCCCTTTCAAATAATGGAACGATTAAATGTATTAATATCAAAAACATAAAATATAGGTTCGAAAATTGTCGCTAAAAATATTGTCGCTGTAGCATAGTTGGATAATGCACCTTCCCCGGTTTGGAAAGAGATCCAGGTTCAAATCCCGGTTGCGCAACAATAATATTTTTCGATAAAATTAATTTTATATGTATATCTTTCTAATTAATATATTTAATTCATATTTTAAAATGTTAATTTAAACCATCTCGATGCATATTGCATTATCATCAGTAAATAACTAAAACTTATTTTATCGGCTAAATGAAATATTATTAAATAGATCCTTTCTTCCCTTCGTGTTCGCAAAAAATAAATTCAAAAAAAAATATCTGTAACAATAATATTACAGAAAACATATTTAAAAAAAAACAATAGAAAAAAACTCTTGCTTGATATGCACACATAATTCAGACATCTGTAAGTGCTATCTGCACACTGGTCCAATGGGGTCGAGCTAAAATATACGAGCTCGCCGTCGGTACGTGCTATTTTTTAGCACTTCTGGACCAAAACCGGAGGCTGATCTCCACTTATAGATCAATGCCGCCATAATTATTTTTCTACAAGTCCTAGAACTTGGCCACTCCAACACGCGCGAGATTGTTTAACCAACGTATCCGTCGAAAGACTTGAGTACTCTAAAACTTGCAGGACTGAAAACTGTGCTAGGTATATACAGAGTGAATATTATGTTCCAGGCCGATTTTGTTTGGCTGCCATTTGGATTAAGAAAATATTTGATAATTTGTATTCGATAATCGTATAGAATAGTTAATTACAATTTATTATGGAGTATCTAACATCTCAACAATGTGGCAAAGTCATTAGAACATTTTATCTAAGTAATAATGGCGATGCTGTAGCCATTAATAGTGATCGTTTACGTCACATGTTGAAAAACTTCTCGGTAGCCGAATCAGGTCGATTGGACCTGCAACACGCATTGTTTCAACAAAACGGTGCCACCTCACACACAGCCCTAGCTACTCTTGAAATTTTTCCCGACCGGATAATGTCATAAAGTGGCCTCCTCGATCACCTGACTTGACGGCTTTCGACTATTTTCTGTGAGGATACTCGAAAGGAAAGGTCTACGCCAATAAGCTAACAATAATTCCAATAGTACAGGACAATATTCGAAATGAAATTGTTGAATAATATGGTTATTTATTTATTGCCAGAGGCGTCCAATTTACTGGGGTCATATTCCATACATAATTGTAATAAAATCAAATAATCTATAAATAAAAACCAAATTTTAAAAAAGTGTTTAATTTTCTACTTATTTAAAAACATCAAATATAATAATAGTCATTCTGTATACACTCGTCGAAGTCCCCTTGAGGGTCTATCATTTGCGGTTTTGAGTTTGGCTGCCAACCATTAATATAATACGCATTATAATCTCGTATAATAATAATATTAATAGGTGGTTTGAAATGTTGTCTGTATACTCCAGCATTTTAATGCCGACCTCACCGAGACACACTATTTATTTTTTATAAATATGTTTAAACGGAAAACTTTTAACATTAATATTATTAAGGGAACACATTATTATTGTGAAGTTGTAATTATTCAGAACATAGGTCGGTGGCGCAACACCATCTTTCTAATTAAAACATTTAATTTTAAAATAGAACTAACTCGCTGAACTCCTGGAATAAGGCTCGAACCTTCGACCGCTGACCACTGAACTAACAAGCACATCAATTTGATTTTAAATTTATAATCAATTATAATAAAAATTAAATTAGAAAGATATACCCATAGATAAAATCTATGTAACGAAATATTATTTGGTCACCGCCGAGATTCGAACCAAGAACTTTTCCTATTTGGAGAAATGCCCTGACCATGTTAACATAGTAAATTAACGACAATTTTTCGAACCTATATGTTGCACTTTCAAGTTGATACATCTGTTATTCCTTTTTTTAAAGGCGATCTACTTCATCTTTAAGTGAAACCTGATCGGAGACGAGACAGAATTAAATTAATTCATTCATTTTTTTAATTTTTGAAAATTAATTAACCTAAATAATATAGTATATATATATATATATATATATATTTAATATCAAAATGGTTAATGTTTTTTATGTAATTTTTAGCACTTTTACACCATAATTGACATATATATATATATGTCAACTATATATATATGTCAACTATTCTTTTAATGACTAATATATATAATAAATGTTGAATATTTATATTTATCTGACATAAAAATCCCAAAAGTCTACATGTACAGAGTTTACAGCACCGGAACGAACGTTTTTATTTTAGCATCGCGAAGGAAAGGTTAAAAAATTAATTATCGTTTCCACCAAGTATCATACTAGTTTTTACTCATATCAGTTTCTCCGTGTGTTTCCTCTGTTTCTATTTACTAGTAGAGTAGGCGTCATGGCGCACACAAATAATTAACAAACTACGTGTCTTGTTAGTTTCCAAATATTTGGCAACGTTTTCCGTCTTCCCCGAGTCGGCCCTGTGCTCTTATGTCAACTGGGAACATTAAACACAGCGGATAAACTTGTTCAACGGCTTCCCGGCTCAACCCTTCAAAACCCTGTCGTTAATTCGGCTAGGTTTTCAAAATGAAATACTCTGTCTGCTTTGAGTACCCACCGTAAAGGGGAGCATTAAAATTTCTTCAAAACATTTAAACAACTGCAAAATTACACAAGGCCTTAAAGAATCTTATTATTTTATATTATTGTGATTTTTGTCGATATACAGCTCACTTCGCGTCTCTGTCCTGGACACCATTCAGAAGTATTTCATCTTCTTCTTGATCTGAGCTACTGAGCATCGTGCTCCACTGAAGTTCCTGGCACTCGGTGCAAAATAGGGGTCGCAATATCGGTCCCTTTTACCAAAACCAGTATTTTCGATATTATATTATATATATACCTCGTATATATAATATCGAATTATATATATACGATATATACCTATATTATATATATACGATATATTCCTCGTAAAGCTATGCTTCTTTACAAATGATGCACAGACACACAGATCTAGTCTATCAGTCGATCGCATCGAGAGCTAGCGCAGTTGAGACACTTAGTGTGAGTGGTTCGCACATCACATAAGTTATTGAACAAATGTCAGATAACTCATAGAGACGAAGCTATGAAAGTATTGGGTAATTACAGGACTCACGACCTGTCTTCGGCTGGCTTAAGTAATCACATTATATATATATAACATTCACCAATTCTTACCCCTCAATCTCCACATTTATCAAATTTTTAAAAGTTGTATATATGTTAGTATGTGGACTCGCTTCGAGTACCACTACACCATCACCATCTATGGACCAAATTTGATAAATAATTTTTCTTCTTCACGTGTCTTTGTAGGTAAAAATCTAGTAAATGTGTGTTCTTGGACATATTCAAATATTGCTAAATTGTTGGTATGTCTTGCTTTAAATACGACACGGAAACTAAGAAAAGCGATTTTAATTTTTGAAAATGAAATACCGTAAATTTCGAAAATTACGATTTTCATTAATCCAATTACGATATTTTAGAGAGTCGGGTTCCCGGTTTGCGACCCCTAGTGCACAACACGTCTTCATCAGTGGCGTAGTGGGGCCAGGGCAGATCAGGGCGCCGCCCTAGCACTCCTTTGGACATGGAACCTATATATATATATATATATATATATACTTCATATCATGTCTATTCATTTACTAGTCTGTCTCCGCATTTAATTTTATACAATAAATACCGTGCAGCGGACGGATATTACGAAAATGCAAAAAAATATATATAAAACAAAACGTGAAATTCATTTCGTTTTATTTTTGTTAACAATTGAATCATATGGGCGCGCGACGGTATCCCATTCTTTCAACCATTGACCGCGTGCACTCTGAGACAGATGAAATATGTGAGCTTAACATAAATAAACAGTCATCCCGAACTTTACATGTTAATGCTCGATAGTTTTTTGACACGTGCATGGTTTTAACGTTCACGAAAGCTAATTTATTTTATAGATTGAGTCAAAACTCAGTTTTATTCCACTGCATTTTTAACAAACATAACGTTTTCGGTAACATCTTCCCATCATCAATATTATAGTTCAACTAAAATTACAACCACTTTCAGACAGTAATATATGGTGTGTTTGGAATTAACTGAGGTTATTGCTGAAATCATTTCTAAATAACGAAAGGGGACATGGTGAAATTTAAATAGCGCCGTGGTACATTTTTATTCAGCACTACACCACTGGTCTCCATTCCTCCTGGTTTGGAGCCATGTATGGCAATGTTCAAAAAAGACCTTATTAACTCCTTTATTTGGTCAATCCATCTCGAAGGAGACTGTTTTCTTGCACGCTTTCTCTCAACTGTCCCTGAGATCACGAGCTTCTCGAAACTCCCATCATTTCTTCTGGCAACACTGCCAAAGTGCGTAAGAATTATTTTCCTATACGAGACAACTCCTGCAACAACACTGTAAATCGGTTTTGGGCAAATCTGCGCTATGAATGCAACAATGTTGTATATCTTCTTAAAATAAATAAAAATACTGTTAAACACATTTTCTAAGTGAGCTTTTCTGAAACAACAATATACACCATTCAAGATATCCGACGCTTTCGTCAATTAACATTTGCAAAAACCGATATACAGTGTTGTTGCAGGGGGTCTCATAATTGCCGATATCATGCCTGCATCATCCGCCTCCAGCACCATATCTCGAATGCATTCAACATATTCTTGGTGAATATGCCATGAATGGGCCTCTATGTCAATTTCTTTCCTCAATCTTTCGAAAGCTTCCACCTTATTTATTTCTCTCTTTCTGATTCGTCCAGGTTCACTTCTGTATAATAATACGTAGCACTGTATCCAATGACAGTTACATAATAACTAAAGAAAAATAAATAATAGATTTAACATTTATATTTTTCTTTAATATTTTGATTCGATATAAAATATGTTAGTATTATCCAACTGCTTCAAATTATATTTTTTTTATTTTGCGTTTCGAAGATGTTTTTGCGATTTATAAAAGTGAGTAACAAAGGTACTGCAAGGGTTAATCTGCTCACAAAGTGCAAGTGAAACAAATTGTTTCAGTGCAATGCTGAAACTGGTGTTTTCATGTTGTGTTCACCCTGTTGCATCCAGAACAGGGCATAATCGCATTATTAAAGGGTGTCAAATAATTTATCGTAATCCTTCTGTATTAGTTAGTTTAACGAAAATGATATATTTTGGTCAATTCTTAATGCATGATAACGAAAATAAATCATTAACCCAGAAGCGAAGATTGTCAAGTTGGTTAAGATGCTGGTCTAGTGATATAGTTGTTAGGGGTTCACGCCTCGTTCCAGGACACCAGCAAGTTTGTCCTATTTTCATAGTTAAAGCGTTTAGCTTAGTTTGAAAATAGTAATAATATTGATTTGACACGTATTTCGTGTACGCATATCTATTTTTAAAAAATATATCATCTGACATTTACAACAAATTGCAATATTTAAGCTTTTTTTTATGATTTTTTCCGCAAAGTTGGATTGGTCGCCCATAGAGGGAAATTTTTACAAGAATGCCGCTATATAATTTAAGGTATTACAATAAACTTATTCTTAATTTGGGGCATGCTATGTAACAATATATTTTTATTTGTGTTCAAATAAACAGTATTTGTTTAAAAAAATATTACTAGTGTTACAATTATAAAACATAACTTTATTTTCTTGTTATCTCCTAAATTACTATAAAATTTGACATGTTTCTAACGCAGAATATGAAACAAAAATTTTAATACATTGTGAATATTATGTTCCAGGCCGATTTAATTTAACTGCCATATTAGTTTGGCAAATATTTGTCAATTCGCTTTTAATAATCGTATAGAATAGTTAATTACAATTTATTATGAAATATCAAACGTCATAACAGCATGTCGAAGTCATTAAAAAATTTAAAAAAAACAAACCCGACTTGGCGGGTTTTGTTACTAAACAAAACAGCCATTATTGGGGTACTAAAAATTCTCAATTGATACACCAACGATCTTTACACCGACGCAGAGTTACCGTATGGTGCACCGCGTGGGCTAGCGAAATCATTGTATCCATTTCTTTCAGGATGCAAGAGGCTTCTTGGTGGCCGAATTGGGTCGATTGGGCCTGCAACACATTTGGTTTCAACAGGACGGGTCCACCTCATACACAACCCGAGCTACGCTTGAAATTTTGATGAATGAAACAACATCGACCTGGAACATAATATTCACCCTGTACAATAAAATCATTTTTTACGAAAATGTCAGATACCATGTCTTCGAAACTATGGACATTCATTTTATGCCATTTTCATTCCTCCAAAAATTTAAAAATACTAACCTAACACCAGCAGCATACCATAGACTACCAAATATATACACATGAACTAACGCAAATTCCTTGTTTCAATATTTTCATTTTGGTGTCACCCACGTAATCACATCAATCAAAAAGATCATTGAAATTTTTTTAAATATATGACTTGATTGGTACGAAAATTTAAACGCTGACAATGTAATACGCTTTATTGTAAAAAATACGTCTTATTTACACATAGATTTAATTTTTAAAGAATAAATACTTTTACTGTTGCATAAATGTGTCATAAACTATCGGATTTATGTTTCCACAAATAATGTGTGTACCCCTCGTCCCGCAACTAATGTTTCAAACCACTCTTCAAAATGCACATTTTATTTCACGTCTATTAATTTACATGTCTGTGCTGCATACTCTGTTTTGTGAATACAATTTAGGGTGATTCCATTCGCCAACGTTCCCATTTAGGGTGATTACAACGCCAAAGTTGCCATTTAGAGTGATTCTCAACACAGCAGTGCATTAATAAATATCTAAAGATGCAGTGTCAGTTTCTTAATGAAAGCTACATTAAGTACAACAAAGTTGAATAAACTTTTATTTATTCAACACTGCATTACGTCGTAAGTAGCTAAAAAAAAATTATTTTAATTTTATCGGCAATATTTGAATATGTTCCAGGAACACACAATTACTGGATTTTTACCTACAAAGGCGCTGTTATTAAACAAATATCAGATATCTCATAGAGACAAAGCTTTTAATTACAGGGCTTACGACCTGTCTTCGGCTGGCTTAAGTAATACAGGGTGACCCAAAAAAAGTGAGAATGTCTCGTAACACATGAGTGAGTTATTTCAAAACATAATATAATTAATTATAATTCTTAATGTTCAAAATCAGAAATCATCAAAACACCTCCATATTGCATAATCTACTGGATTTAAATCTGGGCTGTTCAGTGGCCACGTGCCTGGCTCAATGAAATTAACATTCTCACACGACGAAGAAAGTTGATTGTATTTCTGGCTGTGTGAGATGGAGCTCCATCCAGCTGTAATGTTTAGTTATGCTGTAATGTCTAGCTATACTCCAGACTTTGTTTTGAAACTCTTTGATCATTTTTCTAGCACCCTAACGTTTTTCAATTCGGAAATTTTTGATCAGAATATGGTCTTCTGCAATGATTTTTGTCATCCTGGGCAACAATTTGAAAAAAACAAATATAAACAATGGGAAAAATAATAATCAAAGATGGCGACCGGAAATTGTCGAAATAAAACGTAATATAGGTAAATAGGTAAGTAAGTAGATTAATAAACTATTTAAGCTATTTTTGATGTAATTGTATAACATTTTACGAAATGTTCTCACTTTTTTTGGGCCACTCTATATATATCTAACGTTCACCAATTCTCATCCCTCAATCTCCACATTTGAAAGTTATATATATATATATATATTAGTATGTGGATCCGCATCGAATACCACTACAGCATCGCCATCTATGGACCAAATTTTATAATTAATTTTTCCTTTTTTATATATTTTATCACTAAGAATCTGATTTTTTTTTTTTAATTATATTTTTTAATTAAATAATTACAAAGCGCGCCTCATTTCAATTACAAAAAAAAGTAATAAATAAAAATCGGAACTATCTAAATTATTTTCGAAGAAAATGCGTTATAGAGGCAACATCTGTTTTTTTAGATATTGCAATTTTTTTCCAGTTCGGACAAAGTATTAAATTAGTATTACATTAAAAAGTGAATTGAACAATTTTTAGATTAGATAATCTTTATCTGTTTAGCCTTCGGTAAGATATCGTATTTTATTTCTTATAATTTTCCGATTAATTTTGCCTCTCAAATATTTGTGTTCCGACATTTCCATTTACGTTCAAACTTTCATACATTTTTTTTTCCGGTTCTTCGTTTAGCTAAACTGTTTGCTTAATATTATTAATATATAAATGATTTATAGAGGCGATACATCTTTCGGCTAGCGGCCGGCGGACAGAAATAATAGATAGCACTGGATTCGGTATTGAAATATGTACGGCAAACAGTTTTGGCTTTTAGTTCTGAGTAAATTGATATGAGGAAAATTGTCGGCCACTCGACACGCCTCGTGTTCACGTCAACAGACTAACAAACATAAAACATGTGTACACGTGAAAAATTAACTAACGGCATTGTTTCAAAACTGTAAAATCTTGAAAACAAAAAATTTGTCACAAAACTGTGTTAAAAAGCGCGTTAAAAAATGTGTATAAGAGATTCGCGGGTGGAGTTGAAATATTGAAATGTACAAGAACGTTGTGATTATATTTAATAGGTATTTCGTAGACACCGACGAACATAAAATATTTCCGCAATACAAAAGATCGCCATCTAAATATGTATATTATATTCGATCTATTATAAAAACATACGTATATAATATTTTTTAGGAGAACACATTCTTATTGTGAAGTTGTAATTATTCAGAACAGACGGTCTGTGATATTTTAAATATGAATTAAATATATTAATTAAAAAGATATACATATAAAATCAATTTTATCGAAAAATATTGTTGTTGCGCCACCGGCATTCGAACCTGGATCTCTTTCCTAACCGGGGAAGGTGCTTTATCCAACTAAGCTACAGCGACATTATTTTTAGCGACAATTTTCGGTAGATGGCTCTGTCAAATGATGGAACGATTAAATGTATTAATATCAAAAAGGTAACATATAAAATTGTCGCTAAAAATAATGTCGCTGTAGCTTAGTTGGATAGAGCACCTTCCCCGGTTAGGAAAGAGATCCAGGTTCGAATCCCGGTGGCGCAACAATAATATTTTTCGATAAAATTGATTTTATATGTATATCTTTATAATTAATATATTTAATTCATATTTATTCACTTTCTGATGTCCATCCCTGTAACGAATTTGTTTTTTTTTTGATTGGTGTAAAATATTTATAAGTTCAATGAAATAAATAAAATTAGTACTTACTACACTACCGAGAAATACCAACAAGACGTAGTAATAATAGTATCTCCACGGTTGCAGTAATGTCGGATTTAAACTCAAGTTTTTTCATCTATCTATCATTATCTGTCTTGTTTTAGTTTAATTCTGATTCAAACGAAATGCTCATTTCAAAATTGAAATAATTGGTTTCGGTTAACTGAATGGTATGTTGGATAGACGTAGATTTGAGTTCCATTCCGAGAATACAATGGAAAATTAGTCAGCAGAAAAAAAGAAAATTTTCCTCTGCGTTATGCCACGCCGTTAAATACACGTCGGTTCGATTCGCTTTTGTTGAACCAACAGCCTATTTGAAATCCAATACCCTTCACGAACACATTACAACCTCGCCATCTTGCATTGTAGACACTGCTCGTGAAGCGAGGGTTGCGTTGGGTGCTATCAATGGCTCTACAGGCATGTGATCTCCTTTCTTCAGATTACTTTAAAATATACAAATTGATTATTTTAACATGATATATGATTATTTATCGGGTTCCCCGATAAAATCAGTTGTTTGAAAATTTTAGCGAGTGTTCTGCCGTCTTAGATATTCCACTAGTGGACTACAATATCAAATAATGATACATGAATATAATGCTATTTTTTTTGTGTTGGAAATTAATAATACATTGATACATTCTTTAATGATCGATTTAAACAATATATATATATATATGCGTACATGGAACACGTATCACATTAATAAACTAAGCTAAACGCATGTGCTATGAAAATAGTACTAACTTGCTGGTCACCTGGAACGAGGCTCAAACTCTCGACCACTGTATCACTAAGCAAATATCTTAACCACTAAACCAACAAGCATGTCAAAGTCAACATTTTACTACTTACACATTCATAACATCGAATTATAGTAATTGGTTTAACCTTGGTGAACTTTGTTACAAGCCAGTATTAATAAAGAGTAAATAATATATTTGTAAACGATTATTATTACGTATCATTTGTATTTCTCGGTAGTGTAATACTAAGGATCTCCGGGAAGATTTCAATATAAATTTTATTTATTTGATTGAACTTATGAATATTTTATACCAACAAAAAAAAAAACAAATTCGTTGCAGAGATGGCATAACACAGGTGTCTGAAATATCAGATAGTGAATAAATATTATACACGTATATTTTTATAATATAACATAAATATTTAGATGGTGATCTTTTGTTTTGCAGAATTTTTTTTTATCTTTGTTGCTATCTACAAACGTACCTACTAAATATAATCAACAACGTTTTTGTATATTTAAACTCCACCCGCAAATCTTCTATAATATCATACACAGTTTTTAACGCGCTTTTTAACACAGTTTTGTGACAAATTTTTATGGAAGCCGCCAATAAAACATTTTTTGTTTTCAAGATTTTATAGTTTTCACACAGTATACATACGTTTTATATTCATCAGTCTTTAAGCACCCTTCATTATCATTACATAACGTGAAAGCCCGTATCTACGGAAAGAGAGGATGTACTAATCTTATTGATTTAGTTGAGACACATCTCAATACCATGTTTTGAGATTTTGATCTGGAGATAAACTAAGAGATCAACTTGAGATTAGTAGATAGAGACAACACTCAAACCAGTGAACACGAAGTTCGCTCATACAGCGAGATTTGACACGTATCCGTACAAGTATCTATTCTGAAAATGTAGCATAAGTTATTAAAAAATTAATAATCATTAAAATAAGGCGTTAAATTACTGATAACTATATAATTTTAACTGCTGCTTAGATATTCAAAATCACTCAACTGACGAACCACAATGATTAACTCATGTTCATACAATGATTGAATGTTGACATATGACGATTCTCAGGTACACGATACACGGAAACTACAAAACTGAATGTTGTCTTCAAACAATCTCATAGAAGCTAAATCCGTATCTCAGAGATTGTCTCGAGCCGAAAGTCTCGTTCGTGGACACAGACCATAAGAGTTTTCACAACAACACGTTTCAGTTTTACAACAATTCAATTCATTCATGGTGTAGTTTAATCGTCTATTCTTAAAGTAATTAAATAACTAACTGACTGACTAATCGCGCCATTCTCAGTGGGAGTAGGCAGAGGGGATAGAACGCCACACACTTATGTCCTGACACACAACTCTCGCCTCGTCCGCGTTCATACATCTTATCATGCAAGCTCGCCAATTATTGAGATTTATAACAGGACCATCTTTTAGTATCTAATTTACCTGATCTTCTATTTCTGGTGCCATCAACACTCGAGCCATATATCTTTCATCCATTTTCCATCGTTGCTCATTCATACCACGTTAAAATAAATGATCAAAAAACGTTTGATTGTTAATTAATGCTTTACAAATGGCCCAAAAAATCATAGAAATGTAAACAATATATATTAATAGATTGTTTTCATAATAGTTTATAAACATAAAATTTTTATTAAAAATGTTCTCATTATTTAGAGACAAATATTTAGACGGTTCCGAGCATATTCATTTTTGATCTTCTAATTTTTACAGTACCATTGTTTAATTGAAAATCTATAACGGTTATTAATATTAAGTTGTTCAGAAAGAGTCGATTTTAACCATCGAATTTAATTAAACTGCAAGGGCTTGTGGTCGTTGACTCGTGCGGATCTTAATTATGTGATCCATATGTGTTTTCGTATCATAAGGTTATGTGGATGGTGAAACAGAAGTCCCTAACCTCTTCTTGTCCCACGCGTGTTGGTGCATGTCGCAGTGTATATGAATGTGCGTGTTAAAAAGTTGGAGTTTATTTCGAAACGATTTACAATGGCAGAAATGATGAGTATACAGTAAATTACGCGTATGAAGTTGAAAGAACGGTCTGCGGAGAAGTGGTCGGCTAGCTCTTAGAACTCGTACGTCACGATGTACTGGCATCTGCTTATTGGTCATTTCGCTTCGGCTCTATGTGGCTGTCAGGCGAGTCCTTGCACGGCCACAGGACGGCGTGCAGAATCACCACAAAACCAAGAGATTAACCATTAATTGCATAACGCAAGTTATACATTATCTCAAAATTTCAATATCATTGACATGCGATAAGACATCTAGAGAAGTATGAGATCTTGCTCTTCATAATGCAGTACCGTTTTAAAGGCAAAGGCTCCTATATCGGTTCTACTCATTCACCGCTAGGTTGGCATTTTTTAATGCTAAACAGGCGACAAGTCCAAGCAACGACGCATGACCGCCAACCAATACATCCCTCATTACACCTACGACCCCATATGTACAGAAGAATAATAATACTAATACAGTACTAACAATGATACAGTACACACAAAATCCAGGAGACAGAGGGACAACTAAGGGAGTTCACAAATTATCCCCCATGAGATACAAGACGGATACGAAAAAAGACGTGAAGATGATTCTCTACCCGAGCACCACTGCCGGCAGATATTATCCAGGAAACAACATACTAGGAGGGCCAATCCGACCCAGAACATTATGGCTGAAGAACCCAATGAAATAGTTTCACCAGTCTACTGTAGAACTTTCTCGAAGCGCAGTAAACAGAGTAACGATAGGAAAGAGATTCAGGTTCGAATCCTGGTGGCGCAATAACAATATGTTTCGATAAAATTGATTTTACATGTATATCTTTGTATTTATTTTATATGTATATTTATATGAGCCCCGTCCGTCCACTTCCGTGACATTGCAGTCCAAACGTCGCCCCCAGCAGTATCTGACGGAGTAATTAAGGTAGATTTAAGGTTTCAATTAAGTAGACCATAATTTAGATTAAGAACTTGACCGAAGGTTTTTTTTTCTCGTTAATTTAATGTATAATAAATATGTATATAATGTTCGCTTATTGATTTCCATCCCCGCCTCCTTCTCAGTGACCAACGATATAATGATAATATGATGATTGGGCATGGACGAAAACCCAAGGTTATATCAAGTGGTGCCCGATGAGTGGGACTATGTTATATCAAGATGTATCTCAAAAAAATCTTTGAGATTATCTCACCGTGCCTCCTTCCATTGTCACGGACCATAAGGTTGAGAACACGACTGTAAAACATATTTTTAATGCGTTTGAGATTAGTTGTAAGTTTGCACAAGCAGAATAGAAGAATCTTTCATTTGTATATTACAAAATGATGTTAAATTAAAATGGGCCATTATTTTCGGAACATCCTAATATAATAGCGCATTAATGTGTTTAAATACATCACGAGAAGAATATAAACAGCGCTAATCTCTTACAGATGGAACCCCACGCAGATGATTACATTATTTATCATATTAAATGGGTACGTCATTAATTAAAACCTAATTTATCCCCGGGACGCGTCGTTTATTGAAGCCTTGTTCCTTTTAATTAATGCGATGTCATACTTGGATTAAGGAATATGAGGATAATATATGCGACCCATCCTGGATTGTCGGTACTAATGGCATTTGTTCTCATCGCCTGAATTGTAGTTTTTAAATGGCTTTTCAACCTATTCGACCAGATCGTCGGGTCGACCCGTGAGAGTACCGATCGCGAACAACGTGTACGGTGAGAGAACGAGAGAAGGCGTTGTGCCAAAAATAATTAACAAAATTTAAATAAATGATGAGACCCCAGTGACCACATTAAAATACAAAGTAAAATAATATATTCTTATCTAATTTTTTATTTCCTTGTTATATTATATTATATTCAGGTATCCACACGTAAAATAAAATACTGTGGACTAGGTCTGTTACACCTTGTCAAAATTGTATATCTTCTCGAAAGAGATTTTTTTCTTTATATATATTTATTATATTCATACATACAGTCGAACTCGGTTATAGCGAGTACAAAGTGACCAGCTAAATTTGTTAATTATAGCAGTTATTCATTTTATACTCGTTATTACAAAAAAATATTTAATACATATGAAAAATCAAAATTCTATAATTATAACTTACTACCACTTACTATGTACACAAAATAAATACCCATTGGTTTTTTTCTAAGGATTCACAAACCTGAAAGGAATCGTAAACAATAAAGAACCTCGTCGGCAGACGCTGCTTTTTATTTTATAATTTCTCAAGAATTGGGGTTTTTAGACCGTGTAGTGTATTTAGTTCACTATAGCAGTGAAGAGTTGTATAAAAACAGGCCTGAATCAAAATAATAAGTATTTCCTCATTATAGTCGTGATCTCATTGTAACCGTGCCCTATATAACCGAGTTCGGCTGTAATTTATATTTATTTTATTCTAAATAATTAATTTAACATCTCCTTATGTAATTTTTTTCCCCTCGTTTATTTTATTTATAAAAAAAGAGTGTTTAACTATGTAAAAGGCAACCCTTGCCGTAAAACTGCCATGCAGTTTGGAAAGAAATTAAATTAAAATGAATATGTATGTAATAAAAAAGAAATGAAAAAACCCGTTCGTGTCGAATTTTTTTTTGGCCACACTTTAGCAATGTGGCTTCAAAATGATGGCTGTCCAGCTCATTACGCACGAGTGAGAAATTATTTGGACCAAGCTTATCCACAGAGATAGATCGGCCGTCATGGTCTTGTGGTCTCCCGGATTTAAATTCTATAGATTATTTCAACTAGGGTTGAATAAAATAAAATGTCTATTTAAAATCAATAAATGACATAAATGAATTGAGACACCGTATTAATAAACCCGCACAACAAATAAATGTCACAGAAAGTGCAAGACGGATAAAAAGATATTTTTTTTTAAATATGCCGCGTTTCCTTTTGACTTGGTGGCAGGTAATTTGAACACCGTCACTTTAATTTAATTTCACATCGAGCTACTTTTTGAAGTAGAATAACAATTATTTTTTTTCTAAAGTTAAACATAGCAAATGTTATACCATTTCAAAAACTACACTAAATGGGCAACTGTTTAAAATAACTCGCTAGGTTAACGTGGTACATTTTTTTACAGTATGAAGAGTCGAAGATAGATAATAAAAAATAAATAAACTCGTGAATCGGAAAAATAAATATATATATAGCAATTATTAGTTTTATTTTGGACTGCGAACAATAACAGGGCTATTCAGGGTTGCGTAAAAACATTTGTAATCTTAAAATATAGAATTTTGTAGCTGAGGCACTCGAAAAACTGATCTAAGGTGTCGATTTTGTCATATTTTGATATTCTGGTCAGTCATGAGTTGGCCCTATTAGCCCTCTCAGGAATGACGTTGACTTTTGGGACATATTAAATATTTTAAACGAAATTCATACCTCGTTTATGAAAACAGAATATTTATACAACATTAAAAAATGTATACTAAGATTAGTTGACTTTAATAGCGATGCTATTTTAAGTTATTTGATGTCGTACAACTGCTTTACCGCCACGGTAAAATTACTATTTGTGCTCAAAAGAAATAGACCATACGCTAGCTTAGTCACGGCTTATTAAAAATCTTGTTGAACTATATCTAAAAATAATATGTGTAAACTTATCCGAAAATAGGATAACCCTAGCCTTGAGGGTCATGTCTTCAGTTATTTATTTATATTGAATCCAGCGCGCGAACACGGTTTACAACATTTAAATTTCATTTTATATATTTATTTTATTTAACTGAATATTTTATAAATTGTTTTGTTATGTTAACGTTGAGTTGTTTGTTATACAAAATATTTTTTATTTATTTTTGCGTGAAAACTAATTCATATATATTTATTTTCCAAATATTTAATAAGTCGTTTTTTTTAAATAAAATATTTTCAAAAAATTTTATTTTTTTATTTTATTTATATACATACCACTTTAAAAAATTCTCCACAAAAAAACCAAAACCCGTGTACGTGTACGTCGCATTGTTGTCTCATTGAATTTAGAGAAATCATTTCACAATTATTTAAATTAACTTTATCTACTTCCATTTAAAAAAATCTGCAGTATATAGTACAATGTTTATTTTTTTTCAATCACGCTACATCATAAATATCTCGTAACTGTCGTATCAATTCATCAAAATCAAAGACTGTTATAACTCTACTATAGTTTATTTACACTAGTCGAGTCTCGAGAGTAACAGTAACTCTCATCGACAGGTGAAGTAATAAACTGAATACACACAAATATAGGAAACAATAGATACCATACATACATGATACTTATCAGTAATTAGGTTCTGACAGAAGGAGGGGCGGAAGGAGTTACTGGTGGATCGTGGAGGGGCGGAGGGGTGATTGTAACGGGAATATTGAGAGAATAGGTGATGAGTTGGAGAATGTAATATTATTAACCTTTACCATACCATGATATAAAATACCCGAACGCAGCCATGCTGTCAACTCGTGTTACCGTAAAAAACTGTTAGAAAAAATATTTTTATTAGCTTAAATGGCTTTAATGGCACGAATTTACTCTAAATATTGATCATTCAATTTTTAAAAAATGATTAATTACATAATTTAGAGCATTTATTAAGTCCTACACTATGTGTCCTTCCTTCTTATCTCTCTTCATTTAATTAGTGAGAAAGAGACAATTACATTTGTATATTTGTTGTTCTTTTCACTGTGAAAATAGTGTGTGATGTCTGTCTTTCATATCACAAATTGTATTTTTACCAACGTATTAACTTTACAATGGATTGAATGGAAAAAATAATTGTTATTATACGATTTCCTTTTCAGAATTGGTTTTTCACTAGTCATTCCTAAGCGCTAATATTTTCTTTAAGATTATCTAAAATATAAATTTTATGTTGCATGTATTTTCCGAAATATTACAGGTTTAATTATGATGGTAGACCTGTGTTACTGCATGGTTTGGGAAGGGTTAAGGAGAACACATTCCTAACGTAAAGTTGTAATTATTCAGAACATATTTTAAATTCTAATTAAATTAATTAATTAGAAAGATATTTAAAAAAATATCACAGATCTGAATAATTACAACTTCACAATAAGAATGTGTTCTCCTTAATAATATAAAAGTTGTATCAAATGTGTCCAAAGTTGAATTAAAATATTTTTTTAATTTAATATCGGATTACTCAAAGGTATTTGAGATTCGATAAAAATAAAGATGACTTTTAAATAATGGAACGATAGATGTATCAAATTGAAAATTGTAACATGTAGATTCGAAAATTTGTCGTCAATGTACTGTGTTGATGTAGCATAATCGGATAATGAAATTTCCTCGGATAAGAAGAGATCTGTATTTAAAAAAATTATGTAATATTGTTTAACAGGTTGATAAATTTCTTTTTATTTCTTTACTTTCAAAATTATACATTTTATTAGTATGAATGAAAATAATGATTATTATCCATGATTTAGTTGGAAAATTCTGAAAAGTTATTACTGGTAAGACAACGACGATGCTCTTTTAATCTAATGTTGATTTCTAGAGGTTTGTCCGATATATTTACTATTGCAATCTCCTCATGAATTTTCGTAAATCCTGCTTTTTTCTAAGTTATCTATTTTTGACGCACTTAAGTTGTTGTTGGTATAATACGCAGGTCTAATATGGGGGCAGGGGGGATTTATTATTGTTATACTAGGACTATCTGTCATGTTTATAATCTGTACATTAAAAATTTTAATACTTGTAATTCTGAATACTCATAGACGCATCCTACTAGTAATTACATGTTTCTTTGGTCTTACTGGCCTAGTGACCGAGCGGCCGAGAGACCGAACCATAATCCGAGAGGCCACCAAGTGTGACCCGTTTTCATCGCACAAGTGCTAAGCTTAGTTTTAATATGTAAAGTATTGAAATGACGTGTTGCATTCTTATTTGCACGTTGACTTTTACGTAACTATATATGAATAAGAGATTGACCTAGAAAGGTTGATTTATATTCTAATCATTTATAAATATACAAGCAACAGATGCAATGCATTCGCCTGCAGTCATACGTAATGCATTCAGCCTTAACGGTGTTATTTAGAATGATAAGATCAGTAACTTGTGATCAATCAGTTAATTTAATATAAGGTGAACTTATAAAATAATTGGAATTTAAAATATCACTAACATTATTCGCGGTCAATAGCCACGGCCGGTGTTTCCGTAAAACCTATTTTTTAATATTGAAAATATAATTTACTATCTAAAAAGGGGAAGTGGTCTGCCATAATTCAACTCTACTTAATTAATTAAGGCAAACATAAACATAATCAGACATAATATTTTAAAAAATATATATATTTTAATCGTGATCAACTTTGTGGGAGTCCATTGTTATTACCTTTAAAAAAAAAGTTTTTTAAATATTAATGCATTGAAAACGTTTTAATTTTTATTTTTAAAGTGTTACAGTGTTAAATAAACATCGTTGTGTTTTATTTGATTAATTAAATAATTTTTCTAAAAGTTAATAATCAAACATATTTTAAATACTAATTTAATGTATAAAATCAATTTTGTCGAAAAATATTGTTCGATTCGAACCTGGATCTCTGTTTCCAATTCGGGAAAGTACACTACCAATTGTGTTATAACGCCAGTATTTTTCATAACAAATTTTCGTACCTATATGTTACACTTTTTCAAATTAATACATCTATCGTTCCATTATTTTTTGAAAGCCATCTACATTATTTCTCCTTAATAATCAGACATATTATTAAAATGACCTAAATAATAAGGTAACATACCATTCTCGCGATACACGATGAAATATTACAATTCCGGTTTGTGTCTTGGATAAATGTCGACCAATGTCGAATTAACCTATTTGTTATCTGACAGTTAGTAAGGAAGATTTGAAAATATATGTTTTTTTAATTCTCATTAAATAACCTTTCACGAAATTACTCTTCGATAAACAATTATTTTGCTACACTTTTTAAAATAATCTACATATAACACATACGTTTCCATTCAATTCGATAAAATCAATACTTTAGGGTCCTTTTTTTTACTGGCAATGAAGACTGTGCAGCATGTTGTTGAGTATTTGCATTTGTAGCGTATACAAGTATAGTGAAACCCCGATTTAAAATTTTTGAAAGGGCCAACAAAAAAAAATGTAAACAGATGAAAAATGTAAATGGAGGATATTAAAAAAACAGATTATTTTTATTTTTTATTGAAAAAATCAAACAATATTATTTGCTGCATGTTTTTAAATAGTTCTTTCAATATTATTTTTGAAATTAACTGTGTGGTTAAAATTCATTATTTTTATTTGTTAACTTTGTTTCATAAACCACTTATTGAGTTTAAATACATCTGCCGGTTTCGAAAAATACCATTTTCTTCTTCGGGATGTCAATAAATGTGTATTAAGTAACAATTTGAGTTAGGTACTAAATGTATTTATTAAATATATATTGTTTTTTAAAAATGGATTCTGGTAAAGAAACAACATATTTTGATTAGTATTAACATCCTGAAGAAGAAAATGGTATTTTTCGAAACCGGTAGATGTATTTGAACTCAATAAGTGGTTAATGAAACAATGTTAACAAATAAAAATAATCTTTGCATTACATACATTACATACATTACATACATTACATTACTAATACTAGTCAAATATGCTTTGAGGCCTTCAATGAGGCATATTCAATAGCATCGTCGTTTGTAGGAACTGGGTTTGTGGGATGAGCAGACACTTCTTCACAGGAAGTTTTCGTTTATACGACTGTCTACTGTTTCATCAATTTCCACTATGTCCGATGTTATTGCGTTGGAGTCAACGTCTAAGTAAGTCTGCAAAGGTTATTCATAAATTCTTTCCCAGCCATCAATGTTGTCTATACTATCTTCTACACAACCTTCTTGCTGATTTCAGCTTGTAAAAAACAATTTAAAAAAAGCTAAACGTTAAAATTACGTAGGTATGAGAATGAAAAATGTGTATTAATGACCAACACACTATTTTTGAGTATGTCCAAATGTTTTTAGGAACCAATTACTGGGATTTATCCCTCGAGGGATAATCCAAATTAAATTAATATATTTTATTAAATTTAAAAATTTGGATAAACACATTTTTCTGTGAAGTTTTAATTTCAGTAGTTCTGCAAATGATTAACTAATTTAATTTATTCTTATATCACAGAAATATGTTCTGACAGCAACTTCACAAAAAAATTATGTTCATAAAAATATAATTTTAATTATGAATAGATACATATTGTATTTAATAGTATATATCTATATTATACAAATATACGTAATGATTTTTTTGTTCTAACTTATTATTTCCGACTACAAAAGAGAAGGTTCATGGATGTACAAAGAGGCGAATGTTCTTATCCTTGTAATGTGATGATGTGCAGCATCAATAGAATCCCAGATCATCTGTATCCTGTCGGTCTGTATTGACAGGGCAATCAAGAGTGCGTTACGAATCACAGAACGATAGTCAGCAGTCATCCATGGGCCTTTGTGCTGAAGCTGGACGCTGATTCGGCTACGGAACAGACTCCAACTGTACAATATTAATCGCCCTCCAAACTTGACCAGTGCCAGGCAAATGGACATGCATCAGTGGAACTCAGGAATGAACGGGGATGACGTAGCCAAAACAAATAAATCTTTTTTAAGACTGGACGCAGGTATACTCTTTCAGTTTGAAAGAACAATTGTATTATATTATTATTTTTAGGAGAACACATTCTTATTGTAAAGTTGTAATTATTCAGAACATAGGTCTGTGATATTTTAAATATGAATTAAATATATTAATTATAAAGATATACATATAAAATCAATTTTATCGAAAAATATTGTTGTTGCGCTACTGGGATTCGAACCTGGATCTCTTCCCAATAAGAATGTGTTCTCCTAAAAATAATAAAGTTGTATCAATGTGTCCAAAATTTAATAAAAATGAATTGATAATTCTGGCGTCTGCTATCAGTTTACTCAAAGGTATTTGAGATTCTGTAAAAATAAGGTAGATGGCTCTGCCGAATGATGGAACGATTAAATGTATTGATTTCAAAAAGGTAACATATAGGGTCGAAAAATTGTCGCTAAAAATAATGCCGCTGTAGCTTAGTTGGATAAAGCACTTCCCCCGGTTAGGGAAGAGATCCAGGTTCGAATCTCGGTAGCGCAACAACAATATTTTTCGATATAATTGATTTTATATGTATATATTTATAATTAATATATTTAATTCATATTTATTTATTGTATTATATTATTAATAGAATCGGCGTTAACTTTGTAGAGTTTCATCAGAGAAACAGTAACTCTTGAAATTCGAGTAGTGCTAATAAACTTAAATAGAGTAATAACATTATTTCATTTGTATCCATCCATTAACAATTGTATTAGTGAGTAATATCATAAATACTAATTAAATATATTAATTAGAAAGATATATATATTATATATAAAATCAATTTTATCGAAAAATATTGTTGCGCTACCGGGATTCGAAACTGGATCTCTTTCCAAACCGGGAAAGGTGCAGGGAACTTTATAATTAATACATTAAATTAGTATTTAAAATATCACAGACCGTCTGTTCTGAATAATTACAACTTCACAATAAGAATGTGTTCTCCTTAATAGTAATATCATACGTTATATGCACATTGGAACAGTGTATTGATGTCGCTTAATTGGTCAGTAGGCGGGTTTGAAATTAATAAATATGGTATCCACAAAAAATATGTACAGAATGTTTGAATTTTGTAAATTACGTAAGTTTATATATGTAATTTTTTGTAATGTATTAGTTGTCTTTCTGTATTTTTATATTATTATCAACATTTGTCTTAGACGAATGTGTTTGTTAGATTTTCCATAATTACAAATATATAACTACGTACTTACACTTTAAAAGTCAAATACAGATAGCCCCCGTTCATCGCAAGGAATGCGTTCTGGACATGGTCGCGATAAGCGAAATTTCGCGATCAACGGCGAATTTAAAAAAATCATTTTAAAATTCGAAAAGACACTTTATTAATAAAATGAACATTATTAATAACAAAAAAAATGTCATTCATTTTGTTCCGCATTGCAAAAAAGAATCTAGATTCCCTTGTTTGGCCTTTCTACGTTTATTATGAAAAATTTGCCGATAACTATCAAATAATTCGTTCCAACCAAGCTTTACAGCACTCACTCGCTCTTAATCTTTGTCGTTTTCTTTTAACCTTTACCATACCATGATATAAAATACTCGTAAGCAGCCATGCTGTCAACTCGTGTTACCGTAAAAAGTTAGAGTTCCATTAGCCTTTGAAATGTGAAAAATGCTTTTGAAAAAAGGTTAACGCCATAAATTTTCTATAAATTATAAGAATTAAATATAAAAAATATATATAATATAATAAAACGGAGCATTCATCAAGTCCTGTATAGGAGGTTGCATTATATAATACAACCTTCATTTTTATTTTTATTTAATTAGTGAGAAATAGACTATTATATTCGTATGTTTATTATTGTTTTCACTGTGAAATTAATATGTGATTTCTTTCTGTCTTCATACAAATGCAATTTTTGTCAATGTATTAATTTTGCAACGGATTGAATTGAAAGATAATTATTTATGTAGGATTCGCCTTACATACTAGATTTTTCACTAGTCATTTCAAAGCGTAAATATTTTCCTTCAATTTAACTAAAATATGAATTGCATGTTGCGTGTATTTACCGAAATATTACAGGATTAATTAGAGCGGTAGACGGATGTTACTGCACGGTTTGGAAAGGGTTAATAACTCTAGGCATTGATTGTGGTGAAAAAGGGCATTTTCAATGATTTTGACATCAAACTATCGCGCAGAAACAGGTTCCGAGACGTCATTTTCTTGGTACACAGCATGGCAGTCCATTTCCTGCAGCCGACCGATTTTTCACATTTTAAAAATTAAAAAGCAATAATAAATATATAAGTATGTAGTCAATTTAATTAGTGTGCGTTTGAACTCAGATTATGATGTTTCCTGGCATATGTCAAAGTCTGACGAGTGCAGATTCAAAAAAAAATTTTTACAGAAAGATCGCGGTATAATGAATCCACACTCGCCAAAGTCGCGATGAACCTGGGTTACCTGTATTAAAAATAAATATTCTTAAAAACAATATATGTTCCAAAAAAAACATATTTTCTGTGTACATAAATATACTTAACTCTATTTCTATCACATATACACGGCAATGGTATACAAAAAATGTATGATTTATCGCCAAAGAAACAGTGTACACGAAAATTTGAGCTCTGTGTGTTGTGGTGCCTATTTGTGGAAAGGTATTCTAATATTTCTTCTATGACTAGAGATATTTGGCCGAGCCTAAAAAGTCCAGACTGATAGGCTACCGTTTCCAAAACAATGTCATTTAAACCAGGCTTTATGGAAAAGTTTTCAAGACTAATGCAGTCGCGCTGAGTAGCCGATGGCTTTCTGTACTTAGCACTGTCTGAACACTTTAGTTTTAGTCTTGGCCATGATGCACTGAACCGAGGCTGTGTCTAGTGTTTTATCCTCTTTCCATTCCAACCAAAGTGTCGTATTTGAAGGGCGCAACAAGAAATTGAGTGGTAATCTACAGCTAAAATTTAAAAATGTTTTTATTAATTTAAATTGAAATCAGATAAAAAAATAATATTAATAGAATAAAAAGATTTATTACCTTTATATGTAGTTTAGTAAAGTGAGTGGTTGGAATATTTTACTACTAGGATAAATAGGAAAGAATGGTAAAGGCGTATTGATTTAATCTTTATTCCGTGTTTAGTGTACTCTCGAATAATACGGATCAAAACAATAAGTATTTCAGTACTATATTTCATATTAAAAAAAAGAATTATATGTTTATAAAACGGGCTGTTACACACACTAATACAATGTTCTTTCCAAATGAAAAGTAGTTTCCAATTCGTATGTGTGTGAAAGAACCGAATATTTCCCGTTTTCAGATATCCTATAAAATATTCTTCCGTTTTTTTTCTCCAGGACTAATATCTAGGATATTTTGAAAGTATTTGGCAGATGCGGCTGTATACGAATGAACTTAACCAAGATATTTATATGCAAGGTTATTTTTCCAAAATGTTTAATCAAAATCTAACAAAAAGTACGGGAGTTATTGCATCCAAAATTTATATTACATCCCATATATAGTCATACGGCTGTACTAATATATACTTTTTATTAAGTAGTTTTGGGAGTTTCTGGTCATATTAAAAATTTTCGGAAATTTTCATCAAAATCACCTTTTAACCCGTCCCCACGGATGAGATTTCTTTCGGTAATTCATCGTAAAGAACAGTACAAAAATGATGACGATGATGATTCATAACGCGAGTATTTTTCGAGTAGAATGACATAACGCAGAGATCAAAGTCTCATCAATTAATGTGAAGTCAGCGGGGTAGTTTCGCAGTGTGACGTGTCGTTAACTTTTAAATTACTCCTATTGGTATTTGGTGGTTATCAATGTAAAGAAATAAGGCCTTTAACGTTTTGTGTTGTATGATTACTTTTGAAGTACATTAGATTATATATTCTATTAAGACTTTCATTTACAATATCGGTGGATGAGAAATTGACGTCTAAAGCAGAATTGGTATGGCAAAAATCGATATATCTAAGCTAAACAATATACCTATGCCAGTATCGTTTAATAACCACGCCAAAAAACCACAATACCATACGATATTTATTTTTACGTGTGTAAAATATGAGAAACAATTTTTTGAATGTTACAAAAATAATAAATTTCCGTACAGACAGATCATTATAAATACTAATTAAATGAATTAATTATAAAGATAGTATCAATGTGTCCAAAATTTAATAAAAATGAATTGATAATTCTGGCGTCTGCTATCAGTTTACTCAAAGGTATTTGAGATTCTGTAAAAAATAAGGTAGATGGCTCTTTCAAATAATGGAACGATTAAATGTATTAATATCAAAAAGGTAACATAAAGAGGTTCGAAAACTGTGGCTAAAAATATTGTCGCTGTAGCATAGTTGGATAATGCACCTTCCCCGGTTAGGAAAGAGATCCAGGTTCGCCACAAATCGTTTTCGATAACAATGATTTTCATATTATATTTTCTAATAAATATTATTTAATCCGGTTGGCAAGATCATTCGAATTGTTTGCTCATACAATATCAAATTATTTATCCAACAATATTGTGTTGCGCTACAGAATTTTCTGCTACAAATGCTACCAATTTTATTTTAGGAGAACACATTCTTATTGTGAAGTTGTAATTATTCAGAACATAGTTCTGTGATATTTTAAATATGAATTAAATGTATTAATTATAAAGATATACATACAAAATCAATATTATCGAAAAATATTGTTGTGTTTTTATTTTTCGATAATATTGATTTTGTATGTATATCTTTATAATTAATACATTTAATTCATATTTAACAATAATATTTTTCGATAAAATTGATTTTATATGTATATCTTTATAATTAATACATTTAATTAGTATTTAAAATATCACAGACCTATGTTCTGAATAATTACAACTTCACAAAAAGAATGTGTTCTTCTAATAATATTATTATAATAAACAAGCATAGCTAAGATTATTTATAAAATTTACATAAACGTGTTAAACGGTTTAATATTTTTTTATTTAAATAGTGTAAATAATTTACATAATAATATTCCTCTTTTTTACAAAGAATATATTTTAAAATCATTTATAAATACATACCTAAAAATATATTAAAATTTAAGTAAAAATTAATAAAAAAATTAAAAATAAAAGATAAAAATCTATGACTGGTACATAAATAAATAAATATGCCGGATTCATTTGAAATGTGGTACTAGCGCAGTTTAATGCAATTATGTTTTTTATATATTAAATATTATATATTGATAATAGTATTAGATAAATACTCCTGATACAGGTTAGCATTGATTTATTTAAGCTGACCTTATACTGATTATTATTCAAAATTAGAACGCCGCAACATCCCGAGTATTCATAAATAGAACGTTTTTCTGTTCTCTGTATAATTTTACAGCCTTTGACAGATTTAAACCAAATTTGCATATTTACTCTGTAGGGCTCTGATCTAAACATAGATTTCATCCCCCATCTCCCATCTCCCTGGATACTCATCATTATCCCAACGATATAAATCTGTTTTATATTTAAAGCTATCTAAGTTTTGTTCAGTTGAACTCTAGAATCCTGAGAAAATTATTGTTACTCCAGCCCATCCCTCTGCCTTGACAAATCTTCCATAAATCCTTATTATATGGAGAATGCGCAAACAATGCCACCATCCCCCAACAACTCCTTATTTTAAGTTATGACTAAATTTGAATCCCGAACGACGTCGGGTACGGACCGCTAGAACGTAATATTTTTCAAAATTAGAAAAAATCTCGTATCTCTTCCCAAGCAAAGTGCCTCCAGTTCTAGTGACAACACAGCACAACATACATCAACAGCACATGTATTAGCAGCATAACCTATATAACTAAGAGCGCGCCACCGGTATTTGTAATAAATCAGTCAATATCCCAAAAACACTTTGCGAACTTCTTCGGTGTCTCCAAAACTTGCGGGCATTTATCAAACAAAAAATTTTAAGATTAAACAACTTAACCAAGCATTAAACAATAAATTATAAGATGCCTATATAGGTTATTACAAAGTACTTCAAATTTCGAGGTAGATTTCCTTGTTCAATTTTGACTAGAAAAGTTTTTTAATACTTTGAGAAAAATATCACCAGTTAAGGAGAAAAACGATTTCAAAGTTTGTATTTTTAATCGTTTGCTTTAATGCAAGTCAAATAAAATTATTAAAACATTGTAGAAATATTTAATTGCATTGTAATCGTGAAAAAAATAATGTATTAAAAGTAATAGACCCATTTTGTAGAAAAAAAAATGTCCTTGTTTCAATATTTGTATTTTGGTATCACTTTAATACCACTTACGCAATCAAATAACTCCGCGACTTTTTTTAAATATATGACTCAATTAGAACGAAAATTTAAACGCTGACAATGTAATCGCATTAATGTAAAAAATACGTCTTGTTTACACAAATATTTTTTTCTAGGAGTAAATACTTTTACTGTTGCATAAATGTGTCATAAACTATCGGATTTAGTGTTTCCACAAATAATGTGTGTAGAATGCCCCTCTTCCCGCAACTAATGTTCCAAACCCCTCTCCTATATGCGCACGTTATTTCATGTCTATTTGTTTACTGGTTTGTGGGCTCAAGACAATGTTCAAAAATCTAATAGCGCTAGTATAGTATTGACCTACCCCAAGAAGAAACATAGTTACTTAGAGATATCGCGTAATACTTCAGTTTGTGGAGGCAGATGTTGAAGTAAAAATATTTAAAAAGGTAAAAACTCGGAAAATATATTTATCTTACCTTGTACTTCGAATGACTAACTATTTGACACCATTGACACCACATGAAATTCCATATAAGCTACGACATCGGATTCATCGGTTTTCTCAGCAGAATGTTGGGCAATTAAAGAGGCCTTGGACATCTGCGTACTCCGGAACATCGATAAGGCTGTTATATTCTCCGTCTCGCAAGCAGCTCTTGAATCCCTCTCTGCTAATATGAAAGTTTAGCTAGGCAATGAGATAATCTGCTTCATCAGAAGATGTCTATTTAATTTGGACAGCAACAATAAACAGGTATCATTCGTTTGAATTCCTGCACATAAGGGAATTCATGGAAATTAATGTGCTAATAAACTGGCCAAGGAGGCCACTTTTTCCGGAATTTTTCCCTATATATTGCATATCCCGATGTATGACAGACTCAATATGGTAAAAAAACATACGAACTCTATATGGACTGCACAATAGATGGATCCAAATAATCACAAGGGTAATCGGCTTAAAATAATTCAAAGATCTATTTTCCGCACCCCCTGGTTCTCCAAAAGGAAAGTCTCTAAAAGAATAATATCTAATATCTCTAGAATGAGAAATGGGCATTGCCAGGTAGCCTCACATTTATTCAGATTAAACTTGATAGATTCCCCAATGTGTGAGTGTGGTGCCGAGGAGCAAACCCTTGACCATATCTTTTGTGCCTGTCCATTGCGGATCACAGGTTTTTTTACAGTAATCTCGTCAATGGTAATTTTCAACTCCCGGTTAACTTATGTCATCTTCTTTCCCTTAACTTGCCACATTTAATCTATATAATAGCAAATTTGTTGAACGCCAATGGTATAGACTTGTAATATAATATTTCCTATTTTATAATATTATTGTACTTATTTTGTATAAAATAAAGTTTTAAGTTGATTAATAGCACAAATCGCTCTTGAAAGGTGGATTGCCTATTTAAAATAAGAAGAAACTCGATATAAAAAATTATTAAGGTTATAAAGCTCGTTTTATTTTGCGGTAATTCAATTAAATATATTGTTGTAACTCAGCTATTCGTTGTATTTTGTAATAAATTTATTAAGATAAATTCAAAACTGCGTACAATAACTGCGCGTGTCATGCGTTACTATATTTATTCGTATTACAATAACCCCTTCATTTAATCGGCTTTAAAACAACGTAATATTTTGTCTTTGTTTAAAATCAGTTTATTAAATGTTGTGAAGATTTTAGTATTATTTCATTGAAACGTATTTGTTTAACTTTTGACAATTTCGCGGCGCCGTACCGTGGTTAGTTTGCGAAATTAATTTCTCGAAATATTGTAATTAATTTTACATACATCTCCACACGATGTCGTAAAACTTCAGCATCTTTACAAATTTACGAGCGACATATAATTCGTTTGCATTGTGTTGAAAAAATTTCTTGAATAATTAATATTGTACATAATACACTTTTATGGCCGACCGGCATATCTGGTTAACTATTATGTAGTCTATATACATTTATCACATAACAAATCAATTGGACACCGTTGTGACTCGAATATAATTACAAAATATACACATTGAATCAATAACCTGTGTACAAATTTAACAACGATAAGAGACTTTAACAATATTAAAAAATATTTTTAATGTGTTTGCGCCCCAAATTTCGTAATCTTAGAAAAATACCGTAGTGACTACATATTTAATTCAGTACCCATAAAGATAAAAATCAATTTTTATAAATTCGCGTCGTTTCTCGTCTCAGTAAGTTAAAGAATTTATTTGTGATTTCAGTAGCAATATAGTATACATGTACATAAAAATTTTAAATAAAAAAATTAAAATATATCTATTACCTAACCACACGAAGTAAATAAAATATTGTATAAAAAAATATTTGTTTCAAAATTTTATAATTTTGTGTGTTTGATAAATGATTGCTTTTTAAATATATTTTATTAAATACCTTTATTTTAATAGTCCATTAGCTTACCCTACGCCAGAATCGGATACCAGAATTATCACATAATGAAAACATACCCGGAGAATGCGTTCCCTACCATATAATAATTATTCATAGGTTTTTGAGATTTATTACAAATATAAAAATATGGCTTTATTTTAAGGAAAACATTATTATTGTAAACGTTGCAATTTTTTCAGAACATGGTTCTGTGGTATTTTAAACAGAAATAATAAATGTCCAATTAAAAAGACTACATAAATAAATCTATAATTTGTCGTAAATTTAAATAGTTAACACGGTGTGTTAATGTTAGTTAGTGTTCTACAAATTCTCACTGGAAGAGAATGTTTCGCGTTCATATCTCGCTGATAATCATATAATTTTTTTGGTAGATATATCTTTCTAAATAAATTATTACCAAAACAATCCATTCTAGAAAGAAATGATTTAGGCTTTAAACTTTTTCTACTTACTACGTTAAATGTATTTTAGAAAGAAAAATAAACTACCTACTAATTAATATACTGATTCGTGATTTATGATTTCACAAAATCTGAATTCTTCAGACGTTATTTTGAGCAGCGGTTTTTGTAACTCGCGGTCATCAAGATCCCGTTTGGATCCCGGTGAAATAGTACGACTTCCATAATATGGCGTTTGCTAGATGACCGCACATAGTTCAAGAGTTCAAAACAAATTACACCAATTTAACCAGAAACACTGTAATATATCACCTAGAGTTTGGTGAGAAGGTTAGCATTTTGGAGCCATATTGGGGTTGTTTTTTTTTTTTTTTAGATCAGGAGCGGATTTGCGGTGCGAAGCCTCGTTGAATATTTTGGAGCTCCTCTGTCTCTAGACAGCTACCCCTAAAATTATAACACAACATAAACTACAAATAACAACACAGATATATATTAAATTTTATGTATATTAATAACAGCCCCGGAACCTAGAGATCCCAATCCCGACCAAGAATAAATAGTATAATAATCATGAATACCCGACGGCAGCCGAGTACAATCGGATCTGCCTATTTTTTGCGTTAAAAATAATGTTTTTTTTTCTATTGCTCTTTGACTGTAAATCTGCAATTGTTGCAGACGTAAGAAGGGGATCAATAAAACGATCTTTCTTATTTTGTGCACCGCGTATATTTAATAATTTGCGACTAGATCTTAAAGGGTCTAAAATGTTTAACGATTTTAAAACAAAAATAACAAAGTGGTCGCTTGATATAGGTAGAATACAAAATGAAACTATTTTGTGATTTCTGCTAACCTAACTACCTACCCATTTTGTCTCCAACTATATTATAGACATAAAAACTTTTTTATAACTTTTGATTGTACATACTTAACAATATATAACTTATAAAAACTGTACATGCGATTGCTTTAGAACTTGTAAAGTAATTACATTTATTTCAAATGTATTATTTTATGCTAAAAAATAAATAAATTAAATTAATATTAAAGTAAGTATTATAATTATAAAAATAAATGCCTCACTATATACAAAGATCAAATTTGACATGAATTGCATAATTACTATAGCGTAATTGCTTGAAACTCTCTACCTGTAATGGGAAGTTCTGGACCCAAGTCCCGACAACAAATGTATTTTTTCGAAAGTAAGATTTGTACTTTGTACGCAATATATAGGTATAAATTGTTTTTATTATCATTTATTGTTGGAGCTGGCAGAAAAGGAACGAAAGTAGACTGAATGCAGTGGAAATGAGATCACTTAGGCGTATATGTGGCAAATCTATTTATGACAGAGTAACGAATGAAGAAATAAGGAAAGAATGTAAAGCTGATGTTAGTACAGTGAGTAAGATTAAGAAAGGATCACTTAGGTGGTTTGGTCATATGGAACGGATGAATGAGGAGAGAATGGTAAGAAAGATATATGACGCAAGTATTGATGGCACCAGAAATAGAGGACGTCCGCGGAAGATTTGGCACGACCAGGTAAACCAGTTAATGGAGGATGGTTCTGTTAGAAGCCTCAACAATCGGCGAGCTTGTATGAGAAGATGTATGAATGTAGATGAGGCGAGAATTATGTGTCAGGACAGAAGAATGTGGCGCTCTATCCTCTGCGCCTACCCCCGCGGGAAAACGGCGTGATGGTAAGTAAGTAAGTTGTTTTATTATCATTTATTGTTTTCATTTATAAGTACTCGATAGTACATATTTTAATGCCGATCTCACTGAGCTTGGGCAAAAACATTCTGCACAGATAATATATAAAATACTATACTGAATTACAGGTGTTTATTTTTAAATTTTCAAAGTAATAAATAACTTCAGTTAGATATTTCAGTTAATGTTCATAACCGTATTAATAATATATTTAGACTACAACAGAAAACATATATTAGGTCAATTTGTGAGAGAATCATAATACAAAATGTTGATTTTACTTAGGTTATCGGCAAGGTTATCACCATTACAATAATATACGAATTTATTAAATTGAATTGTTATAGCGATATTAAGGTTTTCTGAAAAATTGCTCAACAACCAGCGGAGTTGAAAAGATCGCGATGTCGATGTTTCAGCGTATGCCTTCAATGGTTTTCGTGCCATCAAATTCAATTAAAAATGAGTAAATTAACTTTATTAATCGATTTAAAAAGGCATTTAATTGAAAATTTGGCATAATTAAGTAACCAGATTTTTTTTTATGTGTTTTCTGCTACTTGTCTTTTATTGAATTGCTTTGCCATAAATAGTTATCGAGATGCTTACGTATGCATATTTAAAAGTCGCAGCAATGCTAGATGGTTCTTCACAAGTTAATTAGCTATGGTTGTTTGTCGTGTTTTTTCTTCCACTAAAGCATTTTATTCATCGTTTTCAACAGTTGCAGGACGACCTCGACATTCTTTATATCTTCTTTATATCTCCGTACCTAAACTTTTCGAAGCAACGCCGCACTGATCGTTCAGCAGTGGTTCTTTTACCTCATGTACTGTTTGAGATGCATAAACTTACGTTAACCAATGCTATTTAAATTCCTGACTCAATAAATAAATGTAGCAGATATCTAACAATCAAAATAATAAATAAACATTTTTTTCCAACAAAAAACGTTCAAAATGATATAATATTTAAATCTGATATTGTATTTCGGATTAACTTCGTAATTTTTTTTTTTATATAACATATCACTTGACTTCGACTGCTGACTTTCACCATTAATGAGACCAAATTCACATAATGTATTTATTACATGTTAATAATATTTTATATCAATAATATTTTACCTATTTTCAATCTTATCAAACTAATCTAATTGGGCAGTAGAAAAAACTTGGTGAGGACTCTAAAACGGGCATCCTAACTACAGAACTACAGAAATTTAAGATTATTCATTATTCTTTATCACTTAGTATTTTTATTTACCACTTAGTAAATATGTATCGAAGCAATATCATTGTCATTTTTATTATTTTTTATATACTTTTATAATCCATATTAAATTTCTTAAAAAACAGTTAAAATTCATTACACAATTTTCAATTTATTTTTAATATTTATATTACCTATTCGAATTTAATTTTACACAATAAATTTATGTAAATTTTGCGTAGGATTTAAATTATTAGAATATTAGAAGAAAATAATATAAAATATGAAATTAAGTCTGCTTTTTTCGTTACCGATTTTTGTATAAAATATTTTTTTTACCTTGTTTAAAAAATACAATTTTCTTTAACAAAAATATATTTCTCTCATTTTCTCATTATTAACTCTTTCAATGTTATATTTATTCTCGATCTAGGATCAAATGTAAGTATCCCAATTAATTAATATTATTTGCTAAGCAGTACATTAAATACGACATTCAAGTTAATCAATCTCATAAAGTTCACAAAGATTTGTATTGGTTTATTATTCTCAATAGAAAAATTGAGAAGTATTTTCATTTTTAAATACCAATATACAGTCATTTAAAATCATATTCATTATACTTAACTATGTAAATATTAAATCCAAAAATCTTTACCTTTAAACTTTAAAAGTCTCGGTCAGCGACAAAAAGTTTCGTAAACAGTCAAAAAAATGTTATAGTTAATTCATCTAAAAACCACTGATAGCACTCAAATTTCAATATGTTTTGAAACAAAACGAACACCCACCTGTTAACGAAACATCCACCAGAAACGCAACACGCAATTCACATCCCTTATTCGCGGATCGAGGGATGGACCGGCGCCAGCACGCGACTATGCCCTCCGACGGTCGAAGGAAAACTGAGTGTGAAGTATTGAAAATGAAACGATTGAGCCACGGTGACCTCCCACACTGGCATGTACTCCTGGTGTTATTCTGAAGTTGTATGGAATATTCTTTCGTATAGATTTTATATTAGACGAAATCTGCAATAGATCCGAACTTTATTTACTGCACTCTTCTTATAAGAATTACGTTCATACATTTTTCAGAAATATTTCAACAATATCTTTTCACTTTTTTCATACGCCCCGTTTATTTGGGTCGTATGAAAATACTTAGCATTACACATTGCGAATTGCATTTTATGCTCCGAAGCATAATATCTGTTCACGTAGTACATTATTAAGACATTTAAAAAATTCCTTTTGATGGTTTAAAGGATGCGAAGTTTTTTAATGTTCTTGCAATTATGTCATTTTAATTTACAGAAACATTAAAATCAGTCAATGAGATTGTAATGACCTACCTATTAATTATGTGACAACACTGATTAAGTATGGGGTTCGTATTTTTCGAAAAAGGTTTTTTTTTTAACTTTTTCTGTCGTTTAATTAGAAGTGACATGACTTTTTTTAATAACAATAGTATTTAAAATGAATTTTAGATCTTCAGTCACGACTATCGAACAACGTTACATAGAAAAAACGTTTCAAAAATTACAGGAGATTTTATAACATTAACTAATAAAAAAACAACAATAAGAAACAATATTAATATTAATCAATCTCTCTATAAATTACTTTCTTTTTAAATATAAATTTAATTTAATTTAATCGAAAAATATTATTGTTGCGCCACCTGCATCTCTTCCGATCCGGAGAACGTGCATTAACCGATTATGCTATAGCACACAGTACATTGACGACAAATCTTCGAATCCTATATGTTACACTTTTCAGATTAATACATCTATCGTTCCATTATTTGAAAGCCATCTACTTTATTTTTATGGAATCTCAAATACCTTTGAGTAATCCGACGCCAGAATTAACAATTTATTTTTATTATATTTTGGACACATTGACACAACTTCTATGTTATGTTATTACACTTTCTTATTGTGATGTTGTAATTATTCAGAACATTGGTCTGTGACATTTTAAATACTAATTAAATACGATAGGAACAACAATATATTTCAATAAAATTAATTTATACATTTAATTAGTATTTAAAATATCGCAGAATAATTACGACTTTACAATAAGAATGTGTTCTCCCTTAATGATACTTTCTTTTTTCTTTCATTTTTTTTCTGTATATGAATTTGATAGTTTAAAAGTAAGTAAGTACCTGTTTACTTTAGTAAGTAGGTACTTACATATTTTAATTTTTTTTATATCGATAAACCATTTTATTTTTTGAAGAACTATTAACCCTATCCAGTTTTCACCTCCCACACTGATATTTTCGTGAAAAATTCATGAATTTCACGTGTTTATTTGAGCATGATACGACTGCCGGATCTTTGAAAATTTTCTTGCAAACTTCAGTCATCGCGAGTGCAATATTTCGCGACGGACTCTGATTAATTTATACGTGGCCACGTCGCTCTCCCATACGTGCAAAAATTACGGGACACGTGATCGTAAATAATCAACATTTATTCCTGCCACGGGTATTTGACTAGCGTCAACATATTATCCTAGTAACTTATGATGATTTATAACTTCTCCTGTCGTTCAAATGAATTAAACATATTTTACACTGTAAAAATAACATTTTAAAAGTTTGTTATGTTATTTTTCATTATTATTATTATTATGCATAAAAAAATTAAATTCTAATATTAGCAATTTAATCACAATCTATTATAAATTCAATCGAAAGAATATATTTCGAAAGAAAAATAACAAAGCCACCCTTCAGTTTTCTAGATTGAAAATTTTGTTATTTTCTGCGATTTTTTATTTTATATCAGGATATTTCAATAATATGCTAATATTGTTCATACAATCCCACACCTTATATCCGATCTAAACCAAATTATGCATAGTTACTGTTTAGGATCCTGCGTAAAACATAGACACCCTCCCCCCTCACCTCCCACCACCCCTTTCAATGATGAAAATGTGTATGTATTGAATTCCATCCATTCCAAATTTTACTCAGTTCCTGTCTTGAACCCTGTACATACAACAATGACACCCATCTTTTACCCCTTTGCTCTGATATAAATGTGTATTATATTGAATAACATTCGTTCCAAATTTTGCACAGTTACACTTTAGGACCCTGCACGAAACATCCACCTGTCAATTATAACTAAATTTGAATCCCAGACTACGATGGGTAGGTATGATTTATCTTATATATAATACGTTATCATTATTGTCTTAAATATAATCATTTGTGGTCTTTAACACCGAAAACGCTGTCATCAACAATAGGATTGCAATGATATTTATACAGAAAAAAATGTAATTATCCCAAGTCATTATTATTTTATTGAGAAGTACATCACGTATTGATAAATATAAAATAAAAAATTCTATCCTTATCAAAAATCTTGTTTAATGGGTCGATTGTTTGTTTCGAAGAATTCAAAAAGAAACGTAACACAGACGTAAAAGTCTGTGTAACGAGTCTATTTTTGAGCGTTGAAACAATCAACAAAATCAAAGGAATTTTAAAACAGATTAGAGTCTATTATAATCTTTAAATATTAGATGAAGTACCGTTAATTACCGTACAAATTAACTGAAAATAAACCATTTCTTTGACATGTTAAAATTCCAATCAAATAGACAACAATGCGAAACAATAAATAAAATTATTGTCACAAATGATTTTTTGTAACTACGAAATCGTATGATCTAATTGCATCAATAGGTTAACATCACGCTGTTTTCAATGTGATAGTCAGAGAGGATAGAATGCCACACTCTTCTATCCTAGCATACCATTCTTGCGTAATACACATTCATACATCTTCTGATGCTCGCTCATCGAATATTGAACTTCTATCAGTATCAACTTCAAGAATGTGATTTTCTTGGTTGTGCCAAGTCTCATATATATAACATCTTTCCTTCGTTCGATCCGCACGACTTAACTACTCAAGCGATCCTTTCTTAATCCTGTCCGTTCACTTTCGTACATCTTCTCATGCACGGTCGTCGATTGTTGGAACTTTTAAAAGAGCCAGACTTTTCACAAATCCCTTTTGTTTCTATTGCGTTCAACACTCTCATATATTTTATCGCCATCCTTATCTCACTTCACACTTCCAAACCCCCGACTAGCAACCCATTCATTATTCAAATGATTGTGTTACAAATAGATCTAAATCTAGTGTAAAATCACTAACTGTGCGCCAATCACTGATATCTAGAAACCCCAATCACTAACAGTGATTAAATATCTGAAAATATCGTAATTCGTGATTCTAATTTGATAATCTATCAAAATATGTATTCGGTGTGCTGGTAAATCTTTTCAATTCAGTTCACAGTTTGTATATTTTTTTACACAGTGGTAACATGTTATCAAATAATGTTAATGGTATGTTACTGCACGTGCACAAAAAATAACCTGTATTTTGAATTTTGTGTACTATTTAAGTATATAAATAATTATTATTTTAAATAACAATAAAAATAAAACCGTGATCACAGTCAAGGTTTTCAATTATCTAATACCAATCACACTCACACTAAGCTAAACCGTTATTTTAAGCATAATTGTAACTGTGATTGTGAGATTTGTGTTGGATTGTAACGATACTTGGTAACTGTTTATTAGTAGGCACACTAGAAACTAAACCTTCAACAGTTTAATCTCAGTTATCATTCACCGTTATGTCAGAATTCATGCACTAGCTAACTCCGCAGCCTCCAGAATACATTCTTTGGGGAATGAATATGCGGAGGTAGTCGACATTTTTGCTGTAAATTTAACTCTTTACAGGACTACATTACAACATTTTTTTGTGTCTCAACTCATATTTTATATTTATTTTTAATTTTGATAATGTAAAAATATGCTATGTAATTTTTCCTTTGTGTATTACACTTTTGTTATTTTACAAATTATGTTAATGCCTGAATAGGGCGTGTATAATAATAATAAATAAATAAATAATAGAATACCAATCACACAATCAGTCACAATTGTAATTTACCTATTTATCACTAGAGCTACCACATACCTGTGATTTAAGAACAGCAATTTATACTTTCACTTATACATAAGATCCTAATTTATTTATAATTTACTCATTGATTTTTTACACATGTAATATAGTATAGTATACATATACAATATAGTATTATGTCCAAAAATTTTAAATACTAATTTGGAATTAAAAATCTAGTTTTTGATCTTTAAAACCGTTTTAAATTATGGGTTGTCATTTCGTAGACGGTAAAAAACACTTTTTTGTCTTTTACCCTTCTTAAAAGAATGATAATATGGGCGGGGGTGCATGAATGAATACTTAATATTAAAGCCATCCCCTCAAACTGACGAATAAACAAAAAATCTAAGTATCAATTACGCGTGTAATTAAAACGCTTAAAAGTAAATTAATTGACTGGATAAAATCTGTTACGCGAACCACACGACTAAACAAACTTGAAAAAATGACATTAATATGTATTTAACAATTTCTCAATGTTGCTCAGGGGTCGTAAAATTTTACATGACATAAATAAATTCGATCAATTTATTGTAATAATGTCGCAACATGAATCTTTGCAGCATCCGAGCCTCGTCCCAGGAGGCAATCCTATTATTTTCACAGCAAATTATTTAATAAATACATTCTTTCATTAGTATTTTTTATTTAGGAGAACACATTCTTATTGTGAAGTTGTAATTATTCAGAACATAGGTCTGTGATATTTTAAATATGAATTAAATATATTAATTATAAAGATATACATATAAAATCAATTTTATCGAAAAATATTGTTGTTGCGCCACCGGGATTCGAACCTGGATCTCTTTCCTAACCGGGGAAGGTGCTATATCTAACTAAGCTACAGCGACATTATTTTTAGCGGCAATTTTCGAACCAATATGTTACCTTTTTGATATTAATACATTTAAAGCCTTCTACCTTATTTTTACAGAATCTCAAATACCTTTGAGTAAACTGTTTGAGTAGATGGCTCTGTCAAATGATGGAACGATTAAATGTATTAATATCAAAAAAGTAACATATAGAGTCGAAAATTGTCGCTAAAAATAATGTCGCTGTAGCTTAGTTGGATAAAGCACCTTCCCCGGTTAGGAAAGAGATCCAGGTTCGAATCCCGGTGGCGCAACAACAATATTTTTCGATTAAATTGATTTTATATGTATATCTTTATAATTAATATATTTAATTCATATTTAACATTAGTATTTTGCCCATTAGTAGCCCACATTAGTCCCAATCAACACGCTTGTGATCGTGTATAAATAATGCACTAGTGTGTGTTGTGTGTACTGAGAAGAAAAGAAAGAATTAAATTTTACTACATTTATTTAAAAATTTGTTATAAAGTATTTACTAAGCATTTTACGCTATATATAGACCGAGGAGTAACAATTACCCCGACAGCTGTTAAACAATACAGTTGGAGACTAGGTCAGCGAAAAGTTATGAGTTATTTTAATCGTTATTGTGACTGTGATTGTGTTAACGACGATTGATAATTGATTAACATAATTTTTCAAGCAATGACTAAAAAGTTAATCTCCAACACTTAAATCTTAGTTACCAATAATCATTAAATCTCAGTTACCAATCATTGACACAATCACAGTCACGTAACGGTTTACCGTCACTAGTTTGTAGCGTTAACTTTGTGGTTAAACAAAATTTAAAATTGTATTCACATTTAACTTAATGTTCGCCAGGACTGGCGTACAACTGAAACAGTTCAGTTGTACGCCAGTCTTAACGAAGATAAGTTAGTATATCGAAATCGGTTGAGGTAAAAAATACCTGTTTAACCCTTCCCAAACTACAGGTCTACCATCATAATTAAACCTGTAATATTTCAGTAAATGCATGCAAAATAAAATTCATATTTTAGATAATCCTAAAGAAAATATTAGCCCTTAGGAATGACTAGTGAAAAACCAATTATAAAAAGGGAATCGTACAAAAACAATTATTTTTTCCATTCAATCCGTTGTAAAATTAAAACGTTGGTAAAAATACCATTTGTGATATGAAAGACAGAGATCACACACTATTTTCACAGTGAAAAGAACAACAAACATACAAAAATATTTGTCTCTTTCTCACTAATTAAATTAAGAGAGATTAGAAGGAAGGGCACACTGTATAGAACTTAAGGAATGCTCTAAATTTTGTTATTAAGCATTTTTTTTCAAACTTAATGGTCGATATTTAGAGTAAATTCGTGCCATTAAAGCCATTTAAGCTAATAAAACATTTTTTCTAACAGTTATTTACGGTAACACGAGTTGACAGCATGGCGGCGTTCGGGTATTTTATATCATGGTATGGTAAAGGTTAAACAAAGTTAAATATAAATACAATTTGAAAATTGTATAACCCGGCTAAAATTCTTGCCACTAAAACTAAACATACATAACTAATGAAGGAGATCGAATCGTATTTGTGAGAACAATTACAGAACGCAACAAGCAACTCTGTTGTGGAAAACAAAAATGAGAGCGAAAGATCGAAATGTTCAGTAGAGTAATATAAAAATAAAGTAATATTTACTTTTATATTTCCGCATATATGTAAAGTTATCTTTATAGATTTGATATTTAATAAACCTAACCACATCTTCAATAATGCATGCAATAATAATGACGTCATCACCATTATCGCTAATTACCGTAATGGCCCGTGCCCACAAATAATTTTTTTGGGATTATTTCGATAAGATTTCGACTTTTTCGATTACTTTAAGAGATTCATGTACCGCCATACAGGTTTTATATTTTTTGTTTCGTTTTCGTCTCGCGCCTCACCTCATGCTCATTATGCGTTAAACGTCAAATGTCAGTCCATATACCGTTGATAATAATTATTTATAACTCAACTTGTATTTATAACTATAATAAATTGTTGAGTTAAATTGTTAGATTGATAATGCCTTTACAAGGCGAAACGCGTCTCAAGTAAATTAAACGAGTAAAATAAAAAAACAAGTACACTTGAAATTTGTTTAATAACAGTACCTTTATAGGTAAAAATCCAGTAATTGTGTGTTCTTGGACATATTCAAATATTACTAATATAATGTAGATTTTTCAGGTGTATTCTAGTATAATATGTTAAAAAACATTTTACAGATAAAGAATATTGCTTTAAAATAATCTATGGTTCTAAGTCTGTCAAATTGAAAGCCGAATCGGCCCTACCAATCCCAAGCGGTAATTTCAGAGTTTTTCTCCGGATCAAAATCTTACACGTGTATATGTGGTGTTGAGATTTATCTCAAATGAAACACTGAGACATTGGTGGTGGAGTTTAAATATCTGGAAACGAATGTGTAGAGGCAGTTGCCACAGAATCTAAAGATTAATCAGTGTACAACGCTGATACAACTATTTGCAATATGGCTGTGAAGCCTGGTTTCTCGTTTTGGCTCAGGCAAGTATGTAGATAACATCGGGAACAGTTCGACGCCCCAGATATCCCGAGTAATGTGTAAGTAAGGAGGCTGCAATGGGGAAGAAGTTGAGGAATATATCGCGCTCTGTAGTGACTGCATTCATGGATTTTTAGTCGCACAAAAAAGTTTTGGTATTTCTTAAATGTGAGAACTGTCACTTTGTACATTTGTGTGTGTGTGTCAGAAGAGTGAGTAGATGAGTGGTGGGGGACAAGCATTTTAAGAAGTCGTCTTTGGGGGAAAGAGCCTCTTCCATCTCAGCCTCTCCAGTATAATTAGTCTATCTCTGAAGTGTATTATTACTATAATACTTGCTGTAATAAACTTAATATTTTTACAAGGACATACTGAGTTTATATTGCAAAGAATTAAGAATGAAGAAGAAGAAAGACCTAAACTAATTAGTCAGTAAGCAGAGGATAGAATCCTTAAGGAATCTGGTGATACTTGGAAAGTCTTCACATTAAACATTATCGAAAGGCATCGAAAAGCCCCCTCCCTTTTCCGGAACTGTTTTATAAGTTTTCACTCATGTAGCGATTTCTCTGAAGAAAAGTTTAACTCGCGCGAATTTGTGTGCAATTATTTAAGATCTATCATACAAAAAAAGATTAGTTAGTTTGTGAATTTAAAAACAACACCTTTCGACGCCCCTGTGCGCTTTCTTTATTGGTAACAACATCAATATATAAAGTTAATAACAGTTAACAAACTTAAATAACAATTTTTAATACATTTTCTGCCACAAGCATAAATTAGTGACGTTCTTACATAAATAGGGCAATCGTAGGAGTAACAATTTGCGATACACTCCCTAAGCGGGAGAAAGGACAATACACAATATGTTTGAGTCACGCTGTCATCTTTTTCATTTCAGTCTGCTGGCCTTCCCAGCATTTCCCAACGCGAGATCCACACCCTAATGAAACTGTGGAAAAGTTCGAGGCTCTATTCATTCCGTAGCAGGTCAGGATCGTGCACAAGGGTTTCGAAGTAGATACAAGACAACATCCCGAACGTCATAGCAACATTCGACCATAATTAATTAACATACTTTAATTCGCCTTCTATTCATTATTCCGGGTATAACTATAGGACGAAGAAGCTCTTAAAGAGTACCATAACGGTCATCTGGCTGGAGAGATCTTGAGATTAGCTGTGAGGACTACCCAGGACCGGCACAAATCTCATCCGATTGTGGCCACTATGTATCAATACTGACATGAAGAAATAAAAAAGCAGAAGACTTTAATCGGTACTTAAATAATATATTTTACGCTTTTGATTTTACTCAAAGATGGCGCTAATGTCACTTTAAACCACCATGGAAAGGAAAATGACCTATCATCAATCGTATATTCTATAAATAGTAGGTATGCGTTGATATGTTAAAACGTTAACAGCGTGCATCCATAAACCAGACCAAGGTAATTACACGTACGAGGCCTGTATGACAAGTGCCCGTGTTTAACGATCGATGGAGCCACTGACGCAAAATCAGTATATCATTATTTAACGCCACCTTTCAAAAGATGACTGTCAAAATTTCAGATAGATTTATCTAGTAGTTTTGTTTTGATAGCGGTTTAAAGTAGCCAAGTCTGTGCTTGTTTGCAACCGTGGAAAAAGAGCAATATCCGTCAGTGATTTGATTTCTTTTTTGGCTGAGAAGACGTGTGAAAAAATCAAAGTGATGTTAAATGCCGTTTAAAAAAATCGTGCACCTTAGATAACTACCATCAGATCTTGATTTAATAAATTCAAGCGTGTTCGAACGTCCATTTTTGATGAAGCGCGTCCAAGCCGCCCAATTGAGGTGACTACGGAGGATACGGTCAACAAAATCCATGATATATCGTCTCAGCGGACTGATCACAGAGATTACCGACTGGTGATGAACTCAAAATCATGAACCGTGAGTCAATCACTGATATCTTTGAGTCACACTCACGATCAGTGATTGAATATCTGAGAATATCGTGATTTTTGATTCATTTTTTTATTTGATTTATACTTAGTTGTGAACCGTGATTCAGCGCATGTGCATATGAAACTAAAATATTCATGAAGGAATAACATTATAATTCGTGATAAGCGCACTCTAGTAGATTTTACCAAAACGTTTTACGCATTTGACTCGAAAAATAAACTCACAATTTTTTAAGGGATTTCATTCTCTTTGTGATGATATTAAATTAGATATATATTAATTATATAAGCTAGAATGCGTTTTTTACGCAAATTAAATTTGAATAAATGATGTTTTATTTATTTATTTCGTAATGTAACTGTGATCACAGTCACAGTTTTCAATCACTGATATTATCGAATATCAATCACAATCACACCAGTGAGTCAAGAATAGCATTTTTTTTCATCATCATTACTGACATTGTAAATGTGATGGAATAAGAACGAATGACAGGCGCACACGTGTACGTGTGCGTATGAAGAGGTACGTCAGGGAGAATGTTTAAGTATGGCGGACCGCGAGAGCACGCGCTTTTTTGCCCACGTTTTCCAATGCAGATAGATCTAAGAGCATATTATAAACTGTATTAGTGTGATCGGAATACATATTATATTCTTACTTGCTGCTGCCCTAGCTGGAGAGGAGGGAGAGATCATAACTATTAACTCTGCGGAATATAGCCGTCGCCACAGTAAACATCTCAATTGAACGCGTACATACATAGCTGTATGTCAACAGTTCGCAATTTTCGGGACATAAATAACGGAAACAACTGACACAAGTTAGTTTACTTAGAAGACGTCAAACCTAACCAAATTGTTATAAAGTTTTATCTAGGCTTTTTACCATTTAAATACTCGGTATTCGTATTTTTACAGCAGAAACGATGTCTCCCAAAAGTACGTTTATATTCTCGGTTCACTTTGATGAAAAATTCCATTCATATTTAACGATTAGTAACGCGTATTTTCAAATTGTAAATGTATGTTATTCAAATATTATTTGTTTCGTGTTTCCAGCTATCATGCGGGCAGGTAGGGCTAAATAAAATTAACTGATCTTTCGTTACGTGAATATAAGAGCTATTTTCCCATAGCTAGGATAAACAGCGAAATAATTATACGATGTATTTTAACAAAGCTTTATTTTTCGATTTTGTCGGTAGGTTTTGAAATATATCATTGTGCATGGGAATATTGCCATATTGGTATCGTAAAATTATTATTTTTTAATATTTTACATAACTATGTTACATCGTAGTATGCGTTAATCTGGTCAATGTCATCACTACCTGAAGAGATTTTTTAAAATTTAGATATTGTATTGCGATTCGAATATAAATTTCAATTTATATATTCTTCAAGATTCACTGTTCTACATTAATGCTTAATTTGATTAAAATAATATTTAAAATGTTATTTTTTTTAAATATCGTTACGTAACTGAATAATTGTGTAGTTGTAATTATTCAGAACATTGGTCTGTAATATTTTAAATACTAATTAAATGTAAATTATTTAGGACACTTTTTTTATGCTAATTAAATTATTTTTGGCAGTTGGTTATCCAGTCTAGGAGCAATGTACGATGCATGTCTCTGTCCTATTCCTATTTTGGACCTTTTTAGAATAATATGTTCGTAGTTTGATAGTTTTTCTGGATTTTTATTTAAACTTATTTTTAAAAAGGTAAAAAATCTTGTATTCTACATATTTGGTAGACCTAGACTGGAGTGTCAAGAGATACCTGCAAGAGCTAGTTAGTCAGATGCCTGACGGACTGCATCACGGAAGCGATGTTAAAAGATGTATGCGCGCCGTCTTGACAGCACTAATTGACCTCCAAGTCCCATGAGGCTGTCGAAGAAGAAGAAGGTTAAGATGGAGCAGCAATGAAAGGAGAGGTTTTCCTGTTTCTGAATGGAGTGAGATGGCCCAGGACAGGGACACCTAACACAGAATTGTACATCAAGTGAAGGCTCTCAATTGGCTGTGAAGCCATGCAGTAGTATAATTGTCGGGAATATTAATTTTATCATACGAATAACGCGTTCGAACTTAACCGGAGAGGGTGAAACAGTTTTAATGTAGAAAGTTACCCTTACAAGTGAAGAAGTTAAATTCAGGCAGCTTCATTTACAGTTTAAATTGATATGGAGTCTCGTACATGTGAGCGAAACTTAATAATTATAATTAAAATCTAGGGGACGCCATTGTTTTAAATTCTCTGAATCTTTGGAGCCAAACTTTAAATGAATAGCTGTTTAAATAATTATTGTGTAACAATTTTTTCGAAAATACTGTAAGAAATGGATTGATTTTCCTCGTAGATTTTATACATCGCCTTAGATGTATGCACTTAGAAAATTTATATTTCATATTTTTATTTATTATCTGTTTTATTAACCACTACAATGAGTTTAAATACATCTACCGGTTTCGAAAAATACCATTTTCTTCTTCAGGATGTCATAACTAACTAAAACATATATTGTTTCTTTGACAGAATCTATTTTTAAATAATCGTTTAAAGCATTATTCACAAAAATATTGCGTTGAACATCTAAGAACATCTGGTAGCATTATGTATCAAACATCGGCATTTTTAAGCATTGTTAGACTATAGACAAAAAAAACGGCTAGTTCTCTTTTATTATACACCCGAAATAAATATATTTTACTAGAAATTTCAAATGGCAACAAAGTCTTGTTTCATAATATATTTAAACCGTCTACCGAAATTGCAGTTAGGTCCTGATCTGATCTGAGAATATTGTTTTTTCTTAATTTAACAAGGAGCTCGCGCGAGTCCTTCCGAGCCCTCTCCAGCGCACCCCTAAACACATCTGATAATCTAAGTGACCTAGCATAACCTGATATCTAAGGAATGAAAAGGGGTTAGGTACATTCATATTAAAATATCTGGACCGCTGTAAAGTTACACTTTAATCTCTGCCGTGCCGCGTGTCGCGCCGACAAACGCGTCGTAGATTATGCCGGCATTTAATTGTGCACGCCAACCAGCTGCTCAACGCCGAGAAAATAAAATGCCTAAGCTTTCTAGATTATTCTTTCTGTTTTCTGGGAAAGCTTTATTGCCAAATGACACGCAATAAGAAAATCCCGATACAGCGAGCACGCCGATCATTTTAATTTGTGCGAATAAATTCTGGGAAGTGTTAAATGATGTTTTCGGGAGCCGTTCCGCGCACGAAAGAAAATTGTAAAGTAACATAAATTTATATCATTTTCAGTACAATTTTATGGGTAACTAACCTACAATGCCTGCCTAACTTACTTTGCCCTCGATAGGAGAAAATTAAAAAATAATTATATACTCATTTCGAATCATTTTGCCGTAGTAAATTAAATTTGTTTGTATTAAAACAAGTATCAGGTAGTTTTACGAGTTTACTCTCTGTGTATAAGTATATTTTTATATAAAGTTTTTTAAACAAGTTGGCAGGTCGGGCTAATATAATTATAGATTGATTTCGAATCATTTTCGCTGAGTAACTATTTTTTGTTTGTCTTAATACAGGTATCAGGTAGATTTCCGAATTTACTCTCTGTGTGTGTTATTTTCTTTTTATCTAATGCTAGGTCTACTATAGAGTTACGAATTTTATTTAAACAAAATGGTATATTAGGCTAATAAATTGTAGATTGACTTCGAATCATCTTACTTAAACTTACATGTTTACTCGTACTCTCTGTTTAAAGTGTGTTTTATTTTTTTCAAGTTTTTGAAAGAAGGTGATCATCAAGTTAATTAACAAACTTAACCGATAGTTTATAAATCTGCCTCTTAAGTCAAGATATTTTTATATGGACTCCTGGATATCACTAAGTTGGTCTAATTTTCATAGGACAAGTGTTGTCCTAGTGTTTGGTTAAATATTAAAAACAGTAAAAATATTGATATAATATGGACTCGACTAGAATAAAATAATAATTATCTAAATGTGTGTAAAAGTTGTGACTTTATGTCCTGTCTTCAGTGGCGTGCTGTAGGTATAGACATAAATTTAAAAAACAATCATGAAATCAAAAATGTCAAAAACAGTAAGATAGTAAAATTTGCGAATTAGTAAAAGAGGAAGTAGACACTACAATGATTTACACGCAGTTGTAAGCCTTTCTAATATTATTCTGTTAACGACTCCATACAAAACGGATCAACCGAAAGGAATTTTTAATTCACTAAATAGCCATTTATACGACTACGAATAGAGTAATGTAATAAATAGCTCGATGCGGCGAATAGAAAAGAGCGCCATGAGTTGTCGTGGTGGTTTTAAAAACAAAGAAATTAATGTCTATACTGGTGCACAGATGGCGTTAATTGTAAAATTATGATCCAATCATTTAATTTATATTTATTTCCCAGAATTTTTAGCAATGCACAGCTTCTTTTATGCACTGCGCGCCCCTACCTGTCTTGTTCAAATATTGGCGACCGAGTTGCAGTATGCTGATTTATCCTGTTCAAGATATATTAGAGCACCGGTGTGTTGAATATTGAGTCAGTTTCCGAGGTAACACAACCAAGATAAACTTTGCCATCTACTTGTATCTATCTTCCCCTGCATTATGAATTGTACGAAATGTGTGATGATATGAATTATTAGAAAATACGAAATTGTGCGACCTGTTTGAATGCAAATTGAGGCTCTTTGGGTGCATGCGCGTGCCTCTTTAAAAGTATTGTGCCTGAAAAGATATGTTAGTCCACCTACCTTTTGACTGCGTTCAGTCTACCTAACTATTTACTTTACGGACCTCTATAAATTATTTACTGACAGCAGATAAATGATTTTTGACACTTCTGATAGTTTTCCAGACTCGTTGCATTTCCAGTTCTAACCACTTTCGTCTCAATATATTTATGCGAGCAATAACTTACATGAACCGAACTGACTATCATTTTTAAGAATTGTATTTTATGATTTAACTGTATAATTTTTAAAGAATATTTTTTAAAAAGGCTAAAGATTACCCATCCATACAAGTTTTTAAAGATTTTTCTGTTTTAAATTTGTCTTCCTTACATTAAAAAAAAAACGGTTTAATTTCTTTTTTTAAAGAAGAATAAAATAAAAATTCATCACAACTATATTAGTGTCTCGGAGCAAAACTAATTAATAGTTCATTTATAAAATGTCCAAATTAAAAATCGGATAGAGACGTGCCTCGTACATTACTCCTAGACTGTATAACCAACTGCCAAAATCAATAAAATTAGCAGTAAATACAAATGTGAACAAAAAAGAGATTCTAAAACGGCTTTAAGGTCTTAAAAATAATTATATATTCGTCATCTTTCTTATTCCCTCAAGTTCTAATTTGATCAATTTATCAACATTTTTAATAAAATATCATGTTATTAAATTTCACATTATATTATTATGGGTTTTTAACTTATTTAATATAAATATGGATAGCCGCCCCGCCTCCATCATTCTAGATCTTTTTTATTTGGGGGTGCATAACTCTATCGTAGAATTATGTTGTTAAACGTATGTATTATTTTCTGAGGGAACCCGCGACAAATAGTCCTGAAAAGAACTTTTATACTTCCGACGTTTCAAGTATATTAATATCATTACTCGAACGTACCTCAAGGGCCAATTATCTTGAATCCTGCTCTTAACTGACGAATGAACTCGACCGTTCAATGCAAGAATCAAAATTAAAGTGTGTGAAAATCTTAGTAAGTGTTTAATATTATTAGTTAACGTCGCGATTAACTGTATCTAATGGTAACGAAAGGACTATTTGACGCAGTTTCCCCCAGAAAATAATTCGTTATCTTTTACCCGTTTAAGGTTATAATTATTTATATATTAATTATTTAAATCATTTAAACAATTGGGTTGGTATATTACTTTAATTAAATACAATGTATTGAATTAACCCTTGCGTTACCCGGCGCGTATTACTCAATTTTTTTTGGGATTCATTGCAATGTAAACTTGACTGTTTTAAAAATTGAATAATATATATATATATAATTTATAAAGACTTGTGAATATAATTTCCAAATATGTCGGAAACATAAATGGTAATGCGTTTCCCAGGATAGCATAAATTCCAGCGGCAACCAAATATTTTTTCAAATAAATATAGATAAATATATATCTCTCAGAGACGAAGCTATTTTTATTATATTTAATGGAAGATATATAGAAATATGGGGTAATAACAGGGCTTACGACAATATATATATATATCTTCCATTAAATATAATAAAAATAGCTCATAAGATATTTGATATTTATTTAATAACAGTGCCTTTGTAGGTAAAAATCCTGTAAGTGTGTGTTCTTGGACATATTAGTATTGCTAAAATATTTTTTCGATTGATAGATTTTTTCTGTACCTGTTTTAGATAATTTATATCTATTAAACATAAAAAAAACTTAATTAAGGAGAACACATTCTTATTGTGAAGTTGTAATTATTCAGAGCATAGGTCTGTAATATTTTGAATACTAATTAAATGTATTAATTATAAAGATATACATATAAAATCAATTTTATCGAAAAATATTGTTGTAGATGGCTTTCAAATAATGGAACGATAGACGTTTTAATTTGAAAAAGTGTAACATGTAGGTTCGAAAATACGGTCGTCAAAAATATTGTCGCTGTAGCATAGTTGGTAATGAATGCACCTTCCCCGGATTGGAAAAGAGATCCAGGTTCGAATCCCGGTAGCGCAACAACAATATTTTTCGACAAAATTTATTTTATGTGTATATCTTTCTAATTAATACACTTAATTAGTATATATAAAAAATAAAAAAAATTTACCAAAGGTGGACAGGCATACGTACGCGAGACTATACGAAACCGAAATGTTTTTCCTGTTTCAAAAAATTATATTTTTATTATTATGTAGACATACAAAATGTTGAGTCAACAAATTGAATGGCTGTATACAGTTGACAGTTGACACCTACGTAAGTGTGGCATTAAATAATTTTTCGTACAAACATCACAATATTTGTTTCTTATGTTACAAAAAATATTTACTTTGTGTGTAGCAATAATATTTGTGAGTTAGCCCCGGGGATATTTATTTTCAGGGATAATATTGCTTCGTGAAATGCGCCATTTTAGAATATTAAATTCCGAGCATTTTTACTGCAATGATGAGTTATGCACAAATTGCTTATTTTCACTTTTTTGTTCTCACAATGAAATATAGCTTCACTATTAAATTATTAACAATTCCGTTGGTAACTATATTTTTTTTAAAGATTTAGAGATTTTCGAGTCGAGAAAATCTTTGAGATGCGAATTTTGCTACCGTGACATTAAATGGTAATGAATGATTAGAACAAGTAGATGAGTGTGTGTTTGGAAAGTATGTTCGATAAAAACTGAATGGCTGAAAAATATATAGACAGGTGACTGCAGGGAATAAAGTGAACGGCGCTTTGAATTGAATAATATCTAAAGGGAACTTTCAACCGAGGCAAGACTAGCGGTACACGGTGGAGTCCTGGTTCTGACTCTGATGTATAGAAGTGAGCATTGAACTGGCAGAAGAGCAACTAAAGTATACTGAATGTAGTGGAAATGAGATCACGTACTCGTATACGTGACAAATCAAATTATGATGAAGAAAATAATGAAGAAATTATAAGAAAATTTAAAGTTGATTTTAGCATATTGAATAAGATTAAAAAAGGATTGCTTAGATGGTTCGGTCTAATGTAACAGATGAATAAGGAGAGAATCTTAAGAAAGATATATGACGCAAGTAAACCAGATACATAGTGATATAGTAATGGTAAGTTAGTTAGAGATTCTGTGTCTTTCGTAGTCTCCGTATACCAACCATGTCTCAGAGATTCACGCAAATTTACTTCACGCTCGCAAGTCATACGTTAAATAAAGTCATATCGTTCGTAAGCAGAGTGATTTTATTAATGTTTTATTAAATGTATCAATTAGAAAGATATACATATAAAATCAATTTTATCGAAAAATACTGTTGTTGCGGGATTTGAACCTGGATCTCTTTCCAAAACTGGGGAAGGTGCATTATCCAACTACGCTATAGCGATAGTACTTTTGACGACAAATTAGTACTGTCGCTGTAGCATAGTTGGATAGTGCAGCTTCCCCGGTTTGGAAAGAGACCCAGGTTCGAATCCCGCAATATCAGTATTTTTCGATAAAATTGATTTTATATGTATATATTTATAATTAATACATTAAATTAGTATTTAAAATATTCTGAATAATTACAACTTCACAATAAGAATGTGTTCTCTTTAATACTGTATTAATTAATGTTTGTAATTTAACAACTTATGTGACCGACGCGAGTCGCCGATTGCAATCGGGGTGATGAAATCGGACGGGGTGGAATGAGAAGAAGAAATGGGGATGGGAAGATGGATGAAATGGAAAATGATGAGGGAATCATTCAATAATCGTGTACCAGGGGGTTGATTCACGGAATAAGGAGAACAGCTCGACTCACCCGATGGTGACGCCGTCCCTTTGCTTCTCCAGAAGTTCACCCAATTAAAACTGCAACGACAGGTGACTCTGGTGAATCCTCCGTCCAATGTTCGATAAACTACCCGCACTACTGTTGAGTAAGTCCAAATGATCGCCAATAACACTAATCACAACGACGATAATTCACTCCGAATATCGGCGTATTTCAATCCAATGAAACACCAAACCGACTTGAGAGAAACACGATTGATCACAGCTTCCACTCCGTATCTCGGCGAATTTCACAAAAGGAACAATGTGTACTAACGGGAGATTCGGCCAGGTGAGAGGACAAACAACGAACTGTGAGAATAATACTATATATTAAGAAGAACACATTAATATTGCAGTGTTGCAGTTTTTCAGAACATAGGTCTGTGATATTTTAATATAAATTAAATATATCAATAAAAAAAATTGTGGCCACCCGGACTAACTACAACTTCACAATAATAATGTGTTCTTCTTGAAAAATATATAAGTTGTATTAATGTTTCCAAAAATTTAATAAAAATTAATTCATTCATTTAACTCTGGCGTCTCCTATCGAACTTAATCTACGGAAGTAGATTGCTTTCAAATTATGTAATAACAGATGTATCAATTTGAAATTGCAAATTTGTCGTTAACTTACAATGTTGACGTGGTGTAGTAGGTCAGCGCACTTCCCCGGATAGGAAGGGTTCCCGGTTCGAGTATAACATACTTGGACAAAATTTACCAGATTATTGTGGCCAGCGCCAGAAGGAATGTTATCTCGAAAACACGTGCACGCCTAAAACATTAAAAAATATTTAAAAAATAAATCGTCCACACACATTAATTCCACGCCATATCAAAAGAATTCGATCTAAACAATGTAAATTACTTAATCTAAATGGTTTAGCCGAAATTGATTTATATGTTGCGCGATTTGGCAGGCCGCTCGCTGAACCGACGTCTGGTTCGTGCAAATTTGTGTAAATCATTCCGATACCGCTTAATTAGAGTTTTTAAAAACGAGGTCCGGCCATTTTTCCCGCTGGATCTGGGAGCACATTCGTGGCCGACTCTTCCAGAATTATTAGGACTCCAGGAATAAACCGCCTGGCGCAATAAATCACCCAACTGTAAACCGCGCGCCGGCTGGCCATTCGACCTTAGTTTGCAATCTTTAGCCAAGTATTTAGGCATTGTTCCTTTTAAGGTTGGGTCACGTTAAATACGTGCGTCATTTTTTGGTACCTTTTAACGAGTTTTGGAACGTTGTTCGCCCACAATTGTTCCCCACGATCCTACACGGCCACAATTGTTCGCCGCCAAAACTAATGTGCATTAAAAATATATGAGTATTAGACGGATTTCGATTTTTTTGTTGCTAGGAGAGCAACAAAAAAGTAGCAACTGTAGGAGATATGTACTTATATATGTATATACTCTATATCTTCCTTATGACCTGAAGACCTGTATATAATGCAGAATACACTGATGTCTCCATTTGGTTCTGTACTGAACGATTGACTCTCAACCACTTGCCCAAGGCAATATTTGGACTAGCTAGAAAAGAACCTTTTTGTGGTGGGCTATGTCAAAGGACAGAGAGAAAATCGTCCACCCGACGATCCTACCAAATGGAAAAGGTATTTATCTGACAACCGCCCGCCCGTACGTCTCCGGGATGCCGAGAAAATTTGATAAGTAGGGTAAAACTGATACTAAAACGAGGAAGTGCGATGAGTATTTTTTAATACCCAAAATATTTAAAGGTTAGCATTCTGTTGAAATCATTTAAATTTTAATTTCACGTTAAACATGTTGTTATATTAGATGTAACATGTAGAATCAATTTTATTTATTTTATATATTTAGCGTCTCTAATATAACAATGTAAGTAAATAATAAATATGAATTAAATATATTTCAATTCATTTTTATTAAATTTTTGGACAATTGATAATTCTGGCGTCTACTATCAGATTTACTTAAAGGTATTTGAGATTCTGTAAAAATAAGGTAGATGGCTCTATCAAATGATGGAACGATTAAATGTATTGATTTCAAAAAAGGTAACATATAAGGTCGAAAAATTGTCGCTAAAAATAATGCCGCTGTAGCTTAGTTGGATAAAGCACCTCCCCCGGTTAGGGAAGAGATCCAGGTTCGAATCCCGGTAGCGCAACAACAATATTTTTCGATAAAATTGATTTTATATGTGTATCTTTATAATTAATATATTTAATTCATATTTAAAATATCACAGACCGTCTGTTCTGAATAATTACAACTTCACAATAAGAATGTGTTCTCCTAAAAAATAAGTAAATAATGTTCACTCTCTCGTTGATTAGACCGAAGCCTTTGCTAAACGAGACAGATTCATCTTCGATGTCATATCTAACAGTGAAATATAAGCAATGTATTAAACAATTAATCAATTTACAAAATTGAATAATCTGAAATATTGAATGATTTAAACAACAAAATTGAATAATCAAAACTATAAATCTAACATGATATCGAGAAGACTGTGTGCATTTTCTAATATATAAAGGATGAAATTAAATGTTTCAACTATGAAATACAATTTAAATCAATACAATGTTTATATTTAAATTTTTTCACAAAATTCAAAAAAGGTCAGTCATTGATCATATTCTGCACAGACGAGATGTGTCCGATAAACGTTAACAGATTTTTTTGAAATGTCTAATTTAACTATGATTGAAAATCTGAATGTATTATTTCTCGTACATGATATCATACTAGCACGCAAGATTAATAATTGTTGTATAAATTACACCGAACACATGTTGTAAAACATGATCTAATCATGTTTTGTTGCCCATTAAATCCGTCACTCAAATCTGAAGCGGAATTTCGAGAAATTAACATTCCGGTGGCTCACTCGGCTCCCTCGGAGACGTGCTTGAAATTACAGGAAACTTCCGTGCTTACGGTGCGGTACTTCGTGCTCGGTGCGTCTGCAACTAATCTATTCTGTGTACAGCGGATATACACTTCGATACGCACTAAAAATATTTTCTGAATCTAAATGACGGGAAGACCTTATTTTTTTTACATTACTTTGGATTATTAAAATGCAAATATTAAATCGTGAGTCATCTTTATTTAATTTAGTCGTCATTTAACTTGTAACAAAAATATAAGTTGAGTATGTAGTACAAAATTAAATTTATTATAAAATTAAAATACACCTATTGTATCTGCGTACTTAAAACTATTTTTTTTTAAATTAACTAGTAATTAATTTAATACTTTAATTAAATACCTAAAACTATTTTATTTTTTTAAATTAACTTTACTTCCACGATCCGATCCAAAGAAAACTAGGAGCAAAGCCTTAGGATACTTTCCAGTGCCTAAATTTAATACCAAATTCGCTCAACGATCTTTCTTATTTTGTGCTCCGCGAATATTTAACAAATTGCCACTATACCTTAAATGGTCTAAAGTGATTAACGACTTCAAACCAAAAATAACAAAGTGATTGCGTGATGTGGGTAGAAAACAATATTAATCTAATTTGTCATTTGTGCTAACCTAACTACCTACACATTTTTGTCTCCAAATATTATGTATTACAGACAATAATATTTTATAACTTCAGATTGTACTTTTTTCACAGAACTTTTTATAACTTACTTACCTCTAAACAATTACAACTTTTAAAAACTGTACAGGTAATTGCTTTAGAACAGACCACGTCTAGTAAAGTAATTACCTTTATTTTTTCATATGTACCATTTATGCTACAAATATATATATATACAATAGATGTACTGCAATATACGATTTTTCATTAAAAACATATTTAATTATAAATACATAGATTGGGAAATATTCACGATTTTCCGAATTATTAAACGACGAGAATTCACAACCTAGAAATATAAAATTAACAAAAATATTTCAGAGAATCGAAGTTAAAAAATGGATCTAGGAAAGAGAAACTTACCCACTTTCAGGACCTGGATCTTGATGATCCGCAGAACTCCTGGTCCTCTTATATAGTTAAGCACCTCGTTCCATTTCCCCCAACACCTGCAGCACTGACGTTACACTGACAAGAACGACACTCACGGCACTTTTTAGATTAAAAAAACTCACCGTATGTTGATTTAATAGATTTTTAATCATGAATACATTCATGATATCTTACTTCTCAAATCATTTAAGTTTTTTGTTACGCTATTACAATCTTCCACTCAGGACAACGGATTGGTTAATATTTAGACGGTTTTACTACTCGCGAAATATTGTCGAGAAAATTTACAAACGTATGATATTAATAATAAATACTTCAGATTTTGCTACAGTTACGCTTAACAATTACATAAATATAGTTGATAGAATACATTATGAGTTGAATATTTCTGTTGGTGTATAAAATTACGTTTTATATAGCAAATACCTTTTCGATCCATTTTAATAATTTTGAAACCGTTTAAGAAATATATTTAAAAATATGTATACTAACCAATTATTAGATGGAATACTAAATCCAATTGACTGTATAAACAATGAATCCATATTAGAACGAGAACATAAGATAACAGTATAAAGTAAGTCAGTAGACATATAAGAGAAAAGGTCTATGATATTTACCTAGGACAGTGGTCGGTAGACTTGCTAATGAGAAGAGCCAAACAGAATCTTAAAGTTTCATACAGCCGCAATATACTTTTTTTTTTCTTCTATTAATGGGTGAGAATGGTGAACGTTATATTTCTACAACGTGATCACTTAAGCCAGCCGAAGATAGGTCTAAATCTTTCCATTAAATATAATAAAAAATAGCTTCGTCTCTATGAGATAAAAATTATTTGTTTAATAACAATGCCTTTGTAGGTGAAAATTCATGTAATGGACATATTCAAATATTGCTAAGAAATCATTGTTAAATATAACTAATTACATTATCAATGCATTCACTGCACTTCGGGCGATGCTTACATACTAACGGCTAAACTGGCAAACGTACACGGTACGTACTCAGATTTTGCAAAATACATGTTGTTGCGTACAAGCATAATAGATGGAAGAATTTGGGATACGGAAGGAATAGGTACTATCAGGAGCGTGCAGTGCATACGAGCAAAAAAGCTGTTCATAACTATAAATTCTGGGAAACAAATGTAAATTAAAAAATTGGATTAACATTATTTTACAATTAGTGCCATCTGTGTACCAGTAGAAACTTTAAATGCTTAATTTTAAAAACTCACCGCTGTACTCATGGCGCTCTTTTTTTATTCGCCGCATCGTGCAATTTACATTACTCAATTCTGTATTTAAGCTAGTGAATTACTCTAGTCATATAAATGGCTATTTACTGAATTGAAAATACCTTTCGGTTGATCTGTTTTGTATGGAGTCGTTACCTATGCTGTTTTTTTAAAGAATAACATTAGAAAGGGTAACAACTGCGTGCAAATCATTGAGTGTCTACTTCCTCTTTTACTTATTCGCGAATTTTACTATTTTACTGTTTTTAACGTGTTGATTTCATGATTGTTCTTTAAATTTGGTGCATGGATTTGGTTTGGCAATTGGTAGAACTATTTCCTACGTTAACCTTTAATAGAAATAATTATTTCCTTTAGTAATTACGTGAAAGATTTTCAAACAATGAATGGATTATGTTCAGTCATAGAAAGTATTCTTAAAAACCTCCATACATTTTTAAATTGGTAAGAAGATATTATTTCACTTTAAAACATAGACTTTAAAAACACTATTAATAGTACTCTAAAATTACAAATAAATACATGGTAGGGTCGTATAAACGACGGATTTATTTTGTCTAAAGACATTGGTTAAACGAAAGTATATATATTATATATGATTGTATAATGTCATTGGTAACAGCATAACCTAAATCTATACCTACTGCACGTCACTGCACACCATAATCCAAATTCTGCAGACATCTCCAAAATGTATAATATTTTTAATAGATACACCTTTTATTCGATATTTAAAAGTAATCCACTTTATACTATGGAGAATCTCAAATACTTTTGAGTAATAATTGAAAATATCAACACATTTTTTTTGCTGCGAAGTTACATTTTCAAAACAGAAAAAAATCTATCTATCAAAAAATATTTAGTTGCTACGCGGCAGTGTCAATACAAAAGGTGACAAAATGTTTGCACCTTCTCAGCCATATTAATACGACAATATTTAATATAACTTACAAAGCGATATCAAAAACTTGTTAAAATCGAGTATTAATTAACATGTCAATTGCGCGCGACCACGGTGAAGGCTGTCCGGCGACTAGTAACTGCAGAACATTTTTGAAGGGCGTGTGAAAGTAATTAATCGAAAGGGACAAATATTTAACGAACAGCCCTGCTGATATTGAACAGAGAGCGGTCCCTGTGTGGTGATAAAACTGTGATGATAAGCACCGAAATAGACCACCCCCTCCCCATCAAATATTTAATATAGGGTGTGTGGTCCTACCGTAATCACATCTAATTTACAACGCCAACATTTGTATAATGCTAACTTATACGCCAATATAATAAAACATTTGTATAAAGATAAATTTATACTGCATTATGCATTTTATATGATGAGCAATTGATGAACGATCACCTCAATCTGCAAAACAGCTAACTGTTAAATTTTGTAATTAAACGGTTTACGAAAATTCCAAAACACGCTTTGGTAGATTGTTTATGCACAAATAGGGTGGCTGAGAAATTTTATTGATATTTTGGTTTATCTCGTACTTATAGGGAATATTTGGAGTTAGCCGAATTTCAGTACCAAAATTGTAAAATATTATTGGGAGTTAGCTAATTTTCCATGATAATTATGATTTTCGCGGACGTCCTCTATTTCTGGTGCCATCAACACACGTGTCTAATGTTATTCTAAGGATTTTCAGCATGTAGTACTTATTTATTATTTTAAAACACGTGTTTTAAAATCGTTGGGTATTTTTGGCTTTTGGTGTACCGTAGAACAATAAAAGAGAAAAATAATGACATCAAAAACGGTTTTCTGACCATGGGTGGAGTTAGCTGCTTTGCAGATTAAAGTATCGATTTACTACTTTAAAAAATAAAAAAATTACACACTCCTTTAACAGATACATTATTTTATATTTATTTTCAATATAAATTTTGTTAACATAATGTTAATGACATTAGATAGTCCTAAATTGACATTAAAGTGTGAACATATTTCGTGACAATTTACGGAATTTTTTATTCTTGAAAAATTGTAAACACTGTTACAAATATATTTGTATATGTTACAATTTAATAATTATGCCCATTATTATGAAAATAAAAAAAATAGTTTTTAAATTATTCCGTTAGACTGTTCTGCGTTGTATAATATATCAAATATATCTTATTTCGTAGAAGCTATAGTTATGCACTGTGTTTTTTGGATTGCTTAGAGTGTATTCCCCTGTTATTATGTTACGTTGTATGTTTTGGCAACACACGGATAGTTCTTCAACCCAATAAGCGGGCGATCACGGTAATTGGATCGGCAGATAATTGATTTTGTGCCAGTTGTGCCAGTGATGGTTGTGCCAATTCATATTGTTTTAAATCAAACCATCAACGCCAGTCATTTAGCTAATCAAAATCAATTAAATTATATAACATATATCTGTATGCCGTTATTATCATATTATGTACATGTTTGTTCACTTTGAAATACATACAAAATAATCAATATCACTATTAACCCTTCCCAAACCGTGCAGTAACACAGGTCTACCATCATAATTAAGCCGGTAATATTTCGGTAAATACATTCAATATAAAATTCGTATTTTAGATAATTCTAAAAAAAATATTAGCGCTTAGGAATAACTAGTTAAAAATCAATTATGAAAAGGAAATCGTACAAAAACAATTTTTTTTTATTTATTATCTTTGTTTTATTAACCACTAAATTAAAATTAAATACATCTACCGGTTTCAAAAAATACCATTTTCTTCTTCAGGATGTCATAACTAACTAAAACATATATTATTGTTTCTTTGCCAGAATCTATTTTTAAAAAATCTATTTAAAAAAAAAAAAAAAATTTAGTACCTAACTCAAATCATTACTAAATACAAATTTACTAAATTTAAAATAAAACAAAGATAATAAATAAAAATATGAATTTTAACCACAAAGATAATATTGCTAATTTTAAAAGTATAATTGTTTTTTCCATTCAATCCGTTGTAAAATGAATATGTTGGTAAAAATACCATTTGTGATTTGAAAGACAGAGATCACATACTATTTTCACAGTGAAAAGAACAACAAACATACAAATATAATTGTCTCTTTCTCATTAATTAAACGAAGAGAGATAAGAAGGAAGGACACATTGTAAATGACATAATGAATGCTCTAAATGATGTTATTAATCATTTTTTTTAAATTGAATGCTCAATATTTAGGGTAAATTTGTGCCATTAAAGCCATTTAAGCTAATAAAATCATTTTTTCTAACAGTTATTTATGGTAGCACGAGTTGACAGCATGGCTGCGTTCGGGTATTTTATATCACGGTATAGTAAAGGTTAAAAAATACGCGTCAATAAAATCGATAAAATACGGTAATTTTTTTCTATACATCTTTCTAGTTAATTCATTTAATTTGTATTAATTACTCTGCTATTATATTGTAACACGTCAAGCTTTCGAATCGTTTAAATATCTGGGAATAAATGTATCAAGGAATAATGATTATCCAACAAAAAATTAAATAGCGGGATAAGATCAGGAATCGCTTGTTACTTTGATTTACGGAAATTGTTGGTATCTGTGTCCCACCCTATCCCGGAATCGTTTTGAGAGTTGTTTACTCTCGCTTCGATTCCACTCAACAAAACAACGCGTGAAAATTTTTACAAAATCTTCAAAGCTTTTTAGTCGACTATATTTCACAGTTAGAGCGGTTAATTAAGTTCCGGCAGTTAGTTACACCTTATGGATTTCCTTCATGTTAACTTTTTTAATTTTCTGTGTTATATGACACAATTATAACATTTTTTCATTATTACATTCTATTTTTTATTAAATTCAGTCATTAACCTTATAATAACGTTATAGGTAAGCTCCTGTGTCATCGTACCAGAACCATACCAGTACAATATATATAAATTTGACATGAAAGTCATTATCATATTAAATTCAGAAGGCAGCCAGAGAGAAGCTATAGAAGTCACGCACCACCAAAAGTGGAGGATAAACGTCACATTTATGTGTTGAAGTCGCGGAATTCGATCACAGTCTGGCAGAAATTCACCCTGTCCAGGTCGCCAACTCCCAGCGGGAGCACCCACACCCTAATGAATTCTCGGATAGTATTTAAAAATGAAATGATTAACTAGGAACGGTATCCTGCTCCAGTTATCCTGAAGAAGGTGAAAGCGGAGAGTTAATGATACTACAGTGGGCGGAACATACAGCGAGAGTAGACGAGTCTCGTAACTCGCACAAAGCTCTCGTATACAAGCTAACAGGATCAAGACCGATAGAAAAACTAAGATGAAGATGAGCGGATGGTGTCAAGACAGTTTTGCGAGAGGCTGGCGAATGCCTAACAGACTGGACCACAAAAGTTAACTAACATACTAATCTGACACAAAAGACTGGACCACAAAGATTAGTTAGTAGTCAGGGGATGGGGCGCGTTGAAGTGACTGCGGTCATGGACTTGCTAATTACATCGTCGATTCTTCCGAATCGTAAAATACATTTATTTTGGATGCATAATAAAAAACACCTTGCCTATGCATAAAAATGCCGATTGCTTCCAGATGTTCTTCAATTTTCAACGCAAAATGGTTGTGAATCATGCTTTGAACAATTATCCTTCATACTTCACACGAGAACAAAATTGTGCACAGTTGTGAGAAGGATAGTTCCTAATATGTATAACTTGGTACCATCATTTACTAGGGAGAACTTCAATTTCAATCCAATGTTCTGTTTTGAAACATGGAATTGCAGCGAAAAGAATTGTACCTATTTCTGAGTCAATCTTGGAACTCTTCACTCTTGCAATCCTAGGTAGGTAATCATTATTGCGTATAATTGTATAAAGCGATACAAAAATCTGCCCCTTGTTAACATGTTGGCAACCAACCATACCCAACCGTTTTTTTCTTCGGGCCACATACGTATGTTAGCTAAGTTACGACGAAAAAAATAATTCATATAGGAAAAACAATATTGGTTGACACCCGTTTGATTCAAGATTAGGGCGCCGGCACTTGATAAATCAACAAATATTGTTTTTAACTCAAACAGAATGATAATAATACTTATCAGCTTACCAGCCAATACCAGCTCAAACATTAACAACAGCGTATTTCTCTATATAAAATATTTTTTTCGTCATATCTGTATACTACACCTCAAAATACAATAATCTAAAAAATAAAACTCAAATGTAACGTGTATCCAAGCGCTTATTTTTAAATTAGTGTGATTTTTGAAATTGAGATAATTTTTTTACTATTTTAGACAAATCGGGTTTATAATAAATTGCTACATACGTCATCAAGGTGAAAACCAGTTCCTGTATACGTTTTTCGCATATTTCATTTTGGAATAGGATGTTTCACAAAAGTACGTTGATGCGAACAACGTGAGCAGCAGGAAGGACATTTTTGTAGTCTTGTATTTTTCAAGGGCTGATTTCCAAAAATCGTTGAACTCCTTTCCCTTTTTCTTTTCTTTAAAAATAGCTTTCAGATTAGTTTCGTTCTTAAATACGATAAATTAATCGAATAGCTTTGCATAATCATATCCCAATGCAGCTAATTGTGTTATAGTTTCTGTTTCTAGGCACCAGGGATTTTCTATAAGCAACAATTCTTGATACAACGTAAGTCCTGAAATCTGTTCTTAAATTCCTTGGCTAAGGCAGCTAAATATTTTTAAAATATCGTATTGCTTTCTTGAGAAATATATATACCATCTTGTATAGCTTTTGTTACGATTGGAAAGTTATGCGATACTTGTTATTGCGATTTGATTGTTCGCGCGTATCTCAAGATATTCAAAACTTAAAATGCCAAATTTTTTTTTAAATCACTTTCATGGTAATAATTGTGTTTCGGCCGGCACTTAAAACCTTAGCGGGCCGCAGGTTGAGTATGGCTGATCTAGAACAATGATAGAGCGCTGCCTTAGCATGTCAGAGGTAGCGGGAGCGAAGCTCGGTGCTTCCTTAATCTTTTTGATATCATAAAGTAACAGTAAAGGTGAAAATAAAACAGAAGTATTTTTAAATATTATTGAATTGAATAATCGAATTTCACAGGCCGTTAAAGAACAAAAAAGTTTTGCTAATGTATTTAATTTGTTTGTCTTTTTTACATAAATAAACAATTTACACAGCATCCGACATCTGTCAGAAAAATAACACGGATAATATTAAAAACTTTTTTTATCCAAAAAATGACATCTAATAATGGTAGTTAAATACATTTATCTTGAAGATGCTTAAATATTAATATTATTTCACAAGAAGTTAGCACAATCTTAGATCAAAAGAATTATAATTTATTTTTAAAATTCTTTAGAAATTTTAATATTAATATTTCTCCTTGTGTATTATTCTTCTTATTTTTGTAATATTATTATACGCTTTAAAATAAAAGTTTAGGTGTCATTATATACTTTATTGTTTTGTACAAAAAATAAAATATTAATGAGATAATTGAAACTTTTCATGGAGACTAAAATGCTTAAGTAGGCTCTTAAAAAAAAAACAAAAAAAAATAATTTATCTCATTTTAATGAATGACATTAATACTGTAAATGAATTGAATTTATTAATAACTACCAAAAACTTTTCCATGAAACGGCGTTTGTATATTTATGTTGGTGTAATATTTGTTTTTAATTACGTTTTTATCTGTTATATACCTATGATCTGGGTAGCCTACTTTGCCGACTTATGATGATTGGCTGTCTAAATGTCGGTGGAGCCACGCTCTGGAGAAATATGGCGGCAGGAGATGGCGTAGATTAAGAGCGGGATCACCACGGTGGACCCAGAGATGTTTGGGTCCGGTCCACCCGCGGGTTGAGGAGAGACCCTGCTGCAACGAGCAAGGAGGCGTTATGGACAGGACTGAGATGGGATGGAGTCCGGGTCCTCAACTGCATTGCCTAATGTTAAATAGATAAAATAAATGAAAGTGACCTCCCTCAGAGGAAAGTTGACCCGAAGATAGAAGATCTAAAGAACATTTTACGTACATGTCGGGATTAATTGTGTTTTGTGAATAAATATATAATATGTTGCAGCAGAAATGCATTTGAATCAATTATCATCCCATCCGAGGTAGCCTAAAGGCACCATAACAATATTCTTATGTATTTTATACACTTTCATGTATTTTACATTGTAATTTGTTCAGGTATATAATATAATATCCTATTAATATATACATTATATTTCATTGTCAACGCATAATTCATACCTACTGTAGTATCTGTAGGTTACGGTGGGATAGTCACATTACAGTAAACGCATGTGACAAACAGTTTTAAAAGGTTTAATGATCATATTTTAAATGTAACTCATTCATTCTAACATGTGGTGTATCATTAAACTGTTAATAGTCTGTATAATATATTTAAAAAATTCTGAGCTTACTAGCTTAACATTAACCAGTCCACGATTACGTAATACTGTGAGTGTGGTGACTGTACTCCCGAATGATAATATTACATAATATGTTTCGAGTTTGTTTTCATTTTTGGTTATGTTAAAATATAATATGCAATATAATTTATATTACAATATAATTTTTTTAAAAAGGCAGATAATTACGCATCAACCTAATATCTACGACATAAATTTAAGGTTACAAAATCGACAGTTCAACGTTAGCTGTCGTAACGGCATGAGTCCGCAGATGAAATTTCTCTCAGAGATTCGACTCGAGTTTGCATAAAGAACAGCTCAGTGTCCAGCGTGAAGCGATTGATGAATGATCAGCCCGTGTTTTGTGCGGGTATTAGAATAACTTCTTCTTCTTTTAAACAGGCAATCCACCCTTCAAGAGTGATTAGTGTCATTAAACAAGTTAAAACATTATTTCATAGAAAGCAGTACAACAATATTATAGAATAGGGAATATTGCGTTACAAGTTAATACCATTGACGTTCAAGAAATTTGCTATTATATAGCTTCAATGTGGCGAGTTAAGGGAAAGAAGATGACACAAGTTAACCGGGAGTTGAAAATTACCATTGACAAGATTATTGTAAAAAAACCTGTGATCCGCAATGGACAGGCAAAAAATACACGGTCAAGGGTTTCCTCCTCGGCACCACATTCACACATTGGGGAGTCTATTATGTTCATTTTGAACAAATGTGAGGCCACCTGGCAATGCCCATTAGAATAACTTATTAGGATTTAATTGAAAGATGGAATCCTGCCGCATAGAGGAAACTCGTGCAACCTTTATCCATCTGCAGTCATGATCATTTGATTACGAATGAAAATGATCAGATGCTATGTGTTTTCGATATTATTTTATAGAATGGAAGCATATACACTGTTTACGCGCCTTGTTACTTCGATTGGCACCACTGGGTTTCCTGGTTTATAATAATGTACATATGTGTGTGTGAGTATTGCCGCCCTTTTTTCGGAAAGCTAAGAAGACGGTAACCGACATGCGTCATTCTTGTTACATCCCGTGAATCGACCAGTCCAGACAACCCAGCTAAAAGAACAACAACATCGGACCAGAAAGACAGCAAAAATAAAAAGGTTAGTGCAGTTTATACGGCATTTGTGTGTTTAGTGTTAATCGGGAACCAGCTATCGTAGGCATTTACATAAACAGACACCTACCGAAGAAATGATAAGGCGACTTGAAGCATTTGAGATGTGGATCTATAGAAGAATGCTTAAAATAATCTGGATGGATGGAGTTACGAATGAAGATGTTGTGGATCGGAAAGTATTTAAAACAATAAAAATCCTTAATACGCTCGATAAAATCATATGCAAGATCTTACAATCGAGAAGATTGATGGAGAGAAATAAAAACTCAAATCAGTGAACATGATGTTCAATCTGACAGCGAGATTTGACTAAAATCACCATAGATCTGCACAAGTATCTATTCTGAAATGCTATCATAAGTCATTAAACATTAACATTCAAAATCACTCAACTGACGAACGACAGTGACATCTGATGTTTGATGTGCGTGACGAGCGTGAAGTAAGGCGGGTGACGACGAATCTCTGAGATATGGTGTATGCACAAGGACTACGAAAGTTCAGTGATATCTGCAAAGAATCTCATGAGAGCAAAATCCGCACCTCAGAGATTATCTCGAGTTGAAAAAAACAGGGTGTCAGAACAAAAAAAATTAACACGAAAAATATATTATTTTGTACCATTATAACCGAATACATCCAAATTAGTACTTATTTTTTTCTCATCGAGTTTCCCTTTTTATCGTCTGTTGGAGAAGTTATTTAATTACGTCTTCTCGGTTAAGTGCGGACAGTTTTATCGGAAACAGATTACTCTCCAGTATCCGGTCGTGCGACGCTGATCGCCTCTACTTCCGGGAGACTAATATCCGGCCATTATCTCGGCGGTCTTGTTTATAGCTGACGTTTAAACAAAAAAAAGAACGTAGCTAATTCCGCAACATTCGTTTAACGGTTTCAAATAAAATTCATCCATTGAGAAAAAAGGTAACCGCAGAGCTTGCACCGAGTTCAAATGGGCTTTTTATGTAGATGAGCTTTATGCCGGTTCGTGGTTTCTTGTTCATTTTTATTTAACACCACCTCTCCCGGCCGCCGACCGCCCCTCCTGCAGATTGCTAGCTCTCGCTCCTACCCCCGTGAATCATATTACGACCCCCTTCCCGGCGGAGAGCTGGCGGTGACGTCCCCCGGGCAACACCCCCCAGGTCGGTTCTCGTGTAAACCGTATCTCAATTACCATTTAATCTTCATATCTCTCCTCCTACGTGACAACAGGGCTTTAATGCTGCTTTAGTTTATAATTAGAAAACACGCGCAGCATTGTCAAAAGCCATTTCTTTGAATCGTTCGTACGTGCAGCTACTCGATCTGCACACTTGTATGGTTAAACAACATTCGTATTAACATTAACGATAATAAACAAAAGATTCCTCCAGTTTTTCGGCCACAAGATGTCACAATATAAAAGAGCTGGAAGAGTATTGCATCTGGCTGGATTACAACCGACTATTCCTACAGTTTACTAACCCTACAAAACAAATTACACTTGTACAAAGCAATACTCACATTCGCGAGCCCCATTTGGGGTTTGAGTAATACAAATATTTTAGAATCCAAACAAAACTACATCCTTAGGAGAATCACAGACTCACCTTAGTTTGTCAGAAATGCAATCATTCACAGAGACTCAAACATACCCTCACTCAAACGACACATACACACACGATTTATTAAAAATAAATTTAATTTAACAAAGTAAATTTTATTCTAAATTAATTACCATCCCGAACCCTTCCATAAACTCCCTCGGCCTATATGATCCCTCATCCGATCCCCGTTAAAATTACCTAAAATTCAAAAAACAACAATTTCACCATGTTCCCCGAATAGGGTCTCCAAAAAAATCTTACGCCATTGTTGTTACCTCATATGTCGGAGACAAGAGGGCTCACCCTTTATCCCTCCCCCCTTTAATCAGAGAGCATCCGGCTGCAGAGACCCTGGAATCAGCTGGGAGGGAGACTCAAAACAGAGAGTGGAGGCGCATTTCGAGCCGTGTCTCATCTGATTAAGACCTTTATTCGACCCTTCCTAAGTATTGTAACTAAAAAATAGATCATATTTAATTATTCTAGTATTTCGCATATATTAAGTCATCCCACAAATAATGCGGTATTTATAAACATCTTTTATTTTTCTAAATTAAGATTAACAAATTTTTTTTTTAATCTATAATATACTCTCCTTCATTTTCTACAATGCTCTGTCATCTTTCTACAGACTTACAAGGCCCCTCTTTCAAATTTCACTCGTCTGTGACGATAAATACTTCTCGAGTACTGTTCAGATCTATTCTAGTGAATTCATATTTTTTCCATCCAAATGGTTTTGAAGGCTGCGGAATAAATGATAATCGGATAGGCCAATGTCCGACAAATATGGTGAGTGGGGCATCGTTTCCAAAAAACGTTAATTCTTTAGACGTGACCGACAGAAGAGCACACATTCACTCACTGCACGCGATTAGTCTCTTAAAGTTTGTGAGGAACTTATCGACACAATTTGCTGACTTTTACGATGAACGGTTGAATGACCAAATTCAAGCATCTCTGTTAGTTACAATTGAATTTTGATCCAGCAGAGTTTGCAAAACGTCCTCGTCGAGCTATGCAGATTTTCTAGGACGAGGGCTCGTCTTCTAGGCTGTTGTTTCCGGTTTGGAATTTCCGGAACCATCCTTGACGCTGTCTTACGCTTATTGTACGATCCCCATATACTGCAATAATATTTATTGAACTCATGAAGCAAAATATACCTCATGTGCTCTTTGTCACTTCTATTATAGCTTTGAAAAATAACTATTAAAATCGAACTGCACTCTTTAAAACTTATTCTAAGAATAAATGACTTTACCTGATACAGGTAGTTTATCCCGTCCCCCTCCGACTTTTAGTTCATGTAATTAAAAAAACTGCATTATTTATGGGATGACCCAATATTTGAAATCGGCACAATAATATACAACACGCGTGTATGTAAAAATTCATGCCACTTAAAAATTAATCATAATACGCCAATTACAGCCAAAAATTTACAATAAAAATTAATTTAATCAACTAGAAAGATATACAGAAAAAATCTGTTATGGCCTAAAATGTAAAATATAGTATTTACATTTTAGGCCATAATAGTCGGGATATCGGTGGGATTTTAGACTTGCACACTAAATAGTTTATACTATAAAGGTTTCAAATTGTTCAATGAACTGCCAGCAACTAGTCTAGCTAATGTGTAGTGTCTATGTGTAATAATAGACACATAAAAACGATCAATTATTACACATATATATATATATTTATTTATTTACCTAATGCTAATTGATATGTGATGTAATTTAATATATATTTTAATGTTTACAAAAGTGTTGCATACTAGATGCAAGAATAATTTAATTATTACAACTAAATAAAAAATATACATACATACATTTAATATCTGGTCTCCCTGAACTTTTAATTTTACTTTATCAGATTAACCGAAGAAGAAAAAATGCTCTTATTTTTTAACCCATTGATCGCGTTCATAAATACGCATAACATCTTTCGTACGCGGCGCTCTTTGGTGGCATGATAATTTACGACATTACACTACGATATTGCAACAAATTCAAGATTCGTTTTTAAGATATCGACAGCAAAGGTTCTCAAGTATCCTCACGAACATAGACAAATACAGAAATCAGAACCATAATTACAAAATAACGTAAACAAAATTATCCATGAGAGAACACAACGGTGTCCTACACCATCGCTACACTAGCGCCATTTGTGGTGATATTCATACGTACTAGAGTGAAGTAGTGATCTGCGAAGGTGCTGATTTCTGAGATTAATGTACACTATTTACAAATTTTTAAATACTAACATTAAATTTAACTCTATAGTTTGAAACGCATTACATTCTACACACATAAACTGATTTTGGGCAATACTGGATGATACGAGAACTTGTATTATTTCGTATTTGTTTATAAGATGGCTAATGATCCTTGACAAATATCGACAGATGACGGTGTGATAAAGATTTCAAATAATTTTGGTACGATTTTCACCGCTCCTCAGCGCGTATGTACGCACTAGCGGCAGGCGAAACACGGCGACTCATATACGAGTCACCCGCGGGGAATGGGTTAATCTGATAATATTGACTAAGATTTCAGCCCCAGGAGGCGGGGAGTAAGTCTTATGAATAATGCATAGAAACAGCAAATCTAGCAGGTCGAGACGTGACAAAAACACAGTCCTCGCGTTTGTCATGCTTACATAGATGAATTACACGTTTCACGTTTTATTACATTACGGTAGGAGAAAAAGTTAATAAGAAAATATAATTAATTGTTTTCTTAATAGTCATGTAGCTGAAGACGTAGTCATTTAAAATAAGGCTCCTCGAGTTATCGTTTTAATTTATGTGAAAATTGCTCATTGGTGAGCCTGAATATTGCTCACATTGCTTCCAATATCATTTCAACGTCAAATGAGCTGAACATATTAGTATACGTATTTTGTCAACCTGATTATTGTATTGTATTGTACCAGTGGAAGCTGCCGCAACTGACATAAACGACGCTGACGCTTGATTTACGTCAGTTGCTATTTGGTGAGCATGACGATTGCTCACATTTTATTCCGAGTATTTTTGAACGTCAAATAAACTTGACATGTTCGTATACATATTTTAACTGGAATCTAAAGTAACATCTCGACGCTGACGCTCAGTTTACGTCAGTTGCTATTTGGTGAGTCTGACGATTGTTCACATTTTCTTCGAGAGTGCTTGAACGCCAAAAAAAATGAATTTATTCATGTATCCCACTCTTGTGAGCCAGATTCGTGTATTGTGGTGCCGATCGGAGCTGAAGCAACGTATCAACGAGGCTGTCGAGTAAATGGACCGTTGATGATCTGATACCTCACATTTCTAATGTCTACCGCTTCCAAATCCCAAAATTCTTCTCCTTTATTCACACCCTTCTCATACCTTACAGTTAAATAAATTAATTAATAATTTACAAATAAATTTTGCACAATTAAGTGTATTTCTTCTGCATGCAAGAAAACTTGGACTTTATAAAAAATGTATTATATAGAACCAAAAGCTCCGCAAACGTGAACAAACTGACTCTGTAGATACAGTGGAAATATCTAGCATGAACAAATTATGGTAATAGTCGCAATCTCGGTAACCTTCAATTTTTTTAATTTAGAAAAAAATGTGAAACAAGCTAGTTTCCATATCGGTCATATAGAATGAATTTCAATTTATTTTAATATTTTTTATTATATTAATCTTTTCTATATCATTTTAATATTTTTTATACAATAAATAATAATGAATTTATTATCTAAAATTAGCTGTTTTTTTATTATTAGTATTGACCAAAAAATAATACAAAATTTTTCGTAATTCGTCCGAATTCTGCGATCGCCTACTACAAATTCCTGGAAAATGGATACAGACGTGACAAATAGTAGGCGCAATTTCAAGAGGAGATTGTGTTCGCCAATACGACTTGTCAATAAAAGCCCATCCGGCGGGTTTGTTGAGCCAATCTTCTCCGATAAGGTTAAATTATTTCGACCATTAACCTCACCTATTCTGACAGTTAATTACTGTTTTATTCAAATGTTGTACTCTACTTCATCAACCACACTACACTACAGTCGAATGAAGATTGAAGGAACTGTTAATTGTTAGTCACTTAACCGTTACCATACCGTGATATGCAATAATCGTACGCAGCCATGCTGTCAACTCGCGTTACCGTAAAAAAATAGAGTTTTATCAGCTTTTGATATGTGAAAAAATGGTTAAGGCCATACATTTACTATAAATATTGAGCATTAAATATAAAAAAATATATATTATATTATAATTCGGAATATTCATCAAGTCCTGTATAAGAGGTTGAATTGTATAATACAACCTTCCTTATTATCTATCTTTCTTAAATTAGTGAGAAAAAAACGTTATATTCATATGTTTATTATTCTTTTCACTGTGAAATTAATGTGTGATTTCTTTCTGTCTTACCACAAACGTATTAATTTTACAACTGATTGAATTGAAAGTTAATTATTCTTCTAGAATTTGCCTTACATACTTGATTTTTTACTAGTCATTTCTAAGCGTAAATATTTTCCTTCAAATTATCTAAAATATTAATTACATGTTACGTGTATTTACCGAAATATTACAGGCTTAATTAGAGCGGTAGACCTGTGTTACTGCATGGTTTGGGAAGGGTTAATAAAACTCCTGGATATTTTAACGTGCAGATTCGATAGACCTGTTCTGCCATCTAGTTCACGCGGAAGTGCACAGATTCGCGCGCTTCGTAGAAGCGTTATCGCGCTTCCTATTATACATAGATAAATAGATGAGCAACTTACATATCTATCAACAGAAACCAGCCATGAATGTGTCAAAATGTAATAAAAGATTTTTATTATATGCAACGTAAATATTTCATAATTTTGACAGTTTTTTTTCTACTTAACCATCGTTTGTCATGCGAAGGGAAATTTGAAAAGAAACTGATTATTTGATTACATAGGTAGCGAGAGTAAATAAATCCCGAAACATGCACCAGTCACCAGTAGTATCAAGACCGAGAAGAAGATATAGATGGGCGGATAATATCAAGATGGCGATCTGTAGTGAATCCGGCCATGGACTTCCATGACTCATAATGTGTACTAAAGAAGAAGAATAAAGATTTAAATAAAAAAAATTAAAACACGTTACTCGCCTCAGATGTATGTATCATATCACCTCTGCATAGAATATGTCTTTCTGGTTCGAAATAATTATTTATAAATAACACCGGTCTTCTGAGTGACAGGCTGAAATACTTACACTACTTACAGATATATCTTATATCTTAAGGTCTATTTGGTACTAGCTCGCTAAGAGTTTCACAATTACACATGTGTAAATAAAACACTTGTAGAATCAAAAAAACAAATGTTTTAATGCCACATATGTAATTATGAAGTTCTACAAACTTAACAATTAATGAAATATAAGCTTTAATGCATAAATAATAAAGGATATAAAAATATACGAAAACATCAGCATTATATATTATACTTATACAACAATTGCACAGCACAGTTACATAGGAAAATAGCAAGATGGTAGAGCGCTCGCTTAGCTTTTTTTATTTCAAAAAGGTTTTGGAAGCGCCTTGTACCGATCTCGATAAAATAAATTACAAAAAGGAAAAGTGAGAGATATAAAAATGTTGCCCTATTTTTAGAATAACATGACCGGTGTATCTGACTAGATCTCGGTTTGTGTCGTGGCTACTGCGTCTCTGCTACTCGGCGCCAGATGTCGCTCTATGTCCGCCTCACATTTTATGATAATATAAAAATACAAGGAAAGGAATAATGTTTCCTTAGCATCGCCGGTTACCAACCGCCAGTATTGATCTATCACGAAGACAGGTCGAGGAGAAATTTTTTGTTGACTGTAAACATTTTACTTTAGATTCGCCTGTTAGATATTTCGTGACTAATTGATTCTCTCCCTTCATTAGTCAGAAAGGTTTCGCGAGTAAAATACAAATAAATAACAATAAACAAAACACTTCTGCGGCGGGATGTTAATCTCGGCCAATAAAGCACCGAAGCCTCCAAATTGGGAAAAAGCCGCGAAAAATAATTAATTAAAAAGGCTCGTCTTGGAACAGAGTGCTTTAAGTGACGTCATGCACGTAAATTGATGCAGGGTAAAATAAAATAATTCGTAGCTAAATAAGGTACCGTTATTTATAATATTTTTAAATTATTTATACAATATTTTTTAATTACTTATACTACCAGGGGCGTTCTCAAAGTACAATTAAAAAATCTATGCGTACAGTGTGACACAAAAATCTATTTCATTTTGGTTAATTCGCTGCAAAAACGCAACGAGCGAGAGAGGGGCAGGGGGTATGCCGATCGCTAGCCGCATTTTAGGAATTCAGTCACTATGGAGCGTATTCGTGAAATATTCCCTGTAAAATTTATATTCCGACGAAGTGACATAAATAAGCCTCCACGTAGCCCCTACTTGACACCAATGGACTTTTTCTTATGGGGCTACCTTAAATCAAAGGTTTACTCTCTAGACTAATTAAAATAAAATATCAGAGAACAAATGGCTGAAATCACGGAGATTACGTGCCGAGCAGTTCTCACAATCTCAGAATTCTCTCAGTTGCCTCCCGTTTAGAAGAGTGCCAGCGAAATAACGGATCACATTCAGAAAACATAATTTATAAGAAATAAATTCCCAGGGACTGTACTTAAATGCAAAATTAACATTTTTTTATTGAATATTTAATACAGAATTTTAATTATGAAAAAGACTTTTGGGACACTTGTATAATTGATGGTAGCAATTGCAGTCAGCAAACTTTTTTTTTAACAACTTTAAATGCAGATGTCTTCTCGTATAGTTTTTACGTTATGCGTGAATTTATCAATAATCAAACTTAGCACTTTTCAATATAAATTGATCATTAAAATACGGTTTTAGTTACAAAATCAGTCGCTTTTATGCGACACCATTTAATGACTATTAAATGGCCGCCAGTATGGGAACTAGCTTGCTTTTTAAGAAGGTGCATTTTAAACCAAATTACGGGGATTATCATTCATAATAAGAAATGCATTAATTAACATAGTGTTTCTTCTTCAATATTTGCAAAATTATATATAAATAATAAGAAAAAACACTTTGTTTACACCACTATTCAACATGTTTCAAGATCAATGGTCGCTTCGTCAGGATACAAATTGTATATACTAAAAATAAAAATATATGATGACAAAAAACAAGACTATAAATATAAGTGATGAGTAACTATTATAATTAGAAACTACTGTGAAAATAAATTAAAAATATTACTATACGCAAAAATAATTTAGTTATTTATAACGTTTAATTTACTATTACTAAAATTTCTAATTTATCTAACTGTCAACCGATGTTATTTGTGTGTAAAATTGAAAGTGGTCTTGAAACATATTGATTTATCATTGAAAAGTGGTTAAATAGTGTTTTTTGTTATTATTTATAAACATATTGTTCTTTAAGCTCATATCTGTTTTTAGTGTTTTTTCTCCAAATAAAAAAAATACGGAGGTTGCCGAGTTTGCAACTAATACTTTCAATTCTAAATCAATTCAATTAGATACTGGAAATGTTAATATTTTTAACTTTTCACCTTGTAACATTACTTAAAAATCGTAGTAATAATATCAATATTGTTCAAGAACAGAGTATACGTTTTACAACACTACTTCTGAAAGATGAAAAATTATTCTCAGGCAAAGCACCTCCAGTTCAGATGAGTACAACTTCTAGTGGCAATACAGCCTATCGTACTTCTGCAGAAATATTAGCAGAATAATCTAACGCACGCCACTGGGTAGTTCTTACTTAGTTGCCCACCACTTATACTTTACAGTTTAGTTTTTATCTATGCTTATATTTTTTATTTTAATAGAAGACACCATAGGTATCGAAACATGTTGATTTATCAATAAATAGTGGTTTAAACAAAGTGTTTTATGTTATTATTTATTTAATAATTTAGTTTCTTGTTTTATAAGTAGTGTTTTGATCTACTAAAGCTTATAACTCCCATATAGTATATTCTTCTTAGTAGCCTACGATTATATTGTGAATTTGAATTTTATATACATATTAAAATTTATATACAGCTTCAGTAAAAAAATATGTTGCGGCTCTATGAAAAATTTTAGATTCGGTTTACTTATTATTCCGCTCTTCTCACTAGATACTGGTCACCGGTCTAGTGGTCTAGTGGTCAAACTGACGTAACATCTCGACTAGGCTATATATTATGCATGGTCAATTTTCCAACGCACGGTGAAACGGGCTCCGCTAACAAGAACCGGATAATTAAATGATTTGATCTGCAGTATGTACATTGTTCTATCTTAATTAGAATTTCAAATGATGCGACAAAGCTCTATTATCTGCTGGCCAGGAGCGGGAAATTAATTCACCAGCATCTAATTAAACTAATTCGAATGGAACAAGAAAACATTTATCAAACCTTGTTTTTTGTTTATTTTCAAAGATAATATATTCGGTACCGTGAAACTGAATTCGCCAGCAAATTTTGACAAGGTTGAAACGAGTAAAATATGACTGAAATTATTTATTTTTTAAATGCTAATGGACTGTCGCCCCATTAATGCAATGTTATTTACCTTATTCACATTCTAGTACGTGTCCGGTTATCGAACTTTAGCAATCATTACGGTGACCATTATTTTATTTAAGTGCAACAGCTCAAGGGTTGTGCAATAAGTCTTTGACAAAAAATTACTTACTATTCGATAGCATCATATAACGTCAGTGTCGCCGCTTTCTTGTTTATTTCTAAATAATTGAACAAAATCGCAGACTTATTAGACAACCCTCTGTCTGAGATATTCTGTACCAACATAACCTCAAATTGCAACTAATTTCATTACACCGAAAATAAGTCGTTTACAATATTACAAACGCGCTAAAGTGTGTTTTTCAAATACGGAACAACAAATAAAATAGCATTTTTGTGTTTATTTTGTCTATCCGCAATTCTTGTATCATCATACAGATGTTATTTTTGTTCGTTTGGTAGCTGCTGTGCGATCAATTTCTCATTTCGATCGATTTCTAATTGAAGTTAAGCGGTAAGTTTTAGATGCTCCTCCCCATACAATAATACCGTATTGCAAATGTGACTGTACTAACGCGTAATATATTATTTTCAGATTTGTAAGTGATGAGATGTTTCTGAATCATAAAAATATGTAGGCAGTTTTCTTTATTTTGTTTGTAAGATTATTAATATGTTCTTTCCATTTTAGTTTGTTATCTATTATGATTCCTGGGTACTTGATACAGTATTTTTTTTCAATTCATGACCATTGATCACAAGAGTTTTCTTGAATACAGGCTTTGGTGTGAATTTTAATATCATTTGTATTATTCATTCGCTTGATCTGCAAAGATTTTAAAATGCAGAAATAACCGATAGACAAAGTATATTTTTAATTAGTTTTTATGATATATAAAATGACCTAGAGGATGCCCATAGTTTTGATGAATAGATTAATATATCGGAACGGTTGAAGTAACACTGATAAAGGTACGGAAAAGAATGGGAGAGTCATAGGGTGGCTTTCTTCTAACTGCAGATTAACAATGGCTAATGATGATGATGATTTAGATATATAAATCAAAGAAAACTAGTTACTATTTGCCTTGTAAATTAACGGGTTGTTCGACGGTAGATGCGGGATACGTTACTATCCTAGCAACGCCGGGTATGTCAGATAATCTATTACATGTAAGAGACCTCAAAACCACCCTCCGTTAAAAGCATAGATGCCGGAAGAAACAGGATATTCGGAAGGGTGTTTGCACTCACCACAATCCAGTTCTTCTGACACCTCCAAGGTGAACTGTAAATTTATTTTTATCACATTCTCCGTTCAGGGGTTCTAGTCCTTTAGATTGGACTTCATAGGCGCGACGTCTCAATTTAATATTATACTCCGATTCACTAATCACCGTACCGGTTCAAGGTCACCGTTTGACTGATGCGGCGGCGTACCGAGTAACGATAGGAAGGGAAGTGGAAAGAACAGTACACTATTTTCGTTCAAGAATAAATATATGTTCCAAACAGCAACAATAAAAAAAATATACAAGCAAATTCAATTTATCGAAAAAATATTCAACTTTAAATATACATAAGTGTTATCAAAAATGTAATAAAACGGAATTGATTTTCATTTCTGGCGTCTCCTAGCGTATCAAAGGTATTTGAGATTTTCGCAACAAAAGGTGATAGCTTTTAAATTTATAATAGATGTATCAATGGTGTATAAGTTCGAAAATTTGTCGTCACCTTACTATGTTGGTGTAATGTAATAGGTTAATTTACAGGAAAGGATCCAGGTTCGAATCCCGGTAGAAACAAATTTTTTTTTCGATAAATTGAATTTTCCTGTATACCTTTCTAATGGATACATTTAATTTGTATTAAAATACCACAGAGCTAAAATATATAAGTTGTATTAACGTTTCCGAAATTTAATAAAAATAAAATATTATTTAACTCGGGCGTCCCCTATCGAATTTTACTCAAAGTGGTTGGCTTTCAAATAATATAAGTTCGAAAATTTGTCGTTGATTTACTATGTTGGTGTAGTATAATCGATTAATGCATTTCTCGAATAAAATATACCTGATTTTTGCGACCAGTGCCTATTTTTCACATATTGCTAAAAACTCGATGAAATTTTTTTTACTGTAAATCGTTCCCCAGCTGGCTTGACTAATGAAAAAGTATTATACAGATTACTTTTTAAGAGAGAATTCTATCGAACAATAGAATTATAATACAGCATCGCTGAAAGATCATCTGGGTCCAGCTTTTAATGATCTCTTCTGCAGATTAGCCAACGACGAGATGGCACGGCTGATACCGACACGTGTGCAAATGTACTCCACTGAATTGTAGATATTCATTTTAACATTGAGTTGGAAAGATGTTATGTTTTAAAACCATTCTAATCAATATTAAAGATAATTTATACGTGACTGAAGGAGGGGTTAATATGAATGAGAGAGAAAGAAATAATTACTTAACCTCCCCGTTGCAATTTACTCAAACGTTGCGTTTCAGGAGTGTTCATACTCAGAACACAATTTTAATACAAATTAAATTAATCAATTAGAAAGATATACAAGAAAATTAAATTTTACCAAATAATATTTTTGTTGCTGCCGGGATTCGAATCTGGATCATTTTCTATCCAGAAAAATGCGTTAACCAATTACACTACTCATCACAGTAGCAACATAAATACTATTTCGATAAATTGAATTTTCCTGTATATCTTTCTAATTGTTACATTTAATTTGTATTAAAGTTCCACAGAATCATGTTTTGAAAAACTGCACATTCACGATAAAAAGGTGTTCTCTTTAATAATCAACATAATTAACTGTCGATTGTTAGGGGTGAGGTAGGAAAGTTTAGGGTAGTTACATAAAGGTGAGTATCTATATATTAGATTTAAAAAATGCATTAATTTTAATACCTACGTTAGTATGTATTAGATTTTTAATTCACTATTTTTACTTCATATTTTTTCTATACCTATTGAACCTCTCCAAATTAATTTGGCAGTTTATTAAGCGAGCAGAATATAAAACACCACCGATAAATCAGCGTGCTCAGTGGCTCAATCTGGAATTAGATATGTAAGAAATAAGCAGTCCGTATCGGGCGTTGCTCGGGATTAATAGGTCTCCACTCTGTGCCTTATAAAGGAGTAATAATGAAAAACTTACGAACTATCGATATAAAAAAAATTAATACTTCACCCTATTATCCATATTCCCTTTAACGATTGCAATCCCCCGCCCCTTTCATGCCCCGCCCTTCTACCCGAAGAGAGGAAATCTCGAAATTGTAGTAGGTAGTGATGAAATAACTCAACATGTGTGTAATACAAATTAAGTTTAATGAAAAAAATAATAATAATTATGCTGCACCACAAAGCAACCACCAGATAAATTATATAGGTATATAACAGGCGCGGTCACATCATACATGCGTTGGATGCTCTGCACCCCTTGTGTTCTAGAGTCAATAAGCTTTGAACTTTTTATTTCTAGCTGAAAACAGCACTGCTGCGAATAAATTCGTCATGTTTTTTAGAGACCCACTACAAAATACTAATACATTCTCAACTTTCGAATATCTATGAATCGCGTAAACACACAGATACCAGCAACAGTGGATTCTATCATTCGTACCGTATTCACAAAGCTTGAAAGAATTCGACTTTGGCGCATGCGCATCCAGTTCTGCCTGCCAAGGTCTTCGAATACTGTATACGCATTCGTGCATAGCATCCAACATTTAAAAAAAAACGACTTTATTACTTATGGCTGACGGCATATACTTGAAGCTGAATTATTGATACACTAAATATCTTTCGATTATCTATTTAATTCATCATTTAAATATAAAAAATGGATCTATAATTGAGCTAATTTGATGGTGGGTATAAACTTATTATCCAGCATCCCTTCTACAAAAAATCACTGACCACCACTGGTATATACAGACAGGCGTTCATTTAATTTATTTATTTTTTAAAATATATATATTTTCTCATAAATTTGAAGTTCATCTTGTCATCTAAAAAATACGGTGAATACTTTTATACATGTCTTAAAAATAATATATAATATAACCTAGCTTAATTTCTTTCCATATTTAATTGACTCATAGTGCTTGGTTTATTTTGGATACCGCGTGGGGCAATTTAATCAATTCGGCCTCAATCAACCCTCTCGGGGGTAGGTGTCCACGCACGGGGATGGCGGTGCGCTTGCTCGCCGTCTACGAACACAATCCCATTTCTGAACTTGATTAAACAAAATCGTACGGACATCCAATTCTGACGCCTGTCTGGCATTGGGATAATTCTCCCAGTGTAATTTTTTCCTTCCCGACTCGGAAACAGTCCACGGAACGTCCGTCTGGAAAAACCCACCGAGAATACCTTGCGAATGATGGATGGTAATACAGCACTAACACTTTTCTGTTGAAATAATAGATGGGGGAAAGAGGGATGAAAGGAGGCGTGGAGTAAAATAACTCTTACAATATTTTTGTACTCATTAAGTTGTCTAATTTACCATCTCGCCGTTTCCCAGCGAGAGTAGACAGAAAGGATAGAGCGCCACACTCTACTGCCTTAACAGACAGTTCTCGCCTCATCCACGTTCATGCGTCTTTTAACACAAGCTCGTCGTTACTGAGGCTTCTAACAAGACCATTCTTCAGTATCTTATTTACCTGGTCGTGCCAAGACTTCCGCGGACGTCTTCTATTTTTAATACCGTCAATTCCTTACAATATTCTCCTCATTCATCCGTTCCATATAACCAAACCACCTTAGTGATAGTTTTTTAACCTTACTCACTATACTAAGATCAGCTTTACATTCTTTCCTTGTTTCTTCATATATAAAATGTTTTAATGACTTCAATACGTTGTTGAGGTGTTAATTGCTCAATAATAAATTGTAATCAACTATTTTCTACGATCACCAAATAGAAACTGACAAATATCTGTAAAACCAGAATGGTGGCCAAACAAAATCGGCCTGGAATATAATATTTAGCCTGTATATACACACACATAAAATTAATTGTGGGTCTGTCTTATCTGTTCTTTATACAATACTAAACTTTTAGAATAGAAAATCTAATCCCAAGATCCCGATAAGTTTACAATAATTATAAATCACATTAATATGTGTAATCCGGAAACTTCTGAGATTGAATTTTAGTCGATTATATTTGATTTACAAGACACATATCGACATCTAGTGATGAGCTGTCTAAGCAGAGCACGCTTAGCTAAACAATGTAGCGAGACAACGACAAACGCAACATGAACCACGGGGGTCCCGTGGTCGGCGGCGGCGGCGTAGAGTGGGGGGTCGCACGGATCTAAATGTAATGGGCGACTAGCGCGTAGCTCTCCTTCCACGGTTCTCCCATGATTCAGATGAAATCCCCATAAAACTATATCTATGTTGATATTTCTAGGCCATTATGCAGTGTATCTTTAATCTCCTTGACCGAAATTTCACAAGTGATAATTCTAAAGCTTAGTTTGAAGAATAGTAAAAAATGTTGATGATGAAAAATTATTGAACACCCTTCACATTTCTACTTTATTACGGATTATTTCAGAAAGATTTTTTTGAATAATGTTCAAATCAAAATTCTTATTTATGTACATTCATTTCAAAAAAATTGTTTAAAAAATATTTTAACAAAACAATATATTTGTGTTGTAAAATGTTTAAATGAAAACATTTTGGTAATTCGAATTATTCTGTTTTTTCTTAATTACATTTATTCCGTTATAATATTTACGATTTCTATAACACAATAGATTTATCATGACAATATAAATCTCGAAATATTTGCTTATAGATATTTTCGTGCGATAAATTATGGTTTAAGATTTTCAAATAAATCTCTAAAGAGAAAATTAAAGGCAGAAACATTTCCAATCTCAGGTACGTGAATGAAACAAGTGTAATTAGAAGAAAACATGGCAGCACTGCTCGGTCGCATTGAAGAATAAAGAAGAAAAAAGAGTAAAGATAAATTCTACAAGAAAAACATATTTAGAAAAAATCCGAGAAAACACCATTGTCTCGATAAGTATCACGAATTTTATTTTAATATTAGAAAATATAATACATTTTTAGATTAATCAGTTGGATATATATATATATATATATTTCTTTTAACATTTATTTCTTCTCTATGAGAGTAAGACTCGTATATAGCGAAGGAGTATATACGAGAGTTTATATTTCAGGTAGTCTGTGTAAATATTTTTTTTGCTTCGGATACAAATTTGTAATAGTCTGTAATTTTTCTAATTATGATGGAAAGATTGTTAAAAAATTTGATGCCTTGATAAATATAGTGATTTTGGGTCATATATTTTGGATATTTTTGTCACAATTTTAAAAATGATAATAAAATAAATTTTATTATCATATTTTGAGTGATTTCTAATTGTGACATTGAAATTTTATATGCTCCTCCCCATCCAACAATACCGTATTGCAAATGTGACTGCACAAACGCGTAAAAATATGTAGGCAGTTTTTCTTATATTGTTTGTAAGATTAATAATATGTTCTCTCCATTTGAGTTTGTTATCTATTATGATTCCTAGGTACTTGATACAGTATTTTTCTTCAATTGATGAACATTGGTCTCAAGAGTTTTCTTGAGTACATGCTTTAGTGTGAATTTTAATATTAATGTCAGTGCTATCTTTCTGTTGAATTGCAAATCGTAGAAAGTATGTTTTATCAGTATTAATTAATAGTAGGTTATCATCCGTCCACTTTTGTATGATATTAACATCCTCATTTGCAGATATTTTCGCATTAGGCTATGATTCAACAAGCTGCACTGAATAAATCTCCTAAATTATTTCGAGACAATTGCCCAGTTTATACACTTAGTAGAACTATTTACTCATACTCGTATTTTCAAATATTGTTGGATGTGAAGTTGAAATTCATCAAAACCGTCATGACTAAGCTAAATAATCAGAGATCACTCAATAACCACGCTAACAATGAAACGTCTGGTAGACTCCTTGGTTTTTCACAGCACTATATAGGATAGAGACGCGAATCCAAAGCAAAAAAAGAAAAATATGATGGATGCGTTTCTAATACAATGTTGGCGCCAAATGAAGCATGTACCGTAGACATAACTCCATTCTCTAGACCATTGTTAATATCAAAGACATGCCGTCCACCCTGTACCTTGATCATACAAGTGATAATAGTGTGAATCTGGTGATAAGTATCATTTGATAAATGTGATTTTTTTTTAAAATATAATGATTAATTCTATATGTACATATATACAAACGAATTTATAAAAACAGGTAGCACAACAATATAATGTACAAAATAAAACATATGTGTAAGACAAAGGAACATTTTGATCGTGTTATATTACATCACATATAAATGTACTTATTTATGCACTATATTAAGAATAAATAAATAAATATTAATGAAACAAAGTACAAATAAATTAACATAACCTATTTTTTTTTTTTGGAGAACACATTCTTATTGTGAAGTTGTAATTATTCAGAACATGGGTCTGTGATATTTTAAATATGAATTAAATATATTAATTATAAAGATATACATATAAAATCAATTTTATCGAAAAATATTGTTGTTGCGCTACCGGGATTCGAACCTGGATCTCTTCCCTAACCGGGGGAGGTGCTTTATCCAACTAAGCTACAGCGGCATCATTTTTAGCGACAATTTTTCGACCCTATATGTTACCTTTTTGAAATCAATACATTTAATCGTTCCATCATTTGACAGAGCCATGATTTTATATGTATATCTTTATAATTAATATATTTAATTCATATTTAACATAACCTAATTCATAATTAATAATAAAAAAATAGCTTCGTCTCTATATATAGCTAGATATCTATTATTTGTTTAATAACATATTTTTCTTTAATTATCACATGTAGATTCTCGAGAGTTAAATTTTTCTAGCTTTTGTTGAGAGGAACCGGTACGTTGTACCTTGCATAACAGTTCCGGGAAAGGGTGGAGTGTTTTAGATGTCTTCCGAACCCACTTGCGTTACTGGTTCCAGCGGGAATGAAATGATTTTTCCACCAATAAATAATCTAGTCTGCCAAATAAAATGTGCCTTTTGAGCACATCCGTGAAAGTTCAGTCATCAGAAATCAGCTTGAAGAAGCTTATCACAGGCCTGCGGGCTGGGGAGCTCATAAATATAGCTGCAGGCTTCACTAATCTCTGCATCCATCACCCGAGGAGTGCCGGCCTGATGCCCGATAATGGGGATTCGATCAATTACGGCTGACAGCCCGTGGGCTTCGAACCAATTAGATTATTAACTACATAATAGATAGTCATTTAGGGGACAAATTTGTCACGTGACATTTGCTGAAAAATATCGGATCAGTGGGAGGTGACCCAAGACCGTTCCCATTCACGCTGCGTACTATAAAACAATAATTTATACATGTAAGAAAGAAACGATTGTCCAAGTCACGCCATGTTCCACGATGTCATGTTTTTACAAGAACCACAAAGACAGTAAGAGTTCGGCACAGATGCAATACAAAACGTGTGTGTAACGTGAAAAAGGTCTCCTCGCACTGAAGACGAAGACCGGCAGCGACACGGCAACGAGCCGATCTTGGCGCGGAGAACAAAATGTTGGAATGAAAGAAAAATATCAACAATTCCAATCTTTACCAAATTAGCGTGTACCAGCGCAATTGATAATTGAATAATCGTTTAAGGTAGCGCCAATCCGTTATAACCACAATGACGATTCCATGACAACTCCACACAAGACAAGTGCACACAAGACAGGTGCACACAAGACAGGTACACTCGTAGACAACTGCACACGTGACAAGCATTCACATAGGAACAGCATACAAGACAGTGACACGTACACACGTAGTAACAGCACATAAAACAGATGCAAACATAGACAACTGCAAACATAGCTACTGCATGCAGGTCAGATGCATCATTGTCAACAGCAAACAAGACAGGTGAGCACATGGTCAACTGCACGCAATGCAGATGCACACATAGACAACTGCACACAGTGACAAGTACACATAAGACAAAATTTCTGAGAACTGCTTGGCACGTACTCTCGATTTAAGGTAGCACCATAGGAAAAAGTCAATTGGTGTCAGTTTATGTCACCTCGTCGGGATATCAATTTTCCAGGAAAAAATTCACGAACAACTGGTAAGGACACGCTCCATAGCGACTGAATTCCCAAAGACGCGGCTAGCCTACCTCTATACTAGCTATACCTCCTGCCTGTACTCTCCGGCTCGTTGCGTTGGAGCATTGAATGAACCAAAATGATTTTTGGGACACACTGTACCTACGTCTAAAATATTGTGCACTAGGTGTGTTACATCCAGTTTATATAAATAGACATGTATTTATTATAAGAGATTAATGTCTTAATTTGATGTGTAATATAAACCTAACTTCAGAGTGCTCAGCAAATACTTTGGTGGCCCAGCCACCGAAATCTTCTTATTTGTATAAACCTTAAGACGCTTATCTCATCATACAAAGTATAAAGCTCATTGTTATAAAATCTACGTCAAAATTCATTTTCTAAAACAGGCTAAAAATAAAATTCCAACCTGAAAATATTCTTACAAAAACAACGAGGCTATTCATACTTATTTATACAATGTAACACGTTACGGCTTGAAAATAATGTAGCGAAAAATAATATCATATAAATAAAATTAAATATTTCTGTCATTGTGATGTGTGTTATCACATAATGTATTAGATTATGTAGATTGAACTGTATCCATAGTTATACAGGATTATTAGTAATTCTTCTTTTAGCTGGGTTGTCTTCTTTAGATTTCGACCGACCGAAGCGCGCACTGGTGGTTTATTTTGACCGCTGGACTGGACCGTAATAAGAATGACGCCTGTCGGGTTACCGTCTTCTTAGTTTCCGAAAAGGCGACAATACTCACACGCACACATGTACATTATTATAAATCGGGAAACACAGTGGTGCCAATCGAAGTAACGAGGCGCGTAAACAACATCACAACGTTGTTATAATATTGTCTATCTGCAAAGCTGATTTTGATATACAAAGAATTAGCTTACGACCCTTACTATTGCGTATTTAAAGGAATGAATCCAATTACCAGTAATACTACATACAGATGTGAAGTTTGATCTTTCACTTTAGCGTAAGAAAATAGGTTATAGATCTTCTTAAATAAAGTTTAAAATACGTGATAACTTAACTGGACGTTGGTCCAGGATCGAATCCAGGTAGCAACTAAAATATAGATTTTTTTTCTTGTTTATTCATTTAATATGAGCTTCACTACATGTAAAAAAAATCTCCGCTATGTAAAATATTATGTAAAAGAAAAAATAAAGATGTTGAAAGTTTTTTTTCATGAATGTATTATTTTATGAAGTGCTATATCTACATTTTTTTATAACTTAACCGTTAATTTGTATAGTTATTTTTGGATATTATTTTCTATTTCTAACAACACATTAAAAATTATCATGATATTAGTTCTTATGTAAAATAAAGTTATGTAATGGATTACTTGTTTATATTTTTATGTAATTTTCTATAATCAATATTCGCCATGTTCGTTCAATAATCTGTCTGTAAGGATATTATTATTTTAATAACATTTTTTTGTTCATTGTATAGAACTATGGTATTTCTATTCTACGTAAAATGGCATATAAAAGATAAATAAAAAGGTAATATTACATAAAATATATAATAATATATTAAATAATAAAATTGATTTTGGTCCACTGAAAATATTCCTATTTCTCGATTAATTTTGAGTTATTCTTAAAACAAAATACTGTACTACCCTGAGACATTTCATTTGCGGTATTACTAATAGTGTTACAGCATTTGGTGCAAAACGCCCTTTCTTTTAAATAATATTTTATGCGAAAATTCATTTGAATTATTTTCCAACCCCGTTGTTGCAAATCCGAAATAAGGCTGTCTTATCTGTGCGGACTAGCCGGACTAACTAACTAACTGGGGGAAACTTTAATCTGCCATGATTAAAGTGGTTTTATTGTGGCTCTCTTTGAAGAGTGTTTGTCTATCTGGCCTCCCAGATCTGTGACGAGCCGCTGGTGGCGAGTTTTTAAATATATTTTATTTATTTACACATATTTTGAAAACAAGATTTTTAATTGTGCAATTTTACATTCCTGTGATACCATTAAAATAATGTACTTAAATGCAAAAAATAAACCAATAAATAAAATAAAACGTGTATTTTTACTTTTTTTTTCTAAGGTTCAATAGTCATTATTGAACAACAAGATGGTGTATAAGACTGGATGATGAACTTAGCCGAGATATTGTCCAAATACGTTACATCAATACATGTACACTTTTTAACGAAGGATGGTTTCGAGATGTTTTCTAGATATTTCCGAATAAAGCCTTCATTCACTGTAAACCAGATACAGAAGGATGGTCTTGTTAGAAGCCTTAATAATCGGCGTGCTTGTATGAATGTGGACGAGGCGAGAATTGTGTGTCAGTACAGAAGAGTGTAGCGACCTATCCTCTCTGCCTATCCCCGCGGGGAAACAATGTGATGGTAAATTAGTTGGTCAGTTAAGTTATTCATTGGTTTAGAACCTTTTTTATGCACATTTATATTTGCTACTAATTTTAATTATTTTTGACAGTTGGTAATGTACGATGCATGTCTATTTTCGACCTTTTATATAGGAAATATATATTTATAATGCATATCATGTTCAGATTTATTTTAAGTGAGAAATAATATAGTCGCCAAGGTATCGTCCACTTCCAATAAGAGTACACAAATATGGACCCAATATATGATCCAATTGGGTAGAGATTAATCAGAATCATCGCTGTCGAATCTTTATCTTTCTTGAATTAAATAACACCACAACAGCACGAAATAACTGTCTACTTTAACACAGACGGCAGTCTAGCAAAGTAGCCAGGACAATACTGTATATATCAGAGGTGGAGTCGCAATCCCATCCCACACAATAAACTACGAATATATACATAATTGCAATATAATTGTATCTTATGTATATCGTGTTATATTATGTTGTGTGTCAATAAAGTCTAATAAATAAATAAATATCTATCGACCCCGTAATATTATCTACTAATTAGATGTCGCCGAGATATTGTGTCGCCTAGTTAACCCTCGGCATACCGTGATAGAAAATACCCGTACGCAGTCATAATGTCAACTTGTATTACCGTAAGGAATGTGTAATTTTTAAGCATTTTAAGCGCGGAAAAAATGCCTTTACTACTTTCGATGGTGGTAAAATACTTCGCATCGTACTATTACTAAAAATACTGATAAATATAATGCAGTATTCATCGTATGCAAACTAACGGTGGCAAGTATCGATCTTACTGAGCGGTAGACCTGTTAACTAAAACATTTACGCCTTCAGTATCACCATGTTGCAAGAGCAGACCCGCAGCCTTACAATAACTTTCCCGTAATTATTTACTAGACCTCGAGAGCCAAATTCTCGATTCACATTTCCGGTGAAATGATGTTCGCAGATATACAAAATTAATTAGAGTTAATAACATTAGACTACTTGGATTAAAAGATAATATTTATAAATGTAAATATACCACATGTTAACATGTTTACCTGGGAACATTTCCACTCATGATTATGCGAGGAGTGACTTAACCATACAATGTAATGAGGGTCGGTTGCTACTCAGACGGATGGTCAGATTGCTATCGTCCCATCCCCGCGAGAGCGAAGGGTAGCTAAATAAAGACATTCAATGGAAAAGGGTGGATGCCTCCGTAGGTCTCTTTTGTTAATCTAACCGCGTTGATGATTTCACCAATCTTTTTGTAAGATACCCACCGACAGGTACTCCCTTTATTTTTACCTATTTAATTTATCAACATCATTCTGCTTTAAGAATCTAGACCCGAGCCAAAATTGCGATCCCGACATTACAGGATTTAATTTTTATAATTAAAAAATGTTTTTTGTTTCAGAAAGAACAAGTGAAATTTATATAACATATTTATATTTAAATAAGTTAGTAAGGTTGGGTTACACACGTTGGGTTGTAATCTATTCGAATAATGAGGCGGAGCTTGAAGCCTAGAAAAGGAGATTATCCTGAGCATAACATTGGTCCGAATAAGATCTGGAAGCGTGCCACAACTGTGGTTAGATGCGTTGCATCTAGCTGGAGTCTGCTGTGAGGACGAGATAATAGAGGTCACATGTCATGCATATATGAAATTTAATTATTTTGTGCGTCGCGTACGGGATGTGTGTCACTGAAATATCCTTATAAACTAAGCTAAACGCTTTTGCTACGAAAAATATGGCCATTTACTTGGTGGTTTACTGCGGTAAGCCTCAACCCCAGAGTAATATTTTTGGTTAATAAGGAATTAACTTGCCAAACAAGCAGCTAACAATTAATGGTTTTAATAATATACTATACACTTGTTTTTCAATTACTTCTAGCATTCTACTAATAAGTAATGTGAAATATTGCAATTTAAAAATATGCATAATTTTTATTTTGACTCTATACTACATACACATTTTTAAAGTTAATATCACAACTCGTTTCGGGAAGAGCAGTCCTCAGCTAAAGGTTTAAATTGAACTAAATTAAATGCAGTTGGTTTTGGAGCGGTCGGGTACGTAAGGGTACGAGTGTATAAAAAAAATATTATATATATTTTTTAATTAAAATGTTACACCACGAAGTAACTACCGAATCAATCAATGCTGTGAAATATTGCAATTTATAGAATTAAATAGAATATTAAATTTTCCATTTCCGTACACTAAATTTCTTTGAATGCAGTTTAGGAATACCTATTTCATATTAAACGATTGTTTATTTTGCAATATTTATTTTTGTAAACTTTTAGTTCTTTCATTAAAAATATCTACGTGACTTTTCAAAAGCATACTATTTCAACCAGCAAAACAATGAACTAATATTCTTAAATCAGAATAATGAAAAAATCCTTCCGCATAATCGTAAATAATTTATTTATGATTTTTTTATTATCTGGAAGAGGTGAAGATAGCGAAGATAGGGAGAAATTGGTGATCACGCATAACGTATGTCGACCTCCAGACCGAAAAGTGACCGGAGCTTCGCTACACGTCGCACTAAACAAAGCACAAGATCGCGAAGAGTGCAGAGAAGAGGCAAGCAAGCAGTTCGCGCTGTGGACCGCGATGACCGGATCGGCAGAGAAAAAGAGTAATTTTTATCAAATAGTATAATAAATTATTTTTCTTCTTCAATAATTGCAATGTTACTTTGTGGCAAAATATTATATTAATAATAAGAAAAGACTTTCTTTATACCACTGATTATCGATAAATCAACACGTTTCGAGACTGATGGTCCCTTCTTCAGGATACAATGTATACTAAAATTAAAAATTCAAACATACACAAAAACAAAACTATAAATATAAATGGTAAGTAACTAATTAGAAACTAATGTGAAATCAAATAGGTGACTATTTTAAAAAATGAATTATTAAGTGGTATAAGTAAATTATTTTCTTATTATTAATTATATTTCTGAATTTGACTAATGCTTCTATGAATTCGCTCATATATAAGTGATGCATCTATAAAATATTTATTTTTAATGACAAAAAGAAAGTATTTTTCTCTCGCTATGTAACGTATACAATTTATGTTATTATGTATTTCTAGAACATGTGATTACGTCACAGGTACATGACATTGTAAATAAACATAATAATTTTTTGCACGCATATACCGTATTGAACTATTATTAAATAAATCGCATCGAAATCAACATATTTTTTCCTTGTGTCTGTATTTGTTTTATTATACCACATAACAATTTTTATTAAATTAAATATAGTCTCATTTTTTAAGGATTTTACTGTTATTTCTAAAAACTAAAATGGCAACGTGCGGGCCATGATTCTAGAGGCAGAGATGACCGATGGACAAAAGACACTATTGAACGGTGTTCACGAGACAATAAACGACCTAGAGAACGCGTCTCGTTAGACTAGGGACCGAAAAGCGTAGCAGAATCGTAGGAAGGCCTTCATCCAACGGTGGATCTATAAGGGCTGAACAAACAAGTATAAGTGAATATAATTGCGTTTTTAAATGTAATAAATTACGAATCTTAATTATACGCGACTATTATATATATATGTAATTAATATACTTAAAAAAGACAACTTCGTGATAAATAGTATGTAATTTATTAATTTATTAAAAGATTTAATTAAAAAAACTAATATGAATATATTTAACACTTATAATAAAAATCAAATATTGCGAAACGTAATTCGAAATAAAATATGCACTGAACCTACTTCATTTAATCACCGATTTCGTCTCTCTTTGGCTCCCTTCTTCCTCTCGACAAATGGAATGGAAGAGTCCAACACCATCACGCACTGTAATCCCAACAAAATACCCGCATAACTGCACATGGAAAGTCGATCCTTGCCTGCATCACGTCTTATAACACGACGAGGTGGGTAATTATGGTACCACGAACGAAAAACGGTGAATGCACTTCCAAAGAAATCGATTTGGCTAACCGGAATAACTATCGATTGCATCAGCCACGAGGAAACGCATGCAACATGCAAGACTCCCCGATGAGGAGCGACACGACACCGATCTCACAGCTGACGGCTGACGCGATACTGATCAGGTAACAATTACACGACAATACGTTGTCGGCATTTACAGCCAATAAAACTGCATTATTTCAACGGCCGAAAAACATTCTTACAGGTACGTAGGTACTAGAAAACATTATAAACATTTCTGCATACGTAAATGGTGACGTCTGTGTATTTCTTTTACATTACAACTCGAAAACGGCTGAAGTAATTATGATGCTGTTTTCTTCAACATTCAAGTTTCGAGCTATGTATCATTGCGGTAGAACATCAAGAGGCTGAGTAGTGAATAAATATGTTGGAATCATCGGACAAAAAAATCACATTAAATTCTATACGATATCTAAACAAAATTATAGTAAATGCTGTATCAAAACAATATATAATAGACTTTTAGAGTGTAATAATTCTACATAAAATTCCATCATAATCTGCGTCTACGAGACTCAAGTCTCAATGAGATTTTGATCTCTGATGGTCGGTAAATATATGTATGTACTGTGTACATCATTCTAATTCGCGAGCAAAACATATTCGGTGAAGATTCATAGATCTCTTCGGAGAGGAGCCATTTGGGTGAATTTCTCACGCGTTCCAGGTCAACAGATAACTCACAATTTAGTATAAAATGTTTGGATAGCCCGGGGTAAATTTCGTATTTTTTGCTAGTAACACTTAATATTGATATATTCTTACGATATCTTTAAACGTTAATATTTCTAAGATATTTTTCAACACAATGTTATTATTTTAATTAATCTGACATCAATATTAATTGAATAGTACGTACATACACACAATACTTTTTAATTATTTATTTCTTCTATCCTATTCATATACCTCGCATCAACTACTGCGGCAGCATTTTGTTTTTGACTAACGAAGAAGAAATGGAACAATTGTCAGTGTTGCAAAATATAGCTATGAGAATAATACAAAAAAAAAATAGATATACTCGGATCAGTACAATGCTGAAAGATCTGATTATATAATGGTATTTATTTACAAAATTCTCAATAAGAAAATATCAGCGGAATTTACACGAAAAATTGATGCAAATCAACATGAGCACGAGCATTGTTCAAGAAGAAGGGGCCATTCAGGAAGAAGGCCAAATCTCAGAAATCGATGATGTATAGTGCGATGAAATTTTTGAATGAAATGCCAGAAAACATAAGAAAGGAGGAGAATATTTCGTTGCCAACGGGATTCCAACGAGGAACTTTTCTTATCCGGGGAAATGCGCTGACCATTACACCATGTCCACATAGTAAGTTAATGAGAATTTTTCGAACCTGCATATGTATGTATCAATACATCTTGATTACTTTAAAAATGGAATAACAGATGTATCAATTTAAAAGTGCGGCATATATGTAGATTCGAAAATTTGTCGTTAACTTACTATGTTGACATGGTGTAATGGTCAGCGCATTTCCCCGGATAGGAAAAGTTCCTCGTTCGAATGCCTTTATTTTATCTATAGTATTTCTTTCTAATTGATATATTTAATTTGTATTCAAAATAATTATTAATGTGACATCACGATTGTAGAAATGGCATAATTTAAAAAATATTTGTCTTATTGTATCTGATTTTTTTAATTACTTATTGTATTATTAATATTATATATTATTATTTAATTCAGTTATAGCGATGGGAAATGAATTTATATCGGCAGGTAGTCATAATATAAATAAAAGAACTCCACGCCTGACTTGTGTTTAGGAACTTGGGCTCCGTAGACATTGTTACTCAGTTCCGGTTCGTGTTTAGATTCGTGTTCCGGTTCGTATTCCGTTTGCGGTCTTCGCCAGGCCAGGCCGCGGACGAAGATAACAGGGAAATTATGTGGAAATTTGTGCTCTAGACGGTCCAGTAAGGAGGTGTTTCGCTCTCTAACGAGGGATGATACACGAAGAGGCTCTATCAAAAGACCCTCTAAACAATGGGTCTGAAGAGGTGAAGCAGCGGTGATGATCCGAAGTGAAACGTGTTTATCTCCACCATCAGGGTTGACCGAAAATGTAATCACTTCATCGAGTATTTAATTAGGTGATCAAAAAGTTCGTGCGACTGTTTAGGATAAATAAATGAAAATAATAAAGTTACAAATGTTAAATTATTTACAATACGAAGTACCTCTCTACGCAGATTTCTCCGCTCTTTGTCTAAAATATTAAACACGTGTCGGATAATTTCTATTTTTATTTTTGTTGACTTGTCAACACTTCCATGGTCAGTCTGTATGGATGTTAATTTATATAATAAATTGAATTGTTAGGAGAACACATTCTTATTGTGAAGTTTTAATTATTCAGAACAGACGGTCTATGATAATGAAATATATTCATTAGAAAGATATACATATAAAATCGATTTTATCGAAAAATATTGTTGTTGCGCTACCGGAATTCGAACCTGGATCTCTTTCCTAACCGGGGAAGGTGCATTATTCAACTATGCTGTCGTGCCAAGTCTTCCACGGACGTCCTCTACTTCTGGTGCCATCAACTCTTGCTTCATATATCTTTCATACCATTCTCACCTCATTCATCCGTTCCATATGATCAAACCACCAAATTGATACTTTCTTAATCTTACTCACTATATTAAGATTAGTTTTACATTCTTATAAATTCTACCGATATTTTTTTATTGAGGATAATATTTCTTTGCTTCAGGCCCTATTCATCTAAGAAAATGGTCTAAAATGGTAACGATTTTAAACTAAAAATAACAAAGTGGTTGCTTGATATGGGTAGAAAGCAAAATTAAACTAATTTGTCATTAACTATCTGCACATTTTTATCTCCAATTGTATAATAGACAAAACTATTTTTATAACTTACTTTACATTATTCTTACTTACCTTACTTTATAACGATTGTACCTTAATAATTACAACTTTAAAAAACTGTATAGGTAATTGCTTTAGAACAGACCACGTCTAGTAAAGTAGTAACCTTAATTTTCATATGTTAATAATGTATAATGCTACAAAAATAAATAAATTTGTTAAGGAGAACATATTCTTATTGTGAAGTTGTAATTATTCATAACATAGCTCTGTGATATTTTTAATACTGATTAAATGTATAATTAATGCACCTTCCCCGGATTGAAAAGAGATCCAAGTTCGATTACCGGTAGCGCAACAACAATATTTTTCGATAAAATTGATTTTGTATGTATATCTTTATAATTAATACATTTAATTAATTAATAAAAAGCAGTATATATATTTTTGAAACAATAAAATATTTAAATTAATCGAAATAATCGCATAACTATAACTTTCAAAATGTTTATATCACTGATATAGTTGAAATTTATGCAGCTTGAACATTTTTTGCTGATATTTTAATACATATGTACCTATAAAATATTGTGCATTTGGTGTGTTATACGCTGTGTACGACTATATGAATAACATAAACATATTTGATATCTTATATTAGCCAGTACTGATGAACGTTATATTCATCTTAAAGAAGCTTCCAAATACGTACAGCCAAATGTGCAATATTGAGAGGTTCTGCAATTTTGGTGATCGATTATCGCCACGAACGCAACCGATGAAATCAATATGGGGTAGGTTATTTCATCACACCCCGAAGCCAGCGGGGGAATATGTTTATACGTGGAAAAACAATTTTTGTGTATTTCTTTTCGGAAAGTGAGCCTAATTCACAATTTCCCCTAGATGCCGGAAGTCACTCTGGTAAATTACTTCCTCGCACCGGAAGTGGAAGGTGTTTAATATAACTCAAAGTCACACCGATGCAGAATAGCTGTCTTTTTAGTGTTTAACGATTTACTGTAATGAATTTTTATTATGTAGTTTACAATTATATTATATATTTTATCGGGTATATTTCCGCTATTCGATTAATTAATTTTAATTTTTTTATTTATTATCTTTGTTTTATTAACCACTAAATTGAGTTTAAATACATCTACCGGTTTCGAAAAATACCATTTTCTTCTTCGGGATGTCATAACTAACTATTGTTTCTTTGCCAGAATCTATTTTTAAAAAATCTATTTAAAAAAAAAAAAAATTTTAGTACCTAACTCAAATCATTACTTAATACAAATTTACTCGAATCAATTTAGTGGTTAATAAAACAAAGATAATAAATAAAAATATGAATTTTAACCACAAAGTTAATATTGCTAATTTTAAAAGTATATATATATGTAGTGAGAGTGTTGTAGAACTAGTGAATTATTAGTCTAGGCACTGTATAATGATTATGTTAGAATGTTGGAATCAATATATCGATATCTTAATTTGCAAAGCAGCTAACTCTATTTTTCTAAAATGTTCAAGAGCAACAAAAAACGGTTTAATTACGTAATTAAACGGATTACAAAAATTCCAAAACACACTTTGGTAGACTGTTTATCTAGGAATAGAGTGGTTGAAAAATTTGATTGATATTTTGATTTATCTCGTACTTATAGGGAATATTTGGAGTTAGCTGAATTTCTTTACCAAAAACGTAAGATATGTTTGGCTTCTAGTGTACCATAGAACAATAAAAGAGGGAAATAATTTCTATCAAAAACGTTTTTTTGACCATGGGTGGAGTTAGCTGCTTTGCATATTACGGTATCGATATTTATGATTCAACTATCCGTTATTTATAAATCTTGTGTTCTTTAATATAAACTACCGAAAGAGGGCACAAGAATATCGAAACTAATCATTTTAATTTGTTCTTGGTACCCTTATGTTATATAAATTATATATAAAATACAAACTTCACTGCCTATATTTTCGCTTCCGGAGCTGCAGGTCACGAGGTATCGTAAGCAAAGGAAGTAAATCCACATCGGATGTATATGAATATAAAAATAACACGATATCTAATCTGAAGCAGACTCATCGCTTATACAGGGTTGTTCAGTGGAATGTGACGGTTTTGGGATTTTTGAGAAAAAGGATAAAACAAAAAAAAATTAATAATGTGACCAGGCGCTTTCAGGACCGCAGTTCAAGAACCTCCGCATTGTTATCTTCGATGTGCTTGTAGTCTAGTGATTGCGATACTCGCGTAGTGATCTAGTGGTCGGGGATTCGAGCCTCGTTTCAGGAAACCACCAAGTGTATCCTATTTTTATAGCACACGCGTTTAGCTTACTTTGAAAATAATAAGAATATTAATGTATGACTGTGGATGAAGTGGAAATTATGCCAGAACAGAAGAGTGAGACACTTTATCCTCTTTGCCTACCCCCGCGGAGAAACAGTGCGATAGTAAGTTAGTTGAAATATATACACCTCAAAAATAAATTCAGTTAAAATTAAATAAACAACCACTCCCTTGATTCGTTTTATTCCATCTCGTTTTCGAAGCTGGCTGAATGCAGATTAGATTGCAGAAGATTGCGTAAATATCACCTCTATTACTTCACACTTAACTTAACATGAAAACTGTGTAATATAATAATTAGTTCTAGGTGATATTTGTGCGCGCGTGTCGAGTCTCGCTGTCAAAGTGAAAGCCATGTATACGGGTCAGTCCTACCGATTTCAAGTGATAATCTCGGAATTTATTTGCAAATCAAAGTGTACACACTAATGAGATTCATCTCAACTATTTCTCTTAGTTGAGATATATAGTCTTAACATTAATGATCAAGTAATTATGAAAATTAACCCTGCTCCTGCAAGCATGTGGAGTTCTATCGCCTCTACAATTTGTAAGCACCCTATGTGCTAAACGGGGATTTCATCAACATTAAAATCATGCCGGTACCGACTAAGAAATAGACAATAATATGACGCGCCGCATCGTCACGAAATTCTGCCCCTGAGCACACTACTTATTTCGCGGTAGCTTATCAGACGACCTCCTACTCCTACTCTACCCGCACACTCAATACTCGCACACGCACACGATTACCTCGCGTTATAATTCAAACGAACAGGTAAGCGCCCGGTGTAAATTTATTTGGAGGCTCACAGACTCATAGCCTACATTATCTGCACGTGAAACACAACATCTTTTAATCCCCAAAAACACTCAGAAGCGTCACATTATACCGAGTAACCCTGTACGCTTGATACACGCAAATAATTGTTTGAAAAAATTTTTAAAAGTTTACACTCAGTTCATAGCCGAAAACCATGAAAAACTAAATACATAAACAACTTGCAAACATAACAAACAAACAAACACCTCAAAACGGGTTCACACATCGTGTGCAAATATTATATATCTTCAAAAGTTTTATTTTTGCGAGCGGTGTAAATCTCCGCTGTTTGAGTAGTTTATTTATATATCCATGTTTGATGGCTTTGAATGATGAGCCTTGGTACGAAACCGAATCTTCCGTGCGTGCCTTTCATCTTGTGACTTCGTATCCACCTGGAAAATGGATAAACGCGTAGGTACATCGGGTTTTCTGCTATCGAGAAGCGAGAATGTGAACTTCGCGGTTCTAGAATAAGATGTGATCTTGTTTATAGAATGCATGAAAGTAACTAGTACCTTTTATTAAACTCTTGATGCAGTTTTCTTCTCACACTCTTTTAACCCTTACTACCCCCGAATTATTCAATTAATGTGCCTAGCAACTGCATATTTTTTGTAGTATTCGTCAAACATAGAATAAGCAAACTGTGATGGAAAATTTAAAAAATAATCTTGGTAATTATACATAAATATTGTTTAATATAATTTTTGGTACAGTCAGACGTACACAAAAAAAAAATGTAGTGTAGTGACTTTCCAATTTGACTGCAAATACTATCACAGATGTTTCCTCTATTTGTACTCTTGAGTCTTAGTAAGTGAAACTCAATAGATACGTGTAACAATTACAGTTTATTACTACAACTTATTTACAGATTGTACAATTATATTACTCAGATACCACTATTTCGAAGGAACGATGGGAAAAGAGCCCCGTTCCCCCAGTGACGTCACAAATAACCCAAGACCCCCACCACTCCTCTGACACACACATACACATATAAAAGTGACAGTTCTCACGTATAGCAAAGTACAAAACATATGGAATAAATATTCTAAAACATTAAAAGAATAATACAAATCAAATGTATTAATAAGAAATATATACATATAAAATCAATTTTATCGAAAAATATTATTGTCACCACTGGGATTCGAACGTGGATCTCTTCAATTATAATTACAACTTGTACGATAAGAATGTGTACTCTTTAATAATTAAAAGAATTGTAAAAATGACTAGGATTAATAAACACAAGGAATACAAGTCTAACCTAACCTTGTAACAATGCGCAACTAACATTTCATCCGCCGCAGTATTGACTTGACAAAAAAATAACTAATATTAGTAGTCTAAATAAATTAAATAGACTATTATGTACGTAATATCGTCGGAGAATGGACACCACAGTAAAATATACGACTAGATAAAGTTGATGGTATTTTAAAATACCGTCTGGGTAGAAAGGATTAACACATTGTATTAATTTATGAACTAAGCTCTTTTTAATGTTAATTGATCATTCAAAATCGGTATTAGCTACAAAGTCACTCGGAGCGTATAGCCAGGGTGGTTTGTCAATCTCCGCTTCTCTCAACTGGCACTGATGATGATGATGAAGTTACAAGAAATGAAACACAAAAATATGTTATTTTGTAGGGATACTGCGGCGATAGATACGAGAATACGTTCCCACACGCAGTGTACTTCGTTTAATTTCAGTTACAAACAATACATTCAATTCATTCATATTTTTCAATGAGGCAATATTATATATTTTTCCCATCATTTTTGTGAGGTACTTAAACAGACGCCAGCAATTTTTATGTTTTTGCGTCACTTCGGCGACCTCTCAATTCTGTGTGATGTAATCAGTTGCTTTTGCTCGCAGCCATTGATATAAAGAGTCAAAATTTTACGTAGTTTTTGAAAGGTGTTTAATTTATTTTGTGTTTTAAACTAGAATATAGCGATTATCATTCAAAATAATATTTTAAATATGAATTTAATATATTAATTAGAAAGATATACATATAAAATCAATTTAATCGAAAAATATTGTTGTTGCGCCACCGGGATTCGAACCTGGATCTCTTTCCTAAACGGAAAAGGTGCATTATCCAACTATGCTACAGCGACAATATTTTTAGCGACAATTTTCGAACCTATATGTTACCTTTATGATATTAATACATTTAATCGTTGCATTATTTGAAATAGCCATCTACCTTATTTTTATCATTGTATTATATCACAGACCTATGTACTGAATAATTACAACTTCACAATAAGAATGTGTTCTCCTAAACAAAATAATATTGTTTTTAAAGCTCCTATCAGTTTTTCATATTTTTCACCAAACATAAAATTTTGGGGGGTTACTGAGATTGCGACAAATACCCTCGTATTAACTTCACTACCGTAATAAGATAAATCAACAAAACTATCTGTGCGTGCTTTTATTTTTATTACCAAGACAGATTAAAAGTATTCGGGATATCTTCCGAGGCAGCTTTATGCATTAAGCTCGATAAAATTTGAAAATAAGTAAAATGTCCGAGACGACAATATTTCACAACATCCCGTTAACTATATTTTTGCTGGAATTATTTTATTCGAAATATGCGTGCGTACGCTTACGTTAAAAGTAAATTTATAATAAACTTTCAAGCACTCAGATAAAGAAAATTAGATTTATCTTGATTATAGATATTTAAGACCCGTGTCCACGGAATGAGACACGACGAGATAAATCTCTATAATTTCTATACAAGATCATCAATGATATGATAGACTGCCCCCAGATTATTGTTTTGCTTGACTTTCACGCACCATTGAGGTCATTGAGACACAATTCATTGTTCTATGACAGTGGTAATGTCAGAACACATGCATTAGCGAACTCCGCAATATATATGAATAATTACATAATTACAATTTTTTGTGTTTCAACTCAATGGTGACGGATAAATTGTTTTACTTCACATTTTATTATTTTATTTTTATTTTTTTATGCTAAAACATGCTGATATTATTTAATTTTTATCTTTGTGTATTGCACTTATAAAATTTATGTTAATGCCTGAATAGGGCATGTATAATAATAATAAATCTCAATATCATGTACATGTACTTAAGAGGAGAAATAAAATCTTTCAGAAGCACATTATGTAACTATGTACTCTGTTCTTGAACTATATTCGTATTATATTACTATTTTATAGGCATTTTATTTGAGTAAATACTTTAAATACCCCGTATGTAATGTAATATAGCCCGTGTCCACTGAATTATGAGATAAATCTCAAAACTGTGCACACATGTTGAAATTTTTATCTGGAGATAATCTTAGAGATCAGCTTGAGAGTGGTGGAAAGAGACAAAAACTAAAAAACGTGAATATAACATGGATGAACGTGGATATGCACACAAATATAACCAAGAACAATAGACAATTACAACTGATTAATAAAATGTAGGTGTTAAATTTCCAACATTTTTTCCGTTTTAACTGCTGTTTAAGAGATTCAAATCCACCCAATTGATGGACGAAACACCTATGGTGTATAAACTGTAATTTGAAGTTTGATGTACAACAAGCGTGAAGTGAGGCGCTAAACGGCGAATCTCTGAGATTTGATGTGTACACGGTGAACTATGAAAGCCGAGAGTTGTCACTAACGAACGATTGTCTGGAGACGAAAATCTCAACGGTGGACGCTGGCTATTATAATCCAACTGAGGGATGGTCTTCCTTGGACACACATGCACAAATATTACTGTCTAGGGTCGTAGTGTGAGCAAATGTTTGCTTGGACATATTTATGTTTCCAACTTTCCTCGGGGCTGTTATTGGCTGTGTTCAGATGCGCATTTAATTACAGCCCGTAACAGCGCAGCCTTTATTAGCGAGCTGCTTCCGAGTGAGGGAGCTGAATGCACAGGCCAACCCGCGAAAGATACATTCTTGAAAAATTTAAAAATACAATAAATATTTTTAAGTATTTAAATTAAAGCATTCGGATGAGTTAAAGAGACAGTTTATTTGGATGCGCTGATGAAGAACGCTGGTAACAGTGGGCAGAAAATTCAATGATGCATACATCCAGCTAAAGTTATTAAATTTACGGGAATATGTAAAGACAATGATACCAAGCAAGCAATAAAAATTATTAGCAGTAATTGAATATATCCAACAACACACGATTACTGGATTTTCACCTTCAAAGGCGCTGTTATTAAACAAATAATAGATATCTCACAGAGACGAAGATATTTATTTAATATATTTTAATGGAAAAAATATGGAAGTATGGGTAATTACAGGGCTTACGACCTGTCTTCGACTGGCTTAAATGATCACTTTATATAAATATAACGCTCACCCATTAATCAATCTCCATATATATAACGTACATGTATACAACATATATATAACATAATATGTAAACGTATATACAACAATAACAATAATTTAAAAATTTTGCAAATATTTATTTCGAAGTACGTAGACATCAAGCTTAACGCGATTTTGTAAAAATCAATAATATTTTCCGTAGCAGTGTGGAATTTGCACACATTCCTTGAACATTTCCGATTCGTAATTTAGTAAGGTATCCCACCCATAAAATATTGTAGACTAGGTCTGTTACATCCTGTATATTAAAAATATAATTAATGTAACAATCAGAGCATTATAATAACGAAATTTTTAATTATTGAATTAATTTCTCACTGCAATATATATATACAGTTGAGAATACTGTCAAATGGTAAGATACTCGCCTGGTGCTCCAGTGGTTAGTGGTTCAGGCCTCATTCCATGACACTACCAAGTTAGTCCAATTATCATAGCACAAGCTAGTTTAGGTGAGTTTGAAAATAGTGAAAATATTAATGTGACACGTATTACCGTGAACGCATCTCTATTTGTTGTAAATATTGTGGTGCACGATTTGTAAATATATTGTTGCTACCAGTACATGCTTACTAAAAAATATAATAAAAAAAACATTAGTAGTAATATCTACTAGTAGTTTTTGTACCTTAAAAAAAAATCAAGATTAAATACAATACCTGAGAACTAGTGTCCAACCGACGATCAGTTTTTGGCCGAAGCCGAAGCCGATTGGTCGGTTCTTGCCATAACCGTACTTAGAAATTAAGAACACCGACTAGAATGTATACATAACAATGTAAATTCTACACTGTTACTTTTCATTCCTTCAGTTCGTGCGTTTTCAGCACTTTTCGGCGGCTAAATATAAAACTTTGGCTTCGGCCAAACCTTCGGCAGATTTTAGCCGAAGCCGAGTGTGCAGCCGAAGGTGAATTTTTTGGCCCAAGTCGAAGCTTCGGTCGGACTTTACTAAGAACATGCTGCAGAAGACAGGTACAACTGGATGACGATGGTGTCGGCCATACCATGGCATGCTACACTTGAAAGCATAACGCCAACGGAATGCTGTGGACAAGAGATGAAAAATAAAAAGAACATAAGGATACAGCCTTCCAGTGCCTAAAAAGCTTGTAGATCCAAGTTTGGACTCTTCAGCTGCTCGAAGACCCATAATTAATTTCATTTCATTTAATATATTTATTGTGAAAAACAAATACAAATATTGAAGTAGTTAAATCGACATAAATAATGAATGCTGGTGTATACGAGAAGACTATTATTGTCACAATTTATATAGTTTATATGAAAATACTTATATAATGAAGAAACACGATGATGTTTTTATGTTATGTTAAGTTTTATATACCTATCTCATTTAATGTCATAGATACATATATGTATTTTTAATGAGCAAATTTCATTATATAATATACTTATTTGATACTAAAACAAATCCATCTTAAAGATGAAAAATATATCATTTATAAAAGACTATATAAATAATGGTTAACGTAGCGTAATAGTAATACATTTTCCCAGTAAGGAAACGTTCCGGGGTCGTATCCCAATGATAACCAAATATTTTTTCGTTAGACAGATTTTTCAATATATCTAATTTGTTTTAATACATATTACGCCAAATAACACACAAATGTATAATATTTGTATTATATTATTAATAAACAATAATGTCTCGACACGGATTAGTCTAGTGTTTAGTGAGACAGACGTAGTAGAATGTCAAATTTATTAATATTCTTGCAAAAATATATAAATAATTAAATAAAAACTTACATGACATGTGTTCACTTATTCCGATTAAACCATTATTATAATTAGTACGTTCTTTAAAATTGAACACCATTATTTGTGTATTCTTTTTTTCGTCAATACCAAAAATCTCTATGGAATTGGTTCTCAGTTATCTGTGGACTTCAGCTGTCGCTCTCAAACGAATATTGTCGTTTAGATTGTGTCATTTTATAAGATATATTCCCAAATAATATTCTTGGTAAGATAACACGCTAATAGTTGTCGAGTCGTAAAAGCTTTCGTTGTTTTAAACGTGTGAATCGTAATATCGGTGGCCCTATACCAAAATACATTAAATTTAATGAACTTTACGATATCAAGACATATCATAAAAGCATAAAAATGTTAGCATAAAGTTATCTACTACCGCGTAAAAGAGTAAAATGTATATGAAACAGATCTGTACGGAGCCAGATTCTGAAAGACAGCAAATATGTAATCTTATCATTCGTGGCTGCTCATTCCATATGGACGAACTTGAATTTGACTTCACAGCTACTAGAAGAAGTGCCTAATCTTGAGTGCTGTATCTGTATCGTCTCTTAAAGACAAAAGACGGCCAAAACGTGCGAAAATAAAAATCAGCACTCATAAATAGTTGATTCAAATTAGCAATAATATAATTTGATATCTACGTCAATTACGATCCTGACCTCTTCCAGAATGCAACACCACTATTATCTTCACTGGACTGCTTCCCGTCAATTGCTGATGCCAAGAATATATAGGACTTCACCACCTTATTTTGCGTCTAAGTATTATTTTTCAGGTTCATTATTGAACAGCCATTTCGGAGATTACACATAATTCATACGCAACACTTCATTTTTAAAAGACTTACTGAAATGAACAACTTTTTGATTGTGTTTAAAAAGTTTTAATGACAGAAGTTTCGAGTTTATGAGTTTTCAGTGTATTATTTTATTAACTATTTCATTATATACTCGGAACAGTGTCTATTGAATGAATTTCTCATATGTTGCGCAACATTTTCGCGTATGCAGAGTTTCAAAGGCTGCAATGTGAAACATGTTTTACAATTTTGGATTAGATTTGAGAATTAAGTTTTAAATTATTGCAGTTTCGTGTTAAGTTACTAAATGTAATTGAAATTTGATTTGACGATAAAATTATGTTGCAATATTAAAAGTGTTTTGTGAGTTCTTCGTGATGGTACTCCAGGGCTGCCCGCGATAAAGGTAGGTAAAAATGTAATAATACTATGTAAAATATTTTAATGGCATTAGATACTATGTACGAGTACTTTGTTTCTTCGTTTTTTTTTAATTACGTAATTAAGAGAAGCCACAAAGAGTTTGAGAAAACATTAAGCAAATACTATAAGAAATATTTACTTTATTAAATCAAACTTTTATAATGGTAAATAATCTTTCAAAAATAGACTTTAATTGGGTACACTGAGTCTCGAAATTTTCCATCTAATACCGTATTTTTTGTTAATATATTGATATCTAAAGGTTTATATACAAATGTTAATTGAAATAGTTTTACATATCACCCGCAGGGTCCACATACAAAGACGTGCTCCGTTACTATTCCATATTTCTTGAACCAAAACGAATTATGAAAGAAATATTCGGATTTATCTGATGTGATGAATGGTCGACATAATTATTTCAAAATTTCTTTCGTAGATTTAATCTATTCCAATTTTTTTTTGTATCAAAATGTTGTTTTTTTAAATTTGGTTATATTTTTTAATATGTCAATGTCATTTTAATTGCTATAATAATAATGTATTAAAAAACGTTTTGATTTTTTCAATTTGTTGAAAGTTTGTGTTAATTGTGGGTTAAAGAAAATGAAGTATTGAGTTCAAAGAAATGAATATGAACCCAATATGATAAAATATCATATTTTCTATTGATATTAATGTAACTTACTAACTAACATACCATCACGCAGTTTATCCGCAGAGTTAGGAAGAAACGATAGAACGCCACACTCTTCTGACTTGATGTAACACTCTTGCCTCGTTCACTTTCGTTAGTTGAAGAAACCGTTCTTTGATCGAACCTTCTTCAATGTCTAGTCAAGAAACGTATATATTTAAATTGTATATAGGTTTTTTTTATATTGTTCTATTATGTTCCATTTAATTAACTATGTGTAATTTTTTAATTGTTATTTTAAATATACCAAATAGTGGCAAAATACTAGATTGACTTAGTTAGAAATCGAACAATATTCAAAAAATGTACACCACTTAAAATATGTATTAAATAAATGCGAAATACTAGAATAACTAAAAATGATCTATATATATATTTATTTATTATCTTTGTTTTATTAACCATCTAATTGAGTTTAAATACATCTACCGGTTTCGAAAAATACCATTTTCTTCTTCAGGATGTCATAACTAACTAAAACATATAGTATTGTTTCTTTACCAGAATCTATTATTAAAAATCTATTTTTAAAAAAAAAATTTTTTAGTACCTAACTTAAATCATTACTTAATACAAATTTATTCGAATCAATTAAGTGGTTATTAAAACAAAGATAACAAATAAAAATATGAATTTTAACCACAAAGTTAATATTGCTAATTTTAAAAGTATAAAAATGATCTGTTTATTATTTAAAAAGGGTCGAATGTGTAATAGGGGCATGTAAATAGTAGTTTTAAAAAAATTGTATTGTTTCGCCATGTTTTTAACATTAAATAAAATAATGAGAGCAGCCGTGTAACTTTACAGCGGCTTTGAATATTATATCGGTAGGGATTAGCAGTCAGCTGATGCTTTGTTTGTTCACTATTCCATTTATTTAACTTCCCCGCCGCGGCCATGTCCGGTCCGCCATGTTGCCGGAAGCAATTAACATCGGTCTAACCCTTTCATTCACGACAATAACTATCTTTTAAGTAAATTTGAAATATTACATCCCCTCAGCGGTGCGGTAAATAATCCATTTTTCGTGGACCAGCAGAGATTGTCGACGTTTAATTACATTTTTTATTTCGATGCTTTTTGTACCATTAATTTTTTGAAGTGAAACTTCTTTATACACGGTGTGGTAATATAAAATTATATCATTTTGATTACTTTAAAATGTTTTATAGAAGACTGCCTTAATTTAAAATATTCACTTTGTAAAATATTATAAATCCATTTCTTAATTATTTAAATGATGAATCAAAAATAATCTGTTATTTCCACGGCAATAGTGGACGTTTTATCTTGAGTATCCGTAGGCAATTGTTACGTTTTGCCTTCTGACTTTTCCATTCAATTCATAGAATCTTTTTTTTTTTGAGTAAAAAATTTGAGTGAAATTTGAATGTTGAAAGTATTTTTTTCTAATTTCAATACATTGAAAACCTATATCTATACCTACCGCACGCCACTGGCCGTCATTATGCCTTTCTACAAAGGTAAAAGGTAAATAAAAAATTACGACATTCGAATCTGCGCTTCCAGGAAGAAATATGTTTTCTTCTAGTTCAAACGCCTCAATCGCTCGACCGCGACTGCTAAAGACAGCCGTGTTGATATTTCTGTATTTATTTTTAAAATACACACCACCAATTGCATCTTTGCAGCTTAATATAAAATAATAGATTGCAAAAGAATCCGACCATTTTCATGGATAAAAATAAAATCAGTTTTGTTCCACATTTTAGTCACGACCTCCTCCTTCCTTCTGTCATAATTTGTGCACAATGAAAGAAAACATGGCCGGCTCCAAGCGTAATATTGCGACACAGTGTGTACACATCATGTCACTTAGGCAAGCTTCGTCGTGTTTCTTTCTTCAAACGCGTCGACATTTTTTCATTGTTATGTCATCTTGTACATGAGACCCGGCTCGTGTTGCGGCGGGGTCTATATTACCGGGATGCTGGGCGGAACAGATAATCTAAGGGTGCATGCAGTAGTGTAGCGGGCACTTTTTTTGACATGGAACTTACATTTAAAATATTTTGATGCTACAAATTAAATGTATTAATTAGAAATCAATTATATCGAAAAATATTATTGTTGCTACCGGGATTCGAACCTGAATCTCTTTCCAATCCGGGTAAGGTGCATTAACCGATTATGCTATGGCACTACAGTGCATTGACGACAAATTTTCGAACTTATATGTTACACTTTTCAAATTAATACATCTATTGTTCAATTATTTGAAAGCCATCTTCTTCATTTTTACAATTATTTTTTTATTAAATTTTGGACACATTGATACAAGTCATATAATTATGGAGCACACAATCTTATTGTGAAGTTGTAATTATGCGGAACGTAGGTCTGTGATTAGATTGGAAGAGATTTAGGTTCGAATCCGGGTAGCAAGAATTTTTCGATTAAATTGATTTTATATGTATATCTTTCTAATTAATATGTTCTGAATAATTACAACTTCACAATAAGAATGTGTTCTCCTTAATAACAAAATATTTCGCATTGAATTCTGTACGTCAAATATCTTGCAGCGGACAGATATTAGGAGAATGCAAAAAATATATAAAACTGGAGCATTTCACAAAACGTGAAAATCATTACGAAGAAATTTAATGTTTTCTTTGTTCAGAATTGGATCATCTGGGCGCGCGAAGGTATCCAATTCTCTCAACCATTGACCACATGTAGACAGATGAAATATTTAAAGTTTTTTTTACATGTGCATGGTTTTAGTGTTTACAAAAGTTGATTGCTGGCTAAAATAACGAGAAAAAGGCGGAGGAGTTTAAATCATATACCACCTTGGTACTTTTTTATTTAGCACTACACCACTGGGTGTATGTACAGTGAGGGGTAACCCACATCTCACTCAGGACCGTTTTATGAGCGAATGCTCTCGTATTGATTCTACTCATTCGCCGCCAGGTTGGCATTTTTTTAATGTTACGGGGCGGCAAACACGGCTAATGGATAAAACACACCCCGGCGAGAAACATCTTTATTATTCATATAATACAATAAATTATTACAACAGGTGAGATTAAAAATTAAAAATTAGTGGCAACAGAATTGAACACGAAGCGATGTGCTATTATTTGTTTATTGTGTTTTGTAACGCATAGCAGAATCACGTGACGTGATGGATACAAAAAGCGAGAGCAATGTTTTATCCCTTCCGGTAATAGCTGCAAATATCAGGTAGATTTCGGCTGACTGGATTTTATTATTTGTTTTACTTTTACTAATTAATACACTCAACAACTGTAAAGTTCGTTATTAACCATAATAAGTATGCCACAAGATTTTCCTTTCGATGTTATCCATCATTCTTCACCGATATGCTCCAGGCTTTACTTCCTTAAGACAATACTGAATAAGTGTTCAAAAAACAGTAGTCTAAATGGAGCATATGGATACGGACATCACTAGTAACTCATTGAGCGTCAAATTGAGTTATCCGAAAATCAATTGTTTACAAGTTATTCGAACTTTTCTGATTTTTGACAAATTTACAACTTTTGTCATCACAAAAATTAGCATAAACACTGCGTCATAAATACTAGACCTATTGTAGTAACATTCAACACACGTATAAAGTGATGTATCCCAGAATAGTGATGATAAAATCGTTATTTTAACAGTTATTGTGACTGTGATTGTGTTTAATTGTAACGAAGATTGATAACTGATTAACGTAATTCTTCGAGCAATAACTAGTACACTAGAAAATACGCCTCTGACAGTTAAGTCATGTAACGGTTTACCATCACTATCCCAGAATATATTATATATATATATTAGTGCTCGCGGAAACCTTAAATTAATCATTTATATATATGTATGTATATAAATGACGTCGTACAATATGCCTTCAGTGTCGTTAGTGTATGAGATCGCAGGTACATAAAAGTAATTACGGTTTCAGAATAACACATTTTATGTATAAATGTATATGTATTTATGTATAAGGGTGTACTTATTTGCAACTAGGATTTTTTATTTCGAGTCCACTCACCGCTAATGTGCGATTAACGGTACGATTTAGTTGAGATCAGTACCGCATGTGCGCGCGTTGAGATTTTGATCTAGAGACAGACTCGGGTAGATTCGACACTGAATCTCGACACGTGCGAATAAACGTCACGTGTAACCTTAGATACCTACGACCATTTATTATTAAAAGTTAAAAAAGCAGAAGATATTATTATTAAGGAGAACACATTCTTATTGTGGAGTTGTAATTATTCAATACATATAGGTCTGTGATATTTTAAATACTAATTTAATGTATTAATTAGAAAGATATACTAATAAAATCAATTTTATGGAAAAATATTGTTGTCGCTACCGGGATTCGAAGCTGGATCTCTTTCCAAAATGTAATAAAAATGAATTGTTAATTCTGGCTTCTCCTATCGGAGTACTCAAATGTATTTGATATTCCGTAATAATAAAGGAGATGGTTTTCAAATAATGGAACGATAGGTGTATTATTTTGCAAAATGTAACATATAGGTTCGAAAACTTGTTGTCAAAAGTACTGTGTGCTGTAGCATAGTCGGTTAATGCACCTTCCCCGGATTAGAAAGAGATCCAGGTTCGATTACCGGTAGCAACAAGAATATGTTTCGATTAAATTGATTTTAAATGTATATATTTCTAATTAATACATTAAATTAGTATTTACAAGATATTATGTTACAAACTCACTCAACGAACGAACGGAACATCAACAGTAACGTGCTGACATTTGATGTTTGACGTGCTAACAAGTAGCGGTGCTCAAATCTCGGAGACTCGGTGTGTACACGATACACTAAGAAAGTCAAAAGTTTTTTCCAAAAAATATCATTACAACATAATTAATCCATGTCTCGAAATTGTTTCGAAATTTGATTTCTGTCATCCGTCGACGGTATTAAGTTGCAAACAAGCTGTTGCCGGAGTCATTCGTTCAATCATTGATATTAATATTTTGGCTTTTTTATTATTATTATATTAGCTATTTTTTTTATATATTTATTGAATGTAAACATTCTCATTCATCGTCAACATCAGTCATTTTCTATTCACTGCCATCTGAATGAAGGGCTCCTCAAGTATCATCCACTTTTTTCGGTGTATTGTTTTTCGTTGCCACGTGGGTACTTTCGTAAAGTTTAATAATTTCCAGCATTACGTATATTCGCATTTTCCTGTAAATGGAATAAAATCAATTATATGTTATGCAACAAAAAAAATATATGGCCAGTCATCTCTAATTATTTTTCATATTTAATACTGACTAATACTCTTGTTTCTATACTTGTTTTCCTAAATTATAAATAGTTTACTTTGGATATTCTATAATATTGTTTATTTTTTCTCGGTATAATATATATTAAATGTTTTATTGTTCCTCTATTTTAAATGGAGTTTTAACAATATTATATCATTAATGTATAATGCTCTAGACATAAGACAAATCTTTATGTTGAGACTCGTCCAATTTTTCCATGGTAACAATAACTCACCCAAGCAATAAATCATAGACACAACACAAGACAAATAACGAACATCTACACGCCAGTTCCGAGAGCAATTACTACATTTTATCAAAGATTCGACATGTTCTTAGCTCCAAAACTGTACAATACACTCAGTGCCAACTGGAAATCGTTCAATTCCAATAAGATTACACAAATATGGACCCAATATATGATCCAATCGGGTGAAGAGCAATCAGAAACATTCTAACATAATCATTATACAGTGCCTACACTAATAATTCACTAGTTTTACAGCACTCCCACAACATTTTTATTTAAAAAATTATTTATTTTTATATCTATTTTGATTTTTGTCATATCTTTATTAAATAACACCACAACAGCACGAAAAAAACTGACTACTTTAATACAGACGGCAGTCTAGCAAAGTAGCCAGAACAACGCTGTGTATATCAGAGGTGGAGTCTACCTCATCCCACACAATAAACGACAATTATTTAATTGCAATATAATTGTACCTTATGTTTATCATGTTATATTTTAATATATTCCCCTCTGTTACAACAAAAATATTTATGTCAATAAAGTCTAAATAAATAAATGTAACTGTATTATTACTGTAATAATATTGACTCCCCCTCCAAGCACGAGATTTATCTCCTAGCACGCCCCAGGTAGCACGCCTTGTAACAATATCTATTTATAAATATCCATATTTGTACACATAGCAGATAAATAAAATATATATCTGATAGTCCAGTCAGAGCGGCCTGTCGATCTCTTGATTCAAACGATTGTCCGTCTTCCGAGCAATGCGGCCTACCCATTGGCAATTTATTTTCTTGGCTTATTCAATGATTTCAACTATTCTTCGACGTTTCCTTATCCACTTGCTTATCTTCGCGTTCCTTCGTGTGATATTTTTGATGATGCAAGTTTTTTTATTTCTCTTTTTTTGAGAGCTAAAGTTGACCTGATTTCGCTAAGTAGACATAATTAACGTTTTATTTCAAGCTGGGTTCCATTAACAAGAATTTTTATCGAGTCATCAAAGCAATTCATCACAACTTTAGTCTATGAGGTAACACAGCATAAAATCTATTTTAGATTTGAGTTCTCGAAAAAGCACTGGAAAAAAGAGCAAACATTCTTAAAAATAATGTCGAACTTCATATAGACATATCACACATTTAATATACGTCATTATGTCTTCATCAAAATCAGCAATTGTTGATCTACTACTGGATGGACTGTGCCAATCTCTGCCAAGTCACTCAGACTGCTCCGATAAATTCTTCTATGTAGCTTGCCTAGTGGATACCATTCACTAATATTCTTTGTCCAAGATTATCTGTGCTGCTTGAAATATAGCCCCGCCCATTTACATTATCAGTGGCAATGATATCCTTCGCAATGTATATTTATTAAAAGCAGTGTTATTTTTCTACTGTTACTTTACGTACTGAAATTTTTTTTACTAACTAAAACGTCTTGAAAAAAATACTTAATAGACTATTTTGTAATCATATGTTATATATTAATTAAGCTTTCTTTTAATATATGTATCCTACAGTAGCTAATTTTTTACAAGTTAACAATAATTATGTATTTCGCGCTAGTACTTTTCTCGTCGTTGCTGCCATCTGTGTTTTCTTTACAAAAACGTTTCTTCCTTCCGTTGCATCGTGGGACCTCACACTTGTTTTTCATTAATTATGTCTGTGTTGCTTCAACCTTTTTTTTGCAATTCGTCAGCGTGGACTCTTCTTTTTATAATTATTTATAAACGATATATCTAGCATTTGTAATTATAGTTCGAACCGAGATAATTAATCGAAAGTACGCTGTAGTTTACTTAATTACCTTTGAAAAAGAAGTTATAATCTTCGAAGATAGTTACTGTTCTGCCATACCTTAAAATTGTTCTGATTTTAAAAACAAAACATTAAACGAGAATATACTTTTGTTATATTTCGTTACCCGCGAATTAAAATACTAGAAATAATATTATATAATATTTTGTTTAACTTCTATAATATAATATCTATAATCAGTTATAAGCAGAGAGTAACTACCTCCCCTTTGCCACCAAACTCCATCACCCCGATTTAAATATTGAATGCTATCAAATTTTGCATTTCCATCAACGTTACTTTCTAGAATCCTGATGAAAATATAGTCACCCCGCCCCATCCCCCGGACGCCGAACTCACCCTCTACCTGGACCCTCACTCCATCACATAATCACGTTCCTGAAACCCAAACAACACCGGACACGGACCCTTAGTACGTCACCATCTAGTTTGTCTTCTGCATGATGCTTCTAAGCATTATCCATTTGTAGTTTTCTGCCATTCTTTTAGGCTAAAGAAATTGAAACACCAAAAAGACAAAATACTTGAAATACAGAGAAGAAGAATCTCCCTCTTTAAAGGCTGAATGCGGAATCAAATTCATATTTGTATATAAGAATAATTTATATTTAAAAATTAACCCTCCCTTCGTGAAAGGGTTGAATCAGTTTCGATCCCAAATGACTACAACACATTTCGGTAATGTTTGTAAAAAATAAATAGACTTCAGGGATTTAATAGTGAATACTCGTACGTTTTCGCTCTCTGTATATATATTTTTTTATATACCTACGAGTCGCGTTTTTTAACTAAGTACCGTGGCCAAATATTCCCGGTGTAGCGCTGCGGTTGCGATGTCACGCATGCGCAATGGTTTCCTTCATCTGTTGACTCACCACATGCTACGTTAGAGACATTCACATAGTGTGGCCATCTTGTAGTGAGTGGTTGAAATGTTCAAGACCATAGATGAGCGCGCCGTTTGTGTACACGGTTCGT